>OW387133.1:7135965-8510965 GCA_936440205.1 Lepidonotus clava | reverse complement strand
ATAGAGACATGATTGGTGTTAAAATTAGGAGATAATGGGTCAGGGAATTCAACTTTTTGCAATTGAAGTCAATATAGAAAAAAAAAAAAAACTAAGATGGCTGACAAAATTTGAGAAATAAATTAGAAATCTAAATTTAACAATTTCTCAAAAAGGTTACCTTAATAAACCTTACTATTTGCGTAAAAAAATAGCTGAAAAATAAATAAAACATCGACAAAATGTTCATTGTTTCATAGTACCAAGCCACTTGATATGAGGACATCTCAGCCATTAAGTTCCCCCAAAGAGGCAGGCCAGTACTGCGGAAGAGGCCCTGAAGGTTTCTGGTTTCCTGATTAGATAAGTGCTGCCAGGACGTAAATCCTGGATCTAATCTAATATGTGACTCCTACCACATAGTACAGCATGCCTCCCAGATGTAGAGTTTGAGATTTACGTGGATTGAAGAAAAGGACGATGTGATAAGAATTATATCTCTATAGTTTTTAGAGCTAAGTCATGCGTTTATAAAGATAGCATATTAACATGATTTTGAGGAGAAAAACACTACAAAGATGCCATTTTTCACCATGGCAATGGGAATTCCTCTAATTTTTACCCGAAGGAAATTATATCTATTTTGTACAATAAATCTAGTTTTACCTCATATTTGTAAATCTGTTACGTCAGTTTGATAACTCCCAATTACGGTGCTGCAACCAACCATTGCGACGTGACATTGTGAAGTTCTGACAACGTCCTTGTCGCTTTATTTATAAGACTGAGACTTAATAAGAAAGTCACAATAACATTCTGTTTAGGTATGGTTGAGACCTCACTGAATGAGGATGTCACAATAACATTCTGTTTAGGTTAGGGTAACACCTAGCCTAATACGATGGTTACAGTAACCTTCTGTTTAGGTAAGGTTAAGGCCTGACATAATCCGAACATCACAATAAGGTTCTGTTGAGGTAAGGTTGGGCCTACCTTGGTCAGGAGGTGACAACAATGTTCTGTTTAAGTCAGGTCTAGACCTAACCTAATCAGAATGTCACAATGACATTCTATTTTAAATTGATCTTGACCTAACCTCGCCAGAACATTATGATAACATTCTGTTTTGGTTAGGTCACAACCTCACAGAAAAATAATGTAACGGTTATGTGACATCTTAGTAAGTAACAGACAAACCAAAAAAGTACGGTTGCATAACGTGACCGTTACATCGCGCCTTGGCTGGGATACTTGTTGCACTGCAAGTGAGTACTGTGAAATACAAGTTAAGTTGCATTCACAACGAGATATAAACAGGCAGGGAAGAATCAACATAAAGGAATGATATCTGGAAGGATAAGTTGGCATTCTGCATTCCTTTGCAATAACGATTTTGAATGCAAAATGTTGTAATGTGTGGAATACAGGGTATATGTGAGTGTTACAAATGTACCCACTACGCCATCCGACCCCCTCCAAGTTATAAATGTATATATGATTATGTGCCATTTACGCAGAAGATTGAATTAGACATACAAAGAACGTTAACAGAAGATGATTTAGGAATAATGGTTTCTGCATATATAATATCATAATTATATTAAGAAGCAGTTACAGAATACTTGACGTGTATAAGCCTATTACCGTTGTGCTTGTAATGCAACACACCTCATGAGGTGCCTCTAACATTGTGACAAAAGGCAGAAATAATCTCCACAGAAGTGTTACCATGGCAACCATCGAAAGGTCAAAATAGCTGTTTCCCTCTGTCTAATAAGAGATGACACGTCTAAGGAGACTGCGCACGCATCTTGGGAGGGTCAGGTGACTCCCCGAGTCACGTGGCAAGGTAAATCCTCCCTGGAGACAGAACTCGCCATTTTGTAAAAGTAGTGTCTGGGAAATGAGCATCGTTCGTACATTATGTGAGGGTATGTTTAATAGGAGGACACTCACAAGGGAGGATCATGTTCATGATGTTTTCCTCAGCATAGGTCAGAATACGAGCTGCGACATTAAAGCCGGGTCCCCACTTGGGCGACTAGATTACAAAATTCGGCAGCTACTAACGTGGTTAGTTGTCCGGCCACATACTAAAAAGTGGCGCCGTCATGTCTGGCGACTAAACCACTAGTCGCCGTGGTTTTCTGACAAAATATTTGACATGATTAATATTTCCCACTCATCGCCGGCGATTAGTTCACTTAATCATGTCTGGTGACTAAGCCACTGCGTCCCAATGTGGCGATTAACTTTCTTGGTCACCAGTGACTAGTTAGTCTTCCGAAAACATACTAATTTCTTAACCAACGGGGTATCAACGGGCGACTAGCACTGGTCGCCGTAGTTGACACGGCATTAGGCTGTATTCTTGCCTGTGAAGTTGACTGATGAAAGGAATGACCATGACGTGTCAAACTAAAAATCATAATGTTCAGTGGAAAGAATATTCAATTAGCCGTTTAGATATTCTGTAGAAAAAGATTGACTTTCAACTCAATCGCAGAATGTCCCTTAAATTGCGAACCTTTGAGGACATAATAACGAATCATTAGGAAATCATCATATTTGAATGATGGGAAATTCATGGCGAAAAAAAGTGGTAATTTCACTTTAAAAACAGATTTTTATATCCAATCAGAATATTTTAAGTTTTTCGAGTTGTCACAAACAGTTCAAATATCATTTGCAATGCAGATGGCATCGATGTGCAAATGAGACAAACATTTTATGAAACGTCATGATGTCTTCACCGTATTACTTCACGAGATTTAATGTTATTCATGTGTTCAACTTATTCAAACAGTCTATCCTACTTCACTCCATTAAAGCCTCTGTTCCAGAACATAGAGTTTGCATAAGAAGTGGTAGGAGCCCATGCATCCTACCTACCATTTCGAAAATAATTCTATTGATCTAACTGTATACACAATGTTTTATGACCAGCTCTTTTCTCACTGACAATTTCCAAATTGAAAATGGATCAGATAGTGGAATACATCCTTCAGATACTGACATTTCCTTATTTTGTGGTATCTTCAGGTACAATTAATGTACGGGAAAGAAGGGTTTGTCCTTTGATGGTTACTTTAACCAACGATGGCTAACATGGGTAGGTATATGATATAAAAAATTTAAAATGCTCAAAATATGCTTTTTGAATTTTACCTCTATCTGCATTGGTTCAAGAGTTACAGCCAGTTATACATGGAACTCTGGTTTTGCCCTGTCAAAATGACATGTGAATTTAGAAGGCTCGCTGTGCAGCTCGAGGGCAAATTACAAAGCTAAACTATATGTCATTTTGAAGGGAAAATAATGTAGATAAATATTCTTGCAGGTTCATCAAATATTATCTTGAGCTTATATCTTCATTCTATGAGTGAAAAACTCGGTCACAGCTTTTACCTCAAAAACAGGGGACACTTTTTGATGGGAAAACTGGTGGAATGTAATATACCTAACATGGGGAGATTGGGCATGGATTATTTCTATAATCTCACATATTATCTTATGTACGAAGTGATCACAGAAATACGCTTATTTAATACATTTTATTTTGAAGTCTTTTATTCTGATGCTCACTCATGGTAAACTTGAAATATGATTATAATATTGATTCTCTTGCTGAAAATGCAATAATTCATTTATAGATATGAAGCCGTATCAACTACACTAGCTTCATTCTGAGAGTTTGTCCCCTTTCACTATCTTTTGAAACCTGCTAAAACATGTCGTTAGACCTCATGTCCCATGTCGAATTTAAGAAATGGCCATGTCAACCTGTTAATTTTAGGTATCCACCACCGTCCTATGGCCAAATTTTCAATTCTACTTCAAGGATGAAGATTTTCAATTAATCAGCGCCGGAAGTAACCTGGCGGATGTCAGTCATAATCTCCTCCCGACTTCCCCAATCACCATGGAAACACGCCCAGGGCGTCTATTTGCCCGACTTATTCTCGCCAAAGTTCGCCGAATCTCGTCTTCGCGTCACGTGATGCGCTGGTTCCCCAAGGTAGGTTCTAAGTCAGGTAGTCGTTCGTGCGGGAATCAGTGAGAGATAGAGCACCCATCAGGGAAAGGACCGGAAGGACCAGAAGGTCCGCTCAGGTCTCGGGGCACTAGTTAATTCTCTCTACAGGTTCTCCGGAATAGCCTTAGGTTCGGGAGAGAATAGACGGTCCAGTTCTCGACCTTCAATACAGTTCCAAACTTGCAATTTTTCCTAAATTGTTGCAAAAATACCATGCTGTTGGAACTTCTCAATGGCACGAAAAACTTTGCAACTGTTTTAGTTTGAATGTGCGATCCTGTCTGACTTCACTTTGAAATTAGATTTGTTCATTGGTTCAACAACAATTGCTGTAGCACGAAAATACTTCAAAACAGTTTCGTCTGGACGCCTATATTGCTTGGATAACGGTAACAGCTAACACCCCCTCATCTTAAATTTGCTTGATACTAAAATATGATGCGAACATTGTCTTCCTTGTCCGTAGAATGTATAATTATGCTGTACCCATCCCTCTTCGGAAATCCTGTATTTGCCCCTGATCTTTCATTGACAGATAACTATTCTGCTGGTGTTTCAACATGCACGTCATGTCCGACTGATGACATGTATGTAGCCATGGGGTATGGAGATGGTCATGTGACGCAGATGGGGTCATGTGACCTGAATACGGGTACATAATACCACAACGTGAGTTGGGACGTGCTAAGGGTATCAATACGTAATTTATCAGTTCATAGATCAAACTAGTCTAATGTAATGAAAAGGGTTTGGACGACAGGGACGTTCAAAGAATAATAAAAAATCTGGGATAGGAACATTCGTATAAAACCAGTCCTTATTGAATAAGAAAAAGAATTATCAAGACCACCGGAAATTATTTTGTTTTGGAGAATTTCCTAGCGAAGAGAATGAAAGCGGATGATTAGGACCTGCAAAGAATAATAAGAAATCTGAGATAGGAAAATTAGTATAAAAACAATGCTTCTTGAATATGAAAGTGAAATAGAACAATGGAGATCACCAAATGTATTTTGGAACAAATAATCTGCTAGTGAAGAGAAGTTAGGTCCCCATCTTCTACGTAGACAAAACCATTTTATTCTTCTCTGAATTAAGCCAATAGATAAACACAAATTTAATTTCAATGACCTCTTAAAATTTTGCTTTCATGTGTAACCTTTTCTACTGCCGATTTTCAAAATCGGTACAAAAATCGACCAAAGGTATACAGGCTTTATGTTGTAAATCATTTCATAGATTATATCATATATAATTATTACATAACCTTAGTGGCTTATGATATCGATTAGGCTACCTATTCACATAGTGACTATGGAACCATATAACTCTTTCACAATGCAAATGCCTGCCCTGTCACTATTGTTTCCAACATTAAGTAATATTAGATAAATCTCGATCGGATAAAGTAAGGAACCTTTCCTGTTGTCAGTGACAAGTTGCTTCGCATGAAAACCGCCATAATTCACAACACGTGTCTCTGGGCCTGCTCAATCTACTCAAGGTTTATGTTTATATTCATTCCTGCCAATATATAATTCCACTTCCCAACCACCATAACTTGGCTGAAGTTCAGGTTTATGCTTGAGGACCGTAGTAATAAATCATGTATTAAAGGTTGCAGGGCTTGTTACTTGTATATGGTGAAAGTGGAGGTTCGAGATGCTTGAACCTCTATATCAGACTGCCTAAACGCGACTTCTCTATGCGACGCCGTGGACATTAGGTAGAGTGTGTACATGACGTTGAATGCATTTAAGATTAAATATATACGCGACTAGAATCACAGCATCAGATGAAAGCAGCATTTTAAGTGGAATCCTTTTGATGCTAGATTTGTGTTTTTTTTAAGTATATTTATTTCTAATGGGAGTTACAATTTAGCCAGATATAGGCCATTTTTCTAGGTCCCCCAGTGGTATAATTCCATCTAGATATGGGGATATATGCTTACCAGCATCGTTTTCAACAGGGATATCGTTTGGTGTTAAACAATGTTTTTTTGCTGCTTAGGCCTATGCAACACGCCATAACAGAGCAACCACTTGAAAGCACTTTCCTTTATATGTAAGAACAGAGGTCTCACGTGGAACTTATTAGGTACGGGATACGTTAAGCCTGGCACACCTTTCAAAAAACTTAAGGTTTTGAACTAGAACTACTAGTTCAGCTTGTAATTATTCTATAAACGTGAAAAATCAAGAGGGCAATTATAGCAACAGTGAGCGATAACTTAGATTAGAACGCCTTTTGCACAACGCTTTAGGCCTGGTTCCATTGAAACCAATTACCCAATTCATGAGTTGGAATCGCTATACGGGCCTTCAAGTACATACCTCCAACCGGGTAGGGATTCTGAAATTCTCCCAACCACGGATAACCAGTTTCTTTAGTAATACCTGCAGGTTTGCCTGCAACCAGGTGCATGCTGGGTAATATGTTGACAAAAGTCAAGGCTTTACTAAAGGAATTTTCATGAAATGTATCATTATTTGTAGACACACATTGGGAAAAATAAGTCATCATTATTTTTCAAATAAGTATGCATATACATGTCATATACATGTCATATTCCTGAGTTGTTTGAAAATCCTTTAATTTTGGATGGATATGTAACAATTTGTTTATTTTCTATAGTTTTTCACTAGGTTTTGTCGACAAAAATTGCCCAAATTAGCCTGCAGGTGCTTAAAATATTGAAAATCAGCTATCCGTGGTAGGGTAAATTGTTTTAAGATATGCATTCTTTCCGGTACATATGATATTTGAGGCATACTCGAGGAAGGGGGGGGGGGGGTCAGTTAAGACTTATAATCTAGTTGGCACTCTAAACAGCAGTTTGTACATCTAAAGGCCCTATTCCACATACCGAAAGTGCACTGCCAATTGCCGACGATATACGTTTGGCAGTGCAAATATATTTTGGTAAATTTTTCCTGCCGATTTTGTACTGTTTGTTGATATCACACTTTCGGCCTCCAATCTTACAGTTTTTGGCAGCCGAAACTTGAAATTGGCGGCCAAAAGTGTGATATCGGCGGCCAAAAGTGTGATATCAGCGGCCAAAAGTGCGGCCTGCAGATAAAGAACAATTTTGGCTCAATTTCGGCAGCACACACTTTCGGGGTTTGGAATACGACCTTAAATCTACTACCTGGTAGAGGTTGGTGTCCTCCGTCTCCCCCAGACCTGCACCTTATCCATCTCCATCAGTACAGCCTGTTGTTAGTTCACGAAGGGTGAAAGACCGACAAGGGGTGACTGTCTGCTCCAGTATCTTTGGTCTATTCATTCTAGACAAGGTTCATTCACACTGCAGAGTGGGAATAGTCAAATGCTCTAAGGCACAAGGACAGAACATGGATGTCTGGGTGGAGTGGGTTCGAATACTCAATGCAAGTGTGCTCACCCCTTTTTACAGACTGCCAACAAACATTTATCTTATTTGATAAACAAACTTGATAAAATAATCATTGGTCAGCTATTTGAAGGAAAACATATTCCATGTTTGTATATGGGGTAGAATTACATACAAAGTCTTATCCTTTGGCCTTTATTGATAGTAGAGTTCCCCATTTTTTAGATTATTTTGCTATCGTTACAAAGTTTACACCTGGCGTAAAAAGTCTTTAAAAAGACGTTGACTTTATGATGACCCCGACGGTATAGAGCTGTTACAGTATACATGTCCTTATAATCATTGTATATGTATCATTCGAATAATATACGCGTATTTTGAAAAACTTCTGTCCTAATTCTGGTTTAATGTTACCATGATCATCTTCGTAATGAACCTGACTTTCTCAACTCAAACTATCACATTCTACCTCAAATTGGGTTCATGCATGCATGCCATTCCTATTCACTTGATCTCATCTCCTGCTTGATCGAGTCCTGTTTGTCTGAAGACTGTCAGCAGGATATTAATCAGGAAATTGTATGGATTCCTCCAGCAAGGGTATCAGCCCCCTGAGGAGATGGACATACTTTCATCTTTGATCTTAATAGTGACAGTGAATGGGCAGCAGTAGATGAGGGTTAGCTAACCCTCAGACGAGGCTACTATTATAATATTGCAGTAAGGTTCTGTTTAGTTCTGTCTAGGTTCTTGCAACATTATCTTTATGGCACCAAATAAAGCATCTTAAACCAAATACTTTAAGTAATTAAAGTCTCAACTTCACTAATTGGAATATTATGATATTACTATGTCTGCACATGAAATTTTGTAACTGTTACATAAAAATTTATCAAGAAACAGACCAACCGAAAAGGTATGGTCCCAGGACATGACCCTTATATCTGCAGCTTGCCTGGGTGGCCAAACACCCTACACGATACCCTTATCACATCCCAGACATTGTATATCACTACGCCCTCTGTTGGCGCCATCTACCGACACTGTGTGAAACCATACTCCACCACTGACCACCAGGGGGCAGTGTGAGTCACGTGGGAGGTCACGTGAGGCGAGACTTCCGGTTGTAGGGAACTCCCAGAATCCTTTGCCGGATCAAAGCTGTAAGGGCGCATATAGCCGATACGGTGGATAAACAGTCCACGAAGAGTGTCTGCTTTCAATGGCGAAAAAGAAATAAAGCAGAGAGGAGATTTGGAGAAAGGGCCACCCAGGGGCAGTGTCTGAATAGTCCTTTATCAGGGGCTTATCCTCCAGGACGGCTTCCTCTTCCACCAATATAACACAAAAGCTATTTGGTGAAAGTCGTATCCTGGCCTTCTTTATGGTGTCCATTCATCTTTGATTTCCCATTTCTCCTGTTTTGCTGTCTTCTGTAGAACCAGTGGCAGCTTCAGGATGGGTCCAAGGGGTGCTGACTCCCTTCACACCCTCCCCCTTTTGTTGGAGAATTAACTTCAAAAAGAGGCGTAAAATGCCTAGTGTGCATGTGTGCGCGACTGCTCGACGTTTTAGTACTTAGCATATATATGTACACTCCACCCATTTTCAAAATCCTGTCTCTGCCCCTGTAGAACATCTCTTAGACTTGCAAGGTTATGGTCATTCACTTGGACATTGGCATTAGGTTTGTTATGGTTACGTTTTGAGAATGATTCCTGACCTTTCTGATATTTCTGATGACCTGTGAAGTGCCTTTCTAAAAGGAGTCTGGCCTATCTGGGATCACCTCAGTAGTCAACGTGGATGTATGGATTCAAAGTCTCACTGTTTATGTAAGGGTTGGGATATGACTTTTACAATGGATCAGTGTTTATAGAAACATTTGCCAAGATTTAGGGAAAAAAAGACAAAAGAAAAAGAAAAGGTGGTTCGGGGGCACAGCCCCTGATTTGCATGCATTTAGTAAATCAAATGTTCAAAAACCTAACAAAAAAAACCTACTAATCCCTTCATTTTGTGGAAGACTGACCAACGAATGGCAACCTCTTAGCTTCACAAACGTTAATCAAATATAATAACCGTTTATCTTTCGTGAAAAGTATTTGTTGTATTCCAACATGTACAGGGGTAGCATTTGGAGCTCTTTACCTTCACCAATGTATATTCCCTGAATATGTATCCAAAAGATTCTTGAAAGAGTTCTTTTTTAGGTCCCCATGAGAGACATTCCACTTACCCCTTGATGTGAATGAGCGTAATGGAGGTCACCAGATCCAGCTTGATGGTAAAATCTAAACTATAAAACTAGCTTTAACAACACTAACCTCATGGTCTCCAGAATTGAAGTTGACCCATAGAGATATCCTCTGTGTTTATTTGATAGAAGGGTTAAACACTAGTACTTTGCTTAATTAGGCGTGTGGGGTGGAGTAGTGGTTAGAGTGTCCGTCTGTTGCGCGGGCAGCCCGTGTTCAATCCTGGGCTGGGGTGAGCTGGCTGCTACTCCCCTCTATATGTCTCCCAGTGGCAACAACTGGGTTATCAAAGGTCTCTAGTAGACCACCGGCTGTTGTGTGTAGGGCCCTGCCTATGGGACCCTGCACATTAAAGAACACATGCCTTGGTAAAAGTCTAGGGGTATGGTCTCTATCTTCTCATAGATTCGATCATTCCATAGATACGATCATCAAGGACAGGATTGTCAAAATCATGTTCTCGCTGTGATATAACCTTAGATGTTGATACGGTGTAGAACCCCAATAACCAACCAACCAACTTTGCTTAATTTGAACACATAGTGCTTGAGATACAAGTGTGTGATTTTGTTATTTCGCCTTTGTTTCAAAAATATTGTAGCAAGCAAAGGTAAACAACTCCCGACCCAGTTAGTTGGACACGCGTATGCACCAGTTAAACACGTGTCAAAAGCGTTTGATGCTGTTGTTGTGGTAAACTATCCAGTCCTACATCGTAACTACAATGAATTCCTTGTGCGTGTAAAAACAATTTTTAACAATTTTGCCGTCATACCTGCTACATTTTCTGCAGTGAAACATTACGCTCCTGTTATGGACAGGCACACCGTTAGGCAATTTTCATCTAAGCAGCTTTAATAATTTCATCCTCAAATATGCAGTCATCCTGAATTTAAGCCTAATGTCGTCGTGAACAAGCACCACCCGGCAATAAACATCAAGAGTTGCCTGTCCTGGAACATGTGGAAGAACAGGTGCTGCCTTTGCAAGTTCTTGAAATTGTTTTTAAATAAAGACGTCAAGAAATCTGCGTGCCCAAGTGTTACTGACGACTAGAACATGGGTGTGGACGACCAGAGAATAACCTCCTGTTGTCCTCCGCGGGACCAGATTATATTTTTAACACCTACTGCACCTACTTCTGAAGAACAACGGCTTACATATTTCACAAGTAGTTTTAGAAGGTCAAAAAATGTGAACAACCTTTGAACATATGTCGTCCTACAACAACCAGAAAAATGGGCAAACTTCCCCAGCCTGCCTTATCCACTGAATGTCATCATATCGAAACTCCCTTACAAGAAAATGACGTACTTATTGTAACGTTGCAGCAATGTTCTGTCTAGTTCTGCTTCAGTTCTTGTTACATTATTTTGAAGGACCCCAAAACATCTTTTGAACCTAGCATTGCGATGTCGGACTGTAACCTTATTGTGGCATTCTTGTAACATTCTTTCATGTTATAAACAACATTATTATAACATTCTTTATTAGTAAGGTCTCATCTTCACTAAAATATAATATTCTTATAACATTCATTTTGATTAAGTCTCAACTTTACCTAAAGTAACATAACTTTTACATGAAAATTGGGCAGGTTACAGACTAACCAAAAAAAGTATGGTTGCAGAATGTGTTTGTTACGTCGCTGCTTGCCTGGGACGATTAAATTTTGTCAAGGAATTATTGCGTAGAGTGGTGAGTCGGAGAAGTACTAGCCACAGGGGACTTCTGTCTTTCCCCAGGCCACAAGGCTGGCCTGGTATGAATACACCCAGCTTTATCTGCCAGTAATCAGCATTTGTCACCTCGCCTTATCTGCGAAACAGTATGAGGCAAATGACAGCAGGAGAGGCAAGAACGATGCCAAGATAGCACGTCACCATTCGAGGCAGACCCATTGAGGCAAGTATGTGACGTTATCATAATGTTGGACTGCTGCTCTTCATGTTTCATTCTGTTTTAATTCTTGTTACGTTGTTTTTATGGTAATGGAAGATGTCGTTGCACATATAGTTGTGACGTTCTACTGTAATATTATTGCATTGTTCCAGTTACATTCTTCAACCAAAACTGAACGTTGTTATGATTATTGTTCTGTTTTGGTCCACAGACAAGTGCTATTATAGTCGTAGTCTGAAACCTCACCATCTCAACCTCATCAGATTCGAGTTATCGACCTCATAACAAGCATAGCTCCGGAATTCATTATGTTAAATTTAGTTATATGCAACAATTATACAACCCACTCCAGTTGAATTATAGCAATGACAACTGTATCACTAAGGAAAGGTGATGTATAATGTGATTAGAACGTAATTCCAAAGCAACATTATCAATTCAGTTTAGATCCCCTTTGATGTAGAATAAGGACTCTCTCCTAAATCTACTCTTGACTTGAGATACAACTAAAAAGGCTTATATTTATTATTTTAGGATAAAGGAGAAACAAGCAGATGACAGTCATTGGACTGCACGGAGCTACCATTAAATCTACATCTTCAGGGAAAAAAACCCAAAAGAAATTTAAGCTGACGAGTCTTTTTAACTGCATCCGCTAACATAGTAGGTCCCGTCAGACCGAAAAAAAAGACTAATTCGATTTGCTTAGAGGCGTGGTTGTTGGAAGGCATTAATCTTAATAGAAGTTCGCTCAGAGCACATTGGTGTAGGGTAGACTAGCGGGGCAAGATGCCGTGGGGGAGGTTAGCTTTTGAATGTAGCTGTTGAGGAAGCAAAACAACGTTAATGAGATAAAGGAAAATAACACTAATTGGATGAAGTTCTACGGAGGTAGAGAGATATGAGTTCTGACATTCTCTCAGTAATTAGATAGCTGTATGGCTTACCTAAAGTGTTTAAAAAACCTGACTTAGTTTGCTTGGCGATGAATAATTATGCTACTTCCAAGCTATGTTTAGCTCATAGCAAGACGTGTGTATACATACCCTTTGTATTATCAAGGTCACGTGATCATATCATGATGACTACATAATATGACCATTTTGTTCTCGGCAAGACATAAATCGTATATATATATATTAATATATATATATATATATATATATGTTTAACATATCTAACATACAATAAGATATTTATGCATTAATTTAACAAAACTTACAAAGGGCAATTCAGCTTGCCAATTTAAGAAAAAAAGAAAGGAAGCTCTACATGTATACATACATTTCGGGTGATCTACAAATATAGATAAAACAAATGTAAACACCCTTATGATTTCTTGATAATACCCCGTCGTTTGTTATTGCTTATTCAGGCCGTATACACTACACGACATGAGCTATGATGTGGCTGTGATGTCGCATGACCTTAGCACAGCCATGTTGAAGCCCCTACAAAACCATCGTAATCGCATTAATGTAATACGGTGGGATATGACATGGGACATTAAAGCTGGTGAAATCATGTTTTTATTGCTCCCATGTAATAAAGTAAATCTAGTAGGACATATCCCAAGCCACGACAGTTATTTGACAAGTGTGGTAATATCATAGAGTTAAATAGCAAATGCCTTGTGTTGCTGTCCATGTTGTATGTCTCATAACATTCAGGGTATAGACAAATGTCCGAAGACAAATTAAAACCATCCCTGCAGTATAATAGGCCTCCAGGGTGCAATAGGACTGTTGTATCCCTCTGAGATACTGACTGGTCCCTCCCTCTGAAATACCTGCTATGTCAACATGCACATTGTAGCCACATTTTATCGCACAGTGTAATAATGGCTCTATGCTCAACGCAAAGCACACCCGCCCTCCACCCAAATCCCACCCGTTGTTGGCCCAGTAACCTATCTGACCCTCATCTCCAGCACCACTCGGAAATGAAAACGTCCGAGAGGCTTCCAACCAGAAAGATAAATGTGTATTCTGTCAGTCGGCTAAGCCTGCGACTCATAAGGGATGCTGGAATATTACCACGGGCAGATAGGGCTGGGGTAGGGGAACACTCCAGGCCTGGACAGAGTGTAGCCTGTTTTCATCATCACTTTTATCATCCTCTTACTACTAAAAACCGTTTCAGAATATATTCTGTTAATATAGAAATGTGCCTTCTCAACAGAATACTATATTTGTAAGAGGGGCAAAAGGTCCATATGGGGCAAAAAGCCCACGGTGGGGCAAAAGGTCCATGCCCCATATGGGCTTTTTACCCTTTTAGCATGTACAGTATTTTTCATCTGGGCCTTTTGCCCCATATCCCCTAGGCTTCTTACCCCACACCCTGGGCCTTTTGTCCCACACACCCTAGGTGTGGGCCAAAGGCCCACTTTCTTCAATTTTGCTTTTATCTTAACCCTATTCAAATAGAGTAAATGACTTTTGTGTTATTTGACAAAAAGTCAGTAGCTATATGATTTTATTTCTTTTCGTTTTTGATCCTACAGTTAATAGCAGAAATAATTATGGGAATGCTTTCTTAAGGTGGGCGTCTTGCCCCGCCCCCTACCCTATATATATATAATTAGGACTTATTTTCTACAGCTTTAGTCTTGTCGAAATGACTTTCGAAAACAAAAAGTTTGATGCTGTTTTTTTACAAAAAAATTCTGATGAAGGTCTTTGCCGACCAAAACATGTTGATTCGTACCTATCCATCAAATAATAAAAACAACATTGAGACCATCAACTGGAGTTTTGTTTGATACAGTTTATTTCACTGTATTTCAGAAAGTATATACCGGTTATTTACATGATAGTAAAGCCAACATATAGATAAGGTCAAAGCATACTGACCTACTTTCTGGTGTCTCTAAGTATTGACATAATTATCTCATTCCTTTATGGGAACTAGTAGATAATACATAGTTATTTGTTCATCTCCCTTGTTTAGTACCATACAGAAACAGAGGTTGGTGAATCATACCCCCTCCCCTGGTTGACCAGGCCTCTGTGGACAAGGACTGGCCGGATATTACAGCCGTGCTCTTTGCGTGGTTCTGGCGCGGGAGCAGGGGGAGAGGGGAAGAGGTCAGGGCTTTAATCAAACCCTAAAAGGAGTACCGATGGCCATATTCATTCCACGTTGCGCTGGGTAGCATTTGCCTTTTCTTCGTTGCCGGCAAAAGAGGGTTGTGTTTCATATACAAACATATTGGAATCTGCCAACGCAATTGAAAGAGAATTTCCTTAAAAGATTTCTTGTGCTGGCACTTGGAAAAACATCGCATGGTGGAACATAGCCTCACCAGTGGACTGCCATCTGACAAGATACAATGTTATTTCTACCATACCTCTTTTGTTCATCTGTAGGTATTTTGCCTATAGGCTATGTATAAAAATGTTAGATAAAGCTTCGCCAGGGGGGAGTTGCATAACTTTTCCACTAAAATGTTGGTTATGTCCCCTCCGTTAAGATGCCACAACAAACGGACTCCACAGGGTTGCATATCTCGTTATTCTAATTTATGGATCAGTTAATGAATATCTTCTATATTTCCTATGATATTATTGGAAATTGTTAGTGGAAAATCTGCTAAAATTGACTCCTAGCGGAAATTTCTTAACGGATTTTGCAACACCTTGGCCTTCGTTATTCTCTTTGCAACACTTGGTGTCCGTTACAGATCCGTTATACATCCGCTAAAGTTATGCAACTCCCTCCAGGGAGGGGTTCAGAAACATCAAAAAGTTGAGGCGCCATTTTGTAGATATAACAAATGGGGCTCAGGATAATGGTTTGCGAATTCCAGAGAATTATATTCATTTTAATTATTATAGAAATAGAACTGTCTAGAGTTGTCTTTATATGAGAATAATATATTCGGGCTTTAGGGTACTGTAGATAAATTCTCGACGATTGAAGCATCATTTGTTCACCTCTGACCAATGTACGACCACACAGATGAAAAACTCATGTGATAAAAGTAAAGATGCATACGTAAATGTATACATGAATACACACATCCTCTTGTCATTACAATGGATGACATGCCGGGCACTTATTGCCATCCTTATACTACTGCCGCAGCCATTTATTGTGGTACCGCAATATCCTAAAAGAGGCTTTGTCGTGATTCTGTACGTGACAAAGTAGGCCACGCCTTACCCTGCAATAACTCAGGTCCAGGGCAATCTACTTAAGGACAATCCTAACACTACACTGCACCTTACTATATATAGGAGGGTTGACGTCTTCAGGCCAAGCCACACTACCATGATGAAATCGCCAAAAACCGTCATGAGCATAGATCATCGCACAGTATAGCATGGCCTCTGTGACATGTCATATAATTTCACTGTTGTGATTACTTGCAAAGATAATTATTTCTGTTGCGATGTCACTGTAGCAATTGGTAAAGAGTGCACAAGTAGTTGTTACATTACAATAGTAGTCAGCTTTACAACGGACAAAGACAAAACTGGTTTCAGTTAATAGTGGGTTAAAGCTGTAAATATTAACACAAATCTTAACACTAGTCCCCGAAATCACATTGGAAAAATTAATATCATTGGCGTTTTCAAATAATATTGAATATGTATAAAGTGATATTTCAACAAGCCTATATTCTTTTTGCAGTTGTGTAATAAGCTCGTCATACAAATAGACAAAACAAGACTTACCAGGTCATTGTATGGTTTCGACTGGCGCACTTATTACCCTTAATTCTTTACATGGCGCCTATTCTTATTAGTAGTGATAAGGAGATAATTAGTCCTGCCCAGAGGCAATGATTAACCAGGGAAGCCCTGGATGGAAGTAATCATCCTGTTTAGGTGCAGAGCGCGTTATTCAATAGTTTCTGTCACCATGTGGGATGTATATTATAATTATGACTGTATATATCGTTTTGCAATTTGAACTTTGACACTCGGGAGAGATCTTTATGAACAAAAACCTGGCGAGGCCGTTAGGCGGAGGGCAGATTTCGAGGCAGGGATAAACATAATGAAGTACTGTGAAGGACAAAAATGTGTTTCCTTCATATATGACCCCCCCCCCCCCCCCAATAAGATGTTGGTCCTCTAACGACGTACTATTTAAACCCATCTCACAATTATGGGTACAAACTAAATAAAAGTAGCTCTTCCCTCGAGATATACTTCACATTGGCCCAGTGGCGGCACCTAGTGAGAGACGGCTGAACCTCCAAATAATGAGACAATCGAAAAAGAAACAGTCAGGGACAGTCCTACAAGTACTTGTCCATTCTTGAATAAAATCTACATTATCAGATGGCAGGTAAGAAAGAAGCCTCAAAATGCTGAATTTCAAGGTCTCACACTGCCTGAACTCACCGTCTCAAACTGCTAAATCTTATTTCAAATGTGACCCTTTGCTCCCCCTGGTGGATTATGATAGAACGACCGTATCACTTAGTAGTATAGACAAATTGGGACTTCCCTCAGGGGACGGTGTTAGTAGTATTAGGAGTTGGTGTGTTGGCGCGGCCCAGGCAAGAATGTGACGTTATAACTTTGCAGCAATGTTCTGTTTAGTTTTGTGTTGATTCTTGCTATGCTCTTTTAATGGCACCAAAAACGTCCTTAGCGCCTAACCTTGTAATGTTGCACTGTGGTGTTAATGTAACATTACGGTTATATTCCGCATAAAAACAACATTATTGTAACAGGCTATATGAGTAGGGTTTCAAAATTTTCAAAATGGTATGTTGATAATCATAACACTCTTCTTAAGTAAGTCTCAACCTAAAATGTTGTAATTGTTATGTGACAATTTAACAAGTAAGAGACTAACCAAAAATGTATCATCACAGAACGTAGCCGTTATGTTTCTGCTTGCCTGGGCGGTCCCTCTATCAACGGCTCACCCTATGTGGTATTTAAGACGGATGCAAAATAAGGAAAGGGTAAAGATAAGTCTCTGATTTGGTTTGGTTTGCAATGTAAGTATATAGTATCTACTCTTGATAGAGTGTCATCTGTGTTCCTGTGCTGCTAACGGCGTACCAAGTTTCAAAAGAAAATTCTAAGTAAGAACCTTTTGTTCTAAAATGATATATTGTTAAGTCAACCTTTTTTAACGGTAGAGGTGCATTTTGCCTTCAGTTCAGGCACAGAGGTTTGGGAGCATTGGCTGCTCTATGTAAAGTGCTTCCGCCTGGTGTGTAGCGGTAGAACCATCCCTATAAACGGTACGGTGAAGCGGCAGTTGGTAAAGTCGACGTAGAATGAGAGAACGGTGATTGGGGGAGGTTCAGATAGTATTCAGGCCCGTACACAGGATCTGCTGTTGGGGGTGGCAAAAATCCCTGACTGGAACTTTTCTTATGATTTCAATAATTTAAACCTAAAACGGGGGATGACGAGGTTCCCAAAGTGGAACTTTTCAATATTTGCTACTATCTGTTTAGGGGTTTTACAGTGAATATTCAAAGGAAAGGTGGATTTTTTTAACGCATGTCTTCTGTGTGTGTGGTGGTGGGGGTGGGGGGGGGGGGGGGAGTGGGGTGCGCCATCCCCGCCATCTCACCCGCTTCCCCGTACTGTATACGGGCATATATGGGTACTTATATCGAGATTGGAATCTCAAGGGTCTCGGAATCTTTTTTTTTCTTTTTCTTTTTTTTATTTCAGGTTATTTAATCTGGTTACAGTCGGAATTGATATATCCCGGTCTCCCTTGTAATCCAGGGACTTTCAATCAATCATACCAAGTAATTATAACAAATGAGAAAAATGATAATGATGAGATGGTAATGTAAATGAATACACACATTTCAGTCAATACATTGTACACACATAATTCATTATGTTATTATACAAAAACGAAATACAGTTTGCAAGGACAGAATCTATCTCTAAATAAAGGGCATGATTTCCCTTTTAAATAGGTCTATATCAACAATATTGCGAACATGTGCTGGTAGGTTATTCCACGGGCATGAACTCTCTAGATGGCGCCATGCCTACAGCTTACTAGTTAAGAATAGAAAGGGTAGCACACTCTCCATTTTGGATCTAGCTGGTTCCTGTCAAAACCTATAAGCTGATGACCAGCAGATCCATAAGATTCCCACAAGACTGCAGTGAATGACTCAGTTCTATTTGATATTGATATAAAAAAACACCATTAAGCTTATCATCTTTTTGTCATTCATACAATAATAAATCATAATTATTGCAGTGTGCTTTGAATTTTTGTAGTTAATGTTTTCCAGAAAGAAATAGCTCTATGTATGCTTCCCCCTTCAGTGCCCCTTCCTTGAACAGAATGCAACTCATTCACTGGATTGGATGGGTATTTATAGTGCTAAAAGGATTTCCCCACAAACTTCTTCAGACATTCTCTAAACCCAATACAAGTAGAAAGTTAGTAGTTGGATAATCAGAGCATTGCTTAACAACATGGTCAGGAATAGCCCAGAGGCTAGAGTCTAGGACTTCGAATCCAAAGGTAGGGGTTTCAAATCCCACCCATGTCTGGATAGTGTCACTCTTTTTAATGAATGAAGAAATCACAATTTAAAAGAATTCATTTGGGTGAAATAACAACAGAATGAGAATACCTAAGATGAAATTAATGATTAGAACTGTAAAAGCTGATTATTGAAGATGATTTCCATAAGAAATAGTGCAACTTGGTCAAACTGCAACATGACCATCAGGAGGTTTGAACCATCAACCTTCTGATTTGAAGTCCCTCACCATAGCCATTATACCACAGTTTGCTGTAATGACAGTGGAATGAAATGCTTGGCTGTATAAGGTTGATGTATTATGTTTGGGATGAGGTTTTTGTTAAAAACCCCCTATGTGGGGGCCTCTTGTATAACTAACATAGTGATGTCATAGGGGATTCCCCTACCCTCCCATGTCCTAATTAACCAGTTTGAAGGAAATAGCAATGTACATTACACAATTATGGCAAAACTATGGGCAAACATAGGTTTTAACATGGACAGGAGTTATAATTACCATTGAATGTTGCCTATAATTACCAAAAATCCTATGTACACATTGTCCTATGCGGTTGATCATGTGACCTCCATTCATAAAGTCCTTTCCAAATAAGGGCATTGCCATATATGGTATGCTGCAATACTGGGTGGGGTTTCAGTTTTTTTCAATAAAATGGTCAATTCCCATTTATTAAACATAGATATCAATAAAATGTGACAGCCAATTAGTTTTTATTAATTGTCTAAGATGTAAACTATTTTTCATTCCACAAAAAAGCATAGAGTTTAAGCATAAATCCAAAATATATGTCTGTGCAAACTGCAGGGTACAGTTTTAGGTTCTTACCCTTTTAGTATTATAAGTAACTATGAGACAGGGGTAGCGCCATCTAGAGAGTTCATGCCCATGGGTTATTCCATAGTTCCCCTCCAATGTAGATTGGTGGGGAACTATGGAATCTTTACTACAACATGTGTATGAAGTTGATCGTTTATATATACAACTCTATAATGATATTCTTTTAGGATAGAACAATAGGGTGCAAAGATGCAGTCACATTTCAAGCGATATACAAACCAATTCGAATAAATCGAGCCTGGTTTCATATTAAAATGTCGACATAAAAATGTCAGTTGAACTAGAAGGGCTGAAACATGTGGGCATCAATTCCGCATAAAAAGAAAGATGTGATCATGTTATACTAACATTCAGTTTTATAATGTTGTGCTGACCTTAAAGAGGGAACAGACTTTCAAACCTCATTCGAATATTTCCAAATAAATTTAATGGTAGGAATAGCTACTTCCCATACCCACCAGCAATAAGGATTATATCCCTCTGATTACCTGGCATTATACTTTAAAATGTGCATGTTTTATCTGATTCACTAAGGAAATAGCGGGACGATTCAATCAGCGATTCAACCATTATATTGAGACGATATGCATCCACCTGGGCTTATCAGCTATACCCCCAACGTCTTCTCAAGAAGTCTAGTACATAAATAAAACAGACATCTAAAGCTATCATCTACCTTAATGATATTTTAAGGCCCGGTAGGCCGGCTCGGGATTCTGTGATCTGATAATATGCTTAGTGGCTAACATACAGATCTGCACCAACAGCTGCTTGGATATCCTGTCCTATAATTAGAGCTGAGTCCATATCTTCGTAACTACTTTGGCTAATCAGGGACATTTTGATTAGGGTCTCAAGATTTTGCCTCTTACCAAGATTTATAGTGTATTGTAATATAGTCTCAAAGAGGGATTATTAGGTGTAAAATTTATTCATGCTAGACAGAATTTCTAATCATAAGATGCTAATCAAAATGTTTCCCTGATATGCCAAATTAGGGCCCTGGTGGTTAGACCTTGTAGGCGTAATATATGGCAATGAGGAGAGAAGAGGGGAAAGCTACACTAATGAAGCTATTAGAATTACTAGTAGGACTCCTAGAGACGAAATCCAATTAATAATATCACAAGTGCTATTCAGAATCAAGCATTCTAGTGGCAATATGACAATCAGCTTATTCAACTATGCAGTTCTTATCATCGAACTATAATTATAACCATGTTTGTTATTATGTGAGATTTGTAATATTATTGTCAGGACACCACTGATATTCATAGATCTTCACTGGATTATAAGCCCCATGTCTTATCTGCATCACGTCTGTATTTGTATATTTATATAAACATATATATACTAATCACCTGGAAGAACATGTTTGATCATGGATTGATTTTATTGCATATATACGTGACCCCCCCCCCCCCCCAACTACATAGTGAGGCTTAAGTCACATAGATGAAAATTGGGATTGTGATGGATTGTAAGAGCCAAGGATCTTTAATAGGGTGCACAAACTATTATTCTATCATTATCAGAAGCGAAGTAATGCATGTTTGAAATTTCTACCTAGGGATACCCCGATTTTGGAAAAATGACTTTAAAGATGTCAGTGCTTTTCATGGTAGCGTAAATTTTCATAGCCATTTGCTGCTAATACGTGTATCATAAATCAGGGACGGATCCAGGGGGTCCTGGGGGTCCTGACCCTCCCCCCTTTTGTTGGACCCCTTAACTGCAAAAAGAGGGGGAAATTCCTCCCTCGTATGCACAAATGCACATTGTTTCAGTACTTAGCTTTTATGCTGCCCCCCCCCCCCCCAACACACACATACACACACACACACAATTTCGAAAATCCTGTATCAGCCCCTGTAGCTGCACTTCTGTGTGGTAAGAGTGAACAACTCATAGCGGGTGAGGTGTGTTCGACACTGGGCATGGGCTGCTACACCCCTCTATGTTTCGCCCTGTACCAATGACAGGGTTATAAAAGGTCCCTTAATGGACCACCGGCTGTCGTGTATATGGCCCTGTCTATGGGACCAGGCACATTAAAGAACATCTGCCCCACGTAAAAGTGTAGTGGTATGGTCTCTATCTTCTCATAGATTCAATCATCAAATACATATCAGTAAACCGCTATTGTTATCGCAGTGATATGACTTTGGGTGTTCCTACAGCGTCCAATGCCAATAACCAACCAACCAACATTTTGTAGGGTAAACCATTCCCTTACTATGGACAGCTCACTCGCAGTATATTTCGGTCAATGTGGATTGATTTTGCCGAAAAGAACACAGCGAGAATAATAGATAATGTTTCGTAATAAATACCTTTTGCAAACCAATTTGGGAATTATTATACGTAAAGACAAACTGGAAAAATAATCAATGCACGTTCCCTATCATGTTAAACCACAACAGATGCTACGGATAATGAAAATGTATATGTTTAAGCATTGTGAGTCTTCTATTTACAAGTATATTGGTCTATGCTAGTCTGCAGATTAACTGAAGTAGATAGCTCTAATATCAGTGTAGCGAGAATTCATCAGAGTCTTTAAGCTGAAGGTTAAAGGACAGAGGCTCTGGTTAGAGTTATGCAGGCACATATCCAGAGCAAGAGGGTTACTGTTGTCTTCATGGGACTTAAATCCCCCACCCCCTACAGTCGACACTGTAGTATCTAGATAAATCCCCCCCCCCCTCCCGCCCCTCCTTTTTGAAATCCAAGATCTGACCCCTTAACATTTTGTTGGAATATGCAAAAGGCACCAATGAAAGGACATTACCCTTGAAGGAAAACTATGTTGAAAACACATTTCTTTTAAGCAATCTAAAAAAATAACTGGTTATCAGACTTAGGTTTAGGAGAATTAAATGTTTTTATACTGCCCTTGCACAGTGGCTTCTACTCATTACCTATGACGTCATCTAGGCTCTTATAGATAAGCAGGGCAAGGTGTTAAGACTCCCGCTATGGGTGACTGCACACACCTTCACCTGTGACTGATAGCCTAGATGAGTCACAGGCCTGTGAGGCAGCAGAGAGATAAGTTGTGAGAGTGTCTTCTCACTCTAACAAAAGTGTATGTAGTTTTATCATACAATGAATGTATGTTAATTTGAACATTGAGGCTGTCTAATATACACTTCAATTAATAGACATCCACTGTATCAGGATTTTCATACTTTCCTTTACAGTTCACCCCTAACAAAGAAAAGGATTGGGGAAATACAAACTGTACTTACGGGTGCGGAGACTTTCGTAGGACGATGACTGAGGCATTGTGACGTTACTTCTGGTAGCCTGTCCGAGGAGAACTTGACCTTTGTTGACGTAAATCCAATGGAAGGTAGTTGTTATATGTCATACGTAGTTATGGAGACGCATGTTTCCAGGGTTTCCAACCTTATGTATATGGTTCCGAGCGTTTCGTCCATCTTATTGAGTTCATGCATCACCTGCAAAACATTGAGGGGTTTATGTCATTCAATGATAATTATGTCGCTTTCATTGTTCTGCAGAATTCTTAGATAAAGTAGATTAGTTTTGCTTCCATCCTCTAGTCAACCTACCACAATAAAGAGGGATAAAGCTCGGATGTCACTGCTGGCAACGTTCATTCAGGGATTGCAATATCTGTTTGATTATAAATTTTTGTTAAAGATTTATTGGTTAGAAATGGAGGGTTGTGCCCCCGAACACCCCTTTTTCTTTTCTTTCTTCTATTTTCTTATAGATTGCTCCATAAACAATGAATAATAAAGATTGTTGGCTGGCCACCCTAAGTTGTTAGTAACCTAAACAATAGGGGTTTATTTTCCGGCAACACGTTGACTACTGAGGTGATGCCCTAGGTTATTGGTTATTAAAGGAGCAGTATCGTTCTTGTGTATCTATTCTGAGGTTAGCCAACGTAAGGTTATCTACGGCACAGCAGGTGACGTGTTTTGCCTTTTCAGAGCATTTATAATCTGGCGAAATAATTGGGCACGTTACAAATTTTGCGCACATTTGTGATAAATACAATTGTAGAAAACTGCGGCATCGTTGGCGACCGTATACTGCTTGAAGCCGCTTTCTCGTCTGTGAGGACGTCGTTATTTGCTACGATGTAGGCCTAACTACCATACAGCCGTGCCAATTTCATGACGTGACCAATGACATCAAAGGATTACGTACTAACGTCACAAATCACATCGCCAGCCGTTAACGTTGTGTCATTAAGCGAATGTAAGCCTAACAAACACGGATGAGACAGCTGCTCTAAAGAATGTGATTCGATTAAAAAACATGTACATTATTGCTACACATTTTACTCTTATTGTTAGTTGTGCTTATTAACCTCGACATATAACATAAAGTAAATCAAGATTTATATTTCTATCCAAATAGTCATTCCCTGTCACGAGTTATTTCTAATACATAATTATCACACATCTGTGTCACCTATGTGAACACTTAGAAAAAAAATGTTAGAAAAAGGGCAACACCAACAAAAAAGCCTTCCAGTCTTTAAAACGTAATGCAAGCTTAATTCTTATTCAAATTCTCAGTGTATTTACTTTGGGTGCCAGTCTTCCCTTTGGCAATTAAAGCTCGCCCCCCCAGCCGGTGGTCGGGGGAAACCACGGTTCATTAAAGCCGATAATGTAAGACTACCCTCCCAGGAGACAAGGCTGTGCACACATTTTTACGCATGGATAGCCTCGTTCAATTACAACCAGGATCGTCTCATGGAGACTGAAAAAAGGTCCCTGTTCTCGGCGTTTCCTTAAGCTGGGTACACATCAGGGGCTTTCGACACTCTTGTCAATGAACTTAGATCAAGAAGAATGATGTTATTATGTAGTTTGTTTTTGTTTTTCTTTTTTTTTGCACAGTTTTTTTTTACCCTGGGGAAAGTTGGATTACTCCTGTCTTCCCTACGTAGCAATGATGTTCTGTCTCATCTGCTCTGGTTCTTTTTAAGTTATTTTGATGACTTGCAATATCATTGCTGCAGCATATATATACTGCTATAACACACTGAACGTTTTTTCAATATTCTTGTTACGTTTTTTAACCAAAACTGAATGTTGCCATAATGTTCTGTTTTGGCTTAGTCCTAACATTACAAGAAAAAAGTGCGTTAATACAGTTTTGATTAATTTTGGTAAGGTCCCAACTTAACTAACAAAATTAACGATATAATTCTATTTGTCACTTTAGGCACAACAATCATTCAAAATTGTTATCAAATATAATTATTATGTTTTTATGGCACGTTATTACATGTGAATCTCGTGGAACACTGACTGTTGACAATATTTGTGAATGCAGGTATCAGCGAAAGGAAAAGATACAGGTGTGTGAATTTAAAAACATGAAAAGCCAGTATTTCTTATCATGTTGCAAATCTCATCTGAATGGAAACGATTGTATCAGCCGCTTCAGTTTTCACCTTTGAGCAAACAGAAATAAGAACATGAGAACTTGAGTTTAGTTCCCTGGTGGGAATTCATACCTTCATACCTGATAACCTTTCTCATACATTTGTGATGTTCCTCGATAGGTGGGGGTTTCCAATTTCTACGACAGAGAGACATGGGGTTGTTTTGGTCTCGAGCTGTACAAAGGGTTCGAGCAGGAAACCGAGATGAAAGATTTAGAGTCGTGCCTCAAGCACAATGGGGAACGAGCAGGACAGTAGGGCAATCGGTATTCTCAGATGGAGGGGGAGTGTGTCGTGTCTTGGCTCGGTCCTTGGGCTGATACGGGTTTCCATGCCATCTGTGGTTTTCCAGACCACTACCCAACTTTTAGTTGATAACTTGCTAACTTAGGTCATTAACTTGAGTTGGGCAGGCTAGTTGACTTCTATTTAAGCATATCTTCAACTTAGGCCTGTTCAAGGGCTAGGTTACTTAAAGAAGACACATGTGAACACAAGGAGTACCAAGATTGGATTGTTTATTTTGGTCACAACCCTTTTTATACTCTACATCTATTCTGATCGGTCACCTGGATCACATGACTATTCTGACGTCAAATTCCGTTACAATACATTTTCGTGCTTTCGTGCTTACGGGCATGACCCAATATACTTTTGTACCTGATTCCTGCTTTACATCTTTACTTTTGTTTTGACATTGATTACACTTCTAGTTTGTACCTAAAAATATTAATGTTTTCAAAAATCAGAAATCTTAACTCTATATATAGCTAATCTTATAGGAACATAAAAACGTAAGTCTGAGAAAGAACCATGGAAAAGAAAAAAATATCTTAACCAAAAAATACAATCAGACCAGAGTGAAACACTCCCGTAGTAATCGGCCAATCTGTATGTTGATTCAGTCCTGTGGTTACGCCGCTTTAAATTGCAGCTGAACCTGTGACCTCACACGAATAGTGTGGTCCTTTCCCAACTTTCCAAGATGCCAGAAAACCTCCTCACACAGAAGAACCGAGCCTAGACGGTTCGTGGTGTGAATTCCCCGTCTCTGCTGATTACTAAGTGGTGATTGGCCCCCAGCTAGTTGCCTCTACAGCCACAATTAACCGGAGTCACGTGATTAGGACCAGCCAATGAGGGGCTGGTATCAGCCGCGCCTGCGCACTGAGGGGGAAACATTGAGGAGGTGGTTATGTTAAGCGAGCAGTTGTCCAATTTGTCAGCGCTCATGGTGGTGGCTGCAGCATATTCAAAGGGGGATCGGACAAAGAAGTGATGAGTGTTGCGATTTGTTATAGCGATTGTTTTGCAATTAACCTATTAGAATTAGTATATCAATACTAAATGCCCAAACTACTTACTGTTTGTTTTGTCTTGTTTTGTTTTGATTAGTTTTGTGTATGTTTAAATGAACTGTTTTAGAATATATAATTTATAAGCTTTAATAGTTGAACTGTATTATCTAAATGAAATTCATCGGAGTGAACTAATATTCATTGTCTTATATCATTCCACCCTGTACTTTATATTGTACATTTTACTGTAAATTTGTTTCTTTGATCCGCTGGAAGATCTTATGTTACTCACAGGAAGTGGACAAATAAATAAAAACAAAAACAACAAAGAAAAAGAACTAATAATTTCACCTTTACAGAAGATCATTCATTTACCAGAAGTAGACAATGATCAATAGTTGAGAAATAAGGGGTAAGACCCACTGAAATGCCATCCCCATGTCCGACAAAAAATAGTTTACAGCATCAAAATTCCTCAAATCTCAAATCTCAAATTTGTCAGCTAAGTGCTTAGTAAATACACTAAGTATCTAATTCTATTGCATCTTTATATTTTCCATCCCATGCATGTACTGGGAATTGATCCTTGACTAGGAAAAGCTATTGGGAATTGTGTACTCTCTACCTCAAAAATAGTGCCGTTTGATCAAAGTAAACGAACGGAAATGTCAACCTTTGTTATCTCTATTGACGAACCCCGAGAAGTAAAGGTTGTGATGTTACTGATCATTTTCCTTTTGTTAAAGTTAAAATGTCCATTTTGTTAAAGTGCTTTGAGTATCACTTCAACAGTAATTTTTCTACAACGTTTTCATGACCAAGTACATTTCTCATTTTAATCATATAACAGAACACACTCGATCGGTTGCTTTATTTCTATGAATCATTCTTGTCGACAATATTGATTTACCTTTTTCTTATAATTTTTCAGCTTTCTTTAATAAATCTTCTGCCAGTCATACACTAATCTAAAGCGTCACGCAACAATGTAATTTGTTTCAACATACTATCAATAGTTATTTTTGAGCTCGAGGTTGTTCGGATTTTCTATTAATTTATGGTGAGTCTTTCATAAATGTTTCCCTGATAAAGACTCATTCATCCTTTAAACCCGTAGAGCTCGATCTAATTCTTATTGTACTACTTTTTCAGTTTCCATTAGAGAAACGGTAGTGCCTTGATAGAGCAAGGGAGCTGTTCAAATCATTATTCACAGCAAAATGGAAGGATTTCGTGAAATCACATCTATTCTGTGGTATAAGTAGATAACACAATAACCAAAATTGAGTTGGGTTAATTGCCAGGGCATTGTTAAAGATAATAGAAGATTTGTCTGGGATGTTTAATTGTTCATGTTTTCATGTTTTCATCTAGCAATAGCTAGCTCGAGTCTACTTCATAAATACAAAATTTATTCATTTCTTCACTGGCCAGTCACATACCAACCTATTTAAGACTATTTCAAACAGGTTTCTCAGATAGCCAAATATGCATTTTAGATGGCAAATATTTCTATTTGGCACCAGCAAGGTAAATGAAGGTGGCAACTGGAGAAAAAACTGAGGCACCAACTGTGAGAACTATTAATTGAATCCAAGTCCAGTTCTATTTCTTTTACTGCATTTCTAAATGTGATTATGTTTGGCTATTTGATGATTCTATATGCAAGTCTCACCTGAAACTGTAGTACTAGTGGTAATACCTACTTGTTGTTAGCCTGAAATATCTATCTAGACCCAGGATACATTGTACAGATAAAAAGATGCGGGAAAGAGACGTCTTTGAAATATTAGAAATAACCATTTCCCCCTTGTATTCTATGGTCAAGGTACTTCCTTACTCAATTTAACTGTTTAATCAATCTGATGAGCTATAGGTTCTTCTTCATGTTATGGACTTTTATACTGACCATTTTATAAATCACATTACCTTACCCCTCAAATAAACATCAGTAGCCTACCACTAGATAGTAATTCCGCATGTCAGATTTCCAGACTCATCTCTAAGGCTGATGCTAATTTATGAAGATTTCACATTTTTGTTGAATAGTATCAGTTTGTCGGATGGCATCTTAACAGGTCGTCTCCTGTATCACCATGGAGACGACAAGGCGTCGACATGAAGGGTACTATAAAGCCCCATACCCACTAGGCAATTCTGACGGCGATGGGCGAAGGGAAACTGGGATAGTCGGCCGATTCTTAAGGTTGCCTGTTAGTATGGTATAATGGAATATGCAGGTTTGATCTAAATCGCTGGTAAAATCGGCCGACTCTTAGAGTAGAGTCGGCCGATTTTAGCACCAATAATCGGCCGACTCTGGACAAAATCGCCTAGTGGGTATGGGGCTTAAGGATCCCAGCGTACATGTATCTGTGATTAGAGCCTTTACTGGTATCTCATATTATCGGGGCCTATCTCCATTCATGTTTCCTAAGTATTTTGTTATGCTTTTTGCATATTACATCTATGCATCTAAATCATTATCTGGAGATTGTCTACCATGCATCCGGGAGAATTTGATTATTTAAGTTCAGGATGCACATCATCATAAGGGCTGTATAATGTTCACAAACGTGGTGTAGTTCTATTTCATAAGATCGTGTGTCATTTCATATAGATATACAAGATAGAAATATATTGAACTGAATTAGGATATTACCTGAGTGTTTTATATATTATCAACATATTAATAGGTTCTGACACTTTTAAAAAGTATGCTTTGCATATCTAAAGCTGTTATTGGTGTGCACTTGGTACTTCCAACAGCTCGTTTATTGAACATACCCCCACCCCCAACACACCGCCTATTCAATGACGAACCGATGTTGACCGAACATGGGCTTGGATTTGGCCTAAGTAAAATGGGTCCTGCAAGGCAATGATGCCGCTGTTTGCAGGAGGTATTGAATTGTCACGATCACAATATGGTCGGTGCCCAGCATGGAAATTGCATCCGGCTCATCTTCAATACATATTTCATGGTAATTTACTACCTTCAATTATTTTGTTTTGTATGCAGTAACTCTTCCCCTCCTCCTGAGAGTACTGAGAGTCTTGAGGGTCCTGGAATATCCATTACATCTAATGATGTGAACAATATTTCTGTCCCAATTTCCTACTGTTATGTGTCTGTTGAATGGAAGATATATAGGCCTACTAGTAAGCTCTACAAAACTTTTTTATATGTTCAGAATACGTACAGAGGGTTGAACCTCACACTTTTTCTCACTGTTGAATCTTAAAACACATTCTCCCCGGATCCTTCCCACAATCCCCTCCCCTGGCGGGGCCTGGTTACACCACTTCCGGCAGCGTCCGTCCCCAGACACGTGACCTAACACGTGGTCTAGGTCTCAGTCACGTGACTCGGCTCCGCGAAGTCAGTCTGCCAATTAGAACCGATCTCATCGGATCCTCTGGGGACCGAACTGATAACAGATCTCGCCAACTACTGTATTTCTAGTTTCTTCACATTTATCTAATTTTGTTTCTTTTCGTTAGTTCCATTAAAGGATTTTTCTTCTTTTCGAACGTTTCCCTCTCCCACCTAAATATGTCTATTTAGTTTTCACCGTAAGTTCAATAGAATAGAAACAATATAGGAGCATATGTTTCGTTAGTATTTGTGTGTTTAGATTATAGTGTTTATTTTGGTCAAGAGATGCATCATTCTCCTGATCTGTATTATTTTATTTTTTCCCCACTCTACACCCCCGAAGGAAAATACGATGTTTAAATAAAATATAGATCTTTATCTCCAAAAAAACAAACCATTGTACATTAAAATTCTATCTATACATCCTTTGAGAACTATTCTTAAGTAATACAAATGTTCCCCGAGCTATCCTCCCTGCCTGACGTCACCCAACAACCCTGCCTCCTACTACCACTGTTTCCTTTAATTTTCTACATGTTTTTATCCCAGTTTTCCCTATACCAGAGAAGGCACTCAGGTCCCTTGTTCCAATGACACATTGAACGTGATTCCCCTGAAAGATCGGGTTAAAAACAAATGTAAGCCGAACGACCTCTGACAAATAACTTCCTTGATTTGGCTTATACATTGTCAGAGTGGAAAAAGTTCAATTCAAAAAAGATAATGCGCTAGGAAAAATATATATGGATAAGTTAATCTAAAAGCCACACACTTTATGTCCTAGGTTGAGAATTTATATTGTACAACTATATTTGATCTGGAAGACCAGGGGGGGGGGGAGTTACCCCTGATGATCGATTCAGAAATTGAAAAAAAAGTCGATAAACTCTATACAGAAAACAAAATAATAGTTTTTTTTCATATCTGCAGGTATGTTCATCCCTGCATATGTATGTGCAGTGGTACATGCTATTTCGGAATGATAAGACCACAATACTAAACAGAAATGCACAATGAAGGTCTTAGCAGAGTCTCTTTCAGAAATTCAATGGCAGAATAACAAATTGCGTTTTCCACGAAGGAAAGCAAATTTAAGAAAGTAGCTAGATTCCTTTCCTAATGGAAATCCCTCTCGGTTCCATGCAATGACGTCTACTCAGCTTATAAATGTGCAACGTCTGCTATACAGACAGCCAAACAGTAAGAGGAAACTAATGGGTGGGGATGACAATGTAATAGTGTAGGTGCTTGATAATGTATATTGCTTTCACCGATAATCGTTACACTTTCCACCTATATCTGTGGGACAACTCTGCAGGCAAATAGAAATTATTGGGCCGTACATTTTCAGAAATTCCCCCCATCCCCCTTTCCGGGGAGATTAGGTCGCTGTTTTATTTGTATAGTAACGTACTCACATTTAAAAAGCACTCAGGCCCCCCGCTTTGGAATTTAAGAAATCATAATGTTAACACAGGCCTTGAAGATATAGAAAAACGTATTTCTTGCTTATTTCAATAACCCCAACTCTTGGGAACAAGGATGACATATACAGCAATTTCGTCCAACCCATGTCCAACCCAAGCATGTATCCAATGTATAGGCCATATTCCACTACGCGTTCGCGGCTTGCGGCCACCTGAGAAAACGCAAGGAAACAGTCCCAAACGCCGCAAATGCATTTGCGTTTGTGTTTGCGGTAGGGTATATTCCACTTGCCTGTGGCCAGCAGGCGAGTTTTCGGTGGCCGTAACCTCGTTTTCGGCGGCCGCAAACGCGTTTGCGGCGGCCGTAAACGCGTTTTCGGTAGGTGGAATGTAGGTAGTCATGGCACTTTCTTGTGGCCTCTGCTAGCGGCCACTACAGTTTGCTTGCGGCCAAGGATACCAACATGTTGGTATCAGAACCGCAAAATGCTTGCGGCCCCTTAAAAAACGGCCGCAAATGCATGCTAACACAAGGTGGAATATGGCCTTATGTGGGATGGGTTTATTGAAATGTCATTTCAATTTGAGGATATTTTGTGGACGGTATTAACAAGGTTTAGCATGCCCTTCAAGATTCATTATGTTTCTAAAAAGTACACCCGAAATGGAAAAAGACACGTATTGGCCACCACAGATTACCTCTGATAGTGACTCTGCTGAAACCATATTCCCATATGTGCTTAGAGCCTGACAGTCTGACAGGAACAGTAAACCCAAGGACAGGTAATTGCATACATAATTAAACATTGGGGCCAATCGCTATTGTCATTCGCCTCTTTTCGTGTGTCTCAACAATTCTACAGTTTGTTTCTGGACTGTTTTTCCACAGTTAGGGTGTACGATATGATGAAGATGATGCTTAAATGATAATGGTGATTTGTTAAGGACAACACAATCTTCATTGACTTAATATGCCAGGGTGGAGCCGCTTATATAATCATTTACACACACACACACACACACACACACACACACACACACACACACACACACACACACGTGCACACACACACACATTATATATATATATATATAAAGCTGATATTATACACCTTTCTCATGAAACTGTCAGTATTCAACACTAAGCAGCCAAAGCAAAGATGCCTTAGATAAAATGTTTCATCTCAGACCATATATTTATTGTTTGTCCTGTTGGTTCCTAAATATTTGTGTAGCTTAGGCCTACTTCACGTAAAGCAGGTCACTGCGAGAGTATTTGGTCAAGTGATGAAGGTGAGAGGGACGAGAACGTGTCCACTTCCGGGCACTTAAAGTACGATGGCGGTCAATTTGTGGTCAGCTTTTAATGAGGTCACGCAGGGTGTTCTGCTGACCCAGCGGTGGAGGTGCTCGATTTACGTTTCGAAGGTTGAAGGTTAAAATCGGGTTTGCTGCTGTTTAATTGGACATTTCACCAGGTAAATTTTTGCTAATGAAAGAGACATGCATGAAAGAGCTCTTGTCAATAACCGGAAAATCATGATAGGGGTGGGTCTAGCATGTGAATAATCCCTAAATCCACTGTCTGATAAAGATCATTATTATACCTTAGGGTGATACAAGTTTAGTAGTTAAGAGTTTAACACAGGGCGATACAAACCTGGGTGATAACCAGCCTTGTATCACACTGCAGTGTGATACAGAAACTTTTTATTTTTCTAAAATTCATGAAAAAATGAAATCATTAAGAAATAAAAGATCTAACATATGCATTATCTGCACAACATTCCTAGCTACAATTTACTGCTTACTGTTTGTGGATTTGATGGATATCAAAAGAGTTATGTGAAAAAAAATAAAAAAATGTGCAACATCACAGTCCCACCATCACTGATTGCTGTGCATCCTTCCTTGGGAGCTCAGATCCAACAGAAAAGGTATAATAAATCCATAACCAACCTCGAAGGGAGTACTCGGGCAGCTATCACCCCTCGCCGAGACCCCGATATCAGCCCTCGGCCGGCCCTTCGGGCCCTGGCCTCGGGCTGATATCGGGGTCCCGGCTCGGGGTGATAACCACCCTCGTACTCCCTTCTCAGTTGGTTATATGTATGTAGTACCGGGATATGTGGCAGAAGCAGATACAGGATTCCAGAAGAGGGGAAGAGAGGTTTGGGAAACAGGTAAAGCTCTCAAATGTCGTAAGTTCACACACATATGCAATTTTTCTGTCGCTAATTCCCCAACAAGTTGGGGTCAGGACACCCTGGAGTTCCCCCTGATCCACCTCTGAGTGCGTCATACATCATTTAACTAAGCGGTGCATCACAAAGAACAAACTCGTACAATGAACATGAGGGTTCGCAGGGTTCTGTGGCTCTCCAGTACAGAGTCCCAGCGGGGAAAGCCTACTGGTTGAACCTGCATGATAAATCTGATCTGCTTGGTTGGGGTGCAGTGGCTTGGATCAAATTTGTCAAAATTTGACAAGTTCACCAGTAAGCTGCACCTATGTCAATCTTAATGTTTAGTGTAGCATGGCGTTAAAGCTGCATACACACTATAGGTGATTTTATGTAATATGAAGGTGTGTTTGAGTCCCATACATTGTTTGATTATTCTGTATGATAGCCAGTCCAAGTTGTAGTCCTCTCCTCACAGACTAAGAATCAGCTCCAGATGTAGTTAATCATCAAGAGTCGACAAGAACACTCACATGAAAGGATATTTCTTTATTGTTGTCCTGAACATGATATATATGATATTTCATTGACTTTCCTTTAGCATTTCACTGGTCACTGGTCACTTCTATTCCGCTCACTTAACCAAATGCTCATAGTCAAAGTCCAACCTTTCTGTGGAGTCTACCCTAATGCCCAGCCTCCTGGCCTGCTGTAAGGTCCCTACTCACAGAAGGATTAAGCAACTCTGAACTCTGCATGCCTGAGGCCTGCGCATGCCTTATCAATACATCCTAGTGGTGGACCTAATCCTCACTGCGCAAGACACAGATGCATCTTTCTTTGCTGCATCAGTACACAAGTCAGCCAACTGATTGGTACCCAAATTGGCCGATTCTATATTGCATATAGCGATCTGCATCAGTGCAAGCATGAGTCCATTTTTTGGGTGTTAATCTGCTAATTTATGTGCGGATTCAGCTCAGTGGGTATGGGACTTAAGTCAGGGGAGGTGCAGTAAGCTCATCTCAATTTATACCAACAATAAAGTTTACCATGAAATATTATCAAAATAGCTTCCCTGCTTATTTGCTGGGTTTGCACAATACAAAACTAACCAAAGCAATTTTGTTGACAGATTGCTCCTAAAATTCCTAAAATGTGACCTCAAACTTTTGACTTTTCCCCATAGGAACCACTGGTAAAGCCTGTCAGTCCAACCTATAATGTCCAACCCTATTTTGCCCTGAAATACAGTATTTTGATTTGCTGGCAAACCTGCAAATCTGACAATTGATAAGATTTAAGAAACAATAATTTTTACCAGTGCTTCAGGATATAAAAAAGACAATTCTTGCTTATCTAAGTAATTCCAAGTATTGGACACAAAGATGGCTTATACATCTATTTTGTCCAACCCTTGTCCAAACCCAGGATATACCCACAGGGGGATGGGTTTACCTGCATACTGAATAATAGAGCATATCTCATTACTATGTATCCGTTGTTCATTTGAATGCAACTTGACATGTGTAATTACAAATCAAGGAGGATGTAAGTGAAATCTGGAGGAAGGCGGAAAGACAATGCACAGGGAAACAGACGTGCAGAGGGAAATGTTATATTGGGGAAGGTTTTTGTGAGCGAATGATATTCAGGTAGTATTAGAGCCTTCCAGCACTGCACAGCAGTTTTTGACACGTGCCATTCCCAGCAGGAACTTGCTCAACTGTTGCGACGGCCAGATTTTATGTTTTTATTCAAACCTTTGTTGTAAGGATTTATCTTCTTGCATTTATCCCTAGGTTCAGGGAATGCAAATTGTAACGGTAGTATCGTGACAATGATTTCAAAATATTGCGATCTTGTTTTCTTCACATACACTTATGAAAAAAAGAGTCATACCCCAGAGTGCCCTCAGAGTGCCCGTCAGCGCCATCTGTTGTCTGAAGTCAAATGATCCATAAAGAACAGAGACCTGTCAACGGTAAGCTTATCAGCCTATACACCATCCCTCATAGCACCCCTTAATTGGACCAAGTACCCATAAAGTAGGGGCACTTAATACCTAGGGGGAGATCTAAATGAAGCCTTAATAGCAATAAGGCCTTATTATGGTATGATGGCTTAATACCTCTGAGTAATTCACCATTTAAACTCCAATGCAGAGTAGGGATTTTAATAGAGAAGGCTATGATTTACCGGTTAATCGTTAGTGCATATAAGGAGAGCCATAATATTATTATGTGTTGAGAACAGGTTTTGTGTTCTAGCTCTCCTACAGGTTATCAATGCTTTATAGTTCCTTTCATTAGGTATGGGTAGATCATAGGTCGATGAATAGTGGTTATCTAGTTCGCTACTTCTACTATCTTAACAATACATCACACGTTAGGTAACAGTAGGTGGCTTACACCTATGATAGGAGTAAAACAAAGAGGCGTGCCTCAAAGGCTCCTTAAAGGTATATTTGAGTGCCGACTTTCTTCTGTGCCACCTGATGTGTTTTTCGAAATTGCAATTGATTCAATTTCTGTGGTATACATTTATTTGTCATGAAGTAATGAACATCAATGGATATCCAGAAATCTTAAAAGAATTGCTCTCTTCAGGATTCCTTAATCTTCCCAGAAGATTGAAAGTATGTATGGCTAGAATCCTACAAGACGTTTTCTAATTTACAGAAACGCCAGGGAAAAAGTATAAGAACATTATATTTACGAGTGGACAAGGCTGAATCAAGGAAACTACCCACTGGCATATTATAGAGCCAGATGTAGGCTAGGGGGTTAAAGAGGCTTATCTTATATTCAACTTTTAAATAAGATTTAGACTAGACATTAAGCCCCTCCTTCTAGGGCCTCAAAGAAATACCCTTAAAAATGAATGTCTCTCCCCTAGGATCCCCTACACTGAACTATGCTATACCCAGCAATGTGTATGCTGCACCATGCCTCTCTATATCCCCTTCTCCCATCGAGGGATACTTGGGAGCATTAAGATAATACCTACCTATTTATCATATCAACTTTCTTGGTCTTTTATATTAATTACATATGAGCTTTCTCCCGTGGGCGTATATGACCTTTTATGCTGTGATCACACATATAATATGCAGATGTCAGCACAAATCTAAATATATGGGAATTGAGGGTTAAAAATTGAGTTCTTTTTGGGGAGTGTTTTTTTTCTAAAATATATAGTTTTTATCAAGTCTAATGACATGTTTGTATGTATATGTTCATTTGGGAAACGCTTTACCTCGTCTAGAGAAGAGCTCATATAGATTTTATTGATAATTATTTACAATTAGCTCGGACTTTCTTTTACGAATACTCCAGATGTCGTTAATTGGTTCGTATTACCAGTCATATCATGCACCAGCTAGCTTATATGTTGTCACTTTCTAGAATAGCTTAACAGTGTGTTGATAAAGTGCTGAATTAACTTGAGAGAAACTGTCGGCATGGCATTACAGAGCTGAATTCGAGGAATATTCAACTTTCGGCTGTTTCGGCTGTTTCGGATATCCCTTTCAAATCTCTTCTACTCTTGTACACAAACATTTGACTGATATTTTTTTACCATCATTTTACATAAAAGAATGAGAGGATTCCATTACTCTCTCTTATGGGCCTGCTAATGAAAGTCAAAACTGGTTGGGACAGCTTAAATTGAATAAGATCCATTTGCGAGGGTGGACAAAGCTAGCTGCGATCTGCAAAAGGTGTTAATGTTGGATTATGGCATCCCAATAGATTATAACATAGATTATCTCTCGGATCCCCAATCGTCGTGGTTTTTTTTTCCTGTCCCTGCAATCAAATACGAATATTTTTGCAAGGAAAGTCGGCTGATTCTTCTGGTAGAATTGACCGACCTTAGCACCAATCAGTTGGTCGATCGCGATTTTGTCAGAATTGCCTAGTGGATATGGGGCTTTAAGCCCCATACCCAATAGGCAATAAGCCCATCCCAGTATACATCAACATCACATTTTACCATGAAATTACATAGCAATTTCTTTCTAATTTGATCTACAAAGATAGAAGTGTAAAACAAAATGAACTACGGTGGTTTAGTTGACAAATTGCTCCTACATTTTGTAAAATGCAGCTTTATATATTGGCCTTTTTCCCATAGAAACCAATGTTAAAGCCTGTCAGTCTAACCTTTAATGTCCAACCCTATTTTCCCTAAAATGCAACATTTTGATTGGCTGGCAAACCTGCAAATCTGTCAAATGGTAAAATTTAAGAAATCATAACATTTTATCAGTACTTGGGGATATAGAAAAACATAATTCTTAGTTATTCCAGTAATTCCAATTCTAGGTGACAAGGATGGCTTATATGTCTATTTTGTCCAACCCTTGTCCAACCCTGGGATATGCCCAGTGTGGGATGGGCTTATTATCAATTAGTCGGCCGATTGATTGGTGCTTAAACCGGCCAAATATATTTTTAGAAAATTGGTCAATTTCAGGACTGATCCAGATCAGGTGTGCACATTTCAATACAGTTGATGGGCGATAATTATTATCTGTCAATCTTAGTACCGATTCGTTACGTGACTGTGTCATAATCGCCTAGTTGGTGTGAGGCCAAACGGCCTGTTACACTACACGACTTGGGCTCCGATATGATGATGTTTTGGACAGCTCAGATAGAATTAATATAATAAGTAAAAACTGGCAATTCTCTAAATTAATGTGTTACAATTTATAATTGTATCTCTATAATAATCATGTGTGATTTCTCTGTGACATCGTCATATCACAGCTCAGATTGTGTCATGTAATACTAATATAAGAAGACCTGCGGGGGTCGTCAGAGTGTGGCTGTGCGATCCCCATGGGTTGTACAGGCACCTGAGGAGGACCCCTAAGGGTCATCTTTATTGTATAACCCAAACAAGATTCACGAATCTATGAAAACACTGAACACAATCAGCGGTACGTACGGCCCCACAATACACACTGGCATACGCACCGCTCGTCGGCAGTGCGGGTGATAAAGCCTTAAGAGGCTGAAACACCACGACTGGTATATGTAACATTTAGTGGCAGTATCCAGTGAAGTTTGACATCTCCCCTGATCTATCTAAGGTATAAAACACCAATGTATCAATAAATAGACGCCAATGATGCTAATGTATGTCTAAGATAAACTACAACTGTCCCCATTAAGGTGATATGTGAGATGTTTCATCCCCTCCGCTCGTGCTAACCCTTGTTTATAGGGTGGTGCCCTCTTCAGAGCATATTAGGAGCCAATGGACTGGACATATATTGTTGACATGGAAGAGACAAAGAGGATATAAAGATGGCGGAGACGGAGGTTAATACCTACAACTGTTATACCAGTTCCAATAAAGTTTGTTAAAAACTACCAACAGTCTTAAGGCAATCTCTACAAAATATTATGTTTATGAGAAAGTAAAGCTTATTTGGCCTTTAACCATTTTGTACCATTTATCGGTGGTGGACAAGGTAACAGAGCCTCAGGTAGGAAATATGCGACAGGGCCTATTCTTAAATTCGACACTTCGTCTATATTGTTTATATCTTTCCGTTTCCTAGGGCTCTTGAATTGAAGAATTTGAATGACAATGGTCACGAAACATGTGCATCAATCTTCTCTAGGGTGAGTAAGGTCTTGAAATTCCTTTTCAAATAGTATACAGGATAAGGTTTCATGCCATATTCTCCAAGAGGATCAACCAGATACAAAATCCGCAGCATCAAAATCGGTATGTCACATACAGCCTTAAGTTGAAAGCTTGAATCTACATTATTTTCTGAGTACCATCTACATTATACAAAGTGTCAAAGCATGCCTCCCAGCAGCTGGCAGGACTCAGTTTACTCTGTCTAGAGTGTCTGGGTGGAAATCCATGATGTGTCTGCGTGTGAAAACATTGTTAACGAAGCGCCCCACAGAAAACCGATCTGGCCCCTGGCACTTATTCGGAGCCAAATGTTTATCCGTTTCACTTATTCTGCGCCAATGTTTCTCTACCTGTTCCCACTGTGTAGACAAGGAGGGGGAACTCAGCCCTTGTAAAGCTTGGGGCATCGATTTAGCAGGGGGAAGATGAGAGCAGAGCAAACTCTCTGTTTAGCCTACAAACTCAAAGAAAACAAGAGTCCACTCCCTCGGTGGTACCACAGGAGGCCTCCAAAACAACCTGGAGGTGGGAGGAATAGCTAGCCAAACCAACAACACCACTGCTATACCAGGCAGGCATGCAACATTATGATAACAGGGCTATTTTTGTTTTTCTTAAGTTATCTTTATAGCACCAAACAATGTCTCTATAGCTAGAACTCAAGGTTGCATCATTACACTGTAACATTATAGTAACATTCAGGTTATGTTCTTTCACATAAAGAACATTATTATACCATCCTGTATTATTAAATTCTCAACTTTACTAAAATGTTTTATAAGTTATTATAACACTCTGTGTTGGTGAGTTTCAGGCTTAGAAAAAATAACAAAAGTATTACTTGAAAATTTAGCTAGTGAAAGACCAAAAGGTATCGTTGCAGAACATGCCTGTTATGCCAGTGCTTGCTTTGCAATTGGATCACAATAGTGATAACACAAATTCATAGAAATACACCCAATGAACAAAAGGCACGCATTTGACCAAAATTAATCAAAGAATTGAACACATACATAATTCGTATTTGGGGTCTTTTTACATGAAACAATCATTTATAATATATTATAGAGAGACATTCAGAGACACGAGACATGTGTCTGAATCGACAACTCCGGATGACATTGAAATAAAGTGTCCAGTGCTTGGAAGAGGGGAGTTGTAATTGCTTTTGGCTGTTATAGCAGGGGACTTTGTTCAAATAAACATTGCTAGCTTCAGATCCTTCTTGTACTAAAACAGGGAAGGCCAACAAATCTAAGGGTAGCATCAAGATGTGAGGACCGTAATGTAATAACTAAGCAACAGTAATAATATTATAACTAGAGTAAGATGAAAGAATGTAAGTGAAGTAGATTGATATTGGCATCTAAAAACACAGGTCCATATTCATCCTTCTATAAAGTGTCAGCTATAAGGAGCTAGACGAAATAGAAAAAGAGTATCTTTCCTTACAAACTATATGTTAGTGTAAATTGTCGACTCAGCAATATGTTTCACAAAAAGATAAACTACTATGCATTCTCTTTTATATAATTTTAGGCCACCTTACCTGATATCATTTGAAGCGCAGAAATAAACTAAAATCTCGCACACATTTGCTTCTACTTCTTTTTATTTCCATCCATCCCTAAAGGAGAGGATCCAAAAAAAGAACAAGGGGAACATTGATTGCCTTCCTCATCTGTTACTGTCATAAGACAATTGATCTGGGCAGCTGTGTCTCCTGCAATCAGGCGTTGGAGGTAACCAAATAGGCCTAGACTGTGTGGGAGTAGAGAATTGACATCAGAATATAAAAAATACAAGGCTCCATCCTAGTGTGTACCTAACGATATACAATTGTTATAATACTTCTTGCCATTTGAACTAATCATTATGATCAATGTGGATTCACGTCACAGCTATGTCTTAGCCTTAACATAGTGCAGGGGCCCGTTTCATAACAACATCCGTAGCAACAGAGGTTTTGTGTTCCCTTACAGAAACTGTACAAGCGTTTGAAACTCCTGTTTCATAACAAATCTCTGGTAAATCGACCCAAAACTCCCGTAAATCGACCCAAACACAAAAGTCCATGCAAACTCAAGTAAGCAAAAACAAAACTCTTATAGCTACGGCACCCAGAAAGGTCGTCGTAACTTTATGCAACGCAAAACTCACATAGCAGTACGGAGGTTTGTTATTATACGGGCCACAGAATGGAGCTGTTTGAAAGTAATCGTTAATGTTCCCAATGTCATATACAAATTTTATATGACATTGGGCAATACAGTTGATTATTTCATTTAGAAATTCAGTATGGTCACTCCATGTACTTTTCCATTTCGGGTATCTTCTGGTTAGTTTCACTGTGATCGAATGTATATCCACAACCATCAGAGTCTTGCTAAATCAAATTGAAGTTGTGACATACCTACTAGGCTGTTTTACTGGCAACCGGCAACGGGGGACTTGTAGAATCGCCGGTAAAACAGTCACAGATTCAGATCACCAGTTAGAATGTACTATTGAAATATATATGTTTGATATGAGTTGGCGCTAAAATCAGCTGACTCTTCTGGTAGAGTCAGCCGATTTTAGCAGCAGTGAATCAGCCAACTCTGGTCAAAATTGCCTAGTGGGTATGGGGCTTTAGTATTTGGCCTCCACCATTTTTCGAAGGTCTGTGACCATGCTAGGTCTATACATTATAGTAACAGTTATACTTTATAAAGGTTTATTAGAAAATACATTTACAATAGATACTACTACTAACCTGCCCTCATAGCAAATCTTATAAAAGTATCTTGCTTTACTGCTATATTTACTTTGTCCATCTAGATGACCGGCCATCAGAAATACAAGAAATAATGAGGAAGATAAAAAGAGGTCTTGGTAAGGATTCTACCATTTTGTACTTTTCCCTTTAAAGATGGCTTTGCAGAGGAGCTGGAACTATAGACCCAAAACCCTTTGCCCCTTTCCCCTACGTCCCTCTCTTACCCAATCATCGTGGGCACCTTGTTACAGAAGCTTATCGACCCTGGGTCAGGGTCCGCTTTGGGCTTAGATCCCTTATCTATGGGCTTAGGGAATGGCCCCACACCCCTTATACCTCTGACAGTCTATTGGGGATTCCCCTGCCTGACATCAAGTGATATAGGAGGTAAATGTGGCAGCGTGTGATGGCCAGGGCAAGAGGTTGATGCCTGGAGGAGGAGGGCATTGCTTCACCGGCTCAAAAATAAGGTGAGTTATACCCCAGGAATAAGCCCATCCCGCATTGTGTATATCCTGGGGTTGGACAAGGGTTGGGCAAAATAGATATACAAGCCATCCTTGTTCCCTAAAGTTAGGGTTACTCAAGTGAGCAAGAATTTCATTTTTTTATAAACTCAAAAAGTGCCAAAATATTAACATTTCTAAAATTTTATCAATTGACAGATTTGCAGGTTTGCTAGCCAATGAAAATGCTGTTTTTCAGGACAAAATAGGGTTGGACATTTTAGGTTGGGCTGACTGGTTTTAACACTGATTTCTATGAGGAAATGTCTAAAATATAACGTCACATTTAAAACATGTTAGGAGCAATCTGTCATTTCAATTGCTTAGGTTAATTTTGTATCATGCAACTCTCTTCAGAGACTAAGCATGGAAGCAGTTTAAGAATATTTCATGGTAAACTTTATTGTTGGTGTGAACTGGGATGGGGTTATTGTATTGGCTTTTCAAAATCATACTTCTTTTGTCGATTTGAAGGTTTATGTCTTGGTGAGCAACTGTCCCTAGACACCAATAAACCGTATGCATCTAAAATTATGATGAAGGTGTTGCATGTGACTTCTTTGCGAGTTTAATGAATACAACCTTAAGAAGTAACCTTTTGTCAGATCCTACACTTAATGAAGACAGAAGACTACCCATACACAATCCAGATATAGGTTAATTAAAGTAGGGCGTTGGGATACAGTGTCAATATATTTGTTACAGCCTAAACCATCACTCGGCACATGCTGTGTTTAACTGAATAACTGATTATTTAATTTTCTTTCTAGAAATTCTGGATACATTGTGTTTTGTCATAATTATGACACAAGGACTCAACATAAGGATTCAGAATATTTTTATGACAAATTTGAATAACTCCTCTGCATCCTGTTTGATAATATACTCCAAGACTTCATTAGATCCTTAACTTTAAGGATCTCTGCAAAAATCAAAAACCCTTAGCTATGCCACGAATAGCTAGTTAAAATAACTCAGCCATTTAAAAGTGTTCTGAACAAATTTTGGCCAAACAGTGCAATATCAATCAGCTTCTGGTTCGCTTCATCCCGAAGCTGGATCCCAACTGAAGCCACGTCCCTACTTTGGTGATGAAGATTTTAGTCACCCCTACCTTCAACAGCAACTAGTACCAGAAAATAAGCACTAGTCACCGTTGATTGAAAGGGTAAGGCGGTTTCCATGTAGTGACAAACTGAGTTCTGTGGAGACCAGCCTTTAACAATGGCGGATCCAGGGGGGGGGGGAAGGGCAATTGCCCCACCTAGACCCAGGGGACAAAATTTCGGCATCTTAGAATTGGAAGATTTGTGTAAATCTGGTGTTTTTACATTTCATTTTATAAGGAGGGGGCAGGGGTTCGAGTTTGCCACCCCCCTAGAGGACTGGCTCTGGGTCCGCCCCTCTTAAAATCCATTGCCCAGTGATTAAACTTGTTTTAACCCTTTGAAACAAAAGCGACCAATATGCACTTGTTGCCCCTGAAGCCCCACTTGCCGTGGTGAAAGTGGTTTTTCGTAGACCTCTGCGATCTGCTAACATTGGAAACGTTGGACTGTCGTAAGCCTCTGTGACCTAGTCCCTTGCGAAACTATTCAACATGTTTAATATTTTCGTAGAGATCCTGTGCGATTCAATACGAAATTCATTACGAAAATGATCGCAAGACACCTTAATTCCCAGTGTGAATGCTATACGATCAATTTCTCTAGCTTGCGATCTTTTTGTCACACCTGAGATCATTTGCGATTGCATGCGATCATTTTTTCGCAGGTCTCGACAAACACAAACATCCACCACGGCGAATGGGGCTTGATAAAAAAGAGTTAACATTGGTCCAGTCTAGTCGCCGCCGTTCGCTGCCCAGGTAGAGACCGTGCTATAAAGTCCTGGATGCTGATAAGTTCCTCAGCAGCCAAGTGCTCTACCAGACATCCTTCAAGACGAGGGAGCAGAGAGCTCAAGTCTCAGTCTAATGAAGAGAAATGAGCGGTAGAACCTGCCCCATCAGGGGGGCTATCAGGACCTAATAGAGTGGTACCAGCCCAGATTGGGCATCATCCCCTGCCCCTACCTTCACAGGGGCATATATTGACATTGTTGATGGTTTATGCATGGAAACTCGAAGCTATAACATGTTTGTTAGTTTCATTGATGGGGTGGATGCCTTGAGACGACAGTGTAACATGGCCATTTCTTAAATTCAACATGAGACAGAAGGTCTATTGGCATGGGGCAGGAGGTTTTAAAATGCAGTAGCATTGCAAGGGACATAGTCATATCCTAAATTCAACATGGGGCTTGAGCATTATCCTTTGTTTTCCATCATGGTAAACTGAAAATAATGCCATAATTGAATATGCAAAAAAAACAAACTTGTTAACCAGCTGCATACGTCCTGATCTGGGCTAACCTTCAGGTAAAATTAAGGAACTTAGCTATCTTTGTTGGGGAGAACTGTGTATTCACAATGCATCTACTCAAAAAATATTAATGAAAAGTAAACTTTATATTTGACATTAAGATGATGTATTTCTTACCTACAACTGATATTTAATTGCAACTCCTGTCTAACATTTATATTCAAGAACAAACCAAGTATACAATCACAGCCGTCATCGTTATTTTAACAACGTATCATATTTCTCTTTTTCCATTACTTCCGAGGCTGCCTGCGGATATGTCCATTAATCTGACAGCTCATGTTACACAACGACAATGTGATAATTAGTTGAGTTTCTACAACTCTGAAGAGGATGTGAAACACTATACAACTGTTTTCCTCGTACGGTATGTGCTGGGCGTTTCCTGTTTCAACTATAGTGTACTGTCTTGAAAGATGCAAGTAAAGGCCATGTAAAGAACCAAGCCAGGAATGGAAAATAGTTATTCATTTAGAGGTGCAAATGATATGATGGCTATTTGCCTAGTTTGTATTGAGCTGTAAATATCTTATTGCCACGGTAACCTCTGATCTTTCTAATCAATTATTTTTGGATTAGGTCCAAGTCGCATTTCCTACTTCGTCTGACTCTTTAGCCACGGTAACATATTTCAAGGGTTGAAAAACCAGATATTTCTGTAATTGACTAATTTCCTGTGGCCCATCACATAATGAAATGGTGAAACAATTCCATATCTTGCAATAAGGATGTCGCTATTGCAATGAGTCCCACTCTTGAATTCCGACTGTAGAAGTCAATTAGCCAGTCAAACTCAAGTAAATGACTTAAGTTAGCAAGTTATCAGCTAAGAAGTTGGGAAGTGGCTGGAAGACCGAAGATGGCATGGAAGCCCAAATCAGCCCGAGGACCGACCCGAGACCGAAAGACCGGACAGGTACAAAAGCCCAAAATAGTGACCGGCCCGCCCATAACCGCCAGGATGAAGGTGCAACCCACTTGGCCCCACACTACCAACCACTAAGCAAGCAACGACTCCCACGGAAGCCTGGACCAGGCAGCATGACCCCCCCCCGCCCCCCCCCCCCTACTTCTCCACCTCCGCCAAATGTCCGGAACACTTCAGTCCTGACAACCCGTCACACTCCCCTTCCATCTGAGAACACCGATTCCCTGACTGTCCCAGTTGTTCCCCCTCATGTGCAAGGCCCGACTCTCAATCTTACACCTCAGTTTCCTACTTGAACTCTTTGTTCAGCTCGAGACCAAAACAAACCCCACCTCCTTCCATCATAAAAATAAGAAACCCCGACCTACCAAGGAAGGGCACATAATCAAACAAATCAGCCACTGATATATGAAACTCGTCGGCAGCCCTGAACAGCTTAAAAGTAGAGTTTTTATCTCACGTGGTGGTGGTGGTGCTACCGATGAATCTCTGCTATCGTCGGCAGCTATTATCATTTGCATTTCAGCAACTGACTACAGCCTTCATCTATGAAGTGTAAACAATCCTTAGCCCATCCAGTGAGTGGACCTTAAGCAGGGCTGTAGTAGGAGGGTCGGTACACACCCAACAGATGCTTGGTCTCCCAGACCAGAGTGGCCAGAACAATGCCTACCACTTCTCTGAAAGGGAAACGCTGTTGTGGTATCGATGTCTTTACCCCAGAATGAGATGATTAAGATCAAGGATATAGATGTACCGTCTAGAATTAGAGCCATATACAACTATGCTGGAAATGAAAATAGATGCAATGTGGCTGGATGATAAATAGTTCAATGACTCAAGATCATTAAGGATATGTAAATGATTTTCATCGTTTGGTATGAGAGGTATTTAGCGAATTTCTGAAGACCTACTCGTCACAATACAATAGTGAAAGAGTACTAGTATGACACTCTCACGTATATCTGATTTAAAAGTTACTTGATATATACTGTGACTGTTATTGGACGTATCCCGTTAAATATATCTGTTTACCTGTCAAGCATGATACATTATTATGATATTTTCGTGACGATCATTTCCATTCTGTTTTGTTTCTTGTTTTATTACTGTGTGGCATTACAGAAACATGATATTGATCTCTTTCAATAGCTTCCAACCTATTATTAAGTTTTGAATGTGCTTGTACGAAGTTACAATGAAAACAAGGTTTCAACCTGATCATAAAGGAATGATGTGAAAATATTTTGTTTTGTCACTTTAGGTCTTAACCTAACCAAATCGAAGATGTTGTAATATGATTCTTTTTGGGTGACATCCCAACTTTACCCAAATATAACCTTATAATAACATCCTAGTTCCAATAGGTCTAGACCTATCCATCTTAATTATAACAACACCATTACATTTTACTTTAGTAAGTAACTGACTAAAGTGTGTAGTCACAGAATGGTACTGTTATGTTGCAACTTGGCTTGGACTGTACATATTGTTCTCATAGGGATGCTCCAATTTTCCTCTGGGATCAAACCTGTTTTTTCCAGATGGTCACAGAGAAGCTGTCGGGCATAGAGGTTTAGGGGTGTAGGTAGGGGATCCGTATGTCAAATTTAAGAAAAGGCCATGTCGCACGTCCCTATATTTTTAATTTTCCTGTTGATTTAAAAAAAATCCTTTATGTCACGTGTCGAATTTAAGAAATGGGCTCTGTCATGTTGTTTATGTATTTTTCTTCGTGCCACTAAGCTTCATGTCACATTCATATGTCAAATTTAAGAAATAGCCATATCATCCTATCGATTTTAGGGGTCTACCCCCATAGGATGTTAGTTTAGGGCTCAGCGGGGCAGGATCATGTCAGATAACTTTAAGGGTGGAAGGGTGGTTCAGCGGGTAGCATGTGGGCGTGGGTTCAATTCCCTTGACAGTCAGTAGACCACTTATGCCTCCCTGTTGTTCTCAGCCAAAAAGATGTGATTATAGAATATCGTCCAAGTCAAAAATATATGCTGGTCCTGATAAAGCTGGAATATTGCTGAGCGGACCTTTAACCCCAACACTAATCATTGATCGTCCCATTGCCAATGTGCAACGTAACAGAACCGTTCTGCAACCATACTTCTTGGGTCAGTCTGCACTTCATAAGAACCACCTCATCGAACCAGAATTGGTTGGGATGTTATGTGAAGAAAAGAGCGAATCCTTACTGGCAGGAAAGGACAGCTGATCAAACTTTTAATGATCAATTCTTTTGCAGGAATGTTACTCGGACGACAACCTCTCAAATGCTGTCTTTCTTCCCATCTGTTCCCACTCTGCTATCTTTTCTGGGCAGGTTAGTATCCCCCTTGCTCTACCCTCACACTTCTTTATCTCTCTGTGTTTTTGTCCTTTTTTTCTGTCTATCTTTTCCGGAAGGAATGTCTTTTATAGCCCCACTCCCAATCCCACCCACTTAGAGGCGTTGATTTCCCCTCACCTAATGGCCCTCCCCGTGCCCAGGAGGGGATGGAGAGGGTCTCTGTGGGATGGATCGGTCCCACCTCCTGGACCCTACCACAGCCCACCTTGATCCTAAGATGGGTCCTAAAACACTGTACTCTGTGTGAATTTTTTACCGACTGGTTTCACGAGCTGGGAGTCAGTGGGTAATGTTGGAGAGTGGTTACTTTATTTTACTGGGGTTAGGGATCTATTCATTTCAATAGTGTTGGCCCGTTTATCTATTTCACTGGGGTTGTCACCTCTATTTATTTCACTGGGATTTGTTTTGCTGGGGTTGGCATCTTACTTGTTTTACTGGGGTCAGACTTTCATTTGTTCCATTACGGTCAGCACCCTTTTTTCATTGGAGTTAATTACTTTATTATCTAACTGCATCTTGGGTCCTTGTTTCACGGCGGTTCATGCCTTTATTGGTTTGACTTGGGTTGACACCTTTATCTGTTTTACTGCGGTTGACCCCTTTGTTTGTTTGACTTGGGTTGACTTTTTTGTTTGTTTCATTGGGGTTTGCACATGTATTTTTTCACTAGGGTTGGTGCCTTTATGTATTTCACGGGGGTCGCAACGACTGTATTTGTTTTTCTAGTGCTGGGGTGACGACCAAAGAAAAACCACAAATCTTGTGTCCATGATTCCCCCATTTAGATTCGTGAAAAAAACACCAATATTTAGATTTGTGAAATTCTTTTTGGGTTAAGACCTCTCTGATTAATACTATTGCAATTTATTTCTAATATATATATAATGAATTATCTTATATAAATATTTATACTTTATACATGTTTTTATTTGGACATTTTCATTCGCGAATCTGTCATGCATCTTTTTTACACTTTTAGGCATCGTTATTTGGATGCATTATTTTTCTCTGGAGCGGTTTGCGGATGCATTGACACAAAAAAAGATTCAGGAATTTTCTTTGGTCATAATGCCTGGTGTCTTTATTTGTTTCTGTAGGGTTGGTGCCTCTATTTAATTTGCTAGGGTTGGTGTATGTCTTTATTGTTTTCACTGGGGTTGGCATCATTGTTGGTGCCAAATGGAAAGAAAGGGGTAAAATGTGGACGGCAGCTACGAAGTGAAAGGGGGATGGGGGAGGGGGGAGGGGAAGGAGTTGAGAGGCGTTTGTAACTCCTCAAACTACAAGTAAAAGTAATCCCTATGAGTGTGAAGAGCTCATTATTATGTATATAGGTAATATCAGTGACTAAAAATATCATCTTATAGACCTCCTGCCAGACGCGCGGCAACCCCAATTAATCGCGCGGATTTGGTAGCGAATTGTTGATTTCCGGCCCATAGGCGCAATGCAAAAGAATTGGATTCTTGTTTCCTATGTCTTTTAAACTGATCCCCTAATGAAAATATCCATACTAATAGTTAGCCAGGACCTAAAGCTACAATATGATACCAAATAACCTAATAATTTGGAAGAAAGAACAGAAAATCCGAGTTGTTTGGGCCACGCAATGCTAAAGCATATGGCGGAAGTCAACAACCTCCCGGCCATGTGCGACAACTGGCAAAGGGACTATATTGAAATTAGAAGTGTGAATTACGCAAACTGTGTTGTTGCTAGCATTACATGCTCGCTTTGATAAGCAATGAGATACTCTACATTACCACCTGTGTGGGTATGCATAACATTTCATTGTATTTAGCAGATCCATGTAAATACATGATCTTCATTCTTATTGATTGTTATTGTAAATTGTAAATTGATCACAAATATAGCACGCAAAGCAGTTTTGGCCTGTGTGATGTCATCTGCATAAAGTCTATAGTTTCTGTTCCTACTTAGGTACATAATTCCTCTTCTTTCTTGTTCCAAAGACTTTCAACCAGTTTAAAATACATGATCTTCATTCTTATTGATTGTTATTGTAAATTGTAAATTGATCACAAATATAGCACGCAAAGCAGTTTTGGCCTGTGTGATGTCATCTGCATAAAGTCTATAGTTTCTGTTCCTACTTAGGTACATAATTCCTCTTCTTTCTTATTCCAAAGACTTTCAACCAGTTTAACTCAAATGAAATAAGACCTCTTGAGCTTAATCGTGTCTTGAAAGCAGTAGGCATGGTCACGGTCCTGTCACAAAATGTTAATATTCAATTCCCAAAGGCCTCTTGAAAACAAGATGCTGTTAATTAACTGAAGAACCCTACCGCTCTTGCCATTTACATAAAACAGAACTGAAGTATGCTCAAAGTGAATAGGAAAGATGCAAAACATGGAATCAAATCTTCTGTATGAGCCATCTGAACCTTAGTCAATTTTCTGTGAATTATGTTGAAAGTTGGCAATTATTGCCCAAAGTGAATGGAGTCTATGGATAGTTTTGTATTGCGTGGTTGCCAGTTTCTCTGCTGCACGACCATTAATTTTGTGCCTTAAGAATATAGAGCACTCCTTCTGGAGGGCATTGATATGTACTACAAGTACAGACCTTATGCAGATACTCTTTGCTGATCATCGTTACTATAATATTATTGTACAGGAAAACACATAAACTCTAAATAGTAAAATATAATTATTATCTTGGTACATGTAAGGTTGCTTTTTCTATACCAACAGGGAAATATATTTTCAAAATGTATTTAATGTATTAGTAATATCGATTTAGCATTGATCACCAAAATGACATCCTACCCATTTTTTGCACATTATTTTTTCAACTTTTTAAACCCAGATACTGCAATGACCTAGTGTGGCCCTAAAATTTAATGTGCAGAAGTCACCAGTATGCCTAAGAATAACTTGGAGTGAATTGGAAAGTCAATCATTTAACTACTCACCTAGCAGATAAATTCAGGAAAGGCAACCTTAGTCTGTTTCTGCAGATGATTCATCTTTGGATTCTGTTTTTTATGAATTCTTAAACGGCCATAATATGATGTATTTCTCGCGCAATCATAACAACACTGTAATCAGGACCGTAACCAGGACCGTAACTGGCCTGCCCCCCCCCCCTCCCCCCACAAGGAAATATTTTCCCCACCTTTCCTTCCAAAACTCAATATAAAAACCCTAAAAACAGTAGGAAAATATTGAGAAATTCCACGTTTTACTGCTTACTACCCGCCTTTTCAAGTTCAAATTAGTTAAGATATGGGCAAAAGTTCCACTTGTGGAACCTCGCCAACCCCCCCCCTGTTAGGACGCTATCCTACAAACAGATGCTATCCCACAAATACAACCTAATTGTCACTTAGCATCCATGTCAGGATGCTATCATGCAAACATTCACTAAACCACAAAGCACTTTGTCAGTTAGCAGCACCCATATGCTGCTAAGCTACAATCAGATACTATCTAACAAGATGCTATCCTACCAATGGATGCTATCCTACAGATTTATGCTTAAAACTAGCAAACCAATTCTGAAGATGATTTCATTGGAGTTTGGAAGAGAGGTGTACTGCAAACTCCTAGAGGACATAGGACTAACCCTTTTGAATTTTCAAATATATAATTTATTTAGGAAAATTAAATCACACTTTCAATTTGCAATTTCTATTCTGTATCAAAAGAAATTTGAATATTGATAAACTATTAACAAAATATATTCAAGAAGCAAAATTAAGACTCTTGTCATTTCATAGCAGTATAGGATAATAGATCTATTTTATTGGACATTTTATTAAAATAAAGATAAGGAACTTAACGTTTTGAGGCATAATACATAAGAGACCTGACACCCCATTTCAATTCTACAGAAAAGGTAACTTTACTGTATAATACTTTGATATAGCTTTGTGCAGAGATGCTATCCCACAATTATTTGTGACTTAGCGGATATGTTTGTAGTTTAGCATCTTGTGGCGATGCTAAGTCACAAAAGGATGCTAAGCTACAAATATTTATGACTTAGTGTCTATTTTTGGACAGATGCTATCCAACAAATATTTGTGGTTTAGCATCTGTTTGTAGCTTAGCATCCTGAGGTGATGCTATCCTGCAAAAAGTCGCTAAACCACAAACATTTGTTGGATAGCATCTGTTTGTAGGATAGCGTCCTAACACCCCCCCCCCCCCCCCCCAACAGAAGTACCTGGGTATGGGCCTGACTGTTACAATGGTCATGTCTCCCGAAATGGGCCACTCATCTGCACCAGCAGTGTACATTTCAGAGAAAGCCCAACCCGCTTTGATCCGAGGCCAGACAGCTTTCACTGTGTGAAGTGCTATCGGCTTGTCACAGTTCTGTATGTACTCAGGAAATGATATCGATATTACTGTCGCAGGCTGCAGATACTGTGAACATGAGAGATGTTCTGATTGAAGTACCTGATGGTTTGCGCCTGAGGCTCTTTGCATCGCGGGCTCTTTTATTTGCGCTCTCTATTACCACTATTGCATCTCAGCATTTCGCTAAGTGGAGGTCTGTCAATTTCCTTCTCGTAGCATCTTGTGACAAGTGCAAATCTGCGTGTGCCCTGTGACATTTGTCTCAAGGACTACTTCTGAAGACAACTTTGCATATTTGCAGCTTCTATCTGAGTGCAGCAACAACAGCAACACTTGTTGAAATTCTGAGAGGTTTCCAGAAGATGTGCTGTAGGGGTGAATGGTTACTTCCTCTTCCATATAATGTCTGTCCCTTGCTGGTGGCCCCCCTTAGGACACTGTTAGAAGTAGGTCAACCAATTATCCTAGAATTTCATGGCGAGCGCCCGCAAAACTCTCCTGTGGCATTCCAGGTAGAACGGTGTAAGCGTGAAGGAAAAATAATGAAATTTCCTGACGTGGGAAAATAAGATGCCTCATGGGGGTATGAATGGGACTTTGGGAGAGGCTGACCTCTGTAGAAGGATTATTTTGTTTGCTGCCCTGCCAATAAAGGGGTCCCTCTGCGGGTCTACTAGGAAATGGAATCTGCAGATTGCAAGGACTGTGGCTTTGGAAGGTAGGGGGGAGCGGCGGGGCACTAGTAGGAGAGTGGAAGGAATAAGGTCAGTGCCAAGCTTGGTATATTATTTTAGTGTTGCAGTTTTGCATTATTTCTGAGGTATGAATTCCATAAAAATTTCGCAATAATTATCCCTAGTCAAAGCACATCCATAAAAAAGTTACAATACTGGAAATAATATGGCCAAGGCCTCGCGGCAGTATCGTGATGGTAAATCCAAAATATCCCGTTTTTAAAAATACAGAATTTAACAAAGATTAATATATCAAAATATATGTATGTGACTAACTAAGCAAGAACGCTATATAGTTTAGGTTTGATTAAAAACAAATTTGAAAAAGAAATTGAAAAACAAAATTTCATATAGTGATAACATTTTGTTGGTATCGTATCATGGATTATCATGACATTTTTATGGAATGCCACCCAGGTCTTGCTACATTACTTTGTTACTATGCAGCAACTTTATTTTGATGGCTTCTGATGTTGCTGCAACTTGATGTTATGCTTTGGGACGGTATTAATGGTGTTTTGATAACTTTCTTTTCGGGAGGTTTCAACATCACCTAATCAGAAAATCAGAAAAATAAATCTTTTTATGAAGGTCTCAACAATGCCTGAAGAGAGTATTACAATGTCATTCTGTTTGGGTATTTTTGATGTGACCAAATCAGAATAATAAGGTTCTGTTTAGGTTAGGTTGGGATGTTGCCACCAAATAACATAACCGTTATGTATCAGGGTGTTAGATTACAGACCAAACAAAAGAATTGTGATAGGAGTGAAAGCAAACGAGATGATGTGAGAAAAAATAACAAAAGAAGATTATCAAAATGATCTAAAGAAGGAGGGTAAAGATGCATCAAAACATTGGTTGAACGGGAAAAAGGAATAGCACACGGTTTGATTATATCGGGCATGTTAGATTTCCTATCATACAAAATACAGTAGAAATTGAGTATTATCATTGATAATTTAATCATCAAGAAAATAGATAAAAATGTCTAATTCCTAATGCTTAGACGTAAGGCTGGATAAAGCCTTTCTATTTGAGAGTAACATTAAGAGAAAGACAGCGTCCACTATCTGTCCTCAACATAGGCAAAAAGCAGGAGAAAGAGAGGTAGGGGAAATATTTGTGTTGTTATTAGCAGCAAAGGCCGATAAGTGACACGAGAGTGAGTGAGTAGTCCTTTGAACAAATGGGTAAGCAGAAAGTGGCAGACGTAGTGGTCATCCACCTCGCCTCTTGCCAGGAGAAAGATGGAAGAGAATAGTGTTGCCTCTTTTCAACATAGAGAAGAGTTATTTATCATCTGTTTTAGGCTGTACCTAGAGGCGTACCCAGGAAGGTGTCAAGGGAGTCCTGACCAGCCCCTCCCTTTGGAAAATGAAACATGCATGTGACTGAATTCACACCATTTTAGTACTTAACCTATATGCTGACCACCCCCTTTCTGAAATCCTGTATCTAACCCTGGAATCTTTCTTCAACATAGGCAAAAAGCAGAACAAAGAGAGACAAGGGAGATATTGGGGTTATGATTAGCAGTGAAGGGTGATAAGTGACATAGGAGTGAGTGAGTAGCTTTTTGAACAGATAGGTAAGCAGAAGGTGGTAGACATAGCAGTCATCCACTTCTCACAAGGAAAAAGATGGACGAGGTTCTGCTGCCTTCGTTCTACATCGAGTGGGGCTATTTATAACCTGTTCTAGGCTGTACCCACTTCCATATATCCAACTTCGGCCACTTTTAAAACTCTACCATGTTTTTTGGGGAACAGTGTTTTCAGTATACTAAGTAGGAGAAAAGCATTTTGGAGATATGCATATCAAAGGAAACAAAAAAATGTTGGGTCAAAATTCAGCAAAATGTAATAACTATTGAAATACATTCTGTGACTTTAACTGAGGCCCATGATAGAATATAGACCATGAAAACAGGCTTTAACTTTAAAATTATTCTATATCCATTACAATCCAATTAAACCTGTCCCTGATCAATTTTGGTGACCCACCAAAGCAGGTTTTTCTACAAACATTGTTGTATACAGGTAGAAAAGACAAAAGATTTTATGGATTTTAACTTAAGTTGAAATTAGTTTTTATGTTTCAAACTCTAACACTACCTATGGTATGACTATTAGAATCTGTCTTTATAGTTATTCAAGTTTGCAAAATTTGTCATTATTTTTACATAATATTGCTTTTGGCTCATTTGAGGAGAATTACACTATATGAAGTATTAGCAGTTAGTGGTATGTTAAAGTACAGATACAACAAGGGTTAAAAAACTATGGGTAGAGTAGAGAAAAAGAAGTTAGTGATGCGATGGAGCAGCTGCAGATCCAGACTGATGGTTCGCTGACCGACATCCCGAACAGCCCGGTTACACAGCTAATAGACGGCGGCCGGCGATTCACCACTCCAATCGCCCTGTCCATCTTCAGGGAGCCCGGCCCATTACCCAGGCCACTCAATATAACCAGACTCTGAGAGCAGGAGTCAGAGCAGTGGGCAGGGAGCTGGGCCTATTTCCCAAGACACTTGATAGAGCCAGACTCTCAGAGCAGAACCCAGAGCATCAAAGGGAACCAAGTTGAGCATGCCAAAAGTCCCAACATTACAATTTAATGTGGGACTTTGAATAGTTATTTGACAGAATGAATAACTTGTCTTTTCATATCTAATGAAAAAATGAGATATCTATCCTGTCAGTTTAATACAGGCAAAGGTTGAAAGCTAGATAGAATACCATCAGGATTCTATGGATGAGGGGACAGATCCAGAGGGGGTTCCTGGGATCCCAACAAACCACAATATATTTTCAACACCAATTTATTGTTCTTTTGAAGGATTGTAGCAGAGGTCATCATGTTTGGACAAATAGCAGTTGTTTGTTCAATGATTTGTGGTTTTATCTATACATAGAGAGATCCATTTTTCTGTTATCATTTTTTTAACGTAATAAAAACAAACAGGAAATCAGCCACAAAAGATGACCATAAGGCGTTTTCCAATAGTAAAAGCAACTGCAGGGTAGGGGTTATGGTGCAGCCAAATGAAATGAAAAGGCAATTAGCAGAGGCCTTCTTGGGTTTCAGGGGGATGCACATGATGAATTACTCTCGTAATGTCAAGCTAAAGCCGGGCACCCAGCACGCGAGGACATTTACAAGTGCACTCCAGCGTGTGGCTGCGGGTTGCCCGCGGGTTGCCCGAGGATAGGGGAGAGCCGGAAAAGGTCACTGGTAATGCTTTATGACAACTGCTGATATCTGCAGGAGGCCCTGGGGGCCTTGTGTATATGTGGCCACAGGGGGGATTATGGGGAACCATGTGTAGAGCTGAAAGGGCAGACTATAGTGATACTTCTTGGAGGATGACCAGTGTATATTGAACAAGAGTGTTGTTCATATCATTGTTTGCATATGGGGAGTAGAATAAAGACAGTATTTACTTCATTCCATTGATTAATCACTGTTATTCAAAGATAGTTCATCATCTGCTGGCCAAGGACAGAGTTATCTCTTCACACAGGGTGTTCCAATCTGAATGAGCAGACTCAGTTGCAGAGATACAAAGTTTACTGAAATCAACTGCAGACAGTAGAAGCACAGGTGGTCATCATACAAAGTCCAGCCCTCTGAGTTACTTCTCCTACTCATAGATCCTAACGATAACAATGATCACATAGGTAAGCCAAGTTTTATCTATATGTACACTGCTAGTCCTTAAAGTATCTAAGTCTCACAGTACTTAGCACACAGTAGCTCTTACTCCAACCGATCAGTTACGTTGAATACCATTAGCACTGACATCTTCCACCAATCTCCCATGTTCTAACTCTCCAACACCATGCCACAATGGCAGCTCTTATATCTTGCTCTTTTATTGATTATTCCCTACTTTGCTCCAGTGCTTCTCCAGGCAGGTGATGCTGTCATCCTTAGTTATATATTAATTTTGATGACAGTCTCAGCTCCCCTTTAACACTGTGCTTTACTTCACTTTATTACTATTCAGTGTTTTAATATTACCTCATGTCTGTGCTATGACTATTTCTTTCCACCTGTTCTATAGATAAACACATCCTACCACTTGATCACAAGCAATTTGATTAAATCCTAAACTATGAGAAATACACTCCTATAATCCATATGCATGAGGCCTCTGCTTCAGTGCAATATTCCGACACATCCGCTACCGCTGCAATGGGTGGATTCACCCAAAGCTACACTTTGACCTGTCCTTGCCTCTTTTTCATTCTCCATTCTGATTGGTTTATAGTTAGTGAGTTATATAGACAAAGGGACACTTACATACTTCATGGAAGGACCCTTGAACAAAACTTGAATAGTGATACTTTTAAAACTCGAAGGATAATAAAAAAGAATTATGGAAATCTTAGTTTCCTTTTGATTTACTTACATTTTAATTGTCGCTGATGATGCCCTGAAATGATCAAAGGGTACGCATTAGTTTAAGTTGTGGTGTAGAAAACAGTGAATGGATTACTGCAATTTAAGAAAAGATGACCATCATTCATTACCCTTAACCTTAACCCCACTCGTAGATTGTCCGATGTAAACACGATTTAATCCTTGTCAAGAGTTAAGCATAAACAAAGATTGCTATGAAATAGTATAAAAAGTGGCACATGTCGGTATATTCATATGGAAGTTTAAGTATGGTTTTTTAAACAAAATAAAAAACAATAAAAACAACAACAATAAAAAACATGTCAACAAGGAATTGATTACCCTTAGTTTTTTGTTGCTGGATTTAATGCCAACCTCATCATATTCTATTTTTATCTGTACAGCTCTTTTGTTCACCTAAATCAATAAAATAAAATAGAAAATTAATCCAACAGATAGCCCACCATAATGTCCTCCCCTTGGTAACATCTGCCGCTCCTCCTCCACCCTGACAGTATGTGTACACACATTTACTGGGGACACTCCCCTACCCCCCCCCCCCCCCCACCCTGACCCACCACCAACCACAGCCACAGCATGCCCAATTATAGACAGCAGACTGTGGAGACTGCCAAAGAGAATGGGAGTTTTATATGCTAGACATTTTTGACAGGTATATGAGGGAACAGTACCTGTTTTGTCAGTACACAAATGAGCATGTTTTAAATCTTTGTTTTCGTTTGTTGTCTACAAACGCTGCATTAGAAATAGTGGACTTGAGGATAATAAGATATCCGTAAAGTAACTAATGAAAAGCTTTTAAACAAGGGTAATCACTATTCTCAAAGTATCATTATCCGAGACATTTGAATGTTGCAGTGATTGGAGTTTCACAGTATCCCAACATGATGACAACACTTAAAATTTGATGCTGACATAATGATTGAAAGGGGCCGCTGACAACTGTCTACCTTCATCGGCTGTCAAAATGTGCATGTCGGCGGCTGAAGAGGAAATTTGTTGGGAAGGTTGAAAACAGTCTTTAAGCACCATACCCGCTAGGTAATTTTTACACTGCCAGCAACTGAATCTTTGCTAATATCGACGGATTTTAATGATTGTCTGTCACTATGTTGTATCAAAATGTGGATATTTTATCTGTATCCTTGCTAAGATCGGCCGATTCTTTTAGAGGAGTCAGCTAATGTTAGAACCGATCTGTTGGACGAATAAGTAAAAATATCCTAGTGTGTATGGGCCTTTAGGCTATCTAGATGGATCTAATATCCCAAATGCACTAATGTAATGTTATCAGAACACTTTGTTTTAGTAAGCCTCAACCTTATGTAAAATTATATAAATGTTACCTGAAAATTTAGCAAGTAACAAACTGATGAACAAAATATGGTCCCGGAATGTGCCTGCTACCCAAGGCAAGCATGTGAGGTTATTATAACGTTGCAGCAACGTTCCTTATGGTTCTGTATTGGTTCTTGTTACATTATTTTGATGGCTCCCAATAACATTGCTGCAACATACTGCTGGGACGTTGTACTGCGACATTATTATAACGTTCTGGTTACATTATTCAACCTAAAACAGAATGCTCTATAATGTTCTGTTTTGTTTTCGTCCTAACCTCATCTAAAAGTAAAGTTTTAATAACATTCTGATTTTGTGAGGTTTCAGTCTAACCATATATAACCTAATTGTTCCGTACCATCTTAGTAAGTACCAGACTGACTAAAAAAGTATAGTTGCAGAACGTTTCTGTTACATCGCAGGTTGGCTGGGATGATGCCACTTTCCCAGAGTCATTACTACAGACTACGTGTGTACTTTCTGTGGAAACTTTGAAGGTCATCTGTGTCATCATTGGTTTGTTTTGCCAGACAGCCCGCTTCCACCTTTTTACTCCTGTTACTTTTACTCTGTACCTCTTTCTTTGTAGTCATGAACCCCAGACATGGCATGGACCCATTGGCTGGGTCTACAATTTGTTAAAGGACAACAGCCCTCGACCTTTCCTGACAGAGCCCCTAGAAAGTGCGTTGTCATATTTTGTACAACTAAATGCCAAGAAAGACAATTATGTGGAATATGATACCTCCTGGAATGAGCATTTGCGTGAGCTCCCTATTAGGGGAATCTACATACTGAAGTCTTGACATTCTATCATGTTACGTGATATTACCAACTCATTAAAACTAACTGTGAATTTAAGATAGTAGAATTCACATTACGTCCAAGTAATTTCAATAAAGGTCAGCTGGGAATGAGGCCAAATCTGAACAAGACGGCACAAGACATTTTTGTAAGTTTTGGCTACGTGTACGTTGTCTGATGACCAGAAAATTTCTAGTAAGGATGCTAAAGCTCCGGCCACACTGACCAACTCAACTCAGCTGGACTGTCGTAGCTCAGAGAGGCGCCAAAGCTCTAGGACTGTCTGGTCGTAGCTAAAAACTCTGGTATGCCATAGGGTACGGCCCGATGGTCGTAGCAGCAAGGCCACATTAGATATATATGCATATCTACTGCACACACCCCTAAGACCCGACCATCCAGTCGTACATCTTCTTCTCCTCAAGATGTGAGACTCAACTCAACTGTCGGGGCAAACCAGTCGTAGAGCAATGCCACACTCTGAGACTGAGCCCAACTCAACTCAACTAGACAGTCGAGTTGAGTTGAGTTGGTCAGTGTGGCTGGGGCTTTGAGTTGAGTAGGTCAGTGTGGCCGGGGCTTAAGTCTAGTAACTATGTCAAAATGAATACAAGTCAAATAGATGAACGACCCCTAGATGACCACAGGGTTTAAGGTGTATGTGCGTGTGTTGGGGAGGGGGATGGGAGACCCTGTAGGTGGACTGGGGATGGGGGTAGGGCGCCTTGCTGTCTGCACTGGATTAGTTACACAGTATCCTATCGCCGATCACGATAATAGCAAGTTTTTCCTCGATGTACCACTTGGTGGCGCTACAGTCGCGTGTAGTCACGTGATTGTGTCTATGACATCACTTATGGTCAGATAACGGGTTTACATAAACAGGCCTTTTTTTAGATAGATAGGAACATGGGTCTAGATCCTTAGAATTGACTATGCACTGAAAACACAACGTCGTCAGAGAGCCACTTTAAAGTTGTCAGATGGTTGTCATAGGTGACTTTCGTGTTGTCATAGGTGATTTTTGGGGGCAGAGCAGGGCTTATTTCAGGACATTGATGCTGTGTGACAACCTTGTGACAGTCGTATGACAATTTGGGGGTGGTCAGAGGGCTGGAGTTATACGCGCGGGCATAGGGCCAGAAGGCCGCGCACATTGAATTTTTTGTATACGCGGGTGTAAGGTCCGCGTGTACTGGATGCCGTGTATGGGCGGGGTTATAAAGTCCGCGCATACAGGTAGGTGTGTATGCACGGAGTTGTGTCCGCGTATACAGACAAAGCTATACACGCGGACATACCTTATTTTTTCATCATTATGATATTTGTAAATCGGGGGCTAAGCCCCCGAACCCCCCTTTTCTTTTATTATTTCTATGTTTTATCTATTTTTTGCACATATAATACTTTGGAAATATAGCACATGTCACCTTGTCTTAATTCCGCGTATGAAAGCAGATCTATATGCGCGGACTTTGTATCCGCGTATGTAAGGAATTTTATATACGCTACGGCCGCGTACGTGAATGTCGCGCGTATAGCCAGTCCCTGGTCAGAGGGTTGTCATTTGGAACATGGATAGTTCTTAAAATTGACAAGGCAACATGAAATAATTTCTTAAATTAGACACCTGACCCCTCCTCCCCCCAATCCACAGCCCCGAGATTATAAAAGTTAGGAACGCTTTTTGGTCATAACCATGTGCAGATTATTACCATCATTTAGAAAGGATTATTTATTCAATTCTGAATACTATTGATTGTCAAATATTATTTCATCAGATCATGTGCAACATATTTTGCAGAAACATGTGTTTTTATGGTTTTGTAAACTTAATGATAGCTATTTTAAATGATTACCCAAATAGTACCACGACCTGAGACGTGACATCATCTACACAATGTATGGAGGTCAATGCAGCTTATCTGTACGGTATATTTCTGTCTAAATGCTAGCCATAAGAAGCAGTTCTTCACTTTGTCTTGTCATTGAAAGCTAATTGAAACCCCACCAACAGTCTGACTGTTCTCTGGACTGACACAAGGTGGATAATCAGGAGGATTTATATGGAAATATTTATACAAAGTTAACCTCATTAGCCTATGGACATTGTGTAGATGATGTCACATCTCCCAAAATGGTTTGGGCACAAAATTGCTAATAACTACAAAATCATCATAATTAAGTTTATAAAATCATACAAAACACATGTTTATGCCAAAATAATTGTTTCCTAAAATAGATGGGTGGAAACTTATCAGCTGCAGCCAAAACCAAAAAATTCTACAAAATTTTCCAAACTCAAATAATCAAATATAGTAGAAAGTCATTGAAAACACATTTTTCTTGCTTTGCTCAGTTGATGTAGATCCACAAAAATGGGTTCGTTTAAAAACAAATAGAAATATTACTATCTCTCGGGGAATTCTATTTTGGTTTTAGCTAGATTTCACAGCTAACACTTTATCACTGACTCTAACTAGACTCGTCTAACATATTTCTATACTTATTTGAGCTTGAAAATGTTATTTTGGTTTGGGCTCACTTCAACACCTTTCACCAATTGCAACACCCCTCCCAGGAGCCTGGTCACTGAGCCTACAGCATGGTGAGGCTTATAGACGGCTCCTCACCAAGCCCCATCTTTAAGAGATTCTCTCTCCCCCTTTTCCCACTCTGCCCCTGAGACGGCCTCCTGGCACCTCCAATAATCCGCCTTCTAAACGCCCTATAATGAATATGTGACACTCCCAGGGTGACGGCCGGCCACCAGGGACCTACTATGACAGGCCTTGGTGGATAAGTCTTTTTAAGCCATATGTATAGTGTGTTGATCTCCTACACCATGTGATGTAACTAACACATGCATCCCAGCCAAGGATGTGACGTCGAAGAATGTTCTAATAACGTCGCAGAACGTCGCAGAACGTATATTAGAACGTCGCAGAACGTGACCGTTACGTCGCACCTTGGCTGGGATAGGCTTATAGCAGATGCGAACATTTAAGTGGGTTAAACTGTACCAATTCCCATATTTTGGCGGACCTGTCAATATATTTATTAGCAAAATTAATTATTTAAATCAGCATGTTTCGGTTCTTTCCCCGCAACGAGGGAACTTCAAGGAGCTTGCTTCAGATAAGGAAATGTTTGATTAATGTGCATGCTCAATTGGGTGGTTATTGGTTGCGTTATGCCCAATTTTATTGCAAGGGTCATAAAGAGATTGGAGACGGTGGGCAAATCAATGACACCATACCCCTAAAACTGTATCATAGCGAAGCATTGTATTAATTCCCACACTGAGTAGGCACACTTAAGGAAAGTAAGGAAAATCTGCCAGCACCAGGATTCGAACGTACCCCACACCATCCTGACTGTTCTACCCCATCGCCTTTTACCGCTTCACCAACCCTCCACTTTGCGTGGTCAGTCTTCAGTCGTTAAGCATATTCATTTGAACATAATATATTATTATCTTTCTTTACATTTTCCTCTTTAATTTCTAAGCGAAATTGTCATACACTGTTTGAAATGTTACTGTCCATCAGGCGTTCCATACCCTTTCCAGCCTCTTTCAGATCAATCCGGGTTCTATTACAGAAATTGACCAATCAGAAAACGCCATTACAAGAAAGACTTCATCAGCACCCCCACCACCTAGTGGTCGTCAGGGGGACCAGAGGGACAAGGTCAGAGTCAATGTCAAAAGATTTGACCAGGGAGTGGAAATGGTCCTCTCATGTTCTAAAGACACGGTTAAATTCTCCTCTGTTATATCTGACTAATGGTGAATAGATGGAGAGGGCTGCTTGGGTCAGATAGTGTGGGTCGGCCCCCTATCGGCAGAGACAGAACCAACGGGGACACCTCCTGCCAAGGCCCCCTGTCAGGGCATTATCCCAGGGATGTAGGTTAACAAAATAAATGGAGTACACGGTCCCAACTTGCTAGATATGACGGAAGAATTGGTGACAGTGCTATCAGAGGGGTAAAGACAAAGCCTCGTGAAGTGGCATTTACATAGTCCGTTTATATACTAAGCTAATGAAGTGGCGGATCTAGCTTTTAGAATGAATCTATCGATATCTTAAACGTCTTATCTATAATTATGTGTTTCTTATCTTATTCGAAACGTATGATGACTTTGGAGCTATAGTGTCTTAGGATTATTTCATAATGAAATTCAAGACACAATGATATGGTGATTGTCTTCAGAGTACATTTTGAGAATCTTTTGAGATTAATGATACACTGGATAAGTGTATTAATCCTTCTATTCCAACCCAGATACATCACTGATGCCGTTAAAACCCTATATTCAACATGCCAATTTCGCTGCTGATTCTGCATATTGACAGTGGGAATGCATGAATGGTTAGATTCATAGATGTTGTATGTCACTCAAAAGGTTTATGATAGTTTTTAATGGTTCGTAGGATACATGGTTTCATTAATCCATATTCTCAGAGAAAATGAAACAAATACAAAACACCAGCATCAAAATATTTTTTTGGAATACCACCTAGAGGCTCAACAAACCAACCCTAACGTCATTGTATTGTAGTAATACTGGCGTGAACCATAGGCCGGTCTATCCGACGCGTATGCGTAGTATGGGCCACGTTGGCTGTGGCGTAGGGATATGACAGTCGGACGGTGCTCCGCCGTCCTCGTCCACCTCCGCGGGCAGGGTGACAGGCCATGAATCTGTCACCGAACCACCCACTGACCCCATACTGGCAGTGTGTCGTAAGGTCATGGGTCAATGTTACTGGGATATGGACATGTGTGGGCCAATCAATAGATGGTGTGGACATGTAGGAATATAGTTTTATCAAAGGATGATTGGCCGACTGCACAACTACATGGAAAATTATGTTGAGACGGACACTGTTAATTTTAGCAAATTCATGGTTGTTATGAGGTTGAGTGCATGCGAAAGAAATGATTGTAAATGCATGTAAACCAAAATTCAGATGTTTACCACATAGATTAATTAGTTTTGTCTTTATTCATATCCGCATGTGTCTTTGTATTATGCATAAGTAAACGTACATGCATGCATGCATACATACATACATGCATACATACATGTATACATACATGTATACATACATACATACATCCCGGACATACATACATACATACATACATACATACATACATACATACATACATACATACATGTACATACATGTATACATGTATACATACATACATACGTCAGTGTACCTGTGTGTTTGTGCACGCTTTGTGTGCGTGTGTTAGCATATATAAAACATACATACAGAAGTGGGGCTTTATATTATATATATATATATATATATATATATATATATATGAGTGTGTGTGTTTATGTGCATTGGTGTGTGCATGTGTGCATGTCTGTTCGTGTATACAAGCGTGTGTGCAAATATGTGCACGTGTTTGCATGCATGTGTAGGTATTTGTGTGAAGTATGCATGTGAATATCTTTTTGTGAACACCTTCGAGTTTAAAACTGACAATTTCTGATGAGTTGAGGTATCAATACATTTTGTTCATACATTTAATTCCAATTCTTCAGGCAAACGAAACTTCGCAGCGGGTAATATCAATACAGCCAATAAAACATTCCTGAAAGCAATCCCTGAGCCGGCTGTCTTCTGCGCATGCGCAGGGAACACGTGACAAAGCCCCACTGCTGGGTAATTTCTGTCAGTTGTCTGTTAAGTCCCTGCGGCTTTTTCTTTGGGCCTAAAAGAGGATCTGCCACTCAAGTGACAACGAGACCGGTTTAATCTTTCAGTCAGCAATATTGAAACTTTTCTCGTTGAAACGAGATGGCTGTCTCCGCATGTTGAAAGTGAGCAGAACAAAAAGGTTTTATTGTTTTCTTTATCATGTACGTTGAAACATAAACCGTTGCGGTTTCTTTATAGCTCAAAAACTGTGATATAAATGCCAATAGGTAAAACAACATTTATCCGTTGTTCACAGTTTTATTTGTAACTCATGAAATAAATATGATGCTTCGAATTTTATTAAATGTCTGCATTCTCTTGGATTTACTAGCAAAACATCTAATCGCCTCCCATCATTCTATTGGAGCAACGATACATTTATCTCATTCATAACCCAGCAAAGAAGACGCAGTATGATTACAATACAACGCCTATATGCTCCCATATATTCCACAATTTCGCGTGGATTGACTTAATTGTATGCCTACCAACTTATGAGGATATCAGTAGTATATAGAAATTGACTTTCAGTATTGTCGCATATATTTTTTTTTTCTCAACACGCGAAGTCACATGCATGACATTGCTCATAGGCCTACGTGTAGCGTCATGTCAAATAATACACTATGTATTTACCCGATATAATACATAATAATGATACCAATTGTCTTTAGGGTATGTCTGACAATTTATGATGATGATTTGATCGTCACATGCACTGATTCTATTATACACGCGAGATGTGAGTAGTATATATGGAAATGGGAATTTACAGATGGTTTAATTGTTGTCGTGTACATAGTTCATCTTATTCGGGCGATGTTGTGAACACAACTTACCCATTATACACGTCATCGCATACTAAACGGCGGATACATAGCCGGTTCGTCATTGGCACTTTAAGCTTGGGAGGGGCTGTTACTCTGGCATCCCATTGTTAACATCCGTGAATCTGAAGGGTCAATGGAGAGAGGTACGTATAGTATGACACTGTGCTAATGACAGGGATGTCAAAGGCCTATGTGTCTGGCCCTGTTTATGGGACCAGACACAATTATAGAACACCTGCCTCAGTAAAAGTGTAGGGGTATGGTCTGTACCTTCTGATAGATTTGATCATTTAGGAGAAACATAGAGTGCTCCAGAACCACTGAGTCTGGTAGTCTGGTTCAATCCCACAAAACAAAGAAAGTATCCACTGGATATCTGTCCCTGAGATGTTTGCTACCAAGATCAAAGTAACATAATTCTAGACATCCTCTAAGGACGACTATGAATCAAATACTAAAAAAGTACTTCATCCATTCACACTACGTCCACGGGTAGTTTATAGGAAAATTTTCATGTTTTTGTTACCGAAACATTTGATATATGTAAGAGAAGTGTCGGATGAGAAAAAAACCTCTGTAAATGTCTTCCAAATCTCTGTAATAAGAACCAAATGCTCCAAAGGGTTACAAGTACTTAGCTAACCCATGTTTATTACTATGGTGGTAACCTTTTTAAGTTTTACATCCATTCAAAAATGTCTCAGCCAACCAGTTACCTACGATTTTGCTTTTCGCACAAAATACTGACTACCGAAGGTATGTGTACGACAGTACTCAAACTCTCATTTTCATATACTACTATTACAATTCTAATTTGTCACGCATACAGTTAAGTAAATTCAAGTGCCACTGTCGGGTAAATAGAGGAGCCTATTGAGGCAACGACGCCAGGAAAGGCAGCGCCCTCTAGCCTCTTTTATATTACAATGAGGAAAGCAATAACCATAAGCACGTGCAATTCAAAAGGCCATAACTTTTTGGATTGCTTTCCGTAAGTCCTCACGAAACAGCCCTCTGGTCAATCTAATCCGCGTTATATCAGACTAGACTGCCTTGTCCTCCTCTCATCACGACCCTCAAATCGATCACAGACTCGCCTCTGACTCTGCCCACAAAAGACGACTTGCCGCTCCCAAAGTAGCCGCCTTAGCGCGGGGAACTCTGGGACTGGGACTTGTGGCCGCGCCGTCGACCGGAAATTGACGTCGCCTTCGCCGGAAGCGATCAGAGGGTCGGCGGCGGCGGCGGCGGGGCGCGTCGGAACGTCGGGTTTTCCGCGCCCCTGCACATCAAAGAGAGTGGACGTGTCGGCCGGCCGGCCCCCCGCGTCCCCCGGACATGGGGCCTTTAGCCCCTCCCACAGCTGACACTAACCACTTAGTGGTGGTGTCTAACGGCCGGTTTCCACAAGGCGTTGTTTCCATATTCGTATACCTCTTATCATTGGACTACGTAGATAAATCTAATACTCTTATCATTGGACTACATAGATAAATCTCATACTTTCGCTTCACTTTTTGCTAAAATCTAATCTGATTGTTAATCCTCAGAACAATATTAATTAGGTCGGCGCAATATCAATTTACCATAAATTTTACTCTGTCTATACATAAGGCTACTTATATTATGTTCCCTCCATCTTAATGTCAGAGGCTGAATCTTATATATACGCAAGAAATCATTCATATTAATGTCTTGCGTTGAGCATCTCAGTTGCATAGATTCATACTGTCGCAAGCAATTTGAATCAACGTAAAGTGGATTATAGAAAAGTACTTGAGAAAAGTGTTAATAGTTACGTTGATGCAACGCAAGTGCCAACGCAAGCATATTTCTTAAGGATTTATATAAGGAGTTTGCAGCTATAATCCTTTGAGACTAAAACCTTCCTACTTATATAAATCGGGTTTTTATTAAACCTTCATTGTCTGGACCAATTTTCACAATCTTTCAATTTCATTTCAATTCCACCAATACCTACCCGGCCAGCCATAGCCGTCCCCGCAGTACCAGTGTCCGACACTGGAGGGCGCTGTAAGCACGCCGGTACCGGAAGTCCGGAGCAGCGTCCCATCGATCTGCGCATGCGCGAGTGGCCACGTGATGCGGGAGGCGTCGGGGGACGCTGGCAGTTTTAGTTTTCGCGTTCTTTTTCTGTCCGGGAGGTGTGATGGGTCATTGAGCGGGCAGGCTACAGGGAAGGGGCTTTCTAAGGCAGGAAAAATTGGTCTGGGGCATATGTCAGCTATTGATTTACTCGAGGAAGGCCCATGTTGTAGCTACTAAGACACTTGTAGGTAGCGCCCGGGGCACATGATGGTTGGGGAATAGGGACGGAACCATGTATAATGGGAAATCTGTTACCTAAATTCTCAAAATATATAAGAAAATACTGAGGGAAATTGCAATCCAACGAATCTTGGATCAACTGACATGTACTTTCATACCTCCATTGTCAATAAAGCACAGATTATTTTTCTTAAAGGTGAAACGGTATTTTGCAGTGTTTAGAACGTTATCTTAAGTATGATAATTTCTCTCAACTTTTGGTGAACTACATGTATTAGTAAGGACTAACATTGAAGTGACTCATTTTAAAGGAGTGTACGTACTCATTGAAAAGCCCCAAATAAATAAAGTTACCCTCCCTTAGCACCTCGATCTATACGCCATTTCGCTTGCACATCTGCTATGACTTTTGGACTTCAACATTCCCATTTTCCCCCCAAAAAGGAAGGACCTATAAAAGTTCCAGCTGATCTTGGTTTGAGAACGACGTTCCACATGGGTGGTTTCTTTATGGTCCAGTGGCCTTGATGTCATACCAACTATACGTCAGCAGATTTCTACCACATCTCTGTTAACGCAGCTAGCAAGACTCTGTAAACACACTCTTGACTCTATATTGCTTAATCGATAGACAAAGTATTGTTGTTCTTGCACGACGTTTCGCTTGCATGACACAATCATGACGTTTCACTAGCCATACGTTTCATAAAAAAAACATCTTCTTAAAGCTCCATCTTTCAGAAATCTTAATTCTACCCCTGCCTGATGTAGATGTATTCATAGTTTTAAATAGTACGTGAGTAGTACGGAGGGGCGGATCCAATAGGGGGGGAGGGGGCAGGGGGTCCTGTCTCCTCCCCACCCCCTTTTTTTTTCTTGTAGATTTTTTTGTCTTGTACTTCTCATAGAGAACAAAACGTGTGGATGGGAATGCACGACGCTTTAGCACCTAGTGTATATATTATGTGGATTCCCGCCCCCCACTCCTGCTTTTCGAAATCCTATATCCGCCCCTGGTATACGGCTATACACTTAGTCTATGTACTACTCTAAAAGGTACACAATGCTGTTCAGGGCGCCACCTGGATGAAAAGTTATAAACTAAGGAATAAATGTTTTCCTACAATATTTTAAGACTAATTAAAATTACCAGGGCAATACAAAAAGACTATTAATCATGTTTTCCCTTAATTTTGAATGATCCTTCTTCAAGTAATTAAGTGTTATGTAAGCAAAATCACCCTCTTTTTTTAGTTATCTTGTGATAACTTTTTTCAGAAACGGTGAATATAACATTTTTAGTGTTCAATATTTGTGTTCATAGCATAAGAACATTATGTCCAGGTTTCAAGAAAAACACATTGTTAGTTATTTCACTATTTGAATTTTAGTTGCTTTTTCCTATTGAAACTAACGGTTAAGCATCAATTTTTCAAAGGGCAATATCTTTTATCACAAACGGTGAATGTTGATTTTTCCTTTTTTATATGAACTCCTTTAGGTATAAGATAGGTATAGTAAAGATATCTAAGATATCCTATTGTTCAATCTAAATCATGTTGAACAGCATCATGTACCTTTAATCCAAGCACCAAAAGATAAAAAGACAACCAAGAGAGTGATCAAGAATGTTTCCCACATTTGGCAGGGCCACAACGTTTTCCTCTTTTCTAGGTTTTGTTCCCCAGTGGATTTAATACTTTCTTCTTCCACCCTTGCATCCTCTTTGTCTTCCTGATGAGAACAGGTGGCGTAACAGAGAGAATGTGTTGGCAACGTTTGCAAACGCAGAGACGATATTACATTTGAATTATGATTAGACACAGCACAAACGGAATAAGACAACTAAGAGCACGATTTTCGAAGTATTTCAGAAGATTTGTCACACATTTTGATTGGCCAGCAACGGTTTGTTTGCTTCTTTACATGCTATGATAAATAGAACTCAAGAAGAATCAATATATAGAGAGATGTTTTCCTCTACATCAAAATTTGATATCTAATTGTACCAAATTGGACATTGACCAGGGGTAGATACAGGAATTCAAAAAGAGGGGCGGGGGGATCACATATAGGATAAGTACTAAAACGATGTGCATTTGTGCGCATGCGCGACGTTTTTTTCTCTTTGGCATATTTGAGTCCCCACTAAATGGGGATGGGGTCAGCACCCCCTGGACCCCCCCTGGATCCGCCCCTGTTGATCAAGATCAGATCAAGAGTATTTTTTTTTTTATTGTTCTTTTGATTGTTTTTGTTTGGGCAAAATTGGGTTCAGCTGCGCTGATCTTCCACCCGCACCCCTTTATTACATATTTCTTATTACAATATTTCATTCTAGAAACACTCATTGCCATAAGAATAGAAGAACAACTAAAACTGTATCAGCGTGGTCAGCAGCTGAAAGGTGTTTACCCATGTAGCGGTCCTGTCAGTTTAAGGTCTCACCACACTCTATGTTATACAGACAGGGCACCCACATCCATCAGTGAACCACCTGAAACAATAAAAAAACACAGCTGTGACACCTAAAGGTCACCCCACAATCACCACCAGGCGGCAACACTAGTCCCGTTCTATTATCGCCCGCTTGTTCTATGAGAAGGGCGTATTTTGGGGGAGGAAGCATCGCCCAACCATAAAGTACTCACTGCTCGATTTACTAAATATTCTAATTTGTTTTATATGTCTAAACAGATGATAGAATAAAGACGATCCTAAACACCAATCCAGCTGAACGATCATGCTTTAGTTGAACCACTCAACAGGCACTGAAAACACAAAGTCGTCAGAGAGCCACAGCAAAGTTGTCAAAGGGTTGTCACAGGTCAATTTTGGGCTCTCATAGGTGACTTTTGAGTCATCAGAGGGCTCATTTCTGGCCATCAATGCTGTATGACCACCTTGTGACAATCCTTTGACAATTTTGGGGTGGTCAGAGGGTTGTCATTGTGAATTTTGAGGCTGGATGACAACCCAAAGGTATTCATTTTCTCCCGACTACTTTGGGCCAAAAAGGTCGTCAGAGAAGCAAAAATGAAGATCGGGTTGTCATAGGGTTGTCACAGAAGTAAATGAGAAGTCAAAAGTCCTGCCTGACTACCCTAGGGTTGTAAGTGAATGGTGCCTAAAACGACAGCCCAGGGTTGTCATGGCCTCTGCCTATATTAACCCAGTGTTGTAAGTGAATGGTGTCAAAACCATATGACTCATAGGCTGCCTATGTGTAATGGCCATACCTAATAACTAGTAATAACATGATAGGAAGCCATTGTAATGACTATGATATCTACAACATGAAAATATTCATAAATAAGATTTTTTGTCTAACAGACACAGACACAGCCTGTGACAACCTTGGGATGTCGTTTTTGGCACCATTTTTGACAACTCTGTGTTTTCAGTGGGTACTCTCCCTTTTGAAGGAGGGTACACATTGAACAACTCAACTAAAACTAATTCTAGCCAAAAAAAAAAAAAAAAAAAAAGGCACGTCCAGAACTAGTTGAAAACAAACAGAACTAGTCTAAATCAACCAGGAGTCCCCAAATTGAGCTATCTGACCAGAAAGCTATATAAAAGTGGTCAATCACTTCGTATATATCTAACATTGTTAGGTATTGGTCCCTGGGGATCTCTAATTCGACCAGAATTGCAGTCGCATCACTCAGTGGGTACCCTTCAGCCTCCCTAAGTGTTATGGAGCCTAACTAAGTGTTACATATGTGGCTGTAGGGCAGGTGAGGGGAAGGTGAGGGGAAGGTCACAGGTGATGGATAGAGGGGCCCAAATAGGTCCTTTCCAAACACCACACAGCTATCCATCAAGACTAGCCCGGTCCTAGAGTAGTGCTTACCCTTGGAGGACCTATTACACTGCACAACCTTGAGCTGTGATATCAGCGCACAATATTACAGATAATTCACATACAGGACTGAAATAATTGTTTGCAATTGGCAATTAAGTGTATTTCATACATGTTTAACAATGAATGTTGTCTCTAAACTGTGTGTTTTCTCTGTGACATTATCATATCGCGGCTCTTGTTGTATAGTATAATACCCCCTTTATGTTGTGACATTCCTTGATTTATTTCTGATTGGTCACTTAGATCACGTGACTACTCTGACGTCATATCCGGTTACAATAGATTTCCGTGCTTTCATTCTTTCTGGATTTCCCGATATACTTTCTGTACCTTATTCGTACCTTACATCTTTACCATATTATTTCGATACTTGATTACATTCTAGTTCACACAGATGAATGGACATTCATCACAATGTGCTTGATTTGGGATCGTCTTTCTATGGTGGGTTTTCAACAGAAAATGTGGAAAAATATGAGAAAATCGACCATTTTTCGAGATTTCTTAAACAGGATTGCAGAGTGCATCCATCAGTGGGTGTAGCCGGATTGGGACCATAGGACTAAAGCTATGTGCAGATGAATATTTGCCTCAACTACTTGAATCAAGTCATAAGTCATGCATCTTTAGCCCTGAGTTACTAAACTTTACTAAAGATAATGGGCGTGAAGTGTTCTTTTTCCTATACGCATACGAATGGCCTGTGGTTCCTTTTTGAAATAAAAAGAGCAAGGGGAAACCCCAAGATTTCTAGCCTCTTGCTCTACAAAATAATGGAAGTGTGTACAACCTACAGCCAGGTAAGGAAGACTATAGGCCAATGAGCAGTTTATTAAGTGCTTGGTAAAAAGATATGAACAAAAAAAAGAACGTTGCTAAAGACTGGTAAATTAGATATTTATTCACGCGTACTATAGGTGCTATGAGGCTTAATATATGGTCATGGTAGATGGGTACGTGTTTTACTATATGTTTAGCTATGCAGGGCTCGCCGATGGCCTACTAATAAATAACCCTATATTCAGCCTCCTCTATATCCCCCAGCCCTTGGGTGAGGCTGGCTCAAGGTCAATAGCATGCACGGGTAATACTACAAAATGATGGGCTTGTAAGCAGCGAATTACAGCCTAAGCAGCTGGTATAGAACATGGAGTAATATTAGTGGAGGATCAAGCTTTTTGAACACTTGGGGGCGTGCTTATAATACGTTGTAGAATAAAATAATAAATTTGACCAAAATAAAGAGAGCGTGTGTGCCCCAACGCCTCCCCCCGAAGGTATCCAATGTATCTGGTCTTGTGATGGTTACAGGGGCAAATAACATTACAGGAGGTAGGGCGATATAGGGAGGGGGCAGGGCCGTGTCTCATAACGGCTGTCACTCTAGTGACGATTGGCAGACATAGCGAGACCCATCGCTGTTCAACAGCGATGGGATCTACCTTTCATCCCTACAGCGATGGTTTGACCACCCCTTTTTTTGTATAACGGGTCTCGCTGTTGCAAGGATTGGCACATTTCAAAAGACCTGCCCTTGTTCAAAATCGAGTGTATTTGATGTACGGGGGGACATTTTGGGATGTGAATTTTAATATTCTTTCTTTCAGCAAATGATAGCAGTGTCCTTCAGCTTATGATATATATATATAGGAGGTGAGTGTTGTAAATGTCTTTATATGTCAATTAAATATCTTCAAAATGTGTGCATAACAGGGAGAGAAAAACTCTACCATCCTTAATCACTCGCTGTTGTGAGCGTTTGGTTATAAAAATACAATATATCATAATTAGATGCATCTATGGTTAACATTTTAAATCAAACAAAGGCATATAAAAGATCTAGAATTAGTGTTCTAAAGTCCCTGCTGTTATTCCTATTTTGAACAAAGATGGTTTTGATCCATCTCTGTTGCGATGCTTTCCTCGTAATGGCTCACTGTGAAAATGAGTTAAAATAAGATGTACTCAGAGTGACTGATTGCATCAACACTGTTCATCAGTACATCAAGCTGGGTCTGACGTGACTGCTTTCATAAAGCAATATTCGCCTCAAGTGATTTTTGCTGCGATACTTTTTGCCTCATGGATTACATAAAAGTCTCCTAAAAAGCCTGCTAAAATGAAAGCAAGCTAAAATGTTGCAAGCCTAAAAAAACATCACGAAGTAGCATTTGCTATATGAGAAAAAAATGCTAGACTAGATGCAATTATCATTTGCAATAGATCTCTTGCTAAAATCATATCGGAAAAATAAAATGGATCCAGTATGTTAGTTATTTTGTCTTTTGTAACTTTGGAACCTCTGCGATCAGGGCTGCGATAAACTATTGTTTCCAACATTCCAAGTGCCGCGTCGCATAACCAACGCTCGCAACAGGGAGAGATTATAAATGGCTTAGTTTTTCTCTCCCTGTTGTGCACACATTTTGAACACATTTAATTGACACATAAAGACATTTCCGCCACTCACCTCCTATATATTTCATAAGATGAGGGATACTGCTATCATTCGCTGAAATCAGAATATTAAAATTTATATCCCGAAATGTCCCCCCAGCACATCAAAAACAGTCAATTTTAAACAGGGAGAGGTCTTTTGAAATGTGCCAATCCTCACAACAGCGAGACCCGTTATGCGACGGGCCACTTAAAGATCATATAGCGAACCTCGTCGCCTAGTATGAATGGGCCCACAGAATCAAGGTTAAAGCCATATCAAGTAGGACTGAGGCACATGTGAGTAGTAAGTGGAACTCTCTTTGTTTGATAGACTTGGTTATTTTCAATCCGTCCTTTTGTCCATCCTTAATTGACAGTACAAATAATTCACCAGTGCCAATGATGGTGGTATTTGGGCCTTGTTTCCTTAAAATGATGCTGCTGATATGCCCCTTTCAATGGTTTATACGCAATCTCCGTTTGAATATGGGAATGTCAGCGATTTTGCAGACTGTTAGCAGTCAAAGAAAATAATCTCTTCTGATGGCTTTATTGCAGGACGCGACATGCAAATCAGGAAATCTTCAAGATTTAAAACATTTCCTATAAGGTTTTGGGATGGGGGTCGTCAATTCTATAATGATGGTTACGCATTTTGACATAATTTTCTAGATCCCTCTCTGTAGAAAAGATATAATTGTTGAAAATTGGCAATGCAGTAACAATGTTATTGTTATTGTTGTTATTGTCTCTTATATATGTGTGACTTTTAAGCATTTAATACATACTTTTGGACCATGTAGAGTGACTAGCAAGCCAAACAAATACTGAACTTGAAAAAACCTTAATAGGCTTGTGCAAGCAGGGTAAGAGCAAAGGTCTCCCTTCTAGGGAAGTCTAGGGAGGTCTGTGAAAAAAAATCCAATATGTTTTGTCTGTTTTTGTCTTTCTGATGAGCCATTAGGGAAAGACTTCTTCAAGAAAATAACCTTCTCTGAAGGCATCGTTGCAGACTACGATATGTATATTAGATTCTCCCAAGCCTTCCCCTCTACGGCTTTATCGCTACCCGAATGTCCTTTATTGCGTCAAGCCCCACTCGCCGTGGTGAAAGTGGTTTTTCGTAGACCTCTGCGATCTGCGAACGTTGGAAATGTTGGATAATCTTAGACCTCTCTGACGTAAATTATTCAACATGCTTAATATTTTCATAGAGAACCTGTGCGATTTTACATGAGATTCATTGCGAAAATGATCACAAAGGAGCTGTCATACCAGTGTGAATGCTATGCGATCAATTTCGCTAGCTTGCAATCATTTTGTCTCACCTGAAGTTGTTTGCGAATCCTTAAGATAAAATTTTCGTTAGTGTCTGCGATGAAAACATCGACCACGGCGAATGGGGCTTCAATGAGACAGGATGAAATAACAGCAGAACTCGCACCATTCGCAAAGGGACCATTGATGAGTATTTCAAATGTGTTATATTGCCGTATGTAGAAGGCATTAGTTGCTGATCTATGAATTTAGAAAACTTTAATGCAAATAAAGGCCCTTTTACACTATACAAATTTGAGCAGTGATATCAGCACGATGTGTGATGATAGCACAGAAAACGTGCATGCAGGAGTGTCATAATTGCTGAAAATTGGCAATACAGGAGCAATATATAGACCACTTTAAATAGAAAGCTTTGATGTAATTTCTGGTGATTAAGACAAGTCAAGTAAGTAGACAGTGGCTCAAAGAACTGAATACTTAAATGTATTCACAATATAATTTTTAAGTGATAAAAGGAGTGCATACCACATCAATAGGCTAGCACAGTTTACCCCTGCTTCCACCGAACGACATTTTGCTAATGACCATGAATGACAGTGAAAGATTTACTAGTCATGTGTGGTCGTTAGTATAATCGTTCAGCGTAACCCGAAAATCAATGGTAAAGACATTTCGAATGACTGAAAACGACAGCAAACAACTGATATGAAAAGATTCACAAACGACCAAATATTCAACCTGTTTAACATTAGTGGACGATAGTTGCTTACCATTTCTTTTCAAGGTAATCAAAGGCAATTGAATCCGTTGTTCCCTGACTTTCCTAGCTTTTGTTATAAGAAAAAAATGTCCAGAATGTCCCAGCTTCGTCCGTAAAAAATCTGTCAGTCGTTCAGTGGAAACATGAAGTCTTTCATTTGACAAAGAAAAAATACTCCTTGCTTTTGCTACTTTTTATTTCTTTGGAATAGTTACTAATCGATCAGGCCAAGAACCCAAAGTTGTTGGGTGGAAACCAGCCTTTAGATAGCATAATATTTTCCCCCCAATTGAACACAAATTTGATTGGTGCAATTTTCATATTGATAGCTTCAGCATAAGACATTATTTAGGACTGGAATTGCAATCATACGCGCAGTGCATTTTGGGCTTGGGTTTATATAGGCTCCTGCACCCATTATCGCTCATGACATTGAATATTGATGCCCTGTTTAAACTGGTGGGCGACTGGCTGAGTGTATGCACATTACATGAATCCCTAAGTATTGTATAACATATTTGTAAAGGGTCCCAAAATCATATATTATGCATAGTATAATTAGTGCACTATTGAGTATATCAATATGATTATTTGAGTTATGTTTCGTAGTGACTATCCCAAGTGCTCTCATTTTCGATTCCAGAAAGTAAATCATAGTTACAATCAGGAAGTAAAACCAAATATGCCATCAATTATTTAGCCCATTTGGATGTAGAAGAAATTCAACAAGTATAGTTTAATCTGAAAAATGCTAAACGATGTATTTGTTTGAAAATATTAACAACATATTGGTTCAAATAAGCTGAACAAATGCCATTTACATAAAAGCCTATTCCAACAATACGTATTGTATGATTCAAATAACCATTTAATTTAAAAGACACACTATTTCTTCACAATAATAAGATTCTCTCAACAATAGTAAGGCGCTGGTTGAAACCTTATTTCTCTTCTATTACAAAGTACCTCAGACTGCTCTCACTCGCAGGTCCCAAAAGACCAATAAAAGTGGCGAGCATGAATACCAAAGCCATAAATATTTACCGGAATGGCGTGAAACGGCCGCCAGCTGTCCATCAAAAAGTAGATCCGGCTTGGTAACAGGATTAGACAAAAAGTAGTCCGCCCCGCCTAACGCGATTAGGGCCGAGACCTGGTCACGTGATGGGTCCCCTAGCGGGCTTTAGGTGAGACGTGAGGTTTACGGCCTGGAGGGGGTGGGGGTGGGGTAAAAGGACAGTCAAGGGTAGCAATAGTTCTGATGACCAAGAAAGGACTGAAAAACCTAAAAAAATGTGTTATGCCCTATAATAAAAGCTGATTGTAATGTCATATATCTGTGAATGTCTAATCTATATCTGAAAATTTGCAGTTTTCCTCGTGACATTTTGTCCTGATGGTATATATTTAAGCACTCATAGTTTTATAACCAGATCCCTTTTATTATTTATAAGATAAAGTCACATGAACAAAATCAGCCATTTTGTAACCAGCGGACCTATACCACCACCAAGAGTATATATTAAAGGGGGTCACTGAGGTTTACCATTGTTAATGGGTGCTGTTTGCTGAGGGAGACAATCTGTAATATAGGTGGTGGTCGCTAGAAGGACCATAAAAGGTAGCTACCACCAGCCAATGTATATCAAAGTCGTTCACTGAGATTGAACATTGTTAATGGATGCTGTTTGAGGAGGGAGACAATCTGTAGGAGGCGGTGTTGGTTAGAAGGACCATAAAGGTTAGCTTCTGTTATCCAATGTGTATTGAAGTGGTTCAAAGAAGTACACCACGACGTGAGGTTTAAGGAGGTTTAAAAAGGGGCAGACGGTCTGGAGGAAGAGATGGTGGGTAGAAGCATAGTAATTAAACGGTAGCTTCCACCACCAAATATATTAAAGTGGCTCCTTGTAGTCTACAACTATTCAGATATAGACTTGGCACTCACTTGCTTTATGTATGCACATACACATACAAGCATGTACGCATACATGCACACATACATAAATACATACATACATAAGCTTACATACATTTGCTACAGCTTTATCGCTGCCTGAAGGTCCTTTATTGCGTCAATGAGACAGGATGAAATAACAGCAGAACTCACATCAGCCCCATAAGGACCATTGCTGTATTTCAAATGTGTTATATTGCAGTATGTAGAAGACATTAGTTGCCGATCTATGAACTTGCAACACTTTAATGCCAATAAAGGCCCCTTTTACATTATACAATTTTGAACAGTGAAATCGGCACGATGTGATGATATTACAGAAAAATTGCATGCAGGAGTGATATAATTGCTGAAAATTAGCAATACAGGAGCAATATATAGACCACTTTAAATAGAAGGTTTTGATATAATATCTGGTGATTAAAACAAGTCAAGTGAGTAGACAGTGGCTCAAAGAACTGAGTATTCAAATGTATTCCTTGTTCCATTCAAACGTATTTTATAGCTTTTATAGTGACGGGCACTATCATGAAGTCTTGGTTGGCCGTATTAGATCATTCATATTACACAGAGTTACCTTTTGAAGTTACTTGATAATAAAAGTACTATATCTTGGATATCTTGACTAGGTTTAATTTGTGCCTAAAGAAGTACAGGTAATGAAAAGTGGTGCCCGGAACAGTCTGCTCTAGCACTTAGAGACATTTCAGACAAGCTCCGCCCTTCAATGAGGATTTGAAGGTTGAATTAATCCAGGATTTATTCACCCCCTTCTCCAATACCACTTAACCGAGTTGCTCCCAACAGACGCCATATTTTATTTATTATTTGCCTTTGGGGCCCTAGATGAGGGGGTCCCATATCACATGTCAAATTAAAGAAAAAGCCATGCCGCATGTCTTTTTCGCTTATTTATTTCAATGTCACATGTCAAATTTAAGAAATAACCCTGTCGTATGTCACTAGTCGAACAATAGTCATGTCGCTTGTCCTTAAGAAGGTGTGTCCAATGTCAAATTTAAGAAATAGCCATGTTGTCATGTTGATTTTAAGAATCTACAAAAATTAGAAAAAAGGGAAAAGAAAGAAAAAAGGTATGTTTGGGTGCACAGTCCCCAATTTCTAACCAGAGTTTACAATATAATTATATTCATAAATACTTGATATTTAAATCAATATTCCTGTTTGCAGTTTTACCTTGTAATTCTTGCATAGACATTGACCGGCACAGCTGCTGGACCCTGATCCCTCACCGTCGTGGTTGGCTGACCAGTGGATGGCAGCCATTTTAAACAGTCAGGCTTTTTGTATTTGACTTAGAAACTCACAAAGAAACAGGATGTATGTGTTTATCTTCAGGACATGGCAAGTTTTTTGTTTGAGGGAAAACCAAGTATCATGGCCAGATGGCTAACCCACTTTTGGCTCCCATTTGAGGCGACAACTAAGAATAAAAAAGTGACAACTGGGGAACAAAAAGGGCTATTTCCTGCACATCAATTTTTTTCCATGGTTGTTTTTGGAGAAACGATCAGTTGAGATCTGTTAAAGTGACACTCTGATTGACGTGAGCGGAAGAAAAGACGTGGCTCTTATGGTGAATAGTGACCAGCTGAAACTGATTCACTCACGCCTCATTTACTGTGGCCAACGAGGATTTCTGTGATCAGGAATGTTGTCAATGTTAAACGGTGGCAGCCATTGAGTGATTCAAATATTGTTCTGCTCGTTTCGACCAGCTCTGGTTGTTTAATTCTGATAGTTTTGACCAGATCTGGTCAGAAACGGGTAGAAACAGTGTTCCTACTCAGCAATTCCACCACAAAAATAAAAACATCAATTGCCAGATGTCTGACAATGTAAGCTACTGGTAACGAGTGATCTCCTAATCCTTTGCAAAAATGATCATAAGGCACAGGCGAAAGTATAGCAGCCACAAATTGGCAGCGCACTTATGGTATGTGGAATACTGCCTTGAGATTATTGGATTATGCTCTGATCGCACATATGGGAGCTGGAAAATTATCCAACACATCGGTGTTTTCGTGTATATTCCTTCAGATTCTGAGAAAGATTGTTTGTAAAGAATATTCCCATCTAATTGCGAGGACGTTCTCTTTCACTGTGACTACTATAATTATGTTCAATTTCACTGGCCTGTGATTCTTTCTTCCTCTATGAAATTATTTTCTCATGCACATTTTTCCACTTATTGCAAAAGAAACATCACCCACAGTGAGTTACTAGGCCTCACCCTCCTGCAATTTGTGATTGTTGTAAAAGTAAAGGGGGGAACCCAGCGAGTGACTTAACTAAGTTCTGGTCTAAGTTCAGATTTGGTCAAATTGCTCAGTGGGAACAAAATCGCTGGCCGTTTTCGACCTGTTCTGGTCCTTTTCGTCCAGAATTAAGCGACCAGAATATAGATTATTCGCTCAATGGGTTTCCCCGATTATTACTTCCCTCATCGCAGAGACCCCTTGCAAACTCATTCTCATATGAATTTCTTGAGATTCTGGGTAACATTACCTGTGAAGATAATGTCTAATTCCGGGGAAATCTTAATGCTATTTGTGAAATTTTGCTGCCCTACAATCATTTTCCTGCTGCTGAGATTATATTCTAGTGCATTAGAATCTTTCGCAGCCACAGTGAATGGGGTTTGAAATTAAATGGCGCACCGAGAAGTGTTGTCTATCTTTAAATCCCTGTATGACACTAAAGACCACAATGCATATCTTTTCAATCGCATAATCCATAGGGGAACTGTTTCCTGAAGTGTCTGTAAGGTCCATCATCTATTCTTCGTGTCACGTCTTAGGTATGAATAAAATCATATAACAGGCGTGGTCACGTGCTTTTAAATCTTCATGATCATCGAGAACATGTTTTCCTCCTTTAATGAACCTAATTATTCATCTGAACTAAGAAATACAATTAATTACAAGACGATGCTGGGAATGCCATAAAATGACAGAAATATATTTACTTGAAATTTTAAACTAGTAAAATATTCAAATAACTATCAATAGTGCACTGTGAAATACAAATGTTTACAAGGAGATGATGAGAATACTATGAAATGACAGAAATATATTTACATAAAATTTTAACCTGGTAAATTATCAAATAACTATCAATAGGGGATTCAGGATTATGAAGGGATATGCGACATAAAAATCATAACGTATTTATAATTGTTTATTACATATACCATGTATGTATAAAGCCCCATACCCACTAAGCAATTTCATCAACGCCGGGTGACGGGCGACTGGGAGAATCGACCGATTCCTATGATCACCTGTTAGTATGATATATTGAAATGTGCATGTTTGATCTCAATCGGCCCTAAAGTCAGCCGACGCTATCCTTACAATTGGCCAATTTTTAATCGCTGATTATTCAGCAGACTGTGTAAAACTAAAAATCGCCTAGTGGGTATAGGGCTTAACAACACAGGATTTCTGTCTCATGGTTGATGTCCTCCTGATAGGTCTCCATATTCATACAACTCATGATACCACCCATATGGTGTTAGACGTGTTATACTCCTCCCGGCCCACGTGCCTATTGTTCACGTCGGAGGTTTCTGTGCGTAACCTACTGGGTCTGACCATCTAGGAGGTTAATTTACCAGGTAAACCTCCGGCGGAGGGCTATTTGGTAAACCTCCGGCGGAGGTTTATTTGATAAACCTCCGCAGGAGGTTATTTGAGCAATCTATTCATTTCTTTACATCAATTTTGAAAAGTTCTAGTTTCAAGTGTGCATAGCCCAGGATCGAACCATCGATCCTCTGATAAAGAGTCCTAGAGCCTAACCACTACGCTATAGAGGCAGGTGTACAATGTCATAACTGGAATGTGTTTTATACCGTATGTTAATGTAATAACTATTACACTGTTACAATAATTTCAAATCATATCCAGTGATGTAAAAGAACTGAATGAAATGTTTATACACTGGTTTTCTTATAACTTCATTAGTGTAATTCTAAATACAAGGTCCTCAAAATAGAAGGGTACGTCCTCTTGAAACATAGAAAAAAGAATAAGAGACCCCAGGGGATTCGTACCCGGGACCTCTTGCATGAGAGCCTTTCACTCTAACCACTATACTAATGGACAGCTTGGTCAGAGGACGTGCAGAAGTTGTACTGATATAAAGACCCCATATATTTTACAGTATGTCTATATATATATATATATATATAAATATATATATAAATATATATATAAATATATATATAAATATATATATAAACATATATATACAATGGTATGGGACGTAGTATAAGCTCGTAAACCGCCTTGGAGGCGGAGTTTATGCTATAAACCTCCTCGGCTGACGCCTCGGAGGTTATATAGCATAAACTCCGCCTCCGCGGCGGTTTACCTTCACTTATATGCCTGAGGTGGAAGGGTTGGTCCAGTTGGTACCATGTGATACTTTTGTGCAGTAGACCCGGGTTCAATTCTCAGGGCTCTCTGTTTGACCACTTTTCCTTGCCGCCACTCTCACCCACAGCTTGATTAACCTGTTGGTAAGAGGTGAGCTCCAAGTGTTCTGGGGATGGGGATTGCATTGAAAGTGACTCCCAAAAAATTGAATTTTCTTTCTAAATATGGCTTGGCAAATCAAGAATTTCATACGCTGTAGCTACATGAACAGGAACATTCTGTCAATGAATAGCAAGAATGCCAGCCTTTGCTCCAGTGTAATGTTATTGTGAATACTATTCCAAAGACCCCCGTTCACCATTCTACCTTTGCCCCAGCACTCTGCCTCTATAGGACTGCCCTCAATCTATTAGTTGTGGGAGGGAACAAACTGTGAAAGGGTCAGCCTCAAACTGGGTCTATTTGTTGGTGCACTCAGAGGTGGGGGTGCCTCCATTATCTAGACAGCAAAAGGTGCATCCCCAGAGGCTCTGAATAGGAGGGAATGGGTGTGTTAAGTGACCCTGGAAAATGTGATTTAGTGAATGAAAAACAGGAACATTCTGCCAAACAACCACAAGACTACCACCGAATGCTTAAGCATAATGCCGCCTCCCCACTTGGGTGATCAACAACGCCAACCAACGTTAGTTGCCCATTGATTAAGAAATTAGTATGTCGTTGGGTGACTAACTAGTCACGGACTACTAAAAATCTAATTCCCACATTGGGACGCTCTTCCAATCAAACTCCTGGCAATTAGAGAGGACACTAGTAGCCCTGCCTGGTGATCAACTGCATAAAAATAAAAATACTAAACATGTATAATATTTTGCCCCCAAACCACGTTGACTAGTTGGTTAGTAGCCAGACATAACGGCGCCAGTGTATAGTTGGTCGCCGGATGACTAACCATGTCAATCGCCGTCATGTCTTTGAAAGCTAGTTGCCAAGTGGGGACCAGGCTTAATGCTATTTTTTTTCAAATTTTATTTGGCAACTTCACGCAATCACATGTTCTTCCGAAACACATTATGGCTCTTTTTGGGTATAAGGATGTTATGATATAATGGTGATGATGATGAGCATGAGCAGTTGACACAATTAAATTCAATATACAGTATTTGTTAGTGTTTATGCAGTCCAATCGTAATCCAGTTCACACTACACAGTTAAACATTCAATTTTTACTTTAGTTGTTGCCCTCTATACATCTGAATTAAGCATTGCCCGTATATTAACACACCTAGATTGTGGGCTTTTAAAAAATTCATATTTACTCATCTGTTTGCTTCTAAACCTAACCTTATCATTACTTCTATGGTTAATAGTCGGACAAGAATATACTAACTGAAAGTCAAACTTACTCCTTGTATACATCAAACTAGAGATATGCTCCCTCCATCTCAGCTTGAATGAATGTATTCCATATCTCTTTGTTAAATCTAACACATTCTCTCCCCTATGTAAACCATTATCTTTAAATCTAACTGCTCCCTCTTGCAACTTCTCTAATCTATTATATCTCACAGCACTACACTCCAGCCCTTGTACATCCCCCCCCTTCACTGAAGCACTCTGCCTGTATCTGGCTGCCCTTAAATCTATTAGCTCAGGGGGAAATCTGTGAAGGTCTCAGCCTCAATCTAGGTCTATTGGTGCACCCCATTAGCCCACGTCTAAAAGGTGTGGCCCAAGAACCTGGCATAAAGGAGGGGCCTGGTGTTAGATGTTACTTTCAAAAAGTAATTATTTATGTGTATTTCAATAATTAGTTTGATACTGCATGGATAAAAGTAACATTCTGTCAAGCAAAGGCAAGACAACCATCCGATACTCTAGTGTAATGTTAATACAACACTGTACTGGTGTGGGTCTACTATGCAGTCTTTTAGTTGGCTTTAGCTGTAAAGCAGGGATCAGGGCTAAGATCAACTCAGAATATCTGGGCAGAGAGTGAAGAGGTGATGTCATAGGTATGAGTAAATAGACATGCAGTGTACTGGCAGTTCTAAGAGTCAATACGTTAGCCAATCAGGCAAGTCCGAGTCGTATAAGGCTTAGGGAACTCAGGTTACTGTCTGGGCATGTGAGCGGAGCCAGGTTAGTGGTAGCATTTAGGAGTGTTGGTTGTTGAGAGCTGAGCAGACAACCTCTCTCTTCTGACATAGTCAACGGGAGCTCAGTGACATGTATTACATGCTACATGCATTACATGTTCTAGGATGACTTGTAGTCAAGACGGGAAGGAAGAATGCGATACATGGCTAGCACACTGGAATCATGAAGCCACAAAACTTATAATTGGTAGACTAATGAGTTAAAGTGAAAAAAACCTATAGTTCAGCACTATGCCCCAGACCTGTTAATTGTCCTCCACCTTCACCCGCCACTGTTCCCCCGTGGTGGGAAGAATACAGGCCCCCAGTAGCCCTTGCTGATTGTAACAGGCGATGATAGGGGGGGGGGGGGGGCAGCACTGACCAAGTGGTTAATTGGGTTTGATTCCTGGTTGGTTTCTGGGTTCACTAAGGCATAAGGTACAGCAAAAATGATTTCCAGGTTTCGATCCCCTGCTGTTTGCCCACCCTAATCTCATAGATACCATCACCTAAGACTGACCAGGTCAAAACACATATCTGAAAAGTCTGAATTTATCATAACTTGTTTTTTCCATGAAAATGACCATGGCTATTGGTACGGCATAAAACATCCGTCACTCGCTCAGTCCCACCACTCTTTCTGTATAGGGCTAGCCTTGAATCTATTAGATTTGGGCAAAAACTATGATGAAGGTATCAGCCTCAGTCAGGGTCTATTTTGTCAGTGCACTCAGAGATGGGGGTTCCTCCATTTAACTACAATAGTAATGGTTGTTGCCCTTTGGGCTAGGGATTGACGTTCGATGCCACTCTTAAAGAAGACGTGAAAAGACGATTTTAAGCACTTGTATTACGTTTTATATGTATAATTTTTAGTGTATAAAAGAGATAAATCATTATATCTAATATAACTATTGAATTAGACCAAACCTTAATGGGCTGCCTGTTCGCACTGGTCAACTGTATCTCACAAGCTAGCACATGTAAACAAAGGCCCATGATGTCACGGGAGCCATCAGCCCTAAAATGTGCATGGGTGTGAGTCCTCTTTGAAAATTCATAGGTCTGAAATTTCTGCTTGCAAAATTAAGTAAAAATTCCAGGAGGTTAAAGACATATGTAATATGTCATTCTGAAAATATCAAGTCCCTCTGAATTGTTAATTTTGAATACCAAGCATTTTCATTTTCTCCATTTGTAACAATGGTGAGTTTATGGCTCCCATGACGTCACCAGCCATGTCCAGGCTTGCCTCCTACAGATTCGCACAGGAGGTGTTAGACTGGCTTCGCAGTTATAAAAATAGACCTTAAACCTATTGTTTGAGGTCGCAGGTCGCACCAGACCCTGCCAGCTATAATATAGACCATAATATAATAACATTTTAGGTTCCTAGATTTTTGAAATATTTCTTTTCGGGTGAACTTTAAAGAGTGGATTTAGATGTATTTCAAATATGGCTTGTAAAATCAAGGGTTTGATACACTGAAGCTAAATGGACTACAGGAATATTCTGTCAATGAACAGCAAGAACACCAGTTGTTGCTTTAGTGTAATGTCGACACAGCACCCCCCTCCGGACAAGCTGTACATCATCTCCCATCTGCACCCCCAACACTCTATGTATTTTCTCCTAAATTAATTAGTTTTGGCCACAAACTTTGAAATGGTCAACCTCAATCTAAATCTTTTAGCTAGTGCACTTAAGCCGCATACCCACTAGGCAATTTTGACCAGAGTCGGCCGATTCACTGGTGCTAAAATCAGCCAACTCTACTGAAGAGTCGGCCGATTTTAGCGCTGACTCATGTCAAACTCACCATTTCAATATGGTATACTTACAGGCAATCAAAGGAGTCAGCCGATTTTACCACCGACTCGTCGGGCGACTGTGTAAAAATTGTCTAGCGGGTATGGGGCTTTAGAGATAGGGGTGTCCACATGAGAGGTGCAGCCCCAGGTCTCTTGGAGGCAGAGGAATGGAGTGAAATGTGACTTTGGGAAAGTGGAATTTCGAGTATTCAAAACAGGGCTTGGCAAATGGAAAGTTTAATCATCTGAATGATAGAATGTTTCATTTGGCAAATAATGATTCCTCTCTTGTGCTCTGGTTTTGTGTTTTATTGCAATGTTTGCGTAGGAAAAACAATAGCAATGCAAGGCAGTGTAGCCAGCACTGCCCAGGCTCGAACCCAGTCCGGCCACTTGTGAGGAGAGGACTCTACCCACTATACCATCCCGTCCTACTCTTAGGAAAACGAAACCTTATATTATGCAGCTATTTCATTTGTAAAATTATCTTGTGTAAATGTATACAATCTAGCTTCAAACTAAATAAACACATACCGAAAGGGTTCTTCCTAATGTTTGAAATAAGAGGTAAAAAAATTCAAAATAAATAAGCTCATAAACAGTGTGTAGGTTAAATGTATGATTTGACATTCTGACAAGGCTTACCATTATCTTCATTATGTTTGAAGTTTCATAAATCACATCGAAATCGAATTTCATTACCCAGAAATACTAAACCTATTATTTCCAGATATTTTCTTGTTGTAGTTTCAGATCTGGATTAAGAAATAAAAGTCTCGCAAACATAGTAGACTGCAAAGAATGTTAACCAAAAAATAAATGTTATAAATCCACATTGAGAGAAGGCAAAGGGGAGCAATTAAAAAGAAAATAATTAATACAGGGAAGTTCCATATAGTTATTTGTGAAAGCAACACTGAAACTTCCATGTTATGGCTAGCAGCGTCACCTAATTCGAAATATTCTGCCTTATTCAAATTTGATCAGCCAGAACTACAAATGCCCTCATACTTTAAACTAATCTTTCTTAACTTAGTTTTTTTCCGAGAAGACAATATATATGGCCTGTGTTAAGGGTGAATGGATCAAGTTGAGAGAGCTGCCGAGTTGTCTAGACCTGTTTGCCTGGCCTTTTAATTGCCCCAGGCCTCTGGCTTTACTACTTCACCACGTTCAGGCACTCTAGATACATACTTGGGGACTCTAGACTTGACATAAGCAGAGACACACCGTGGGAAGTCAGATCTAAAAGAAATCTTAATAAGGCCAAGCGCGGTATAACGGTTAATTACTTATACGATTATGACTCTTTTAGTGCCTTTCCAATACCTTTTAAGTGCATTAATAGTCACTTGAAATATGTGAAAGCCTAGCAAGGGGTAACATGATTGTGTTAAAGGAGCCAACAGCGATGTTGTGTCAAAAAATGACAACATTTTTCAACTTCAAATAACTATGAAAATCCATTCTAATAGTCTAACTTTAGCCATTGGTACAGTATAAATCATGATAACCACACTTATGCCATGTATACCTGAAAACAGCAATGTTTGTAAACAAACCAATTTTGGTGGGTCACCAAAATTGACCTGGGATGAGTTTTCATCTATCTTAATGTAGTTAAAGTCTGTATTTCACAGTTTATATATTACCACAGGCCTATACTATGGCCATAGAGTAAATTTCAATAGTCAACAGAATTTGCAAACTTGAACCCAACATTGCTTTTGGCTCCCTTTAAGACACTGAGTCACACACAGACTTAAATCACAAAATGTCAGATCCTTTATTTGATCCTTTGAAAACTGTGTAGAAAGCAAAAAAAAAGCCATCCGAATACGTTTCTCTCTAGTCTTTTTTTTCCCTTTCTTTTGTTTTTTGTTTTGTTTTGTTTTTTGGGGGGAGGGGGTTATATTGTGATACAGGCACTAAAAGCAAGACCATTGCATCTTAATGGTACATCATCAACCTTACTCCCCCCCCCCCCGATTATACCCGCTAGTGTAGAGTAGGGGTCAGGTTTGACACGTTTTCCTTTAAAACAAAAGTTCAATGTCTCCTACGTAATTGAAAATGCCTTTCGTAATTAACTTATGGATTTAGTGCCACAGCTTCAAATTGGATGTGTAATAGAACCGTATCAAAATGCAACGACCCCAATACGGATTTGATGGAAAGCAATTTGCGCTATCTGTTTTTTATAATGATACCATTGGCCTTGCAACACTAACGTTATCGTTGAGGTACTGTGTGTTTCTATTGAGAGACAAGGTTGCGGTAAATTTGTAGTTTTTATATAGATTCACTAAATATGAATTTGCACTGATAACAGGCCCGTAAACGTAGCCAGCTTCTCTGAGAGGGGGGTTCATTTTTTGACTAATAGTCTTTTTTATAGGAGGGGGTCGTTTTTTTAAATTTTGGGCTAAATTATTCATTTCGTTTTAATGCTTAAGGACCATACCAGTGATATTTTAAAGGAGGTTTCGTCCAAGGGGGCGGGGGGGGGGGGGGGGGTCCAGAGGCAGATCCAGGATTTCCAAATGGTGGGGCTCAGCATCTAGGCCAAGTACTAAAATGTCATGTATTTGCACACATGCATGGAATGCTTTCCCCTCTTTCCCTAGTTTAGGAGCCCACCAAAAGGAGGGGGTCAGGACCCCCTGGACCCCCCCTTTGGATCCGCCCCTGAGGATCGTATGAATCCCCGAACGCCCTTGGCTACAGGCCTGGATAAAATTAGAATTCACCAATGATCTTGCTCCTCAACATGTTATGCTCCATAAACAGCTTTCTAAGTCTGTTGCAGATGTTAGAAGCGTGAGCTGGTTCTGATATAGACGAAAACAGTTAGGCAGACCATACACCACATCAACCATCATCATATGTAGTAAAAATAAAATGCACTGTGGCCTGTTGTAAACATGGGCCTGAAGATGGTCAAAGCGGAGCTTAATGTCAATATTTGCCTTATAACTGCATTAACAAAACATACTGTTAGGTAAACATGCATCTCGTGGGGAAGAGGGGGGTCTGACATTTTTTAAAACGTGTCTATATGGAATGCCCATAAATGATATACCAAGAACACTTATCTAATAGGGCTAACGGAGGGTCCTTAAACGTTACTGCCGACATTGAAATAACTGTTTAACGACCATATTAACTACTGAGAGACATAATAGAAAGCCGATCCTGAATTTCGAAGCCATTTGATGGGCGAAGGAACCAGTCTAGATTGTATGACAATGAATCAAGTCTTGCAATTATTGTTTTGACATGTGTAATTAAACTGGGTAATTGCACACACTCACGGTTAGAATTAAAGAAATAACAATATCGGTTGGAGGGCGCCAAAATTGTTCTAGACTTTTGTGCCTGAAATAAAAGATAAGATAAATAGGTTTAAATGGTAACTTTCCTATGATGACCGTCAGTAACATGCGCGATTAAATGACTGTGAGGCCTGCTTCGGCATTAAATGTTATTAGAGTAGCCTTCTGTTATCACTATCAGCCAGTCTGGGCAAATTGCTATCTCACTTCGTTACAAGAGACATCAGGCAAACTACAACAAAGCTTGTTATAACACTTGTCTAAAGGTCCATACATAGATTTTAAGCTGTATGGCATCACAACTGCCCAAATATTCGGAATGCCATGTTGGTGATCAGTTTACAATAGTTATCCTTCAAAATTCAAAACATCAAGATCATGTTTTTATATTTAATTTTGAAATATATGGAAGCATTATAAAGAATGTTATCCTATGACAAATGCCAAAGTTATGGTGATTGTCTCAAGATATAGTTCAGCATTCCGACTAACACTCATTGCATACCGCATAACACTAACTCAATTTGTTGTTTTTTCTTTAATTTCAGAGCTGGAGTCATGCAAGCAGTTGTTTTGATTAGGAAAATTTAAAACATTATGAGAGGGATGCCACTGTGCAAAATGACAAAACAATAATCACGTTTACTAGGATTTGCATCAATGCGTAAATGACGTTCACAAATCACTAATTTCGTGTTTTCATTCAATTCCCCAATCTAATTAAGTTTCAATAAAAAGACCTATTAAACCTTTGGTGTTTATTGATTAAATGCTGTCCCAAATTCACCCTGATTGATTATAATCAGCTCGCTATTTTTTTCGAGGAAAAGCGGCGTTGGGTATTATAATATGGAAATATTGAAACTGCTTTTATTTTCTCTGACGATATCTATAGTTTAAAGCAATATCTATACAACTATTATCTACGAAAATATTGAATAAGATTGAGAGAACTGTTCAAGAATATAATGATAGTCCTAGGATTATATTGATACACTATGCTGACAGAAACCCTCAGTCTACTCTAGTTTTTTAACGCGATTTAAACCCACGCATTTCCACAGATGCTAGATGATGCATTATTGTCTTTTTGCCGAATCTGTATCAAAGACACATAGTCAGAGAGGGATAAAGTGGATGGGTGCAGAGGCACCCCCCATTTTTGGACAAATACTAATTTTGGTTAGTCTAAAATTTTCTCACCCGGAGCGTCCAGCAGCGACATTTTATAGAGCAGGCCCTGTCCCTTTGAAAACCTATGGTCTCGCCCATGATGGTTATTGCAATGAACCTATTGTGATTAAGTTAGACTTTACGCAATTCTCGTGGCTCAAAATGATTGTGTGGATTATGCTTGCCATTCTCTGGCATGAAGGCTGCCATCTGTGTGGCAGTTATAGTAAGATATGATAAAAAAGAGAGCGATGAAAATATCCCCCCAAAAAGCAAACTGTCATCGGTCTTCTCCTTCAGGTATCAATCTTAAATTAGGTACCACTGAGCGATGACAACCCGAAATCTATCAAGAAATGGCCCACTGAAATTATTAGACAATGATATATTCAAACCTCTGGGGAAAGCAGCTATTTGCCCTGGAATATTTAATAGAGAAAATGTCATGGTGATCCCAATACTGGAAGAGTCGTGCAAATATTTTAAATATTTCTCGCCATTAATGACAACCATGGGAAATTCCATTTATAGCAAGAATCAAGCTTGTTGTTCTCATTTATATGATTCTTAATCTAAATAAAGGCTGTAGAGCCTTAAATACACATATTCATAAAGCTTGAAATCCCAGACACGTCTCTAATTCTACCCAGATTTTAGCTGCATTGCTCAACGGACTTCCCCCTAGGCTTGTAATCATGTTCAGGCTTTATTTCATGTTAAGCCCTTCCTCAAAAGGCTTTATGGGAGCCTGGTACCAATACTGCATTATGCTGTAGGCAGTTCAAGCTAATCAATGGCTAAAAGAAAGGGTGTTTTGATAGCTGGGGACTGTTCTCACGGCCAGGAGAGGAGGATTCAGGGTGAGAGTCGGGTGGGGTGGGTGGGTGGGTGGGTGGGGGGGGGGGGGTCACATGATTTATATGTGCCTTGATGTGTGTGTGTTGGACAAGGACTTTGTCCAGGAAAATATAAATCATGATGAGGGGAATGTGTTTCAAAATGTAATGGTCTCATAACAATATGTGTCTTCATTTGTAGTTTTGTTGAAATATCTCTTACATGATAAACTCCTGACGTAAACGCCATGCTCAAATTTTTCATCGGAAAATATCCATTTTCCAATTATGTGTCAGGTTTCCTTTAAATTTCTAGCTCATATGATAGGATCATATAAAAACCCTGCTGTGAATTTACAAAAAAAGTATGAATGAAGCAAGGGCGAGATTAAAGAAATAAATTATTATTCTCTACACTTATACTGAATTATAAAAACATAGCGAATGCTATTAGGACTGAAGGCCGCGTTTTGCATTGCACCAATGTAGCTGTGATTCTATAGTTATAATGAGCTTACCTTTAATCTCTCAGGGGATCAAGAAGGAAGGGTGTGTTAAAACGCTGTAGGCTATACAAAACAATCAGAAGCTATAAAAACATTGGATCTGTCTGATTGATTAAAACAGAAGGTGTCGCATATCCTTAAATGTCCAGTCACACATGCAGACTCAACTCAACAGTCTTACTTTGTTTTAGGCTGGAGAATTGCCTACGCAACCAGCCTTAGTAAAAAAAGGATTTCAGTGGTCATAAAAGGATATATAGACTGTACAGACTTAACCGGCAGTAGTTTTCTATCTTTTGTGCTGCTCATGAAATAACATAGTAAGGAGGGGGTTTCCTTATACAGTATCTCCCACAACCTGTTAGTCAACCATTGTCCATAGCATTCACTTTAAGGTGATAGGCTGGGTCACTGCTGCTGCCACCTATTGGCTGAACACATACTTTTACCAACCAAACATTTCTCATACACCACCTTCAACCTTCCCACAACCCCCTTCTCCATCCGCCATTACCTTCACCTGCGCCATTCCCTTAACAACCTAAAATCCCACCCATCCACCCACCCACCCACTCCATTATCATATCATTTCACATTTCACATTCCCTTTTTATTCTTCTTTTTATCACTAAAATATAACATATAGATTTTATCATTAATAACATAATTTTTGTTACCGTCAACTACTGGCGGATCCAGCATTTCAAAAAGCGGAGGGTGGGGGGAGGGCGCTATTGGAAAAGTTGTTCCTTAATTGCTTTTTGGCAGAGTTTTACAGTAGGAAAATGCAAAGTTTTCCAGAAAAAGGGAGAGCCGCACGCCCCCACCCCCACCCCACTGGATGCACCCATGTCATATTCTCTGTCCAGGGTGGCCGGGGACCAGTAATGACCACATATTTAATAGACTCAACACCGGTAGACCAAAGAGAAACATTTTTATCATTACCTCGCTCTCCTTAGTGATCATTTTGAAATGTTTCTTCTTTCGTAGAAAATATTCCCAAAGAAGCATCAAAGCTAAACCCATTGTTATGCAATCTGAACAGAAGGACATACAAACTGTTTCTTCTGTACTCTTACAGACTAGCCCCATAATGCGCATTCTGCCAGTATTCAACTGTCACGTTGAGCTAATTTTAAGACACTTTTTGTGTTCGGACCACCAGCCAGACAAAGCTTATAACAAAGTCTCAGGAGAAAAGATTGCGTGTTTTATGCAATAAACCACAACACAGTCATCTCCTGGAGACAGGACGTGCCTGGAGATGGGTAAATTGTGTTTGTCTGGTTGGTTTAGCACCCTCCCCTGTGACATGGGACTAGGAGACTCGGGGTATGCCTGTATCAGGCTAATTAGCATTAAGGTGTATTCACACTTTGTGGTTTACTGTGACGATTTGTGTCTCTTGGATGCAAAAAGTGCCCTCTAAGCCCATTCGCCGTGGGCACTTTTTCATTGGGACCTGAGGCACCAATGTATAAGGTTATGTGATTATTTAGTCAAAATTAAAAGTTTTCTTGTTTGTGATTTTTATATTGCAGTAAAAAAAATTCCCACGGTGAACGGGGCTCTTGCTACGTTAAAATGATCACATAGGTGCAATTTTTGTTGCAAGCATGAGAAAGTAACTTGTTGGATCAAGTTGAAATCTGTGATTGATATTCAAAGGGAGACTATGGTTCTATAATCTACTAAAATCTGCTAAGATAACGGTATATTAGACTGATGGCCCCATCAGGTTGTTACGCTAGGGTGCAGGGAGGTGTAATAGTGATGGTTAGAACTATACAAAGGATAGTTATAAGGCATTTCCTAGTTTCATGAGACAGTCCCATATGCTCCTGATGATGTCCTCATCCAAGTCACCAGGCAGTCACCTCAGGGAAATTGGCTTGTCACAGTTTACAGGGCAATTTATGGACCATATATCTTATCATATGGGGGCAATTTTCACTGCACTTTAGTGTTACACCTTCTTGCATTCTTACACTGGGAGTTTCCACTCCTCGACGGGCTAAAGGCTATATATATATATTTATGGTCGATAGCATTTGAGGTCGCTAATTTTAGGCGCTGCAAGGAATTTGCATTTTTGATACCAACAAATTATCGGTAACTTGCTTGCGTTTTTTAGGGTGCCGCAAGCAAGTACTGCATAGTGGAATATAGCCTTTAACCTTGTCAACCTCTTCTAACAGAAAGTAAAGAACTGAAGTTATAATCTTGTATAAAATGTATTATTGTGTTGCACATGTTATACATCAGTTTTTCCCTTCCCACCTCTATTGGACCTTGCACCAAAACTACATACTTTGAAAATGATTATGCGTGGCAGAAGAACATTTAATTGCAACCAAATCTCATTTTGTATACCACGACATAGAAGCCTGTAGGAAAAAGGTATAGATCTTTATGTTTTATTCTCTCATAGAACCCTACTCGTCTTAGGCCGACCTGCACACTGCATTCTTTTCCTTTGAATTTGTTGGTGACTTTTTTAGTGGAAACCTGTCTCAACGCCAAAATTAATGGTAACCCCTTATTCGAATAAATAAAATGGTGGGAATGGCCCCTTAAGGAACATCTCAACGCTATTCAGCCTCGTTCAGGTTACCTCACATCTAGTACAGTGAGATTTCCGTTCACAATTATCTATATCATTCTTCCTACCAAGAATAGCCGATTTATTGTATGTTAAGCACCTGCAGCCCAATTTTGAACATTTTTGTTGACAAATCCTCTCGAAAAACTATAGAAAATTAACGAATAATTGTGACATTTTCACTTATAATGGATGAATTTTCAAACAACCTGGAAAATATGTAATATGCATGGATACAAATTAAAAAAAATAATGATCACTAGGTTTTCTTCATGTCAAACTAAAAAATAAGGACATGATTAATGCAATTTCCTATGCTTAAGCCCTGTAATTTGTCGACATATTACCCATGATGCACTCTGTTCAAGGATAACCTGCAGGTAAAGAATTTGGCTATCCGTGGTAGGGAAAATTATGTACATGATCAATACCTGGCATCGTGGTGTGGGGTGGTGTGGCAAGCCCGTAGCCAGGGGGGTGGTGACGTGGGGTATGGGTCACCCCCCAAGCTGGGCCAGGTTCACGTTTTGGAAAACCAATATTTTAGTTTTCTCTCCTGCCCTCTTATTCTAGCCCTCTGCTGTACCCCTGTAAAATCTCTCTCTTATCCTTTACAGCTATCTGATGAGTATGGTCACTTTGTGACATGACCAATAATGTTGCCGTTTTACAGTTGCAAAATACATTGATTGCTACATCTTTGCTAGGCTAAGGGGTAGAGCCCCTAACCTTCACAACCCATGGACAATACCCTAGCATTCAGCTATTTTACTTCTAGAAAGTCCACTTTTTGGAAATGGTCAGCCCTCCCATGAAGAGTTCTGGATACGAGCCTGTGAGGTGGAGAGCAAGGTGACCTCGCTTGAGGGAGGCTCTGAATTCGATCCTGGGCTGGGCTGGGCTGCTATACTTCTCTGCCTTCCCCTGTGCCAATTACAGGGATATCAAAGGTCCCTATACGGACACCGGCAATGTTCGTATGGCCCTGACATGGGACCTTTCAAGTCCTATGTGTGGAGGACATTGACCATTAAGGGAGGTTCTGGGGACACGCCCTCCTGGGGCAGTGACCTGGCCTGTTCGATTGGGGTTCTGGGGACGTGCCATCCTGGGGCAGTGACCTGGCCTGTTCGATTGGGGTTCTGGGGACGCGCCATCCTGGGGCAGTGACCTGGCCTGTTCGATTGGGGTTCTGGGGACGTGCCATCCTGGGGCAGTGACCTGGCCTGTTCGATTGGGGTTCTGGGGACGCGCCATCCTGGGGCAGTGACCTGGCCTGTTCGATTGGGGTTCTGGGGACGTGCCATCCTGGGGCAGTGACCTGGCCTGTTCGATTGGGGTTCTGGGGACGCGCCATCCTGGGGCAGTGATCCCTAGCATTTTGTTTCGCACCGAACCTGCAACTCCCCAGTGTATAGACTTGATTCAATATTAGTTGCAGGTTTCTATTCTGCCGATAGTGTGTGGGTGTGTGGATGCGGTCACGTGATCACCCTTTGTGATCACCATGCGCTGATAATTAATTCCAAAGTCAGAAATTTCAAATTCTAAATGATAATAATCGCTGCTTATGATTCAATGAGATTGTGTTAAAGCACCCTGGCATTCATATTTGTTTGAAGTGCTTCAGAGTTGTTAGTCATGAACTTATGTCTATCACCAATATGGCGGCCAGCAAATTTTGGTAGGTGTGACGTCATTGATAACTACATGACGTCTATTTATTTTTCTACCTTGTAGGGATACTAGGAGATTAGCTTGAAGTCCTTTCTATTTAGAAAACAGAGGCAAATCGTTGCTCTTTACGACCATGCGTCTTATATTTGTCTTATAACAACAGGTAACATTAAATTGGCATTCTTTGGTGGGTTCAAATAAAAAGAATCTGCTGCCTAGTTTATTAGGCTTCGAATTGGATGGGGGCCTTTCATTAAGTATGTACACATCGAGGGGGGAGGGGGGTCTGAGATTTTTTTAAATGTGCGTACGTTTTAGCACAAATCCATTGCGTATTTTTCCCCGGGGGATGGGGGTTGGGGGTGGGGTGGGGTTATGCATATAAACGTTGACTTACCTCTAAAGTATAAAAGCATTGTCAGACTAAACTTCACAGGCCAGAGGTATCATCTGCACACGATTCATCTTCTGTTGTGAGACCTAACGTTTCCACTTCCTTGCACAATACCATGTCTGGTTTAGCGTCAAAAAACGTTTTATCAACAATCACAAGCCATTACTGCTTTACAGTATTGAGTTTGCCGAAATTAGTCTTACACTCGATAAGCACGTTTGGACTCTATATTGCACATCCAAAGGTCCATTTCGAACATTAGAGGCCCATATGAACAACTGTGTCTGTTTCAGACATAATAGTAGACTCATAATCTATAGCCATATCTTCACATCCTACTTGTCTGTATGGTCCTAGAGTAAACAGGTAAAGGATATAGATATTCGCAAATGAAAGGTCCCATGGATGTGGCTGTCAATACCAGAAGGACGGCAATTCACCTGTTTATTAGGGCACAACAAGGAAAACGCCCTATAGTAGACTCCCGTGAATCTGTGGCCTCCGATGACCTATGACTACCATACAGTTTCCTCGCCTTCCCCTATAGAACTGCTCAGTTAGCCCCTCCTTTGCAGGTGGCTGGCGAACTGCTAAGTTAGCACGCCCTTTGCAGGTGTCTGACGAACTGCTAAGTTAGAATGCCCTTTGCAGGTGTCTGACGAACTGCTAAGTTAGCACGCCCTTTGCAGGTGTCTGACGAACTGCTAAGTTAGCACGCCCTTTGCAGGTGTCTGACGAGCTGCTAGGTTAGCACGCCCTTTGCAGGTGTCTGACGAGCTGCTAAGTTAGCACGCCCTTTGCAGGTGGCTGGTGAACTGCTAAGTTTGCACTCTCTTTGTAGTTGGTCCAAGAACTTCTGCTTTATACCTGTTCTTTTAGGGCAACTATCACAGAACCCATACTATCCGACCTGTAGTTCGTGTTAAGACTGTAGGCTGACGGACATCCAGTAAACTCCGCCCCTAGTGAGGGGTCCATTGAGGGTCTCCTATCAGTGAGCGGGTGAAAGGGAAGGGGTGGGTTAGAATCACAACCACTGAATCCCCCTACCTTTAAATTTGACGTTCAAAATAGTTAACTAACTAGTAAGTAACCTGTATGCTTGAAGAATGTTCCTTACAGCTATCTTGCAGCTTATCGAAATTTTTGCAGTTTCCTCAGTGGAAATTCAAAACACCCATTCTCCTTCCAGTATCAGATACAATAAGTCCATTTGGTTCGTACTTTCAGTTGTTTCTGGATGAAGCGTTATCCAATGCTGAGATAAGGAGTGGGCGCACTCACAGAGAGAGCGGGTTACTAGTGGGTACTGGTACTCCGGGAACTCCCCTTTAACGCTACCTACCTGGCACAAACCGACCCAGGCTTATACTACTGCCTCCCTCTCACCGCTCAGCCGCCGCCCTGCTGCCTGCTGGCCCCTCCCGCGCGCCACCTACGGTGAGTGAGGCCTTGATGATTGTATGGGGCGCCAAGTGTAAGTTTTGATTTGCAAAATTCAAATTTGACAATCTCTGGGATTTCCAGCCTTATGGAAATACATATTCATGGCTCTAGAGCCTTTATTTAGTTTAGAAATCATAAAAACTAGAAAAATAAGCTAAATTTATGCTATAAGTGAATTTTTCCAAAGTTTTTCATTAATGGTGAAAAAATTTGAATTTTTTCACATTCTGTTGCCATGGTAACCGGAATATTGATAGAAGGCCAAACCTGCCGATAGTACTGCTATGCAAGTGAGGGTTTCCATGGTAACCATGGAACAAAAGTACAAAAATTGAAATTCTGAATCAAGGGACTGCTTGGCTATATTTTGCAAAAAACAGAGTATGAATATCTTGAAGAGAAAGGAAATGGCAGTAGGTTCCATGAAATTGTATTTGGGACTTCATTTTTTGGCCGGGATTGTCTATGTTATATCTTAACACATAACGCTGACTGGTCCACTCTACCATATTTAGCATACCTGACCTTTGTGTCTTCAAATTACAATAACTTTTTTTCTAATAAAAATATTTACATAATTCTTTTCATATTCCCCAAGACATCTTCTTTATTCAATATTCCAGGCCATAAGACTGCTTTTCGCAGAGGATGTCACAAATTATCATTCATATAGCTTCAACTCTACGACTGCTGCCTATACTCCCCTATTACCTTCTCATACAAGGGGCAGTAGGTAGAAGAGATTTCCGTGCGCAGTAGCTGTATGTACTGCTCTTCATTTGGGAAAAAGTAGTTCCGGCGCACTCGAAAAACGTTTAATTTGATGGCAAATATATAATATTGGGTGTAATGTTCTTAAAATGAAACTGAGAAGACCTGAGACTACACAGAAAAATATAAACGTATCCAAAAACATGTTAGGGACTTTTTTCTAGAGCATGTATCAATACAGGTTGTACGTGAAGCTCATCGCATCATGCATAGCGTTGTGCTATGTGAGAAGAATATTGAATCATTAATTTTGGTTTATTTAATAATTGTTTGGTTATTTGTCTTTTGCTTGGGTAATAAGATAAAGGATACCCTTTGGGTATCCTTAAGCAGTCGCAATCCCCTCCAGTTTCGTCTTGCCGTCCGAGGACGTCCCCCTCTGGCCTTCTTATATTATGTCCCTGTAAGTAAAGAGCCATACCCACTTACCAATGGCCAACGCTGACAGCTGTCAGCATTTGTTTGTTCGTGGGATTAGTTTAACGTCCGGCCAACCCTTTGGGTTCTTTTACCAGACTGCACAAGGTAAAGTTTTTTAGCTAGTTTTACACCACAGGGGCGGTGACCAAATATATGAAATGAGATGCCTATTTGTAGCAGTGGGACCCAATGCCCTCTTTATAGTGCTCTCACACTGAGATATCATGTCATAGGCCCACACAATACCCCATCCAGTATAATTATACTGACACCAGGTATGCATTCCATAAAAATTTGGCGATAATTATCGCCAGTTAAAGTACTTCCATAAAAGATTGGCGATACTCAAAATATTATCGCCAAGGCCTCAAATCAGTATCTTGGCGATAATTACAAAATATCGCCGTTTTAAAAATATATATTTTCATAAATATTAATATATCAAAATATGTATCTGTGACCAAGGAAGAAGCCTGTAAAATTTAAGTTTGATTGAAAAAAAATTTGAACCAAAAAAATGTAAAACAAAAATGTTATGTGGCGATAACATTTGTTGGTAGCGTGGTATTTCTTCAACCTGGATTATCGCCAAATTTTTATGGAATGCCCCCCAGGCCGACCAGTCATGTTTCGTGGTTCTTACTTTATACCAAGTGCCAGGCAAGCAGTGACCACTACCATTGTTAAAGTCTTTGGTGTGACTCGGCCAGGGATAAATCCCAAGACCTCCCAGACTCAGAGCAGGCACTCTACCAAAGAGCTACTGATTCTGGTCTCCCATTTGTCGCTTTCTACAAACAGCAAGGGGCTGCTGGGGACCTATTCTTCCCAGGAGGCTCCGGAAAAGGAACCCCCACCCTGGATCCCTACGGGGGAGCCGTCAGCGTTGCAGTAAAATTATCAAACATGTTTAATATGACTTGGCAGTCTCTTTGGCACCGACTCCCAATGCTTACCACCAATGTCAGCCCCACTGGGACTGCCAATTGTGTGTGGGTATACCTTGTTATTCAGAGTTGGCTGGTGAGTGTGCCGACATCGGCGCCGATTGAAAGATCACCTAGCTCCATGCTCACTAGGCGATTTGGGTTTGGTCGCCTATCAATATGCTATATTGAAATATACATGTTTGATCTGAATGGCTGGGAGAATGGCCCGATGATTCGGCCGACAATTTTATTAAACATGTTCATTTCTATATAGCATACTGACGGGCGACTAAGCTCAAATCGCCTAGTGGGTATGGGGCTTTAAGACCTGAACAGGGACACACATAATTATTTTCACACAGAGGCTAAGTCCAAATTGCCTTTTCTGTGCAAAAGTATGTATATCTGCTTGCTAATTTCAGACCAGAAAACATTGGTGTGCTTTATTTGCTTATCAAGCTTGGTCAGATTATCCCTAGTGGTGGGGATGTCTTCAGTGTTGGTTATCACCATGTCAAGTTTTTCCTCAAAAGACATCTTTTCCTGTGGTTTTGAGGCCTTACCTTTAGAGTCCTGTTTAATAGTTGGTGTCAAACTTAGGCTTTGGCTCCTGGTATTCATGGGTATTGGAAACAACACACAGTTGGTCAAAATGAAATGGGCGATAAAGGCAGCAGGTCGTGTTGGCGGGAATTTGCCAAGTGCTGGCTAATACAAATCCAGTAATTATTCTAAAAGTATTGCCAGGTGTAGCTCAGAACCTCGGTGGTGAGTTCTAGGGTGAGTCTTAATCCATCCAGTATCATAATCATAAGTCCGATTTGTGAAATACGTCAGGTTTCCACACCATTTAGCGCTCACCGACCCCCAGTCGCATCTCACTGGTCGGCCATCTTACATTACTATTTGATATAATGTTGTCACAAATGAAGGTACAGAACATTCATCAGTACCATGGTGTTAAAAAAATTGTGCCTCTTATGAAACAAAAACAAAGTTGTGAAAAGGTTGTAAAAAGTTAACTTTATAATGTTGTTCACTATGTTGCTCCAACCTTTCTGGGAGTCCACATTTTTACGTTGCGACAACATAAGTTTACAACGTTGCTACAACAAAAATACAACATTGTAGCAACGTTGTGGCAACGAAAAATTGTTAGTTGGGTAGATAGAAGTATGTATTTGATATCTTCCTCCTGTCAATCACATGTAGCATCAGTTTGCAAAGAAAGGTATGAGCTGAGGAAAAATCCTCTACTGCACTCTTACTAGTCCTGTTCTATGATGTTGACAATATCTGTATTTTATATATCTGTATTGAGGAAGATACCTACATTCAATGAATATATTTTGAACATCTACCATTTTTCATTTTCAAGAAGATTCCAATATGTGATAAATCATCTGGATAAGTTCTTTCACTACTATGATGGATGTATGAGGCCAGAAGAATTCAATCCTATATTGTAAAGATTATCACCTTTTGTGTATTTCCAAAAGGGCATCTTCCGGTTAGAAAGGCTATAAGTTATCATCCCTGAAATCAAGTTGAATGGTTCTTTTTTTCTGAATGAACCACCTGTCAAATATGATGAATTGCAGAGCATATTTCAACATTTGTGCAGTATAAACATTCCGAGGAGTATTTTGAGTAGAAACTTAGGGCGCTGTTCCACAAACAGGTTCATAAGTTCCAAAATTGCATTTTGAATGCATTTGCAAGAAGAAATAGAAAAGACAAGTTTGCAGACATGGGAATATGGGACTATGGAAACATGGTACATACATAATAAAGAATTTCAAAAAAGAGCTGACCCTTTTTTCTACCAGGAGAGACCATGTGAAATAAGCTTTTCAGCGATACCGGTACCTTCCGCATTATTATAACATTATAATTAGTCGCAAACTAAAATATGTGAGGGAAAAACAACAATGCCTATCGCAGTTATCAGGGCTTATGTACAGTTTTGTGCACTTACATTCAGTGCCCAGAAATGTGTTTTTTGTCTGTATCCTGTTCATGGAACAGAATATGGATTTGTGTGTATAGTCTGAATTACACACAGCGGGCAACTTGTTGTGTAATGGCACCCTGGTATAGAGACAGAGTGTTTGATTTCTGCCCAGGGTATGTGGCCTTCTCTTCTCGGTTTGTCCCCATTGTAGATCATGACTTCTCTGTATGATGGAGTAGGGAGAGGCAGGGATTCATCCTTAGATATACAGCAGCAAATTCTATCTTTTAAAGAGGGGGAATTTATCTATCAGGATCAGAAATAAATCATTTTTTTTGAACCAGAGATATCAGTAATTTGAATATTCTAGCATCTGTACACATGAGAAAATACCAATTATACAAGTTGTAGAACTGTGTAGAACATTGTGCAGATTTTGACTAAGAATGGTACTGTGCCAACATTTGGAATTTTTGGAAGAGATTATATTAGAAGAATATCAAAAGAATTCAAGTTTCAGGCATTTTGTAGACTAATCTTGTTTGGGGCAATGTCTAAATGATTATGAATTGTACACTGTAAAAAGTTAATGTTATTTTACAGCAAATTGAACAGTTAATTTACAGCAATGTTTGCTGTTGGAAAATAAACAGTTAAAATTGCTGTGTGATTATGAGATTTGTACTGTAAATTTGTAATTACATGATGAGAATGTATTTTTACAGTATATCTTACTGTAAAATACAGTGACCACCAGGAGTGCAAAAGTAAAAAGTAAATAAAACGTTTTTGGCATATTACCTTTAAACCATATTTCCAGACGAATTGATTACATTTAATGATGTCAAAGTGTGACTACTATACTCATAATATGAACTGATATCATAAGTTATGGAAATACATATTAATAATTGTAATTATTAAGAGATAATTATAAACTGTATGCATAGACACCTTATTGGTATAAAATGTAATTCATAGGTAAGTAATGATCTCTCAAACCTTCTGCAACATCCCCAATGCATGTGCGTGCTAGTAAATCTAGCATAATTACATCCCACAACCTCTATACATTGGTTTGTGTTTGGGAATTAACCTTTTTTTTAATTTATGGAGAATATTTTATGTTAAATTGATGTTAAAAGGCTTTTAATTTAAAGTGCTGTAAAATAACAGTCCACTGTAAAATTACAGTAAACTTTGCTGGAAACTTTGCTGCTAGCAAAGTTGCTGTAAATTTACAGTACTTAGTTTGCTGTTTATTTACAGCACTATTTACTGTAAGACATCTACAGTACCATGTACTGTACAATTTACAGTACATTGTATGCTGTAATTTTACAGCAAAGTTTACTGGAAACTTTGCTGCCAGCAAAGTTTACTGTAAATTTACAGCATTTATTTTTTACAGTGTAGGATGATATGTTCAGCAGTAAAAGAGTTAAACTGAAATTTTGGTCAAAGTAATGAATATCACATGATTTACATTATGAGCTGAAATGAAAGGATGGTAAACAAACAAAATAATACCAAATAGGGTAAAAATGAAACACAGCAAGTCATCCCACCATGGATAGTAAAGCCCCAAACCCACTAGGACATTTTTACCGAGTAGGCCGATAGGCGATAAAATCAGCTGATTCTACCCAAAAAAAATCAGCCGATTTTAGGACAGATTCAGATTAAAAATACACATTTCAATGCGGTATACTAACAGGGGATCATAGGAATTTGCCAATTTTGGTGCTGACTCATCAGGCGACTGCATAGAGGTTGCCTGGTAGGTATAGTGCTTTGATTTACAGTATTTTAGGCTCATGCAAGTTAATTTCGACAGATTTTGTTGATGACAACACAGTGAAAACTAAATGAAGGAAATATACAAACATTTGCTCTGAATCTATTTGTAATGAATGAAAACTATCAAACCATCTCAGAAAATATCAAAATTAATATAGACCTAAAAGAATTATACATAAAAGAAAATGGAAAAATATCCAATGCTAGTTTTTCTTCATCTCAAAATACAAATTATTCCATGATTACTGTATATGTCTATACTTAAGCCTTGTGACTTATCAACATATTTCCTAGGTTGCATCTTGTTTTGGGTTAACCTGCAGGTAAGAATAAATAATTTAGCTATCTGTGTTTGGGTGGATGCTTTCGCAATAGGTTATTTGAACGGTTGTACTGAGATACATATCCCCCTAATCTCAGAAGACGGGCTGTCTTACTCAAGAGACCATTTGACAGAGGAATGAAATATTCAGACACATCAAATCAATGTGGCATATCTTCCCTGGAAGAGGGACCATGGGGACCTTACCTGTTGACAGGAGAGTAGACCCTCATATAACTTAGTATACATACATAGGACAGACCATGGGCACAAAACAATTGTTATTGCCCTGGTTTGCACATACTGTCAAGGGCTTTAGCTTTGTCAAGGGTGTGTGCAGACTTGGGCAATGGCAATTGCTGAGTGCTCCTGTGGTCTGTATTTGCTTTAATTTCTTCCATATCAATTAGACAGAAAATATCAAAAATTGGTATCAACAACACAGAAATTGGTATTAACAGTCATAGACAGGCATAATTACTCTCCAGGGCAATAACAGATCTTTTATTCACCAGTTTCTGAGAGGGCAGGACAATGGTGAAGGTATAGGAGCTGAAATCCTGATATAGAATAATGTAGCTTCTGGAATTATATATATATATATATATATATATATATATATATATATATATATTGAGATATATACTCATCTCAATGTATCACATCTCTCAATGTATCACATAATTTCACGGACAACTGGAAGAACATAAAGCAATACAGCAGAATATTTTGTAGTTTTAGTAGTATGTGATTATTGCATTTTCAATTTTACACATGATCTTCCAATATGCATCACATGATTATATTTACACAAAAATGGAATGTTTAATAGGAACGATAAATGATGGTTTGACACCTATTATATTCAATATTACCTTCAATAATTCAAATAATATGCAAAGAATATGCAAAGTAATTCAAACAATATGAAAATGAGTGATCATTTGTCTTTGTTGGGACCATTTTATCTACCTAGTATGTTTAATTTGCATTCACTGGTATCACTTTAAAAAAGAAGAACATTCATCTTATCTAATCCTTAATCCTGCACATAAAGAATGTAAAGTATAAAGAAGCTTTGTTTTCAAAATGGCCCTTTAAGCTTTGTAGCATTCCAAAACAACTTCGAATTCTTTGTTTGAGCTCAAAAAGAAACCTGCTGTGGCCAGTGGCCAACAATCTGTTGATTCAAAATTGAGTCCCATTTGAAGACGCAACAGAAATTGCTGCTGGGAGATAAAATTTGAATAATGAGCGCATTGTGTTCTGTTAGCCCATAAAACTATGTGTACAGTTCCATGGTTTACCCCAAGGCCTGATAGGAAGCCCTGTGCCTTTTCTATAGACCTTGTGCAGATGTGGTCATGTGATCACTCTTTGATGACTGGCACAATAAGAGCATGATCGCATGGATGTGTAAAAACAATGTTAAAATTACTAAGTGCTTTTAAACTGCAAATGATAAATACTCGATTAATCACCGATATAGGGCTGTAAATTCATTTTGGGAGATGTGACTCACACAATGTATATAGACTGTTTTCCAATTTTGACAACTGGAATTGGGTGATTTCATTAAAAATAGAATTCCCTACAAATGAGACCATTGTATCCTACACACCATTTGAATGAGAATTTTAAACTCTTTTCTGAGATTAGCAAGGAGAATATTGCCTGCCACCTGTATCTTACATTATTAGATTTTTCCCAAATGATTTTTTCATATAATCCTGGTCGAATTGCACAACATTGGTTACACTGAATCTGGATGTTTTTGACTAGTTCTGGTCGTTTTCTCCAATCCTACCAACCAAGGATAGCAAGTTCTTTTCAATTCTACCTGCAGGTTAGCCTAGAACAGGATGCATGCTGGGTAATAATATTATGTCGACAATACTCATGGTTTTATTAGAGATATTTTCACAAAAGTATTTGGAGGTTTTATAGTGGTTTTGTCGACAAAATGAGCCGAAATCAGCCTGCAGGTGATTAAAACAATGTAAATCAGCTATCCGTTGTAGGGAGAATTCTGGTCACTTTCGGCCAGCTCTAGTTGTTGAAGTGACCAGGTTTCTCGTTGAGTTGCTGAATGTGTACCCCCCTTTAGCATTGATATAGGCAATGATTCACCATCTATTGACCCCCTGAAAGCCTACATTGTCTCCTCTAAACCTAGATAGGGATGGGGAGATGGAGGGGGACATTGACAGCCCAGACCACTATGAGAGGGCCTCATCAGTTTTAAACTTTAACAGGCTGGCCAGGAAGCTAGTGGTTGGGACTGAGTGCTCATACCATTTGGCTAAAGTGCTGGATAAAGAGGAGAGATTATAGGCCTATTAAAGTCTAATAGCAACATTTTAAAAGGGATGTCATTTGTCTGTCACTGGATCAGTTTTACAGCTTTTGCTCAGTGTTCAGGGATGATTAGTTTATATGAACAGCAAGCATGAAAATGACCAAAATGTTTATGCTTGATACATAAGAAAAGGTTCCATCAGTAATTATTTTTTTGATCAAAAATAAATCTGATACAGTAGTATTTTTTTCTTTAGATATAATTATCAGAAGCAATGTGCCAAAGCAGTAATTCACTTTTTGATATATTAGAAACGGGTAATGCCACAACTAACACAGTAGCATTGAAAAGCGGTGCATACAACCAGGAAACAAATCAAGAAAAACAGAGTTTGGTGACAGATCCTGGCTTACTCACTATTATTTTGCATTACTTCAATATATCCTTCAAAGATTGGCACCCTCATCTCAATATTGGCATCTTTTTTTCCCCTTCAAATGTGAGTTTGAATAGACTATCTGAATCGAAATTGTTCAAATATGGCGCCTAGTGCTTGGAAGAGCACAGTTGTAAGTACTTCAGGTTGTTGCAGTGGGTGATTTCCCTCAAATAAGCACTGACCACATCAGAGCCTTCCTGTACATGATACAGGGATAGCACCACAGAGCTAAGAAATGAGCACTACAGCAATCATTTGCATTTATCTCTTACTTCTTATATTAGCCGCATATTTCTCATGAACTTTCTATACAAAATTGGAATTTTGCTGCAAACAGCACTATCAGCTAATCTCTAGAAATAGTCAAAGGTCACTATCGTTTATTTTTTAGAGTAACAATTAGGGCTCATGCGTCTGACCAATCTAGCCTGTCAAGAAGCTTTACGAAAATTACCATGTAACATCCTACCAGGCCCTGCATCTGCATGAGAGTAAAAGTGAGTGAATGGTCTGTATAACCCATCTACATACAACAGAACATAGGCTCACGTTACAGTGGATAAACCATAAAACAACTAATATAAGCCGCGGCTTAAATAAGGGTTACGTTCTGAAATAAGAGCCTCTTAGGCTTCGACTTTAAGGGTGCGGCTTAAATCAGAGGTTTATACAAATGTGAACCCAATGGCATTCATGATATATATTAGGAAAAGAATACCTAAGGATAAAGCCAAGAGTTGGGTTGCGGCTTGAATCAGGGGTTTTACTAAAGCGTTTACTCCACAAGGGGGCCTTCCATTAAGTACGTACACAGCAAGGGTGGTGGTGGGGGGTCTGCATTTTTTGAAAATTTGCGTACGTTTCTATACAAATCCAATGCGTACTTTAGCCCAAGGGGGGGGGGGGGGGGTAGGGGTCTTAAATTTTGGAAAGTTTGCGTACATACTAAATGGAAGGCCCCAAGGCAATCTCAGATACTGCTATATTAGCTATAGAATGTGTCCTGTAGTCGTCACCAGTGGTTGGTATGAGTTATGTGGAAATTGTCCATCATGATTGTACGCGGCAGACAAAGTGTTATAGCCATGTCAATGGCGTGAATAACTGTATGTCTGGGGTAGTCATGGTGATGGGCTTTACGATGCCCAGGGCTGAAATCATTGGCGGGGCCCTTTCGACCATGAAAATATCATAAATCAACAATGTAGGGCGCTATCCCCCCACCCAACTGCCTACCGCTGTAACGAACTGTCCTATAAATACACCCTAAACTATGTACTGGCAGTGACGGATCCAGAGATTTTCAAAAAAAGAGGTGGTGGGGGGTGGGGAGAGCGCCCTATTCTAAAAGTGTCCACCCACCCCTCTAGACTCCAGAAGTTTACATTAACAAAGATCAATATATGGCCCAAAATAGGGGCCTCCGTGTCCCCATCTCAATCCGCCACTGTACTGGCATATGTGTAAGATAGGTCCTAAACTATAAACTGGTATTATAACATTACTACACCCTGTAACTCAGAAATAGTCCGGCGATTTTTGCTTGTTGTATCCAGGCCGGCAGGGCCAACCCTGTGGATGCTACAGTGCAGAGATGAGTCTGGTGGGTGTAGATGGAGGGGGGATCACTATGTCGCATGTCAAATTTAAGAAATTGCCAGGTCGCCTGTCACTATATTCTGTATTTCAATGTCGATTTTAGGAATGTTCCATGTCGCATGTCGAATTTAAGAAATACCCTATTTCATGTCGTTTATTCTTTTCTTCATGTCACTAAGCTTCATGTCGCATGTCGACCTAACGGTTTTAAGGGTCTACACCCATAGTCCGAGGTCGAGGTAATACAGGGTTAGTGTTACTCTGTACTCTTTACTATGGTGAGCCGAGTGACCAGTCTTCTGGTTCAGTGCCACCCTTTGTCAGTGTTTTATTTCAGCCAGAAGCCATTCCGTTTTTAAAAGTTGATATTCGGTAGAAACTACTCAACAAGACAGATGACAAGATAATTAAAATACGACATAAATTCATGCAAAATTATGCGACAACATAATTCGTAGTTGTTTGTTGTTATTGATATTTTTTTGCTTCTTGTTATGGAATAATTGAAAAATCCCCACAAAGGTGAAGTTTTGTTTGGATTCCGTGGTAAATACGAGGGACCAAAATGTTAAAAAAAAAAAATTGATTAAGATTTAAATGTGAAAGCAGGTGCTAAAATGGTACCCCCCCCCCTACAACCTTTTTTGTGTTTTCATTCTTAATAGACGGGCCCTAAGCGGCCTTTATGAGTCATTAAGGTCATTCACAAATAAACTGCTTCACAGCTGGTGCATTATAGCTATCAATACATGCTACTATACCCCCCACCCATACCCCTGTGTGCTGTACGTGATGTATTCTATAGACCCTCAGGAGGTACAGGGTCGGGGGCTGAGGTCAGAACATGGCTCTAAACCAGGCTTTATCACTGCTTCTAGGATTACAAATGGTCGTTTTGAGAGTCTTGGCATATTCAGTAGCAGGTAGGTGCTAACATTCCTCATAAAAAAAAATCGAAGGCATTGTATATTTGGCCCAGGGACAGTAAAATGAGACAAGAGTGAAACTGCAGTTGAAAATGTTCCATGGGTACTACAATAAAAGGTCTCTCCATATATACTACAAAGGAGAACTACAAATACTGCCGAAATATTATATATATATATATATATATATATATATATATATATATTATCTTGGGGACTTTTCAAAATGTACGTACACATCAAGGGGAGGCATTGCTATAGCTAATTGTTGAAAATGTGCGTATGTTTTACTGCAAATCCTATTCGTATTTGTGCCCAAACGTGACTGGGAGTCTGAGATTTTTGTAAATATGCGTACCATCTAAATGGAAGGCCCCTTAAGCCCCCTACCTACAAGGCAACTTTGACCGAAGTCGGCTGACTCATCAGTGCTAAAATCAGAGTCGGCCGATTCTACTAGAAGAGATTTTAACAAAGATCCATATTGAACATCTATATTTCAATATAGTATACTGACGTGTGATCTCAATCAGTGGTAAAAATTGGCTTATTCTGCCCCCAAAGTAACTAGCCAATTTTAACACAATCGGTTGATAGATCGGTGCTAAAATTGGCTAGTGGGTATGGGGCCTTAACAGAATGTTATACGCATAGAGGCTTTAAGAACTGTTTAGTTTTGAACAATTTAATTGTGATGAGTTTCACTATTTCAACATTGTTTTTAGAAAAGGAAAGGTTGCAACCGGTAATAGTCAAAATAACCTTCTTTTCACAGACTCTGGGACCGAAAATGACGTGCCGTGCGCTGGTTTCCGGAAGGACAGTGATGACGTCATGTCACAGTGCGCAATCGTGCGGCACATCTGGGCACCACAACGAGGTCACGTGACCCTGGAAGAGTGCCAACAGGAGACATGCAAGTCAGTTTAGGTTTTTGTCGGTTTTGTCCTCTGTTTATATCCAGATGTCACACATAAATCTTGGGTATAGAAGTTACGCAGATGACGTCATTACTCCTCAAACAAGGTGGCCATCATAATGGTGATCAATTCATAACCATGATTATTTTCAATTAGAAAGCATTATAAATATAATGCACACTTTATCTAAGAAAATATAAAAAGACAATTGTTGGTAAGAAATGATAGATTTTGGATTTATTACACAGCCTAGTGGTCATGATCACCACATGGTGATCACCAAAAGGTGATCACGTGACCACGTCTGCATAAGGTCTACATGCTCCCTCTAATAGCTACAAATATTAATCAAGCCTTCATATGAAATGCATTGATATCAATGCCATGAATTCCTTTATCATAATATAGCATTCTATGAATAGCACTCCCCAATCCCCACTGGTCAACAGGCCAATTAATGAAATTAGGTCACAGGTCAAAGATAAAGGGGGGTGCATCTCTGCTGTAAGGGACCCTGGGTTCCGCAACCAAGGGCAACTAAAGCTTGGTTCCCACTTGGATGACTAGATTCTGTTGGTCAACGGAAGACTAAGCCGACCAACTCCACACTGACGCCGTGATGTCTGGCAACTAAACCACTGAGCCACCTCCTGAGACTCTAGAGAAATACCAACTACAATTCCTGTCTGCAAGTTTTTATTTTTACTTCAAAACGAATTATAGTCTCATACGTCTCTTACAAAATGATCCACAGTCTAAACCTGAGTGTGCATGCAAGAAGGATGATCTGGGAATACAAAATGAAGTGTTTGCATTTTTCAAAGATACATTTAAAAGGTTTACTCCAACATGGTCTGATAGATTTGCTCATTCCATAGTTTCAATCATCAAACGACAGAATTGTCAAACCTTGTTCTCGCTGTAAACCCAAATAACCAACCAACCAACCAATATGCAATTCCTAGCAGTATCAAGCAGCATTTCAAACAAAAAGGCATAAAAGCTAGAACTCTCCGATATCCCGCTCCGACTGTATGAAATGCCACATGCCCAACATCTGTACCAGATATAACCAGACGTGGGACGTCTATTACCCTCCCCAGCTGCCTGTAAACTGCTTGGCGGAACCAATGCCAAATAGATGTGCACCCGGGTGAGTTCTCTCTATCATAAAAAGCAGCAAAAACTGTTGACTCATCCATATACGAGACCGCCGCGTGGCTCCTGGCATGAGATGAGAGATTCAGAGCCCTCAGCGGGTTAAAGCTCCAACCATATTGGCATCCTCCCAAAGGCCTTACATGTTGAATGAGTTGCAAAGCAAAATGTACGGGACCCATCAACATATGATAACCCTAGGGTATCAATTTTTGAATGCACTAGTCATACCTCTCTTCTATTGTTATGTGGGTTTTACTTTAGGATTATGTGAGACATATGAACTGAGTATTGTGTATTCTTTTCAAATGTGTCTTATATAGTTTGACAATTTTCTCTTACACAATTGATTTTCACTTTCACAGTATTTCCTAAATTGCTAATTCAATATATATATATATCGGTAACTTATATATTTTGATAGGATCCAAAAGAGGGTTCATATATGCAATTTTCGAGTTTTTATCATGGAGCTTTATTATAGAGGTCTATTTTTTATTTCTTCCCTGCACATGCATTTAGCGTACGTGTGTTAAGAGAAGTTGAGAAATATAGTCAGGTTTACCGCCCAGAAAATGTTTCTATTGAGGATGCAAAGTGCGTATGGCAAAGCATCTTTACACGACAACAATTCCAGTTGCATTGCTCAGTGCCCCCCCTCCCCGCATTCACATCAGCAGCTTACAAAAACGTAGTTTTGTGTATTTGCTCTCGTAAATATATTAAACTTGGTTTTTACCTCAATAGTTAACGTTTGTGTATATATACCCATGCCTAACTCCCCCTTATTTCTACCAATACCCAGTGTACTGTACTTGGCCACATATCCAGAATCTTTGCCTAGATTGTCATATGGATCAGCATTACTAGCAATTATCACCCTTCATAACCACCTAGTACAATCACCAAATCTAACTTCTGATTTCCATTTGCAAAGATAAGGCTCTGAGGGAAGATTGAGCAAATCACTGTTGTACAATGTAGATAGCATAAAGCCTAAAGCTGGCAATTTCCTTGGCCTTTGGGTGGATGACGTATGAGATTTGGCCGTGGCTGTTTCCGCCAGCCAAAAGCGGCCTCCTTGACCATCACAAGGCGGGAGACTTCCGACCCCATCAGGTTCTTGGTGATATGTCTCTGATAGAAAATGGATGGGGTCGGATGAATGGGCGGCGCCACCTAGGTGCCGGGAGCAGAACTATGACCTGCCATCTGCAGGCAGGAATAAGAACCTGGTAGCGATAAATTCTGGTCCTGATTTTGGTACGTTCCATCCGAATCGGCCAGAAGAAGTTGACGCAGGCTTTTTATCTCATAACTCACACCATGGTGTGCCTAGTTTTATGTTCTTCCTCAGAAATGGTATTCTGAAGTAGAGAAAAGTCTTGCAAAAGACACTGATTTCTCATCAAAAAACTGTATTTATGATGAAATACAGTGACCATTTAGATTTTTTTTTACTTAAACATGATACCAACTGAGAAACAAACCAGCGCAATCAATATATCACTATAGATAGTTTTAGGTACTTACTCTTTACTGCATGCATATATATTTTGTAGACATTTTGCGTCAAATTTGTCATAACATCACATCGATATTTTTGTATAGAGTAATAGATAGTATCCAAGTGTTTTATCAATGTTGGGTTTGCATAGAATTTTGAATTATATTCAATTCTTTTCTTGGCATTGTTCTCGTCTCATAGATTCGATCATATTACTTTGTTTGATTAAGACAAAACTGTGAACTGGTCCTGATGTTACAGCTTAAATACTACATAAATATAGTCCTTACTATGAATATTACAGTTTATTACACACATAAAAACATATTTATGAAAACTGATGAATTTTGATGAATCTTTAAACCGGATAACAAATGTTTCACACAAAGATCTCAGTTATATTGAAACAATAACACACATCTACATGAATAAATGCAAATATATCTCAGTTCTCTGGTGCGGTTCATGAAAACCTCCGTACCTACAGAAACTGTATGAGAGTTTGAAACTCCCGTATCCCACTGTTTCACAACCAAACTCTCATAAATCCACCCGACACTCACGTAAATCCACCCCTAAAATAATCACGTAATCCCACCCAAACTCATGTGAGCAAAAACAAAAATCACATAGCTATGGTGACCAAAACGGTTTTCGTAACGTTATGAAATGCGAAACATACAGAGGTCAGTTAGGGGGGGGGGGGGGGGGGGCAAACCACCCCCCATATAAAAAAGTGAAAATAAATAATGTCAGATTTGTATGAATCAACAAACGTAGATTATTAAAACAAAATCCACTCAGTCTAGGGGGACAAATGCCCCTTTTGCCCCTCTGGATCCGCCACTGATTATTGTCTTTTTTAAATACATACACACAATAATATATTTCCTTTATTTCCCACAGCGCGGGAGGTAATGTGTTCAACTACCTGCCGGCCAACGCCAGTGTCACGGGCCAGGCGGAGTGCCAGCCCCGTTACTGTGACGAGCTGGGCATCATGCCTATACGCCTGCTGGGGGGCTGGGACGTATGGAGGAGGCACATGTTTGGTGAGAGAGGGTTTTCCTTTTTTTTTATAATGATTTTATTGACGTCCTCAAACATTGTCTAATCTTCAAGACGTTACAAATAATATTGATGTCTTGGAAATATAATCTTGTACAATAGTATCCTTTATAGGTATATATGAGATGAAATGAGTATGATAATAGAAGAACTATATGAAACGATATAATTTTATATAATATATATATTATATTCTTGCTACATTAATGTGTCCTTGATGTTGTACCTAGCCAAGCACGTGACCCTATTAAAACATTACAGCAACGTTCTGTTTGGTTCTGTATTGGTTCTGTATAGGTTCTTGTTGCATTATTTTGATAGCCCCAAATAAAGTTGCTGTAACTTACTGACGTGACGTTGCACTATGATGTTTTTATAATGTTCTGCTTATGCCGTTCAACCTAAACAGAATGCTCTTATAATGTTCTGTTTTGGTTTTCTCCTAACCTCACAAAAAATGTTTGTTGTTGATCTGGTGAGGTTTCGACCTAATCATAAATAATGTAATTATTCATGCCATCTTAGTAAGTAACAGAGTGACTAAAAAGTATAGTTGCAGAATGTTTCTGTTATGTCACAGCTTGGCTGGCCATGGGTAAATATTGTTGACTGTGCAAAATTCCACAGTTATGTGCAAAATTCAAGCTTCTCAGGCCGTAGCCAGATTCTTTCAGAGCAGGGTTCGTTTTTTGAGTGATAGGGCTCAAATATTATTGGGGATGGGTGGTGAATGGGGAAAATCCCAAGCTTTAAATGGTATATTGTATGTTGAGATCAGATAACCCGTTGCATAGATTTTATAAGCTTTATGAATAATTCATTACATCCTGGGGGGGGGGGTGTTCGGATATTTCAGAAGGGGGTTCGTACCAGCAACCCCCTTAGCTACGACCTGCTTCTTGGTGATACACTTGCACATAGATATAATATTGAATACTTATGAAGGTTGAACAACCGAAACATGTTGATTACAAAACAATTTTAAATCGTTAAATAAACAAAACCAATGTATATATAATATGTTCCTATTTTATGTGAGGTGACAGTCAACAAAACAGAACGTTATAGTTACATTGCATCTGATTAAAGTTGAAACCTTATCAACACAGATTGCTATAATGATATTATCTTACGATAACCTCACAGTGCAAAGTTGCAATGGGAGGTTCCGGGGACTTGATCAAAATAACATAACAAGAACCAAAACAGAACTAACCAGAACGTTACTGAAATGTTATAATAGCATTGTACGCTTGCATTGAAGGTGAGCGCAGTTTGTGAGCTTTATTTCATGAACTGGATGTAGTGTAGTGTGTATATGCCAGGTGGCGATAGTGAGGCATGTAAGATGTAGTCATGGTTTGTAACGCCCAAGCAGGGTTTATGAGAGGTAGGCCAAAGCAGGTTGGTCGATGGGATTCCTACATGGCATGTGGAAAGAAGGATGAGTCATCATGATGACACTAGAGAATGTGAGATTGTATAAGATCTATCGTTTAGATAAAAACTCTTAGTTTTATAAAGCTGTTTATGATATAGAAGAATACCAATAAGTGTACAGTTAGTAATAAATCCATCAGTGGGTCCATAGACATACATAACATATAAATATATATGTATCTCTATGGTGGGTCCAAGACCTGCAGCTGGTTTTGGTTATAAGAGCCTGTAACATCTATAAGTATAAGGGAAATGGATAGTATGAGGGTATCTCAGCTAGGCATTATGCCTATACGCCTGCTGGGCCACTGGAAGATTATAATACTTATGTACATCTGAGGAAGTGAATATATATATTAAAAAAAAGGGAAATAAATTCCTTGAGTTAATCGTAAGCTTCCTACAGGTTCGTGCCGTAAGGTTGGTTTCCGGCAGGAGTTCCACCAATCAGAAGGCTTCTACTCGGACTGTGCGCACCTCGCCATGCCAACCGTGACGTCATTCGACCAGTGTATGAAGAAGACATGTGACCTCAACGGGACAGTCTTCAACTTCAGGACCACAAAGACCAGGTGAGGGGCAGGATTACCTCTTACATCGTACTCAACAGTTCAAGGCTTTCGTACCAATCTCAAAGACGGATGCAAGCAGGCCCATAGTCAGCCTTTTTGAGAAGGGGTACGTCTTTTTGACTAGCTTTGTTTAGAGGTGGGGGGGGGGGGGGGGTTAAATTTTGGCCTATATATATATATATATATATATATATATATATATATATATATATATATACATATTCTTTATTTGCAGCGACCATGTAAGTCATATTTTAAAGGAGGGTTTGTCCAAGTGGGGGGAGGGGGGGGGGGGGGTCGGTACGAGCCCCCCGAATCCCCGCCTGGCTACAAGCCTGGCAAGGGGTTCCAGGGGTCCTGAACGTTAGACCATGTGTTAGTTAGATTGACAGGGCCCAGGGATGGATCTAGACATTTTACAAACAGGGTTTAAAGTTTTTCCACTTACACAAATCAACCGTGGCTAAAGTCAGATGGGGGGAGACGCTTCAGGACCCCCTAAATCAGTCACTGGCACCTATACCAAATAAGTATCTTAAGTCAATTATTAGATGTGGACTAAGGTTGGCTTTTCTTTGAGTGAAAACTCATATTCTCAGAACCCTTTTTACATACAAAATACAAGTTTGTAAGGTCTGACACCTTTCCCAATATTACAACGATACTTCACAAAATATCATCATACACTATATATATATATATATATATATATATATATATATATATATATATATGGATATATTCATATGTAACATATGAGATCAAAAGAGGCTACTGACAACAAATCAGGTAGTGTTTAATGGCTTCTTTAATTCTGTTTACTTAAAGGTCATGATGCCACTTCTTGTCTGTTTTGCCATCACTTCCTCTAAAAACCTAGTCGGATTGCCTATCATTATTAATCAATCTGACTGATATTGGTGTCTCTAGCCGAATTTACATTGGTCAGGATGGCTTACAATTTGACAAAGATAATATAATCGTAAATGTTGATGCCCAAAATGCAGAGATTATCAGTGCTGTTTGTTTCAGAAAGGACTGTGTGATTAAGCTGTGTGACTTTAATGGGATCCACGTGGTCAGAGATAAAGGAGGCTGGGATATCTACCATGCCCAGATCATGAGTAAGTACAACCAGAAAGAATCACAAGCCCATGCACTCGCCCTGACTATAAGCCCATCCCACATTGGAAATATGCTTGCGTTGGACATGGGCTGGACAAAATTACTGTGTAACTGTATATTTTATTCTTGTCTCCCAGAGTTGGGGTTACTGAAATAAGCAAGACTAATGTTTTTCTATATCCTCAAGTACTACTTGAATATTATGATTTCTTAATTATAAATTAAGTTGAAGGATTTGTTGGTTTGCCAGTCAAACAAAATGCTGTATTTCAGGGCAAAATAGGGTTGGACATAATAGGGTGGGTTGACAGGCTTTAACATTTGGTCCTATGGGAAAAATGTCAATAAACAAAGCTGCAATTATTTCAAATTTAAGAAGAAGTTGGCCAGCCTAATAAGCCCATCCCACATTGGGTATATGCCAGGATTAGACACGGGTTGGACAAAATTACCATGTAAGGCAATCCTTGTCTCCTAGAGTTGGGTTACTGAAATAAACAAGAGTCATGTTTTTCTATATCTTCAAGGACTGCTTTAACATTATGATTTCTTAAATTTCATCAGTTGACAGTTTTGTAGGTTTGCCAGCCAATCAAATTGCTGTATTTCAGGGCAAAATAGAGTTGGACATTATGGGCTAAGCTGACAGGCTTTACCATTGGTTCCTATGGGGAAAATGCAAAAATATAAAGCTACAATTGACCAAATTCAGGAGCAATCTGTCACTCAAATTGTTTTGGTTAACGTTGTATTCTATAACTGTCTTCAGGGAATAAGCATGGAGACAATTTTGAAAATATTTCAGGAAACCTTAGTGTTGGTGTAAACTGGGATGGGCTTATTGCTTTGGTTAATTTTGTTTTATGAAACTCTGTTCAGGAACAAAGTGTGGAGGCAAGTTTGAAAATATTTCATAGTAAATTTTAAGGTTGGTGTCAACTGGGATAGGTTTATTATTCTAGGGGGCAACATGATGATCAGAGGCCAGCGAAATTGAAAAGAATAGTAGTCCCATTACCCCCACTCTGACTGTGATATGCAGAAGCTAGTTGCAGTGCAATTGCTATGGTTCTTGGTCTATTTTATCTGTACAAAAACCTGCAAATCAGGTAAAATATAGCTGTTCTTAAAATGCATAACAGTGTTTTAAAAAAAAGTGAAAATAAGAGCCAGCATCTGAGAAAATCCCTTTAATTCATGAACCAACTATCTGTGGCGGTACTGCAGAAACGTTAACCCCGAATCAGTAAAGCCCTAATTACACTATGTGTCGGAGCTAGGGTTGAGTTGGGTGCTATTGCCCAATGTGAACAATTAGCGTTCAGGCTATATTACACTAAGCATTTTACCTGTTTACCCAACACGAAATATATTACACTACACGTTTTGGGGTATTTAACTATATTACAATTTGCGTTTGGTATCCTGATTCGCGTTTTTAATTCGCGTTTGAGACGGCCCAAACGCGTTTCAAAAACGCAAAGTATAATACGGCCTTAAGTATCCATGAATATTTAAATTGATTTCACTGAACACTGGTCAATCTTAGCCTCCAATTGGTAATAACAAAATTTGATATAGATTTTGCGATTATGAAGGGGGTAACATAATTATTACCTACATGTCCTGTGAAAGATATACGTCACTATTACATCATGGTATGCAGTATTATTTCTATAATATTAGTACTACTAATATAAAGGATCATCTGTCTTTTGAACTAAATAATGCACCTGACTTATACATTTATCAAATTATCTATTTATAATTATGTTGTTCTAAAATATGTTATGTTTATTTGTAGGGAAACGATGTAAGGATAGGTTTCTAAAGATATATGACAGATCAATTGGTAAGTATTACTTCTCAGTTATGAGATGAGATACATATATCGGGGACACAACTGCAACTATTACATTTTGTGAATTGATTTGCATTCCTGCATGCTATGCAACAGGAAGTCAAGCTCAAAATATCAGGGTTAACCTACCGGGACTTATTTTTAATATTGTGTGTATAAAGGGTGGCTCTGTGGGTTTCTTACTGAAATTAACACTCTTTCTGAATATTTTCATTAGACTAAAAACCCTTTTTTATACTGTGATACCCTACTAGCGGAATACGCCTGAACCAAGCGATTGGGATATGGGCTCCATTTGGCGCATCTAGAAATTTTCAAAACTAGGGGGGCGATTATAGAATAAAATCCACCAGACAATCCGGGTCTGACAATTTACATTACAAAAAATAATATTCACCCTCTGCCACGGGTTCCTTTGGGCCCAGACCTACATGAATGGGAAGAGGTTGCTTAAAAGAGGCCTGAAAAACTCCTTAAGAAGCTATACACGTTTCCAACGAACCTTTGCAGTGATCGCTCACACAGAAGCCCTGTTGCCAATGATCACTATTGGGGGCCGTCCATAAATGACGTCATGCTATTTTTGACCATTTTTGACCCCCCCCTCCCCCCCTTGTCATGTTTTGTCATGCGCCCATTGACCCCCCTCTAAAAATGACATCATACGAAGAGGACCCCCCCCCCCCCTCCAATTACAGATAAATTATAAGCAGGAATGGACATAACCAAGGACCCAAAGACCTTAAAAAGCAGATTTCCATGCCTAGGAGGCAATCTGACCCTTAAAAAGAAATTTCAACATTGAAAAATCCCATTTTCACAGACATTTCCCCCCTGAAATTTTTGAAATTAGAATTTTTCAAACATGATGTCATGCACTACATGACCCCCCCTACCCCCCTTGTCATGTTTGGTCATGGAAGCATGAACCCCCCCTCCCCCCCTGCCGCATGACGTCATTTATGGACGGCCCCTTGAAAGCCATAATTATCCTAACCGATTGTTCAGGCCTGCTCCGTTAGCAGGGCACCATGGAAACAGGTCTATAATATAAGATAGGTATATATATATTATAAACCCTGGTCTGTCCACTTAACACTTAAAAGGACACGCATCATCAGAGAAAGGGTCTAATTTTTCAAAGTTCGCTCGTCCACTTTTTCTAAAAAAGGGACTTTTTCCCCCAAAATGTCCCTGATATTTAAAAAGGGGCCTCTTTTCCTAAACAGTGAGAAAAGAGAGTAAAATATAGCAGCATAAAATCAGTATTTTACAAAAAAAGGGGGGTCCTTTTTGGGAGAACAAAGCCACCCGAAAGGGGGTATTTTCTAATTTGAAGAACACTGATATGTCCTTATTCTATGTGTGAGTGGGCAGACCGGGATATATACAGGAATACATTTAGTTCCCTGAGTGCCACAGCCAACCTTAGTTCTTGTTTACCCACCAGGCGTCGCCTCGTCATGCATCCTGAAGGGGTGGGCCTCCGTGTCGAGCAGGGCCGAGTGTGCCCACCTGGCCTGTGAACGGCGCGCTAACGTCTACAACTACCGCCAGAGGGCCTGCTTTGTCGAGTCCTGCAGGTCCCCGCTGCTGAAACCCACCCACCGCGTGGGGTGGGGGATCTACATCAAGGACGCGTAGCACTAGAGATGACATTTTCTGTGGCCTATTGCACAATGACCGATTGTAATTACAATTGATTGTATCAAGAAAACCTTTCCTTATTGATTTGATTGCTGTCATGCATGTCCTCACCCTCAAAATAAAACTATGGGGCCACCCATAAATGACGTCTACAGCGGGGGGCGGGGGGGTCATGACCAGCAATAACAAAGGGGGGGGGGGGGGGGGGGTCATGTGCTGCATGACATCATGTTGAGAAAATTTCAATTTCAGAGACAATTTCAGGCTAGTTTTGGATATTGAAGGCTAAATTTTTGATTTTCAGTTAAGATTCCAGATTTTGTAATCGACAGCCATATTCCTAGCCAAAAAATAACCCATTCCTTTTCATACTGTATCTGATATTTTAGGGGGTGGGGATCCTCTTGAAATGATGTCATATTAGAGGGGGATCAAGGGTCGCATGACAAAACATGACAGGGGGGGAGGGGGGTCAAAAATGGTAAAAAAAATAGCATGACGTCATTTTTTCAAAACTTTTCCCTTCATATGTGACCTGTTTTGGCGAATTGAGTCGGATGTCACACGGGGATGAATTTTAGTTAGGTATACCATCAGAATATACCAATTCTTAGCTTTAAAACGAGGTATAGCATATCTAGCTAGATCCGATATCTAGGGCCTGAGATAAGTTGTGGCGAAAATAAAAAGAACCGCGCCTATGCGGGTATAAGAAACTGAGAAAAATTAGTTCAAAACTTTTCTTACTGCGCACTACTGCGGTCCTCCGATAAAGCCCTAGCAACGTACACTTCTAATCTATCCTTGGTCCTGAAACTTTACATAGTCATTCTACACTATTCTAGCTAACAAATACCAGAAAATCATGCATTTAGAGACATAACATTTATTCATTCCGGCCCTGCAAAAAGTCCCAAAAAACCGGATCTGAAACAACAACTTAACCTAGAACAGCAACCATAAAGGATCACAATACCTCATCTTGGCAGCTTAAAAACAACTCTGTGATGACCCTATGTACCATGGGTATCCATAATGTGTCCATAAAAGTTCTTGGAATGTTCATGATTGTCTTTGGTCGTTAAAATAGTGAAAAGCCACTGAGGTAAAATCATAAAATCAAAAAGAAGTCTTAACAACTGAAAAAACAATGTTCAAAATAGATTTCTCAAGTAGTCCTGGGCCTACCACGACCACATTTAGCACGTTTACTAGGATGGGCCCTGCCCCTAGCTGGGGGTGGGGGGCCTTCCTCCTCTGAGTCAGAAGAAATTGATTGCCTCCCCCTCCGATCCTGATGATGTGTCTGGGGTCTGTCCTCTGCCCCTGCCCCTGCCTCTGCCCCTGCCCCTGCCCCTGCCCCTGCCCCTGCTCCTGCCCCTGCCTGGCCCATCCCCCTCGCCAGCCTCTGGATCCAATTCTGCATCTGGTTCCGGCGGAGGTACGTCACGGGGCCTGGGTGCTGGTTCGGTTACAGAGGGCTTTACAATACATACTAGGGCACAATTGTAGGCCGTCTCATCAACATTGAAAGGGATTTAGACATTTCGCATACTTTTTTTTAGAGATAACAGGGCATTGACTGTATCAAACTCAAACCCCAGGTTGGGTGGACAGTGGTTATTTTATTAACTGATTTAAAAGTGTGTAGCAATCAACATGTATCGGTTTTTCAACCTTCATCAGAGATACGGCGACCGACCGCATGTCGGCCATTATAATGTTTCAAGAAGGTCGTCCATGGGGTCAGGGATGACCAGTAGCTCATCCTCATCGTCCTCCCGTTCCCCTAGATCCTCCTGAATGCTTCTTCTTCCTCGGGGGCCTCGTCTTTCTCCTCCGCCCCCTCGGCGAAGAGAAAGTACTCGTCGACCAAAGTCTGCCATTGATTTATTTGTCCTTCCAGACGGTGTTGGGAGGTAATCCACATCAAAATCCAGCAGTGATCCAGGATTAAAACAGCTAAAATCGTTGGAGAAGTAATGTCCCTCGTCCGTCCTTCTCGCCATGCGTCCCTTTAAATTTTGTCAACAACCGAAACCGGAAGGCACGCGAAGCCTCTCAGCCAATCAGCGCGTCGCATTCCGCACACGTGACCTCCTTTGTTCACGGGATGACGATCGGGAAAACATGTTCTGATTGGTCCTTGCAGGCGTGAATTCAAAATCTGAGGCTGTGATTCGCCAGTTCAGTTCGCACCCTTTCAGCAGGTACTTGGAACATGGGGCTGGGCTGGGATCCAGACCAACAGGCGAGCCGTGAAGTTAGGGAAAAATGGCGTGAAGCGAGGGTCTTTTGTTTCAGATCAGCATCTTTGGGCCTTAGTTAGAGGGACTTAGAGATGGCTTTGGGGGCTAAAATGTTTTGGGGGGAAGACTTCTGATATAGGAGATTTGAATAAAAGAAAAAAACCATTTTCGATAAAAAATGTGAAATGCAACTTCAGAGCCCCATACCTCAGGTCGACTTTCTGCGACATCCAACTCATTTCGCCAAAACGGGTCACATATATCAATTTATAGAATTCAATTTCATTGATTAGGAACAGGGTTTTTACTATTTTCGCAAAAAAACTAACATTTTGCTGTTAAGCAAACATTCGTCATGCTACCTTAAATATATCCTAACAACGAAAATTCATTGTGCAACGGGCAACTGGGATTTTTGTTTCTCATTTTTGCAGTTGAGAAAAAGTAAAATTAGTATTTTCCTGTACCAGGGCACAAATGCAACTTGCAGCAGCGGTTCAAAAGTTATGGACCAAATTAGGTCTATCAATCTTTCTCCACTAAGGACAACTCTTTTGTTTCTATTACCCAGCATGCACTTCACTAGCTTATCCAATTGTGATTCCTGTTTGGGTATATAATATGTAAGTGTCATTCATGACTGTGCTGTTTCATATTGAGTGTATCATACCATATTACCCATTCTGTAATAATAAAAAATGGTATGGTCTGTGGAGACCCAGAATACAGTAGCTCAAGCCAGGCACCCAATGCTCCACCCAGCTACATCCTGAAACTCCATACCCTGGGTACACTACCCTCCATACCATGGGTACACTACCCCCTTAAAACCCCCGCCATACCCTGGGTACACTACCCCCCCCCCCCTAAAACCCCCTCCATACCCTAGGTACACTACCCTAGTTTAAAAAAAAACATCCATGCCCTGGGTATACTACCCCTTATGCCCCCTGGGTACCCTGGGTATTCTATACCCCATATACCACTTCTGTACCCAGGGTATTCTATACCACCCATACTCTGCACCCTGGATATTCTCTGACCCCTATACACCCTTCTTATGAACCTGCGCAGAAGAGACCTACTGTGTGGCAGATCAAGGTGGCAGGAGTCCACCACTCTGGGCCAGGGCATTCATATAGGCTAACAGAGGGACAATTCTGAACTTTTTGTCTGAATCCTATCAATACACTAACAAAAAAGCAAATTGATCACTTTTAGCACTCATATTTACATGCACAAATATCTGTGTTCTTTGCAACAAGTAACCTAATTTCATGATAACAGATGTAGTTTAGATACATTAAGGAATCTTTCATCATAGCTTGACTTTTATTTTGAAAGGAGGTCAACTCTAAACACAAGTCAAATATAGGTACTAACCAACAGGGATTGTTTTGCACCTCAACTTGAGTGGGTGTTTAGTGTCCTGGGCTGTGGAACTGAACTGGTGTGAACAACCACAACTACCCCTCTCCCACCCCACCTTCTATACATACAAACTGTGAACTACTAACAATTACAGACCTTTTGCCATCTGAATGGTCACCAGTTCTCACTTCATTCTGCTTCAAGTATAGTGGTCAGTGCTGCAGACTGAATTGGACTGCACTCCCCTCACCAGGGTTCATATTTCTGCCAAGAGGGAGTGCCACCTTTAGTAAGAAGGGTGTATACCCTATTCTATTTTGCATTCCTTTCCCATACCCTAGGTCTACAGTAACCATACCCTGGAACTATAATATAGCGGTGTGTATAAAATTATGAAAAGTAAATGCAGGCTTTTGATTGGCTGACTGTGAAGAAGACGCTGTGTATCCATACAGAAAGTGGGCGAATGGCCCTCGAGCTATGGGTGGGCCGCAGATCCCAAAACATGTTATGTAATGCCGACCCAGATCCCGGCCCACAGCACCTCTCCCTTATAGGTTAGCATCTGTACGTAGGATGGCAGCAGGGGGCAGATGCTATCCAACCAAATGTTTTGTTGGATAGCGTCTGTATGTAGGATAGCATCTTTATACAGCTGCTAAGGGACAAATACTGGATTTTGTTGGATAGCATGTGTATGTAGGATAGCTTCTTAACAAACCGCTCATTTAAACAGCATTAATTAACCCTTTGCTGATGGCACAAAAATGGAAATTTACAAATTGGAAGGGTAGTTGAGTTATACCTTTCAAAATTATGCTCTTATGGTTAATATTTTCTTATTCAAATATCATAGCATGGACGCCAATATGTCAGGTTTTAGAAAATGAGTAAATATTCTACAATTTTGGTTGCCATGGTTACCGAAGGGCTCTCTACACCAAAGACAAATTTCTGGAAAAGTTGCCATTTTAAAACCACTTTTTCAGAAATTGTCCCAAAATTGGAATAAATATTAATTCTAGAAGAAATTATCCAATTAGAAGGTTGTTTCTCTTGTAATTGCCCACCGTTTGATACCAAATTTTGATATCTTTCTTCAAATCTAGGGTATTTGATATTCAGGGAATGGTGAAGACCTTATGAACCAAAGATGTTGGAATTTCCACTTTTTTACAATTATGTAGGGTAATCTACGTGTATGAAGTGAAGATAATACTGCTTCATTAATTTTCATATCATAAGATACATGGAGATTTTCTAAATATAAATTGACAAACCATCTTATACATTTTTCGAAGTAATGAAAACAAATAATTAAGTGTTACAGGCCTATTAACTGGTAAATAGTGTGTCCTATGAGCGGCCATCTTGAATGCTTATGATGATAACCAATGTATGACAGATTTTTATAGAAGGAGGGGGAGATTGATAGACAATTTAATTGAATAATTTGATTACAAAATTGACTTAACGCAACAGTCTTTTGAAATTAATGTGAAGCTCTTATTCAACAGTATTGAAAACAAAACATAAATTTCAAATGTACTTATAATTACAGATTTGTATCATTGCTTTATAAGGTCTTATCTGAAAGCAGCTTAAAGTACTAAAGATACTGTTTATCAAAGCATCACAAAATCAGTATTTTGCCATTTGTGGAGACAAAACACCTACCAATCTTGTTCTCAGCCTATCTAATACATTTTAAAATCGTCATAAAGGTCTTTAAACTGTGGAATCTAGAGATCAAAATGTGGCCATCGATCATATAATCATGATCGATTTCCTATGGGGCCATCAAGAAAGGGTTAATGCTATCAGAATGCTGAAAACCCTTCACACAAAACTTGTCATTTTTTTCTGGTTGCTTATCAACCAATTCTGATATTGGTTACTAAGCAACACGTTGTTTCTAGGTAGAACCAATGTTAACTATACTTAGAATAAAATCTCTGGGTTGCTAGACAATCAGTAACAATTTTAACCATTGAATTGATACTGTTGTATCTTCTTTTTCATGGTATAAATGGTTTTGGTAATTTACATACCTCATAAAAAAGCTAATATTGGCTGTTATAATTATGATGGTGTGATGAATGTCTATTCATCAAATGGTAAAGACCGAAATATGAAAAGTAAGATAATATGACAAAGTTAGGTATGTTATGTAAAAGGCCCGAAAAGGCCCGAAATTGTAAAAGCCCGAAAAACCCGAAAGGCCCGGAAAGGCCCGAAATTGTAAAAGCCCGAAACCCGAAAGTCCCGAGAAATATGTAAACCGGAAGTGATAAAGTAAACCGGAAGTGACGTCATTTGTAACCACATGATCAAAGACAGCCAATCAGGGCTGACCACTAGATTATAAAAGGGGCCTCGCCGCTGGAGGAGAGGCTGGCACGGGCCGGGACTGGAGCTGAGGGATCCAGAGGCGATGGGAACGACCTCTGTCCTCTAGCGGCACCCAAAAACAAACGAACTCTCTATGGCTCGTCTGGACTTCCTCACTTCACACCTGTTGATCGGGCTCCAGCCATCTTGACTTTGGATGGGTTCTCTTGCTAAGTATTCAGAGCCCGAATGGGAGTTGAAGTCCCCGCGGAGTGTCGGACGGGACGGGCCCGGATTCATCGTCATCCCCGTTTTCTATTCCTCCTTGTCTTCTGCCTCTTGGGGCAAATAGAGTGGAATTTCTCAACTTGAATGCTGGTCTTAGCATGCCTGGACCGATGGGAAGAGCCGTGTAATGGCTGCGGAGAGCTGTGGATTAAAGTGCTGACGCTTCCCGAGGGACCAGGGTGCGGGCAGGGACAGTTGTTTGAAGGCCCTCGCCCGTGCCCCACTAGTAATAGCAGCGAAAAGAAATCAACAAATAGACTCTAACAATATTTCTACACCAAAGTCTTCAATATTCCCTTCTTACCCACAAAGAGCCTTGACTGCTTCCTTGTCATACTCCCTGATCTCTTCTGCACGAAGACCGGAACAAATAGTCTTTGAATCCTCTCAGGAGATGGTGATTGGAACCGAGGCCTGAAACATCACTGCAGCGAACGATGCGGTCCGTCTTTCCAAGAAACTCTAGGGGATACCACCGCGGGGACCCCTGGAAGCAATCCTTCGTCCCCGACTCGAGTTTGATGTCGGATGAGTTCTTCAGACGCGGAGATCCAGTCTTCCTGCACCTGGTCTGATGCTTTCGAACATAGTCCATTCCGGGTCTCGAATGTGGACGTAGGATGCAAGTCCATATTTCACTTCTCCATAACTACATATAAATCATATTATACTCAACTTACCTACTGTCGTACTCAGGAGCAGCCCGGGACGACTCGGAAAGGATTGATTGTCCTGGCGCGTGACAAGACGTTAGAGTGGCTTCATGTATATTGGCATAGCTCTAATGATGACTGTTGCCTTACTCCAAAATCAAGGATGACCGAATTCTGAAACTATCCTCGCTGCAGATTGCTGTTGGTACAACCGTCTGAAGAAAATCATCAATGAGCCGGTCCCTCGGGAACCCAGAGTAGCACGGGGCCCGAGAGCCCAAAATGAAGGGGCCCGAGTGCCCGAAGTCAAAAAGACTTTTTGTTTGGAATTACCTCATTAATCTTCATCTGTAGGAACTTCGAAAAATGAAGGAGCCTCCCTCTCGCCCCAGGAAGGATTGTCTTCGTGCCGTTGGGCAAGTGGGGGGAGGGATGAGAGGCATCGGCTCCTGTCATCGAAGAAAATTGTCTTCTCCTCTAAGGGACCTGTCCTCCGTTCCTGTTATTTTTGTGCCATTGGGGCCCGGAATGATGGCAGGACTCCCTGTCACCCTAACTGAACTTCTCCATATCACTGACTGACTGAAGACTCAACTGATGTTCTACATAGGCACTGTGATATTTTTAGATTACATTATAGGAAATATATGCACATGTTACAATATGCCTTTATATTGAAATGTGATCCGAACTTGATTGACGATAGGGAAATAGGAACACGAAGAAGAGCTGGAATCTTACTAAAAGTTCCTCAAATTTCTCATTTCAAGGTAAACAAAAATCCAAAGTACAGGGCGATTGTTGCTTGGAACGCTCTGAAGGCTGCTGTTTCCCTTGTCAATAAGAAGGAAAACTTCAAATTGTGTATTAAGAAAAGTATTAGATTCCCTTACAATAAAATTGCTTAACTTTTAAAACGCAAGTTTGTATGTACATATCATATCACTTCATCTCATTTCATTAATCATGCCATGTTTATGGCTAAAACATTGTACTGAGGACAAATTGTGATAAAGGTTACCCGCTCCGCTATTCCCAGTAATTGAAATTGTAAAGTGGGAGTGGGTGGAAGAACAACTATGTTGAATCCTGAATACCCAAAATAAAAAACAACTAAAAAAAAAAAAAAAAAAAAAAAATCTTCCCTTGCCTCTAAAATCTTTGAGTGTGTCGGACTGGTCGAGAGCCGATCGTCTCCTACAGTGGTGCTGGGTTAACCACGAGACTACCTGCCACAAGAACATTCCGACATGGCCGCCGACTGCAAAGTCAAAAAGGGAGTCCCGTTCCCGCACGAGAACGGACAAGAGGAACGACGAGCGCAAGATACGTCTACACACCCCTCTCTTTCTTCATGTAATATTCTCAACCACGATACCATCTTCCGAAGTTTCCTCTTGAAGCTTTAACGATTGAAGCAAGTGCGTATGTATCCCGTTGGATTAATTCTTTCTACACATCTATTGCTGTTTCTTCTCTCCATGGCTAACTGGACCAACGCTGCCTGTGCCGAAGAAACCCGGGGGAGGTGGAGAATCGTACCCCTTCCCCTGGCTCGAACATTTCGTCCTTGCCAAACCTGAAAGAAGTCACTGGGAGGCTCCGAATGCCGAGGTGCGGGAGGTGGCGCGAAGCCTAAAGAACATTCTTTCTACAAACAAAAACTTCATCTTCAAATCATCATCACCTAAAATGCGAAGAGAGCTGATAGTCGGGAGGACTAAGGGTCACGACCGACCCTTGCCTCCGGGTAGGAGAATCACGACCGATTCTCTGCCCGAAACGGGGAGAACGTCTGGACGACGAAAAAGGAGAGATGGGGGCGCTACAAGTCACGACCGATCCCTGGCCCCGGGTGGGAGAACCACGACCGGTTCCTCCACCCTAACGAGGGTAAAAGAAAAGAGACGAGTGGGGCTAAGTATTCAGAGCCCGAATGGGAGGAACTGGGGCGACGGGGTCACGACCGATCCCCAGTCCCGGCTGGGAGAGCCCCGACCAGCTCCCTCATCCTAAAGGAAAAGCGACGAAATCGTGGTCATGGTCGACCCAGAGATAAGAACTATGGTTAAAAACATGTATTCGAAAAAGACTGAAACGGACGAGTAAAAAGGAACGAATTACGATATGAACTTTGACGAAGAACGAAGAACGAAGAGCGAAGAGCGAAGAGCGAAGAACGAAGAACGAAGAGAGGAAGATTTGAAAATAAAAACTAGCCGGATAGGCCCCGGGGGCCCTCCGAAGTAGACAGGAGAGGACAGAGGGTGACACTTCCTCCTCTACCTATAAGGAGCGTATTGATATTTAAAAATGTTTCTGGTTCTAAAGTATTTTCCTGTTGTTGTCTGTAGGGTATTACAGATTGGTACGAACTTACTTGCGAAAAAAGAAAAAAACTTTGTAATCCGTGTTTTCCCACCTTTCAAGAAGGTACGGGAGGGTGTGATGAATGTCTTTTCATCAAATGGTAAAGACCGAAATATGAAAAGTAAGAAAATAATTTATGACAAAGTAAGGTATGTTTTGTAAAAGGCCCGAAAAGGCCCGAAATTGTAAAAGCCTGAAAAACCCGAAAGGCCCGGAAAGGGCCAAAATTGTAAAAGCCCGAAACCCGAAAGTCCCGAGAAATATGTAAACCGGAAGTGATAAAGTAAACCGGAAGTGACGTCATTTGTAACCACGTGATCAAAGACAGCCAATCAGGGCTGACCACTAGATTATAAAAAGGGCGGTGAGGCCCGAGAATAAATGAGTTCCTTTACAGTTCTCCTTGTGTCAACATGTGTCTTCTTCCTTTGGTAACCGATAAGATGATCCAATAAAGGCTAATTAACTAGAAGTTTAAGTAAAATAGTAGAAGTTCGAAGAAACTAGGCGAAACTTAGGACGGGGGTCCGAAGGCCCGAAGGACCGAAACGGGGCACGAAGGCCCGAAACTGGCTCAGATGGAGTCCCGGAAACGAAGGCCCGGAATGGCACGAGGGCCCGAAACAGGGGACAGAAACCCAGGATCCGGGGAAACGACGGAGTGACCGGCTCGGCCCCACGCTACCAAACAATAGGCGACCGTCGGCCCGACATCCCCGCGGACCGAGAATGAGGGTGGATCGTCCGCAGGAGACCCCGAAGAGAGTACCGGCACTAGAGAGATAGAAACGGCTTCCTCCTGCCCCCCTACCACTTTTCCTCCCCCACAGTCCTCCGCCCGTCAACGGAAGTGCCTGTACCCCACCCGGTGGCTGGGGCCCCTCATTCCAGCCCGGCTGATGCACCCCTTCCCCGTGGACGAATGCCGATTTCCCGATCGATCCGCTCAAACCCCCCTCGTGCGCGAGGCACGACTCTAAATATCACATCTCGGTTTCTTGCCCGGATTCCCCGTCCGTCTGAGATCCGAAACAATCCCCACGTCCCTCTGTTGTAGAAATCGGAAACCCCGAACTACCGAGGAACATCACAATAGGGTTGCTATACAAACTTATATTGCCATGGTAATTTTACTATATTAGATGTAAATCCCTATCAAATCTCTGTTGCAAAATGTGACTCAACGTATCTCCACTAAGGATTTGAGGTTTAATGATATTCTGTCCAAGAACATTTTTACAGAAGCATTCTAAAGATGAATGTAATAATATAGCTAAGCCCTCAGAAATATAAACAGGAACCACATGCACAATTTGGTTGGTAAAGTGCATGCTGGGAAATCTATTTAAAATGGCCACCCCAATGGGGAGGTCAGGAGAATCTTATTTCTTCAGTAACCTTTGAACAGCTTATCCTATTTTAATGCTGTTTCAACTGATGACATCAGAAAGGAAGCTTGCAAGAAAGTTTGTCACTGGTTTCAGGTTTATGGACAAAGATAATGAGTAACATGAGTTCTTTGTTAAGTTGTGTTTATTTGTACTAGAAGTCTAAGCCTGACAAGGAAACTGAGAACAGAGTTATGACATTTTTCATCTGTAAGCTTTGGTGTTGAATAGGTTGACAAGTTGTTGTCCATTCAACATTATAACTTTTACTTTCTTATTTTATCCCTTGCAGCTGTTTCCATCAGAATCACTCTGGTAACAACATAGTCTTTACATAATGTATATGTAACTATTACATCCGTTAGGAAAATTACTGTTTTAATTCATTTATTGGAAAAAAAGTTCATCAAATTAATCTTGCCTGTGACTGACTTATGATATTTGCAAGCTTATTTCTGATTTTCTGCTATACATATGCTTTCAGGTGTTTTATAGAAATATCAATGCTCCAGCTATTATTTATGATGGTAGTTTCAGTGCAGTCCTTTGAGAGGCAGAATCTAGTATCAACAAGGTGCCAGGTATTTTAGTAACTTTAGGTAAATAACAATATTAATTGCATATACTCACATTGCAAGAAAAGACAGCTTTGTCCAAACTTGAGATTAGACTAAAATATCATAATACAACCTAAATACAATGGGCTTGACCAATAAGATTTAAAGCTCTATTAATTAATCATGTCAGCAAAGCTTGTTTTATACATACAATAGATATTATTAAGGTATTAAATATAGGGTAAAAAAAGTAATTTGACGTGTACTAGGATATCATAATGCCCTCTTACTATACATACCATACTCTTTCTCTCTCTAAATATAATATAATCAAACAGTATAATTTGCTAGTGAAATAAGAAAATATTAACATATCGCATACAATGCTCTTCACTAAAATTAGATTTTCAATTATAAAACAAGTTTCTTACAATTTCAATTAATAAGGGTTTAGTGCAGATTCAACAAGAAATAAACATAAACCACCATCTGCCACTGCAAGTCACATACACTATATAGCCTCATTGTCTATGGGCAAACTTTTCTTGAGATTCATAGCTATCTCAGAACTGCAAGCATAGCGAACTATTATTTTCATTTGAAAATGGTTTATTGTAGGCATAGGAAAGTCCATGGTGAGTGATGATTTTTGATTTTGAATGAAAAAGGAAAACCCAAATCAATCCCAAAATATCAAATTTCAAGGTAGAATCATAACCACTGAATGGGGCTTTACCTCAACCTCTAGAAACCCTAGGCCTCCCATACATCTACTAGCTGCAGTGTGTACTTTTGAGTGTTGCTCATACTTTACTGCAAATTTTTACTTTCAGTGACAGGTGGTGGTCAATACCCATATATTTTGACTTTCACAATTAATGGTTCAATTTGATTATAACTTCAAATTATACATTATTCCTCTCCCTAACATGAAGGCAAACAGTTTGGTTTAGTTATATTTCTATACAAGTTACAATTTTAACAAAATAGCTGGTTGCTTTTGAAATTATTAGTCATTTGAAGTAGAAAAGTCCACTAATGTTATTTGAAGTAGATAAGCCCACTCATAGAAATAACAATGTCTTGTATCTAACATTTTTTTTCTGAAGATTCTGTTCCTCAAACAATACTAATGAAACAGTACAGTTTTCCGTAACATTTAAATTCAGTGTGAGGTTACAGTTTCACAATATTTTTCCAATGCCTCTCTTTAAATTCAATGGAACATTCTTTAAAAAGCCTTAAAAAGGAAGGAATGCTTTTTTTTTATGAATGGATCAATATGTCAAATGACAAAGTTCAAATGGTTGATTTATAGACATAGTCTAAAAGTCTGCAATGATTTTCAAAACAAGGTTATTTGAATACAATTTTTTGGCACCAATCAGAAGGCATCACTCCATTGTGAGAAACCTCTGTTTTAGGCCCAATATTTTGAAGCACCTTAACCTTAAACTTTACACATATTTGAGTTGGTTACGAGGGAGTTCAAATTGCCTTAAGCTTACCACTTGAATTCTTTAAGGTAGGTTGGGAGGTTCCTTAAAATCTTAGGAAACTCACGAAATCTTATATTTATATTAATTTTTTCAAGAATCGTAGGTCACTTGTTGACAAATAACACAAATGAGGATATATTTTTGTAATAATGACCAAAAAATTCATGTTTTCCATGATTAAACAAAGGACTATTTTCTGTCATGTGTCCATGGCTGTTTACATCAGTACTTTGGCAATGTAGTCGGGATGACAATGACGTGGCAATGACATAGTTAAGGATGTCATCATCAGCGAAGTGGGGTTTCAAATAGGTTTTCAATGCATTTAATAATAATTGTTTTGTTTGAAGAGAAAAATACATCTCAGAAATAAAGTTTCAGAGGCCACAATGAATCAAAGTATGACCAAATCATAAGGATAGAAATACACCTTAAACTTTCAAGGTTGCAAGGTGTCTTCCTTAAAGTTTAAGGACAATGCATTTAAGGACGCCTTAAAACCAGGAAAAGTTTAAGGTGAGCTGTTTTGAAATATCCTTAGCCTGACCAGGAAGGGCCAATGTGTATCAGGAAAAGAGGGGTATACATGCTGGAAACATTAGCATATTGAAAATAATACGCATGGGCATATACAGAAAGGGTCAGCAATCCTCAGGATATCAGGCCCTAAACTTCAATACTGCCATCTGGTGGACAAGTTATTGGTTCTGGGCAGGAATTGAAGCGTAGTCCACGTACAGCCATCGGAATGCGCGGTGGTGTGGCAGAGACTGGCACTCGCAGTGGCGGTGGGATGGCAGGCCTGTGAAACATAGATGTTGAGCTTGAAAACACATCCTGATAATCTATTCATCTCTGTCTGTTTATTTTTTAAATGTTGCAACATAAGTCATAGACAACTTTAGAAATAATTATTAGGAAAGCAGGGTTTACAAAAAAGTGTGACATAAAACTGTGGTCCTCAATACGCAATTTTTCAAAAAGAAAAGAATGGTGTACAATAGATTTCCAAAAGTCAAAAACCAATATTTCAGAAACACTGTGTTATGTGAGCAATCTACATACTTGGTTTAACAGGTCTTCTTATAGAAGGGAGGTGGGGGGTCGGGCCAATTATATTTAAACAGCTAACAAACTAAACTATTTAAACAGCTAGCAAACTGTTTGTGACCCCCTAACACTAAATGAGGCATAACTCGCTCAGATCAATTCTGTGGAAATGGGAAAACAAGGGAAAAGGGTGAGTAAATAGAAAATTGAGTTTTGTAGATATATGACATGGGAAACATCTACATATCAAATTGTGGGCACAAATTAAATAGAATTATGGATTCAATATGTGTAACTGATAGTTTTTCTTGGTGGCTACTGATAAAGTCTAGATCTATGGAAATTGCCATTACCATAAAGATAAGTACTTTCTTTAAAGTCATTTTTCCAAGAATGGGATATATAATGGATGAGATTTCAAACATTCATAATTTTGGTGTTAATACTGGTAGAAACATTATTCTTGCTAAAGATTAGTTCATCAACTCTTATGATCTGTAACAATCTCAATTTTCATATTTGCGACTAGTGCCTCACTATGTAGTGGGGGGGTCACATTTAAAAAAACCTTTGAAATCACACCCTATGATAATATAGTATCTGTTTAATTCAACAGTTAACAGCTCTAATCTAGCCATTGCAAGCGATACTAATCATGCAGTTTACCAAATACAGCCATAGCCGAAAATAAAAAAAACAGAAATTTCCTTTTTCCTTCATTTTCCCAACTAAACATTCTATGTAATAATCATGTCACAAGGAAATATATGCACTTCATATACCAAAGAAAAGCTGCCCTGCAGCCAACCTTGTGTATGTGCCTGAGATTAGATATCATAAAACCATGTTATTCTTTAGTCACTGGCCTCCCTTTAACATTTCTTCTGTAGAGCATTGTGATAATTCTCATCCATTGTTGACTTTGCATTAGATTTCATTTAAAGTTGTTAAGGATAGAACCCAGTGATGAAAGCCAAGACAAGAAAGCATTAATGCCTTTCTTACCAATGTTCTGATCACTATACATCATGTTAACGTTACAGCTCACATTTTCCTGTATCACTTCGGTATTGGAATCTATTTCTCAACCCCCAATTATCACTTGGAAACGCTGAGTAACACAGACTCAGGGCAATCCTTAATCACGCCTTTATCTCTTTTTATGAATATCTACTCAACTTCCAAACACAAAGACAACTCAGGAAAACCCTCAAGTCCCCAAAGTCTTGTCCATTCCTGTTTCTGATGCAAACCAAACAGGAGACTAGGCATACATAGATAAGAAAAATAATTTTCGAGATACTAGCCTTGAACAGCAGCAGATGACAAACACGATGGCAATTAGAAGGATCACTCCACTGAATGACCCTAGAATTGCCCAACCAATGATGACAGTAGAGGACAACTGATCACTATCTTCCACCTCATCCGTTGGCCTTCGAGTAAACTCAGAAGCAGTTGTTATGGGGGTTCTTGTCATTGTTGTAGGTAGGCTTGGGAATGGTCCTGCAGCAACTTCATTGACTTGTGCTTCACAACATGTAGCGAGAGCTGAATTGATCTGATCCTGTGCAGCAGACATTATGTCAGTAAGCAATTCTGACTCAAGTATGTACTCTCCTGCATTATTGATAAAAGCAGCCTGGTTTGCTGCTACTGTAAAAAAGTAGAAAATACATTCAAAAATCTCATTTCAATTATGTAGATATGGTGGTATTATGTGCAGTAATGTCAGTGTATTTAAAGTGCCAACATGATGAAAAGTATGTTTATGAGCATCAATCCATGTTCCAACTTAGCATACAACGGGTTTTATTGTTTTGTTGTCTGATGACAAGTGTTAATCCTTTCCATCCACTGCACCTAGCGCTTGTTCATAGGTCCAGTCTTCATAATTGGAAGCAGGTAAGAGTGGGGATATTGCTTGATGCACATAGGGTAACAATTGCTGCAGGGGTGTGTAAACCCTAATCATATTTTGGAAAGCTGTCAGTTAAATTTGCAAAGTTCAGTAAAAAAATTCCCGTTATTTGGAGAATATTTTCTCTTTTTTTAATATAGCCCTTGGCCACAGAGGGGATAATTAATTATGATGTTTTATATAGCATATTGGAATTTGAGGTATTGCTCTGATTTTGTTTACTGTCTTACCAACCAGGCCACTATGAATGTGGTTGAAATAAAAAAAACTCTGTGATTCACAAATTAATGCTTTAAGAAAATACATTGTAGTTCATTTTGAGTACTCTATGAATTTATTTTTACTACAGTGTGCCATCTTTACAGGATTGTATCATGCCTGCATCAATAAATATCTTAAACAAAAACTACCAGACCCATGTGTGATGTTAATAACTGGTGTTTGTCTATTCTTTTGTATGTGCAATCTGAGTGTGTTAAGCCGGGTTTCCACCAAACAATTTGTCATTTAGTGAATGATATTTTCAACCGACAAAAGCTCACAACAACAACATTTTTGTCAGTAGAAAGTATTGTCAGTAAAAATCTTAAGTGACCGAACGACTAAAGTGTTTCTACAGAACGACAAAAAAACATAATTTTTACCAATGACAAAATTTTTCTTAATTTGTTGTTCATTCAAAAGACAAACTGAAACAATGAAATCAAAATCAAAATATTATTGTTTATCTTGTGTCAGATATTGACCAAAGCATGATCTAAAATTGCGGACGTGGATTTCATGTTGTACATGTGGTAATTTATGGATGATGTCTGCTTTTTTTCAAACTTCGTAAAAAAAAACCTAGACATATACACTCATTTTGGGTAAAGCCTTTGATCTTGGATTGTTGTTCGCCACATGCAAACACTATGTATAAACTTCACAAGGAGCTTAGGGTAAGGTATTAGTATAAAATCGTGACAAATATCAATGTATTATTAAGTAAAATTTAGATGAATCCATAGTGATAATAGTGTGATTAAAAAGACGCATCCCAAATATTCTAGGTGTATGCAAATTACGATCAAGTTAATTATTGTATTGTTTTCTATATAAATATATTGTTTTAAATATATTATTATCTTTTATCAAAAACTCTTTTTGTCCTTGCAGCTTCAGGATCCAGAGAAGAACCGTTGTATGTTACAGATGGATACCGACACTTTTTATTATATGCGTGCCAAAGTGACACCCTTCATCTAAAAGATGGACACCAACGCACGTAAGGCAATTTCCGCTGTAGAAGTTCTTAGTGCAGTGCTTAAGTTCCTAGCTTTCAGTATAAGAAACGACAAATGATATAAATGTATTATTAAGTATGGAAAATAAAATACAGGTCTAAAAGATACAATTTAACAAACAACCAATTCAGAAAAAAAAATCTCAGAGATTGTGTCCTTAAAAAAATAATTTGTTGCTTCATATCAATGCGCTTGATCCCTAATAATAATTAATAGTGTATCATTTAATTTGTTTAATTATTCTATTATTTATAGGTGGAGTGCAACGCGATCTATCTAGGCAGTTTCGACAAGGTCGATCCACGATGTGCAACAAAATTCCACTCATCTAGGAAGGCATTTACAATGCTTTAAAAGATTAATATCTTACGGTAATTAAATAACTATGTTATCGTTCACATAAAAACAATGCACTGAAGTCCAGTGCAAAAGAATTATTATTCTTTAGAAATTAATATTAACTGTTGTAAACTCGTCGGTAACTGGCAAGGGTACATAGTGAATTAAGTAACACTAATATGTGAGCAAGGCACCGAGCGGCGCCACTGTCCTGTGGCCTAGGTAAAGTGTATGAAGTTGTCGTGGATGATGAAGCCCTCACGATTGTAACTGAGTTAGTTTGCTCTTCTACAGGTACACACAGGTACGAAAGGGACACTTGTGCAATAGGAAAGACTGTGAGGGAGCGTTATAAGTTCGGTGTATACAAATTTCCAACTTAAGAAAATACTATGGGATAATGGGTCTTGTCATCTACGATAGCTTTTACGTGGAATTAGAAATGGAATTAGTTTAATGTAAGTAAGAATGAGAAGTATGAAAGATAGAGAGAACACTGTTATAGATGTTAGAGTATATGCGTAAAGCGCCAAGCCTTTGGCTGGTGCTATATAAGCAGTATGAAACCTAGGATAGACGAGCAGACCGAGATAGATTTCAATCAGAACACATCGGGGCAATAGTCTAACAAACGGATCATAACAGGTAGTGATGAGACTGTAGTAACCACTACAGTCACTGGAAGACGGGAGGTGACTGTCCCAACAGTTGCTGAGTGTATAGACCTCAAAAGGGGAAGCTTAACCATAGTTATACCTGGTTGGAACATTACTGATGTTGTTAGTATTGTGAGATGGATGGCATGTATTGTATGGATGGAAATACTATGTACTTGCATCTTCAGATTGTCTACATGGATATAATAAAATTACCTCTTGCCAAGCGCGTGTTCTTTGTATAGACGTTGTGCACATGACGTCACACACCCCATATTTGCATGGCCGCCATATTGGTGATCAGTTTGTATTTATCATTATTTAAAATTCTACAGCATTCATGCAGTAGATTTTTGTCTATTCCATCAAAGGAAGCCATAATGAATCATAATATCAAATTATCATCTGTAAATTATGGATAAATCTATGGCCATGTGGGTGTGGTGACCACATGGTGATCACCAAAATCTGGTCATGTGACCCTGTCTGCACAAGGTCTATAGGAATGAGGCCTTTTACTTAGAATCTCTACCACTGAAGAACAGACGAATAACTAGGATAAAGATCTAACTGGATTAAGAACTAAAACTAGCTAATACGATGAACAATAATCAAGAACTCCGCTAATCTAAATAGTAATAATTTATTTACACTTCTTCAAGTAGTAAAAGCATAAACAACATGTGACAAACATCATGCAGTCTAATGAACAATTCAATGTGTCTATACCAGATACAAACAAATAAGAACTATATCAACGAAACATCATCGGAATTAACTAAAGATAAAATAAACCCCATTCTAGTTCAACAATATTTTTACTTGAACTTTTTAAAAAGTTGTTTCACAGAACCTTAATGTTAGATTGAAAAATTATGAATTACATACAAAGAATTACTACAAGTAGATCAACAAATTAAAAAAACAATTCTTATTAATGTTTGTGAATAAGAATTAAGTATTGTAGATGCACCATATTAAACTATCGTTTGACTCGGGCACGTCGTGTGTCGGAGAATGCTTTTGGCCTTATTGCAAACAGATTTTGGGTATTTCTGACAGATATACATCTTGAACCTGACAGAGTCATGTCGGTAGTGCTAGCAGCAGCATGTCTGCACAATATGCTGCGACATTGGTACATGTGAAAGAAACTAAATTCCTCCAGATATGATCGTCTTTCAGGACACAAACTGCCTGACATCTACCCCACAGGAGTCAAAAATCCAACCATCCTCGCCAAACAAATACAAGAAACTCTGGCCTGGCCCAGTGCTGGGCCCAGGGTTGGCGGTGAGGGGGTGGTCAGTTCCAAAAAGTGGAACTACTCTTCTATATTTTATGGAAAGTAATATTAGGAAAATACTTCATAAGTTCCATGTACAATTTTATTGTATAAATGGCAGTAGAGCATGTCCCACGTATACATAGTCATAAAAATTTGCATCAAGCAATAACTATTTAGATTTGAATATGAAAATGGTGGGGCAACCCCAATGGCAAGAGTGGGGGATGTATATTTATGTAACGTCATGATTATTCCATTTTTCAAAATACAAAACTAGGACCAAGGTAGATGATTTTATCATTACAGTATATGTGTACTGAATCATGTGGTTAATTAAATAGTCTTTTCTTTAGTACACATATATGCTTTAGGGTTGATTGGGGCTCTTGACTGTTGAATTAATCAGAGTATCTTGGTGGCATTTCAAAGGTTATTAAAAAGGAAAAGAATATTTTAGTTCAAGCGTTTCAGTGGAACCTTTCCTCTAATCTTTAAATATAAAGGATTTTGAAGAAGGGAACATTTCCACCTGGATGGAACTAATTATGACTTGTGCTGTGTGGGGGGGTGGCCCACCACCCCCACCTCCCCCCCTGGGTACGGGCCAGTCTGGCTGATTGTTTTCTCAGCACTGTAGGACAAGTACCTTGGCAAGACAAATGTTTGGAAGATTAATTATGTTGTTATGAAGTAATCTAGTTGTTCTAGAAAACATATGGTAATTTTTGATTTGTCGTTCCTGACTGTTGCCGCTTGATGATATTTCAATACCAAAGAGTCTTACTCCTTGATATTCTACAAATTCAAAGAAATATCAAATATATGTCTAGGTTTCTTATAGACATTGAGTATATGGAATTCTCACTCTATATAAAAATCTATGTATTATTTTTCATTTTAAGGTTTTTAAACATGATGAAATACTTTTTTAAGATTATTGTTATAATTCGATCCTAAAAATAATTATGAACATATCAAAATTGAGAACAAAATGTGTTGTTTTTTTTATATCTATTTCAACAAAGGTCATTGATAACATTAAGATATTTTGAATGGGTTTCCAAAAATATCAAAAAGCAAAATTTCTTTACCTGAAATGAAAAATAACAAACATCTATTAATTAAGCTGAAAGCCTTTTCTCTAAAGAACGACCATGTGTCTAATGCTAAATTGGATATTTTTCGTTAAAGAAACCTATTTTTCTTCACATTGTCTTTGGATGAAAACCTGAATATCCACATAACTTGTAGGACATAAATCCAACTGACTAGATCAATCGATAGGAGTCAAAAAATGAGATTGGCATCTGTGTTATGACAAAATAATTCTAACAATATTATCAAAAGACATTTTTCTAACTTATCTTATTCTAACCACTGAATTGAAATTGGAATGACTCCAATGTGAAACAAATTATTTTTTTACTCCAACCTACAAATTCAGGTTTATAACAAACTTAAGTTACAACCTAAAACAAAACTTATTTCAAGTGCTTTTGTCTTTGGGATCCTTTGATGGGAAACATATTTCTATGTCTTTACCCAAGGTATTGATAATTTGGAACACCGACTTGGTTGGTCGGAGTAGAACTCCGGGTGGATCCAGGCCCCATAACTATTGTTGTGAATCTTTTGAAGATTTGGATGATGAAATCCAGTGAATTCATAAATCCTGGATAGAAAACCACCGGATTATTTGGAACCATTTCAGATGTGACAGATTGTTGAAATGGTCGCACTCTTTGACTTGAACATGGTTCATCTTCAACCTGTTTAGTCTTTTGGCATATTGGCCCGATGCTGACTGACATATTGATGTTGTTGCTGGTCACAGAAGACTGTGCTGAGTCTTTCCTATTTTTTTTTTCTGTTGCACCATCAGTTGAGTTGCTTCGACTAGGATAGTTTCTGAAGCTTTTCCATTAACATCAGATCTTTGTTTTTCTTGTTTCTTTTCTGGCCATTTACCTCTTAAAGCCTTGTTTGTCACATGCGAGATGTCTTCCATTAGTTGGTCGTACACTCCTTTGTCTTGGATTAATTTCATTTTCTGCAGTTTCATCTGGCCCCATAATGATGCTACTGTGTCGGATCTTTTCTGTTTTTCTTTAAAGGCCTCGGTCATCTCCAACATCATGTCTACCAGGGACCAGTACAGGCCCCTTCTCTGATACCGCGAGTTCAAAACTGCCCTCCAGTAGTAAATGGAATCCACCTAATGGCCCGAACAATCTCGAGACCATCATCTCAATAAATGAGTTAGAATTACTGGAGATAGAAATAGGCCGTCTAAGTAAATGGAAGAACGTCAGTCCTTCAGAATCACGAGCCCTTACGAGTCTTACACGCAACCCTGATATAGTAATAAAACCTGCTGACAAAGGGGGAGCCACTGTTGTACTCAACCATAGCGATTATGTAAAAGAAGGCTGCAGACAACTCTCTGATCCAAAATTTTATCAACCTCAGAGCTTGGATTTGACTATGATACACGACCAGAAAGTTAAACAACAACTTGATAACATGAGGCTCCGAGGTGAACTCACTGAGAAAGCCATGAAATAACTCATTACGACGAACCCGAGAACACCCCAACTTTATCTACTGCCAAAGATACACAAAGAAACTCGACCTGTACCAGGACGACCAATAGTATCTGCTAACGACAGTCCAACAGAGAGAATATCCGCCTTTGTAGACCACTTCTTGGCCCCGATCGTCAAAACAGGACGCTCGTATATTAGAGATACAAGCGATTTCCTGAACAAACTGAAAGACTACGGGGAGATGCAAGGCAATGAAATTCTTCTGACGCTAGACGTGTCATCACTGTACACCAACATTCCGAACAAGGAAGGCTGCCAAGCAGTCTATGAAAGTCTGTCCAAACACCGCTCAGTGGGGTCACAACCAAGTGACCTATCAATAGTTGAGCTTCTAGGACAAGTCTTGACCTACAACAATTTCCAGTTCGATGGTAAAAACTATTTACAGGTAGGGGGCACTGCGATGGGAACCAGAGTGGCCCCTTCTTATGCAAACATCTTCATGTCAGATTTTGAGGAAAAGTTTGTGTATACCTACCTTCACCAGCCTGCAGTATGGTACAGATTCATCGACGACATCTTCTGCATATGGCAACACACCGAGGATGAGCTGGGCAAGTTCATACAACACTTGAATTCAGTCCACCCAACGATCAAGTTTACAACCGAGGAGTCTAAAAGCAGCATCAATTTCCTAGACACCACAGTGGTGGCTTCAGAAAAGAAACTGCGTACGACCCTGTATTGCAAGCCAACAGATTGCAACAACTACCTGCCATATGATTCGGCTCATCCATACCACTGCAAGAAGGGTTTGCCCTATGGACAGTTCCTTCGAATCAGAAGGATATGCATCTCGGATTGGGATTTTACCCTCAATTGTGCAAAGAAAGCAGCCTTACTGATTCAGAAAGGGTACCCTCTGGACCTCATCACCGATGCATTCCTGCGAGCCTCAGAACATTTGTGCGAATCACTATTGATCCCAAAAGTTAGGGAAGACTCTGTCAATGATGGCTGAACTATCTTCCTCACTACAACCTTCAATCCAGAGTTTGATAGCCTAAGAAAACAAGTGGAGAAGACCTGGGATCTGCTAGATAGGTCTAGCAGCACCAGAGCCATCCACTCTCGTACTCTGAAGACAGGTTACAGGAGACCCAAAAGTCTTCGGGATCTCCTAGTGAAGGCAAGACTTCCACCTGAAGAGACTTTTTCCTCACAAACGGACCGAGTGACGGATGACAAAAAATGCAAAAAACACAAGTTGCAGATATTGGCCGATTTTGAACAAATCTGGAAAAGTCAGGTCTCCCACAACTGGCCGCAATCATCACGCAAGATACAATGTCAGTTGCAAAAGCAACAACCTGATATATTGCATTTCCTGCAAAAAATGTGGAAAACAATATGTGGGCTAAACAAAAAACACTCTCCAAGAGCGCTTCAAGAACCACTTTTACCACATCGTACATGCTCCAACACGTACGGAGGTCTCCAGACATTTCAATCTGTCTGACCATACACCTGAGCTCACATATGGATGGGACGACCCAACAACGTCTCTCTGTGGAGCACGACTGGATAGATCAACTACGTACACAGATACCTAAAGGTCTAAACTCCATAGACTCCATGTACTGAACGTAATAGAACCTGCCGTCTCCTCCAAAGAACAGCCATCGGCACACTTACATCATCTACTCAATACTGAATTGTATTCACCTTAATGCCTGGAAAAGCTAACCGCCTTGGAAGATCGGCCGTCACACAAGACATATGGGATGGAACTGACTTGTCGCACTTGCCTGGCCACTCGCCTTGACTTAATGCCCTGCTGAAGGATACGTCTTCTCAAGCAAATTACATTAAGATCCCTAGAGTGGACACCGCACACTGATTTCGGCCTGATGAGGTATTGATCCGAAACCGCTACAATGACCACGGTTTGTTACCACTCTCTTAGGAGGGAGGAAACAATAGACAGTCTCTGATACAGTAACTGTACTATTGAACACAAACCTATCACAGATTAGGTATCACCGTGCACTAAGGCAGCCCTTTAGACCCTTACGCCATTCATATGCCTAAGGGCAAATACAGGCAATAAAAAGGATCTTCAGACACATTTGGGAATGTTCAATTCCTACATAGCCTTCAGTCAACACAGTGCAACCAATCAGAATGGAGAATGAAAAAGAGGCAAGGACAGGTCAAAGTGTAGCTTTGGGTGAATCCACCCATTGCAGCGGTAGCCGATGTGTCAGAATGACCCCCCTCGTACACCTCCAACATCATGTCTAATTTCTTTTGCTGCATCTTTACTATCTGTTGTTTAGGTGCTTGATCATCATCTTGGCCTTGCTGGGATGCTTTACCTGAAACCCCTTTTCCATGAACTTTTCCTTTCTTGGTTGGAGGCATTTTAACTGTTAGAACATTTTTTTTATACGGCGTCGTTCGGCCTCTTTCGTGATAAATCGTTTGTTAGAGAAAGGCCTTTACTTTTGTAATATTAGGTACTTTAGTTCATAGGCAGTGAAGTCAAAAAGCAAAGGCAGTGATAATTATTGCCTCAGTTTACATACACCTAGTAATTTCCTGGCAAGAGCACTTGATGATATGTCCAAAATAAGGAAAAAGCTATTGCTTTGTGCATGTATTTACCTTGTGCTGCGCAGAGTGGGTTGTTGGCAGCTGCTACGACCAAGACTTGTATGTTTGCTGTAACCTGGTCTGATTCTTGAATTTCAATGGTGACATCACTTTCCCGAACGAAATTGGCTGCAGAGCTTAAAAACAAATATAAAGTATAATTATACTGTTTTCCATGGGAAGTGTCAATTATGGAAATTGATGACATCAGGCTAGTTATCAGCTTTATAAAAGGTGTTAAGATGTCCAGGCTAATACAAACATCGAAAAGACCCAGAGTTGATAACAGGATGTTCCAAGATCCTGAGACTCAGATCAACCTGCGAGTTAGGAAAGGTCAAATATTGCCAGAATATCACTTAATAGAGAGAGTTTCTGGATTATCTAACAAACTAAAGGTATCATGAATAACATTTTTATACTTCTTCATAATGATTTAATATAAAACTCACCATGTTTATTTTCTCACACTAAAACGATCTCCTACAATTTTTCCTAAAGAATATGCTATATTCCTTGTAATTCATGACATTCAAATAATTATCAGTTGACAGGTAACCATGAGGTCATCCAGAGGGAAATGGCAGGGGAAACCAAAAGGGAAATATCAAAATTGCTAAAAATTTCCTTTGCCTGATTACTTTACCAGCAACTCTCTTATTGATTGCCAGTTGACATTCACTGGTTGATGTAACAACAATTAGGTATTATAATAAGTTTTCTCAGCAAATACAAGGTAAATCATAAGAGGTAAAAATATGTAATTCGTGTTTTAAGGGAATTATCAAGCATGGTTATAAAATCACATATGCTGCATCATATTTCTGATTAAGCCATATCTTATGATTGATTCAATACAACATTTAATTCTCACAAACATTCCTATAATAATGTACTTTCAAATGATTATCCAAAATGTCTTACTTCACTGCCTGTGGATCTGCACAACAGGTTTGTGAGTTGCTGGAGCAAAAGTCATTTACTGCTGCGGTTACTTGGATTCTAAATTCGACTACCTGAAAGGTATAAATGAGATGTATGATTAAGCACCCCATACACCTACTTTTTGCTTATTTAAGAGGAAGAGGAAGGTATAGCCTCTGCCTTTCTAAGAGCAAAGATTCTCCTGGTTATATCTCACATAAGGCTTATAAGGTGAGGTTTTCTTCTGGAGACATAAAGATTTAGTATTGATGTATACCACCAAGGGGTACATGTATGTCCTCTTTTTCTTGAATTGAAATCCCTCACCAAATGAGCCAAACATAAGTATAATAGGGAGTGAAAGGTGTGCTTCAAGAAGATTAGGGGAACCTTTCTCCTCTCCTTAAAGAGAAAGAGTCTAGGTGTATGAGGTGCATTAAATGAAGCATTTCTGATGCTTTGCTATTTAGTTACAAAATTTCTCTAGCTACATTTATAAGTTAGTCAGCTGTTTCATATTAGTTACCTTTTATAATGTTCAACAATGAGTCTTGCTGTCATTTCAAAATGACAGTGACATCAAAATCAAAAAGTGTTCCATGTATTCTTACCTTGAATATGTCCAAATTACTACTAGAAACATAATGTGCTTGAAACACTGTTATAATAATTAAAGATATAATCCTGGCTTTCTATATATTTTATACGTGAGGGAGTAGGCTATCAGTCTTAGGCTATCAATATCAGCCAAAAGCAAAGGGGTCACCAGAAGAACTGGCAAACAGAGCTGCATATCCTTGTTGAGGTCTGAAGAAGCTCCAGATAGCTACATAAACAAAAGATCACTTGGGTTTTCAGCCTCATGGAGACATACACGAATAGCTCTAGAGTCTATATATAGCCTATGAATCATACACTCTAGATAAACAAGTTTCTTTTATGATGTAAACCCAGAAAGAATCAAGATTTCTATACTACTGTTAATGAGGTTTACAAGTAACTCCCCCCATGCTTAATACATGTTTTGTTCTGATACAATCAAGGTAAAATTATTTATTCTTACAGCTGCTTGGAGATTTCCCTGGGAAGCACGGAGTTGGATGTTAAAGGATCCACCTTATAAAAACAAGAAATTCAATTTTAGATTAGTCATTGATCAGGGTATGTGAATCACAAGTAACATAAGGACAAAATAATAACAAACAGATTTGTTACAACTACCTTACGAACCTGAGGCATGACACATAACAAGTTTGCTTGCACTCTCACACAGATGTTTATCTTGGGTGGTTCCTTCTTTCTATGTTTGTTTGAACTTGGTTAAGTAAGACTAAAATGATTGACACCAGATTCAGATTAAGTGGTTAAATCTCTGGTAATGAAATTTGGATCTGGAAAATATCATTTTTACCCTTCAATAGCAGTCATACATACACTTTAGAAATTGACATCTGATATGGGCAAACTACTGTTCTCCTTACTAAATTGTGACGCTCCATGGAAAATCCAAGATTGTTGTAGGTATAGATAAGCTTGGTTTTCACTTATATGTTTGAACCAATATATGAATAGATATCTCATGCCTACATTTAGATGTTGTCAGCCATTTTAGGGATACAAAATTTCGGGAAAAAGTTTTTGTTTTTGAATTGTCTAGACTCCAAAAGAAAGCAGAACCTCTATGATGAACCTGAGACAGTGGTCATTCAAAATGTATGTTGTTTTTACTCATTTATAGTTTTATTTTTGTATGCCTCATGATATGGATAAAATGTGGATCAGGAAAATACCATTTTTACCCTTCAATTGCAGTCATACATACACTTTAGAAATTGTCATCTAAGATGGGCGAACTGCTATTCGTTTCCTTAATAAATTATGATGCTCCATGGGAAATCCAAGCTTATTGTAGGTATTGCAAACCTTGGCTTTCCCATGGAGCGTCACTTATATGTTTGATACAGATAAAAGATTGAAGTGAAAATTAAACTGTTTAACATACATGTTTGCTCATAAAAACACCAGTTGCATATAATGAAACATTACCCATCAGAACAGCCCATCCTTACTGACACCTTATCCAGATCAATTCATATTTGAGAATATCCTTTAGTCCCATATTACCACAGATAACCAAAATAGGATAGTGAGGAAAGAAGGACTGAAATGAAAAAGTAAACGTACTTGCTGGATCTATAGGTGCTAAAGTGGTGGTGGTGGTTGGTCCTGGTGTAGTTGTTAGAGCTGTGGTACTGGTAGTAGTAGTGGGCTCTGTAATACATGATTCAAAAAAGTTATTTGATTGAAATATACAAGTAAATGTGATAATTTGATTGAAATGTTCCTTGGTCAGATAAACAGAAAGGTCTTGCATACAAGTAAGACATATGCGCTCTTCTAAATATAAGGAATTGTATCTCATGAGAGGGCCTAATTGGGTAGCCTTGGAGCATTAAGCATAGTTTTACTGACATATTCAATTTGGAATCAGTATAATGGTCCTTAGTGAAAGAAGGAAAGAAGGCATCAGGGATTTGGCTAAAGTAGAGCTACCATTGTAAGGTCACAAACCATGTCCAAGGTCACTTTAAAAACTGTTCTCATTGTTTAAAAGGGCTGGTTTTGAGTTTTCAAGGTAGAACTGACTCTTGATGAAAAAGAAACAGGTAGCATTGTAACTCTAACCGCTTTAATTGAACTTATAAGGTGGCATTATGAACATTGTCAGATATAGCATGCTTTACTAAAGCCTCATACAAAACCTAACAAATTTGATCAAATTGGCTGACTAATTTATCCTAAAAAAACAGTTCTACCAGAGTAACCTCGTGATTTTGCTAGCAAATTCAGCTCATTTTCTCATACTTTTGGTTAGGTCTTTTATATTATTTGACTTCAGTTTTGACTTAAATTATCATGTTTAGTCTCGGGTTATATATGAACAGGAAGTCTAGATCTTTTATTTGTAGATTTGATATTTTGGAACAGAAACACAGTTAAGTTATGGCAGATAAAGTCTCAAATGCTTTTTTTAGTAGTTTCTTGCTCGTAGATTTATAGAGCCTATTCATATCATGTAAATTTCAATGTTACCTAATAAATGATGATTCGAATATGCACAAGAATCGATCAGTTTTAATGGGGTAATGAGCTAATTTTTGCACCCATTCAGTTTTGTTGGTTCAGGGCTTCATTCTGTGTTGGTCTCATAGGCCTAACCATGCATGAAGCAACATTTGATTCTTGTCTTGCCATTATCAAATTTTTTTTTTTTACTTCGTATACTTACCTTGGCAAATTTCTTCAGTACTATCGAAGACCAAATTATTGTCACAAACACAGCTGCCTTGAGTGTTAGAGCAAGAAGGTGATGTGGTGAAGCATGATTTGCCCTCACATGGATCTGCAAAACAGCAACAATAGTTGGGCTTTAATTCCCATTGAAGTAAGTTAGCTATAGCCCATGACTACAATACAGTTATTTTCTAATAAAATTCCGAACCTCCATGAGCAGTGGATATAAGTTTTGCCGTCTAGGGGTTAGTCGGCCTGACTACCCTAGGGTTGTCAGTGAATGGTGCCTAAAACGACAGCCCAAGGTTGTCATGACCTCTGTCTATATCAACCCAGTGTTGTAAGTGAATGTCGTCAAAACCATACAACTCATAGGCCACCTATGTGTAATGGCCATACCTAATAACTAGTAATAACATAATAGGAAGTCATTATAATGACTATGATATCTACAACATGATTATTTTCATAAATAATTGTTTTTGTCTAACAGACACAGACACAGCCTGTGACAACCTTGGGTTGTCGTTTTTGGCACCACTTTTGACAACTCTGTGTTTTCAGTGTAGGGGCCAGACCTGCTTTTTAATGGCCTCGGGCCCTCAGGCCCCTGATTATGTCCACATCTGTTCGGTTCATACCCTGACCCTCCCTTGAATCAGTCCGGGGCAAAGTTTTGTAGCAGCGGCGAAAAAAACACATCTGTTTAGGCAGCAAACAATTAAAAGGCTCAGATTACAGTGGGCCCCCTCTCCCTCCTTTAGTCCTAGTGAATGACAGCTACTGTGACCTTACAGACATACATATTATATGCATTATGCAAAATGCACCAGGTGCAGGTAGGAGACTACAAGGAGATACAGGAAAACCTGAATAAAATCCAAAGTTTAAAAAATAGAGATTTAAAAATTTGCATGGTAATTACTAGGGTGGCACGGACATTATAATGCTATAAGAATTCACGTTCACTGGCACCTTTACTTTAAGAGCCTGGTGACATAATTGAGACGGCTGCTGATCTATTTCTACCATAGTCAGCCACTGACATGTTCATGTTGGCTGCTTGTGAAAGTGTTTGTCAGCAAAGTAGAAAGCAGCCTTAACAGTCTTAATACATGTGGTTCTAAACATCCAGTTATATTCCCCTGTGAGGGTTCCAGGGAAGAAGAAGCCCCCAGTAGCCCCTGCTGATCATATGAGGCAACGATAGGGGGGACATGGCACAGACCAAGTGGATCTTTGGTGGTTTGATTCCCAGTTGGTGATGTGGTTCACGAAGGGATGAGGTACAGCAAAAGTGATTTGCATGTTTTGATCCCCTGCTGTTTGCCTGCCCTGTCACATTCGTCTCATAAATTCAATCACCAAAGTCAAAGATCATCTGGACTTATTTTCACTGTGAATTTTATTACTTTAGTTGTCTAAACAATGTAAAGTATCCATCACTCACCCACTCAACCACTCAAGTTATATTAAAACTGCACCAGGAAATGTTTATCGCCAATACACCTAAAGTGTTCTCTTCATTAGTCAGTGAATAACAAATAGGTTTAGGTGTCTTTGCAATTGTTGCTGAAAGTATCAGATGGAATCACTAACCCAGGTTGGCCCACCTAAAAGCGAGATGGTCATGGAGGTTCCGTAAAATTTTGATTAATTTTGGTTCAGAGGTGGTCCTATTTTCTCAGAATTAAGAAATTGTTGGAAAATGTTGTCAAAAACTAAGGGTATAAATGAATAATTTTGGTTTACAACAAAAAATTGCGAAAAAGGAAATTCTAATGAGCACCAATCTTTTACTGGCATTGTTATAAAGCTTTTACATAGAATATTTTGATACATTCAGTGACAGGTTATCGTCCATCTTAGTTTTTAGCTAAAGCCAGTAAAGAATAAAACATTTGTGGAATAATGTTTTTGATCAGCTTACATAATTATGAATAATAAAATACAAATAAACTGGTATGAATAGTTGATGAAAAGGCTTCACTTACGCATACAGATGCCTGGCTGTACAAAGGTGTAGCCTCTGCTGAAGTCACATATGCAGTTATCAGTGTTTGCAGAGCAGGTTCCAGCAGCCTCACAAGGGGTTCCATAGCAGGCATCTAAAAACAGATAACAAAGGATACAGAGCTGGATCATAAAGCCAATCGATAATAACAAACATATGAACGTTATCTCACAATAACTTATTACTGGGCCTTATTATAGATACACTATTTTTGAAGTCAAGGTAAAACCTTGATCTTGGACAACACTTATTCTTTTGATCTATTATTTAGTAATTTATTTCTATATAGATCATATTTATAACATGTCTCGGCCTTTCCCTGAACTTCAAGGGAAAAAAATAAAAATGACAAGGCCACGATACTGATATTACAGGTCATCCCCGGTTTATACAATTGCTGTGATACATATTACACTTTTGTACAGGTCTTCTTGTTCAACTCAGGTAAAAAAAGGGATAACTGATATTGACATCAGTACTGACGGACTTAATTTCATTTACAGCTAACTGAAATCAGACATTAGACTTTATTAATTAGGGGCAAAGGTCGGTTGACTAATTTCCAGCAAGACAGAGTTATCATTCAACAGTCTGGAGCTTACTTCAATGATTTACATGTAAAAGGTCGCAGATTTATACCCTTCAGTCAACAATGTATTTTTCACACCTTGATGACCAGGCCTAAAGTCTGTGTCCACTCACTGAATTTATCGGCAACTAGAAATGTCTTTTGCCCCTGAATTTGCAATTCTCATACCCACTGGGTAATTCTGCTCTATGCCAACATTAGCCCATGGAATCACCAAGAGAATGAGTGGAAAAATATAAAACTTGCTTGATTTTACACCACTAAGCCCATCTCACATTTGGTATATCCCAGGGTTGGACAAAATAACCATAGGCCTATAAGCCATCCTTTTCTCTTAGAGTTGCGTTTACTGAAATAAGCACACTTTATATATTTCTCTATCCCCTAGTGCTGCTAAAACACCATGATTTCTTAAATTTCACCAATTGTCAGATTTGCATGTTTGCCAGTCATTCAAAATTTTGGATTTCATGGGAAAATAGGTTTGACATTATATATAGGGTGGGCTGACAGGCTTTAACATTTGTTCCACTTTACCAATTTTAGGAGCAATTTGTCAACCAACTTGTCTTCATGTAATAAGCATGGAAGCAAAATATTTCATGGTGAACTTTGATGTGGGTGTAAACTAGGATGGACTGATTGGTCACTGATTGCCAGTCACCAGTCGCCAGGTTACCAGTAAATACATGGTGATTATAGCACTTTAGTTAATAAAATTTCACTTTAAGTATTGTGTAAGTATTGCCTAATGTGTTTTAGGTGTAGGATTATGGCAACAAACTTAATTTACCCAAACTCACCTCCACATTGAGTGTCTCCCTGTATGGTAAAGAAGTTTTCTAAACATTGGCACACTCCATCCTTGTTGTAACATGTATGGTCATTCCCAATTTCGAAACAGGTAAACTTGTCACACGGATCTTGAAAGAGAAACATTTTTCTGTAAGAATTATATTTCGTTGTCTTGTGAGATTATAAGACCACCTCTCTTAAAGACCAAATTTAGGTCAGAACGGAACATATATCTCACATGGATTTTGCACACTGAGAATATAAATTTCCAGAACTGATGGTGTAAACCAAATGCAAATAGGGGCAGGGGTTCAAAAGTCATGGACCAAATCAGGGTCTATCAAGCTGTCCACTGGGGGCAGCCATTTTGTTTCTGATACCCAGAGTGCACTTCACTAGCTTATCCAATTGTCGTTCCCGTTTGGGTATGTACTATTTAAGAGTTTTTTACTGTGCTGTGTCATATATTGAGTGTAATATACCAATGATGAAAACTGAGCATGCCCATACATTTTAACCCCCTTCGCTAAGGTGTCCACCTTACTTAAAGACCGCTTTTTGTCCAGACCCTTAGGTGGTTGCATAAGAGAGCTTCTACTGTACTTCCAATTACATAGAAATGTATACATAGTCACAAGTCAATTTTCAAATATACTATATAAACATTGAACAACTAATGACACGTAAGTTTTGACAGACAAGCATCATCATAATTCATAGAGACAGTTAAAATGTTGCTACGTTCAACAGGTTACTTATTTTTCTTAAATATTCTGTTTTACATCATTGCTATTATTTATTTATAACAAAATACTAGTTTTTTTTTTATAAGAGATTTATCATAAAGATCAGAGAGCCAGCCTGTCTTCAACTCTACAAGATTTATTCTAATCTGTGCTAGGGACCCATTAAGAGCAATTGATGACACTTTATATATTTCAAGTTTGCAAAACAGGTATTATGACAATCACAAAACATCTGTTTTTATGAGCAACATCACTCTACAGGTTCGGGACAAGCTTTAAAATGCTATCATCGTCAAAAGGTAGTCCCACTGGTGTACTCATAAATGACATTGTTGTTAATATGAGGATGCAGTTAAGACAGGGGAACATAGGAATCCCTCAAGCGCACTTGCGAATGTTATAACTATTCTATCTCAACCTAAATTACCATAATATGGTATAATTAACTATTTTATGATGTTTGTCTGATTGGATTTTATCTAAACAATAATTCAATAAAGTTATCCTGTTAAGAAATTCTGAACTGGTAGACCGGCGGGTTTTCCAATGTTATTAGGGACGCTCTGCTCTAGTACACACAGTGCACACATCTCCAGTCACACTATTCATGCTACTTGCACACTTTAAATAGCCTAGCACCTCTGCATGGAGATTGTGCTTGCATAGAATGACCACGTCGTCATTTATAGTATTGACCTGGTTTATCACAACAACACCAAATGAGCACCGCGTCCCTAATCTGCTATATAACTAAACACAATTTTTGTCAATCAGTCTATAACCAATAGGGTATATTCCAGTACTCTTTATCTGTGCCAATCTATTTACATAGGTACATAGGAGTGGTATTTCTTAGATTTAATATTCAAATAACATTACTACTTGATGCAAGATTAATACAATACTTTAAGTTTCCATAAGAGTTGTGGTTTCCCAAAACATGCATAGATCTAGTAATGTGTCTCCCCACACAGAAAGGATGCTCCATGCAGGAAGTAAGTGTTACAGAGGATGTTTTAAGCTTTCAAATGATACCAAGCACATCAAAATTGGATAATCTTCCAGGAAATTACAGGCTGTTGAACACAGGACTGTCGAAGATACAATATTTATCTGAATATTCATTGACCAAAAACCTTCAAAAGCTTTTATGAGAATAACATTTGATCTAGAAAAGATAATCCATTCCAGTTTGGACTGATAATAAAGTAAAGTCATGTTTATTCCAGATAGAATTTTTTCTAAACTGTATGGAATGTCTAGAATGGGATAACTGAATTCTACACAAAAAGTTGGTTTAAGATATATTCAACCCCATTTTTAACAAATCTACACATATCTCATTTAATATTACCCGTGGAGCTCAAGATATAACCTCCTCGGAGTATCCTTTCTGTGTGGGACAACACAGTGTTTTAGCTTTTCTTTAAATCTAATTTCATCAACATCCAGGTAAATCCAAATTTTTCAGTTTGTCCAGTTATTAAATAATATCATATTGATTAAATTTTGCATATGCAACTACTCAGTGTATAATGGCCATAGCAGTAAAAATGTACCTGACCGGAACAAGTCCCAAGTGATTTTGTAGAATTGTCCAGTGGCCCGTTTCACAATGGGTTTCGTAACAATGAAAATGTTATTGTAAACAGCGAAATAGTTCGTTGTTGCTTAATAAATTATTTGCAGGTATTTTCGTAACAAAGATATTTGTGGACCGGGACTCGATTGACTTTTCGTTACAAAGTCATCGCTGTTAATAACGACAGAAATACACTAATTTTCTTAACAAAGATATCTTTGCAAAGATATCTTTATAATGATATCTTTGTATTCATTTAACCCTAGCGGAACATTGACGAAAACTATTTCACATACAAATTGTTAGATGGCGCCACCAAAATTCCGGTTATCCGGAAGCCATACTGGACAGCCTATGTCACACGCTGTTGACAAAGAACCTCCGATAGAAACAATCATCACAAAGTACAAAGAAAGACATGTCCTCGAAGGTATGTATAGTTCAAACGGTTCTATAATATCAAGACACCACTGTCGAACCACATATCATAAAATAGTGATGGTTAAATAACTTTAGAATTGAAATAATCGAAACGAAAGTTAAACTTTCGTAAGCATACCCTATTTCCGCCCAAATCATTCCGGATTAGACCGGTTGGCTGTTGGACATGAATTATTGTTATAAGTAATTTCTCTATGTTTGTGGATGAAAAAACATGACGTTACCTCTAATGCCCCTCCAATGACCTTTCCTGTTTTTCTTTGGGATTAGAATATCCAAAATTCGGGCGTGTGCTATATCTAAATATAGACACACTGTCCTGGGCCATCAATTGTACATAAAATAAATAGTATTTTCTTCAAGAATAGTGTAGACTGAATGCCCCCCCCCCCCTGAATGCTTTTCTGAGAGGTACGTTATAGCCCTTTGTTTCTTTGGTTATTCATTGGTTAAGCAACTCTCCCGTGTCAATTTCTGTAATACATGTTTTTAAACACTTATAGTAGGGTAGCTTGTGTCAAAAAAAGGGCCATTTACAAGGATTCTGATATCCCTAAATTGTTAGGCTCATTGGTGAACCTATAATGTTTCGAATAATGTAAACAAATTTAGATAGTAATTGACATGTTTAAAATTAATATTTTCTTCAGTTGGAGACTGACGACCTCCCAGACCAAGGTAGTCGGGCTACAGTACAGACAAAACATAACCCTTCTCAGCGGCAGTGTCAAGTAGAGTTCACCCAAATGAGCTCCCGGGAGCAAAGGTCAGCTTCACAGCAGATTTTTGAACTCATACATTAAACAGACTTGGCCGTGTCTGAATCAAATTGCTCCAAACCGTGTCAAGGAGTGTATGTCTTACTCCACCATTAAATGTGCATATACTATTGACACATATACTATGCTGACGGGGTTAGGAGGGGTAGGGGGCCGGGAAGAGGTCAGGGAGACGGCCCTGGTCTCCCCGTGCGTTGCCCTGTCATGCTGACGGGGTTAGGAGGGGTAGGGGGCCGGGAAGAGGTCAGGGAGACGGCCCTGGTCTCCCCGTGCGTTGTTGTGGCATGCTGACGGGATTAGGAGGGGTAGAGGCCGGGTAGGGTTCAGGGCAGTTCCCCTGGCCTTCCCGTGCGTTGTTGTGGCATGCTGACGGGATTAGGAGGAGTAGGGGCCGGCCCAGGGCCTTAGGGGGCAGGCGGAAGTCACTTTATTCATTTCCCGGCCTCCAGTCCATGCCCTTAACCTCTGACCTCACAGATGACTTGTGGAAGAAAAGAACCTTTTGAGAGGGTTTTCATGCCGATTTGAGCACTTTGAAAATTTTCCAAATTTGAAACATTTATGACTCCCAGTATGAGTCAACTATGGTTCAAAACTGACTCTAAGGTTGTAGCCCCGAGTGAGAATGACAATTCTATATATGTCAGTCTTATGCCAAAAATGTCCCCAATTTGATGGAAATCATTTTTCATATTTCTGAGCCTCAGGTGAGGGGATAGGTTGGGGGGGGGGGGGGTTACTGGAAAGACTTCCAATAAAAGTGCTGAGGCCGTCAGGTTAGAGGACAGAAACCCCTCAAAAACCCGAACCCCGGCCTCCCCTACTCACCCCAGTCTGCAGTCAGTAGTAGCAGGGTTCTCCAACTGTTAGGCCCTGGGGAAAACCCTGAACTGAGGCCGGTGCTCCCCACCCCTCCAGCAGAGGACTTGTGGATGAAAAGAATCATTTAGAAGGGTTTTTAGGCCGATTTGAGCACTTTGAAAAATTTCCAAATTTGAAACATTTATGACTCCCAGTATGAGTCAACTATGGTTCAAAACTGACTCTAAGGTTGTAGCCCCGAGTGAGAATGACCATTGTAAACTAGTCAGGAAACTGTGAGACTAATAAAACATTTTCTAGAAATTTAGACAGATTTTTAACTTAATTCTTTCAGTGAAAACCCCAACCAATGGATTTTGCTAAAAACTTGCATAAATGATATCTAGGCCTATCTCATGCCAAAAATGTCCCCTATTTAATGGAAATCATTTTACATATTTCCCGGCCTCCAGCCATTCCCCTCAGCTTCCCCTATTTGATGGAGTTAAGGTTGTTGGGGCATTCTGACGGGAATGCAATTACCTGATGACTTGTGGAAGAAAAGAACCTTCTAGTAGGGTTTTCATGCCGATTTGAGCACTTTGAAAACTTTTCAAATTTGAAACATTTATGACTCCCAGTATGAGTCAACTATGAGTCAAAACTGACTCTAAAGTTGTAGCCCCGAGTGAGAATGACAATTCTATACATGTCAGAAAATTCTATGATGATTACAACATTATCTAGAAATTTAGAAAGGTTTTTCACCTTATTTTTATAATTATTGAAAGACTCAACCAATGGATTTTGCTAAAAACTTGCATAAATGATAATTAGGCCCATCTTATGCCAAAAATGTCCCCAATTTGATGGAAATCATTTTTCATATTTCCGAGCCTCAGGTGAGGGGATAGGTTGGTTACCTACCGTCCCCCCTCCTGTATTGTTTCTTTGTTGATTTGAGGCTCAGGCCTACCAGAAGGACACATCCAATCCCACTATGATGTATTAGGCTGGCCACCTGCACCCATCCTTAACCCATGAGTTGCCCCCCAGACAATTTGCTGCCTATATTATATTCGACAATGTTGTTGGCATGAGATAGGCCTAGATATCATTTATGCAAGTTTTTAGCAAAATCCATTGGTTGGGGTTTTCACTGTAAGAATTAAGGTAAAAATCTGTCTAAATTTCTAGAAAATGTTTTATTAGTCTTACAGTTTCCTGACTAGTTTACAATGGTCATTCTCACTCGGGGCTACAAGCTCAGAGTCAGTTTTGACTCATAGTTGACTCATACTGGGAGTCATAAAGGTTTCAAATTCGAAAAATTTTCAAAGTGCTCAAATCAACCTAAAAACCCTTCTAAATGATTCTTTTCTTCCATGAGTCATCTGCTCCTTACATCCTAAGAGTATCAAGGAGCTAGGCACAAGAAATGAGTAAAGTAACTTCAATCAAAGAGTGGAGGCCGGGGGCATTGAGTGGAGACCAGGAAATGTGCCTTTACCAATACCTCTGGTCAGACATAGAAAGGGCTGGGAAATAACTAAAACGAGCCAACTAAACATAGTGCTAATTATAGATGTCCCCAGCTGGGCGGGGGTGGGTGGGTGGGGAGGCTGTTATGTAACCTTATGTATTGGGCCATACCATTGACACTGCAAGAGTGTGAATGTGCATCAATACAATTAAACTCCATATAGTGTACACATCCCTTACACTGATTGACACGGTATATAGCAAAGTAATTCAACCAGGGCCAAGTTTTTTAGTGTATGAGATCAAAATCTTCCCGTGCTTCTCAACCTGAGGCTTTTAAAGACAGGCACCAAAGACATCCTGGGAAACAACAAACTCACCAGGTAAAATCACTTAGTGATGTGTCCGATGACAATGTTTATTCAGAGGAGCACTATGAAGGTCAGTTGGACGTAGCTCATGTCCGTGAGGAGCACTCCCACAATGACGAATTTGAAAGGCCAACAGAAAGTAAATAAAAAAAAAAGTCTGGTGTACACGAAAAAACTTAAAAATGAATTTGAGGACGACACCACAGATTCGGATGCAGAGGATGTGACAATGGAAAACACTTGTGTCATAGAGAACTTAGGTACCGACTCTGATGAGGATCGCATAGAAACAATGCAAAGGTCTTCTCGAGGACCAGATGGTCTCTCTTGATTCTACCCACAGTCCACAAGCACGGTAAAAAAATCCATGCCTCCCAGAAAAAAAGACACTACTGAATCATGTGGGGCAGCAGAGGATCTTGAACCGGCCAAGCCCAAAAAACAGAAAATTGAAGAAAAACCAGCAGAGCCTAAATTCCAATTTGTCAAACAGGCCGAAGAAAACCAGGCAAAATATGCACAAGATCAGGCAGAAAAACTATTAAAAAGAGTAAAAGAAAGTGTAGCTAGCGGAGATATTATAAAAGAACAATTTCTCACCCCCTCAGAACCACAAGTTCAGGAAAAAGTACTTCAGAAAGAAGAGGAACTGAAAAGACTCATTGAAAAAAAAACAACAGGAAATACAGGAGCTAAAAGAACAGGATAGGGCACGACGGGTTCTTGAGAAATTGAAAAGGAAAGAGGACCAGATCCACCAGCAGTCAGTTTTAAGTAAAACCAGGAGTGACATCTCTCCTGTAGCAAAAGAAGACTTGGTGGAGAAGGAGGTTCTTCAGCAGGAGATATCTGCGGAAAAAAGAGCGTTGTCTGATTTACCTAGGGAAGAAAAAAAAACGCGAACGTTACTCCAACAAAGAAAACTCGGACCGAGGGACATAGTGCTGATACTAACTGGAACAAGGTGACTCCTAAGAAGAAAAAGGTTAAGGAAGTAACTGATGATGAGAAAAACGATAACTTCCCAAAAGACAACTCAGAAGGAAATGCCTCTGCACGATCCAGCTGAGAAGGAGCAGGTACCTGTTCTCAATCCAGGTGAGACGAAGGTGCAGAACACACCTGAGAAGCATTTACTTAGTGATGAACAACATGTACAAGATATACCAAAGGATATCGAAACTCACGAAGGCAGTGTTCATGATCCACATGTAAGAGTCCCTCCCCTAAGCGAGAGAACCTACCGCAATGCCCAGTACCTGACCGAAATAAGAATGGAACTCCAGGCTGTCCATCAGTTCCACTCCAACCTGATAGACACTCTCAAGACAAGCAGCGAAACTCAGGCTGAGACTCTGGAGAGGCTCGTGCAGGTGAATTCGACTAACAATCATGGTAAGTACTTTCTCTATAATTATTTAAATACTGTTATGATTAATGCTTAATATTATTATTTTAATAAATACTTAAGATAATAATGTATGATAAGTTATGTTAACATTCATTTAAATAGGTAAACTGATAGATTGGAGTAGATAAACTGATTATATTGATGTGAACAACTAAATCTTTGGTAACGCTACAAAGAGATAGTTATAAGACATAAAATTATATTCTATTATAAAATATCCTAAGACTGATCTTGTTATTAATTTTCAATGATTATTTTCTGGGTTCTATTGAATTTACATTTTACTTTACAACAGTAATGAAGATGGCAATCAATGCTTACTTGAGACATAACAGGCAAACAGTGGAGACACAGACCGTGCTGAGAGGAGAAGTAGCCAGGACGATGCTGCCCCGGATGGATGCATACAACAACGACATACTGATGGGGCAACAGACCGTCCTCGCCTTAATTACTGACAACGCCGCTGCAGCCCAGAAAGAACAAGAAGCCGCTGAAACATCGCCCCAGAAAGAAAAGAAATCATCAACCACAGCCTCAACCCCAAGCAGTAAGGCAGCGACAAGGACGCCGCAACTTCCGCTGCTTGCTCCAAACCAGACACCCCGGCCAAGAACACTGTAATGCCCTCAACCAGTCAAGAAGTTGTGGATTCGGCCCAAGAGTTGATTCATATAGAACCTCAAACAGCGGACAGTCAAAATTCTGAGGAAGATCAGAAAGGGCCACAAACATCACGTGGTATATCTCGAACCCATGGCGGGGTAAAAAGAATAGGGGTTACAACCCGGTCAAGAAAGGGAAGGTCGCAAATTCACTATCATGTATAAAGACTTGATGGTGTACACTTACTTTTTGACTTTTGGATTGGATGTATTTCCAAGGAGAGTGTTTTCAGTCATAGGTATTATAAGGTGATTTTAAATGTAAATCTACATTGCTTAGTCATTTTGTGATAGATATCTTTATTGTGTCTCTATTTTTATGTTATTCCAGAAAATGAAATGGCTCGACTTAAAGAGATTATTTAGATAGATATATGGGCATTTTAGACTTAGGACTGAGGCAAATTGTTGTAATATTGGAAGTGCTATGGATTGTACAGAGGTGTTCATGGACATTAACGTAAGGTAAAATTGAGGAACCAAGATTGGAATGAAACACATTGGACTGAAACACATTGAAATTTGTTAGATATCATTAACATTAACCTGATTATGGGGATCGAATGTTATTGACTACGAAAAGCAGAGGTCAAGTAGATAACAATTGTTGCATTTTATTATTGGTACAAATCTTCAACCAGAAGGAGGTATATACAAAGTAATCATGCATAAGCAATTGTTGACAGAGTTCCTGTAAAGTGAGGAGTAAAAGGGTGTAAAATCTTGTCGATATATTTTTCATAAACATTGTTTAATAACAAAGTCCAGCGGTGAAGATTTTGTACTTGAAGGTCTAAAAGTTATTTGCAAGTTTTGAATATAAAACTGGGTAAGATATTGTTAAGACTAGTTAATTTAGAAGTTTACTTGTAAAGCGAAAATAGTCCCAATCATCATTGATCAAAGTGACAAGTTATATAGTTGATTCTGGCAATGTTTTGCACACCGCGTCGACCACGCTGACGGTCATTGACGATGTCAGTGTCGGGCTGTCCTCGTCCGGGACTATAGAAGGGGAAGTTGTCTCTATCAAAGTCAACTACTAGGGGAGTTGACTCCCTTTTCGCTACATTGTGCAAGCAACAGCATGCTACAATGATCTTGCCCGCCACATCTGGGGAGTGCATGAGGTATCCACCCGAATCGTTGATGACCCTAGAAATACAAGCATGTAAGACATGTAGAGCTTTTAAATTATGTCACTATATTTGCATGATCAGGAAAAACTTTTAAAAGCTTAGTATTTAGTAGGATATCTTTATTTTGTTTTCATTTTTCAATTCAATAGTAGGTAGACCGAGTTAAAGACAATGTAACCACTACCGACATTGTTTAGGTATTACCACTTTCACAGAGATATTATTGATGTGACGACAGTGTGTAAAGCTCTTTAAGTTGAAGGTTTTATAACTTGGAGCTGCTTAGTTCCGGTATTTTTAATCACAATCCAAGTTGTTTAAGTTAAAGGTTATTTTAGATGTTAGTGTAGTTGGTATATTTACCTAAGGGTACCAAAGGTGTTCTCAACAACGACTCTTGTCAGACGCTGCCAGTCATTGAAGTCCCGGTCAGCGGGTCTGGTCATGTTCATGACCGGCACGAACAAAAAGTCTCTTTGAGGGCAACTGAAATAGAAACAAATTGATGTTTTAAAATAGATTTTTTAATGAGACATTTATCTCAAGGATTTGTAATTGTATTTTTTACAGTGTCCTAAAAAACAGTTCGTTTTTTTAACTTCAAACATTGAATCTGTAATTACTGTTGTGGTCGATTGGATGTTATTGTGACGTTCCTCGGTAGTTTGGGGTTTCCGATTTCTACAACAGAGGGATGTGGGGGTTGTTTCGGGTCTCAGCCGGATGGGGAGTCCAAGCAAGAAGCCGAGATGTGATATCAAGAGTCATGCCTCGCGCCCGAGGGGGATTGAGCGGGCCGATCGGGAAATCGGTATTCGTCGACGGGGTAGGGGTGTATCTGCAGGGCTGGACCGAGGGGTCTCAGCCATCGGGCGCGGGGTCCGGGCACTTCTGTTAGCGGGTGGAGGATTGCGGTGGAGGAAAAAATGGTAGGGATGGGTGCGGGCCGTTTCCTTTGTGCTGGCACTCTCTACGGGGCCCACCGCAGACGGTCTACCCTCGTTCTCGTCCAGCAGGGGTGTCGGGCTGACGGTCGCCTATTGTTTGGTAGCGTGGGGCTGAGCCGGTCGCACCTTCGTACCCCCGATCCCTGGGTTTCCGCTCCCTATTTCGAGCCTTCGTGCCAGTCCGGTCTTCCGTTCTCGGGACTCAATCCGGGCCATCTCGGGCTTTCGTGCCCTGTTTCGGTCTCTCGGGTCTTCAGGACCACGCCCCCTAATTTTCGTCTAATTTCTTTTAACTTTCACTATTTTACTTGTACTTTCTAGTTAATTAGCCTGTATTGGATCATCTTGTCTGTTACCATAGGAAGAAGACACATGTTGACACAAGGAGTACTGCGAAAGAACTCTTTTATTCTTGGGCCTCACCACCCCTTTTATAGTCTAGTGGTCAGCCCTGATTGGCTGTTTGTGATCACGTGGTGACAATGACGTCATTTCGGGTTTACATTCATCACTTGCGGTTTACATATTTCTCGGGTCTTTCTGGTTTCGGACTTTTACAATTTCGGGCTTTTCGGGCCTTTCGGGCCTTTAGGGCTTTTCGGGCTTTTCGGGCCCGTTACAAAATACACTTTAATCTGTCGCATCGTCTTACTTTCCATATTTCAACCTTGATAACTGATGAATAGACATTCATCACATTATCATGTTTGTGTTTTATAAATATCCAAGTGCTATTACAAAATGATTGTCTGTTATTTCTCATTCATAGACGTAATTTACAGGTTACATGTTTCTATATATGGAAATATATCTTTTAACAGTGTTTCGTAATAGTTTTAGAATTTCTTACCCATTGTCACCTAGCAGGAAATGTCTGCCAAATTCGCCGGCCTCCCCCTTATGACTGAGCTGTGAATTGGCCAATATTCTTGCGTCGTTCAGCGATCCTGGCCAGCAAGGGTCTATGTGTGTGATGCGTTGATATGCATCGCAAATGACCTGTAGGTTAAAACATGAAAATTATTAGGGATACCCCAACTAAGTATTTTATAATTAAGATAATGACTTTTATTATTTATTACCAAGAATTTGATCGATAGATTGCCCCGGTACTATAAACTTTACTGAGCTCAGCGTTTCTATTTAGGTTCAAATATGCTGTATAACCATTTTTGCAAAAAATAAATAGCTTTCATTTAAATTGGTTCTGAAGATAATTACCATGACGTTGATGCTGTGGTATTGTTTTTGATTGACATACTGGTACTCCTTGTGGAGGGATGGTCTGCGGATGGCTATGTGAGTACCATCAATTGCGCCGAAAATGTTGGGGAGACCACAAGTTTGTAGGAACTCTTGCTCCTTGGCATCTCTCTCCGCTTCCGACAACGGGAAAGTGATGTAGTCCTGTTTGTGCTGGTAGAAATACTCGGCCACCTCCAGGACTGCATGACAAACCGTACTCTTGTTGAGGCCTTGGAAGTCCCCGACTGCCACATAGTCGGCCCCACACACAAAGTAACACAATGCAAGGCAGAACTGAAATTAAAAATTAATAATTAACATTAATTAATAGTAATGCGATATGTATTTAAGAATTCCAGATTAGTTATTATGTTTTTTGATTGGAATAAATGGAGTATGAACAGCATTTTATTTTAACTATGCATACTATACATAGGAAAATAATAGTAAATACCTAAGGTTTGCAATGTCCGTATTTAGGAACATAATATTTTTATTACAAGGAAAATGGTATTTTTTAATATGATTTTATTCGATTTAGTATATATTAAACAGGATTTACATCACTAACATTACATTAGCAAAATAAGAATATCAGTCTAAATATTTAATTTCATTTATTAAATATATTCCCCGTTTGAAAATGGTCTATGACAGAATAAAAGATGTACAATACTAACAGCCAAACCCTACTGATGTTTTAATATCAATTTAAATATTAATTTGTACCAGCACAAAGGTGTTATACAATGTTCATAACACCTTATATATTAATTTCTGATATAGATGGCGCTATTACAAAAGCTCTATAAAACCATCCTTGCTATGGTATACTCACACGTTCAGGGACAGCAATGCCTCCACCCTTCCCACTGCCACTTGTCGAGCAGAAACCGGCGTCAAACTTTGCCTTGGCAGGCCTCTTGACTGTGGGCTTACGTAAACGGTACCTGGACAGGAACTTGGTATGGGTAAAGCACTTGAAAGGGTTGATCCGGGGGTAGCACTTACGCTTCGTTGGTGCCATCGTTGCGAGTCACAGCTGCGTGTTGTCTTCGCTCGATGTAAACAAAGACTTCCCACCTATTTTCTAACGGTTTTGTATTTGAATTGGTCATTAAGGTAAAGTTTGTTAGTTTTTCGTAACAAAGATATCTTTGTAAAGATATCATTACAAAGATATCTTTGTTCATTGTGCAACGGCTTTTCTTCGCTGTTATGGAGAGTGGGTTTCATAACAAAGAAACATTTCGCTATTAAGCATTTGTTCATTGTGCTTTCGTTGTTTTATCCTAACAACGAAATTCTATTGTGCAACAGGCCAGAGGCCTGAAAAATGTAACTGGAATATATCCTAATGTACTGTTTGACAAACATGTTCACTGACCTGGCTCATCATTATCTATAATATGAACGGTGATCATTGAGGACTGCACTCCATTTATCATCAATTTGATGGAAAATGTTTCTTCCTTTTCCTCTTCATCATCATCTATAACAGTAAGATTCAGGGTGCCTTGTGTTGTTAAATCATCTATTGCAACATTGAATGTCCCAGGTGACAAGGTGAAGTCACTCCCCATAACAGCTGAACCATCTTCCGACATAGGCCTGTAACCAAGAAGGTAAATAAATCATTAGGACAGAGTTATTTCATTGTAGCAGTTCATAGCTTAAGGTTAGAGTAGGAGGATCAGCATCCAATTCGAAATAGCTGTGCCTGTTTACTCATATATCTGCTTTTTGTTTGACTTTTGCATAATATTATATTATACATCAAAGAGACGCTCAATATCAAGGCTATTGGATAGTTTTACTTGTATATTTTCTTTGAATTCAATATTCAATATGAAAAGCTGGAAGAGAATGAAACAAGAAATGATATTTTAACTTTTATTATGCTAACATTAATTTCTCACTCAATAATCAGTCAATGATAGTAAAACTTTACACTTATGCCAAAAATATTATCATGACGTGTTGTTGTTGTCATACATATCCCCAATGTTACCACATTCTGGTCAGGTGGATAAAATGCCACCCTTGTTCACATCTCACTGCTTTTGCATGCACCAGCCCTACTAGTGTGCAAACATGCAGCAGAATGACCAGTCATGTGATACTTATGATGAGCTTCCGGATATCTTAAAATTTGTACTAAACCTATTATTAAGTGAGTTGTTGATAGAAAATAAGTTTGTGATACAGATTTGGCTGAAATTGTGAAACTTGGTTTTACATTACTGTATCAAGAATATCTGGTAAAATAAAGAAACTTTAAAGTTTTGAATTATTATTGTTCATTATATATATATATATAAATATATATATATATATATATATATATGACATGCAAATGAAGTACACTAGTTAAATCAGGGGTGTTTCGCTGTGCCCAGAGTAGAGGAATTCATAGGAGTACAATTTTACCCAAATCAGAATACTTTTAGATGGTTTGCACCATTAGAAAAAAGAGGTTGCAGGTCCCAAACTATACTATCCCCGTAAGGTCACCAGTTCCCAAGATTGGTTGCAGTTATCTTGGTTCCTTTTTTTTCCTAAAGGAAGGAAGGGAACACATATATGGCTCTGCATAAATTTGGTTTTCATGTGAAACGTGTCTTTCTATATATATGATAGATCTATAAATAGTAGGGAAGCACAAACTTCTGATGACAGGAGACCAAAGAAATGAAGATATATTTGATCTAGTGATGTTTGTATTCACTTACATGATGGTAAACGATGATCCTGCAGTCACACCAATTGGAATCTGTACCACACCAGCATCTTCTAATACATATAGATCAGTAGGTGTCAGTGAAGCGGTGTTTGCTGAAACTAAACAAACACACTTGGAATTAACATTAATTTTGGTAGCAACAGGATTTATGGCATTCCTACACTGCACATTCACTCAGTGTTTTTTGCTTTTATTTTAACCACCCTGAAGATATGGATAAAAATTCCTCATACATGTGTATGTTTACAAGAGCATATATATAGGGAGCCAGTCTGTCTTTAACCCTGTAGACCCCACAGTTTGAATTCACGAATTGCTTGATTTCTCCAAGATTTCAATGGATTTCCCCCTGGAACTCCCTAAATTCCTTTTAATTGGCAAAGTTCAAAGGCTAACCAATGCCTAATACTAAACGTTAAAAGCATGGGGTCTATGGCATTGGTTAGGAAATTCAATCAGCTTTTAAACGATATATTGGCCAATTTTGTAAGTTGAATACTCACAAAAGTATCCAAATTGGAAAAATGAGGAAAGGTTACAGGAAAATTGTCATTTTCCAGGCAGCTACGGCCGGATCTGGGAGTATGCCCACGGGTGGCTATGGCCAGATCTGGGACCAAAGGGTTAACTATGCAAGATTTGCTTTCGTCTATGCTAGGGACTCATTAACACAATGCTTTTTTTAATCCATTGATTGATAAAACATAATGTATACACAAATATGTCAAGTTTACAAAACAGGTATTACAATGATATCAAAACAACTGTCTTCATAAGAAACATCAAAAGATAACTCTATTTCAGATTAAAAACACAAAGCTAGCATTTCTTTTCATTTATTCTATGACCAATTATACTCTATGTATGTTCACTGACCTAAAGTTGTTCCATCATTATCTATAATATGAACGGTGATCATTGAGGACTGCACTCCATTTATCATCAATTTGATGGAAAATTTTTCTTCTTGTTCCTCTTCATCATCATCTATAACAGTAATAGCCAGTCTTCCCTGTGGTGTCAAATTACCAATTGCAACATCTAAAACATCAGCATCCACGGTGAAGTCACTCCCAATAACAGCTGAGCCATCTTCTAACACAGTCCTGCAACCAAGAAGGTCAGTAGGTCATGGGGACAGATTATTTCATCCTAGCAGTCTACAGCTTAAGATTTGAGTAGGAGGACTGGCATCCACTTTGCAACAGTTGTGCTTGTTTACTCATATCTCTGCTATTTCTTTGACTTTTACACATATTATACATGAAATAGAAGCTGAATGTCTAGGCTATTGGATGCTTTTGCTAATACTAGTTCCGTGTTTTAGATATTCAATATTAAAATCGGGAAGAAAATGAAAAAAGCTGATACTTTACATTTATTTTTCTAACATGGATTCCTCAACTTATGATACCTCAACAATAATTAATCTTTACGATCATGTCAAAAACATTCTTTTGAATTGGTTGTTGTTATGCATATCCCAGATGTTAACATCTTTTGGTGAGGTGAATAACATGCCACCCCTGCTCACCTCACACTGCTTTTACAGGCACCAACAGTACTAACTAAGGTACAAACATACAGCACAATGACCCATCACGTGATATGGTAACCTAGAGGGATATCTGGCAATTCAGTCTTAGCACATCATTAAGTGAGTTAACGAAGAAAACAACTTAGTGAAACATATTTGCCTGAAAATGTGAACCTGGGTATTGTATTATTGTATTTAGAATATCTGAAAAAAAGCAAACCTTAAAGTTTTGACTTATTATTCATCTATATATGACATGAAAATGAAGTACACTAGGTAAATTAGGGATATTTTAGTGTTCCCACGGTAGAGAAGATCTTTTCCCAAATAAGAAGATTTTCAAATTGTTTGCCTCATCAAAAAGGAGAGGTTGTAATTAGCAAACCATACTTTTCCCATCTAGATCGCTAGTTCTCAAGATTGGTCAAGGTCATCTTGAATTTTAGTTTCCTAAGGGAGGGGTTGCATACATCGCTGCTCTTTGTTCTTCTGATTTTGACCTGAGAAAGTTTTTTCTATAATATGATAGATCTATATCTATATGGTAGGAAAGCACAAACTTCTGATGACAGGAGGCCAAGGAAGTTAAGATAATTTAACCTAGTGATGTTTGTGTTCACTCACTCTATGTTAAAACGTGATCCTGCTGTAACACCAATTGGAATCTCTACCTCACCTGCATCTTCTTTTAGATAGAGATCAGTAGGACTCAGTGTAGCAGTGTTTGCTGAAAACAAAGAAAAACACACTTTGTATTGGTAGTGACAAGATTGAAATACACTGCTCATTAGTTGAGTTTGCCACCTAATGATAGGGTGTCTAACTATTGGAGATTACCTAAACCATTGGTTCCATTTACTTCACCAGGGGGCGCCACACCCTAATGAAAAAGGTCTACAGGGCTGATCAAAATAGGACATGGTTACCACAGGCGAAGGATTACCCAGAGGTCTTGATGCCTAAAGGACTAATGTATGAAGATCGTTGAGGAGCATCTGAGGGTGGCCACATGAATGATAATGAACCAATTAAGGTGAGCAGGTAAGTTTATATGGGTATTCTACTGATGGCCTCACAGTGGTGCTTTATAAAACCCTCCGCCCGGTACTTACGAACAGCAGATCCATCATGTATAAATATATCTATTGAATCAACCACACTGCTCTTTATTCGAAGGAACAAGGAACAGGTGCGGGCAGTTTGTTGTGCCACACCATCATTTATGGCAAACACAGCTGCTGCCTTCACACCATCAATTGTCCCCTCTTCAATCTTATACTGATTCGGGGAAGAGGCTGTTCCGTCAAAGCCTTCAAATCTGAAATCAAAATTCAAGCTTTAAACCTTTGAAGAGATTGGCTTTGCCTTGAACCTGTAGTCTCTTACTATGAAGGGATTGACTCCTATATATCTAATGAAATTAAAAGAATTCAGTGTGGCTGTATACACGCGTTGTACAATGTAGCAAATTACTCCCTCCACACAAATGATACACTGGCTCCAAGATTATAGAACTAGGCTTTAAATCGCTTAAGCCCAAGTTGCAGGAGACATTACCACAGTGAGCTTTATTACATGCTTTTATAGGTACATTTTGGTACATTCTCTTTGATCGTTGGTTATTGAGGTCACATGGCTTCCTGTAACATTACTTCTGGTATTGATGTTATTTGGTGTACTGACCCAATCACTCATTATTTCATGTCAACACGATAACATATTATGCAAGTTGAAAATGTCAATAAACCTTTATGGTCAGACATTAAAAGAGCTGTTCTATTATTTTCTCAATTATTCAAATATTCTTCTTTTCTCTAAACGCTCAAGAATGAGGGAGACCACACCCTATGGACCATGCTACCTGCCCCTCCCTCCCCCTCATCCTAAAGAAATAAAACATAAACTTACAAATTTAGGTTCTTTAAACGAATTATGTCTTCATTGGAATGGACAATTCTCCATTTAAAAACATACTAGGTAATGATCTCAAATTTGTCACATGTTAAAAATGAATTTGACAATTGCTGACAACATCAGGCACCCAAAGCTGCCAGGAGATTAGCCTTTGTGGTTTTCTTGTCAAGAGAAAGTAAAACCTGAGTAGGGGCACCTTTATGGGACCTACCCGGAACTATCCTCATCATATTTTCGGACCACACTCCCTTCCCCTCCCTTGCCACAGGCCTATCACTTTATTGGGACCTGCTGGATGTATCCCCCTCATTTTCTGGTCCTTCCCACCCTGTCCTCAAGGCCCTGTCCTGCCATTATATTGACCCTCACCTGTCACTTCCTACCCACACTTGTACTTACAAATCCTCATGACCCTTCCTCATCTGCCACCTTTCACCCTCATCTGTCACTACCTAACCTCACCTACGACAACCAATCCTAATATGCCACTACCTATCCTCACCTGTCACTACCCATCTTCATCTACTGCTATTCACCCTCACCTGTCACTTCCCGCCTTTATCAGTAACTATAAATCCTCATCTGTCACTACCTATCCTCACCTGTCACTACCCATCTTCATCTACTGCTATTCACCCTCACCTGTCACTTCCCGCCTTTATCAGTAACTATAAATCCTCATCTGTCACTACCTATCCTCACCTGTCACTACCCATCTTCATCTACTGCTATTCACCCTCACCTGTCACTTCCCGCCTTTATCAGTAACTATAAATCCTCATCTGTCACCACCTATCCTCACCTGTCACTACCCATCTTCATCTACTGCTATTCACCCTCACCTGTCACTTCCCGCCTTTATCAGTAACTATAAATCCTCATCTGTCACTACCTATCCTCACCTGTCACTACCCATCTTCATCTACTGCTATTCACCCTCACCTGTCACTTCCCGCCTTTATCAGTAACTATAAATCCTCATCTGTCACCACCTATCCTCACCTGTCACTACCCGTCTTCATCTACTGCTATTCACCCTCACCTGTCACTTCCCGCCTTTATCAGTAACTATAAATCCTCATCTGTCACTACCTATCCTCACCTGTCACTACCCATCTTCATCTACTGCTATTCACCCTCACCTGTCAATTCCCGCTCTTATCAGTAACTATAAATCCTCATCTGTCACTACCTATCCTCACCTGCAACTATTGACCCTCATCTGTCACTACCTATCCTTACCTGTCACTACCAATCATCAGCTGCCACTATTCACTTGTTACCTTCATCTGTAACTACAACAGATGGCTATCCCAAATGAAATGTTTTCATTCTCTAGAACTAAATTTTAGTTCTATAGAATGAAAACATTGCATTTGGGGTAGCCATCTGTTGCACTCTTAGAAGAGGTAAGTTCTTAGCTTTAAATTGATACATCATTCAGCACTGTAGCCTCAATATATGAAAGGTTGAGAGCAAGGCAGGTCCTATGTTTGAGTCTCACACGCCCAAACCTTTACAGCCACTCAACGACGCCCTAAAGGTTCTTATATATATATTCTCACCCAAACAGTTTTCATACAAGATGAAAGAAATATTAAGAATGATAAATGGTACAAGAGACCGTTAATATAATATCTCCCTCTATACGCACTGCTCATTGGCCATGCAAGTGATAAAATTTGAAAATAGCACTGGTGAGATAATCAGAATTAAGAAAATTTAAAGCGAAGTTTACAGAATTAATAATAATAGTATACAAACGTTATATCAGATGGTGAAGTTAATCCGAAATCAATTGGAACTAAGACAACTGTTCCTTCAACAACATCAACAGAACTGATGGCAAATTTGGCATTTTGAGCTGTATGGAAAGAAGAGCAAAGGAGAGTAAAACCAAAACAATTGACGCTGGTTAACAACATATAATGAGCACATCCAAGTATACATCAATATCACATGAAATTAGATAGCAATTTCTTTCTGATTTAATCACCAAAGATAGAAGTGTAGAATAAAATGAACCATGGTGGTTTGGTTGACAGATTGCTCCTTAAATTTGTAAAATCCAGCTTTATATATCGGCCTTTTTACCATATGAACCAATGTGAAAGCCTGTCTTTGGACATAAAACAATAATTATTTAATTCAACACAAGACAAAATCAAATACACAATACAGTAAGAGAGAACACAATCAAAGTCAAGTGCCCATCAAGTCAAGGGCCTATTATTAGATAATTAATATAGCAAGGGCGGGTGGGCATGGTATGAGCAAGGTGGTAGCCCGTGTGTGGTCAGGGTCGGAGTGGCCGGCAGAGACCAGTGGTCTTTATAAAGACTATGTGACGTCACCTCACCACACGCAAATTACCGCCAAATTTACAATTAATGGAGGCGGACGGCGACATAAAAAAAGCTTTAATTAAACACAAGACAAAGTCAAATACACAATACAATTAGAGAGAACACAATTAAAGTCAAGTGCCCGTCATGTCAAGGGCCAAGGCAGTGTGTAATCGGGAGGGGACTCGCATGAGAGTTTTTGCAAACCACACGTATCTCATGCCCCCGATCCCAAAACGGATCTCGGGGCTCGAGATGAATGGTCCCTATGGACAATGCTACTAATAAGGGAAACAATATTAATTTGAGTGCTCTCTTATTCAAATATGTCAAAAATGTAACTTATTTTTAGAAAAACGAGTTTTTCATATGTAAATCTGAAAAGAAAGGGCTGGATCATATTGATTTTGCATATTTATATTTTGAAAAACATCATCATGTCTGTGAAGACAGACCTCACCAGCCCCGGGTCATGGTCTGCTGCCCCCACCTATGTGACCACTGATCAGGGACACACAAGTACACAGATCTCCCATTCATTGTTTTACAATTATTGTGTGTCCCAAATAAGAGGAAAACCTTTCTCTGGTTAATATATATATATATATATATTGAACGCTATTCTGTTGTTTAGGGTTAATAATAATCATAGTGTATTGTCCGAGATAATAACTGTTATTAATATTGTCTCTTATGGGTGCTAGTCGAGTGGTGAGTAAGTCCACGAGATGGGCGCTCAATCCATAACATGAACAACGATTGGCAGTACGGTAAGTTTATTGATGGATATGGTGATGCGTACAGTTGCTCATGATGGTAATAAGTTCCAAGGTATAACAGTTCCAGTTTAGGGTAGAGTAAGCTTCCTCCTTAGAGTCCGCCTAGTCTCACCTCCAGCCGTCGTGTGGCAGTACCGTGTAAGTCACCAGATGTACCTGTGATTGTACAGCTATCTAAACCCCTTTGAATCTCCCGATCCGTATGATCCAAACGCTAATGATGTCTCTCTCTCTTACACTGCGGTCTTGCCTTTAAAGCATTCTGATATTGATTTTACCCAAGGCATCGGTGCTTGCGGGGAAGTGTGTCCCGGTGAGCATTGTCGTCAGGTATATCTACACCTACCAGCGGCACCTGCCATATCTATACTAGATATTTTCATAAACTAAGTAATTTAGAGGAATTCTTATTATTTTGTATTCAACTGGTGACCTTTACACTAATTCAATAATCATGCACAAAGTAAATTATTCAATCTCTACCTTTGTGCAATATATATATATATGTATATATATATATATATATTTATCCATGATGGGAGAGAGAAAATCGGTTAAGAAATAACATGTTGGATTTATTTGGAAAATACATTTATCTGATAGGGGAGGCCTCAGACCTGGTCCTGGTGATCGCAGTGCCCCTACTGATCTACCTTTCTGCCTGAACAGAAATAGCTAAGAATTGCTTATGTAACATGGTCTGAGTGGGTGGTTCTTTTAAACTTACCAGCACATGCCAAAGCAATATAAATATACACTAGAAAAATAGGACTAAATACTTTAGGGTAGCTGCCCCCTGTCCAAGCCTGTCCAATCAAACTCAAAATATTATCGCCAAGGCCTCAAATCAGTATCGTGACAATAATTACAAAATATCGCCGTTTTAAAAATATATATTTTCACAAATATTAATATATCAAATTTTGTATATGTGACCAAGGAAGAAGCCTGTAAAATTTAAGTTTGATTGAAAAAAAAACTTGAAAAAAAACTTGAAAAAAAAAAAAAATTTATGTGGCGATAACATTTGTTGGTATTGTGGTATCTCTTCAACCTGGATTATCGCGAACATTTTATGGAATGCACCCCAGGTCTCCAGGTACGCCCCCCTCAGCCGCCCACCTTGCTCCCATCCAGCTGAGCGAGTGGATTGTGAAGGGGGTATTCCACTACACGACATGGGCTGCGATATGGCTGTGATACAGCTGCGACATCACCGTGTCATAGCCATGTCGTAGGTCCTACGATACCAGACGTATCGCAGGCCAAGTCGTGTAGTGTAATAGGGTAAATCGCAGTTGACTACGACATTAAAGTCGTGGGCTACGATATCTATGGCTGTGAAGTCGTGGGGGAAAATGTCGTGGGCCATAACTCAGGCCACGACTTTATTCAACCTGTTTAATAATGTCGCAGGGGTAAAATAGAAATATATTGAATTCCAGGTCATGTCGTAGGTGTCATGTAGTAGAGGACATAGGCGCCCATATAAATAAAAGCCTGAAAACATCGCAGTAGTGTAATACCCTGGATGAAGGTCATAGCCACGACTTGGCCACGACATTGCTGCGATATACACACACAAGGTTAGACATACTGGCACCTCCTCCTGCGATACCAGTTAATGACATCGTGCGATATGGTCCTCTAATCGTAGGGAGTTCATATCGTGTGGTGGAATACCCCCTTCATTCTGTCCACGAGCGGGTGCCGCGCCACTCAGAGCGTGGCCCTTATGACCGCTTGCAGGGCTGGGGCAGTTAGAGGTCGGCCAGAGGGGAGGAGGAAGATCGGAGGCATAGGGGGTGCCGGGGTGGCCGCCGCCTCGGCTGAGTAAGCCGCCACGGGGCAGTAGGTAGACCCACTGATAGTCAGTACTGGGAGGATTTGTGGAGGGCAATGCAACCATAAGACCGCCAGGGCCGACCATACCCCGTCTGACCAGGTGGTGGGCTGTGGCCGGCGTGTACAAGAAATTTGATTGTCTGAGAAATGTTGCCACTCCAAATAGAACTGCTGCTCGGGCTATTCTAGCCTCGGGTCTGAGCAGCCACTAGTAATCACACAGTACTTTAACATCAGTCACTGAGGGCCCAGGAGCCAGGCCCGGGATGTGATCCGATAGGTGATAGACCCCTTTAATAAAATTTGAGAGGACGGGGGCAAGAGAAAGGATCAGTGTCCCCCGCTCTACCTTGGACATAGGTCTTTGCCCCCGACACATGACGCTTTTATGAGAGTTAGCCAAGAGTTGTGTATGTGGTAGATAATGCACGAGTGAGGTGGGTTACGCGAAATAACCCACGAGGCGTCAGCCGAGTGGGTATTTCAAGTAACCCAGCTCACGAGGGTATTATCTGACATAAATCACGGGAATTCTTTTGCATTTTTGATCATAACTTTTTTTATTATTCCTTGAATTACCAAACATTATGCATGGAAAGAAAGCTAAAAGCCTTGTGAAGCTATTCATGTATCAAATATTTTATTTCTAAACGTATTTAGATTTTTTATGATTAAATGAAAAATAAAAATAATGGAATGGACAAACTTTTATTTTTCAGTTTATCATAAAAAATAGAAGCCTTCTAGAAATCTAATATTTGAGCTGTGGATTATATCAAGAAGATCCCTGGCTACATTCTCTCACTTACTATTTGTGATTTCGTTGAATATTGAAAAAGTTATGTGCAAAAATGTAAAAGATAAATGCATCAGCCCTGTGGAAGAGCGGTGTGCGCTGTAAGATTATAGCGTTCCGCTTCAGTGGGCCCATTACTTGTTATAATAACGGCCTAGTTCTTTTGTTCACCCCGTCTACCGTGTTTTATATAAAATAATAAAAGGTAGCGTCGGGAACACAGGGTCTTGGAATTTTATATTCTATTTGTGAAAAACATGTGTTTTTTGGCTGCAGTTCCAAAATCTTGAAATGATAATTAACACATACACATATAATATTATTCCACCTTTGCATATCCACTGATCTGTATCTCCATACGAGTATGGTTTTGTATTTATTATACTTTCACGGAATTGAGAACGTTAAAGAATACATGTTTACTAAAATCTACTACTTTTTACATAGTAAATATCTTCAATCAGGCTGTTTATGTGAGAACTATGTTGTGATGAGGCGTGCGGCGTCCCCTATCACATGATGTTCGCTAGTTTAGGCCCGGCTGCACAGAAGTGTGCTGTTTACAACTCTACGTGTTTCCCATGTCGGCGTCATGATTACATGCTATTTACACCAATTTGCCACATTTAGATAGGCTGATTTTTCATGATTACAACGTCCATCTCAAGCAAAACTTCAGATTTGTGTTGTAATCATGATTACAATCATGATTGTCTTAATTAGGTCGCTGTTATCATCAAAGTTCACACTGTCAAAACGGATCCTGTGGTTGGTCCAAGAACTAGGTCGGACTAGTTTTCCGTATCAGTATAGTCTAAAGATATGGAATCCATATCACCACAGTCTATTCTTTCATTGTATGCCTATTAAGTAATTCCGGAAAAGTTTAATAAAGCACACTGTAAACGTACTTGGGGTGAAATAATGCACTCCTCCTCGTCAATTATCCTGCACTTAAAGAAGACGCGAAAAGACTATTTTAAGCATCCCAATATGCTTTTTATGTAACATTATTATCGTGTCACGGAAGGCAATAATCATTTTAAACTTAACTGATCAAATAATGCGCATTGAAAATGAACAGTTTGGTCGAGTTGGTCAGCCGTACACACCTAACCAGCCCATATAAACAATAGCCTATGACGTCAGAGGAGCTATCATGCCCACCTGGCACATGGCTATGAGTCAAGTTTAAGCACTAATAATAATCAAACTACTGCTTGAAAAATTAAGCAGAAAACCCAGAGGGTCACTTATGTATATAATTATGCATGTAGAAAATGCCATACATTTCTCAAGCATATGTTTCGAATATCAAGCATTTTCATTTTATGCATTGGTACCAATGGTATATCTATGGCTCCCATGACGTCACCAGGCTTGTCCAGCCTTGCCTCGTGCAGATTCGCACTAGAGGTGTGAGGCTGGTTTCACAGTTATAAAAATAGACCACTGACACATTGTTGGAGTAGGTTGGTTGTTGCATACCCTGTTATAATTTAAACTAGACCTTAATGTGACGATACAAAAGGTTTTCTGAATTATGAAACATTTCTTTTCGTGTGAGCTTTAAGGTACTATTTTTGCCCAGCAACTTCCCTCATGAATTTTCTGCAGGTGTAGGATCACCATATATACAAAGCACAATTATTCTCATGGCAAAGGTGCATACTATTTATAAGTTAATGTAACGTTTTGTTCATTCATATGCAAATTTTCTAATGATGATAGTTTTCCTGCTGCTTGTGTTACATGGGTTACGTTAGGTACTTACATTAATGGTGGACCGCAATGGTAAAGTAAGAAGAATTTCCCTGGTCAGAAAAATCTGAATATTTCACCCAATGCAGCTTGGAAAATTCAGTTTGTTCACACATCATCTAGAGATACTAGGTTTAATGTGATATTTCCTAGTAATGCATAAAGTCCTCCTTAATGTAGTTCTTTGTAAAATAAAAAACTACTAGGGCTCGCATAATGAATTCAAAACTGTGTGCCTGATCAGCTTGCAGAAGGTCAACTCTTGATCTTCATTATATTTTTCTCTGGTTACACTACATACAGACACCATCAAACATTGCTTAACCTTCCCTGTGAATCCTCTGTCAGGCAGAAATGGGATATATATATATATATACAGTCTATTTTCATTTCTGATAGACAAAGATAATCTTTCTGTTTCAAGGATAGTTAGACGTTAAACAAAAGGAAGGGATACTAAAGGGAGTTACAATTTCGTGTTGTTTGATTTTGATTTGATTCCAGTGATGTATGTAACATATTGCAACTGTGGCATTCGGCTGTTTAAGAAAATGGCAGGGTGAAAAAGAAACTGGGGAATGATAGATAACAAGAAGGGTACAGGCAGAAACAAATCTTCTGCTGTGCATTGTGGTACTGAGCACACTTGTGTGATATTATCACCTGTTACATGATAATACGACTGTTATATCAAAAGAATTACTGATGGAAAAGCACAAGATAAATACTTGTGAGTAGGCAATATGTTGCAGGGCCCGTAGTAGTTCTCTGACAATGCTCTCTTGTTCTAAGGGTAAGTGACTTATCCTATTTGTCAAAGAGGTTATGCTGTTGAGATAGAAAATTAACTTGATTTACCTGATGCACTTCTAAGATGAAGCAGCTGCAGAAGAAGACCCACAAGCAGGACTCTCCATTCTCCAGTTGGCATTTTGAGAGTGTAGCTGGCAAAACATGAAAAGTTTTTCTCAAAAATTATGTTCTCCAATTCTGCTACCTAGCACCACACAAAAATTGTTCTCTCAGCCTGACACTTAATGCAGAATTCCAGTGAATCCATAGGCTGCGCAACCAGATACGTATAGGCCTTAATGCCATTGATAACAGCTACTAAAAGCCAAGTTGTCTGACACTGAATTGCTCCATTTACGTCAAAGCACACAACTCATCCAGTCTCTCAACTACGCGATTCTGTGTTGACAATCTGTCAAGAAAGGATGGAACAAAGTCACACTGCCTTGATACACTAATACATATTTCCACATCTGGACACTTTGCCAATCAGCTCATTATGTTCAACTATATGCCTGAATATTGCAAGTCACGTTTCAATCAAAGATCCTGTGTGGACACAGTGTAAATTCAACCTTGCATACAGCCTGATGAGGTGTTTACTGAAACCGTGCACACCACCTGATAACCCTATCTTCAAAAGTCAAGCCCAGACTGTGTAAGAGAGGCTTTGGGTGGCAAAAATAAACCGTGCTAGTAAATTCAGATAAAAAATTGGCTAGTAGCATCCCTCTGAGACCCTCTCCCAGCGGACTGGTGGGACACTGTGAGGCTAGCCTAAAAACACAATAGATATCTTAGGCGAACGCCCAGACCATGTAGGATGAGCTATTCTTAACTTCTATTACCATAGATCATCTCACCAAACTGAGACAAGTGAATACTATTTTGGATACTTTGGGAACTAATCTAAGTTTCTCACACTCGTCATCCACGTAGCTGAGTGCTAAGTATGGCCCCTGTCACCTACACCCCCCCTCTCCAACCCCACTATCCCAGATCCCAACACCCATTACCAACCCCAGAAGTTTGAATATTGATGACACATGACCATTGCTGACCAATCAGGTGTGCCACTAGGCAGAGTGCAGTGTTGAAAAGTGGGGAGCTCCCCACTACACGTTTGCCATCTGAGGAGATTCGTATTTCTTAAAAACTGTGCAAAGTGTGTCTGTATAGGTTTGTTACACAGTGTTAGCCTAATGACATAATTATGATGATACATGTAAAGAATGTATCCTTTATGATTATTATATCTATATCTTTAACATGTGAAAGTTGGGACATGAGGTATCAGTATGTACTTTGTCTCAATATTTAAAGTTGTTATTCATTACTCATATGTGACCCCACACCACTAAATGAGGCATAAGTCGATGTGTAAAGTTCTGGGAAAATTGCATAATGAGAGAAAAAAGTCAAGAAGTCAAAAAAAAGTAGTTTTTTTTTGTAGAAATCCCATGATAAACATGATATGACAATACATGCATATTACACAGGCTTTCCGGATTGTCATAACGTAGGTCTATAGAGATTTGCAGTGCTATACAGATCAGCCAAATCTTTAAGGTTATTTTTCTCTATTTGGGCTCGTCTGATGCCAGAGTTCTATGAATGATAGAAACATAACTATCATTTTCAGAAAAAGTGTCCGCTGTCCACATAAGACAGAGGTCCACTCAAGATATAGAATTCTACATTAAATCAAAGAGAAATCATGCCAAGACCAGAGGATTTGTCAACTAAAGACAGTTATCTGCTTAAGACAGAGTCCACTAAAGACAGAGTCAACTGTATATATATATATGTATCAATTTTCATTTAATGCCTCCAATTACAGTAATCATTTCTTAAGACTGAGTTTACCATTCAAATATGTAACCCTTGTGAACCAATTAGATATGTCCTGCAATTTTCTCTCGGTTTGGGATATGAGGTTGTTGTATTAATTCTCATTATCATCCATTTCGTTTTCATTTCATTATTCATTATGGTCTTACAGGCATATTTACTCTATTTGAAAACTATGATGAAAAGCATTTGTGCTATATTGTTAACGAACTGATTCAGCGAGAGACCAGATTTTTTTTTTTTAATTCTTTTATTTAACCAGACAAAAAATAAGTTTTATACAAACTTGTCTCACTTTTCTGTCTGCTCACATGGTAAACACTACCATGTCATTTACTATTAATACATATATTATATAATCAAGTTATCAGATATTCTATAAGTTATAAAATCGGAGTAAGCAATGAATAACATTAACATATATAAATGATCAATAAATGGCAATAAAACCTTAATATATCTTGTAAAAAAAACAAGAAATAAAAATAGTCACAGTTTACAAGAACACTTGACGGGTAAAGGAGTACATAAGTGTCAATCAGATATCAAATACACATTAAAGTTAAGGGAATAAATAGAACACAATCAGATATCACCGATAATTATCAATCAATGATTTCAACAATACAGCTTGTCTATTTTTAAATAAATTTTTTGTAGCAATATTTCTATTTTCTTTAGTCTGGTCATTCCATAACAAAGCTCCTCTATAAAATAAATTGCCTTTCACTTTTTCAGTTTTAGGTTTGTATGTACTAAATACTGGTGCAGTTTGTAAACGCGTATTTTTACAGTGCCTTTTAAGATACATGTCATTATCTTTATAATCATACATAAAACAAAGTAGATGACATTTATACCTATCATCCAAGTTCGCTATATTGCAGATTTGACATAATTCATTGCGAGGTAACACATAGTTATGATTTGTTGAAATTCGTAATCCTCTAAAGAATAATTTATTAATTTTATTTATATTATAATCAGAAGTTGCTCGATAAATAATATCACCATGTTCTAGGATGGGTAACACCATAGTCTCAAAAATTTGGATACTAGCTCTTTCATTTAAATATTGTCGAATTTTAGAAAATAAGTACAACTTATGAGAAACCTGTTTACGAATTTCATTTACATGTTTGTTAAAAGTCAAATTCTCGTCCAATACAAAACCAAGGTACTTATATGAGCATACATTTTCTAGTATCTGATTGCTCAGGGATAAGTCGATATTATGGTTTTTAACTTTTTTGACTTTTGATCTCATGCCATACAAACAATATTTCGTTTTTTTACAATTAATTGTTAACCTATTTTTACAGCACCATTTATAAACATTATTAAGATCTTCTTGTACAGTTTGATAAAGTAAACGTGGATTTGTATGTGAAAAATACAAAACAGTGTCATCTGCATATAGTGACACTTTGGAATTTTTAACAACACAAGTAATATCATTAATATAAGTTAAAAATAATAAAGGCCCCAGGACACTACCTTGTGGAACTCCGCAGGTAATAGCACTCTTATTAGAATGAATATTATTAGCAATAGTACTTTGCGTTCGATTTTCAAGATAATTTTTTAACCAGAGAAAACTCCGATTTCTAACTCCATTTAGTTTTAGTTTATTTAATAAAATCTCATGATTAACCGTGTCGAAGGCCTTCATTAAGTCTAAATAAACAGCTATTGTAGTTTCATTATTATTAATTGAAGTGTAAATATCATCCAGATACAAAGACGTAGTACCAACAGTGGTTCAATGTCCCGGTCTGAACCCTCCTTGTTTACAGTGTATTCTATTACCCTGATTAAAATGATTTAAAAGTCTATTATGTACAATTTTCTCGATCAACTTTACTATTATAGGCAAGTTTGATACAGGTCTCAAATTATTAACGAGGCTCTTGTCGCCAGCTTTTTGTAATGGAGTAACCTTTGCTGATTTCCAATCATTAGGTATTGAACCTGTAGTAAAAGATAAATTGAATAATTCAACAATTTTAATAGGATACGCTAAAAAAGCATCTCTAATAACTTCAGTAGATACATTACTAATACCAGACGATTTATTGATATTAATTTGTCCACATAATTTAATAACTTCGTCAATATCTGTTATAAAATCGTCAATAAATATGTGATATGGGATATCGTCATATGACCACACATCTGTATAATTCCTAGCTAGATTAGGACCAATGTTTACAAAAAATTCATTGATATAATCTGCAGTGTTATCTTTACATACATTATTACCTTCTTGGTCCTTTAATGTAAATGAGTTATATTGTTTTTTGGGATCTGGAATTACTGATTTTATAATTTTCCAAAATTTCTTGGGATCATTAGCATTATCATCTAGTTTCTCTTTAATATATTCAGCACGAGCCTTTCGTAATCTTTTAATGCAATGATTTCTTACTTTCTTGGCCTGTTGCCATAATTCAGAATTGTCCAAATTTTTCTTCTTTTTGGCTTTTTTAAAAATTCTATCTTTGTCCTTAATTAATTCAATTAAGGGTGCTGTTATCCAAGGTTCTTTTGTTTTAGATATCTTAAATTTCTTTAAAGGACAAATTTGATCCAGGCATTCATTAATCAATCTAATCAGTATATTCCATTTCATTTGCACATCATTGGCTGTTTCAAATTCATTCCAGTTCAATTGTCTTAACATATCCTGAAAGACTGCTTTATCATAATTTCTATAAGATCGACCAATAAAATCACATTTTACTTTTTTAATTTTGATTTTCTTTCGAGTTAAAAATATTGCTTGATGATCACTTATATTAAGATTACATACTGATACCTGAGTTATTAGTTGAGAATTCGTAATAAATAAGTCAATACAACTATTTAATCGATCAGTATAATGAGTCGGCTCTTTAACAAGTTGTTTCAACCCAAGTTCATTTATAAAGGCTCTAAAATCTTTAACATACGTTTTTGTCTTATCAGTTACATTAATATTAAAATCACCCATAAGAATAACTTCTTGTTTTACTAGGTCAAATGTATCTAAAATATTTTCCAAATATTCAATAAAATTACCAATATTTCCTTGAGGAGGTCTGTATATGTTTCCTACTATAATTTCTTTATTTACCTTTTGATTTATCTTCACCCATTGACATTCAATATCTTTTTGACTAGTGTTAAGGTGAGCATACATTGATTCTGAAAAATCGAGTCCCCTTTTAAGGTACATGCACAGACCACCTCCTCTTTTATAATCATTATAGTTTGTATCAACCCATGTTCTATCATATCTAATCATTTTATAGTCTTCAATATTATAAAATTCGTTTGGTAATTGTTTGTGTAGCCAGGTTTCAGTCAGTCCTATAACATGTAAACCAGAATCAGTGAATACTTGTTTAATCATTTCCCATTTATTAACAATACTTCTCACATTCAAGTTCAAAAAATGCTTTCCTTTAGCCCTTGTAAGGTTAATCAACTCATCCATTATCATAGTGATTTAGCATCGAATTCCTGTTTTCCGGATACATTGCACAGTCATTCATCATTAGATTTGTATCTTTGTTCAATAGACAAATACAGCATACATAGCCCTTGTCCAAACAGAAATAATCTCTTGCACACTCCTCACAGCAACATAAAAGCAGAAGCATCGATCGGCAGGTACACTGGTTTTTTACATATCTATAATTGTAAGAAATAATACAAAGAGTAGGATCCTACATCGAGGAAACAGACAATATAAATACAAATTGGTCCGCATCAATTAAGACTAAGTCTATGCGATTCAATTCCTATAGTATCAAGTGTCTGTTTACTTAAGTACAGCAGGATAACCCATCATTTTTTAGCTAGAATTTCGTCCCGATACTCACAGAGAATTTTACCCAGCATATTTTCCCCAGGGATACTGTCCTGAGAGATCTCTCCGGCCTTGTCGATTGTTATGCCACACGAGAATTCGTCTCCCTTGGTGGCTTCATATAGAAACCCTGTAGTTGCCAGTAGCCTATCCCTCAATCTCCCATTTTGATCAAATTTAAGGTGAATTACTTTACGCATTACTTTAAATTTGTACTGACCCCATTATGCATTTTGTTTGATTTTTTTCCCCACCCTCTTGGCTTGGTAGCCATCAATGGCGTTTTTAATATCTACAATGAGATCTAACCTTTGGTGATGCACAGCCATTTGACAATAATACAAGTGTTCTGCTGAAACATAAATAGTTTCTTCAAAAGAGATGGAGCACGGATACATATTGCTTAAGTAAGCATGGTGCGATTGGAATGCAAGTCCGTCAATGGTAGCTACTATTTTCACGGATTCCATCGATAGATTATGAGGTAGACTGTCAATATCCTTGTACAAATACCTTTTTCCATCAACCATAAGCACACTACCACGGAGTTTAACATCAATTTTACGTGATTTAGCTGCAGCGAACAGGCAGCGCATGTCTCTTCTTTCGTTCTGTTCCATAGGTGATAATGCATCAGAGATGTGGATGTTTTTCCAGTCCTGAACAGTTTTTAGTTTATTGATATTTTTAAATACCAGTGGTTTGAATGTGGGTTTCGCGAACTGAATCCTAATGGATCTTGGTCTCGTTGCTTCGGGGTTGAGTATTCCTAAACGGTAAGCAAGATGTATATCTGCATCCTCATGTTCAATCCCTAAGTCAGTGAGCAGACTTTTAGCTAACACCCTTGGATTTTTTGTGGAATTTTCCTTAACACCATCAATAATAATCAAACACCTTTTAAGATCGTCTTGGTCACTAATAAATTTTTTATCCAATTTTTCTAACGTTGCCCCTTTCTCCTGCAAATCCTTTTTCGCAGCATCTAGTTGCGCTTGGTTAGCATTTAAGTCGTCCCTTGGGATTTGCAGATCCTTTCTCAGAACGTCAACTTCATTTTTTAACGTAACAATATCACTCACTGCACCTGTCACTTGGCCTTGTATCGTGTCAACGCGCAGATCATTATTTGCGATGTATTGTTCAATGATAGAGCTCGAAGTGGTCATCTTCTTATCTAGTTTCTCTAGTCGGGTTTCTATTTTTAAGTCGGTTTCCTTTAGGTTAGCAAGAATTTGTTTTAGCATACTCTCACTATCCTGGAAATCATGTTCTTCACTTACGGTCGAACCAGCCCCGCCTGACGCCATTTCTGTTGTTGTTATGCCCGTTATGCTTGACTGGTCACGGCCCGCTTCGCTTCGAGTCCTCACGCCCGGCATGTAGTGAAGTTTGCTCGTAAATAGTCGACTAAATAGGTTACTTCACGAGTTTTCTGCCACCTATACGAGTTCTCCAGTAGTTAATGGCCCAGCTGTGCAAAATCGGTAGTCAAATTCCCACTCGTAACACTGTTTTTCTGCTATGTTTACCAGCGCTCAGCACCACTCGACCTAGCCAATTGCCGCCATTTTTTCCGTTCTTGATGTATACCTGTATTCGAGCTGTACAGTTTTAAAATAAATTGAATAGAAATATATATATATATATTATATGTCTGAACTCCTTTTCCATAAGTAAGGTTACCTGACATTATTACCAGCTGCCCTTTTTAACCTAGATTTGGTTGGGTGAATATTCTAGTGAGAAGAAAATAACCTACAAAAACATATATCTACAATCATATTTCTAAATGTTTAGAAGACATTTCAATAGGAATATTGTGTCTGTATCAAATTTCAATATTGTTCCCATATCAAAAGTTGATGTTGAACCAATATTAGTTTTTCATTGTTTTTGATTACCATTGATTTCACTGAGGGAAACTATGTCCACTCAATAGAATTGTTTGAGATTTCCACCCAAATTAGAAAACCTTTTGATATTCTATAGTTATAGTACAACAATGGGTGACTACATAAAAGTCTATAAAGTCAATAAAACCTATATTTATACAGTTGTGGGAAGGACTCTCAATTGAGTTTTCCCCAAAGCCTAAGTCAAAATAGAATAAGAGGAAAAGAACATAAAAGTAATTATTATGTGAAAGTCATTGTATAAAGGTTATTCACCGAATGGATCAAAGTACCCTCCTGGACTGAATAACCCACACAGACTCTAGTTAGTTTTTGTGTCTTAGTGTAACTTTGGAAACTGAAACTGTTTTTGATCAAGTTCCACTCAAAATCATAAAAACAGTATTTTGAATTATGAAATACCTTTGAGCTGTAAAAATCTTGAAGGAGTTTCTTAGTTCAAAACTGCTCTGCGTCTTTACATCTCCACTTCCTTCCTAGCTGCTTCACCTTTAACTCAGGCTAAGGGAGGTGTCATGTAAATAGGGACATTTTAATTAAGGCATTTAATTGAATAGTTCTAACGTCACGACTCTCCCCTTCCCAAGCAAGTCATGGCTGGGTAATCACACAGGCCATTCATCAGGGGATAGAGAGGGACCGTCTGTAAATCAACGCGCAGTGGAATGCAGTTAAAGGGGTAATTCAGATTAAGTAAGGGGTAACACTTATAGGTCATGCCAGTAGAGGCATATCAATTAGCCTACTTCCCTCCTCTCCTTATACATTTCTTAGTTCACTTACTACCTGACTTACCACCTCCCCTCTTGCATATACTACCCCAAAGTTAACCCTCATAAACTTTATTTCAATGATGTAACTGGTATATTGCCCTCTAATTATATCTCCTGATCACTAGACTGTATCGTGACAAATACAAATACGATCAGGAACTTTGTTCACAATCCATCGAGGCTAAAGAATTTACCTGCCATGTACATGATAAGGATGTATAGAAATGTGAGGACTAAAAGGTATTGACGAGAAACATAATCACCCTGATGTAGTCACACACTGGTGTTTAGTACAGTACGCCAGCTATGTCATGCAATTATCTCTTTCTAATTTCCCAGGTTTAATTGGACCTTCAAAGGCCTAGTCGGGGAGGATGCAGTAGGGTGCGGGAGGGAGGGTGGGATTAGAACACCTCTTCTTTGACGTCATAGGGGATTGGAGAATGGGGCCAGGGGTTGAGAAAGGGAGGGATGGAGGGAGGGAGGGGGAAAGAAGGAAGGAGATACTGAAAAATAGAATCACATTAAATCAAGATTGTTTTACCTGGCAAACAACCATCATATTCTTTTTACCTATTAAAGTGAAACAGACTAAAAATTATACATTTCATAGAGTTTATAATTATTCGTCAACACACCAACAATACCAGAAATAACAATGCCTAGGCAAAACCACATAATAGTATGTGCATCTAAAATATATGCAGTACCCTGACCCAAAGATATAGAATCAGTGTATAGATAATAAGATTCACATTCTTGTCATATTCAAAAGGAACAAGTTTATTTTAACTTATCATTTAGCACACACAAGGAAAAGCTAATGTATCATGTTATGTAACCTGCAGAATCCAGAACATTTGCGCTGTAAAGCCCTCAACCCTGTAAATAGGCTTCGACAAGGGGCAATCACAGCACCACCGGACACCACCGGACGAGGACCTCTCTACACTACACGGGCCCTGATGAACACCACACCAACACACACGCACACCGAGCACAACTACGCAGTTGGACACCCGAAGTGGACCCGACTTCCGTTCCTTCTGCAACATACTACAGTCCCACAGATCGACTTACTCTACAACTACACGCTCACTACACACATCGCAAGACTACACACACCACCTCCAACCGCATCTCTGAGCCTATTCGGGTGCGGTATATAAATACTCCTCTCGGAGCGCTCTCGTCCTACTACCTACAACCCCTACCCCTAACAAGCTGTCAGGAGCGAGTCACCAAGTTGCCATATGCTCCAGTAGGCCTGCTGTATAAATACACACCTACAGAACCCAACCTGTAACCTGTAACCTGGCAATAATCACGGCTTCGTGCCCCCTCAGTTAGTTCTGTGTGTGTCCCCTTTAGGTGCTATAATGATCCATCTTTATTGTGAATGTAAGCTCGGGACAGGCACCCCCAAAAGGCCCCTTACAGCCACGTCTCTCTTTTGTCTATACTCGTTGCTTAAGCTATACAATCAGGATAATACTCATTGGACATGTAGGTCTATGTAACTGTGACCTTTCTTATGTCATTATAAATTCATTCATACTCCGGTTTAGGGTTAAGCCACAAAAAACATATCATTTTATTTAAGTGCACCACCCTGTGCCCAACTGTATAGTTTATTCTATTGCATAGAAGGCATAATTATCTGTCTATGGAAACAGTTATTATATGTCAACAATGGGCACAGGATGTTTGATGATTTTTCTCATAATTATGATCTTACTGAGGAAAACACTTAGTGTTGTAGGTGACACGTCATGCCCCCCTCGACAACACAAAAAGAAAAAAAATTGTTGTTGGAGGGAAGAGGTGTTTGGCTTATCCCCGCTAGCTATTAAACCTGACGTTACGACACAAAACTGCCCCCGGCAAATCTGTTTACACCCAGACCCCAGTAATGACGTCTGATGTAATGTATGTATTAAAGTAATTTTCATTTAATGATTCTAATTACAATTTTTTTTTCTGAAGACTGAGTTTACCATTCTACTTAGTAACCCTCATGAACTAATTAGATATATACTGCAACTTTAGCTCTGGCTGGCGTATGACATGTCTAAACTACTTTTCCATCAGTAAGGTAACCTGACGTCATTAATAGCTGCCCTTTCTGACCCGAATTTAGTTTGGTGAATACCAATTAAAGCCTTCAACATGGCATGAAATCCAGAAGAATCCATACCTCTAGATTGAAAATCAAATGCTTGAATTTAAAGATAGTATTACTCATAACTCCTATTAAGCTATGTGTTTTTTCTGTTCTCAGGTATGTGGGTATATTCTTCATTAATTTCTTTTTCTTTATATTAGACTTATTGAACATAAAATAGTAAAGTCGTGTGAGAACAAAAACTACTTACATATGTGCAATCCAACTTCTAAATATTTAAAACACATTTCATGTGGAATATTGTTTCCATATCAAACTTCAACATTGCATCAATATCAAAAGTTGATATGGAAAGAATATTATTAGATTTTCATGGTTTTTATTGATCACTGATTTTGAGGGAAGCTATATCTACTTAATAGAACACTACATAAAATCTATGCAGTTAACATTCCAAATCATGTCTTTTGAAAACAGAACAGCCATGTACCAGGAATTACATAGAATTGAATGATGTTGATTACAATGGGGTTTTCCCAAAACCCAAGTCAAAAAAGAATTACAGAGGAAAAGGACATACAGACAATCATTATGTGAAAGGTACTATATAAAAGTTATTTACAGAATAGATGGAAGTACCCTCTTGGACTGAATTACCCACACAGACTCTAGTTAGTTTCTGTGTCTGGGTCTGGATCAATTAAGTTCCACTTAAAATCCTAAAACAGATATATCAAGTTATAAAATACCTTTAAGCTGTAAAATTCTTGGAGGAATTTCTTCTTCTTTCTTCTTTCGCCTTTCTTTCTTCTACGTCCTTACATCTTCACTGCGTCGTTAGCTGCTTCACAATTAACACAGGCCAAGGAAGGGGCTATGCTTATAAGGAAATTTTTGTTTTCTTTTTAAATTGAGTAATTGATTTAATTGAGTAGAACATCACGACCCTCCCCTTCCTAAGTCGTGCCAGCACACCCTCCCCCCTGCCATGGTAGGGTAATCATGTAGAGTGCGGGGGAACAGATGGGTGTGGATATGTACAACACCCCTCACATAGTGCGTGTATGTGAGCGAAGTTTATGACCATCATTTCAATTCCAGGGACGTAGCCAGCCCAGACACCAAGCGGGTTCCAAAAAAAACGAGGGGGATCCAGGTAAATTTATGTGGGTTCAATCAGTGATTCTGTATAATATTTCATACATTGTCCTAATGTTTAGGAGGACTAAAGCGGGTTCCAGACACCTAGGAACCCCCTTGCTATGCCACTGTATTTGTAAGCTATATGAGCAACATCCCATCTCCTGCACCACCCCTTACTCCCTTCCCTTTCCCATAACCTGCCCCTCCATACAAGCATACTTCCCAACAATCTGCTTATCCCAGGCCATGCAGGCTTTTCAATGTGCCATAGACGCAGAGAGGAGAGGTATGTTAGAAGGTGTAAATATGGGAACAACTTTGCTTACATAGTGTGTGTAAGTAAGTGATATTTATGAACGTCATTTCCATGTTTATATAAACAGGTGTTGCTCAAAATGTATTCTAATATGGGTGACAATTTTGAATTTGTACTGAAGTGTTTAACGACCATGTAATTACCTCCATCTCTCCCTCACCTGCTCTACTATACTCTACCCCCCTACCCCTTCCTCTCCTACCCTCCCCCGTCCCTCCCTCTTTCGCCTACTCTACCCTATATCTCCTCCCTCCCTCCCTCCCTCCCTCCCTCCCTCCCTCCCTCCCTCCCTCCCTCCCTCCCTCCCTCCTTCCCTCCCTCCTTCGCTTCCTTACACTTTCAAAATCACCTGCTACCTACCTAACCACCTCCCCTCTTGCATACTACCCCAATGCAAGCATTCATAAATTTGGAGATTTAATCCAATGATGTAACTGGAACATTGCACTCTTATTATAGCTCGTTATCACTAAGTTGTATTTTGAAGAATACAAATACAAATAACCAAATTTTATTCACAACCCATCAGGGCCAAATAATTTACATGTTATGTATGCATAATACAGACTTATGTAAATGTGAAGATTAAATGAGGTTGACTAGAAACATAATCACATCGAGGTAGACACATACTGGTATCTAGTACAGTACACCAGCTACGTCATGCAGTTATCTCTATCTACATCACGGAGTCCTAGGTCTTACTAGGACACACTACCCATAGTGTCTGATTGTTTCAAAATCATATTTTACGGTAGGGCCGACTGGTGTGGAAAGGCTCTCTGTCATGGAGTCTGGGGAGCAGGTGGATTAAGGTTACTGGAAAAGGTAGGGGAAAGGGAGTAGGCCAGGCTGTATTACAAAACCTTTCCAGTGCGTCTTTAGGGCCATCCATAATGACATCATGCTATTTTCTGGCCATTTTAGGCCACCCTTCCTCCCCCCTTGCTAAGAATGACAAGAATACCTCTTCCCTCAGTGGCAGATCCAGGGGGGGCAAAAGGGGCAATTGCACCCCCCCCCCCCGCCACCGCTCCTCCTCCCCACCCCCCCCCACCCCCACCCCCCCCCCCCCCCCCCCGGACCAAAAATGAACTCTCGTAGTTTTGACAAATCCGAGGAGAAATATTGCAAGGTAAATCAAGGGGGGGGGGGACAGATAACTTGCCCCCCTAGGAGACAGTCCGTCCCTGACCTACTTAACTCTCACTTTGGGAAACAGTGGGTCTGGCTGCTACAGACTAGGGTGAAATAAAGAACCTGGATCCACCCCTGCCCCTCGCATATAAAGTATAAAAAGGTATGGAACCATAAGCCATGTCCCTGGCTATATAGATTTTCTTGCCTAGGGGCCAGACTGACTCTCAGAACATTGCTGATCCTAATCAAAAATAGAAATTTCAGTATTGAAAATTCTGACTTTATCTAAACATGACCCCCCTCGATCCCTTGTCATGTTTGGTCTTGGAAGCATGACCCCCTCTCCCCTGCTGCATGACATCATTATGGACATCTCCCTTTTGCCAACAGTCATCCAGGGCCAGCCTAATGTGGTCATAATTATACTACAATGATAAGGCCGGGAATACCATTTAGCCCATATTACCAGGTGGTATGATTTTCTGAGTTGTTGCATTTTACCAAGATGATTTAAGAATTTAGGATGTCCCGATTCTCTTAGGTTCTAGTCCCAACCTGATGAGTGTGGAGTGAGAGTGAAAAGCCAAATCATACCACAAAAATGTACAACTATTATGCAAACAATAACTAACATGATTGAATAAGAATCCTTACCCTGACGCTTAGAGAACATTAATGTCTTGCCAAATGTTAATCAACATGTCAATATAAGGTAAACCATGTACCATTATACTTCATAAGTACAACACCATGGATTTAAGGATAGACAAGACCTCTTTGGGGGAATTGCAGTACTCCTTCCAATTGGCTCTATGCTCTTCATTTCCTATATAATCTTTGTATTTCCTTAGGCAATGAAATAGTCTTATATTACCGTTTCAAGTCATTTAAACTATATAATGCGTTGATGCATACCTGTGTAGGGTTACCGGGAATTAAAAACATTTATCTATCATTCCGCCTTTTAATTGTACTGTGCAATGCAAAATACCGCAAATGACACACCAAGAGGTGTTACATATCCCTGCAGTGCATTTGAGACAAAAAAAGAGAATGTTGAGTTGATTGCAGCCATAGTGAAAGGATTCAATAATGATAAATTATTGAATCAGAATATTCATATTATAATAAGAAGACACTATTAAGGAGTATGTTGTGGGATATATTTACCCCCGGAACCGACGGAACCCCGGCCATCAGGCCAAGGTCCCGTCAGTTCCCGGGGTAAATATATCCCACCGATATACAACATAAGTGTGTCTTCTTTATTTTATGTGATGACTACACATGCAATTTAGGTTCTAACTTGATAAATCATCAGTTTAATGCTCGATGCTGATTGGCCAATACCATGGAAATGGTGGTTACGTGATGCTTTTCCTTGAAACATCTTGAGGTAAATATAGGCCGAACGGGATATATTTGTCTCTACATCAAGAGGGCTTATTTGATTTGAAATAGCACAATAGGGAGTTTCAGATACTCCAAGGCGTGACTTAACGTAGACGTAACGTTTTTTTTTTCTCAGCTTTTATAATACATTTCAAAAATAGTTCTTTATTGATATACTAGTATATGACTATCATGCAGTGCCATTTAAGAAAACTATACAAATATACCCTCATATATGATTGGATATACGTTGATGCATGCGTTGTGGTAACTGAAACACCCTACTTGCTGCTGTCTTCCCCAGCCATGATATAAATGATCATTAATACAGCTACCCATACACTTAAAGGACATTACCACTAGGTGATCTCACCGTCGATGGCAATGGTTGAAGGTTATTTCAAGAAATTTTGATATTATACCATTATATTAAGATCATATATATGGGTTGTAAAAAAATAAAAGGTTGAAATTTAAAATATGAATTGTTTTTGGCCGTGAGTTCCTTCCGCTGGATACAGTGCGGCAGGTGGAATTGACTAAGCCATAAAGTATTTGGGAAGGCTGAAACCAGCGAATTTAGAAAAAAACATAGTGGATCTCGCTTTCGTACCGTTTTATATAGAGTGGTAACCACCAATTTTACCTCCCGTCGCTCAGGAAGCGCAGCATACGTACAGTAATCATAATGTTTCTTGTGCAGTCGCCTGTCACCGCTAAAGTCATTTAGTGGGTATGACCATTTAGGCACTTGAAGTTTGTATTCTGATTCTGAAATAGACTAGGTGTGTGCCGACCTCTATCATCGAAAGAAACTACTATAGACAGGAAAAGTAGCTTCTATGAAGCATGCTGTGCTTATTTACTTTAGGCTGATGATATAAGTCAGGCATAGGATTAGGTTGGGGGGAGGTTATTCATGCTGTAAACTTCAAACTGCCATTTTCTGAATAGAAACATTTACACATGTGTAATATACTGCTAATTGTCCAAAAGAATCCCATGATATATAGCTTGATAACCACAAACAATCTTGTTAAATGTATGAGTATAGTTTTTAGACACCAGGGTCATCCCTGTCAGCGCTTTTGGTTAAGCCTTTCACTATGCGAAGTGCCTTGAGGCATTGCCAGCCAAGAGGTGCCAGATGCATTGATGAAATCTCTCCATGAACTGACCTGTCCTTTTTTTGATATTAAAACAAGTGACTTCGTACCAGTACTATTAATTATAAATTAATTATACCCAGCTGGAGGTGTGACGTTACGATAACGCTGCAGCAACGTTCTGTAATAGTCCTTGTTACGTTATTTTGATGGCTCCCAAAAATGTTACTGCAACATACTGCTGTGGCATTGTACTACAATATTATTATAACGTTCTGGTGTTGTTCTTCAACCTAAACAGAATGTTCTGCTTTGGTTTTATCCTAACCTACCAAAAAATGATGATATAATAACATTCTTATTAGGTGAGGTTTCAACCTCACCATCAATAACATTATTGTTACATGCCATCCAAGTAAGTAATACATTGATTAAAAAAGGATGTTTGTAGAATGTTTCTGCTACGTCACAAGCTGGCTAGGTATGCATTTACAATGGTGCTAATTGTACACTTAAGATTTTTATGCAAACTGAAAATCTTCATCTTTATTCAGTTTTTACATTAATGTATATGTGGTGCCGCCTTTGTGTTTCTGACTAGAAATATTACTTTTGGAACATGCCCAAAAAGGATGGACGTAGAAGAGCAGCAACTTAATTCCAAATCTGGAAAATTTTACAAGGAGGTTATAAGTTGTTCTTTTATCTGAGTAATTCCGCGGAAGCGCAAAGGTTCCCATTTTGAACAAGCGTTTATGACATGGCATTAGAGTAAGGAACGTGCACGAGATTATGAGTATTGAGTACAAGAATGTGACATCTGACATTAAGAATATAGACACATTTTCAAAAAGATTCAGATCTCCCACCCTTCATGAGCTAAAGTATGCATTGGATTAGTACAGGGACATACACGATCCCTGCTCCCCTCTTGATGCATACATACCTTCTGTCTGAGCCAGGTGAGTGATAATTTCGTTCGACTGGATGCCTTTTACCGCTTTTCTTTCTTTGTATGGTATTCGTTGGTTCCTGAAAATGTTACAGGTCCCATGTAGGGGTGACATCAATTTTCATTGGTCAATGTCTGTTTGCCCTCTGGTGTATACACAGATACATGGTGGGTGAGTTTTCTTGAGGCTCATACCCACTAGGCAATTTTTCTGGTGCCAAGCGGCACGAGAATGGGAAAATGGCTATTGTCTTCTCTGGGTAACTGTAATATCAAGCAATGTTCCAGCCAATGTTCCTGCCAATGATCCCGTGGATGTTCCTGCCAATGTTCATGCCGATGTTCCAGCCAATGTTTCCGCCGATGTTTCTGCCATTGTTCCCGCAGATTTTCCCACATTTTCCTGCACATCCCGTCGCATGTCGCCCATCCCTAGAATTGGCACTATACCCATGGGGAGTTGCCCATTGATCCTGAATTGCCCAACTACTTTACCAGCAATCCTCCCAGTTGCTTGTCACCCGTTACCACTAGAGTCGCTTAGTGGGTATGGCCCTTTAGTGTGTATGTGATGGGTGCAGGAGCTGATGGGTCCAGGGCCGTACCCAGGGTTGGTGGCGGGGGGGGTGGTGAGTTCCTAAAGGTGGAACTCTTCTATATTTTCGGAAAGTGATATTGGGAAAATACTTCATAAGTTCCATATACAACTTGATTGTATAAATGGGAGAAGAGCATGTCCCATGTGTACATAAAGTCATAACACTATGCATCAAGCAATATGTAGATTTTGATATGAAAATGGCGGGGCAACCCCAATGGTGGGGGACATATATTTATCAAATGTTATAATTATTCTTTTTTTCATAAATACAAAACTAGGACCAAGGTAGAAGGTAGATGGTATGTCTACTGAATCATGTGGTTAATTAAATCAGCTTTCCTTAAGAGGATAGTATCTTTTAAGGTAGCATTTCAAAGGTTATTGAAAAGGGAAACAAAAATTAGTTAAAGTGTTTCAGTGGAAACTTTCCTCTAATATTTAAATATAGACCTTGTGCAGACAGGGTCACGTGATCTGGTTTTGGTAATCACCATGTGGTCACCACAACCACAAGGCTATGACAACCCTAGGTAAATTTGGCATATACATACACTCTAATTGCTTAAGTATTATCAATAAGAATCAATTCAAATTGATCACCAATATGGCAGCCAGTACATTTTGGGAAGTATGACGTCATGTGCACAACGTCTATAAAGGATGATGAAGAAGGAAACATTTCCACCTGGGTGGAACTAATTATGACTGGTGCTCTGTGGGGGGGGGGGGGGGTGGCCCACCACCCCCACCTACCCCCCTGGGTACAGGCCTGTGGGTAAATATGCTGTAATTTCATTTCCCAGGTATGAACTAAATTGTGTAGCAATTTAATGTGGTAGTTGGTACAGTTTCGGATGATTACCTCACCAGTTGTTTTCAGATTTAGACCCACATCTTATTTCTTTTCAGATTTAGACCCACGTCAGTCTTGATTTGCATTGCCATACAGATAAGTGCAATCATTTGGATCATTTTTCTCTGACTAACCTTGTCTGGTGTCTGATACTGCAGACAAAATGATGCTCTATGAATAATACAAACATGATTCTTTTACTATTGCAAAGGTCATGTCACCTTCCTCAAGGATATAATAAAAGGTCTGTTGGGAACACATGTTTGAATCCATAAACCATTTTCTTGAAATGTATTTTAAAAGAAAATAGACGAACATTTCATTGATTACTAGATATCTACAATTTTTAAACCTTAAGAGTATCCTTGAAATTATTTCATTTTAGTCTGTTTACCTAGTGTGCAAATAGTATGTATTAATAACCTGACCATATCAGGCAACTATTTTCAAGCTGCATACTAATTAAACATATTCAACTGCAAGACGAATCTGTAGTGAAGTTAGATGAACTTTATTATTTCAAGTGAATGGCATCTCCATAATACATGATATATCAACATGTAACCCAATTTTATGATAATTGTTAAACCACATCTTTGAGCTAAGGGGCACCCTTTGTAAACCATAGTTCTAGTTCCACCAATAATAATGATTCCCATTGTTAGAAATGAAAATTGTTAGAAAACATACATTTTTCATCTCCTTCCACCGTTCATTGTTCAAGAAACCTTCCCAATGGTAAGACCCTCTGGTTTCTAGTGATACTCTTTTTATGTAAAAATATGTTATTCAAAATTTAGATTTTACAATCCCCAGAAAAGTTTATTCCTACTGCTCACTCTTCAGGAAGTAATTCATAATTAAAGAGTTGGAAAGAAGTAATTGGCACGTGTTGACATCCTTTAGAAAAGTCTTTGGGGCAGACCTCCAGAACCCCATCTTCGGCCCTGAAAATAAATAAAGATAACATTAATTCTTGTTTATGTTGGGAGTAGCCCCTTGAAATTAGACAAGAAAAACTGTAAGGTACTTTCCTGTCTATGTAGGTTATTGAATGACAATAATATTTTGTAGATTCTTTGCACATATGAATATGTATATGTATAGAATTAAGAGGCTCAAAGCTGTAAACACTCAAAAAAAACAATCGTACTTTAAAGCCACTGTCTCGTCTGTGAGATGGGTGAAAATTGATACGTTGTATCTCACGTACCACAATGCCAAATTCACAACGTGACCAATAATGTCATCAGATTATTTTCTAACTTTGCAAAACATGTCACTGGCTGCAGCGTCAATAGGCTAACATTGGCATATGTTAGCCTAACAACACACAGATAAGACTGCTGCTTAAATTGTTCTGGATAGACTAAAATCTCGAGCCTTTAAAGAAGTATTTGTTATTCAGGATTGGTGCAATTATGTGCTATTTAAATGCAAATGGTATGGTGTATATTTATGTAGATGGCAAGTTGGATCTTTAAAAGTATGCTGGTACGTTGATGAATACCATCTCAAATTGTCCAGTTAATTCAAATGTATTTAAAGAAAAGAATTGTAAGACATAATTACAGACAGACTCCACAATACTCTACATTTCATTGACATTGTACATGCCACTCACCTTCTCTTTGTCGGTATCTGAAGGTACACTCATAACAAATCGACAAAAGGTGATAATCTGTCACTGTTTTCATAGATATCTCCATGACAATGGATTACTGAAAAGTAACTATTACTAGACACTTTTTTCCCATTCCATGTCATTTAAAAATCATTAAGGTACTTGTTCATAAGGGACCAGGTTTCTTAGATGAAAACAAACACAAAAGAGAAAAACACATACCCATCGCAGTGGAGGAAAACTTCTCCTCAACTGGCCAGTGTTTAAGAGTTCAGGGTTCAGATCCTGTGGTATGAGTTCTTGCAATATGTACTTGGAAATGGATCGGAAGAGAAACATAGCCAATGTCAAAGAGATGAAACCTATGCCAACTGATAAAGCCAGCAACCCTACTCCTTCTGGTCGACGTTCTTTCTCTATGTAGTGGAAAAAAGTAATATTATGAAACTGCAATTTAGATACTTCAACACAATTAGTTTTACCCTTTGTTTTGTCAAAACTTCAACTGACTACCTTGACAATTGAAGCATATCTATAGCTATTTTCCATTTGTTATTTGATGGTACAGTTATAATCATTGTTAATCAGTAATTTTGGCCAGTTCTAATTCCAAACACAGGATCCTTCCATTAAAAAAGCCTATTTTTACTTCAGTTCATTTCAATTCAGTTTAAGTAAGTTTTTTAAGTCTAAGGAAACTTAGAAAGAAATTTGTAAAAGAGTTATGAACTGCAATAAATACAACATTGACAACAATGTTGCTGCAATCCTTTTGGGAATACACAAATTAACATTGTAACAACATCATTTTGCAATGTTGTTACAACCAAACAGTGATGTTGTAGCAAAGTTGTAGCAACATAGAATTGTTGGCTGGATTCATAAGATTCGTTTTTTAGAATGAGTGTTAATGATGTTAACCTTCTAAAATTTGAGGTTTCTGCATTATTAAGAAAGGTATTGCAATTTTATTAACCGCTACAATTGCATGGATAAGGAGGAAACTTACCAATATTGCACCTTTCACCAATGTATCCTGGTGGACAAATACAGAGGAACTCATCAACAAGTGAGTAACACGTGCCCCCATTCATGCAGGGAGAGTAGGAGCATGCTTCAATTTCTGTAGAGTTAGACAGAAAAAGAAAATAACATAAGTCCGTTGACAACTTTTTCAGCACACTTTGATTTCTATTAACTAGTACTAGCGTCCTAAAGATTTCCAAACTAAAATAAGTTGAAAGTCTCTAGCAGATGACCTCAAATACCTGAACTTGTGCTTTCAGTCATTTCTTAGCATGAGGATTAAATATATATTTTTTCTCTTTTTGTGTCTTGTTTTAGCATTCCTTTCTAAACACACAGCACAGACCATTCAATGTAGGCAATAAATAATTTAATATACATCTCATTAATTCTGATACTTATCATCTTCACATAGAATTTTGTGTTCGCAGTTGCCCAAATCATATCTGAAGGTTTGGATGTAAACTGATTGCAAGAATTTCGTATACATATATAGGAACTATGTCTTTACTCAGTAAAGGCTTGTACATAAAAGGTTTCACATGGAAGAACATACAATGATGAATATATATATAGGCCTATATATGGGGTGTCGGCAATTAAACCCCGAGGAATGCCCCTTCAACTGGGAAGGGGCTCTTGAAGGTAAACACAGTTTAGTTCCCAGTACAAACTTTGGAAAATACTGAATAGGAATAGGGATGAGTTAGCCTTTTATGTATGAATCATAAAGATCTATCAGAAGAGAGGGGTATATATTTAGTTTATCCCCATTATCAAAAACTGTGGAAAATACTTTAGGAATAGGGACGAGTTAGCCTATTAGGTATGAATCCTAAAGATCTATCAGAAGAGAAGGATATATATTTCGTTTAATCACCATTAGTAGAGTATCATTCAGGCCTATTCTCTGAAGGAAGTTTTATTCCAGGCTTGATAAGAAAGAAATTGAGAAATCTACAACAATTCAACAATACATAAAGGGTGCATATCATCAACTTACTGGTGTCACAGGTTTTACTGGTGTACCCAACTTCACAGGTACATACAAATCCTTCATCATGTGGACTGCACAGTCCCCCGTTCTTACAGGGTGAAGAGGCACAAGGATCTAATGTACAAGAATACAAATCCTTTTGTTAAAATCTTGTAACAAACATTATAAGTGTACTTTTTTCCTCACAGGCCTTAGCACCTGAGGTATGATAAAAGTGCACATCATACCATAGTGACCGTGTTATGGTTAACAAATGCCGATTTTCCATTTCTTTGATTTAATTTCCTCTGAAAATATGACATAAGGCCTTACATCTTATATATCATCCAAAAGAGAATTTCAAGACCATTATATTGATGTATGACATGTCTATTTTTGAACTTTATTGCCATATCTCATTTTCAAATTCAGTAGCAAAGTCTGTATGTGGTATACTGCTTAATAAAGAAGTTATTGTTTCTCTAGTATTTTCATATTCTGCTTAAAAAGATAAAATAGCCCTAATTAAGGCTCGTGATATTTACCTGGCTCATCATTATCATCAATACGCACAACTAGGACACTAACAGGTGATCCGTCAATTTCAAGGAATATGAAGAATGTTTCCCTTGGTTCGGCAACATTGTCGTCATAGGTAGAGATGGTGAATGAGACTCTGGTGTCTCCCACTGTCACAGGAATAGAAGCTGCTGACAAGATGTAATCTGCAGCCCCGCTGGTGCTTTCATCTTGGCTGGCTAGTCTACAAATACATGTTTCATGTTGTGATAATGAGAAGAATAACAAATATGTCCACACCTTGTGATCGTGAATGACCAACTGATTTTAATAGAGAGAAATATCGCAAATACGGATATCGTTATGAAAGGTCTATCAAAATAAAGGTGGCAGCATGTAATATGCTATGGTGTTAAGAGACATGGAGTAATCAGTTGATATGTAGAATATTATATGGTTGAAGATAAATGTATGTTCTATGTTTTGATATGAATAAATATTTATGATATTAATATCAATTTATGATGACACGATGTTACATAAAATGACAGAACGCATGGATTATTAAGTTATTATGCAATATCTAGAATACGATTTTGAGAAACATCAAGGCAGGGGCCAGAGGATTATTGCACAAGCCATTGTTCTAATTTAAAGTCAACAAAAAAGTAAGATATAAGTTGCCTATTTATTTCATAAAAAGATTTGTATTTGCGTTGTTGTGTTCCTTTTCCTTCGTAATAAATGGAATGAACTTCATTTTACCCTTAAAAAAGGTCTCGCAATTAAAGTGAAAGGATATGGGTATGCATTTTTATGCTATTTCAAACAGTTTGGTGGGTCATAGTATGAATATAAAAAAAGTAAATACAGGTTGCATTCTTTTACTGTATGTGCTTCACTATATGCCTAACATGTTCTTTTTCAGGAGTTTTTTAACCCAGGACATTTCAATCTATAACAGAGTTTTAACCATACTTACTTTTGAGGCATGATATTCAGCCTTTCTGATGTGACAGTTAATTCAATAGATGTAACTGTGTAATATTTATTTTTACATAAAACTTGCAATCTAATTACTAACTTATGATTTTCTCACTAATGGGGTGCTATTCCATAGGGTTCTCTTGGTTCAGCAACATGCAGGAGCATGACTATTTCTTAGAGTACGCATTATTTATGAAAGGAAATTTTAAGCATTTGGGCATCATATGTATTTGTCTGCTTAACATCAGTGACAACATTATCAATACATTCTGGATATCATTTTCAATCACTCTGAATATACGTAGGGAATGTGGGTTAGTCTGTACCTACTATGAAATTTCTGGCGTGTCTGAATGTGGTAACCATTGCCATCTTGTACAAGGGGACCTGAGTCATTGAGGTGGAGGAGGTGAAATAAGAACTGGTAAAGTATCCACTTACCTTAATGTAAAGGGTGAGGATCCTGCCACAGTTATGGGGACTTCTACTGGGCGACCTCCCTCCACAACTACGAGCTCATTGGAGAGAAAGCGGGCGCGGTTTGGTACAAATTCTATTTGAAACAATCAAGACAAAAGAGGGAAATGATTCTTTACTCAACCTAATTGAAAGTGATGTTCTTAGTTAGTCAAACAATGTACTACTAATTCTGGTTTTTATTCCATTGTAATTTCTAGTTTACCACCTAGGTTTAATGCGTGATTATTCATACTATCATTTTGTAGAATATAACAGCTTTTGTGGAATATTGGTTTATATTTGAATTATAAAGTACTATATGTTTTTGGAGAGAACTGGCTCAGCTTTCAGGGAACTTTCCATTAATTATATACCCACGTTTACATGATCAGCAGACCACTCACACCTTGTTGGCACATACATATACCTTGTACTTCTTCAGTAATATATGCATATTTACCCAGCTTTTGTACTCAATAGAACCCCCCCCCCCCCCCAGTTACAAGTTACAAGCAAGATCAATATAAAGGATGATATATCACATTTTGTGTGTATTGATATATAGTGATTATTTCTATAATATAGAGTGACTGTTTACTTACCTGGTTCATCATTATCTGTAATATGAACAGTGATCATTGAGATTTCTGTTGAATCTGAATCTCTGGTCAATTTGATGGCAAACGTCTCTTCAGGTTCCTCTATGTCATCATCTATAACTGTCAGAGTCAGAGGTTCCACTTCCCAATCTCCAGACTCCCCGATTGCAACAGCCAATGAATCTGGTGATAAACTGTAGTCAACACCTCGAGAAGCTGTGACATCCATGGTTGTAACCCTGTGCGAATAGGTTTTCATATGTGGTGATAAGCATCAATGTCTTCCAATTCAATAAATAAATTAAACAAATAAAACCACAGTTGAAATAGTTGTGTAATTGAACAATGATACCAAATATTGGTCAGCATTCTATTATTCATTGTTCAAAGTGTATACACTTACATTCCCCTCTAATGCATCCATACTTATTTGGACATTTATTACTAGACTACAAAGTAAAGTACTTAAGAGAAAGTCACACAGCAGGCAGACTAAGCAAAGTTAACATAAGGGCCCACATTTCATTGGCTCTGACATGCTATAGGCCTACTATCCCCAATTGTAGCAAATTTACACCTTATATGAAGGTCAATTCACGTTTCATGAAATTTTAGGGGAAAGTCATATTGAAGTCTATCTAATTTTGATCTTGATAAACGATCCTGCCCATCTGATATTTGATATCTCTACACCAATTTAAAAGAAGGCTGGCACAGCGTTGGCTGACCCTATGGCATAAACAAATTGTCAAATGCCTTACATCCAATTCTTTTGTGATGATTCAATTACATAGGGAAAGACGCTATGTCCATCTAGTGATTTTTACATTCACCAAATAACCATCATGTTGAAGAAATAGTGCAGGGTTATTTCATTACTGAAATGTTTCTGCAGAATCAGTTTGAATTGAAGCCGGGTTTAGATATTCACAGTTATTTTTTGAAAATATCGAATTTACATACTCACAGATTGTAGGTATAGGCCCTGCATTATTACCATATTATCTATGGAATCCAATGCACTGTAATGCATGACAGATTTCCTATTGTTCCATTTTCTGCATCTGCAGGAGGCTCCACACCTTGCCCGTCCTAGGCATTAGCTCCAGAACACACATTGCCTGTTCAACCCTCCGTGTAAATAGTACAAGAGTCCTACAAGTGTCCACAACATTCACGCCCTAAAATAATATAGACCCATGAATATGTCCACCTAATTTTGATGAAGGGATGCAAGAGAAAAGTTACAAATATTTAAGTGTCAAAAGTATTTAGACTCACGTGATTGTAAATTCTGTCAGGGCTGTGACATCGATTGGAATCTGAACTTCACCTCCACCTTCTGATACATAAAGCTGGGTCGGGGCCAGAGTGCCACTGTTGGCTGAAAAAAAAAATCATCAAAAGCACGTCTACAAATCCACTTCTGTTTTAGTTATATTTTAATTCATCCTGGAAGTAAAATTGAGCAAATGACTGTTACTATTGTAATCTAGCTCCATCATCTATTTCAATTATCTTAGTTGAATATTGTAACAAGCTGCCATATCATGTAAAAACTGTACTGTGGCTTTTTTTTCTTTTTTTATTTATTAACCACATTCACTTAGATCAGTGTTCTTGTATGTAGGTAGACTTACAATATATCAAGTAAACTAAAACAGATCAGATCAGGTCAAGCTAATAAACCCAATACACAAATTGTTCAATTAAACAGTTAATCTTGTTACCATATACAATACAAATTTGACACTAATGCATACAAAGAAATGGAAAATCTGATTTATGGTTTTGAAAAACGGAAAATATCTAGCAGTCAGAAAACTAGTGCAAATATTTACCGTTATCATTCACATGATGACGTCTAGTGTATCTAGTGCAGGTGTCTGTGTTGACCAAATGCAAGTAACAATGAAAAAGAAATCCCTATATTCCACCTTACGGTGCATAGTTTTACTTGCAGTGGTGGTGAACTGTGCTAGTAAAATACCGTGCAGATAATGGAATATGGCAAGGGTTGATCGATCAACAGTGCCAGTACTTACCAATGGGAGTGGTATCATAAATATGCACCGTCAAAGTATCAACCACGTTATTATTCACGACAAGGTCTGCAGTAAAAGAACTCTCTATTTCTTCAACTTCGTCTTTTATGCTACGGATACGCAAAACCGTCAGAAAAAATATGTATGATACTGTATAGTCATCCGATGTAGCTGTGCCTTCAGTGACTCGTACTCTGAAAAAAACGCAACCAATAATATTATATTGCGTACATTCATACAATTGCAAATCAACTTAAAAAGCACTTTCTTCATTTGAACGCAACATGCCATCAGCGACCTCTCATTTTTTAGTGTTAAAACCTAAATAGGCACCTTTTTTGTTTTTATAACAATAATGTCTTAAATCTTTCAGATTAAGAAATGTAAACTTCATAAATATCTTAAGAGACAACGAACTATGCACATCCTTACTAATTATAAAGGGTAACATCAGCATTGTAAATATGCAGGGCTTTTGTTGAGTGAAATTTGGGGACAGAAAATGGCGCGAACAGGGTGAGAATTATTAATGTGCTCTTCCCTTAATGTTAATTTTTTCCGTGTTATTATGAGTATGATTTACAATATGCAATAATTATCTTTGTATACAGGAATTGCTTCTTACTTCTTTACTCTAGTCAATTGTTATCTATTATTGAATTTTATGTGAATGATTTTTACCATATATTTGTTGTAACTTGATTTTATGTATATGAATTCAATTGAACAAATTATTGCGAACTGTGTTACTGATTGGTATGAGGTAATTACCTCATATAACTCAGATGTAAAGAGAATACAAGTTATGTAACTTACTTGATGTCTGAATAAACAAATGAATTTTAAAAAATAGGGGTTTTCTACTAAACTAAGTTCATATGCATTCTTCAATACAATTTTGAACCCAGCAAATGAGGAACACACTGTACACCAGTAGACCCACCCACGCCTAAAGTCCCATTCGCCATGGCCGATTCTTCAACATTTGCAAGGGTTGTCTAAAATTAGGGATGTGCTCTATTCTATTAGGCAAGTTTTGAGGTACGTTGCGTCTAAGAGATGATTGAGATAACTCATGTGATGCATTGACTATCACACCTTGGATCGAATGAAGGCAATCCTCAGGCTGCGGTTATATGCGCGGGGTACCCCGCACATATAATAATCCACAGTACGCGCGGATGTAGATCCCGCGCATGGAGAGCTATGTTATACGCGCGGTTGTAAGGTCCTAGACCCCTGACAGGGGTGGACAAAATCTTTTTCATTGTCGCGCTAATAGATTATCCTGTCGCACCAATCTTCTCTTGGCAGGCCTATCATAACTCCCCCCCCCCCCCCGCCACTCCATAGAAAAATAAAAAAGGGATTCTCTATTTTTAATGGTATGTGAATACATATGTATATTTCTATCTTCTATTATGCAAATGCTAACTTGAATCGCACAGACAATTAGTGAAACTTTCATTTGGTATACAGAACGTCATAATCTGTTTAAAAAACGTGGAAAAACATATATGTTTCAGTTGTTTTTTTCTGGGTGGCTAGAGCCTGATTGGGGCCTACAGCCTACGATAATACATTCCTTTCAGTGTGTGTGTCTTGTATTATCGGCACCCTCCTTCAGGGCTACATTATGAACTGAAATAAGTATTTAAAAAAGAGACTATACAGCAGAATTTACTTTTAAACAGGTCAGGGGTGCGTTCCAACCTACCGTTTACACATCTCGTAGCCTCCGCAAGTGCTACATACGGAAGGTCTGCAGTGGTTCTGTTCCAAGGTCGACCCCAAACTGTCACCAATCACTGGGTCCAGACACCCCTCTCTAATATAACTATTGTAGAACCGTTGCTAGGTGCCCATGGGACCTCTGTAGACATGCCCCAGACAGCCAATTTATGGGGGAAATTTACGGAGACCTCTTCAGGTGTCCGTAAATGCAAAGGAGCACAGAGAAAATCTCTTATTTCTCAAGAATTAAGGGATAACATGAGCTAAAAAAGAATGACAATGATGCTAAGATATTTTGCAATATTTCTTTTCAATTCTGAATAAGTATAATGGTATATATTTAATCTTGTTGAGTTGATAAGACTTACATACCTTTTTCTCTATGATCCGGTGCCAACCTGCGTTTCTAGGTCTAAAGGCGGCGTCAGAGCCAATTAAGCCAATTATAGGGGCCAGACAGGTGGGCACCGGGCAGCCACATGGTCAAATCCCTTGAAGTTCCTGAAGCATCGTCACGCTTGAGCACCCTCGATTCAATTTTTCTATGGACTATTATGCCTATGAATAGTAAATATAATCCACAAATTATGCACCCAAAGATGGCTAATTGTATAATGTAATTTTGGGTATACCCCTTGACTGTCAATTTCCCATTAGGTGTGTAAAAACAGGCATAAACTTGTATTATCAATATCGTGGGTGGTAGGCAGGTTCTCATGAAATACTGAACCTCCATGTATTTTTGGCATCAAATAGATACGGAGTTGACACTCTCCGTAGCTAACGACTTTGCAACAGTTTTCCGTACACAGAGAACTTCTCCGCAAGGATTTGAGGCCTGAAACGGCGCAGACTGTGGAACGCACCCCAGGTCCGCGTATATAAGTGGCCCTGTATGCGCGGGGTTGTACCCACATGTACATAAGACTCAGATAAATGAATATCCGCGTATATAAGGAAACCTGTATACGCGGACGTTGAGGTCCGCGTATGTAAGAAGAGCAGTATGTGCGGACTTTAGGTCCGCGTATATAAGAAATTCTATATGGGCGAGGTCCGCGGTGCGGGGTCCGCGCGTATAACCAGCCCCCAATCCTCATGCTTGTGCTCACCATATCATTTGATTTATTGAACAATTAGGATGAATGAATAATAATGGAAATGCAGACAAAATCAAAGGAACAAAACAGCAACACTAAGGAATATTGAGTTAGTACATTAAGCTAAACTATAATTCAGTTTACTACGTTCCCAGACCATAGAGAGGCTCTTCAGCCACAGACACTGTCGCTGTGTACATAATAATTATATTATACATGGGCTTACGATTCGTCAAAAAAACTATATATGCTCAATTTATCACATCAGGTGCACAGTAGACCACTCCGTGATTGTAGGCACAAATTTAAGAAACCTGTCAGTTGGCCATAATTATTATTAAAAGGTGTGGAAAAATCCCTTTGATCGAATTGTTAAAGGATATAGTAAATAAGCCTGTAGAAACGAAATTTGTGTGAGGGCACGAGAAATGACATGGTGGTATGAAATTGAATAAGAATGCACAAATAATTATAAGAAAACATGTAACCAGAAGTGACCCCTGTAAGGGTCAACGAAATAATGTGATTGTAACTGACCAATAGGAAGCCGTTTCAGGCTATATATAAAGCATGGAGTAGCACAAAATAAACAGTCCTACTGTATTCACACCTCTTCCTTCCTGGCTACAAACCATCTCCAGACTTAGAAGATTAGAGATTACAGTGCATGAGGTATGAGCAGCCGAATTAAGACCAGGTTAAATGTTGGACTTAGAATGAATAGGCAAGGTAAGGCATGAAAATGGGAATGAAAGGGCACGAGGTCTGAAGTACAATTATGGCAAGCACGGGTAAAATGATGCAATGGGCAGCCGGCCGGCACACTTTTTTGGTGATGGCCCCATGAGCAAGATACCGAATAGCCATTAGCACAACAGCACAAAGCCCAGATTACTGATAGGCCCAGGAAACCTGACCAACATTACTAAATGCATAAAGACCCCTTCACACTCCTTGATCGCTGAGCACTGAGCCTGCACCAGGCACACCCTATTAATAACCCAATCTCCAACCCCCCTTGTGCGTGAGGCATGACTGTGAGACACTTGGTCTCTCCCTCAACACACGGTTCTCAGTCCTGCAGCCAGGCTCGGGACTCGAGTGAGCATCCGTTTTGACTGTCCTATCCATCTCTCATGCTGCGAAGAGCAGTTGGTGGAACTCAACATGGAAAAGGGACCAAATCCCATTTCCAATCACAATATTAACCATTTATGAATAAAGTTACTGCAAAAAAAATCAACATATCAACTTGAAACCAAATCAAAGCAAGAATAGGGCACCCTTCTGCATAACTGTCTGCTAAAAACATCTACATGATGCTAATCGATATGATATTTATCCCTACAAATTAAGACAGGAACCTTTGGTTACTTCAAGAGAGAATTCTTATAATCTGTACACTAGAAAGTGGACTTAAACTGAGGATTTCCAAATCTAGCTGGGCTTGTCTTGATATCATGACATTCATTTGAAATTTAAAAAAAAACTAAAGTTGAAAAACTGGACAAAAAACCCATTTGTTAGGTTATATATGCATAAGTGTATAAGAATGGCAATGACATTTGTTTTGAAGGTGGGATAAAAGCAATTATTGTACTTTGAAAACTAGAGGCTAGTGTAGCTCCAAACAATTGATCATGGCATTGTTTTCGCAAAGATAAACCCTGAGGTGGACGAAAATAAGACATGCAGGACGCCCCAGAGGAATAATGTTCCTGGACCATCGATTCCCTAGACGCATATGGCTCTGAAATATGGTCAATAGGATACATTTCACTGAAACACTTCCACAAAGTACTCTGTGAAACCACTTTGGTTAGTAGCCAATGTAAATCTATGTACAGAACCAATCGCCCTACACAGGGGGCTGGCTATATGCGCGACTATCGCGTACGCTACTGTCGCGCTTATATAATTTCTTACACAAGCGGGCACAAAGTCCGCGCACACAGATCTCTTTACAAACGCGGACACTGGAAATGTGTATGAGAAAACTTACATACATGCTGAGAACATAGATCAAGCCTAAAAATAAGAAACTGAAAGGAAAAGGGGGTTCGGGGGCATAGCCCCTGATTTAAAATACGATTTACAAATCATAAAAGGATGAAACAGATCCGCGTATATAACACTCTTTACATGCGCAGATACAAACCCGCCCATATAGATCTCCTTACATATGCGGACATACAGTACCCGCGCATAAAGGGTTCCTTGTATGTGCGGACCTTATACCCGCGTTTGTACAAAATCTTATGTGCGCGGCCTTCTGCTGCCATATCCACGTGTATAACTCCAGCCCCTACACAGTGAGCTACAGCAGAGAATTCTGGGCCAATCAGGAAGACCCATTATGACATTATAGTTATGGCAGTTCCCTTCACTTCTGACCAGCCCCGTATAACCTGTGACACCACCAGAGATATGAAATAGTGATCCTGGGTGTTTTAGACCAAATTCTTTGATGTATGACCCAATGCATTTGGAGGGTCCTGATGACGCATAGAGTGTGATAAATGGTAGTTGTGACGACACCTCTACCTCGACTTTCATAACTCTTTGTACAAAGCACATTTATAATAATACAATGAGTTTGCAAACACCCAGTTATTTTGTCCCATAAAAAAGTATGTTGACATTTATGAATGTATAACATTATATCAAATAAATAACAGGGTTGTTAGTCTTTGGAAAGACCCGTTTTCAACAGTTTCCTACTGGACCTGTTAATTTCATGCCTTTTTTGTGTGTTTCCCGCCATATTCTATGCAAATCAATTTTACTATAAACTAAGTGGAAGCTAGTACCAGAGTAAAGTGTGAATAACCCAACCAGTAAATCACTGTGGAATTTTATTACAGAAGGAAGTCTCCCCTTTTGATGTTAGACACACTTATGTTTACAATGAAATGCATTTAATCTAGACTAATGCCGCATCCCCACAGGGCAACTAGTTGCTGTAAATGGTCGATGACGAGCTGTAAATCGTCAACGAACCTTCGTCATCGACGATTAACAGCTCGTCGTTGACGATTAACAGCTCGTCGTCGACGATTAACAGCTCGTCGTCGACGATTAACAGCTCGTCGTCAGTAAAATATCGGACATGTCCGATTTTTTCAGCGAATTCATCAACGATTAGTGCATCTAATCATCCGTCATACCGGCGCCAGCATGGATCAACTAGTCGTGACGATTAGATGCAAAGTAATCGCCTCATGGAGATCCACTCTCATAGAATAACAGATTTCCTGGTGCTTTTTACAAAATTGGTTTGCAAAAACCATAACGTAGAGCAGCTGTGGATAATTTAAGGTACCTAAGAAAAATAAGTGGAATGTTAGAAATACAAAATCAAAGGTTTAAAGAGGTAAATGATGTTCTTTGCACAATCCTTATAGTTCTGAGAACGTACTCGTTTAAGATTATATATATAAAAGGCATTCTTATTTCACTTATGAACTTCATGAGTTCATTTATGGATTTATTTAAGAATAGTCATTCTCTAATAAATTATGTTCTCTAGGGATCACACGTGGACGGTTGGTTAGTCTTTGAATTTGTTATCACATATGCATAATGTATGCATATACATAATTTGAAACCAATTTGGTGTGGTCTGTTGGTATTTAATGCATCTGTAAGAACTTTTTGTCAGAGTTTTAATAGATAAATGCAACAAAACCGAGAGTGAAATAATACTGTGTGTTACCAAATACTATACATATACATGTATACCAATATACCAACCTTATATCTCTTATTCGAGTTGATCCTCGGTCAATGGAAACATAAGTCGAGACTCCTTCAGCAACATAGATTTCATTTACAGCAAATTTGGCAGTTTGAGCTACAAGAACAAAGGAGGGAAAGAGAATTAAAGGTAAATATGGGGATTAGGTGTGATTTCTTGAAAACAATAAACAAAATTCCAAAACTCACAAAGATGTAAGCTGGCTTGATAGGGACTACATGAAATTTTGAAAACCATATGTCAGCATATTCATTTCCAAGATATTTGTATCTGTAAAATTATCTGTTTGCCATTGGGTTTAATGGGGAAAATGACATTTTTGTCAATTTAGAAATAAATATCCATACTAAATTTCCACTACTACTTTAAAAGCTCTAAATGTTTGGACAGGAGCACAGTTTCTTCTAAGATAATGGAAACATGGGGTCACAGTCAAAAATCAAAACTTATTCCTGAAAATACCAAAAACTCACCCTATAAACACCGCAATATTAAACTGTTCATGTTTCAGACATTTAGAGTAATGAATATTTTGGGTAAACACTTGTATATAATATTTACAATTTATGATGGTTAAATCAAATTTTGTTAAAATTCTAAAGAATTTGAGCAATGAAAGAGTATGAACCACAAGTGGCGCTCAATGAATACCCTTATTCATCTTTAAGTTTAATTCACAATAAAATATATCTAATAAAGAAACATTCATTGCATTTTATACTTTTAATTCAAAATTAAGTATTTCTATATTTCAAAAACATGTTAAGTATTCAAAATACTATTTCAAAGATACAGTTTTAAATGATAATCATTAGGCAGTTATGGGATCTTCTTTTAGATAGTTTGCATTCATCAATTTTTCAGTTCACAGTTCAAAATTATACCAAATTGAATGCATCCCCATGTTATTTTATTTATACTACAATCAATGTCATTATTGTAATGATAATTTTCCAATAATGAAATCTTGAATTACCTGATGAAAATTCAACAAGAAGCAAAAGAAGAATCATGTGCAGGACATCTCCAGTCGTCATTTCAAAGGAGCTGCGGCAAAAAGAAGTCAAAAGAACGATGGCCATGGTTGGGTTGCCCCGTATGCTTATGCACTCAGTAACCTTAAATGGTTACGAAAACATAGTCTTATCCTAGAACACTTAGTACTGATTACAAATGTAAATTATATATATCAATGGCATATTTATGTATTGGTGAAGAATATACGACCACCCTATTCATCTAATTAAGATGCACTTAGCTAAAACGATGAAGTTGATAGGGGTCATTCTTTATGATCACTCAACTGGGGTTACCACAGGAACACAACACAGAGAACACAAATCGTGAATGACCTTGCAAGGTATAGCTAAGTTACTATATATATATATATATATATGTGTGTGTGTGTGTGTGTGTGTGTGTGTGTGTGTGTGTGTGTGTGGATAAAGTCATCCTTACCCTTCCAGATTTTGGAAATATATAGCTTGAAGGTAAAAAAATTCTCCCTGTCTTCTCTGCTGCAAGCGAGATGTGTATGATATATTAAGTAAGACTTCCCATGGTCCAGTTGATGATAGGTACCGTAAAACCTCTAATTAAAGCTATAACTGTTTTCATTACTCTCACAGGGGCGGATCCAGGGGGGGGGGGGGGGCGCCCCCACTAGGAATTTCCGGATCCGCCCCTGCACTCATGCTGCTTTCCCAGACCAAGACCCTCTTGTTGGGTTGTTACCTGAGAGCATTTATACACGAGTTACAGGGTCCAGGGGGTCACGACCAACCCCCCCCCCCTCCCCCCCTAAACTGCTAAAAGAGGGGGAAATGTTGTGCACATACATGCCATTGCATGCGGTTTTAGTACTAAACCTTTATGCTGCCCCCCTCCTCCCACTGCTGAGTTACAACTGCCATAAAAACCAGCATCTAACAGATAATGTCAATAATGAGGGTTGTGGAAAAAAACTTTCTTGAGTAAACAAGCGTTTAGACATATTAGAATAAACAATTTTGGAATACTCTGGGTTATGGAAAACGAAAGGTTTAATGAGTGTGAACAACAGGATACTGATAGCATTATACTTACCTTTTCTTCTGAATTTTTTTTGGACTTCAAAATTGATTAAAACATTCTAACCTGTTAAATGATAACATTTCTGAAGGTTACCAAAATGACCCAATGTCAAAAATTACTAAATACTGTCTTGACCATGTACATTGCATGGGATTGAGGGTTTTCACTCATTTTTGAAAAACTAGGGAGTTTTTATTTTGCAAACAATATAAGCCTGGGGCGGATCCAGGGGGTCCTGACACCCCATCCCCGCCTTTGGTGGACCACAAAAAGAGGGGAAAATGGCGCTTGTGTATGCACAGATGCACACAGTTTCAGTACGTAGCCTTTATACTGACTCCCCCCACCCCCGCCCCTTTCGGAAATCCTGTATCTGCCCTTGTAAACCATACACATTACAAACATTCTGATATTTGTTTATAGTACTAATTCGAAGAATTACTTATCTTTTTGCCTTTTGTTGATAGGGGTCAGGCCTCATGTATCCAAAGGTCACGGAACCACACATTAAAGTTCTATAACGAGTAACCTCGTTAGACACAATACTATGACTCAAAATAATTATAACAAAAGATAATCAAATGACAATTTCTATTCAATTCAAGTCAATAACGGTCCTATATGATATGAGTCTGAGTATACACACCAAAACTCGTTACTACTCCACTCCTTGACATAATATGCCTTGATGTTTTTACTTTTTCAGAATGGGGAGTGGTTGAGAGTAAACACTAATCTTGATCTTTGAAAAGGGTTACCTTCACTATAAATATAACTATACATATAGATATATTTTTGGATAAATGATAGATACATTTATAATGAGAAAATATACAGCCAGTGATTCAACAGGTATAAGACAGGTATTATAAACAATACGGATACAACAACTTTATCTTCTTTCATTTTTTGTTTGTACATGACTGATTACCCTATTGGGGCACCTCCGTGACATGTCGTCTTTTTGAGCTAGAAATTCTCCTTGACATTCATACGGAAACCCATCAAGTGGACACAGTCTGGGCAGTTATGAATAGGTTACAGGTACCTCAAGCATCCATACAATGTATCTGTGTTATCGAGCATTATAGTGTGAAGTTAAGTGTGACATGGGGTTAGTTGTACAAGATACTCAGTCGTTATCATACAGAATTTTAGTACCACTCTCATATATGGTAAAATATTGCCTTACAAGACAATAAGAAATAATGTCCCTTCCAATTATCTTGCTTGAAGCAGGTACAAACATTCTTATGCTTGTAAAGATCTCCACCTAGAAAGAATGCTCATTGCATATGCTTATAATTATTAAATGTTACTGAAGTAAGAAGACTAATTTTGTATTAACTATAACTATAAGGTCAGATATATACACTGCTGGGACTATCTCATCATAGCAATATAGCAATGTCAACATCTTGTTTGTTTACCTTATACTCGATTCTGATTGGGTAATGGTAGTTACTCTGCATTCTCCATCGGAAGCCAATTCACATATAGCTGTTGCAGAGATGTCGTTGTAGCAGCATAGTATCAAACTCAGTAGAGGATAGTATAGGTCCAAATTATATTGACCTGTTATACGGAGCAGGCGAGTTCAACTCTCCTGTGCGGGAGGGGGACGATTCTCCTCCGTGCGTCAACGACAAGACGTCTTATGCGAGTGAGCAAAACAGAATCCGTTACCAACTTCCGGTACCTCCCGAACAGGAGAGTTGAACCCGCTTGCGGCATATAGAGGTTGGTATACCATTGAAATACTAACCTCTTCTCCCCCAGACATTTCATAAAGGAACATAACTAGATCATTTTAGTTTCAATTATATATTTCATAATGACTAATTATATCTGCGACTAATTCAAAATTTAGAATTTACAAACAGTCTTAACATTTTGAGGTATTTTTAAAAACATCTAACTGAAAGAAAGTGCAGACTGACATCGTAGTGTTTGATGACCTGTTGCATTTAAAATGTGTAAATACCTAGCCTGTTGTTTGGTTGGAACTGAGGACAATGGGTGAATTGGACTCACAACACTGCTGCAATGCTACTGCAACATTGCGAAAATAACGTTATCTTATGCAATGTTTCTACAACGTTGTATACAAACATATGTACATTGCCACATCATGTTGTAACATCAAATTGTAGCAGCTTTAATTTACTCCCAAATATTTCTTAGAATTTTGCAATAAATTCATATTTCATAACATTGTCTTGACGTTGTTTGTGGGAATAGGCTGTGGAATACAGCATATAGACACTTAGTACAGATCAAGGGGGCACGAAGTCACCATTATTGCCTTGATGTCGGAGCACATTGAAGCATCGAGGACTTTAGCCCGAGACGCAGTGTATATAATAAAATGACATGTTCCTTGGCAGAATAAATGTTCTCAAACTTGAAGGCCTTGATTTAAAGGAAACCTTGCACATAATTTTTGGCTGAAAACTTTCCAATGAAATTCTTTGAGGATGGAGTTCGTACCAAGAACTGATAATGCTAGAGATTTTCTAAGAATATTCCAAGCATGTATAGGGTTATGGGGTTTGAATTATGGACTACTTTATGTATTTTCAAGGGAACTCCCCCAAATTTGTGACGTCACGCTGAGACTAAGTGGGGGTCCTCATTGCTCAATAAAAGAGAATTTGCCACTCTCAAAAACATTAATTATGGATAGTAGATTGAGCCAAAAAAAACTGTATTTCTTATCAGGCCCTGGACAAACTATCCTTAAATGATTGTTTTTCACACCTAAGTTTATTCAATAACCTGGAGTTCCAAAGTTATTTTGAAAGGGAATTCCCATCGTTTTGGCGTAGCAATGGGAGAACTGACAATCCCCCAATTTTATTTTATTTCCTTTATAACTCACCATTACTTGGACTTTTTCTAATTCTTTCTATTGAAGTAGTTTTAGAATACCCAAGAGTAGCTGATTAAACAAAAAAAATAGGTTTGTGAAAAAGTATGTGCAAGATTTCCTTGGAAAGCAGCCAATTCACAAAAACTGCAATTTCTCATTAACTATCCAGCCAATTTCAAAATGTAATTTATCAAACGAAAGCATAGATTATTTTTTTCAATTAATTGATATAAGTAAATTTGTTTTCACCCATGGATAGAAAGTATGGTAAAAGCTAGTTTTTCACTTTTACCTTTTGATCATGACACTCTTCTTTATTACACCAATCATGACGAATCATAGGTCACTACCAGTTACAAAATGATTTAAAACGTACCGCGCGTATCATGAGATGGTGTGATCATAACCAATTGACAATCAATGGGAAGAAGACCAAGTCTCAGATTTTTGGCACTAATGGCTTGCTAAAAAAATTATGACAATCCAATTATAAATATTATGACAATTCATAAGTATAATACTTATATATGTGCAAAAGTAGACAATTGCCCTATTTTTATTATGGTGACATTTTCTATCATAAAACATATATCAGAACTTTAAATAAGTTGCAAAAACTTCAAAATCGAGCCTTAACATTGTGTCTATTATAAGATAATCATTTTGAGACTAACCTATTGCACTCGATGGCTAGAACCCCAATTCTTTCAGACTGAAGGGAAACGCATATTATGCAACTTTGTGTATCAGAAGAGCCAAGATGTACTCTATATTAGAGAACCTAACATGTATCTTAGGTATAATATGGCACCTTTACTACTTAAAATCTTTCCTAATGATACAACCTTCACCAGAAGTATACTTTATAGTGGTGCACATCTCTGGAATAATCTTCCAGCCATAGAGAGAAATATTAATAATTATGAGACATTTAAGGCGATACAAAAAAAGAAATTGATTGCCATGATCCCATGATCATCACATATTCAACCCTTGAAATCACCTTTGGCTGCATCATGTGACGTTCCTCAGTAGTTCGGGGTTTCCGATTTCTACGGCGAAGGGACGTAGGAGTTATTTTGGTCTCGAGCCGAACGAAGAGTTTGAGCAGGAAACCGAGGGGTAAGATCAACAGCCTCACGCACGAGGGGGAGCGAGCGGGTCGCTCAGGGAATTGATATTCTTCGAGGGGGGAGGTGTGTGCTGGTCTGTCTGGCACAGGTGGACCTGGGATTGAAGTGGAAAAGAAAATGGATGGGGGTGGCAGTAGAAGGATGGATTTCAGCCATTCCTGCTGTCCAATCCGATCTTTCGTGGGGGGCCGACGCTTGCCTAGCTAGTGGTGGGAAGCATGGGGCCAAGCGGGTCGTGCCTTTAGCCCCGAGGTCAAATTTTGGGCTACCGTGCCATCCTTTGGTCCTTCGGTCCTTCGGTCCCCTGTTCTCGTGTTCCAATTATGTACTAATTATATACTAACTTAGACCGAATTACTTGAGTTCGACTGGCCAATTAGCTGCTATCTTATCATATTTTCATCTGAAACCCCTTCGAGGATTATTCTACTGGACGAAGACACTTGTGAATACAAGGAGTACCAAGGTGGGACTGTTTATTTTGGGCTTCACCATCCCCTTTCATACTCTATCACTCAGCTCTTATTGTCACTTTAAATCATGTGACTATTCTGACGTCATATCCGGTTTACAATATATTCGAACTTTCATGCTTATTTTACTTTTGTGCTTTCACAATAAACTTCTTTGCATCTAATTATTTAATACATTATTTCAATACTTGGTTACTTTTCTAAGGATGAATGGACATTCATCAAACCAATATAAACATAGGTAATGTTGTCTATCACATGCCATTGTGTAAATATCTTGTTTCTGATTATTTTATCTTCATTACGTTTTGATATCTGTATTTTACTTGATTGCACTTAATCACATGCCATTATGATTGTACTTATGGGTAATGTTGACTTATGGGTAATGTGCTTTATCACATGCCATTGAGAATATAACTGAACTTTTTACTTTTCTTATTTTATTTTATTGCAAGTTATTATGTATAACCATGTTGTCTCCCATTGGTAAGGCTGTTGGTACTATACTGGGCTTGTGGGGCTTGTTCATCCCGTGCATATTTGTATATCTGTAACGTTATAACATTTGGTAAATTGTTGAATTTTGTTAAGCATTTTAGTATTTGTTTCTTTTCTTCCCATTTCATTTTCTAATTGATTTATGAATTAACAATCTATGTATATTACTTGTAGCTCTGATGTGGAGGTACTTTATTTTCATTTTGTTTGTATATAGGTAGTTTTTGATTTGTATATTTTTCTAAAGTTTGGTACTCTCAACAACATAGTTTTGAAAATTAAAATTGATAATGTACCCTTTCCGCAAAAACAATAGGTACCCCAAATTTAGAGGCCATACTGGGGAACAATGAAAAATGGCCTCATTTGGCTAATTGTATCACGCAGTTTATATGAAATATTAAAAAAAAGACATGCATATCTCCCTTGATATCAAAGGTGCACGTGCCTGCCTCACAATTTATGTAACTTTTCTTCATATTCTTGTGGAGCCATGCCTCAGATCATTTATTTAGGCCCCAGTTTTTGTGTTTTGTCAAAAAACAGGATTTTGTCTCTTTTTTCGATATTTTCAAGATTTCATGAAGAAACTGGGACCTGAATTAAAATATGAGAGACGGTTCCCTCCACATGGATGTTATCTGTATGCCTTGAAAATGTTGTTTCTTTCTATCAAACATTAAGTGAGATATACATGTTCAAAGCATGATAGATAGAAATGCTTTTGTTTTTGCATTCCTGGCATGCTCCTCGAGACATAAAGGCATAATGATATGTGTCATATGTGACCCGTTTTGGCGAAATGAGTCGGATGTCGCAGAAAGTCAAACTGAGATATGGGGCTCTGAAGTCGCATTTCGCATTTTTTTATCGAAAATGGGTTTTTTCTTTTATTCATATCTCCTTTATCAGAAGTCTTCCCAAAAAAATTTTTAGGTCCCAAAGCCATCTCTAAGTCCCTCTAAATAAGCCCCAAAGACGCGCAACGCCTCAGTGATCTGAAACAAAAGACCCTCGATTCACGCCATTTTCCCCTAACTTCGCGGCTCGCCTGTTCCCAGCCACATGTTCCGGGTACCTGCTGAAAGGGCGCGAAGTGAACTGGCCAATGACAGCCTCGGATTTTGAATTCGCGCCTGCAAGGACCAATCAGTACGTGTTTTCCCGATCGTCGTCCTGTAAACAATCGTCGTCAAGGAGGTCACATGTGCGGAATGTGGCACACTGATTGGCTGAGAGGCCTCGCGTGCCTTCCGGTTTCAGTTGTTGTGGAAATTTAAAGGGACGCATGGCGAGCAGGACGGACGCGCGACATCACTTCTCCGACGGATTTAGCTGTTTTAATCCTGGATCACTGCTGGATTTTGATGTGGATTACCTCCCAACATCGTCGGGAAGGACATGGATCGCGAGGAGGCTGTCGCGGATGCCCTGAATACGACAAATCGGGCGAATTTACGTGGTATAGCCGAGCCACAGCAATGGCGGACTTTGGTCGACGAGTACTTTCTCTTCGCCGACGGGGAGGAGGGGCAAGACGATCCCCCCGAGGAAGAAGATGTTCAGGAGGATCTAGGGGAACCGGAGGATGCTGAGGACGATGAGGATGAGCCACTGGTCATCCCAGACCCCACGGACGACCTTCTACAGGCGGAGTGGGACGACTGCGAACGCTTCATGTGAGTTTTGAAAAAACTTTATAACGGCTGACATGCGGTCGGTTCCTGTATCTCTGAAACAAGTACGCAAAGTGCCTAAATCCCTTTCAATGTTGATGAAACTGCCTACGATTGTGCCATAGTATGTATTCTAACTGCCTAACTAGTTTTTATCAAGTTTCAAAGTTGATTTCATGCCATAAACAGGGATGATCCGTCGGGGTTGTCCGGTGACCTTCTTAATGGCGTCAGCTGATCCGGCCGGCCTGTAACGGTTATCAATCATGTCTCATGCCCCTGTGGCCCTCAGGAAGGTGAACTAAGTCTAATATCATGTATGTTGTTGTCTTTAGATGTTCCTGCAAGCACTACAAAGACAAGGAGTGCAGTAAACAGTTCACGACGTCAGAGCTGGTCGCACGTCGGCAGGAGGTCTTTCAGCTGTCCTCAGGTAAGTTTTTCATGAGATACATGTTATGCAAACCTGTCGCCGCGAACATGTAGCTATGTTGTTCTCGCTCAAAACTACCCCATAATCCATGACAACGTCTTGAAGTATAACAGACAACTATTACCACTCAACCAGACTGTTTTTTAAGGTAGTATTTAGGACGTGTTAACCTAGTTCATGGGTCAATCCAGAAACCTCATTCCTTGAGTCACATGCATAATCATGTACAGAGTTTATTATCCTAATCTACTTTGTTTTCTAGGCGAGAAGGACATGTTGCTACTGGGCATCGTCAGTACCTGCACAGACAATAGCAGCAGGCTGTCCACCTGGAAGAAGGGGATTAAGGGGAGAGGGGAGAGGCAGCACCAAAGAAGCCACTACCTCGTCGGTTCTCGGCCAGTCTGCAGGGACACTTTCAAGTTCATGTACGCGTGAGTAGCTTTGATATTCAACTTCTTTGCTCAACTAAGGTCTACCTAGATATCCCTAATATTATTGTACTACTTGAGGTAAATTACAAGATGAACTGTAATGAATCATAACAGAAACTGATCATGGCACTTACCTTCACAAATCGTCCATATTAATATTACAATACTTACCTGTACTTGTTGCCTGTGTCCAATAATTATTGGCCTAATGTAACTCTTACCTTGTGACCTTTCCAGCATCAGCCAGAACAAGCTGACGTCCATCATCAAGTGGTACAAGTGCTACGGGGTGGTGACCAGGCAAAAGAAGGCTGGCGGGCGACAGGCGACTGCAAGGATCCTCCAGCTGGAGGACATCAGGCGGGTCGTGGACTTCATCAACTCCTATGCCGAGACCAACGCCCTCGTCCTGCCTGGTCGTGTGTCTTCCCACAAACAGGATGACATACTCCTCCTCCCCTCCTCTTCCACAAAGGCCGACATCTACAGGTTGTACAGCAACGCCATGGAGGAGGCTAACTTCAGGTGTGTGGCTGACTCAACCTTTAGAAACCTGTGGCTCCAACTCCTCCCTCGCATAGTGTGTTCCTGCCCTATGACTGACCTCTGCTGGGAATGCCAGCGCAACAACCGGGATATCTCTGCCTCTAGTAACCAACCTGACATTGTGAAACAGGCCAAGCTGAAAAAGCAAAAACTTCACCTGGAGGTGGTGGCTCAGGAGAGGGCCTTTTATCAGGACATGGTCAAGTCTGCCAAGGCTGCCTACAAGGAAGCAGAGTCCCCTCCCCTTGGCCCCCACCCCCCTTGTTCTTCTGATACGAAGGTCCACATCAGTTTTGATTATGCCCAGCAGGTCCACCTTCCCTCCTTTCCTATGCAGCCTGGCCCATTGTATTTCCTTGTCCCCCGCAAGGTCGGCATTTTCGGTGTCTGTGCCGAGGCCATCCCCCAACAGGTGAACTATTTGATCGACGAAAGCCATTGCAGTAGTAAGGGGTCAAATGCAGTTATTTCATACCTGAACCACTATTTTGAAACGTATTCCCTGGGGGCGAAGGCGGTGGACATGCACTCTGATAACTGTAGTGGTCAGAACAAGAACAAGTTTGTGCTAGCGTATCTTCTCTGGCGGGTCCTGACTGGCCGGCACCAGTCCATTTCCTTAAACTTTTTGATCACAGGGCACACCAAGTTTGCCCCGGACTGGTGCTTTGGTTTGCTTAAACAAAAGTTTTGTCGTGAGCCTGTCTCTAGCCTCACGGAGATGGAGGCAACTGTGGTGAAGAGTACCCAAGAACGTGTCAACCTTGCCCAACTTGTGGGGGACGAGAATGGGAAGGTGTTTGTCGAGTCGTATGACTGGCAATCTTTTTTGACCCCTTTCATCAAACCAGTCAAGGGCATTAAGCAGTATCATCACTTTGTATTCTCTGACTAGAACAAGGGCCACGTCACCTTCCGGCAGTATGCCGACTCGGCCCCCGAGACCTTCAAGATGCTGACTGTCGCCCCTGAAGCTCTCCCCCAGGAAGGCCCTCAGCCCACCAAATCCCCTGGCCTCCCGGCCAAAAGACAGTGGTATCTCTTCAAGAACATTCGGGATTTTTGTACTGAGGACACGAAGGACATCATGTGCCCTAAGCCCTCTGTACCAGAACCAGCACCCGGCCCAGGCCCCCGTGCCGTACCTCCGCCGGAACCAGATGCGGAATCAGAGCCAGAGGCTGGCGAGGGGGATGGGCCAGGCAGGGGCAGGGGCAGGGGCAGGGGCAGGGGCAGAGGCAGAGGCAGAGGCAGGGGCAGGGGCAGGGGCAGGGGCAGGGGCAGAGGCAGAGGACAGACTCCAGAGGACAGACTCTCAGGCCCTAGATATGGGATCTAGACATGCTATACCTCGTTTTAAAGCTAATAATTAGTATTTTCTGATGGTATACCTAACTAAAAATCTTCCCCGTGCGACATCCAACTCAATTCGCCAAAACGGGTCACATATAGGTAGGTAAGGTCATCAAAATGGTATCAAATGATAAAAAACTAATAACTATACTATAGGCCTACATATTGAATAATAAATTATGAGTCTATCTAAAGAAAGTATCATGATTTTGCTGAGAGGTATTATCTATCCTTAATAGTATATGTTAGTTTGTGTATAAACAAGAGCATTGATACACTCTAAACTGCAAACTTCTGTCTTCCTAAACTGGAAATGCACTGCTCCATGATAAGTTTGATGAATCTTTGGTGGTTCTTGCCACATGCTGCCACCTGGTGTCTTTGTAACTAACCTGATTCAATGCTTTACAAGTAGCTCTACGAGGTTATAATTTTGTAAATATATTCTATATATCTATCTAATGAATGTACAGAATGCTAGTTTAGATAAAGGAAAGTATACCTTGTTAATTGATGTCTTTGTTCATTTTTGTTACATGGTGAAACTCTAATTGAATCTGAAGATTGATTTTTATAGTCTATATCCCTGATGGTTTTTCTTCTGGAATTCATAATGAAACCTATAATAGTTCAAATTAAAAAGAAGTGTATACCAAATTCAAAGAGTGGAAGCAGGGCCAATATCTTCGTAACTTATGTGGCTAATCAGGGAAAATTTTATCATGGTCCCATGATCAGAAATTCTGTCTATCATGAATAGATTTTACAAATAATGATTCCTCTTTGACACTATTTTGCAATAGCACAATGCATTTGGGTAAAAGGCAAAGTCAAATTTTCCCTGATCATCCAAATTAGTTACGAAGATATGGGCCCAGGGTGACTTGTATATCTATTATAAAGGTATCAAACGATGATTCAAAATTGCAGCAAGATCGACATGTTTTGCCAAGGTTTTCATCAGAATAACTCCATAATTGTTGATTTCATTCAATGGTTTCATTGTAACCAAATCACCAAGTATCTTTTTATGTCACCAGTGGCCCATCGCGCAATGATTTTCGTAACAAAGAAATAAATAAATAACTAAACATTTCCTTGTTACTTTTATCGTAACAACGAACGTTTTGACACTTTTTTTTCTATATTTAGAATGCCCTCAAAGAGCTGTATCTTTTACTGATTTTTTTCTAATTTTTTCCCTTTTTATAACAATTTACAGATTTCAATTTCATTCATTAGAACCAGATTTGCATTTTTGTTACAACCAAACATTTCGTTGTTAAGCAAAAGTTTGTTGTGCTTTTGTTGTTTGATCCTCACAATGAAAATACATTGTGCAATGGGCCACAGTGGCCCATTGCACAATTGAATTTTGGTTTGAGGATCAAGTTAAGATATCTTAGCAAAAAGTTTCGTTGTTACGATATTAAAAAAATAGTAAAATCTCTGGTTCTAATGAATGGAATTGAATTCTGTAAATTGATATAAAAGGGAAGAAATTAGAGAAACTTCAATAAACGTTACAGCTCTCTGGGGGCATTCTCAATAAAGAAAAAAATTGTTGCAATATGATCGTTGTTACGAAAATATTATTTTGCGTTAATAATATTATTTTCTTTGCTAGGAAACCCATTGTGCAACGGGCCACAGAGTAGCCAGAGCTGTATTCAACCTGCAGACAGCACAAGCAACACTTAAAAAACTAAATACTTTGCATGTTGCCTTACCTAAAATAACAATAACATTGAAATAAGAAAGTTAATTTTGTGAAGAAAAAAAACGTTTCTGTTATGTATATACTTTGAGATTATCAATAGGCATTTTAATGGAAAAACAATAAATTCACAAATTAATTTGCTTTATTTCAATGAATAGCAGAACTTACTTCAACACCATAAAGAATACTCCCAACCATGGATTTCATGAGTGATAACTGCAGGTTAGATTTGATCAAAATGCATGCTGGGAAATATGCCAACAAACCACAGTGCTTAAGTATAGAACATTTCACTTATCATGACATCATTGGTGGTTTAAGATGGTGGATATCAATATCAACTACTTTTTCATTTATTATTAGTATATGTTTCTCATTATTTTAGTTGGTTTGAAAATACATTCATTACACAAGAAATATGGCAATTATTAGCGTATTTTCTATCAATTTCCATGTACTTTTGTCGAAAGAATTATCCCAGATTAACATGCAAGTACTTAAAATACTGTAAATCAGCTATCCGTGGTAGGGAGAATTGAGCCTTTAGTGTAGACAAGTAAAATCATCTGACATAATATCAGACAATACAATAAATATTCCAGAATTGCATTAAATGTGAGAAACTATCGTTTTTCTGTGGCCCGTTGCACAATAGAATATCATTGTGAGGATCAAATTAAGATAGCGTAACAAACATTTGCTTAACGGCGAAATGTTTTGTTGTTATGAAAATTTCCGTTGTTATGAAAATAATAAAATTCTCTGGTTCTAATGAATAAAATTGAATTCTGTAAATTGATATAAAAAAGGGATGACATTAGAAAATAATCAGTAAAAGTTACAGCTCTTTGAGGGCATTCTAAATATAGAAAAAAAATGTTGCAAAACGATTGTTGTTACAAAAATAGTTGCAAATAATTTATTATCGAACAACGAAAGGTTTCACTAATAATATTTTTGTTGTTGCTAGGAAACCTATTGTGCAATGGGCCACTGTGGCCCGTTGCACAATAGAATTTCGTTACTAAGATAAGACAACGAAAGCACAACGAACATTTGCTTAGTAACTAAAATTTTCGTTGTAACGAAAATACAATATCTCGGGATCTAATGAATGAAATTAAATTCTGTAAAGTGTTCTAAACTAGAAGAAAATTAGAAAAAAATCAGTAAAAGTTACAGCTCTTTGGCCGGCCCTACCCTGGTCAATCAGGTCTCAGAGGTCACCGGCACTGGACCTATCTCAGGGAGTAGTGTTTTCTAATGCTTACAGCATGGCTTACATGAGACAATGTGAGACAGCATTATTTTGCTGTGTCTCTGAATTTTACATAGCTGGTCTGTGTCTCTGTACCTCCGGATTTTACCATGTAATATGTCTCTGCACACTGTACACTCTGCATGCTTTCTGAAATGGCCTGGGTTGGGACAGAGACCTTGTATGTATATATAGGATATATCAAGCCTTGGAAAGCCAGGGGTAAACCTGTTATGCACTACAGGCCTGCCACCTGGCCCTTGGTAGGACTAGATTTGGATTGATCATTATGCCCATTGGCGGATCTAGGGGGGGGGGATCCAGGGGGTCCTGCCCATCCCCCTTTTTGGGGACCCCTAAACTACAAAAAGAGGGGAAAATGATGCACGCATACACACAAATGCACACGGTTTTAGTACTTAGCCTTTATACTGACCCCCTCCCTTTCGGAAATCCTGTATCCGCCCCTGATGCCTATGGTAAAAATAGCCAGTGTGGTGCCACTGGCTATTCCACAATTACATTGGTAATGGCCAGACCCTGGTCCTAGTTGATCCTACCAGCTACCAGGGGAATGGTCACATAGGGCCACAGAGAAGCTTTCCAGTCTCAATATATCCTATAATACATAGAAGGTCTCTGGTTGGGAGCTTGCCCTGTGCTCCTCAGTACTGGACTGCGTCCCCATTGTTTGGCTTTACTACCTCAGTGCACAGCACAGCCAAGGGGCCCTGCCCCGGGGCTGAGTATTTGCGCGACAGTCGCGCACGCGATAGTCGCGCATATAGAATTCTTTGCACACGCGGACACAAAGTCCGCACATACAGATCTTCTTATGTACGCGGACAAAGGGTAGGATGAGCTGTTACGCATTTCTAAGACTTTATATACGCAAAAATCAGATAAAAATATAGAAATAAGAAAATAACAGGGGGTTCGGGGGCTAAGCCCCCGATTTACAATAATATAATGATAAAAAAATGAGGTAAGTCCGCGTGTATAACCTTAGCTATACACGCGGACACAACCCCACGTGTACAAGACTACCAGTGTGCGCGGACTTTACAACCCCGCGTATCCATGCCTACTAGTACACGCGGACCTGGCACCCGCGTATATAAGAAATCCCATGCGCGCGGCCTTCTGACGCTATGCCCGCGCGTATAACTCCAGCCCCCTGCCCCGCTGCCTGGACCTCCTACTATGGCGGCCCAACCGGGTCCTACCCCGATGCCATGGGCATCCTGCCACTGCCATGAACACCTCCTGGAGGACATCACTACAACCCGGAGAACAATGATATCCCAATGGTCCACTCGGTAACAAGGACCAGTGGCAGATCCAGGAATTTGAAAAGGGGGGGGGCGCGTTATTGGTAAAAAAAAAATTTTAACTACTTTTTGGCCGAATTTTACACACAAAAAAGGCGGGGGGCGCACGCCCCCACGCCCCCCTCTAAATCCGCCACTGACTGGACGAATTCAGATCTCATGTCATCATTAAGGTTTGCTAAAGGTAATAGATAGTTCATCTTTACAAGACCTTTCCAAAACTTTTTCAGGTGACCTTTAAAATTCATTAAAGATCTTGAAAAGGTATTGGAAAGGTGACATCCTATGCCTTAAATGAACCTTAATGGCCACATTTAAAAAAGAATCAAAGGCCTTTGAGGTACTTTTCCATGCACCGTTCGATTCTTATATACATGCAATATTCTCGCCTTTTTTTCGCCTGATGAGATCTGAATTCAAAACCACAATGAATCTATTCCAAACTATAAGACAAATCAGTTTGATTTAAATCCCGAATCAATCTCACCAGTGAGAATTGACCAGTAAGCTAAAACTGACCAATGGGAAGGTAGGTCACAGTCAGGACCCATAGCAAGTACATGTTAATGAGGCTACATGGTACACAAGCAGGAGCACCAGTGCCTATGGGGTGGAGTTAAATGGGCGGCTATAGCAGTAGATGACCGCACAGACATAATTTCTTATGAATGCGGGTACAAGGTCCGCGCATACTGTGAGCTGTGTGTACGCGAGTTTGTGTCCGCCAATAAAATCGTGCTTATACATGCTGACATGTTCCTATCATTATTTATATGATTTGCAAACTATATTTTATTTGGGGGCATAGCTCCCAACCCCCCCCCCCCCTCCTTTTAAAATATTTTACCTAGGTTTGAACCATGCACGTGAAAAGCCTATGCTTAATATTTACACGTATACAGTGATAACTATATACGTGGAGATCACATATAAGAGGTGTTGGATATGTACTGCATTCCACAGAATAGGTCTTCGATATAAGAGAAATAATGTACGCAACGGCAGTGTGCGCGACTGTCGCACATATAACCATCCCTGTTCCTATGTGCATTACTACTTGGTCATTGTGGTCGTGACTGCCCGTCGAACACCACGTCTCCAGAGAATTCCAGACTTGACCCACACACCCATGGCTTTGTGAAACGTAAAGACTATTGAAAATATTGTCCTTTAATGTATACACTTGCAGGATGAATCCATTGAAGTAGGATTAACTTTGTTATTTCAAGCAATTGACAACTCAATAAGACACATTTCACCATTTAATCCATTTTATTATTCATTGTTAGACCACAGTTTTTAGATAAGGGGCACCTATTGAAAACCAAAGTGTTAGTCCCACAAAAGCAATGATTCCCATCTTTAGTATATATCCCATAGTAAAGTTTACTATATAACATTTTCATTTCCTTCCTGTAATTGTTCAGAAAATCTTCCCAAAAGGATAGATCCTCTGGGTTTTGATGCAGGGTATTTCATGTATATATATGCTATTGAAAATACCAGAATGATGCATATATTTGAAGATTCTTCAGCCTCACAAGAGCTTTTTCTACCACTTACTCTTCACAGAGCAATTGATAATTGGGTAAATAGTTGTCCGCATTCATTGGCATGATATCCTTCAGAAAACTGTCTGGGGCCGAACTCCAGAGACCCATCTTCGGCCCTGAAGAAAACAATATTTTTTTTTATGTTGGGCGTGAACATCAACCCTTTAGCATTAATAATTTCTATCTAATAAAAATGTAAGATACATTTTTCTGTATAGGTGATTTAATGAGCAGAGTATTTTGGAGATTCTGTGCATGTCACATATACATAATCTATAATACTAAGAGACTTGATTTTGTATAAAAAATTAAAAATAACAATGGTACTTTAATTGTACTGGATGAACCTAATTGGGAAGCCTTTTAAATAAGTAGATTTATCTAAATGTGCTATTGCAGACCGACAATTGTTCCAAAACGTGTCAAACGCTTGGTTAGCTGGTAGCTTTTCTACTTGATAGAATAATACAGTAGCCCTGACTGAAATTACTGGTTTTCCAAAACAGGTTTGAACATTCAAGCAGATTTTGTTTTGTCAATTGTGAAATGACTGGTAAAACTATTGTTTATATTAGTTGGAATGTTATTATATTTATATATATTTATTCAATGCCAAGATGAATTTCGTAAGGCCATGATGATGCAATGAAGAGTACCGTATACAAAGGAACATTTAAAAAACACAAGAGATTATTTCCCTTACCACATCTAAACCTATTGGGGCGTTTGCCATCAATTAAGTTAATTGATATCACTACTAATAAATCACCCCATGAATACTTTATGAGTTAACATAGCCATGTCAAACCTATAGCATAAAAATATGGACTGTTCTCCAGATAAATGCAGGACAGGGTGGATAGGGAAAACATCCCTTTCTAAGATTAAAGGAGAAAACAAAAATGAAAATCAGACAGATAATTTAGAATTAATAGACCAAATACATATCATAATGGAGTCTGCTGAAATATAGGTTTACTTTCAAAAATATTTTTGTTAAAAGCATAATGCCAGTAACCATTTTCATGCTTTCCCAATGATTTAAAAGCCATCAAGGTACTTATTCTTTAGACCAGGTTTCTTCAGTAATGAACACAAAAATGAAAAAACACATACCAATCTCAGTGGAGGAAAACCTCTAGTCAACTGACCAGCGTTACCCAGGCCAGGGTTCACATCCCGTAGAGTCAGTTTTAATATGTAGTTCGAAATGGATCGGAAAAGCAATACAGCCACTGTCAAAGCAATGAAGCCTATGCCAACTGACAAAGCCAGCAACCCTACTCCTTCGGGCTGGCGTTCTTTCTCTATGAAGTGGAAAAAAGTGCTATTATGAGTTCTAGTGTAAATATTGCAATCTGGTGATTCAAAACAATCTGATTTAGCCCCTTGTTTTGTGAAAAGTTTAATTGAATACCACAACAATTGAAGGTTATGTATAGTTGTTTTGCATGTGTTATGATAATTACAATCTGGTTAAGACTTTACTATGGTAACTATCATTTGAGACTTCACCGAAACAGAACATTATCATAATGTTGCATTTTGTGAGGTTCAGACCCAATGATCACCAACTCTTTGATGAACAAACACTATGAAAAATCTTAATTTGACATCAAATATTATTTGCGTACGATTAATATGGCCAAATAGCAGTGCCAGTAGACCTGACTGGTACCACCATTGGTACCTGTAATAAGCACAATGGGCAGTTTGACAACTGGTGGGGGCCACTTCCGACTGCTATGGGTGAACATTCCCTACTATGTGTTGCAATACTTATACTGTACTAATTCTAAAATCTAATAACTTGCTGTAAATACTCCTCTAGCAATTATTGTATTCTGTCGAAAGACCGGGGGGTTACCCTGAGCCAGATGTTTGAAACATAAAAAAATAAAAAAAACTCAACTTTATTATGTTTTCCCTGTAGTTTTGCTGAGAGTGAGACCACACAAAGATGACCAATAAAGCATATCTTTTGGCTAACTTAAGAGACCAAACGCAAACAGAGTGTTATCAGAAAATTATATCTTGTTAAAAAAAACAAAAAACTAAATTACTAACTATGACTGTTGCTTTACATTGGCAGTGAACATAGTGTTTGAGCCTCACATATTCACTCTAATCACTCATTTGTTCTCTCAGTTAGTTTCTCGATGTAACCCAATTCGAAGTATAAATGCCCTGCTTGATGGATAAATACTGTGTTTTAGCTTTTAACTGCCAAAGAATTTTTGTTTAAAACTGTAATTACCTAAATAAAAACGGTTACATTCTTCACATGTTAGCAAAATAAATTCATCTGGATATCTTTAAGATTAATTTTTACAAAACTTATGTTCTATCAGGAATAAAATTGAATGAAGAACTTATCCAGAACAAAACATCACAACATATCATTGCTAACATTGCTAACATTGCTACAATACATACAGCGTAACAAATCAAGTACAAACGCATAGTACAAAGAAATAGAATACCAGTGCAACTCAAGAAGAACATTCATAATCAAGAAAGAAGGTATTGGAACTCTATTCATTGTTAAATATGCAGGGACAAGGAGGAAACTTACCAATATTGCACCTTTCACCAGTGTATCCCGTAGGACAAATACAGAGGAACCCGTCTATGAGTGAGTAACAGGTGGCATTGTTCATGCAGGGTGAGTAGGCGCATGCTTCAATTTCTGTATAGTTAAATAGAAAATGAACCAATATTATAGCATTGAAGGCATTGGCATTTTGTGGCAGGAGACACTTTTGATTGTTAATAATAAGAAAAGACTATGATTATAAAATTATATCTTCGACTGGTGTTCTAAAGATTAACAAAGCACAATAAGCTGAATGTGTCTGGCATAACCTTAATATCTGCATGAGATATATCAATAACTCATAATTTTTTGTTAACCTCACATGATGATTTACATTTTTAGGGTTACTGTGCTTTGATAATTTGAACCAGGGCTGCCATTACACTTGTATCATGTGCTGATATGACAGAGTTCAGAATTTTGAATAGTTTTAACACCTTTGTATAATATTGTGAATATTGACTAATTATCTTAAAAGGAATGCCTTGGCATATCTAGCAAGAGGCCTATCAGAGTGACCATTTCCTTATTGACAAACATACTCACCTACATATGTGGATCACAAAATATATTTTTCATTTTCTTGTCTTTTGTAACCATTTCTTTCAAAATATAGAGAACAGCCAATTTCTTGTAAGCAATATATATTTTTATATAAAATTTGATACAATACTTAATTACTCTCATACATAATGTGAGTGCTGTTGCCCAAATGATATAGAAAACATTAGTTAATTTTTGTTGCCACTCAATAAGAGACATGTTTTCTGAAAGTTTGGATGTAAACTGATTGCAAAATTTGTTTTATATAATAGTAGAGTATGACTCAGGCTCTACATCTTAAGAGAGCCAAGGCCTGATAAGACAGAACTTGAGAAATACACAAGTTACCGATTTATGAAGAGAGCTCTTTGTTAACTTACGGATATCACAGGTTTTACTGGTGTACCCAACTTCACAGGTGCATACAAATCCTTCATCATGTGGACTGCACAGTCCCCCATTCTTACAGGGTGAAGAGGCACATGGATCTACAAGAATACAAATGCAAATCCTTTTATTAAAACCTTGTAATGGACATTTGTTTTATAAATTTATAACAAACCCGTGGTAAAATTGATGCATAGAAAGTGTCTAATAAAAGTCCTCATTTCTTTCATTATTAAGATATCAATTAAGAGAGGGGTTGAATTTGAGCAGCTGAATTTGAGGGGTTGATTGTGAAAATGTGTGTGATGTTCCTGTATTGACTTTAGGTAAAGGGAAGATGGGTGGGGAATGATGTGCATGTGTACTTAAAGGGAGCCAAAAGCAATGTTATGTCAAAAAATGACAAAATTTTACAACTTCAGATAACTATGAAAATACCTTCTAATAGTCTAACTTTAGTCATTGGTACAGTATGAATTATGATAACTAGCTTTAAGTTCACTTAAATTCCAGAATACTCATGCCAAGTATATCTGAAAACAGCAATGTTTGTAATCAAACCAATTTTGGTGGGTCACCAAAATTGACATGAGATGAGTTTTCATCCATTTTAATGTAGTAAAAGTCTGTATTCACAGCCTATTAGTCTGGGGTCCGAGCCATAAAAATTATGATTCCGTGTGCCATGAAAGGTTTATACCCGAAACTATTTTGGGGTGCTAGAGGGGTCCTTTGGGCATAAGAATATGCCTGTTGTCACTCTGTAGAGGTGTGCATGAGAGTGACAGCAGCCATTTTGTTTGACAACCCTCTTCAAAATGTAACACAATATAATACAGTCTCTTTCTTTAATAGCAGACTCAATAAGTTGGCTATCCATTTCATATTAGACGAATCATTAGTGCATTAGTAGGAGAAGATGAAACATGAATGACTTTGACTTTATCCAAGGTCAAGGTCATCAAAATGAAGGTCAAACTTTGAAAAACGTCAAAAAATGAGTGTTTTACTCCTGCCAAACTATCTTAGCCTATGAAATATATATGAATAACATCTAAAACCATTCTGGAGTGCTAGAGGGGACCCTTGGGCATAGGAATATGCTTGTTGTCACTGTGTGAAGGTGTGTGCCAACGTGATAGCAGCCATTTTGTTTGGTTACCTTCTTGAAAAATGACCCAGCAAGTGATGGTCTCTTTCTCTAATAGTCTACCTAATTCTTAAGCAATCTATTTCATATTAGACAGATCAACAGTGCATTAGTAGGAGAAGATAAAACATGAATGACTTTGACTTTATCTGAGGTCAAGGTCATCAAAATAAAGGTCAAACTTTGAAAAACGTCTAAAAATGAGTGTTTTACTCCTTCCAAACTATCTTAGCCTATGAAATATATATGAATAACATCTAAAACCATTCTGGAGTGCTAGAGGGGACTCTTGGGCATAGGAATATGCTTGTTGTCACTGTGTGAAGGTGTGTGCCAACGTGACAGCAGCCATTTTGTTTGGTTACCTTCTTGGAAAATGACCCAGCAAGTGATGGTCTCTTTCTCTAATAGTCTACCTAATTCTTAAGCAATCTATTTCATATTAGACAGATCAACAGTGCATTAGTAGGAGAAGATAAAACATGAATGACTTTGACTTTATCTAAGGTCAAGGTCATCAAAATTAAGGGCAAACTTTGAAAAAACATCAAAAAATGGGTGTTTTACTCCTTCAATTCTATCTTAGCCTATGAAATATATTTAGATAACATCTAAAAACACTCTGGAGTCTTAGAGGGGACCCTTGGGCATAGGACTATATCTGTTGTCACTGTGTGAAGGTCTGTGCTAATGTGACAGCAGCCATTTTGTTTTGGTTACATCCTGGAAAAATGACCCAGTAAATGATGGTCTCTTTCTCTAATAACCTACCCATTTCTTAGGCTATCCATTTTACATTAGACAAATCAATATTGCATTAGTTGGGGAAGGTAAAGCATGAGTAACATTGACCTTATCCAAGGTCAAAGACACCAATAATAAGAGGGCGTAAAGCAACCAATAACCAACCAACCAACCAACCAATATAATAGGGTCAAACTTTCAGAAACATTAAAAAATGAGTGTTTTTCCCTTCCAAAGTATTGTGGTCTATGAAACATGTGTGAACAATATTTGAAACTATTCTTGGGTCCTAGAGCGGTCTAATGGCCATTGGTAAATGCCTGTTGTCACTTTGTGATGGTGTGTGTAAGTGTGACAGCATTGATTTTGTTTGACCACCCCCTTTGAAATATGAGACAATATGATACAGTCTGTTTCTGTAATAACCTACTCAATATCTTAGCCATTCATTTCTTACTAGTTAAATGATTAGTTTATTAATGGTGAAAGATAAAACATGAGTGACTTTGACTCTATCCAAAGCCAAAATCATCAAATTAAGGTTAGATTATATAAATGTGATTGTTTTGCTTATTTACAAACTCTCCTAGTCTATGGAATACAAACAAATAATACCTAAGACTACTGTGGGTGCTAGGGGAGTCCTTTTGGGCATTGCCTGTAAAGATTTGTGTAAGTGTGACAGCAGCCAATTTGTTCAATATCTCTAGACATTTCATATATTGTTTTCGGTCACACCTAAAATTAAAGTTACTTACAGAAAGTGGCAAAGAGTCCATAATTCTGCTACCAGGATAAATGAATTTGGAGAAAATATATTTTTGTAAAACCACACATAACCTCTAGTAGGTATTATTTTGATATGACAGAATTGAAACTGGGTGAAAGTTTGGATATGACATGTAAAAATTAGAATAATGTAGCCTCATATTAAATCCCTCCTTATTGACATCTGTTTTATACATAACTGTGTTTGGAATTAAAAATTTATTGTATGCACCATCCAAGCACCCATTTCACCAAGCAAGCAAGAAATTGCAGACCTCAGAATTAGGAACACCATGAATTTTGAAACTGGTAACTAATGAATGTAACTCACATACTTAGTATTTCTTTATTGATTCTTAACCTGTATGTCCAAACATAAAAGGGAACTATTTCTGGTCCCAGCCATAAAGAGGGATGGAGGAAGACAGAGGAATGTTGTTGCCTTCTGCTGTTTTTGCCTATGCTAAATCTATGAAGATTTTTGACTAGTTCTTGTGTCTAGCTGTTTAGTCAGTAGAATGTCTGCTGTCATACTTGCACATCTTTACAGAATTACAACAGTATTTACCTATTCCCCAATGCCTGCTTAAGCAATATATAATGGATTTCAATATTATGTCATTGTGCCATTAATTCCAATGGCTTTAACTTAGCTAAGGTCACAATAACCCTTATTGAATGTTTTTTTTATATATCTAATATAAATAAGATGTCTTGTGATTTGCATGAGCCAACGAGAGATTATTTCTAATGGGGCTTTATGTATGAAGGAGAAGTGAAAAAGATGACTTCTGTCACACTTACACAAACACTCACAGAGTAACGACAGGCATTTACCAATGCTCAGGGGTTTCCTATAGCACCCATAATAGTTGTAGATTTTATTTCTACATATCTTATAGAATAGATAGTTAAGAAGAAAAAATACTCTGATTTTGATGGGTTTTTTTTCCAGAATTTCACCTTACCTTTGATGACCTTGACCTTGGATGAGGTTAATCATATTGTATCCATGCCTACCATTAAACTTATGAATTCTCTAATATGAAATTATTGATTTAGAAAGTGAGTAAGCTTTTTTTTCTTGGTCAGATTTTCAAAATGAAAGCCCAACAAAAACGCTGATGTCATGCATAACCATGGATTAACAAACTGACAACAGACATTTACCAATGCCCAAGGAACTCCTTAAGTACCCAAGGTGGTTTCAGGTATTATTCATACATATTTCATAGACTAGGATAGTTTGAAAGGAATAAAACACTCATTTTTTGACGTTTTTCCAAGTTTGACCTTAATATTGATGACTGTGACCTTGGATGAGGTGAATGTCATTCATGTTTTATCTTTTCCTATTAATGTACTATTGATTTGGCTAATATGAAATAGATTGCATGATAATTTGATGGCTGCTGTCACGTTGGCACACACCTTCACACAGTGACAACAAGCATATTTCTATGCCCAAGGGTCCCCTCTAGCACTCCAGAATGGTTTTAGATGTTATTCATATATATTTCATAGGCTAAGATAGTTTGGCAGGAGTAAAACACTCATTTTTTGACGTTTTTCAAAGTTTGACCTTCATTTTGATGACCTTGACCTTGGATAAAGTCAAAGTCATTCATGTTTCATCTTCTCCTACTAATGCACTAATGATTCGTCTAATATGAAATGGATAGCCAACTTATTGAGTCTGCTATTAAAGAAAGAGACTGTATTATATTGTGTTACATTTTGAAGAGGGTTGTCAAACAAAATGGCTGCTGTCACTCTCATGCACACCTCTACAGAGTGACAACAGGCATATTCTTATGCCCAAAGGACCCCTCTAGCACCCCAAAATAGTTTCAGGTATAAACCTTTCATGGCATACCAAATCCTTAAATAAGCTACTTTTTGGCGTTCGGACCCCAGACTATATACTTCACCACAGGCCTAGGCTATGGCCATAGTGTATATTTCAATAGTCAACAGAATTTGCAAAATTTTGACCCCACTATTGCTTTTGGCTCCCTTTAATATTAGTTGTTTTATGGTTATTTATAACAAAAACATTTTCCAGCATCTGACCTGAAATGTATGCACAACCAAAACGTCAACAATATGAAGAATAAAAAAAACTTGGTGTTGTGTTCTTCGTATTTGTATCATTCAAAAAAGGTGAATCAAAATTGTTACAATTGTACTGGATATGTTTTTTTTTAAATGATGTAATACACCAAAAAACATGCATGAGTGCATTGTAGGTCTCTGTTTGCTGCTCAGCCATTAATTGCCTCTGCAACTGGTTCCACACCTGCTACATACTGACAAACTATGGCTAACACCCTGTGGCAACAAAGCTTTACTTCACGTCTTCATCATCTAAATCAATTTCTACCTTAAGGACTACTACATATTAGGTGTACTTTACACTATACTGGCAGTCTAAGAAAAAAATATTATCTTTCTTCTATTGTAATAAGTGTACATGCATATGTTTGACCTGAATTGCCAACTTTGCCAAATGATTCACCTGGTAATTTTATCATATATGAACATTTCAATGTCCCTACTGAGGGCCGACCAGAGGAAAACTTAATCAAAGAGATACAAAGTGCTCTAGTAGATATGGCAGTCTCATCATAAGTATTTACCTGGCTCATCATTATCATCAATGTGCACTACTAGGACACCAACACGTGACATGTCAATTTCGAGGAATATGAAGAAAGTTTCCCTTGGTTCAGCAATGTTGTCATCATAAGTGGAGAGGTTGAATGAGACTCTTGTGTCTCCCACTGTCACAGGAATAGAAGTTGCTGACAAGGCGTAATCTGCAGCCCCGCTGGTTGTTACATCTTGGCTGGTTAGTCTACAAAATATATAATGATTGTGTGTTCTTCCATGCAATAACAAAATTAAACTTAGAGAAATTAAAAATAGGGGTTTTAGTCGATATACAGTCAGAGATGTATTGTTTCATTGTTTTTACATTAACCTCAATAAATATGCAGTTTTGATATCTTAAATCAGAAGTGCCTATGATCTGATGGATCATTATTCTGCAAGACTGCCATTAACCTGGAAGTTCTGTACACTGTCATAATTAATTTTTCCCTGCAACTCTTAGTACATGTCAGAGGAAAAGTAAGTCAACTAAAGTGGAGCCTCAATACCATGAGGCATATTTCCTCAAGGTCCATGCGTACTACTTCAATCTTTCATAATGATGTAATTATTCGCATACCAGAGAATAATCAAATAAGCTAAAAAAAAATATATCCACACTTCTTGACAATGTCTGATTTGACAGTCAATGGTATGTCCAAGTTCATATTTTTTGTGAGAAAGCGTTTTGCATGGTTCTCACCCTAGTCTAGCATGTAAGAGTTCAGTGCAAATTTCAATGTTGGTTGGATTTTGAGTAATATTTAAGACTTCACAACATTTCAAACTATTCCTTATGTTTCATTACAGAGATGATGACAAGTAATAGTCTACAAATTAAAGAAGCAGAATTACACACTTACTTCAATGTAAAGGATGAGGATCCTGCTACAGTAATAAGGACTTCAACTGGGCGACCTCCTTCTTCAACTATGAGTTCATCAGTATCAAAGCGGGCACTGTTTGGTATAAATTCTGTTTACAAAAGTTAAAGAAAAGAAAGAGAAATGAAATTTGAAATGAAGCAGATGGGCTGCAGCTGCTTCAGGATTGGATGAACTTATTTGAATTGTAAGGCAAACCGACATATATCAAAGATTAAGGGTGTCATTATATATACTTGGTGTGAAAACAACTGTTGGCCATAGTGTTTGAATTTTTGCAATCCAATGATAACTTATTATAATGCTGTCAGTCCTGACATTTTGTTTTATATTTGAAGTCTATAATAGAAAGTGTCTATGCCTTGAAAAAATTAATACTGATTCTTTTTTTCAGGACATCGTATAAAGTGCATTCTCTAATTTTTCTGATTTTCTGACCCTTCAAATCCCTCTTGACACTTACTTATGCCTTGTAATTCTTCGGGAACATAATATGTATATCACTTTTGTACTTCTAAGCCCACCGTATACATATTTAAAGGGTTCCCTGCACAACATTTTTCAAGAGCCTATTTCTTATTCTATTAACTTCTCTTTGGTATTCTAGAAATATTGCAAAAGACAAAATTGGAAAATGTTGAAGTATTAGTGAATTAGAAAGGAAATACAATTTGGGAATTCCCTTATTGCAGTTCTGTCCTTGCTACATCATAATCAAGGGCAATCGCTTTCATAGTAACTTGGAATTATTAGGCAACAAAATGAATTTAGGTGCGTAAAAACATAATTAATTTTGGGATTTCCTTTAAAAACGCATACAATTTCGAGGCTCTATAGCTGTAGTCATACTTGGAATTTTCTTACAATATCTATGGGATTACTTAATCTAAATTCAAATGTCACACTCAATGAATTTCATAAGATAATATTGATCCTTTAGCTATATGCAAGGTTTCCTTTAATAGAAGGCCCCTAAAATTACAAACAAGGGGGGATGGGTTATTTTCCATAATTATAACAGGGACCCCAACACAGACATCCAATAATAAAGTCAAAGCAGACTCAATGGCTAAGTCATCAGAGGAAGGACCATATCTTGAAAACCACCAAATCGATGTGTAGGACAATATATTTATATCACATTGTGTGTGTATTTATATATAGTGAGTATTTGTATGCAGAGTGAGTGTTTGCTTACCTGGCTTATCATTATCTGTAATATGAACAGTGATCATTGAGATCTCTGTTGAATCTGAAGCTCTTATCAATTTGATGGCAAATGTCTCTTCAGGTTCCTCCATGTCATCATCTATAACTGTCAGAGTCAGAGGTCCTGCTTCAAAATTTCCAGAATCTCCAATTGCAACAGCCAACGAAGCTGGTGATAATCTGTAGTCAACATCCTGCAATGCGGTGACATCAGTGCTTGAAATCCTGTGAAAAGAGGTTTTTATAGTCAATTTTTTCTGATCGAACAATACAAGGTCTTCTATAATTTAGTTCTAGCTAAATGGTCAAAAACTTATATTGTAAACCATATATGTTTGGAAAATAATTGTATATAATAGAAGCGCTTGGCTGAATGTAGAGTGGTCTTCACAGCACCACAGCACAGCGGGTCTACATAGAAGTGCTTACATATTCACCAATACCCTAATATGAACCAATCTATTGGTTGTTTGGAAATGGAAAGGCAAAGCAAATATTTAGGTGTTGATATGGAGTTGAATGGTGACAAGTATTAAGATTTCAATCAGAGATTGACAAAGATAGATTTACAAGGGGAGTGCATACCATTTGCTCTAATGTATTTTAGACAAGGACAGACAAACGTCAAATACTTAAACATATATATATATATATATATATATATATATATGAGCATTTCATAAATGACAGGCCTAAGGAAATTGGTAATGACAACCCACCCTCCTATCTTACCCTAAAACAACTAAAGCATGAAGTTTACCACAAATAATATGTGAAGAGGGATATGGGCAAAAACAAAATTCTGCAAATAATAACATATATGGCCAAGGGTGGCTGCCATCCATTAGTCAACCTAACACAACACCCAGGGATTAGGGCTGGGTGGCACTGCCCATCAAAGTGTATACAAGAATTACAAAAATACTTTCCAGACAAGAATATTGATTTGATTATTGGGGAATATTTGTTGTAAATATTGGTTAGCAACTTGGGGCTGTGCCCCCAAACCCCCGTTTTTATTTTCATTTCCTATTTTAAAATTTTCTTATAAATTGCCCTATAAACAATGACTGACTTAAGACAAACAAGAGCGGATCCTCTTCTATCAACACATTGACTACTGAGGTGATCCCCCAAGGGTGTGTATACATTATAAGTGAGCCCGGATGTGAGTCTGGCCAAAACCATATATGGTTACATTTAGAAATTAATGGTCACATATTAAGTGAATGGAAGTGTAAGACAGCACAGGAATACACATTAACTACCTCCTCCATCAAAAGTGTATACAACTTTTAAAATGTCCCTCGCCTTGTCGCTGAGTCAAACTACTAGTACAACGGTCTTAGAAGAACCTGCCAATCAAATAAAAACTTTGATTGGAGGAGGACATTCAGGCATTTTAGAAACCCAACGTTCAACAGAACAGAATTGGTTCCTCCACACCCGCAAGTAAATTTTCAGTTCACAAGCATCCCTTCAGATTTGGCAAAAATGAATTGTATTTTGGCAAACAGGAGGGATTTTCAAAATTCATATCTTATGACTATTGTATCTATGAATCAAAGTAAAATGTGTGTGCAAATTTGTACTGTCCTCCCTACCAGCCTTTCAATATATATGACACTGATTGCATGCCCAATATTTCCTAATTTCATTCAACCATTAATTGTAAAAATGTTAACAATACAAAGTGATTTTGTATTTTTACAGTATTCTTTGCTGTAAAAAAAGCCTCAACTGAGTAGACTGAAGTCTATGATGTGTAAAACATTACCAGGCAGTGTTTACCTTGAAGCTATAATCATAAATCTAAAGACGTATTTGTTACATACAGTCAAGATTGAATATGATATAAAGGTCTGTACACTAATCTATAATGAAAATAAAATTGTGAAGAGAACATCCAACTGGACGGAGGCTTGGTGTAGACTTTAATATTTATTAAGACATTAAAAATGTGGTTGAATTATAATGTTTCAGATTATCAGATTAGTATATAGAAGACCTACAGTGCAGCTACACATATTTTTAAAAACATTGTTCACTAACCTTTATTTTCACTTTTTCTTATTCTTTAATTTCAATTTAGCTATTTTGAGACTTTTGACACTTTGAAATTCAAGAAAATGCCATTTTTCACAATATTCATATGATCAACAGTCAAGACACTTGCAAAGTTTACCATTTTTTAGAGTATTTAAAAGTATAAATTGATACTAAGAACACCTTCTGAATTTACATACTTTTTTCCTTGTAAGTTTCACATTTTGTAGCTATTTGCAGGTTATTATGACATGCATTCCTGTAACATTGAATGAAGTACGTTTCTGAACCTTTTTGAGTAACCATTTTGCAGACTTGCATCTCTAATTTTACATGTTTATGCCCTTTACAGAGCCGTATTTTGACTTTAGGAATTCAAGGACGTCAAGTTGAAAGTTTTGGTTTCTCTCCCTGTTTGCAAGCAATTTCCAGTTCAAAACACTAGAACTCACAAGGATTTAATCAGCAGTAAACTTGCCTGTAAAACCAGAGCCAGCTGAAAGATTTCATACATTTTGCTGTGGGAGACTGACAGTACATTATAATATAATTTTACAGTACATAGAATACCGTGAATTTATGGCAAAACCTGTCGGAACCTTTAATGCCAGCAATTTCTGTTGTAAGTTTAGAGTGGTTTCTTCTTAGACTGCATAACTAGTTTATCGGGAAAATGTTGTTTCAAGATTGTAATCATATTACATTCATTTCATAAAGGATAACTTGTAAAATAACTTTTTAAAGACTGCAGCACTGCCTTGAATATACAACGCAATGGAATATTGGAAGAGGATTGAAATAAGCGGCGAATTTTGCAAATGCCTCTACTGCACTGTGTCATATTGTGAAGTAGATCACACAGTAAAACTAGTAATGCCCTCGGTGTTCCAACAGATATACAATATAATATTACAGTGTATATAGTATATATACGTTGTGATAACAACATAATTTTACAATGTGCGTTAAGCTTGAATGTTAGCATTATATTTAGTTGAAACAGATCTATAGGTTCTGATGCAACCCTCTAAACAGCAGAGGACCAAGGACAGATAGAGTATTTGGTGGGACTTCTTGAAGATAGACACCCTATCCACCCATTAGATCAGGGTAAGATAGGCAGCAGGTTGCCCCATCTTAGCACTGATTCTTGGTTGCTGGTGCTTTATACTTGAGACGGTTCTGATTCCTTATTTTTGTAAAAGCAGGATGAATTTAGTTGGGATGCATGGGGAGCCCCCCCCCCCCCCTCCTCCCCTAATTTTTACTAAATCTGTATTTTGTTAAATTCAATGCTTACTTACATTATTGTAAACTCTGTCCCTTCTACAACAGCAATGGGAATCTGAACTTCACCTACGCTTTCTGGTACATACATCTGAGTCGGAGCTAGAGTACCTAGAAAAAAAGAAATACATTGAGAATTTCAATTTGTTCCTGAGTAGATGTATAAAAGAGCACAACAACAAATCTATGTTTCTGAACAAGAGAATCATATTAGAGCATAATGATGCTTCTATCTTAAAGGTGCCTTTTTTTAATATCATAATACATACTGTGAATATGATAATCCATGAGTGAAGCGGCCCAGGATCAAAGACTTTGAGCCCCGATTCTGCCTTCCCCCTAGCTGTGTGAAGGAACTGACCAGAGAGTTTGAGGCCAGTCATTTTCACCCTGGGAAGGGAGAACACGAGAAGGGCTGAAGGTCTATCCCCCTCTTCCCCAAGGTAAATGATATAACACATCACCAAATTTATATGGAAGGCACATTATGAACCAAATAAACCAACAGCAAAATAAAAAGCTTTTGAGTATCGCCATTTTTTCATGGTAATCCTCCTAAATTAATTGTGTACACTACAGAACTGAAAACAACCACAATAACCTAATTTTACTTTAGCTATTGTCCCATTATATTTCTGTTTAAACTACTTGGCGACTGGATCATACTATGGTGTGGTGCTCCACTCCAGCATCAGTAGGGCCATCTTCCCCTTTGTGCAGTTTCTTGTCTCCCGCAGCAAGAAATATGTCAAGTTCCCCAAGGTGAGTACTAATAATTAATACTGTCATAGATCTAGCAGGTGATGAAAAACGTGTGGGATACAACTTTCTGATAGCTCTATGAAAGGTCACCTCATCATTTCATCCCAATAGTCCAGAATTTTGAGATCAATTCTAAAACAAATTTGTGCATCCTACCTAATGTTAAATACATTCCATAGTAATTTGGCAATAATCATGGTTCAGATATGATGCAATACAGAAAAATGATATTGTTCATGTTAAAGTATTCAATATGTTTCTTTCTAATAGGTTGAGATGCTTCACGAATCCGATCTGTGTGAGCTGTATTAACAGCACATACATTTCTATCAAGAGGCCGTTTAGAAATGTGCATGCCTAGGTGTGTCGCAAAGGCTACTATGGTCTCAATGTTCGGGTAAGTAAACATAGAAGTAATGAAAATTATTAATCAGTAAATAGTAGACAAAATGTAATCTTTTTATTTGGTTCACATGCAGCCTCCTGGCTGCAGGTGGGCTCATTGCGGCCACCTGGCTGTTTACCCCATAACCTTCTTAAGCTTCAAATGTAATCATATTCCAATTGAACAGATCATGAGGTTCCTTACGATAACAAGCATTTATATATTACTGGTCTGTTAACTTACCTACAGCTGGCTTATCATCATCTATAATATGAACAGTGATCATTGAGATTTCTGTTGAATCTGAAGCTCTTATCAATTTGATGGCAAATGTCTCTTCAGCCTCCTCCATGTCATCATCTATAACTGTCAGAGTCAGAGGTCCTGCTTCAAAATTTCCAGAATCTCCAGTTGCAACAGCCAATGAAGCTGGTGATAATCTGTAGTCAACATCCTGCAATGCGGTGGCATCAGTGCTTGAAACCCTGTGAAAAGAGGTTTTTATAGTCAATTTCTTCTCTTCGAACAATGCAAGGTCTTCTATAATTTAGTTCTAGCTAAAGTAATGTTAAAAAACCTATATTGTAAACCATATATGCTTGGAAAAGAATTGTGTATATATAGAAGTGCTTGGCTGAATGTAGAGTCTTCACAGCACCACAGCACAGCGGGTCTACATAGAAGTGCTTGCATATTCACGAATACCCGAATATGAACCAATCTATTGGTTGTTTGGAAATGGAAAGGCAAGGCAAATATTAAGGTGTTGATATGGTGTTGAATGGTGACAAGTATTAAGATTTCAATCAGAGATTGACAAAGATAGATTTACAAGGGGATTGCATACCATTTGCTCCAATGTATTTTAACAAGGACAGACAAACGTCAAATACTTAAACATATATATATATATATATATATATATATATGATATGATATATATTAAGCCTGATATATGTCATTATAAATAGGGGGAGCTGCAATCTTGATTACCACCCATTACCACTAGGTGGAGCAACACCAGCACTGTTGCCTGTGGGTGGTCACCCTTCTCATACCAGCTCCAACCCCCAACCGGGTAGACCCCCTTCTTCTCATGGGACAATCTGAATTTAATTTTCTCAGGAATATTTCATCGGAATTTTCACTGGAGGAGTATCACAGATTCATGAGTAAGAACTGTTCAAAGTGTGGGGGATTTCATTGCCCACCGTTCGGGAAATATTGCAAAAATGTGTTGGAAGAGTTTTGTGATGTGTGTGGCACGTGTCACCGGCCACCTGTTGGTATCCATTGTTCTACAACTGCGCAACCAACCATGTCTAAGGAAAGGGATCCTGTTACAAGCAGCTTTCTCAGCAAAGATGACCCTAAATATCTTCAATTTCTGGAAGAGGAATATCTTTCTTCTCGTGAGGAGAAGCGTAGGAATATCACTTGAATTGAATCTATCCTTAGTCGTTTGGACAAATTGGAAGCTAAACCTGGGCCCACACACTCTACTAATGGTGCCGGCATGGCGGCTTAGGGTCGCGGCCTGGTTGCCTACTCAGGTATTGGCGCCGGGCCAAAGGAACCCACACGCCGTGCGACGGGTGCCGAGGGAGGGGACGGTGACGAGCCTTCCCCTGCTGATGTTGTTGTTAGTCCTCTTACCGATGCCTTAGAGAAACTCTCACTAGCTGTGGATCCCGTGTCCTCCTCTCAAAAGCTACAATTAGGTATGTTGTTCAAGCCTGAATATTATGTACATCACTTGAAAGGCGGGATCCCTCTGAAACAGATTGACCACAATAAGCTAACATATCGTGATTTGGTATATGGGTGGTTCTGTGTCCTGTAGCATCTATTGAAAGTGGGAGGTGATCACGTCAGCTACATCAATCATTGCAAATTTGTGTCGCAACAGGCCATGCCCTCACAGTTTGTGGACAGTGCTTATGTTAACTATGATCGGCACATTATTACAAGTGTTGTTATGGGGGAAGAGGACACGTTCGTCGCAGGTGATGTTCTAGGTGTTGCTTCTAACTTCCATGCCGGGAATCTGAACCCTCAAAAGGCTAAGGAGAAGTCTGTCAAAAAGTCTCAATGGGGGAAAAAGTCAGATAAATCCGATAATGGTAATGAGAAGACCAGCTCGATGCCTGATGGTTTCCCTGAAGATATCTGCTACGCATACAATTTCAAAAAGTGTACTGGATCGTGCTCAAAGAAACACATTTGCAAATCATGTGGTGGTAAACACAGGGCATTCAGGTGTCAAGAGAAAAAGTCTAATTGACGCGTTTGTAATGCTTCTGACATTGATATTGTTTCTCAAATCCCACCTGTTAATTGTGATAACGTGATAACGGTGTAAACACAATATCAGCTGACCGGCATATTGACCCATTTATGCATTGTTCTGATCTGTCATGGGCCGGTGTTTGTAGCACAACCCGAAAATACTCTGTTCTCCACCGGCTTACTAGTCAGCGACTATAGCCCTACTTATGACCATTCTGTTGATCGTTGTTTGGACGGTTATGTGAACTTTAACCTATCAGAGTTGACATTTGGCTATGCGCCCGTGTACTATCAGCATGAATTACGGAACATTCCACTCTATGTTAGAGATAGATCTCATAGTATCGGAGGTCTTTATTCTCAGATGAATCTGCTGGCTTGGGAACATGAATTGGATTTTGAGAACGATTTTCGATTACAAAGTTATTTGTGGAATGGGATTGCATATGCCTTTCACACAGTAAACTCTTACAATCAAATCCTGGTTTATAATTGCTCTAATTACGCATCTTCTACTCAAGGTGATGGATTTCACTTTATAGATACTGTAATTAATCGGGAACTTGCAGAAGGCAAGTTTATTTTTAGTGAGCATGCTCCCCATTGTGTACATGCTATAGGAGCCGTGCCAAAAAGCGATGGGACATATAGACCTGTTACTGATTGCAAAAGGCCGATAGGTTTGTCAATTAATAACTTTATGTCAGAAACAGCTGCCACTTTTTCATATAAGAGTATAGATGACGTGGTTAATCTGTTGTCACCTGGAGACTACATGGCTACAGCTTACATTTCGTCAGCATACCATTCAATCTCTATTCATCCAAATGATTGGCAATATCAGGGACTTTCTTGGATTTTTGATGATGAACAACATTATTTATTGGACACTAGGCCGTGCTTTGGCACTAAAAATGCCCCCTTCCTGTTCACTCAAGTAAACAACTTCATCGTTAGATGCATGAATAGAAGGGGCTATACAAAGATTGTTAATTATTTAGATGATTTTATTTTCATCAGGCAGTCTTTTGAATCATGCCAGGAAGCACAGTCTGAACTGATTAGGCTTTTGATAAGCCTTGGCTTCGAAATTAGCTGGAAGAAATGCACCTCTCCATCTACCACGTCGAGGTATCTTGGTATCATATTTGATTCCATGTCTATGGAGTTATCTCTGCCATCAGACAAATTACTAAAACTCCATAATGAACTAAAATTCTTTGCTGGCCGTAAACGAGCAACAAAGAGACAGTTGCAGCATTTATGTGGAATTCTTAGCCATTGTGCTAAGGTCGTGAAAGGTGGCCGCACCTGTTCAAGGAGGATCATAGACCTTCTAAAACAGCTAAGTGACGGTAATCCTCGTGTAAAACTTTCGAACGGATTCCAAGCAGACCTCCTATGGTGGACAGATTTTTCCCGAATTTTCAATGGGACTGCTAGCTGTATTAGTTATAATTACTGACTAGGTCCTCAGTTTTAGACTCCTCACTTAATGGTTACGGAATATGGTGCAGAGGTGACTGGCAAGCCGGTTATTTTTCCACAGACTTAACCCCACCATTAGTATTATTGACTGATGGTAACCATGGTCATTGGTCTAACATTGACGTTCCTGAAACAAATATTAATGTCCTAGAGATGTTTCCTGTACTATTGGCCATGCGTAGATATGCTCATATCTGGTGTAATCTTCATGTAATATGCCGCACGGATAACACCCAAGTGGTACACGGTATCAACACGGGCAGCAGTACAAATTCTGAGGCTATGAGTCTGCTGCGGGACATATTTTGGGAATGTGTAACATACAACATACATTTAACAACTCGTCATATCAGTGGTGATGTGAATGTTATCGCTGACTGGTTATCACGCCTTACTGTTCATTCTTCATTTGCTGATGCACCTACCTCTCCCATTTGTTGCAGTGGACTTGGCTGCCTTGGATAGAGAGGTATCACGGGCAGTTGGGTCAGCCTGGGCATCCTCTACTTTGAAGACTTGTAACTCACAATGGAAACGTTTCATTGAGTTCTGCCAGGACAATGATTTGTCACCCATGCCTGCTTCCTATCACACAGTGAGTAGGTTCTTGGTTTTCCTCGCCAGGTCTTCAAAGTATTCAACAGTGAATAACTATTTATCCGCCATAAACAGGCTACATGCTTTCTATGGCCATGATGTTAACTTCAGAGATTGTTTTTTGATTAAGCTCATACTGGCAGGAATCAAGCGTACAGTTAGTGATCAAGTCATGCAGAAAATTCCACTCTCTCCTGAACAGTTGAACAGTTACTTAGTTTATATCATATCCTGGATTCCACGGATGATAACTTAATGACTATGTGGTGTGCCTTATTATTCAGTTTTCGCACACTATTAAGGAAATCAAACTTTGTGTCAGATGGTCCAGCTGCGGATGGTCATACCCATCACAGGAGTGATGTGGAGTTCTCAGATTCAGGAGCAATAATCTCGATTCATTCCTCCAAGACAATTCAACATAACGAGAGGGTGTTACGGATCCCCCTTTCATATGTGGATAATAAGGTGTTCTGTGTGGTCTCTCGCCTTCAACACCACTTCTCACAGACACCCAATGTTCAAGGAGACTTTCTGTTTTATATCAAGACAGGCAGCTCACCTACCAAACCCTCTTGAAATTTCTCAAGGATTTTGTGACGAAGATTGGCCTTAACCCTGCAGATGTGGGTCTCCACTCTATGAGACGTAGTGGAGCGGCTTATCTCCATCATCTATGCATCCCCTTAGAGGATGTCAAATGTATTGGGGACTGGAAGTCCTTAGCTGTGCTTATGTACTTGGTTACCCCCTTTGACAGGAAGGCCTCAATTGAACGAACTGTAGCTCTTGGGCTATCGAAGGTATTATGAGTACCCTATCTGCTGATGGATTATTCTCAGCACATTCTCTTATTGAGGTCAGGACTTCGTTCCTTCTCAACATCTCCTTGGTTTAAAGTGATTAACTTTCAGCCTTGGCCTTGGAGCTGGTTCCCTACATTTCTTGAAATATTCGCCCAGTAATTGACTAATTGGGACCGGGTTCCCTAATCTCCGTTGACTGTTGCACGAGCTTCGAACTTCAAACTTCATCAATGGACTGGTTTTCGTCAACATTGTCTAGGAAGTTATATGACTAACACTTTATTACAGAGGTTTTATTTGGGACATTGGAGGTCTCGTGACGCCGTCGTCTAACACACTACCTTCTTGACTTATCATTATCATTGTCCTACATGAACGAACTAGATTTATATATATGACAGGCCTAAGGAAATTGGTAATGACAACCCACCCTCCTATCTTATCCTAAAACAACCAAAGCATGGAATTTACCACAAATAATATTTGAAAAACAGCTGCAGAAATTATTGTATGTACAGCAGATATCAGGATTATGTCAACACTATCGGAAGAGCTCTGTATAAGAGAGATAGAATAAAGATATTTAAAAAAAAAAAAAAAAAAATGTGAAGAGGGATATGGGAAAAAACAAAGTTCTGCAAATAATAACATATATGGCCAAGGGTGGCTGCCATCAATTAGTCAACCTAACACAATACCCAGGGATTAGGGCTGGGTGGCAGTGCCCATCAAAGTGTATACAAGAATTACAAAAATACTTTCCAGACAAAAATATTGAGTTGATTATTGGGTTTATTTGAATATTTGCTGTAAATATTGGTTAGCAACTTGGGGCTGTGCCCCCAAACCCCCGTTTTTATTTTCATTTCCTATTTTTAATTTTTTTTATAAATTGCCCTATAAACAATGACTGACTTAAGACAAACAAGAGCGGATCATCTTCTATCAACACGTTGACTACTGAGGTGATCCCGTAAGGGTGTGTATACATTCACGGGAAGAATTTGAACTCATACATTCGACAGGCTCGGGCTTGTCTGAAACCACTTCCTCTAAAAAGTGTCAAGGAGTGTAAGGGATGTGTTCACACTTTTGCAGTGTCAATGGTATGGGCCATTACATAAGTGTCTCACAGGGGGTCCCCCCCCCACCTTGCCTGTAACCCTGGAGCTGCCACTAAACTTTCACCTCCTTAAGTTGACCCAATGACCTAGATAATATAGTATTATATGTGTGTGTATATGTATGTATGTGTGTATGTATGTATGTATGTATGTTTTATGTATGTATGTATGTATACATGTATGTATGTATACATGATAACTTGTGGATGAAAAGAATCATTTAGGAAGTTTTATGTCCCTCTTTAGGGGGAGTAGGGGGCCGGGAAGAGGACAGGGGGACGGCCCTGGTCTCCCCGTGCGTTGCTCTGTGGTGCTGACGGCATTAGGAGTGGTAGGGGGCCGGGAAGAGGTCAGGGGGACGGCCCTGGTCTCCCAGTGCGTTGCTCTGTGATGCTGACGGGGTTAGGGGGAGTAGGGGGCCGGGAAGAGGTCAGGGGGACGGCCCTGGTCTCCCCGTGCGTTGCTCTGTGGTGCTGACGGGATTAGGGGGAGTAGGGGGCCGGGAAGAGGTCAGGGGGACGGCCCTGGGCTCCCCGTGCGTTGCTCTGTGATGCTGACGGGGTTAGGGGGAGTAGGGGGCCGGGAAGAGGTCAGGGGAATAGCCCTGGTCTCCCCGTGCGTTGCTCTGTGATGCTGACGGGGTTAGGGGGAGTAGGGGGCCGTGGAAGAAAAGAACCTTTTGAGAGGGTTTTCATGCCGATTTGAGCACTTTGAAAAATTTCCAAATTTGAAACATTTATGACTCCCAGTATGAGTCAACTATGGTTCAAAACTGACTCTAAGGTTGTAGCCCCGAGTGAGAATGACCATTGTAAACTAGTCAGGAAACTGTGAGACTAATAAAACATTTTCTAGAAATTTAGACAGATTTTTAACTTAATTCTTACAGTGAAAACCCCAACCAATGGATTTTGCTAAAAACTTGCATAAATGATATCTAGGCCTATCTCATGCCAAAAATGTCCCTTATTTAATGGAAATCATTTTACATATTTCCCGGCCTCCAGCCATTCCCCTCAGCTTCCCCTATTTGATGGAGTTAAGGTTGTTGGGGCATTCTGACGGGAATGCAATTACCTGATGACTTGTGGAAGAAAAGAACCTTCTAGTAGGGTTTTCATGCCGATTTGAGCACTTTGAAAAATGTCCAAATTTGAAACATTTATGACTCCCAGTATGAGTCAACTATGGTTCAAAACTGACTCTAAGGTTGTAGCCCCGAGTGAGAATGACCATTGTAAACTAGTCAGGAAACTGTGAGACTAATAAAACATTTTCTAGAAATTTAGACAGATTTTTAACTTAATTCTTACAGTGAAAACCCCAACCAATGGATTTTGCTAAAAACTTGCATAAATGATATCTAGGCCTATCTCATGCCAAAAATGTCCCCTATTTAATGGAAATCATTTTACATATTTCCCGGCCTCCAGCCATTCCCCTCAGCTTCCCCTATTTGATGGAGTTAAGGTTGTTGGGGCATTCTGACGGGAATGCAATTACCTGATGACTTGTGGAAGAAAAGAACCTTCTAGTAGGGTTTTCATGCCGATTTGAGCACTTTGAAAACTTTTCAAATTTAAAACATTTATGACTCCCAGTAGGAGTCAACTATGGGTCAAATGTGACTCTTAGGTTGTAGCCCCGAGTGAGAAGGACAATTCTATACATGTCAGAAAATTCTGTGATGATTACAACATTATCTAGAAATTTAGAAAGATTTTTCACCTTATTTTTATACTGAAAGACTCAACCAATGGATTTTGCTAAAATCTTTCAGAAATGATAATAAGGCCCATCTTATGCCAAAAATGTCCCCTAATTGATGGAAATCCTTTTACATATTTCCCAGCCTTTACTCCATGTCCCTGACCATCCCTCTATGAATAGCCACCTCTAGCCTCCTGATATTCTCAGGTTGCAAAGAGCTGATGACTTGTGGAAGAAAAGAACCTTTTGATAGGGTTTCCATGCCGATTTGAGCACTTTGAAAAAAATCCAAATTTAAAACATTTATGACTCCCAGTAGGAGTCAACTATGGGTCAAATGTGACTCTTAGGTTGTAGCCCCGAGTGAGAAGGACAATTCTATACATGCCAGAAAATTCTGTGATGATTACAAAATTATCTAGAAATTTAGAAAGATTTTTCACCTTATTTTTATACTGAAAGACTCAACCAATGGATTTTGCTAAAAACTTGCATAAATGATATCTAGGCCTATCTCATGCCAACAATATTGTCGGATATATGGGCAGCAAATTTTCTCAGGGACAACTCATGGGTTAAGGATGGGTGCAGGTGGCCAGCCTAATACATCATAGTGGGATTGGATGTGTCCTTCTGGTAGGCCTGAGCCTCAAATCAAGATAGAAACAATACAGGAGGGGGGACGGTTGGTAACCAACCACCACTATAATGTAATGGGCCAGGTACCTGCACCTATCCTTGGTCCCTGAGGTGGGCCCCTGATAATTCAATGCCTGTAAATTCAACAACATTTTTGGCATGAGATAGGCCTAATTATTATTCCTGGAAGGTTTTAGCAAAATCTACTGGTTGAGTTTTCCTGTGTGAAAAAAACAGTAAAAATCGTTGTGATTTTCTAGATAATGTTGTAATCGTCACAGAATTTTCTGACATGTATAGAATTGTCCTTCTCACTCGGGGCTACAACCTAAGAGTCACATTTGACCCATAGTTGACTCCTACTGGGAGTCATAAATGTTTTAAATTTGGATTTTTTTCAAAGTGCTCAAATCGGCATGAAAACCCTATCAAAAGGTTCTTTTCTTCCACAAGTCATCAGCTCTTTGCAACCTGAGAATATCAGGAGGCTAGAGGTGGCTATTCATAGAGGGATGGTCAGGGACATGGAGTAAAGGCTGGGAAATATGTAAAAGGATTTCCATCAATTAGGGGACATTTTTGGCATAAGATGGGCCTAATTATCATTTCTGAAAGATTTTAGCAAAATCCATTGGTTGAGTCTTTCAGTATAAAAATAAGGTGAAAAATCTTTCTAAATTTCTAGATAATGTTGTAATCATCACAGAATTTTCTGACATGTATAGAATTGTCCTTCTCACTCGGGGCTACAACCTAAGAGTCACATTTGACCCATAGTTGACTCCTACTGGGAGTCATAAATGTTTTAAATTTGGATTTTTTTCAAAGTGCTCAAATCGGCATGAAAACCCTATCAAAAGCTTCTTTTCTTCCACAAGTCATCAGCCCCTGTGCGTTACTCTAGATCTGTGGGACTGACGGGATTAGGATGGGTAGTGGGCCGGGAAGAGGTCAGGGGGATAGCCCTGCAGGTCTCCCCGTGGGTTGCTCTGCAGTCTAGGCCTTTACCAACACCTCTGGTCAGACATAGAAAGGGCTGGGAAATAACTAAAATGAGACAACCAAACATAGTGCTAATTATAGATGTCCCCAGCTGGGCGGGGGTGGGTGGGAAGGGGACCCCCTGTGAGACACTTATGTAATGGGCCATACCATTGACACTGCAAGAGTGTGAACACATCCCTTACACTTCTTGACACGTTTTAGAGGATGTGGTTTCAGACACCCCCGAGCCTGTCTAATGTATGAGTTCAAATTCTTCCCGTGATTATAAGTGAGCCCGGATGTTAATCTGGCCAAAACCATATATGGTTACATTTAGAAATTAATGGTCACAGATTAAGTGAATTGAAGTGTAAGACAGCACAGGAATACACATTAACTACCTCCTCCATCAAAAGTGTATACAACTTTTAAAATGTCCCTCGCCTTGTCACTGAGTCAAACTACTAGTACAACGGTCTTAGAAGAACCTGCCAATCAAATAAAAACTTTGATTGGAGGAGGACATTCAGGCATTTTAGAAACCCAACGTTCAACAGGACAGAATTGGTTCCTCCACACCCGCAAGTAAATTTTCAGTTCACAAGCATCCCTTCAGATTTGGCAAAAATGAATTGTATTTTGGCAAACAGGAGGGATTTTCAGAATTCATATCTTATGACTATTGTATCTATGAATCAAAGTAAAATGTGTGTGCAAGTTTGTACTGTCCTCCCTGCCAGCCTTTCAATATATATGACACTGATTGCATGCCCAATATTTCCTAATTTCATTCAACCATTAATTGTAAAAATGTTAACAATACAAAGTGATTTTGTATTTTTACAGTATTCTTTGCTGTAAAAAAAGCCTCAACTGAGTAGACTGAAGTCTATGATGTGTAAAACATTACCAGGCAGTGTTTACCTTGAAGCTATAATCATAAATCTAAAGATGTATTTGTTACATACAGTCAAGATAGAATATGATATAAAGGTCTGTACACTAATCTATAATGAAAATAAAATTGTGAAGAGAACATCCAACTGGACGGAGGCTTGGTGTAGACTTTAATATTTATTAAGACATTAAAAATGTGGTTGAATTTTAATGTTTCAGATTATCAGATTAGTATATAGAAGACCTACAGTGCAGCTACACATATTTTTAAAAACATTGTTCACTAACCTTTATTTTCACTTTTTCTTATTCTTTAATTTCAATTTAGCTATTTTTAGACTTTTGACACTTTGAAATTCAAGAAAATGCCATTTTTCACAATATTCATATGATCAACAGTCAAGACTCTTGCAAAGTTTACCATTTTTTAGAGTATTTAAAAGTATAAATTGATACTAAGAACACCTTCTGAATTTACATACTTTTTTCCTTGTAAGTTTCACATTTTGTAGCTATTTGCAGGTTATTATGACATGCATTCCTGTAACATTGAATGAAGTACGTTTCTGAACCTTTTTAAGTAACCATTTTGCAGACTTGCATCTCTAATTTTACATGTTTATGCCCTTTACAGAGCCGCATTTTGACTTTAGGAATTCAGGGACGTCAAGTTGAAAGTTTTGGTTTCTCTCCCTGTTTGCAAGCAATTTCCAGTTCAAAACACTAGAACTCACAAGGATTTAATCAGCAGTAAACTTGCCTGTAAAACCAGAGCCAGCTGAAAGATTTCATACATTTTGCTGTGGGAGACTGACAGTACATTATAATATAATTTTACAGTACATAGAATACCGTGAATTTATGGCAAAACCTGTCGGAACCTTTAATGCCAGCAATTTCTGTTGTAAGTTTAGAGTGGTTTCTTCTTAGACTGCATAACTAGTTTATCGGGAAAATGTTGTTTCAAGATTGTAATCATATTACATTCATTTCATACAGGATAACTTGTAAAATAACTTTTTAAAGACCGCAGCACTGCCTTGAATATACAACGCAATGGAATATTGGAAGAGGATTGAAATAAGCGGCGAATTTTGCAAATGCCTCTACTGCACTGTGTCATATTGTGAAGTAGATCACACAGTAAAACTAGTAATGCCCTCGGTGTTCCAACAGATATACAATATAATATTACAGTGTATATAGTATATATACGTTGTGATAACACATAATTTTACAATGTGCGTTAAGCTTGAATTTTAGCATTATATTTAGTTGAAACAAATCTATTGGTTCTGATGCAACCCTCTAAACAGCAGAGGACCAAGGACAGATAGAGTATTTGGTGGGACTTCTTGAAGATAGACACCCTATCCACCCATTAGATCAGGGTAAGATAGGCAGCAGGTTGCCCCATCTTAGCACTGATTCTTGGTTGCTGGTGCTTTATACTTGAGACGGTTCTGATTCCTTATTTTTGTAAAAGCAGGATGAATTTAGTTGGGATGCATGGGGAGCCCCCCCCCCCCCCCTCCTCCCCTAATTTTTACTAAATCTGTATTTTGTTAAATTCAATGCTTACTTACATTATTGTAAACTCTGTCCCTGCTACAACAGCAATGGGAATCTGAACTTCACCTACGCTTTCTGGTACATACATCTGAGTCGGAGCTAGAGTACCTAGAAAAAAAGAAATACATTGAGAATTTCAATTTGTTCCTGAGTAGATGTATAAAAGAGCACAACAACAAATCTATGTTTCTGAACAAGAGAATCATATTAGAGCATAATGATGCTTCTATCTTAAAGGTGCCTTTTTTTAATATCATAATACATATTGTGAATATGATAATCCATGAGTGAAGCGGCCCAGGATCAAAGACTTTGAGCCCCGATTCTGCCTTCCCCCTAGCTGTGTGAAGGAACTGACCAGAGAGTTTGAGGCCAGTCATTTTCACCCTGGGAAGGGAGAACACGAGAAGGGCGGAAGGTCTATCCCCCTCTTCCCCAAGGTAAATGATATAACACATCACCAAATTTATATGGAAGGCACATTATGAACCAAATAAACCAACAGCAAAATAAAAAGCTTTTGAGTATCGCCATTTTTTCATGGTAATCCTCCTAAATTAATTGTGTACAATACAGAACTGAAAACAACCACAATAACCTAATTTTACTTTAGCTATTGTCCCATTATATTTCTGTTTAAACTACTTGGCGACTGGATCATACTATGGTGTGGTGCTCCACTCCAGCATTAGTAGGGCCATCTTCCCCTTTGTGCAGTTTCTTGTCTCCCACAGCAAGAAATATGTCAAGTTCCCCAAGGTGAGTACTAATAATTAATACTGTCATAGATCTAGCAGGTGATGAAAAACGTGTGGGATACAACTTTCTGATAGCTCTATGAAAGGTCACCTCATCATTTCATCCCAATAGTCCAGAATTTTGAGATCAATTCTAAAACAAATTTGTGCATCCTACCTAATGTTAAATACATTCCATAGTAATTTGGCAATAATCATGGTTCAGATATGATGCAATACAGAAAAATGATATTGTTCATGTTAAAGTATTCAATATGTTTCTTTCTAATAGGTTGAGATGTTTCACGAATCCGATCTGTGTGAGCTGTATTAACAGCACATACATTTCTATCAAGAGGCCGTTTAGAAATATGCATGCCTAGGTGTATCGCAAAGGCTACTATGGTCTCAATGTTCGGGTAAGTAAACATAGAAGTAATCAAAATTATAAATCAGCAAATAGTAGACAAAATGTAATCTTTTTATTTGGTTCACATGCAGCCTTCTGGCTGCAGGTGGGCTCATTGCAGCCACCTGGCTGTTTACCCCATAACCTTCTTAAGCTTCAAATGTAATCATATTCCAATTGAACAGATCATGAGTTTCCTTACGATAACAAGCATTTATATATTAATGGTCTGTTTACTTACCTACAGCTGGCTTATCATCATCTATAATATGAACAGTGATCATTGAGATTTCTGTTGAATCTGAAGCTCTTATCAATTTGATGGCAAATGTCTCTTCAGCTTCCTCCATGTCATCATCTATAACTGTCAGAGTCAGAGGTCCTGCTTCAAAATTTCCGGAATCTCCAATTGCAACAGCCAACGAAGCTGGTGATAATCTGTAGTCAATATTCTGCAATGCGGTGACTCCAGAGCTTGAAACCCTGTGAAAAGAGGTTTTTATAGTCAATTTCTTCTCTTCGAACAATGCAAGGTCTTCTATAATTTAGTTCTAGCTAAAGTAATGTTAAAAAACCTATATTGTAAACCATATATGCTTGGAAAAGAATTGTGTATGTAGAAGTGCTTGGCTGAATGTTGGGTGGTCTTCACAGCACCACAGCATGGCGGCTCTGCATAGAAGTGCTTACATATTCACCAATACCCTAATATGAACCAATCTATTGGTTGTTTGGAAATGGAAAGGCAAAGGAAATATTAAGATGTTGATATAGTGTTGAATGGTGACACGTATTAAGATTTCAATCAGAGATTGACAAAGATAGATTTACAAGGGGATTGCATACCATTTGCTCCAATGTATTTTAGACAAGGACAGACAAACCTCCAATACTTATGTATAGTAGAAACCTTCTAATGCGACCACCTAAGGGACTGAGCAAAAGGTGGTCGTTATGTGAGGCTGTCTTCTTAGTGAAGGGGTAGCTTTGTCACCAGGGGTTACTGATTTCATGAATTTTCCCTGAATCCCTTCAGATCATTTATCAAATTACACTATTAAATAATTATGGCGGGACCAAACGCTTAAAAGAAGATCTGTCTAGAATGCAAAGGATAACTAATTATCAGGGAATATATGCTGCAGTTCCAAATTCCTTATCATTAAATCCATTTTGAAATAACTAGCCAACTGTGGTATTAGGTAGGTAATATAAGACTTGGTGAGTGACTATAACTCGGCTCATGCTGGGTATATGATTTTACCACCAGAATAATCACCATTATGCATTTTTGACAACAAGTCCAAAAAGCAAGACCAAATTAATGGTCATAAAACGTCAAGAGGTTTTATTTCATTTGGCATTATTGCAGGTGCTATGTAGGATTTTAAAAAAAAATGCATATCATGAAAACGTTTTTCTTTTTTTATGAATGAATTTAAGTAAATCAAACTTAATATACTTTTATGAAATACAAGACTGCTTTACTACTGTTACCAGATATATCGCCAAATAACTTTTTCTGTTGCCAAATTAGTGTTTAAGGTCACCTTATAATGAGGGAGTAGGGGTGGGGTGGCCGTAGGGGCAATTAAGGTGCGACAGGTATAACACCTGGTGAGTGCAAATGCCGCCCTGAGCTTCTGAGGGAGTAATGCTGGGGTGGGGGGTGGGCGACTTAGGTGAGACAGTCTAACAACTTGTGAGCGCTTTTGGCGCCCTGAGAAGTCGGGGTGGCCAAACTGAGCCAATGTAACACATAGAATACACAAATGCTGCTCTTCCAGGGCAGTATCGGTGTTGTTGGCGCAGAGATGCTTCTCTTGAAACATGAAAAATACGGAACCGCAATTCCGTACTTTAATACAGAAACAACTATTAAGCTAGTATTTTCTTCTGTATTTAACCTCTGACACTGAATTAAATCATATCTACATGTAATGTAATATATCTTTTTTGTTACCTGATATTGAATACAAAACTATTTTCTCCCTAATACTTTGGTGCTTTTTAAAACTTGTTGTCAAAGCAAAAAATACGGAAATCTGTATTTAGATGGAAAAGTGGCATCTCTGTTGGCGGGACAAGACAATATGACAATTGTTGATGGATTTTGATGTATTGAGCTATAGTTGGGTTGCCCACAACAGTTTGATTAGTATGAAGTGGTCGCATTATGGGGGGCAAGTCGTTCTTTGGGAAGGTGATTTAGGTGGTCTCTTAGTGAGGCCCTCATTTAGAGACCGGTCTGATTAGTGAAGCTAAAACAAACATGAAATAGAGGAAAAAATTCCGTTCTGACAAAAAAGTGGTCTTTAAGTGGGGTGGTCTCCTTAGTGAAGTGGTCGTTAGGTGGGTCTCTACTGTATACATATATATATGAACATTTCATAAATGACAGGCCTAAGAAAATTGGTAATGACAACCCACCCTCCTATCTTACCCCAAAACAACCAAAGCATGAAATTTACCACAAATAATATGTGAAGAGGGATATGGGCAAAAACAAAATTCTGCAAATAATAACATATATGGCCAAGGGTGGCTGCCATCCATAAGTCAACCTAACACAACACCCAGGGATTAGGGTTGGGTGGCAGTGTCCATCAAAGTGTATCCAAGAATTACAAAAATACTTTCCAGACAAGAATATTGATTTGATTATTGGGTTTATTCGAGTATTTTTTTGTTGTAATCTGCCAATCAGATCAGATAAAAACTTTGATGCGAGGAGGGCATTCAGCATTCAACAGGACAGAATTAGTTCCTCCATGCCTGCAAGTAAATTGTCAGTTTACAAGCATCCCTTCAGATTTGGCAAAAATGAATTGTATTTTGGCAAACAGGAGGGATTTTCAAAATTCATATCTTATGACTATTGTATCTATGAATCAAAGTAAATTGTGCGTGCAAGTTTGTACTGTCCTCCCTGCCAGCCTTTCAATATATATGACACTGATTGCATGCCCAATATTTCCTAATTTCATTCAAACATTAATTGTAAAAATGTTAACGATACAAAGTGATTTTGTATTTTTACAGTATTCTTTGCTGTAAAAAAGCCTCAACTGAGTAGACTGAAGTCTATTATGTGTAAAACAATACCAGGCAGTGTTTACCTTAAAGCTATAACCATATATCTAAAGATGTATTTGTTACATACAGTCAAGATTAAATATGATAAAAAGGTCTGTACACTAATATGTAATGAAAATAAAATGGTGAAGAGAACATCCAATCGGACAGAGGCTTGGTGTAGACTTTGATATTTATTAAGACATTAGAAATACGGTTGAATTAAAATATGTTGGATTATTACATCCTCCCTCAGAATTTATAATCTATAATACGTATATAGAAGACCGTACAGTGCAGCTACACATATTTTTCATGACATTGTTCACTAACCTTTATTTCCACTTTTTCTTATCATTTAATTTCAATTTAGCTATTTTGAGACTTTTGACACTTTGAAATTCAAGAAAATGCCATTTTTCACAATATTCATATGATCAACAGTCAAGACTCTTGCAAAGTTTATCAGTTTTTAGAATACCTATAACTATAAATTGATACTAGGAACACCTTCTGAAATTGCATACTTTTTTCCTTGTAAGTTTAATATTTTGTGTCTATCTGCAGATTTTTATGACATGCATTCCTGCAACTTTGAAGGAAGTACGTTTCTGAACCTTTTTAAGTAACTATTTTGTAGACTTGCATCTCTAATTTTACATGTTTTTGCCATTTACAGAGCCACATTTTGACTTTAGGAAATCAGCGCGCGTCAAGTTGAAAGTTTTGGTTTCTCTCCCTGTTGGAACCTTTGAAGCCAGCAATTTATGTTTTTACAGTGGTTTCTTCTTGCACTGCAATAACTAATTTATCGGGAAAATGTTGTTTCAAGATTGTAACCATATTACATTCATTTCATACAGGATAACTTGTAAAATAACTTTTTAAAGACTGTAGCACTGCCTTGAATATACAATGCAATGGAATACTTGAAGAGGATTGAAATAAGCGGCGAATTTTGCAAATGCCTCTACTGCACTGTGTCATATTGTGAAGTAGATCACACAGTAAAGCTAGTAATGCCCTCGGTGTTCCAACAGATATACAATATAATATTACAGTGTATATAGTATATACGTTGTGATAACAACATAATTTTACAATGTGTGTTAAGTTTGAATGTTAGCATTATATTTAGTTGAAACAGATCTATAGGTTTTAATGCAACCCTCTAAACAGCAGAGGACAAAGGACAGATAAAGTATTTGGTGGGACTTTTTGAAGATAGACAGCCCATCCACCCATTAGGTCAGGGTAAGATAGGCAGCAGGTGGCCCCATCTTAGCACTGATTCTTGGTTGCTGGTGCTTTATACTTGAGATGGTTCTGATTCCTTATTTTTGTAAAAGTAGGATGAATTTAGTTGGGATGCATGAGGAGCCGCCCCCACCCCCCTCCCCCCCAGCTAATTTTTACTAAATCTGTATTTTGTTAAATTCAATGCTTACTTACATTATTGTAAACTCTGTCCCTGCTACAACAGCAATGGGAATCTGAACTTCACCTATGCTTTCTGGTACATACATCTGAGTCGGAGCTAGAGTACCTAGAAAAAAAGACATTCAACAAAAGCGCATTGAGAATTTCAATTTGTTCCTGAGTAGATGTATAAAAGAGCACAACAACAAATCTATGTTTCTGAACAAGAGAAACATACTAGAGCATAATGATGCTTCTATCTGAAAGGTGCCTTTTTTGAATATTATAATACATGTTGTGAATATGATAATCCATGAGTGAAGTGGCCCAGGATCAAAGACTTTGAGCCCCGATTCTGCCTTCCCCCTAGCTGTGTGGAGGAACTGACCAGAGAGTTTAAGGCTAGTCATTTTCACCCTGGGAAGGGAGAACACGAGAAGAGCGGAAGGTCTATCCCCCTCTTCCCCAAGGTAAATAATATAACACATCACCAAATTTATATGGAAGGCACATATGAACCAAAAAGACCAATAGCAAAATAAAAAGCTTTTGAGTATCGCCATTTTTTTAATGGTAATCCTCCTAAATTAATTGTGTACACTGCAGAACTGAAAACAACCACAATAACCTAATTTAACTTTAGCTATTGTCCCATTATATTTTTGTTTAAACTACTTGGTGACTGGCTCATACTATGGTGTGATGATTGATACACAGGGTGGCTGCTCCACTCCAGCATTAGTAGGGCCATCCTCCCCTTTGTGCAGTTTCTTGTCTCCCGCAGCAAGAAATACGTCAAGTTCCCCAAGGTGAGTACTGGGTCACTCTCCAGAAATTTCCTCAATTGGCAAAATCAGTGTTTTTTTTCTTCAGATGCCTGTGGAACCTTAAATTGATTTAAACTTTTATATATTTTAGCCTCAACATGCTGAAAAGACTTATAAATCCGAGAAAATCAATATTAAAGTAAATCAATTTTTTAAGATTTTTAGAAATTTAACCCTAAATTGAAGGAAATAGCCAAAAATTGAGAGGTAAGATTTTTTTTTCACCTCAATTTTTTTAATAAAGACCAGAATTTCAGTTTTTGAACTATGATATTTGTTTGAGAGGTAATTTGAGGTGGGGCAAACTGAATAAATCAATATCTTCCCCCTATTTAATGATTTTCTGATTTTCATTGGAGTTCTTAGTTTTTTCAAATTAACAAATGTATGTTCAGAACCAAGCTTTGAAGAACAAAAATGTACATATGAAATAGGATTATATAAATTTTGAATTACTAGCATGAAAAATACCATAGTGATGTATTTGTTCAGTGAAAATCATAGGGAAAAAAGAAGTATACTAGAATTAAAACTTTGTTTATTTTTATTGGGCATGCCCAAAAAGTTAAAATGTACGTTCAGAACCAAGGTTTTAACATTTTAAAGCTTTTTTCCCATAAAGTGTCCATACATTTGTTAATGCTTATTTGGAGATGTAAGAAAAGCCCTACCGGAGGGTATTATGTCATCATACATCCAATTATTCCTATATAAATAGTGGAAAATAAAGGAAAAAGCTTGGTTCTGAACGTACAAAGCTTGGTTCTGAACGTACATATATGTACATTCAGAACCAAGCTTTTTTCTCTTTCTATTCTCAGAGATGATACAAGATGCAACTCTGAATGTTTTCCTTTGCAAGCCATCCAGAAATGATATGCCTTATCACATGTGTCCACATGATATTCATTTCCTGTCTTTAAATGCCACTTTCATTGGTGGAAAGCTTGGTTCTGAACGTACAAAGCTTGGTTCTGAACGTACAAAGCTTGGTTCTGAACGTACATTCACAGTTTATGAAGTGCCATTGTATGAAGAGTAATACTTATGAAATACACTTTTGATTCTTGAATGCTCTATTCAGATTATAGTCAAATACTTTGGTCAGAAATATTTCAATGTCGAGAGATCTTATCTGAAATGTGACCGACGTATGTACGTTCAGAACCAAGGTATGTACGTTCAGAACCAAGGTATGTACGTTCAGAACCAAGGTATGTACATTCAGAACCAAGGTATGTACGTTCAGAACCAAGCTATGTACGTTCAGAACCAAGCTTTTTCTTTACACAGCCCTTAAAGACATAGCCACATTTCTGAGACAATATTCAAATTTTTGTGACTTAGATATACTATGCCACACTGTTTAAGTTGATATCTTACCTTATCTCATTTCCCAAATGGCCCGCATGATAAATAAGCTTGGTTCTGAACGTACATACCTTGGTTCTGAACGTACATATCTTGGTTCTTATACTTAACTCCATATACATTCATCTAGTACACTTTCCTTTAAATCATTTGCATAACATGTAAAAGAATAAAAATAGATGGCCATACTGCAAATTTCTATACATTTGATTATTTTAAAGCCATGTTAAGCCAAAATTTGACCCAAAACTTTGAAAAATGATAAGTTTTCAAAATGATTGAAAAATCAAAGTACAATTTGAAGTATAAGAATAATTCTTTTTAATAAAATTATTGTTTCATATGCTTGGAAAACATATAAAAATGCGTAAATAGGTTCAAAAAAGAGAATTTTTCATACTTTATGAATATCCTAGCACTTTAATGATAAGATTGACAACCTTGGTTCTGAACGTACATCATTGCAAAAAGTCCATAACTAAAAAATGAGAAATTGAAAAATGATGGGAATTCCCTTTTTCTAGAATAAGAATGCCGAGATACTCTATAAACGGAAAATGAGAAAATAAATCCCATCAGCAGTATCTTATTTTTGACCTAAAATTTTAGGGAACTGCGCATTTTTCAGGAGAATGACCCTACTAATAATTAATACTGTCATAGATCTAGTAGGTGATAAAAAACTTGTGGGATACAACTTTCTGATAGCTCTATGAAAGGTCACCTCATCATTTTATCCCAATAATCCAGAATTTTGAGATCAATTCTAAAACAAATTTGTGCATCCTACCTAATGTTAAATACATTCCATAGTAATTTGGCAATAATCATGGTTCAGATATGATGCAATACAGAAAAATGATATTGTTCATGTTAAAGTATTCAATATGTTTCTTTCTAATAGGGTGAGATGCTTCACGAGTCTGATCTGTGTGAGCTGTATCAACGGCACATACATTTCTATCAAGAGGCCGTTTAAAAATGAGCATGCATAGGTGTGTCGCAAAGGCTACTATGGTCTCAATGTTCGGGTAAGTAAACATAGAAGTAATCAAAATTATAAATCAGCAAATAGTAGACAAAATGTAATCTTTTTATTTGGTTCACATGCAGCCTTCTGGCTGCAGGTGGGCTCATTGCGGCTATCTGGCTGTTTACCCCATAACCTTCTTAAGCTTCAAATGTAATCATATTCCAATTGAACAGATCATGAGTTTCCTTACGATAACAAGCATTTATATATTAATGGTCTGTTTACTTACCTACAGCTGGCTTATCATCATCTATAATATGAACAGTGATCATTGAGATTTCTGTTGAATCTGAAGCTCTTATCAATTTGATGGCAAATGTCTCTTCAGGTTCCTCCATGTCATCATCTATAATTGTAAGAGTCAGAGGTCCTGCTTCAAAATTTCCAGAACCTCCAATTGCAACAGCCAACGAAGCTGGTGATAATCTGTAGTCAATATTCTGCAATGCAGTGACTTCAGTGCTTGAAACCCTGTGAAAAGAGGTTTTTATAGTCAATTTTTTCTGATCGAACAATACAAGGTCTTCTATAATTCAGTTCTAGCTAAATGGTCAAAAACTTATATTGTAAACCATATATGTTTGGAAAATAATTGTATATATATAGAAGTGCTTGGCTTCACAGCACCACAGCACAGCGGGTCTACATAGAAGTGCTTGCATATTCACCAATACCCGAATATGAACGAATCTATTGGTTGTTTGGAAATGGAAAGGCAAAGCAAATATTAAGGTGTTGATATGGTGGTCGATGGTGACAAGTATTAAGATTTCAATCAGAGATTGACAAAGATTGATTTACAAGGGGATTGCATACCATTTGCTCCAATGTATTTTAGACAAGGACAGACAAACGCCAAATACTTAAACATATATATTATATATATACCCTCCTATCTTACCCTAAAACAACCAAAGCATGAAATTTACCACAAATAATATGTGAAGAGGGATATGGGCAAAAACAAAATTCTGCAAATAATAACATATATGGCCAAGGGTGGCTGCCATCCATTAGTCAACCTAACACAACACCCAGGGATTAGGGCTTGGTGGCAGTGCCCATCAAAGTGTATACAAGAATTACAAAAATACTATCCAGACAAAAATATTGATTTGATTATTGGGTTTATTTGAATATTTGCTGTAAATATTGGTTAGCAACTTGGGGCTGTGTCCCCAAACCCCCGTTTTTATTTTCATTTCCTATTTTTAAATATTCTTATAAATTGCCCCATAAACAATGACTAACTTAAGACAAACAAGAGTGGATCGTCTTCTATCAACACGTTGACTACTGAGGTGATCCCCCAAGAGTGTGTATACATTATAAGTGAGCCCGGATATTAGTCTGGCCAAAACCATATATGGTTACATTTAGAAATTAATGGTCACAGATTAAGTGAATGGAAGTGTAAGACAGCACAGGAACACACATTAACTACCACCTCCATCAAAAGTGTATACACCCCAGCTGGGCGGGGGTGGGTGGGAAGGGGACCCCCTGTGAGACACTTATGTAATGGGCCATACCATTGACACTGCAAGAGTGTGAACACATCCCTTACACTTCTTGACACGTTTTAGAGGATGTGGTTTCAGACACCCCCGAGCCTGTCTAATGTATGAGTTCAAATTCTTCCCGTGATTATAAGTGAGCCCGGATGTTAATCTGGCCAAAACCATATATGGTTACATTTAGAAATTAATGGTCACAGATTAAGTGAATTGAAGTGTAAGACAGCACAGGAATACACATTAACTACCTCCTCCATCAAAAGTGTATACAACTTTTAAAATGTCCCTCGCCTTGTCACTGAGTCAAACTACTAGTACAACGGTCTTAGAAGAACCTGCCAATCAAATAAAAACTTTGATTGGAGGAGGACATTCAGGCATTTTAGAAACCCAACGTTCAACAGGACAGAATTGGTTCCTCCACACCCGCAAGTAAATTTTCAGTTCACAAGCATCCCTTCAGATTTGGCAAAAATGAATTGTATTTTGGCAAACAGGAGGGATTTTCAGAATTCATATCTTATGACTATTGTATCTATGAATCAAAGTAAAATGTGTGTGCAAATTTGTACTGTCCTCCCTACCAGCCTTTCAATATATATGACACTGATTGCATGCCCAATATTTCTTAATTTCATTCAACCATTAATTGTAAAAATGTTAACAATACAAAGTGATTTTGTATTTTTACAGTATTCTTTGCTGTAAAAAAAGCCTCAACTGAGTAGACTGAAGTCTATGATGTGTAAAACATTACCAGGCAGTGTTTACCTTGAAGCTATAATCATAAATCTAAAGACGTATTTGTTACATACAGTCAAGATAGAATATGATATAAAGGTCTGTACACTAATCTATAATGAAAATAAAATTGTGAAGAGAACATCCAACTGGACGGAGGCTTGGTGTAGACTTTAATATTTATTAAGACATTAAAAATGTGGTTGAATTATAATGTTTCAGATTATCAGATTAGTATATAGAAGACCTACAGTGCAGCTACACATATTTTTAAAAACATTGTTCACTAACCTTTATTTTCACTTTTTCTTATTCTTTAATTTCAATTTAGCTATTTTTAGACTTTTGACACTTTGAAATTCAAGAAAATGCCATTTTTCACAATATTCATATGATCAACAGTCAAGACTCTTGCAAAGTTTACCATTTTTAAGAGTATTTAAAAGTATAAATTGATACTAAGAACACCTTCTGAATTTACATACTTTTTTCCTTGTAAGTTTCACATTTTGTAGCTATTTGCAGGTTATTATGACATGCATTCCTGTAACATTGAATGAAGTACGTTTCTGAACCTTTTTAAGTAACCATTTTGCAGACTTGCATCTCTAATTTTACATGTTTTTGCCCTTTACAGAGCCGCATTTTGACTTTAGGAATTCGGGGACGTCAAGTTGAAAGTTTTGGTTTCTCTCCCTGTTTGCAAGCAATTTCCAGTTCAAAACACTAGAACTCACAAGGATTTAATCATCAGTAAACTTGCCTGTAAAACCAGAGCCAGCTGAAAGATTTCATACATTTTGCTGTAGGAGATTGACAGTACATTATAATATAATTTTACAGTACATAGAATACCGTGAATTTATGGCAAAACCTGTCGGAACCTTTAATGCCAGCAATTTCTGTTGTAAGTTTAGAGTGGTTTCTTCTTAGACTACATAACTAGTTTATCGGGAGAATGTTGTTTCAAGATTGTAATCATATTACATTCATTTCATACAGGATAACTTGTAAAATAACTTTTTAAAGACTGCAGCACTGCCTTGAATATACAACGCTATGGAATATTGGAAGAGGATTGAAATAAGCGGCGAATTTTGCAAATGCCTCTACTGCACTGTGTCATATTGTGAAGTAGATCACACAGTAAAGCTAGCAATGCCCTCGGTGTTCCAACAGATATACAATATAATATTACAGTGTATATAGTATATATACGTTGTGATAACAACATAATTTTACAATGTGCGTTAAGTTTGAATGTTAGCATTATATTTAGTTGAAACAGATCTATAGGTTCTGATGCAACCCTCTAAACAGCAGAGGACCAAGGACAGATAGAGTATTTGGTGGGACTTCTTGAAGATAGACACCCTATCCACCCATTAGATCAGGGTAAGATAGGCAGCAGGTTGCCCCATCTTAGCACTGATTCTTGGTTGCTGGTGCTTTATACTTGAGATGGTTCTGATTCCTTATTTTTGTAAAAGCAGGATGAATTTAGTTGGGATGCATGAGGAGCCCCCCCTCCTCCTCCCCTAATTTTTACTAAATCTGTATTTTGTTAAATTCAATGCTTACTTACATTATTGTAAACTCTGTCCCTGCTACAACAGCAATGGGAATCTGAACTTCACCTACGCTTTCTGGTACATACATCTGAGTCGGAGCTAGAGTACCTAGAAAAGAAGAAATACATTGAGAATTTCAATTTGTTTCTGAGTAGATGTATAAAAGAGCACAACAACAAATCTATGTTTCTGAACAAGAGAATCATATTAGAGCATAATGATGCTTCTATCTTAAAGGTGCCTTTTTTTAATATCATAATACATATTGTGAATATGATAATCCATGAGTGAAGCGGCCCAGGATCAAAGACTTTGAGCCCCGATTCTGCCTTCCCCCTAGCTGTGTGAAGGAACTGACCAGAGAGTTTGAGGCCAGTCATTTTCACCCTGGGAAGGGAGAACATGAGAAGGGCGGAAGGTCTATCCCCCTCTTCCCCAAGGTAAATGATATAACACATCACCAAATTTATATGGAAGGCACATTATGAACCAAATAAACCAACAGAAAAATAAAAAGTTTTTGAGTATCGCCATTTTTTTATGGCAATCCTCCTAAATTAATTGTGTACACTACAGAACTGAAAACAACCACAATAACCTAATTTTACTTTAGCCATTGTCCCATTATATTTCTGTTTAAACTACTTGGCGACTGGCTCATACTATGGTGTGGTGCTCCACTCCAGCATTAGTAGGGCCATCTTCCCCTTTGTGCAGTTTCTTGTCTCCCACAGCAAGAAATATGTCAAGTTCCCCAAGGTGAGTACTAATAATTAATACTGTCATAGATCTAGCAGGTGATGAAAAACGTGTGGGATACAACTTTCTGTTAGCTCTATGAAAGGTCACCTCATCATTTCATCCCAATAGTCCAGAATTTTGAGATCAATTCTAAAACAAATTTGTGCATCCTACCTAATGTTAAATACATTCCATAGTAATTTGGCAATAATCATGGTTCAGATATGATGCAATACAGAAAAATGATATTGTTCATCTTAAAGTATTCAATATGTTTCTTTCTAATAGGTTGAGATGCTTCACGAATCCGATGTGTGTGAGCTGTATCAATGGCGCATACATTTCTATCAAGAGGCCGTTTAGAAATGAGCATGCCTAGGTGTTTCGCGAAGGCTACTATGGTCTCAATGTTCGGGTAAGTAAACATAGAAGTAATCAAAATTATAAATCAGCAAATAGTAGACAAAATGTAATCTTTTTATTTGGTTCACATGCAGCCTTCTGGCTGCAGGTGGGCTCATTGCAGCCACCTGGCTGTTTACCCCATAACCTTCTTAAGCTTCAAATGTAATCATATTCCAATTGAACAGATCATGAGTTTCCTTACGATAACAAGCATTTATATATTAATGGTCTGTTTACTTACCTACAGCTGGCTTATCATCATCTATAATATGAACAGTGATCATTGAGATTTCTGTTGAATCTGAAGCTCTTATCAATTTGATGGCAAATGTCTCTTCAGGTTCCTCCATGTCATCATCTATAACTGTCAGAGTCAGAGGTCCTGCTTCAAAATTTCCGGAATCTCCAATTGCAACAGCCAACGAAGCTGGTGATAATCTGTAGTCAATATTCTGCAATGCAGTGACTTCAGAGCTTGAAACCCTGTGAAAAGAGGTTTTTATAGTCAATTTCTTCTCTTCGAACAATGCAAGGTCTTCTATAATTTAGTTCTAGCTAAAGTAATGTTAAAAAACCTATATTGTAAACAATATATGCTTGGAAAAGAATAGTGTATGTAGAAGTGCTTGGCTGAATGTTGGGTGGTCTTCACAGCACCACAGCATGGCGGCTCTGCATAGAAGTGCTTACATATTCACCAATACCCTAATATGAACCAATCTATTGGTTGTTTGGAAATGGAAAGGCAAAGGAAATATTAAGATGTTGATATAGTGTTGAATGGTGACACGTATTAAGATTTCAATCAGAGATTGACAAAGATAGATTTACAAGGGGATTGCATACCATTTGCTCCAATGTATTTTAGACAAGGACAGACAAACCTCCAATACTTATGTATAGTAGAAACCCTCTAATGCGACCACCTAAGGGACATAGCAAAAAGTGGTCATTATGTGAGGTGGTCTTCTTAGTGAAGGGGTAGCTTTGTCACCAGGGGTTACTGATTTCATGAATTTTCCCTGAATCCCTTCAGATCATTACCCGTTTTGGCGAATCAGGTCGGAAGTCGCAACGAGTCGGATGTCGGCTGTTACTACTCATTTTAAAGCTAAGAATCTGAATTTTCTGATGGGATAGGTCTCTAAAAATGGACCCCGTGCGACATCCGACTCAATTCGCCAAAACGGGTCACAATAATTATGGCGGGACCAAACGCTTAAAAGAAGATCTGTCTAGAATGCAAAGGATAACTAATTATCAGGGAATATATGCTGCAGTTCCAAATTCCTTATCATTAAATCCATTTTGAAATAACTAGCCAACTGTGGTATTAGGTAGGTAATATAAGACTTGGTCAGTGACTATAACTCGGCTCATGCTGGGTATATGATTTTACCACCAGAATAATCACCATTATGCATTTTTGACAACAAGTCCAAAAAGCAAGACCAAATTAGTAGTCATAAAACATCAAAAGGTTTTATTTCATTTGGCATTATTGCAGGTGCTATGTAGGATTTAAAAAAAAAATGCATATCATGAAAACGTTTTTCTTTTTTTATGAATGAATTTAAGTAAATCAAACTTAATATACTTTTATGAAATACAAGACTGCTTTACTACTGTTACCAGATATATCGCCAAATAACTTTTTCTGTTGCCAAATTAGTGTTTAAGGTCACCTTATAATGAGGGAGTAGGGGTGGGGTGGCCGTAGGGGCAATTAAGGTGCGACAGGTATAACACCTGGTGAGTGCAAATGCCGCCCTGAGCTTCTGAGGGAGTAATGCTGGGGTGGGGGGTGGGCGACTTAAGGCCATATTCCACCTTGCGGTGGGGTGCCACTAGCGGTGGTCTTAATTACCCACCGCAAGCAATTTTCGTTTCAGAAACGAACATGTTCGTTTCTGCCACCGCAAGCATTCAATAGAAAACCTATATAAATTACTTGCGGTGGGTAGTTGTGGTGGTACCCACCGCAAGTACCCACCGCAAGTAATTCCTATATCTCACCTTGCGGTTCTCTGACTTACTTGCGGTGGGGCCAATCACCGCTAGTAAACTGACCACCGCGAGCAAAACGCCGCAAAGTGGAATATGGCCTTTAGGTGAGACATTCTAACAACTTGTGAGCGCTTTTGGCGCCCTGAGAAGTCGGGGTGGCCAAACTGAGACAATGTAACACATAGAATACACAAATGCTGCTCTTCCAGGGCAGTATCGGTGTTGTTGGCGCAGAGATGCTTCTCTTGAAACATGAAAAATACGGAACCGCAATTCCGTACTTTAATACAGAAACAACTATTAAGCTAGTATTTTCTTCTGTATTTAACCTCTGACACTGAATTAAATCATATCTACATGTAATGTTATCTTTTTTGTTACCTGATATTGAATACAAAACTATTTTCTCCCTAATACTTTGGTGCTTTTTAAAACTTGTTGTCAAAGCAAAAAATACGGAAATCTGTATTTAGATGGAAAAGTGGCATCTCTGTTGGCGGGACAAGACAATATGACAATTGTTGATGGATTTTGATGTATTGAGCTATAGTTGGGTTGCCCACAACAGTTTGTTTAGTATGAAGTGGTCGCATTATGGGGGGCAAGTCGTTCTTTGGGAAGGTGATTTAGGTGGTCTCTTAGTGAGGCCCTCATTTAGAGACCGGTCTGATTAGTGAAGCTAAAACAAACATGAAATAGAGGAAAAAATTCCATTCTGACAAAAGAGTGGTCTTTAAGTGGGGTGGTCTCCTTAGTGAAGTGGTCGTTAGGTGGGTCTCTACTGTATACATATATATATATGAACATTTCATAAATGACAGGCCTAAGAAAATTGGTAATGACAACCCACCCTCCTATCTTACCCCAAAACAACCAAAGCATGAAATTTACCACAAATAATATGTGAAGAGGGATATGGGCAAAAACAAAATTCTGCAAATAATAACATATATGGCCAAGGGTGGCTGCCATCCATAAGTCAACCTAACACAACACCCAGGGATTAGGGTTGGGTGGCAGTGTCCATCAAAGTGTATCCAAGAATTACAAAAATACTTTCCAGACAAGAATATTGATTTGATTATTGGGTTTATTCGAGTATTTTTTTGTTGTAATCTGCCAATCAGATCAGATAAAAACTTTGATTGGAGGAGGGCATTCAGCATTCAACAGGACAGAATTAGTTCCTCCATGCCTGCAAGTAAATTGTCAGTTTACAAGCATCCCTTCAGATTTGGCAAAAATGAATTGTATTTTGGCAAACAGGAGGGATTTTCAAAATTCATATCTTATGACTATTGTATCTATGAATCAAAGAAAAATGTGTGTGCAAGTTTGTACTGTCCTCCCTGCCAGCCTTTCAATATATATGACACTGATTGCATGCCCAATATTTCCTAATTTCATTCAAACATTAATTGTAAAAATGTTAACGATTCAAAGTGATTTTGTATTTTTACAGTATTCTTTGCTGTAAAAAAGCCTCAACTGAGTAGACTGAAGTCTATTATGTGTAAAACAATACCAGGCAGTGTTTACGTTAAAACTATAACCATATATCTAAAGATGTATTTGTTACATACAGTCAAGATTAAATATGATAAAAAGGTCTGTACACTAATATGTAATGAAAATAAAATGGTGAAGAGAACATCCAATCGGACAGAGGCTTGGTGTAGACTTTGATATTTATTACGACATTAGAAATATGGTTGAATTAAAATATGTTGGATTATTACATCCTTCCTCAGAATCTATAATCTATAATATGTATATAGAAGACCGTACAGTGCAGCTACACATATTTTTCATAACATTGTTCACTAACCTTTATTTTCACTTTTTCTTATCATTTAATTTCAATTTAGCTATTTTTAGACTTTTGACACTTTGAAATTCAAGAAAATGCCATTTTTCACAATATTCATATGATCAACAGTCAAGACTCTTGCAAAGTTTACCAGTTTTTAGAGTACCTATAAGTATAAATTGATACTAGGAACACCTTCTGAAATTGCATACTATTTTCCTTGTAAGTTTAATATTTTGTGTCTATTTGTAGATTTTTATGACATGCATTCCTGCAACTTGAAGGAAGTACGTTTCTGAACCTTTTTAAGTAACTATTTTGCAGACTTGCATCTCTAATTTTACATGTTTTTGCCATTTACAGAGCCACATTTTGACTTTAGGAAATCAGCGCGCGTCAAGTTGAAAGTTTTGGTTTCTCTCCCTGTTTGCAAGCAATTTCCAGTTCAAAACACTAGAACTCACAAGGATTTAATCAGCAGTAAACTTGCCTGTAAAACCAGAGCCAGCTGAAAGATTTCATACATTTTGCTGTGGGAGACTGACAGTACATTATAATATAATTTTACAGTACATAGAATACCGTGAATTTATGGCAAAACCTGTCGGAACCTTTAATGCCAGCAATTTCTGTTGTATAATATAATATTACAGTGTATATAGTATATATACGTTGTGATAACAACGTAATTTTACAATGTGTGTTAAGTTTGAATGTTAGCATTATATTTAGTTGAAACAGATCTATAGGTTCTAATGCAACCCTCTAAACAGCAGAGGACCAAGGACAGATAAAGTATTTGGTGGGACTTTTTGAAGATAGACAGCCCATCCACCCATTAGGTCAGGGTAAGATAGGCAGCTGGTTGCCCCATCTTAGCACTGATTCTTGGTTGCTGGTGCTTTATACTTGAGACGGTTCTGATTCCTTATTTTTGTAAAAGCAGGATGAATTTAGTTGGGATGCATGAGGAGCCGCCCCCCCCCCCCCTCCCCTAATTTTTACTAAATCTGTATTTTGTTAAATCCAATGCTTACTTACATTATTGTAAACTCTGTCCCTGCTACAACAGCAATGGGAATCTGAACTTCACCTACGCTTTCTGGTACATACATCTGAGTTGGAGCTAGAGTACCTAGAAAAAAAGACATTCAACAAAAGCACATTGAGAATTTCAATTTGTTCCTGAGTAGATGTATAAAAGAGCACAACAACAAATCTATGTTTCTGAACAAGAGAAACATACTAGAGCATAGTGATGCTTCTATCTTAAAGGTGCCTTTTTTGAATATCATAATACATGTTGTGAATATGATAATCCATGAGTGAAGTGGCCCAGGATCAAAGACTTTGAGCCCCGATTCTACCTTCCCCCTAGGTGTGTTGAGGAACTGACCAGAGAGTTTGAGGCCAGTCATTTTCACCCTAGGAAGGGAGAACTCGAGAAGAGAGGAAGGTCTATCCCCCTCTTCCCTAAGGTAAATAATATAACATATCACCAAATTTATATGGAAGGCACATATGAACCAAATAAACCAACAGCAAAATAAAAAGTTTTTGAGTATCGCCATTTTTATATGGTAATCCTCCTAAATTAATTGTGTACACTACAGAACTGAAAACAACCCCAATTACCTCACTTTACTTTAGCTATTGTCCCATTATATTTTTGTTTAAACTACTTGGCCACTGGCTCATACTATGGTGTGGTGAGGGATACACAGGCGGCTGCTCCACTCTATTAGTAGGGCCATCCTCCCCTTCGTCTAGTTTCTTGTCTCCCGCAGCATGAAATACGTCAAGTTCCCCAAGGTGAGTACCAATAATTAATACTGTCATAGATCTAGCAGGTGATTAAAAAAAAACATGTGGGATACAACATTCTGATAGCTCAATGAAAGGTCACTTCATCATTTTCTCCCAATAGTCCAGCATTATAAAATTGATTTTAAAACAAATTCTTGCATCCTACCTAATGTTAAATACATTCCATAGTAATTTGGCAATAATCATGGTTCAGATATGATGCAATACAGAAAAATGTTATTGTTCATGTTAAAGTATTCAATATGTTTCTTTCTAATAGGGTGCGATGCTTCTCGAGTCCGATCTGTGTGAGCTGTATCAAAAGCACATACATTCATATCAAGAGGCCGTTTAGAAATGAGCATGCCTAGGTGTGTCGCAAAGGCTACTATGGTCTCAATGTTCGGGTAAGTAAACATAGAAGTATAATCAAAATTATAAATCAGCAAATAGTAGACAAAATATAATCTTTTTACTTCATTCACATGCAGCCTTCTGGCTGCAGGTGGGCTCATGGCGGCCACCTGGCTGTTTACCCCATAACCTTCTAAAGCTTCAAATGTAATCATATTCCATTTGAACAGAGTTTCCTTACGATAACAAGCATTTATAATGGTCTGTTTACTTACCTACAGCTGGCTTATCATCATCTATAATATGAACAGTGATCATTGAGATTTCTGTTGAATCTGAAGCTCTTATCAATTTGATCACAAGAGTCTCTTCAGGTTCCTCTATGTCATCATCTATAACTGTCAGAGTCAGAGGTTCCACATCCCAAATTCCAGAATCCCCCATCGTAACAGTCAATGAACCAGGTGATAAGATGTAGTCAACATCCCAAGAGGCTGTGTCATCCATGCCTGTAACCCTGCAAATGACCAGATTAGAAATATCAGCTTTTGGGAATACTAGGGTAGCCGATGTGGCTGTGGATGCATTCCACATTTACCAAGCTGCCTGTTTCTGTTCTGAAGTGAAACTGCCATCCTGTTCCCTATCCGACTCGACTTCCTCTAATGAGCACACAGATCCTACTATGGCAACAGGGCCTACTAGAACCATGGCAGGGGGGTTGATTTTTACTTGTTACAATATTATAGTTGATGGATGACCTGACCAAGGAGTCGTGACTAGGAACCTACATGAAGGTTCCTTTTGGACAATTATTTGTCTTTTGGGACCTGGGTAGCCTCCTTTGTGATTTTCTGAATCTCCGAATGAATTAGATGTTTTCTAATGAAACTGCAAGTTAGACGACCTAATCCTCTTTGGGTATTCATAACTGGAGTGGCTCAGCTCAATCTACACATGTTGTTTATATGGAGACGTAGTTACCTACAATAAAATAATTTCTCCATCTCAAGTGATCACGGGTGTGAGCTCGAGAATAGTGATTGGTTGTACCCAGCCCTAAAATCCGAGGAGGTTCAAGTTAAATCTGTAGGGTTCAATGCAAAACTGAGGGGACTCCAACGGGTGATTTTGATAAGATTTCCTCAGTCTTTAGTTTAAAGGTATACGACGCTGTTCATGGCACCACTTGGATGACAAATTCTAAACTAATGAAAAAATATTTCTCTACAATATTTTAAGATTAATTACAATTAACAGGACAATACAAGAAGACTATTAGATATATTATCCTTTAATTTGAATCATCCTCTTTTTCAGTTTTCCTGTGATAACTTTTTTCAGAAACGGTGAATATTATTTTTTTATATTAGTGTTTAATATTTGTGTTCATAGCATAAGAACATTATGTCCAGGTTTCAAGAAAAACACATTGTTAGTTATTTCACTATAAGAATTTTAGTTGTTTTTCGTATTGAAACCAATGGTTAAGCATCAACTTTTTAAAGAGCAATATCTTTTATCACAAATGGTGAATGTTGACTTTTCTTTTTAATATGAACTCCTTTAGGTATATGATGGGCATTGTAAAGGTATCTAAGATATCCTATTGTTGATTCTAAATCATGTTGAACAGCATCATGTACCTTTAAAGGGAAGAGCCAGTGACTATAAGCAATTATAGCATTGTGATTATTCAAACCCAAAAAGTAATCCTACCAATTTTTAGGCCTTTATCTAAAATAGCTACTATTCCATGTTCAGTTTTCTATCTGCTAATAAATCAGGTCTGGGACACCTGCTGCACCTTGCACATATGGCAATGATTGAATGTCGGATATTTCCTAATTTCATTCAACCATGTTTAATAATACAAAGTGATTTTGTATTTTTACAGTATTTTGTTTTTCTATAAAACAGCCTCAACTGGGAGGAGCTGAAGCCTATAATGTGTTTACCTCATAATTATGATTATACATCTATAGATGAATTCGTTACATGTAATCAGGATTAAATATGATAAAAAGGTCCTACACCAATCTATAATGAGTATATAGAAGACCATTTAATTCAGCGGAGCCCCCAACACAGTTCTGTCTTCACCCGGGTACAGGCATCAAGGTAACGGGCATCCATCTGACGTCACAGTGACATCATGAGGCATACTTCTCTGATCATCTCAACCCCCCTCTAATTCCTAATGCAAAACTGCAAGTGTATGACTATAGTCTGTAAAAGTTACTTGGGTGGTGCTCTAGGTCTAGTGTTCCCAAATTGTATAGCAAAACTTACAAACCAAGAGCACTTCTAGAGTAAACTTGTATCTTACAGATTTGTAATGTTTGTAATGACTTACCAATGTTGCTTATGTGATTGAAAATAGTGTTCAAATGATAATGTAATGGAAATTACATGTGTTTAAACCTCAGTACTGCTCATACACTATTTTAGTATACTGTATATTAGGACAATATAAAGTTGCACCTTAAAAAAAGATTTGAAACACTTTGAATAGCAAGTAAACAAAATTGTCAGCTTGAAAATGATTAACAGATTTCTAAATGTAGATCAGTGCCTTTCTGTATCCTTATGCTCCCATTCCTATCCTTAGATACATTTTATGTAGCAACGCTCCCGCACTGAGGTAGGAATTAATACCTTTTGCATATAATAAGTGGCAATACTTGAATAGATTAGAATGATCAAAAAGTGAAGGAAAGGTCGCCAGATTGTGAAATCCTTCTTATCTAAAATATTACTGATAATTCGGAATTTTAGCTAAGCTTAATGAAAGCAATAAGTGGTACCAAAGGCAGGTGTGACAACCCTGTAGAAGCTGGATGTCTAGCCTACCAGAGGCAGCACTGCTATGGGAAATCAATAATCGTTGGTAAATAAAGGGATGGTAGTAGCCGGTATCCGGCAGAGATGATATGTGACTCGTTTTGGCGAATTGAGTCAGATGTCGCATGGGGAAGATTTTTAGTTAGGTATACCATCAGAAAATACTAATTATTAGCTTTAAAACGAGGTATAGCATGTCTAGGTCCCATATCTAGGGCCTGAGATAAGTTGCAACGAAAATAAAAAGAACCGCGCCTATGCGGGTATAAGAAACTGAGATAAATGAGTTCAAAGTTTTTCTTACCGCGCGCTACCGCGGTCCTCCGATAAAGCCCTAGCAACGTACACTTGTAATCTTAGGGCACATGATGTCCTTGGTGTCCTCAGTACAAAAATCCCGAATGTTATTGAAGAGATACCACTGTCTTTTGGCCGGGAGGCCAGGGGATTCGGTGGGCTGAGGGCCTTCCTGGGGGACAGCTTCAGGGGCGACAGTCAGCATCTTGAAGGTCTCGGGGGCCGAGTCGGCATACTGCCGGAAGGTGACGTGGCCCTTGTTCTGGTCAGAGAATACAAAATGATGATACTGCTTAATGCCCTTGACTGGTTTGATGAAAGGGGTCAAAAAAGATTGCCAGTCATACGACTCGACAAACACCTTCCCATTCTCGTCCCCCACAAGTTGGGCAAGGTTGACACGTTCTTGGGTACTCTTCACCACAGTCGCCTCCATCTCCATGAGGCTCGAGACAGGCTCACGACGAAACTTTTGTTTAAGCAAACCAAAGCACCAGTCCGGGGCAAACTTGGTGTGCCCTGTGATCAAAAAGTTTAAGGAAATGGACTGGTGCCGGCCAGTCAGGACCCGCCAGAGAAGATACGCTAGCACAAACTTGTTCTTGCTCTGACCACTACAGTTGTCACAGTGCATGTCCACCGCCTTCTCCCCCAGGGAATACGTTACAAAATAGTGGTGCAGGTATGAAATAACTGCATTTGACCTCTTACTACCGCAATGGCTTTCGTCGATCAAATAGATCACCTGTTGGGGGATGGCCTCGGCACAGACACCGAAAATGCCGACCTTGCGGGGGACAAGGAAATACAATGGGCCAGGCTGCATAGGAAAGGAGGGAAGGTGGACCTGCTGGGCATAATCAAAACTGATGTGGACCTTCGTGTCAGAAGAACAAGAGGGGTGGGGGCCAAGGGGAGGGGACTCTGCTTCCTTGTAGGCAGCCCTTGCAGACTTGACCATGTCCTGATAAAAGCCCCTCTCCTGAGCCACCACCTCCAGGTGAACTTGTTGCTTTAAAATTTTTCAGCTTGGCCTGTTTCACAATGTCAGGTAGGTTACTAGAGGCAGAGATATCCCTGTTGTTGCGCTGGCATTCCCAGCAGAGGTCAGTCATAGGGCGGGAACACACTATGCGAGGGAGGAGTTGGAGCCACAGGTTTCTAAAGGTTGAGTCAGCCACACACCTGAAGTTAGCCTCCTCTATGGCGTTGCTGTACAACCTGTAGATGTCAGCCTTTGTGGAAGAGGAGGGGAGGAGGAGGATGTCATCCCGTTTGTGGGAAGACACACGACCAGGCAGGACGAGGGCGTTGGTCTCGGCATAGGAGTTGATGAAGTCCACGACCTGCCTGATGTCCTCCAGCTGGAGGATCCTTGCAGTCGCCTGTCGCCTGCCAGCCTTCCTTTGCCTGGTCACCACCCTGTAGCACTTGTACCACTTGATGATGGACGTCAGCTTGTTCTGGCTGATGCTGGAAAGGTCACAAGGCAAGAGTTACATTAGGCCAATAATTATTGGACACAGGCATCAAGTACAGGTAAGTATTGTAATATTAATATGGACGATTTGTGAAGGTAAGTGCCATGATCAGATTCTGTTATGATTCATTACAGTTCATCTTGTAATTTACCTCAAGTAGTACAATAATAGTAGGGATATCTAGGTAGACCTTAGTCGAGCAAAGAAGTTGAATATCAAGGCTACTCACGCGTACATGAACTTGAAAGTATCCCTGCAGACTGGCCGAGAACCAACGAGGTAGTGGCTTCTTTGGTGCTGCCTCTCCCCTCTCCCCTTAATCCCCTTCTTCCAGGTGGACAGCCTGCTGCTATTGTCTGTGCAGGTACTGACGATGCCCAGTACCAATATGTCCTTCTCGCCTAGAAAACAAAGTAGATTAGGATAATAACAATCTGTACATGATATGCATGTGACTCAAGGAATGAGGTTTCTGGATTGACCCATGAACTAGGTTAACACGCCCTAAATACTACCTTAAAAACGGTCTGGTTGAGTGTTAATAGTTGTCTGTTATACTTCAAGATGTTGTCATGGATTATGGGGTAGTTTTGAGTGAGAATGACATAGCTACATGGTCGCGGCGACAGGTTTGCATAACATGTATCTCATGAAAAACTTACCTGAGGAGATCAGCTGAAAGACCTCCTGCCGACGTGCGACCAGCTCTGACGTCGTGAACTGTTTACTGCACTCCTTGTCTTTGTAGTGCTTGCAGGAACATCTAAAGACAACAACATACATGATATTAGACTTAGTTCACCTTCCTGAGGGCCACAATAGCATGAGACATGATTGATAACCGTTACAGGCCGGCCGGATCACCTGACGCCATTAAGTAGGTCACCGGACAACCCCGACGGATCATCCCTGTTTATGGCATGAAATCAACTTTGAAACTTGATAAAAACTAGTTAGGCAGTTAGAATACATACTAGGGCACAATCGTAGGCAGTTTCATGAACATTGAAAGGGATTTAGGCACTTTGCGTACTTGTTTCAGAGATACGGGAACCAACCGCATGTCGGCCGTTATAAAGTTTTTTCAAAACTCACATGAAGCGTTCGCAGTCGTCCCACTCCGCCTGTAGAAGGTCGTCCGTGGGGTCAGGGATGAGCAGTGGCTTATCCTCATCGTCCTTAGCATCCTCCGGTTCCCCTAGATCCTCCTGAACATCTTCTTATTCCTCGGGGGGATCGTCTTGCCCCTCCTCCCCGTAGGCGAAGAGAAAGTACTCGTCGACCAAAGTCCGCCATTGCTGTGGCTCGGCTATACCACGTAAATTCGCCCGATTTATCGTATTCAGGGCATCCGCGACAGCCTCCTCGCGATCCATGTCTTTCCCGACGATGTTGGGAGGTAATCCACATCAAAATCCAGCAGTGATCCAGGATTAAAACAGCTAAATCCGTCGGAGAAGTGATGTCGCACATCCGTCTTGCTTGCCATGCGTCCCTTTAAATTTCGACAACAACTGAAACCGGAACGCACGCGAGGCCTCTCAGCCAATCAGCGCGCCGCATTCTGCACACGTGACCTCCTTGACGACGATTGTTTACGGGACGACGATCGGGTAAACACGTTCTGATTGGTCCTTGCAGGCACGAATTCAAAATCCGAGGCTGTCATTGGCCAGTTCACTTCGCGCCCTTTCATCAGGTACCCAGAACATGTGGCTGGGATGGGATACAGACCGACAGACGAGCCGCGAAGTTAGGGGAAAATGGCGTGAATCGAGGGTCTTTTGTTTCAGATCACTAAGGCGTTGCGCGTCTTTGGGGCTTATTTAGAGGGACTTAGAGATGGCTTTGGGACCTAAAATTTTTTTGGGGGAAGACTTCTGATATAGGAGATATGAATAAAAGAAAAAACCCATTTTCGATAAAAAATGCGAGATGCGACTTCAGAGCCCCATATCTCAGTTCAACTTTCTGCGACATCCGACTCATTTCGCCAAAACGGGTCACATATACATTCGGATCAATACAGATCTTGAGGATCCGGGAGCTTGGTAGTGAGATGCATTAGGTCTCTTGTGACATCTGGTGACTAACATGTGAACTACATCAGTCTGTGCGACTATTCGGAGACAGGCGGACTAGCGGTAGAGAATCTTGTTTTCATCGCCAAAATGGTACTTGTGCATGTGGACATGGTTCTCATCATGAATTACATTGGCGATTTTGTGGCATTCCAACAGACATATGCATACAATATAATATTATAGTGTTTATTAGTATATACATTATGTTAATAACCTAATTTTACAATGTTGTGAATGTTAGCATTATATTTAGTAGAAACAGATCTATAGGTTCTGACCCGACCTTCTAAACAGCAGATGAGAATTTGGTATCTTCTTGAAGATAGAGCTCAATGGTCCATCTGTCCATTAGATTAAGGAATGATAGACAGCAGGTGGCCCCATCCCTTAGCACAGATTCTTAGTTACTGGTGCTTTATACTTTGGACGGTTCTGATTCCTTATTTATGTAAAAGCAGGATGGATTTAGTGGGGGTGCATAAGGAGGCCGCCCCCCTCCCCTAATTTTTTCCAAATCTATATTTTTGTATGTCAAAGCCATACTTACATTATTGTAAACCCTGTCCCTGCTACAACGGCAATGGGAATCTGAACTTCACCTATGCTTTCTGGCACATACAGCTGCGTCGGAGCTAGAGTACCACTGTTTGCTGAAAAAAGGAAATTCAACAAAAGCACATTAAGAATCTCAATTGCAGATACTGCCGGAGACTGAATAAGATGGGAAAAATGTGTTGCACTTCAACCGGTCGCCATCATCCCTTGTGATACAATGTTAGCTGCAAAAGCAACAACATGGTATACTGCATCATATGGACACGCTGTGGTAAACAATATGTGGGCCAAACAAAAAATGCAGTGCAGGAGTGTTTTATGAACCACTTCTAGCACATTTTGCACAACCCTATGTGTATCGAGGTGTCCAGACATTTCAACTTGTCTGAACATAAATGCCTAGATGATGTTGAGATACATGTCCTAGAGTTCATACATTTGAACTCACATATGGATGGTACTACCCAACGACGACTATCAGTCAAACACGACTGGATACATAAGTTACATACTCAGATACCAAAGGGTCTAATTCCATGGACTCAATGTACTGAATGTACTGAATAAACAACCCTTCCAACCTCTCTGTTTTTGATCAACCACTGGGGATCGTCATCTCATCTTTGTCCTATACACGGCCGTATATCCCACCTTATTTTTCTAATTTTCTCAAAACTGGTCTGGGCAACTTATGCCTCATTCAGTGGTGCTGGATCACATTTTGTTAGAAATATATAATACCATGTGTCTATGCATTGAAGAATACAAGGTCTGTTTCTCAGGACTCTGCTATTAAATACATACTCACACTTTTCTGATTTTCCAACCCTTCAAATCCCTCTTCATACTTACAAATACCTTGTAATTCTTCAGTATGTATACACATTTTCCTGAACTCAAGGCAGACTCCATGAGTCAGTAATAAAAGGAGGTACCTTATTTTGAAATCAATATATAGGTCAACATAATATCACATTTTGTGTGTATCTATAATATTATTTAGTGAGTATTTGTATATAGAGTGACTGTTTACTTACCTACAGCAGGTTCATCATCATCTATAATATGAACGACAATCATTGAGATTTCTGTTGAATCTGAAACTCTGGTCAGTTTTATGATGAATGTCTCTTCAGTTTCTTCCATGTTATCATCTATAACTGTCAGAGTCAGGGGTCCTGCTTCAAAATTTCCAGAACCTCCAATTGCAACAGCCAACGAAGCTGGTGATAATCTGTAGTCAATATTCTGCAATGCGGTGACTCCAGAGCTTGAAACCCTGTGAAAAGAGGTTTTTATAGTCGATTTCTTCTGTTTGAACAATGCAAGGTCTTCTATAATTTAGTTCTAGCTAAAGTAATGTTAAAAAACCTATATTGTAAACCATATATGCTTGGAAAAGAATTGTGTATGTAGAAGTGCTTGGTTGAACGTAGGGTGGTCTTCAAAGAATGACAGAACAACTGCTGTATATAGAAATGCTTATATACACAAATACACAAATATGAACCGATCTATTGGTTGATTGGAAATGGAAGTAAAAAGCAGATATTCAGGTGTTGATATGGTATTGAATGGTGACAAGTATTAAAACTCTCAATCAGAGATTGACAAAGACAGATTTGTAAAGGGATTGCATACCATTTGCTCCAATGTATTTTAGACAAAGACAGACAAACGTCCAATACTTATGTATGAGCTTTTCAGAAATGACAAGCCTAAGGAAATTGGTAATGACAACCCACCGTCCTATCTGACCCCAAAACAACGAAAGCATGAAATTTACCACAAATAATATATAAAGAGGGATATGGGCAACAACAAAATTCTGCAAATAATAAGATATATGGCTGAGGGTGTATATATATATAAGTGAGCCTGGATATTTGTCCTGCCAACCATAGTTATAGAAATTAGTGGTCACAGATATAAAAGAATGGAAGTGTAAGACAGCACAACAATACACTTTAACTACCACTTCCATCAAAAGTGTATGCACCTTTTAAAGTTTCCCTCGCCTTGTCACCAAGTCAAAATACTAGTACAAATGTCTTAAAAAAACCTGTTAATCAGTAAACAAAACTCTGATAAGAGGAGGGCATTCAGGCATTTTTGAAATCCAACATTCAACAGGACAGAATTGGTTCCTCCACACCCGCAAGTAAATTTTCAGTTCACAAGCATCCCTTCAGATTTGGCAAAGATGAATTGTATTTTTGCAAACAGGAGGGATTTTCAAAAGTCATATATTATGACTATTGTATCTATGAATCAAAGTAAAATGTGCATGCGAGTTTGTACTGTCCTCCTTGCTAGCCTTTCACTATATATATATATATATATATATATATATATATATAAGGAAATATTGGGCATGTAAGCAGTGTCATATATATATATATAAATATATATATATATATATATGACACTGCTTGCATGCCCAATATTTCCTAATTTCATTCAACCATTAACTGTAAAAAAAATTGACAGTACAAAGTGATTTTGTATTTCAACAGTTTTTCTTGCAGTAAAAACAACCTCAACTGAGTGGAACTGAAGTCTAATGTAAAACATTACCAGGCAGTGTTTACCTCAAAGCTATAATTATATATCTACAGATGAATTTGTTACGTACAGTCAAGATTAAATATGATAAAAAGGTCTATACACTAATCTATAATGAGTATAAAGAAGACCCTAAAAAAAATTCTTTAACCCTTGTTTTAACTTTTTCTTATCATTTAATCTTAATTTAGCTGTTTTTAGACTTTTGACACTTTGTAATTAAAGATAAATGTCATTTTTCACAATATTCATATGATCAAAAGTCACTTACAGTACTTCTAGAGTTACTGCAACAGATTCTTGTAAAGTTTACCAATTTTGAGGGTTTTTACAAGTACAAATTGATATTAGGAACACCTTCTGAAATTGCAAATTTTTGTCCTTGTAAGTTTAACATTGTTTTAGCTATTTGCAGATTAATATAACATACATTCCTGTGACTTTGAAGGAAGTACGTTTCTGAATCTTTTTAAGGAACCATTTTGCAGACTTTCATCTCTAATTTTACATGTTTTTGCCCTTTACAAAGCCGTATTTTGACTTTAGGAATTGAGGGTGCATCGAATTTAAAGTTTTGAATTCTCTCCCTGTTGGCAAGCAATTTCTGTAAAAACCAGAGCCAACTGTAGGATTTAATACATTTTGCTGCAGGGGATTGATAGCACACTATAATTGTAATAATATTACATCCATTTCACTTATTCAAAACTCATTTCTACAGCTTATGCCTTGTCACGGTCTCACAAATAAGAATACTTTGTTAAATACTTTTTTAAAGGCTGCAGCACTACCTTCAATATACATAGCAATGAAATATTGAAAGATGATTAAGAAAAGTTATGAATTTGGCAAATGTCTCTACAGTTTTACATTGTGAAGTAGATCACAAAATAAAGCTAGTAATGCCCTCGGTGTTCAAACGGATATACGATATAATATTTCAGTATTATATAGTATATAGTATATAATTGTGATAACAACCTAATTTTACAACGTTGTAATACGTTTGAATGTTTGCATTATAAACAGACCTATAGACAGCCTGTCCATCCATTAGATCAAGGTAAGGTAGGCAGCAGATGGCCCCATCTAAGTACAGATTTTTGGATGCTGGTGCTTTACACTTGGGACAGTTCTGATGCCTTAGAAGGAATTATGAGGGAGTGCATGAGGAGGCCCCCCCTCCTAATTTTTACCAAATCTATATTTTTGTATGTCAAAGTCATACTTACATTATTGTAAACCCTGTCCCTGCTACAACGGCAATGGGAATCTGAACTTCACCTATGCTTTCTGGTACATACATCTGCGTCGGAGCTAGAGTACCAATGTTGGCTAAAAAAGAAATTAAACAAAAGCACATGAAGAATCTCAATTTGTTCATGAGCAGATGTATCTACACTTAATATAAACTAAGCACTTTCATCATTTGCCAGTATAATTTTGTTACATATCTAGTTTTTTTGTTTAATAATGAATTCTCTTATTCTGGGCCCAATTTTGGAGTGATGGTGATGGTAGCTAAGTTTGTCCTAGGGGACAGATAGGACTCTTTTCCCACAAAGATCACTCCACTACACTATGTTTTTCTGCCACAACCTCGGAACTATTTTCTGCCCTGACACCATTGTTTGAAAAATGTTGGTAATAGAGTGTTTTTGTTTAATTTGAGTTAGATGCCTTTTCTTTGAAAACAAATAAGAAATCTCTCTTCTATTGCAATCTGTCTTTCCCGGAGATATTTTCTGTACTCTTCACAGCTTTATTGTATAGGGACAATGCACATGGAATATCAGATCATATTGCAGTAATGCATACCCTTTGATGCTGTCAATCTTTTTTTGACAATGCATATAGTAGGTAAAATGACTGTTGATGGGAAATTTGCCCTATTGGCAAAGTGCCAACATTTGGAACATTTTTGTCGATATTATTGAAAAAAGCTTTCAACCAGAAGAATCTAGAGCAAATTTGAGTTTAAGGCAATTCATAGACTAATTTTTGAATTTTGGGCCATGTTTCAGTAAATATCAGTTATATTATTAAATATCTGGCAGTAAAAGGGTTAACATGTAATTCATAGTCAGGTAAGACAATCAATAATTAAAGTACATATAACATTTAGAAGACAAAGACTACAAAAGTGATCAACCATACATTATATCAAGTTTTCAGAAAATAGAAGTGACTTCAAATTGATGTAACATTAGGCAGGAATCTTGGTATGGAGCCATTTTTTCTGTTTGCGTTTAAATTCATCATATGTAGTAGTATTTCTTTCATGTACATCACGATTGTTCCATTTAGCAGCACCTTTATATGAAATGCTTTTGTCAAAATAGGAATTGTTAGATACATGTGCTATTAACATAGGGGCTTGATAGGCTCTGGTAGCACGAATGGTAGCATGAATACCCTTGTCTATGTGTTCGTTGGTTGGGCTAGTAGACAAACACGCAGAGCCCTATATTGTAATTTATCAATTTTATCTAGCTCGTATAAATTTGCTGACATATAATAAACATCTCCATAGTCGATATAAGGTAATATTTTCATTTTATATTTACAAAAGGAATTCAATTTGTTTATGTATTTTCTGTAAGATAGTTATTTCATGGGAGGCTAGCTTGATCACAGTCCTAGCGTGCATATTGAATTTAAGTTCATCATCCAGAGTAGCACCCAGATATTTGTAGGAATAATCATTTTCCAGTGTCATGTTATTGATCTTTATTTTGGGAGCAATCCTCATGTTTATAAATTTCCTAGTGCCAAAAATCATGGATTTAGTTGTTGAGACATTTATAGTTAATTGATTTCTATTACAACAGTTAAATATTTGTTTAAATTTGATTGCAGCTGTTGAATTGCCATATATGGACATTCATTGGTACTATAAACAGTGGTATCATCGGCATACATTCGAACAGTTCCAGAGTCGATCCTGGCATCTAGGTCATTTATATATATCAGAAAAAGTAGGGGGCCCAGGATACTTCCCTGGGGAACACCATGCGTTAAGTTTTGAGGGTCCGATAGGTTACTATTGGCAAGTGTAAGTTGTGATCTATTTGATAAATAATTTTCCACGATTTTATAAGAGATACCCCTAATTCCAAGTAGATTTAGTTTTTGTAATAAAACGGTGTGGTTAACAGTATCGAAAGCCTTCTTAAATCTATAAATGTTGCTATCGTACATTGATTTGTATTCATATTTAGATATATATCATCTGTAAATTTTGCTATTGTGTCCACTGTCGAATGGCCCTTGCAAAAACCATCTTGACGAGTACTCAGAAAAATTATGAGTTCAAGGAAGATTGATATCCTATCATGAATTATTATTTTCTATTAACTTACCAGGCAAAGGGAGAAGGGATATTGGTCTGTAGTTCGAAACATCGTTTCTATCACCCCCCTTAAGGATAATGCCCACTAACTAAACGAAACATGGAAATGCATGGTAATTTGGTACAATTGATCCCCTTGTGATGTAGAGCCAATATATGAAAAGAAAAGTGGGGGTCCCGGGGCTAATTTAAGAGCTATTAGATGTTACCTCGGGACATTTTTAGAGAAAATCTGAAATTGAATACTCATAAAATCAAGAGATACAAGATTTACATGTTAATATTGTTTCTTGCATGAAATGTATCAAGGAGGTGCTATAGATTTATTTTGTGGCTAAATATTGCATTTGATATATATTTTACTTTAAGAAAAAAGTGTTACATGTCTGAGGAGGCTCTTTTTGAAGCCCTTATTTCTCCTAAAACCTGCTATAAAAAAAAATCTAAACATGGAACTTGTCTCAAAATCACTATATAAATACTTACATTTGTTGTGAACATAAAACTAAAAAAATCAGCATAGGTCCCGGAGTGATCTACTGAGTTAGGTGAAGAAATATGTATGACAAATAGGAAAAAACATTATACCTTTTTTGCATGTTTTGCAGTGCAGGTACAAAAAAATAAGCAAAATAAATAAATGACCAAGTAATTTCCAAAGCAGCCAAACTTGTTAACATATTAGAACACCAGTTTCCTTTATATCCTCAGCAATTAGCTTCTAAGGATGAAATTTGTGAAAAAATGCTTTTAGTGACTTTTTCCCAACAGACATTTCTATGGCAAAAGGTAAATTCCCTAAACCAATCAAATTTTGGTTAAGTTTCCAAAACAGACCTTTTAGATTATGAATAACATTTTAGATCAAGTTTAAGGACATTTCCCTATGTCCCAGGGGGATTTTACAGTATTCACCAATAGGGGGAAGCACTAGTTTGTGGGCATTATCCTTAAACAGTTGGGTAACAGTGGCAACCTTCCATTTACGTTGATAAACTCCAGTTTGAAATATAAGATTGAAAACCATGATATCTTTTCAGGCAGAGCCAAAAAAGCATCTTCTAGTATTTTGGCTGATAAGCCTGTAACCGATGAGACCTTATGGTTTTCAGTGCACAAAGTTTCTGAACCTCATCCTGTGTAGTAGCTTTATTTTCAATACTTTTATCAGAAATAGTACCATCATAAGAGCAGGGGTCATTAAATCTATCAGCAAGAACATGGCCAATATTGGCAAAATAGTTTTTTATAAAATTCGGAATTTCCAGTCCATGTATAATAACATTTAAACTTTGGTCAATAAGATTGATTTGGGATGAGGCCGATTTGTTAGGAGTTAACATATTCATGTGTTCCCAGAATTTCTTCGGGTTATTTTGATATTGTTCTTAGTTTTCCTCGACATAGTCAGATTAGACGTTTTTAATGGCTTTTTTGGATTAATTTCTTGCTAAGTTAGCACGCTGAATGTCTTTCATATCCCTAGTTTGATTTGCTTGTTTGCTAAGGAGAGATTTGTCATGTATGAATTCAATGAGTTCATGCGTCATCCAGGGCTCATTTCTATCCTTAATTCTTATTTCACATAAGGGGCATAAAAGATCAATGGCAGAGGTTATATTTTCCAATATGATATCCCAGGCAACGTCTGGGTCAGTCGTATTATCAAAGACCTGCCATGACATTTGTTTTAAGTAATTTTGAAAGGTATCTCTATCATATCTGACATAGGATCTGGTGTCAGTAGTAATGATATTGAATTTCTCTTTTTTTTTTTTCCTAATACAGTATATCGCCTCTTGGTCACTTATGTTCATAGGGGAGCAGCCGTAGTCAATAATATTGTCTGAGTTAGTATAAATCAGATCAATAATACTATGTCTAGTATTTGAGAATCTAGTCGGGTGTCTATCAATTGTTTCAAGCCAGTGCTTGTTTCAAAATCTTTCAGATATTTTCTCCCCTTACTATTTTTCTCCGCATAGTTAATATTCATGTCACCGATGATAAATAAGTCAGTTTGTTGCATCATCCAAGTGTTCAGCAAAATTAAAGGGTTCCTTGCACATAAATTTCCAAAAGCCTATTTCTTTTTTGATTAGGTTCTCGCTGGCATTATAAGTATTTCAAATGAAAAAAATGTAAAATGTTGAAGTACTAGTGAATTATAAGGGAAAGAAAATAAAAATAGGGGATTCCCTAGTTTTTGGCAATGCATTTCTGTCCTTGCTACGTCATGATAAAGGGAATCCCTTTAAAAATAAGTTGGGAATATAATGTAATTGAATGAATTCATGTGAGTAAAAGATAAACATATCTAAAACATGTGTGTGGCCTAATATGAATATTTAATGATAAATTCAAAATTTTCGCCTTAAAGGCTGGGGGATCCCCAATTAGTGTCTGTGTGACGTCACAAATTAGAGAATTTCCCTTAAAAATACCCAAAAAAAAACTAATTTAAAAGTCTTGTAACTACCTCAACATTTGGAATATCCTTAAAATATGTTCGATTACCAATAGTTCTTGACACATAATTTTATGTTGAGAGAATTTCATAAAAAAATATTTAGCAATTAATTATGTGCAAGGTTTCCTTTGAGGGTGTTACCTTGGGGAGGTCTGTATACATTCCCAATTATATATTCCCTATGTTTAGCATTATGTATTTTGATCCAAAGTGATCCAGCATCCTTCAAATTCATATTTAAAGGTTCAGTCTCTACAGTGGAGTACATAATATGGGATTTGATGTATATCAACAGTCCACCGCCTTTCTTGGGTAAGTCAGTGTTTCGATCTGGCCAAAGCCTATCTTGTCTAATAATGTTATATCCATTTATATGTATTAGAGAAGTGTCATAGTCAGGAGTAAGCCATGTTTCAGATAGAGTAAATATATCAAAATCATGTTGACGTATGTGTTGTTTAACTGTGTCTAATTTGTTCCTAATACTCTGTACATTTAAGTGGGCTAATGAAAACCAAGTATGTTTTATTTTATTTAATAGCCAAATCCCTTCCAATGAATTTAAACCCAACGCTATAAGTCATAACTAAGAATACGTCCAATTTCTCAAACATGGGTGTGTAGATGCAACTAAACTCCAGTTGTGATACTTTTCCGCAGAGTATGCAACCCTCAACTATGGAGCAAATTTTTAGAAAATCGAGTATAATGCGCTCTGCATTATATTAATTTTTTTTAAATTTAGTAACTTTTAAGGATTGACACGGGAGGTTGAGCCACCATTTGCGTTTTTGCAGATAAAATAGCATCTATATTAGCTAAAGTAACACATTATATGTCAAATGAAAGCTAATAATTTTCCCCATATAATGATATAGTGATGAACATTTTAAGTTGAAAATTTAAGAAATAATTAATTTAAAACTGACTTTTTCAATTTATTTTTTTGAACATCGATACCTCAATAACTATGATAACTATCAACCTAAGATTTTTAACACATGTTCTTAACGTTCTTCTCAAGAGAAGGGTGTCTCAGATTATTAATTTAGGTCTTAGTTTTCATTTTATGTGAAGAAACGGGTAACTTTTTAGACATTTTTTCAAAAAGAAATTTCTACATGACATAAAATAAAAACTAAGACCTAAATGAAGAATCTGAGACACGCTTCCCTCTTCATGAGTCTCATGAGGCTTTATACAAAATTTCACCTCCTTATGTTCAGTGGTTACCGAGATATCCTCGTTCAAAAAATGTTAGCAAAAAATTGAATTTTTGTATTTTCGGCTTAATATATCAGTGCCTAAACATTTAATTGTTGCATATTTTATAGTGATTGATAGACAATATATTCAAATACTATATATTGTACATCATGTAGATGTCCTGCTGAAATTGTGCAATATAATGACTGAAAACTGGAGGTACTGGGAATCATGCATCAACACCCAGTGTCAATCCTTAAGTAACTAATTGGAATTTTAAATCATGGGTCAGTTATTATAAACAAATCAAATTTATAGCACGGAAAAACTGGGTATGTACTTTTCTAGTCAGGAAAGTAGGGATTACTGAAATAAAAAAGATATTTAGTCATAATGTCATCACAGGAAAAACCAAGAGTGTGCATATCACGTCTCATAATAATATTGAAAGTAATACCATAAGTACAGGAGAAAGGTGACAAAACAGGTGACAGACTGAGCATGAAACCACACGTCTCCTAAGCTTATACACAGAAATTAAGGAAATTAAATCAAGATCTGAGCATGCAATATCATGTCTCATAAAGTATTGAGTGTTGTGAAGCACAACATTGTATCTAATAACTGTCTAACAATATTTTCTCTACGTATTGCACAGAACACTCATTCTTGATGTGTCTCATTGTCAGAAACATTCACACAAACAAAGCAATTACATTGATGTACAAGTTGCCCAGGACGCTACATAAAACCGTCAGACCGCCCTTAAGGCAATCCCGTTAAGTGTGTTTTATGGTCATGATGGCCGCCCCTGCTCGGGTCGCAGGTGTTCGGAGGTCGCCTGAGGTGACCCCACCCGATGCGCACCGGGGTGACCGACTGACGTCACAGCCTGCTCAGCGGACAAACTCCCTGTGGCCGCCAGCAACAGACAGGCGCGTGTCCGTCAGCAAGGGCGTCCTCCCACCAATACTGTTGGCTTGGGCCCGCGGCAGACAGTCATTGGCACACTGGGGTGGGCGACACACGTTCGGTGGCTGAGCGAGGCTGAGCGGACAGAACCAATCAATACATTCTATTTTGTTGTGTGTGTGACTTGAACCAGGAGCAGGACTTGGAACACATTCTAGGAGCTCACTTTGGACTTAATTCTGGAAACTTGGAAACATTCTAGGAGCTCACTTTGGACTTAATTCTATAATCTTGGAAACCAATCTTCAGGCATTGTGTTAGAAATTAGAATCATTCATATCACAGGAGATTAAGGATTTGACTTAATTAAGCCAAGAAACATTTAGGACATTTTAGGACTTTTAGTTTAAAATTATTGAAAGGTTTGTACGAAAGATTATCTGGAAATAACTTATCAATTTCTGCCAGTGGTTAGATATCAATGAAGGACGTACCTCATTAATCACTGCCATTCGGCTCTACCCTGCGAGTTAGCCTTCCCCTTATTCCATATTGCCTCCCTAACACGTCATTCAACATAACCATTTACCCCTAGGTTTACCATTCTTAGTTCTGGTTAGGACTTCTCCCCAATTTATCAGGTGAGTTTATTTCATGTGACTAGCCTGTGTTTGGAAACATACTAAACCCCAAATGCAAGGCTTTCCTCACAAGGGCATGCATATCACGCCTCCATTTAGGAGTTCATGTATGTAGAAGTCAGTCCAATGAGTGTGTAAGATCACGTCTCATAAAGTAGTTTTGCAGAAATTAGTTGCAGGTGGTGTGAATATTAGGATATAGAGTATCTGCAATTCTCACAGCATAGAGGTCTTTCAAATGGGATGTATAGTGGATCCCATCCACGAGGCAACCCCCATACCTGTGACCAAGACGGCCGTGTCTACATTTATGCACATAGCTAAGGAAATGTGGGCTACACACTCCGTTTGTCTCATCAATTTCATGTATCTTCTCATTTACAACCATAATCATGTCATTTAAAGTGAGTTGTTCCTTCTCCATATTAAATGAAGTCTTGTTATACATTGAAAAGGATAGACCTACCAGCTCGCATATTATCACATTTTCACAGATAGTTTGCAGTTTATGTGCAGCGTTCTGAAGTTTAGGAACAACATTTGCGACAATATCATTTGCTGAATCAAATTTAGGTGCGATATGTCTGTGCCCAACTTTCTTCAACAGTTCATTTATACCTGCTGAGAAGTATACTAGGTCACATTTGTCAGGTGTAATTTACTCAATTGTACGGTCGAGTGTGTCTTGAACTACCGCACCTGAGTTTGGGGTAACAACTAAATTTATGTCAGGTATGTTTCGACTCCATATCATGGTGTCCATCCTAGTTTGCATACCTTTTAGGCACAAGTCCCCTGTATCAAATTTCATCATTAAGGAGAAAAAAACAAAGATTTGGTTCACAATTCAAGCCTGTGTGATGTTCCTCGGTAGTTTGGGGTTTCCAATTTCTACAACAGAGGGACGTGGGGATTGTTTCGTCTCAGACGGACGGGGAATCTGGGCAAGAAACCGAGATGTGATATTTTGAGTCGTGCCTCGCGCACGAGGGGGGTTTGAGCGGGTCGATCGGGAAATCGGTATTCGTCGACGGGGAAGGGGTGCATCAGCCGGGCTGGAACGAGGGGCCCCAGGCGGGGTGCAGGCACTTCAGTTGACGGGCGGAGGACTGCGGGGAAGGAAAAGTGGTAGGGGCAGGGGGAAGTCATTTCTATCTCTCTAGTGCCAGTACTCCCCCCGAGGTCTCCTGCGGACGGTCCACCCTCGGTCTCGGTCCACGGGAATGTCGGGCCGACGGTCGCCTATTGTTTGGTAGCGTGGGGCCGAGCCGGTCGCACCGTTGTTCCCCCGGATCCTGGGTTTCCGTCCCCCATTTCGGGCCCTCGTGCCATTCAGGGTCTGTGTTTCCGGGACTCCATTCAGGCCAGTTCCGGGCCTTCGTGCCCTGTTTCGGTCCTTCAGGCCTTCGGGCCCCCGTCCTAAGTTTTCGCCTAGTTTCTTCGAACTTCTACTATTTTACTTAAACTTCTAGTTAATTAGTTCGTATTGGATCATCTTATCGGTTACCAAAAGGAAGAAGACACATGCTGACACAAGGAGAACTGTAAAAGAACTCATTTATTCTCGGGCCTCACCGCCCCTTTTATAGTCTAGTGGTCAGCCCTGATTGGCTGTCTTTGATCACGTGGTTACAAATGACGTCACTTCCGGTTTACTTTATCACTTCCGGTTTACATATTTCTCGGGACTTTCGGGTTTCGGGCTTTTACATTGTCGGGCCTTTTCGGGCCTTTCGGGTTTTTCAGGCTTTTACAATTTCGGGCCTTTTGGGGCCTGTTACAAAACACTTTACTTTTGTCGTATTATCTTACTTTTCATATTTCGGTCTTTTACCTATTTGATGAATAGACATTCATCACACCTGTGTGAAAGAGTATGGAAGTAGGGTTCGTATAAACTTATCTGTAAAGCGCTATGGCGCCGGTGACTTCTCACAGGTTATTACCAGTCGGCAATCCGGTCACGGCAGTCTATATCAGAAACACATAATGTCAGAGTTCATTTGATAGGTATGTCCTTGTGTTTGGGGTCCTGTGTGATTTGTCCTTCCTTAGGCACTGTTTGTACACCACTATGTTTAGCCTTTAGCCTTGTAATTATCTGTCCCGTTTTGTTTCGTCTGAGTTCTGGGTTGTCTACGTTGAGGAGTTTGGCGTCTGCGAGGGTGAGGCCGGTACCATACTCCCGACATCTGGTTGCTTTGTAGAAGTTTTCCCTAGGGTAATTTATGATTTTGTCCCTGATATTGTCATTCTGGGTAAGTTTGTAATCCATGTATTCCTCTAGGATAGCATCACAATTTTCCAACCATTCTTTTGTAGGAGTAGTGTAAAAATGTCGTTCCTGGGACACTTTTGTTTACATTCTGCAGTGTTAATCCTATGGGACAATTGTAACCACTGGTGTTACTCAGTTAACACAACCCTGCCCCCCTCCCACCCCAAGGGGTGTGTTTGTTTAACCCAATGACGAGACCCCCCCCCCTCCCACCCGGGGGTATGTTTGTTTAGATCCCCCCCTCCCATTCACAGAGGTATGTTTGTTTGGCTTAGTTACTAGGTCAGGTTAATGTTTACCCTGATTAACCCTGATTTTGAAATGCATGGGGCCGTTAGTTAACAACGAAGCGTGCCACGGGAAGGCAGCCCCAAACGAAGCATCATCTAAAATTTTGAGCTGGAGGTCGAAAGTTTACCCTATCTTATTATTTATTTTTTATTTTTTTATTTTTTTTATTTTTTGTACTTTTTTTGTACTTTTTTTTTATTTCTTTTTTTCTAGAACATTCTACCATGATTCATTCAAAGTCTTCTACTGGGTGAGTCCACCTAATGTCTCCTCCCCATTATGAGTATGGATATATTTTACCTACTAAGAGTATGTACAAGTATATTGTCTCACATGGACGAGTCCACCTAATGTTTCCTCCCCATTGAGAGTATTAATACATACTACGGGTATGTACATTGTTATGAATATATTCTACCTCCTAAAAGTATATACATATATATATACGTATTGTTCTGCTCTCAGAAATGCAAGGTTATCCATGAGCATCATTTGTTTTTCACGGTTTACAGCTAAATTAATAGCGCGCCAGGGACCCATGAGAGGTTTACGGCTAAATTAATAGCTCGCCAAGGACCAATGAGATGGTTTACGGCTAAATTAATAGCGCGCCAGTGACCAATTTTCAACACAACTGATAGCTACCCCGGCATTCTACTGCAGTTTCTATCAACTGTGAAGGTAAATGAGATACATTGGAAAGGACGAAACCTATACATTCTGTAAGTCAGACGCTTTGACCCATTCATTAGATTTACGAGGAAAGTAAAGAAACTTGACAAACACCAATTTGTTCGCCCCACGTCCCTTTTCTTTGATTATTTTCTCAACCTTCCATATATCATTAGTTTGTACTTTTTGAAGTTCCTCTTGATAGAATGAACTTCTTTGATTTAGTGTCAGACCAGTATGGCCAATATAATTTCCACCAGAGAGGTGTTTCGTTTTGAGCTGTTACTTCTATAGGAGCCATATCAATACTTCTGTGATAGGTATTGTTATAGCTCCTAGCAAGATCGAGAATTATGTCATTATAATTAAAGGTCTGATTAGCCATAAAATATCTAAAGATCTTGGACTTGATTGTTTTGATCACTCGCTCGGAGTAGTTGGCTTTAAGTTCGTTTTGTGTAACAAAGTGATGAATGTTGTACTTTTTGAATACTTTTTGTACCACCTTAGCCCTGAATTCCTGCCCTTTGTCAGTACGAAGGTATTTGGGATGTCTCCCTTCTGAGAGAACATTTTCAAATGCCTTCGCCACATCAGGGCCTGATTTAGTTTTAAGTGGTCTTAACCATAAGAATCTGGAAAATATGTCAATGATGACCAAAATGTAGCTTATCCCTTCATTAAATTTAGACAACCGAACAAAATCAATAAGATCGCAATCCCACTGATTGTCAATTCCACCTGTTACTATTCTATTGCGAACAAAATTTGTATTCAGATGTCTATGAAGAGTATATGGCTCCTGTTTCGCAAGCCAGTGTTTAACCTGGTTATAGCTATAATGCTTACCTTCTGCACGTGTCACTTTATATAGTTTTGATGGAGAGCTAAAACTTGCAGGATGTTTTGGATCATAGTAGATGGAAGTTAGATATCGGTCCATTATGATTGGTCTCAGACTAAGAAATGGACCCTAAGGAACATGGTAGTGACTTAATATGTATCCTCCTCCTCCTCCTCCTCCCCTTCCTCCCCTTCCTCCCCTTCCTCCTCGTCTTCTGTATAGTTCTCAGACTCCGATTCACTGTCATCTGACTGTAATTCATCGTCAAATAGATTCTCAAAATTGGACTTATATTTCCGTAGAGCTTCTTTGACAGCTTTAGACTCTCCCAAACCCTTTTCTATGTAGACTTCAGCTTCATTGAGGATGTCTTGTGTTGTTATATTATCTATAAGATCAATAGCATGATCGAGGAACCTTCTGTAAATTCTAAAGAATTCCTTTCTTTCCTGACCTTCTTCTGCATTGCCTCGTGCTTCATCCCACATCCATTTCAATGCTGTATTATCTCCGTCGTTGCAATCATCTAATTCTTCCTTCTCATTGTCGCTCATCAGCTCCATCCTAAGTTTCTTGGTTGGAGGCTCGCACTTTCTAATGTGTGTTTGCAGATTGTACATATTTCCATACACTAACCCACACTCATCACATGTATAGAACTTGGGTGACATGTTCTGAGGCATATTATAACGGCCAGATTCCATAATGTTCTTTACTTGTAATGGGTTGTTCTCCGAGGTGTTGACTACTTGAGTGTCTCTGCTTGAATGATAACTAGAGGGTGAGGTAATTGTATTTATAGGTTCCCCAGGAAGGGGATTGGGTAATAATCTGAACCATATTGGGTTTGTTTATGACCACCAAGTGTCCGTAAGGAATCGAAATTGCCTCCTCATATTTGTGTAACAGACAATTTCGCTTACCCAGAAACATTTGTTGGGCGATGGTTTGAATTTCTTGTCTATCTGCTGGCATGTCAAATAGAACCAAATAATGGGAGTTACGTCTGATTGTTTTTGTCCCAGGACCAAAGAAGTTTTGCATCAAAGTTATGACTGACATGTTTCTATGGTGACTCCTTCTAGTATATAAATGAGTAATATTTTGATCTTTTCCTACTTCAGTCATTAAATCATCCAGCACAAGTAAATTTCTAACATTTTTATCAAAATAACCATCTTCCTCTAGATCAGGAGGAATGCCTTTGACAAACTCAACACCCCGCATGAAATTATACATGGGCTGCCACTGAGTGTAACACCATACAATTCTTTGAGGGCAAGGCTGAATCCAATTAGACAGGTTTTGAATCACATTGTTCGTCCAAGTAGTTTTCCCACTTTGTGTAGGTCCTGCAATTACCATTGTAAAGGGATGACTAAACCTAATCTTACGTGGCTGCGGTGGTTGCGGCGGCGGTGCTGACGGTGGCGGCGTTAATGCCGCCGCAGTTAGTGGCACTAACGCCGCCAATGGCGGCAGCGCTAACGCTGGTGGCGGTAGCGGCGGCACTAATGCCGGTGGCAGTGACACTAACGCTGGCAGCGGCAGCGGCAGCACTAGCATCACAGGTGTGGCCATCCCTAGAATATGTTTTTCCTTAAGATGTCTCTCTAGATCGTGATTTCTTGTGTAGCTTTTAAAACACTGGTTGCAGGTATGCATGTTGTCTGTCCGGTGTCTTAGAACAGAATGAACTAAGGGTTGGTTTGTTTAGCTATTTGTAGGTCTTGTAATGTCCATAGGCTAGGGTATCACAACCATTGTTGAGGATATATCTTTTGTCATCATACGGCGAGAGACTCGTTTTGTTCAGATTCACAGTGTAGAGTTCATGGTTGAAGCTTCTTATTTGTATCATACTGTGAATCTTTGATGATTTTTCAAAAAGAGTGGTTTTGTAATCGTCGTGGCTAATGTGGTTTTTAACCACAGACTTCTTCACACCTTTAGCAGTCTTCTTTTCTTTGCCGTCATACAAAAGGCTGTACATTTTAGAACGTAGACCAATAAACTCTGACGGGGATATTCCCGCACATTCATCTTTCATTTTACCCAGCACTTTCTTGTTAACCTCACTGTACAGGGGATGGTCTTTTGGGTAATCTGAAGTGTCAAAATGATGGGCATCAGATTGCATGTCTTTGTAGAAGTCCTCCGTTTCAATTTCATAACATAAACTGTCCGTGTCTGTGAACAGCAGCTTTGCTTTGTGACCGTACTTAGTCTCTATGTATGAATAGTGAAAATCATACATGAGGGCCTTGGAAAGGTCCAAGATACTGAAACCAACGAAAATGGGTCAATCAAGCTTTAGTTTTGCCTTTTTGAGATGGACTGCTGAAAGGTCTTCATTGAACATTTTGAAGGCATAGAAGGTAGGTTTGCAGGTCAGCTTTTTTACCCTCCTCTCTGCATTTACCAATTTGCTTAATCAATTCTTTTTCTCAGATTTTCCATGGTTTTGCCAAACACACTGTTATTCATGAGTTTGAAAAAGTCTTTCTCAAACTCGTTTTGGGCTTGTTTTCTTTTTTCTGTATTGAAGTCAATATAGGACTTCAACCAAGGACTTTGATGGAAAGCCAGCACCCGATGTACTTTAGTTAGTACCATACCTAAAGAGAGATATTGCTTAAGGTTCCTGTAGTGGACCACATACTTTGATTTTGGTAGGAGGTTTGGTACAAGTTTTTCTACAACAGTGCCTCCTTTACACATGTCTTGACAATAAGGAGAAAGCATGGCATAGTCAATAATCTTTGACTCAGGAGCAAGCGGGTAATCACTATGTGAATCATGAAGGTTTTCAGGATACTCTAAATCTACTTCCAATATATAACCTTCCATTGCATCATCCTCCACTTTTGTGACATCCACAGGACCTGTCCATCGAAAGCCATGAGTTGGTAAAGGTTGTGACATTGCATACCCATAGAGGTTGTTGGCATCAAGATAGGCTATGTATTTTGAAGGTTTTGAGAGGTCAAAGTCTGGTAAATATGGATTGTTGGCCTCAGAATACCTGTTTGTGATGGTGGATATTCCACCACGCAACCCTTTTTCAATGAAAAAATGCATGTCTAAGTCTGTGAACAGCTCCAATTTCTGGCCTGTCATTTTGAAGCATGCCTGCTAAGCCAGACCAGGAGATGTGTAGAAATGAGTTGGATCTAGTTGATAATAGTTGAGACAGATGTCTCTAAAGTTCTCAAACACATCAGCAAGCTGGAGTACATCGGAGAGTAAGTAGAGATTATGATAATCCTTCATCGTCTTACATTTTGCATGTGGTGATAGTCTTTGACAATTCTTTAAAATCAGGTTTTTTCATATTACCTACTAGTTTTTCCAGAGAGGTTGGCAGAAACTGAAATGAGTCGATGAAGTCCATGGACCCCATAGAGAAGGAGACATAGTTTTCCATGTTACTGGGAATGCAGTTGATCTTTTTTCCAACTTTTCCTATTGCCTGCATGATTAGGTGAGCGTCATAACCATGTAGGTTTTGGAAAATGACTGGTATTTTATTGTGCAACTTATAGTTGACATTGCAGTCATTATGAGCTGCTGCTCTAAATTTACCAGTAATGTGACAGTGGTCTCTGACTCTATCATCCCCAAGAACCTCGTGACAAATGTGACACAGAGTGGCATTGTTGAAAGCTCTCCATTCCTCAACTGACATTTTCAGGGGTTTAGGATTTTTATAAATGAGGTCGATCCTTTCCTGTAGTTTGAGCATGTGTTCGATAAATGTGTCGACCACATCATCTCCACAGTACACAACAGGTTCTTTAGACAGTTCATCGTTTAACCCAACAACTTTATAGGCAAACCCAGATGGTACGTGATGGGTAAGTTTTTGGGTATAGGATTGAGTTGGGTCGGGATCACACGTATCCATTTTTGTGGCAAAACATTCAAAGTCTGCGTAGAGCACACATGGAACCTTCAGCTGTTTGGACACATCTTTGTAATATAACCATTTGTTCTCCTCTGTTGGAAGTTCAATCTTCTGAGGGCCATGAATCTGACAATATGGTATGTGAGCTTCAAGCAGAGATTTCTTGGTAAACCCATGTAGACAATAAGAGCAAAAACAATGTTTGTGACCATTGCTTTTTTGATCAAACAAAAGTCTGTTCAGATCTTTTACCCAGCAATAATGCCATTTTCTACCATCATTCAGGATCATCAGATTGACATGGTTGTAAACCTCTCAGGGGTGATATGAATTGGAATGATATCCCCCTTTTCATAACCAAACAGGTTTACAGAGATCTTATTTTGCCTCTCAAATTTAGGAATATTCGATACTTTCATGGGGCAATGCAACCCAGTCATATCAAGTGTGGTTTGATGTTCTGTGTATTTTGCTATACGTTCAGGGTGTGTATTCACCAGGTATAAAGCCGCTAAAATCGACCACAAGAAACATTTCTTGTCCTTATTTTGAATGTTAACGATGGCGTGTTTGGTTCTGAGTTTGATCGGTAGGGGTATATAGCTAGATCCTTTCAAGGGTTGATATTTGGCCATGTTTAAAGTAACACCCAATATGTGATCTAAGACCCAATTACTTCCCTGTCGCTGGTACTCAGTAAAAGAAGTATGGCTCTTTTTCACAGACTCCTGTAACCCAGGTTTAATGTCCTCTGCTTTCAATGCTACTTCGCATTTACCTCTAAAATGGGGGTTTGCCAGTTCTATGGTCTCATTTTTGTCTTTTTTGAATTGCACTTGAATGGATAAATACCATTTAACACCACCCTTCTGAATCTCTTTTTTCACACGGTCCTCTAATTTCTCCAGGTTTTTATCCAAAAATACCATCGGATCCTTCTCTGTCTCAGCTTTGATAGTAGAAGTTCTTAAAGAGCCTTTTAGAGATGCTTCTTCAAAAAACTCCTCACAGTATTGATCCCCCTGACCAACCTGTTGTTGGTTTTTCTGATGTGACATTTAGCATGTCTGTTTAAAACATCTCTCCTGAGAAACTCCTTGCCACAAGTGGAGCACTTGTATTTTTTTCCCATACCATGATTCACTCTCATGTGACGGCTTAGACCCGACCTTTGACTGAAAGTCTTACCACAATGATTGCAGCTGAAACGAGCCATTTCAATAAACCCGTGATATCTATTCAACAGTAAACTAAGCTTACCTTTCTGATGTCAATAAGACGAGAGATCCTTACCTCTGTGTAGTCTAGAGAGAAAGAGATCAGAGTTCTGTATGCCATAGCATAAATACCCTGTTGGTTTGCAAATATCTTTCACAGACACTATTGCACTATTGCACCATTGGGCTACAGTGGCCCGCTATCACATCCTGTCCCCTAATCTTCTGTACACATTATCTGGACATGCAAACAAGGCACGCTTCCCACCTCTCGGTGTATAGACTACACTTTGCTAAACACACAGTGGGGTCTAGTCATGTCAAACCCTAACCTGACTTAGTAATAAGCCAAACAAACATACCTCTGTGATGGGAGGGGGGGATCTAAACAAACATACCCCCAGGTGGGAGGGGGGGGGGTCTCATCATTGGGTTAAACAAACAAACCCCTCGGGGTGGGAGAGAGGGGTAGGGTTGTGATTAACTGTGTGAGTAACACCAGTGGTTACAATTGTCCCATAGGATTAACACTGCAGAATGTAAACAAAAGTGTCCCAGGAATGACATTTTTACGCTACCTGTAGGCTTGATTTGCTTTGCGATGCGTTTTAGAGTATATGGGTTTTCTTCCTGTTTAATTTTGGCTCTGAGTGCCGTTCCCGCCTTGCATTCGTCCACTTGTTGTATATGATATAAATGTTCAACCGATGATCCTTTGCGCCCATCCTTGTCCTTGACAGGACATTTGTAAAAATTACTTGGTCGACTGTTATGTCCCTGGTAGGCAATACCATCCTTTGTGATAATGAAGGAGGTATTTTCTAGGGTAAGCCCGTGTGGGAGGTCATCTAGGTTTCCTTTCTTGTAGACTTTTTGATCGATGATTAGGGTTAGTCCTCTCATTTTGACATCTACACCTTCCATGGTTTTTGCCGCATTGTGGATCTGTTGCATATCCTTTAGGGTCATCATCTGGTCACCGTCATAATCATTTGCCATTCTGACATATGATAGAGTCTTGTGATTCTTTAGCTTCTTGCAGAGCCCAAACAGTTCTGATTTTTGTTGTGTTGTCAGAAGTCTGAGTTTAACAACTCTGGGTAGGGCTTTTTTTCCTAGTTGTGGTTTTATCTTCTGACCTAACCGGATTGCTCCATTTGTTAGTCTGTATGGAAAAGAACATCCAAGCTCTTGAAATAACCACCCCATGGTCTCATGCATTCGCACCTCCTTGGAGGATTCCAGGATTCCACATATTATCAAGTTTAGATTTCTATTTTCAGCATCCTTCTTTACTTTATCTTCCTTTAGAAAGGCCACATCATCTTGTAGATTTTGTACTTTTTTCCGGTCTCTGCAATTTCAGCTGATTCCTCAGTTTTTAAAGACAACATATAGAATGCAGGTATTATAAGGCAAGTATTTTACAGATATGATGCATGTAGAGCCTTCCTGAATATGCAAACAGTTTTCAAATATTCTTATTAGAAGTATAGTTGTGGGCTTTTGAGCTTGATGTGGTCAAACACTGTCAACTATGAACTGCAGAAACCAAGATACAACAAAATACGCTCATTTTGTTTGGAATGAAGATAGCTTCAAGCTGTCATGTTTTGAAAGTTCTGCCTTTAGTTTTATTCAACTTCAGAATAATTTTCACATGACGTGGTGTCAATGAAGACTAAATGCTTCTTCTTTTTAGTATTTCCATGTGTTGACTTTCTTCGTTTCACTTTTAGCCAAATTATGGCTTCTTTCACAATTTTTAGAACTTTTGTCTATCTTTCAAACTCCACGTTAATATGTCCCAAATTTGCAGAGTTGTGAGGAAGACTATTTGCTATGGACACCATAACTGAGAGATTCAAACCCTTGTCTAACCACTATCCCATAGAGACAGCTGTACCTAACACCATAAATATTAATCGTAGAAGAAACTGTCACTTTGAACAGAATTTCACCACACAAAAACTAAACTATATCTGTTGACCCTTCGCTTACAGCGCCATAGACCTAGGGAATTTATCACATATGATTTAATGTTACTCATTTGGTCAAAGATATCTATACTAGATATTGCCATATCGCTGTAGGACAACGATGTCATGGACGAACGGGGTGAAAATTATAACCGGTTGAAAATCAACGGGTTGGAAGTAATAAACAGCGTTGAATTTTAAAAGTCCACATTTGCTAGGTATAAAGTGTAAAACAGATAAGATTGATAAATAGGAAGGTGATCACAGGTGTTCAAAGAGATAATCAGTGAAAATATCTCAAATTAATAATATTTAGTTATCTTTTAGTGGAACGTCTGTAAAAGTCGGGAAAATCCTGCTAAAATCTAAAGTGAGAGTCCAACAACAAATACAATATAAAAAAACATGCGTATAGGTCCAGAGCATTAAAACAGTTTCCTGGTTATACAATAACAAATCTGTGTACAGTTAAAGTCACTGACGTTACTCTGAGGGTGGTGTGGTGGGGGGATTGACCTGTTTGTTGACCAGATATTTGAAGAGTACAAATTCAGCAGTAACTGGTCCATGGCTCGGAATGATGTGATCAACTAGATTGGAGACCAGGTTAATTTTGTTACTGCAGTTCCATCCCTTCAGCGTGTACAGTTGCGTGAAAGACAGCCTCCAGTTGAGAGTTCTCGGTAATGGGCGGTGCTGGAGCTGTGGCCTCTTCCGCACCATCACTGGGCACTGTAGACTCCACTGCCTCAGAGTCAGCTGGAAGGGGCATGGCTTTCTCCACTGGGCCGGTAAGCCCGATGGCTTCTTCGGTAAATCCAGAGTCAACAGTGTCAAGTATGGGGGGGTGAACGGTCCCATTCATAGTGTCCAGTAGAGGTTGATGCGGCTCATCAAGTAGTGGAGTCCCGAGGGACTCAAAGGAAGGGAAAATGGCTTGGTTGTTACAGGCCAGAGTCAATATGTTGGTCGCAGCATCGTGGGCACTAGTGTTGACAGCGGGCGTGATGGCCGCCAAGGCAGCAGGGTCAGGGTCACTGGGCATGGTCTTTGGTGCAGGCGTCAGGATGGGAGGTTGGAATGGCTGTAGGTCCGGCTCAGGGAAGGACGTGGAAACCCACGGTCGAAACCCTCTACTTCCTCCTTCTTCAACAACAATCCCTCCATTATACACACAAATACTCCCTTACAATTTTTTCCTCCCCACCCACCCTTCATCACATCATATTTGTATCTTACCACATATCCATTTTGTTATATATATATATATATATATATATATATATATATATACATGTAAACTTTAATATATAATATCATTATTTACTATTACCTCTATTAAATTTTCATAAGTAAAATTTAATTTCCCCAAACTTGTGCCTCTGGTTCTACCATCAGCCGGTTTGCAGTAATGAACACCCATTTATCTTAGAACTAGATATTTGCTTGGGTTAATATTGGTCGTAGTGCATTCATAAAATTGATTCCCTTCTCTGCTTGCCTACGTTGTATCATTATTATACCAGGAATATATATTTGAGTTCATCTATGTCCCTCCAGTTATGTGAGGTTGTTATATTGCGCATTAGGTGCGCGTTACAACCCACATTCCCTCTATTGGACGACCTAAGTCTCTTCACCATCGCAGTTGGCTCAAGAGAACTCTTGAGGGTCGTGAGGAGTTCTGTAATTGGAACCAAGATTTTCATTACATATCAACTGTCAGTTTGAATAATATTTTGCCATTTGCTTGATTTAAGAACTTCATACCGTTATTTCTTGCATGTTTTTTTCATGTACGTTTCTATTATAGCAGCGTTTATTAACCTTGTCCTGTAACTTTTATGGTAAAGAACAAATTATCAATAATTATTAATTTGCCTATTTCCATCGTGAAAAAAAAAAAAAAAATTACCCTGACTGATCTGGGTTGGTTCTGGACTTTTGGTGAGAGCAGAAAGTTTAGCAACTCTCCCTTTCCGGACCTTTTGTACTGGTGACTGTGACTCAGGTTTGTCTTTGTCTGAGACATCATCCTCAGAGTTGGTTATTGCCTGTCACCCCTTCTTGTTAAATACTTGACGTGCCGGTTGTCATTTATGTGCCCTTTACACTTCCTAGGCTGTCTGCTTCAGAGATTCCAAAGTGGGTTTCTTGGGGGACTTTAAAGGTAAACACGGGTGACCACTGCAGCGCCACCTGGTATGATTTTATTTTTATTGCAGGATTTGCTTGAAATTGAAGTTATAGATTATGTAGGACTTTGAATATTGAAAAACCTAATTTTCACCATTGGCTCCAATAGTAAAAAATGTTATATTCAGATGCTCATATCTCTTAAATCCATATGGTGACACATGGTTTTTAAACTTTCTTTAATTTTTCTTATACATCCCCCTAACCACCTTTTGAGTTTCAGAATTTTTGCACTGTTTTTAAGAGATCATGCCAGACACCCGCATTTACCTTTAACTCCGAAAATTTATGAATTAAATAGCTGTCTTTATTTCAACAAAATATTGAAGGTGCTGATTGGTTTTCCTATTGGGGCATACCAACTATAGATGTAGATGAACAATAAAATTATTAATGGGACTATATTTTAGATATTATACGGCATGTTACGGATACTATCTGTCCATTAATAAACGTGAATATACATACAGACAATCCTGTAGGGTTTTCAAAAGAGCTTATTCAACAAACCAAGGACAAACATCACAGATGGAATACTTGTTTTCATAATAAAACTGTCACTCATTGGACAGCTTTTGTAAATCAGAAGAAACTCGTTAAATAGATTATTAACAATGTAAAAATTGATTATGTACGAAATAGTATTGAACAGGAGATTTTTTTGAGGGAAATTAATAAACATTTCAGTTTTGGCAAATTGAAAAAGAATCAACAGTTTTCTTAAATTAAAGACAAAAAGGGAAATCTATTATCGGGGCAAGTAGCAGTCGATTACATCAATGACTATTATTGTCAAGCTGGAGAGCAATTATCAAATAAAATAAATAGTGGATGGGAAACCAATGAATACTTAAATAGTATTAATACGAAATTGCTTTCACTTCAGTTACTACTGAAGAAGTTCAAAAACTTATTCAGTCTCTACAAATGTTCAAATCTTCAGCTGTTGAATATATAAGGTCTAGGCTTTTAAAGGCTGCTCTTAGTGTCTTGAATTAACATACTTGTTCAATAATTGTTTGATTAATAGTAAATTCCCAACAAAATGGGGTATTTCTACGCGCAGTTACTCCAATACCTAAAGGCCGTATTCCACATACCGAAAGTGACCGAAAGTGTGCGCTGACAATAGATGGAACGTCTCCGCAACACTTTCGGCGCCGCTGCTTTCGGCGCCGCTCACTTTCGGTGCACTTTCGGCGCTGTATTCCACTTGCCGATTTAGAGCTCACCGATTCAACGCGTGCCCGAAAGTGCTCTCGCGAGAGGCGAGATTTCGCGAGGTAGAGACGCAAGATGGCGGTGTCGGTCGCGCGGAAGCGCAAGTTCGCCGCGTTAATTATCCTCTCTGCGGACTGGATTTGGGAGCCGCCGAAGAAAAAAAAGAAGAAAAGGGTGCACAGCGTCTGGGTTAAGCCGTAGTTAGGTCGACCGAATGATTCCGACACGGACACACTGTTTACCCTCCAGAAAGAGCTTTTGCGAGTAAGTTATCGTCTGCTAAGCAGAATAATAAAGCGTCCGTAAGGCACGTTTTCTTTTTCTAATAATCTGTAGATATGCTTAGTGTTAGGTAAAGGTAAATCGATTACTGTACAAGTATTTATATCTTGAAAGTTATTTATTTTCCCAGTCTCGGTTAGTTCTCGCTTTTATTGTGTTTTTTTTCATAATAAGTTAAGTTAAGCGCACTAATATTTGTACTTTCGGTGTGTGGAATGCGGTCTTTGTAATCTGCAACAGATAGAGAAAAAACGATTCATTGAATGTTAAAAAGATGTCTTTATTTTCTCGACACAGGAAGAAAATTACACGGAATACCAGCAGCTCTTACGTATGGACGAGGACACTTATCAGTTCCTCCTCGGTAAAATTCGCCACACGATAGCGAAACAAGATACAACTTGGCGGAAAGCCATCCCCGCAGACCAAAGGCTTTCAGTCACACTGCGGTATTTTGCTACAGGTGTGTTCGCTCAATCAGAATTTGTTTTCATCTTCTTTTTTACGAATTACATAATCTGGTTTTATAGATGATATCGGCAGCAATACAATATAGCTTGTACGATAGACTTTGAATTTAACATGATAGCATGAACATTTTCACATTCGGTGGTACTGATTGATACCCCTATCTAAAATATCTAATATCTAAAATATCGTTGACAAAGAGCAGAAAGTGCAACGTAAAAAAACATATAGGAGATAATAAACCAAGTGGCCTTATACAAATCGGCGGAATTTAAAAAGATCTGTATTTAGTCGGAGAAGGCACATGGAGTCTCTTAGCTTCGTCAGCTTTTGCAATTTTTTTTTTTTTTTAGCAGATATATCCCAATATAGAACCCAGGACGGCATGGACAATAATCATTCTCTATGTTTTTCTTCCTCAAGGGCACTTCCAGACCGATATTAAGCGAGACTATCGGGTAAGCCAGCCAAGAGTGGGCGTAATCCTCCGTGACACGTGCGAGGTGATAATCGACTGCCTCCATGAGGAGTATTTTGAGGTAAGATAACAGTTTCACGATCTGCGGTGTGATGGGGAAAATAATTACCGGCACAGCAACAGATACATGTTATCTATTTTCAAGTGCGTGCCAGATAAATGTTCGTTTCTACCGAAAGACAGATTCTATGAAGATATTACCGTTTGTTTTCTATCAATCTTTCACATCTTTTACAATTCCGTATCGGCCCCGTCAGAAGTATCAATAAACATTTTCTTTTCTGCGCGCGTTATATTTGTGCCAAATGCAACTATATATTTTCTTTTCTTTCAGACGCCCAAGGAGCCGGAGGACTGGCAGAAGATCGCTAACCTTTTCTGGCAGCGGTGGAACTTTCCACACTGTCTGGGGGGGTTGGACGGTAAACATATCAAAGTTCGGACGCCGATCAACTCTGGCACCTTGTATTTCAACTACAAGGGCCAGTTCTCCATAGTCCTGATGGCACTTTTAGACGCGAACTACCTCTTTCGTTGGATAGATGTCAGAGCGGAAGGTCGTGTCGCCGACGGCGGTGTCTGGCGAAAGTGTGCGTTGAAGAAAGCCATCGACAACGACACAGCCGGGTTGCTGCTTCCATCTGCTCTCCCCGGGACCGACCTGCGGGCGCCGTATGTCATCGTCGGCGACGACGCCTTTGCGATCGACGAGCATCTGCTCAAGCCCTTCTCCAGGCGCGGGTTAAGCGACAGAGAGGCGGTGTTCAATTACCGCCTCAGCAGGGCCAGGCGAGTGACGGAGAACGCGTTCGGCATCCTTGCTAACCGATTCAGCTGCCTGCTCAACAAGATGGTCCTGAATCCCGACGCTGCCACTGCTGTTGTGATGGCGTGTTGTCTTTTGCACAACATGCTCCGGCAGCAGTGTGGCCGAAATTACATCCCGGAGGGCGCCGTCGACAGCGAGGACAGTCAGCACTACTTTGTCCCGGGGGATTGGAGAAGAAACAATGAACTGCCGTCAATATACCCCGCTGTCGGCAGGAAGCCAAAGAACATCGGCCGGCGGTCGCGCGAAACGCTTGCGGATTTCTTCCAGACGGCCACAGGACGCGTGTCGTGGCAGCAACGCGCAATCGACGAATAGACTGGTCATATTCATAATCTTTTACGCAGGCCTACATTTCTGAAACTGCAAACTATATCAGATGTTATGTAATAAACATTCTCTCTAGAGATGAAGTATTCCACCCAATGTCCACCGATTTTGTGCCTAAGAAAAATACGTAGCTGCTACCTGATTCTGTAAATATCTGTAGCTTGTGAAACGCGAAGATTTGAGAAGTATGACAGTTCTAACTTTTGTCAGATAATGTATTACACAAAGTTTAGCGATGATGAAGTTTACATCCTCACTTTTGCCGATTTCGTGTTGAAACATACACTACTGTTACCTGTCTTTGTGAATATTTCCAGATACTTTAAAATTGTTGTTACTGAATCGCCTGCAGTTGAAACAAACGTCTAGCATGCATTCAACCAATAATTATTTACCATCACCCTGTCGGCGTAAATGCTTTTCTTCTTCCGAAATTCTTGCATGCACCTAATGTGATACATAATTTCCTGAAACATCTATACTCGGGCTACTCCCGGTAATAATAAAGAGCGTGTTACTGAAAAGTTAAATTTATCTTTCATTATACTTTCGCGGCCGACACGTGTACAAGTCTAATCTTTGAAACGGGAATACAACATCTTAATCTTTCATTATACTTTCGCGGCCGACACGTGTACAAGTCTGATCGTTGAAACGGGAATACAACTTCTTAATCTGAACGAGTATCTATGAAACTGTGAAAAACTTTGCAAAAAAACTCTACCAACGGATCATAGGCCGCCCGAAATTTGGATTAACAATGACACTACTGTCTATCGAGAGGCCGTAGCCCCCCGTAATACATCCCGGCCCATTGGTCAACCGGTTGAGCCGAAGGTACTTCCGGCCTGATTCCAGATGCCGATGAAACTTGTGGGTGCGCTACCATGCGGGCCTGCTGTTGTGGAGGCGGCCTCACGTTCGGCATCGAGTACCGATGCCCGGGCGACATGGAAAAGAGGCTGTTCAAGTTAGGTGAAGCGAACACCTGCTGTGTGTAGGCGACACCTTGTCCCGGCCACTGCCATCGTCCGCGTTGCGCGCTGAGTGCGATGATGTTCACGTGTTCTTTGAAGTCCTCTCTAATCTCGGGGTCCTTTATTGCCCGCACTTTGCCCACAAGCAGTTCTCCCCACAGGTCGTGCTCATCGCGCGCCGGAGTTGCTGCTGCTACTACGGCGGAGGCGGAGTGTTGATCCGGTTTCATTGAGTTTGCGAGGGCAAGCAGAACTTCGTTGCGCTGCATCTCTACTTTGGCCGCCGCTGCGGCAGCTGCATCGGCAGCCGATTGTTTTTTCGGTTTCTGTGCCGCCTTGGGTTCAAAAGTGTTTCTGCTGGCGGCTTTCAGGATCCGCGTAGTCTCATCGTTGTCGTCGTCGGAGTCCTCGGACCAGGAGGAAAACAAATCTGCCATGCGCTTCTTCGGCGTCTTCCCAACGCCCGAAGGTCCAGGCGTCGCAGGTGCCGGCATAACTTTACCTGCCTTTGGCGGTGGGGCGAACTTGGGGACCGTCACGCGTGGCGCCGGAACAGGTACCGGGACCTGGGCTTGCTGCTCTTGGTTGACTGGCGCTGCAGCAACCGCTGTGGCCACCGCTGCTTCAACCACCTCCTGCTCTTCGTTGTTGGCCAATGATGCCAGCGCCTCGTTCTCCATGTTGACGTTAATGTCCAACGCCAGCGCTAGATCAATGGCCTCGCCTTGGCCGACCACGGCTATCGGTTGTAGAGCTGGGGGCGGTGGCGCAACAGCTCCTTCGTTTCCTATGTCGGGCAGTACGCCGTTGTCTTGTCCGTCGACGTTTTCGGCTACTGCCTGAGGCTGATCGGCGACGTTTGCATCTGCAGCAGGGACACCGTCAGCATGAACACCGTCGACCCCGTTAGCGACCCCGTTAGCGATGCCATTTGTGACGCCATTTGCGACGACCGGTTCATCGGCATCTGCAGCTTGTTGCATTTCTGGAGCTTGTACCACCGCAGCGTCGGCTGCGTTGGCCGCGTTGCCCGCCGGCGGATCGCCTTGAAGAGCGGGGGCTGGTTCCTGCGGGGGGATGTTTCTGGGTACAAAACCGGGCAGGCCAGGACCGGCATCGTCATCGGAGCTCTCCTGGAAAAGAAACGACCAAACTTTATGAAGTATTCAACAGGCGGACAGAAATAAAATATTGTACCGTCGCTTTCAGATTATTGTTATTGTATCAAGGTATATATATATTTGACAATAAAGTCTCCATGTCTAACCGACTGGGATACATAGGTAAACAGATAAAAATTGAACTCCGCCTGGTAGTTGTATGGATCTGTTGCTTTGAATGTTAATGTCAATTTCCCAACACATATCAATCTGTACCCGGTTGACGCAAATGAAAAAAACTATTGATGGGATTCGATAATTGAAACCAAAGATCAGGTGGAGTTCAAGTTTTCTCTTTCTAAATTCACCGGCGACCAGGGTTTAATTCCTCGACCTTGGAGGTGTTCTCATTAATATATTTTCTATCGTATGCCTGTAAAACATTTCTATAAAAGCAACGGGCCGATATGACCTCAGATCAGTGCAAGTGAAAGATTTCTGCACATTTTCTGATACAGTTTCAGACAGAGAGAAAACTTGAACTCATATTTTTTTTTTTTTCGTCGAACGCAGAGGGGCGCGGGTGTATCGGCGCAAAACAGAAGATTTGGGGAAAATCAAAAGACAAAGACCGCACAGATCACAGGGAATTAAAATTATCTCTTCTTATCTATACCCGGTCTACGAAAATGACAAGCGGTCCGCGCAGATTTGATACCTGAACCCCGGTCGCTATCACAAAGATCAGAGGGAGTTAAAGTTTGCCCTTTTTAACTGAATCTCCGTGGCGCAGTCAGTTGGACGCTGCACTGCTGCCACGCTGATTCAGTTATCGAATCCCATTCATATCTTTTCATTTTCGTCGTCCAGGCGTGCAGTCGGCCCATAAAGAACTATGTCTTTATCATTTTCGTCAGCGACCTGGGTTAAATGTGAAGATCCGGCGAGGTGAACCTTTGCATTTTCTGCCTGGCAGAGTTTATTTTCTATTTAGCATGAAAATATAGCCACACTAGGTCGCCAGCTTTGATACAACGGACTCGACACGTTTACCGGGTCAGGGAATTGAACCCCGGCCTCTCACGCACCTCCATGTACATTGCAGAGATCAGAGGGAGTTAAAGTTTTCTTTTTTTTACTGAATCGCCGTGGCCCAGTCGGTTAGGTCTGGAACTTGGTCACGGCCAATTCAGTTATCGAATCCCATTCACATCTTTTCATTTTCGTTGACCGTGGGGGCATTTGTCTTTTCGGCCTGGCAGAGTTCATTTTCTGTTTGCCAAGAAAATAGATTTTTATTTAATGGATCAATTACCCGGTTAGCCTGGAAAGTTATCGAATCCCTTCAATATACTTTTCATTTTCGTCAACCGCCCCACGATTCGATAAAGAAAAAGCAAAGAAATTAAAAGCGGAGCAAAAATGACTAGCAGTCCGCGCCTGCACTCGAATACAGACCAGAGGGAGTTAAAGTTTTCTCTTTTTAACTGAATCGCCGTGGCCCAGTCGGTTAGGTCTGGAACTTGGTCCCGGCCAATTCAGTTATCGAATCAAATCGATATATTTTCTATTTTCGTCAACCGTGGGGCCGCGCGGGCGGCCGGGGTTCAATTCCCCACCCCGACGCCGATCGCTTTGTGTTTTCTTTTTCGTTAACCGCATATCGCTAGCTTATCAAATCCCACTCATATCTTTTTCATTTTCGTCAACCGCCCCACGATTCTATATATCCATATGGAATCGTGAGGCGGTTGATGAAAATGAAAAGTATATTGAAGGGATTCGATAACTTGGCCACGGAGACTCAGTTAAAAAGATAAACCTTGACCGCCGTCTGGTCGGGGAATTGATCAGAGTTCAATAGTAAAAGTAAAAGCAACAGGCAGGTGTCACTTCACATCACTGAAACTGAAAGAGCTACAGTTTTCTCTTCTTAACTGATTCTCCGTGGCGCAGTCGGTTAGGCAGTGAACTGCTGCCTCAGAAAATCAGTTATCGAATCCCACTCATATCTTTTCTTTTTCGTCGAACGCAGAGGGGGGGTGGGCGGCCGGGGTTCAATTCCCGATGAAGATATCTTCTCTTGTTCGTCGTGCTACATATGTCATTAGCTTTGTCTTTTCATTTTCGTCAACCACATACCGCTAGCTTATCGAATCCACCATCGAAATCGTTAGTACAGCATGTGATATACATATTTCTATATCTTTTTCATGTTTGATCAGAGTTCAACAGTAAAATAGTAAAAGCTGACAGAGACCAGAGGGAGTTCAAGTTAATAAAATATTTCTATATTTTTCGTCGTGGATCAGTTGTCCTGATATTTATTTTTCTTATTTGGCCTTAAAGGCCCATACCTACAAGGACATCCGATAAAATATCCGCTACGAAAATATGAAAATACAAAGCAAAGCTTTACTTCGCCGGGTCGATGAATTGAACCCAGACCGCTAACATGGCAGGCGCACACCTTACCCATTCGGCCACGGAGACCTGTACCTTTATCAAATCTTTAACTGCCACTGGCCCGACTTGGTTCAATTCCCAGCCCCAGTGAAGCTTTGTCTTTTCTCGTTTGCGCCGATACGCATTGGGACTATATCTTTTCATTTTTGTGTTTACTTTTACTATTGAACTCCTGGCACATGTCTTTTTCATTTTCGTCAGATGCTTTGGGGCTTGCGGCGAGGTGTAATATTTTCATTTTCTTACAGCATCATCTGCATGCTAACTATTTAACAGAAAAATATTAGAGCTGCTGGTTTGCATTCCACATTTCTGAAGGGGGCATCTGCCTGTATGCCTGACGATTTTATAAAAAAAAAACAGGGTTCAACGCGTATCGGCGCCAACTGATTCTGACGAAAAAAGAAAAGCGTCGGGGAATCGAACCCCGGCCGCCCGCGCGGCCTGACGGTCGACGAAAATGGAAAATATATGGAGGGGATTTAATAACTGAAACCACAGATCAGGTGGAGTTCAAGTTATCTTTTATTAACTGAATCGCCGTGGCCAAGACAGTTAGGTCTGGAACTTGGTCCCGGCGATTTCAGTTATCGAATCCCACTCATATCTTTTTCATTTTCGTCAACCGCCCCACGATTCCATATGATATAGCTGTATAGAATCGTGGGCATTTGACGAAAATGAAAAAGATATGAGTGGGATTGAGTGTTATTCGATAAACTAGCCATATGCGGTTGACGAAAATGAAAAGACAAAGCTTCACCGGGTATGGGAATTGAACCCAGACCGCTCACATGGAAGGCGCACACCCTATCCATTCGACCACAGCTATCTGTACTTATATCAGACCTTTCACTTCCAGTGATCTGAATTGGTATCTGCCTGTTGCTATTATTATATAGTTGCTTTGGTTTGATGAATTCATCTCATTAGTTCAGACAGAGAGGAGAGGATGTTAAAAGTTTTCTCTTAACCCCTTCAACCCTCCATTCCCCAGAATATAACATGAAAAATAATGTTAAAGTACAAATCCTAAGCTTTTAAATGCTTGAAACCATTTTGAAATATTCCTATTAGAAACTGAGATATCGTTTGAAACTGCATACTTTACATATGTTAGAAACCCCTCAATTCTGTGTATCCTCACTGTCTCAATGATTTTGCATCTTCAACTGAACCATGCTGAAAAAGAAAAATAATTATTTTGACTATTAGAAGTGTTGAAATTGCAATAACTTTTGATAAAATTGTTTATTTTAGGAAATTCTTGCAGTATTTAGGAGGTGACGACATCTTCTGAAGAAATCAAGAAACAAATTTTTTTCAAAATCTACATTCTGTTATCTGTAACCATGGTAACCAGGCAACCTTCCAAATAGTTAGATTTTCCCTGAAAAAGTATTCCATTGCAAATTTCCCATAATGCAATAGTCCCTAAAACCAGTTTCATTTTCAGAAAACCATTGAAATCTCTGGGAAATTTGATCTAAGTAAGAGTTTTTCATAAAACAGCATACAAAATTGTATTTTTTCTTATTAGTTTCCTAAATAATAGTATTATGGGGCCAATTTCCGGATTTGGCTAAATCTGGCCCAAATGGACCATAATAGCATGTATTGTACGTGAGATTCTAAAGGGACTAACTGACATAGCTTGATGAAATTGGTAATAGAAGATTCCCTGTAAGTAAAGGAATGCTATGGTATTTTTCTTAAAGCTGTATGTCAAATATTTAATTTTTAATCAGCAAATAACCACTAAAATTGGCTTATCTCTTTGGGTTTCACCCATGGAGAGGCCAAATATGGCCTTATTGGGTGGAAGGGGTTAACTGAATAATGGGAAGTACAAAGTTTTATATTATCACCAGGCTCAACAGACAATTGAATAGACCAATTGAAAGTAACTCTAATTTCGTGACGAAAATGATAATACAATACAAGGGTATGGAGGCTTGAAACTGATATTAAACCTTGCTGGCATGGGAGGAAGACATCTTGTGATGATATACTTTCAAAGTTAACCTATCATATCTTGTCACTGATCCAAAATCGGTCACCATCGGCCTGGGACACTGAGTCCTATGTTGATTCCAAATTTTTAGAGAACTGCTCAGATGATAGTTACTTGGTTGATGAGAGTATCTACACATATATTTATGTGATTTTCAAATTTTTGAGATTAATCTGTATCTGGGAAACTTTGGATGTTTTGTAAGTTGATCTTCAGAAGTTTATATCAGTACCATGGCATCTGTTCACGTTTGTCAAGAAATCAGTGTTTTGAGCAGAAAGATTTAAGTTGATTGATAACAGATCAGTGCAAGCTAAAGTTTGTGCTCTTCAAGTAAAGATATCACACAATGAAGATTCACCCATCTCTTTTATACCACTCAGACATCAGAGGTCACGAAATTGCAGTCACACTCCTGACTAAGCACACACTTCATCGGCAGATGAAGGGAAATGAATGTTTTTCTCCTGCTTCCACTAAGCAGACCACCAAACCATACAGATGCACATGCTGGCAATACAGATCTAAAATAACTACAATAGGAAAGCTGAAGCTGAAGCTGAAGAAACATTATCCTAATCTGTAGCTACACCGATTTACAAGGATGAGGTGCTAATAGGGAGCTGGAGACATTACACAATGATTTCTCTGGCATTATGTCATGATTATGAGGCAAAGCCAATACTTCAGTAGCAGATGGTGCAGATACCTAGACACAAGTGCATGCAATTTAGCCAAGGTGAGGTTATTTACAGGGTATTAGCAGATATTGGACACTAACCACCACCACTACAACATTTAACTTACTCCAGGCTGTAGCCCAAATCTGGAAGACAGTTGTAAGAAATCGTTCACAAGACATAAACATCATCAACCAAAGAGATAATTACTTTTTTACATTTGCCTCTTCTGCAGAAAAATGAGATATGGCACTCGGCTGCTGCAGAAAGTTACAGCAATAACTGAAATCTAACCAATCTGTCAAGGAAACTTCAGTTTAATAACAAATCTACGTATGATTATTTTCTCCAAACTATTATCTAATGACTCAAACGGACATTCCCAAGGAAGCACATCTGTACAGTCAATGTTTAATTCCCTTCTGCACATTTTCCGATACAGTTTCAGACAGAAAAGTTATGGAACACCCCGGGGATACAACTCTGATGAACTCTTATCACATGGATCTACCCGCACATCGCATTCCTTGTACTTTGATCCCCCCCCACCCCCATCCGTTGTCATCTAATCACAACGCCAATCGGCTACATGCACAGATAAAGAAATCTCATGCTTACGTGATAGCCGTATGACGACCGGGTTTGCCTCGTCCTCATATGAGGCATCAGGAACTGCAGCCGGTGCAACATGTATTTCTTCCAGGCGGAGAGTTCTTTGGCCGCACTACCGCTCGGCTTCAACTTCAACAGCTTGCTAAAGTTGGTCCTCAGTGTTTTCAGGTGGACCTCAACCGCGTCAACTGTACAACAGAAATGGCACCGATGTAGCGTGACCTACTTTCTTGTTTTGCTATTTCATTATGCCGACGCCATCTTGTTTTTTTGCCGAGCGGGTGACCGGGCATCGGCCTCTAAAGCAGCATGTTTTACATCTATATAGGGTCTCAAAACTTCGAAAACGTATACTACTCTATGCCCATCTACCTTGCCATCATTACCTCTCACATGATTTCTCAATTCTATTTGCATTTATCGAGTGATACCGACGAAGATAATCGGCATCTTGAAAGACATACTCACCAGGCACCGCCAGCCGCTTTGAGATCCGCGTTAGTGCCCTCTGTTTCTTATCCCTGTTGGAATAGTTGGGATGGGCCATGTCATACAGAATGTCGCACGCCTCCCAGCACTCTATCAGGTCATCTTCTAGTTCGTCTCTCCAAGGGTAGCGCCCGTGCCTGGTTTTGGGTGGCATTGTGTCGAAGTCTTTTCCACGTCTGCACACGCCGCTGTCCGCCCGCTCTCTGACCGGCACGTGTCCCCGCGCGGGAATATCTTTCACCACGTGACTGAAATGCTGCCACCTGATTGGCCAGAGGCGCCCGTGACGTCACGATTGCAAGCTGCGCCGGTTACCGGTGCTTCGGTTGGCGAAATGGCTGTATTCCACACGGCGAAAGCGACTGCTGCCGATGCGCGCGGCTCCGTATCGCTCGCCGCTGCGACAAAATTTACGGACATAATTGGTAAATTTATCGGCCACACTTTCGGCGGCGGTGCAGATATCAGCGGGCTGCATCGGCACCAATGCCCCGTATTCCACACACCGATGTCGGCGGGCGGCACGACAACTTTTTATTGGCGCCGCAGAAAGTGTATCGGCGTCAAATCGGCGCCGCACAATCGGCATGTGGAATACGGCCTTAAGGAAGGAGATTCCAGTATTGCAAAATCTGGCGGCAAATTAGCCAAATTCCATTACCTGGTAAGTTATTAGAATGTATCCTGCATCGTTAGATATCCTCTTAAATGGAAGAAAATAATTATTTACATAAAGAACAACATGTGTTAAGACCACATCACAGCACTACCACTGCTATTTTTAATGTATTCACAAAACTGTTTGGAACGATAGGTTATTCAATAGCTGTATATACACGGGAAGAATTTGAACTCATACATTCGACAGGCTCGGGCTTGTCTGAAACCACTTCCTCTAAAAAGTGTCAAGGAGTGTAAGGGATGTGTTCACACTTTTGCAGTGTCAATGGTATGGGCCATTACATAAGTGTCTCACAGGGGGTCCCCCCCCCACCTTGCCTGTAACCCTGGAGCTGCCACTAAACTTTCACCTCCTTAAGTTGACCCAATGACCTAGATAATATAGTATTATATGTGTGTGTATATGTATGTATGTGTGTATGTATGTATGTATGTATGTTGTATGTATGTATGTATGTATACATGTATGTATGTATACATGATAACTTGTGGATGAAAAGAATCATTTAGGAAGTTTTATGTCCCTCTTTAGGGGGAGTAGGGGGCCGGGAAGAGGACAGGGGGACGGCCCTGGTCTCCCCGTGCGTTGCTCTGTGGTGCTGACGGCATTAGGAGGGGTAGGGGGCCGGGAAGAGGTCAGGGGGACGGCCCTGGTCTCCCAGTGCGTTGCTCTGTGATGCTGACGGGGTTAGGGGGAGTAGGGGGCCGGGAAGAGGTCAGGGGGACGGCCCTGGTCTCCCCGTGCGTTGCTCTGTGGTGCTGACGGGATTAGGGGGAGTAGGGGGCCGGGAAGAGGTCAGGGGGACGGCCCTGGGCTCCCCGTGCGTTGCTCTGTGATGCTGACGGGGTTAGGGGGAGTAGGGGGCCGGGAAGAGGTCAGGGGAATAGCCCTGGGCTCCCCGTGCGTTGCTCTGTGATGCTGACGGGGTTAGGGGGAGTAGGGGGCCGGGAAGAGGTCAGGGGAATAGCCCTGGTCTCCCTGTGCGTTGCTCTGTGATGCTGACGGGGTTAGGGGGAGTAGGGGGCCGTGGAAGAAAAGAACCTTTTGAGAGGGTTTTCATGCCGATTTGAGCACTTTGAAAAATTTCCAAATTTGAAACATTTATGACTCCCAGTATGAGTCAACTATGGTTCAAAACTGACTCTAAGGTTGTAGCCCCGAGTGAGAATGACCATTGTAAACTAGTCAGGAAACTGTGAGACTAATAAAACATTTTCTAGAAATTTAGACAGATTTTTAACTTAATTCTTACAGTGAAAACCCCAACCAATGGATTTTGCTAAAAACTTGCATAAATGATATCTAGGCCTATCTCATGCCAAAAATGTCCCCTATTTAATGGAAATCATTTTACATATTTCCCGGCCTCCAGCCATTCCCCTCAGCTTCCCCTATTTGATGGAGTTAAGGTTGTTGGGGCATTCTGACGGGAATGCAATTACCTGATGACTTGTGGAAGAAAAGAACCTTCTAGTAGGGTTTTCATGCCGATTTGAGCACTTTGAAAAATTTCCAAATTTGAAACATTTATGACTCCCAGTATGAGTCAACTATGGTTCAAAACTGACTCTAAGGTTGTAGCCCCGAGTGAGAATGACCATTGTAAACTAGTCAGGAAACTGTGAGACTAATAAAACATTTTCTAGAAATTTAGACAGATTTTTAACTTAATTCTTACAGTGAAAACCCCAACCAATGGATTTTGCTAAAAACTTGCATAAATGATATCTAGGCCTATCTCATGCCAAAAATGTCCCCTATTTAATGGAAATCATTTTACATATTTCCCGGCCTCCAGCCATTCCCCTCAGCTTCCCCTATTTGATGGAGTTAAGGTTGTTGGGGCATTCTGACGGGAATGCAATTACCTGATGACTTGTGGAAGAAAAGAACCTTCTAGTAGGGTTTCCATGCCGATTTGAGCACTTTGAAAAAAATCCAAATTTAAAACATTTATGACTCCCAGTAGGAGTCAACTATGGGTCAAATGTGACTCTTAGGTTGTAGCCCCGAGTGAGAAGGACAATTCTATACATGCCAGAAAATTCTGTGATGATTACAAAATTATCTAGAAATTTAGAAAGATTTTTCACCTTATTTTTATACTGAAAGACTCAACCAATGGATTTTGCTAAAAACTTGCATAAATGATATCTAGGCCTATCTCATGCCAACAATATTGTCGGATATATGGGCAGCAAATTTTCTCAGGGACAACTCATGGGTTAAGGATGGGTGCAGGTGGCCAGCCTAATACATCATAGTGGGATTGGATGTGTCCTTCTGGTAGGCCTGAGCCTCAAATCAAGATAGAAACAATACAGGAGGGGGGACGGTTGGTAACCAACCACCACTATAATGTAATGGGCCAGGTACCTGCACCTATCCTTGGTCCCTGAGGTGGGCCCCTGATAATTCAATGCCTGTAAATTCAACAACATTTTTGGCATGAGATAGGCCTAATTATTATTCCTGGAAGGTTTTAGCAAAATCTACTGGTTGAGTTTTCCTGTGTGAAAAAAACAGTAAAAATCGTTGTGATTTTCTAGATAATGTTGTAATCGTCACAGAATTTTCTGACATGTATAGAATTGTCCTTCTCACTCGGGGCTACAACCTAAGAGTCACATTTGACCCATAGTTGACTCCTACTGGGAGTCATAAATGTTTTAAATTTGGATTTTTTTCAAAGTGCTCAAATCGGCATGAAAACCCTATCAAAAGGTTCTTTTCTTCCACAAGTCATCAGCTCTTTGCAACCTGAGAATATCAGGAGGCTAGAGGTGGCTATTCATAGAGGGATGGTCAGGGACATGGAGTAAAGGCTGGGAAATATGTAAAAGGATTTCCATCAATTAGGGGACATTTTTGGCATAAGATGGGCCTAATTATCATTTCTGAAAGATTTTAGCAAAATCCATTGGTTGAGTCTTTCAGTATAAAAATAAGGTGAAAAATCTTTCTAAATTTCTAGATAATGTTGTAATCATCACAGAATTTTCTGACATGTATAGAATTGTCCTTCTCACTCGGGGCTACAACCTAAGAGTCACATTTGACCCATAGTTGACTCCTACTGGGAGTCATAAATGTTTTAAATTTGGATTTTTTTCAAAGTGCTCAAATCGGCATGAAAACCCTATCAAAAGCTTCTTTTCTTCCACAAGTCATCAGCCCCTGTGCGTTACTCTAGATCTGTGGGACTGACGGGATTAGGATGGGTAGGGGGCCGGGAAGAGGTCAGGGGGATAGCCCTGCAGGTCTCCCCGTGGGTTGCTCTGCAGTCTAGGCCTTTACCAACACCTCTGGTCAGACATAGAAAGGGCTGGGAAATAACTAAAATGAGACAACCAAACATAGTGCTAATTATAGATGTCCCCAGCTGGGCGGGGGTGGGTGGGAAGGGGACCCCCTGTGAGACACTTATGTAATGGGCCATACCATTGACACTGCAAAAGTGTGAACACATCCCTTACACTCCTTGACACTTTTTAGAGGAAGTGGTTTCAGACAAGCCCGAGCCTGTCGAATGTATGAGTTCAAATTCTTCCCGTGATACGTAGACTATGCCAAGGCTTTTGATACTATTAATCATAGAATTATGTTGCATAAATTAAAACTATATGGCTAAGATGACATTACCCTGGCATTCTTATAATCATAATTTGCTTCTAGGAAATAATTTGTCTTTGTTGAAAATTTAGAATCTGAAATAAGTGATATGACATGTGGCATTCCCCAGGGATCTAGAGTGAGTGAGTAATTGATGCTTTATGCCGTTTCGACAACTAATATTCATGGCGAAAACAGAAAGGGACGAATTCTGTCTTTGGTGATCGTATCTATGAGATGAAGCCCAGCCAAGGATATGACGTTCTAATAACGTTCTAATAACGTTCTGGATTGATTCTTGTTACTCACCCTGTTAGGTTACAGCTATGTTCTTTTAATGACTCCCAAATTAAGTTGCTGCAACCAACTGTTGTGACATGTCATTCTGACAACATTCTTGTCACATTATTTATGAGGCTGAGACTTAATAAGAATGTGACAATAACATTCTGTTTAGGTAAGGGTGACACCTAACCTAATAAGATGGTTACAGTAACCTTCTGTTTAGACAAGCTTAAGTCCTGACATAAACAGATTCTGTGAAATAAATAATATTATTATTTATTTCTCAATAAGGTTCTGTTTAGGTAAGGTTGGGGCCTCCCCTGGTCAGGATGTGAGAACAATGTTCTGTTTAAGTCGGGTCTAGAGCTCACCTAATCAGAATGTCACAATGATATTCTATTTTAATTTGATCTTGACCTAACCTCACCAGAACATTATAATAACATTCTGTTTAGTTTAGGTCACAGAATAATAATTTAACCGTTACATGAGATTTTAGTAAGTAACATACAAACCAAAAAAGTATGGTTCCATAATGTGACTGTTACGTCACGCCTTGGCTGGGAGGTGACAGGGTGGGCAAACAGCAGGGGATCAAAACCTGGAAATCATTTTTACTGTACCTCATCCCTCAGTGAACCACAACACCAACCGGGAATGGAACCCAAAGAACCACTTGGTCAGTACTGGGTCCCCCTATCGTGGCCTTCTATGATCAGCAGGGGCTACTCTGGGCCTATTTTTACCCGGAACCCCCACGGGGTCCCCAGGGATCTATTTTTGGCCCTCTATTGTTTATAATATATACACACTACTTGTTCTCAATAATTGATGATGACTATAATGTTTTTATGTATGCAGATGATACCTTGGTAATTACTACTGATGCTTGTTTTCACAATGTCATGGCTAAGAGTGAATAGATTTTGGAAAGGCGATATGCAACTAACTATATTGCACTACAACCCCACCTACCTACATTACATATAAACTAAATCTATCCCATAATTCACCCCAACTCTTCCCATTACTTCTTCAAACACCAAACCAACAACACCTATCAAAATATTTACCCACCCACACCTCATTTATTTCATTTCATTACATTTTATATCCTATTGAAAATTTTATTCTTAAGTATTTCACCCAATTCCCTTTGTGATCTCTTGTTTCCTAGGTTAAGCAGTAATGTAAGAAAATTTATAACTGAACATACTGCTATACAAATTTATAAGCAGACGATTTTTCCCATGATGGATTATTGTGGCTACTTATCAATTACAGGTAATAAAAAAAGACTTTCTAGCACTTCGAACATTGCAAAATAATGCCCTTCGCACATGCTTAGCTAATTACTTTCAAACTGGAACTTAATGTGACAAAGGTTCAATATTGACATATATATGTAAACATTATTGTAATTTACTCTCTATAACAAGCATACAAGTGCCAAGAATTGTATTTATATCGGCTCGCTTGGAAGACCAGCACTTGTCCTGAAAGTTTTGCTTTGGAATAAAGTAGTAAAAATAAAGAAAAAGATATAGGCTAACAGAGGGACAATATTGAACGTTTTGTCTAAATCCCATCAATACACTGACAAAAAAGCAAATTGATCATTTTTAGCACTCATATTATTTACATAGATAAAATATCTGTTCTTTGCTACAAGTTACCTGATTTCATGATAAAAGATGTTTTTAAGATACGTTAAAGGGGAACACCAGTGACAAACTACAATACATTTAAATAGATCTTGCTTTTCTGATGTCATCAGTCAAAATAACATCAAAATTGGATGAGCGGTTCAAAAGTTATTGAGGAAATAATATTCTCCTGAGCTCGCCACTGGGGGCGGCCATTTTGAATAGATTTCCCAGCATACACCTCATTATTAAACTAAATTGTGGTTTCTGTTTAGCTATAGTATTTCGTTCATTTTAAGAATGCTTTTTATGAAAATGTTATTCGATGAAACGTCATGAAACTTTATATCCTTAGTGGAGATACTTGATGGTTGCAATTTGGTAATTCCAAATTGTAGAAATGGTTCCTAGGGAAAAACTACACCATAGTTACGGTTTCTATGTAGTTTAAAATTTATGGCAATACTCAGTTTTCATTATTTTGATTATAACAGAATGGGTAATTTGGTATATTACACTCAATATGACACAGCAAAGTAATAAATGACACATATATATCACAAACCCAAAGAGGAACCTCAATTGGATAAGTTGGTGAAGTTCATGCTGGGTAACAAAAACAAAATGGCTGCCCCCATCGGAGGGCTTGATAGGCTGTTATTTGGTCCATAACTTCTGAACCTATGCTCCGATTTACATCAGTTTTCACCATCAATTTGGGAATTTCATATTCTCTATGCGCAAATTGTTTTTTCACTGGATTGGCCCTTTAAGGAATCTTTCAGCATAGCTTGACTTTTATTTTGAAAGAAGGTCAGCTCTAAACACAAGTCAATTACAGGTAATCACCAACAGGGATTGTTTTGCACCTCAGCTTAAGTGGGTGTTTAGGGTTCCTAGGCTGTGGAACTGAACTAGTATGAACAACCACAACTAACCCCTTTCCCACACATACACTCTATACAATGCTACCAAGTACTGACCCTTGATTATCTAAATAGACACCAGTTTTCAATCAACTCTGCTCCAAACCAAGTGATCAGTGCTGCAGACTGAATTGGACTACACTCCCCTCACCAGGGTTCAGATTCCTGCCAACAGGGGGTGCCAATCTTATATTATCATCAATCAACATCATGGGGGGGGGGGTCTTGACCCCCCACCCCCTTTTAGTGAACCCCTAAACTACAGAAAGAGGGGAAAATGCAGGGCACATATGCATGATTGCACACAGTTTTAGTACTTAGCATTTATGCTAACCCCACCCCCACCCCTTTTGAAAATCCTGTATATGCCCATGATATCAATCACCTATTCCAATACTTACGAATGGGAGAAGTATCAGAGATATGCACCGTCAAAGTATCAACCACAATATCATCCTCTACATTAACAAGGTTCACAGTGAAAGAGCTCTCCGGTTCTTCAATTTCATCTGTAGAGGGTGTTACCACAATATTCTTTGACCCATGGGAAAAATCTGAGTCCTCAGGTACTTTAGCTGTTCCATCAATGACTTGTAATCTGAAAAATCATATTGATTAACCTTTACACATCATATTATATCATTAAATTACTAGAATAAGTACTGGCAACTATGTTGCCGAACTTTAACCGTGAATTTGACAGGTGACCCTAATTCTGTGTGACCGTATTTTTTACAGGTGAACACCGTTTAAGTTTAACAGTAATATACCGTAATATATACACTGGACTTTCATCTGTACGGATCAAAACCGTTGAAGTTCTACAGTAATATACAGTAATACATATGGCTGACTTTCATTCTTATGGATCAAAACTGTTTAAGTTTAACAATAATATACTGTAATACATACTATGATAAAATGGCATACAGTTTACACTGGATGTAATTTTAGCAGCATTGAAAGTTTTACTTTTCCTGTCATCATACTACAGGATAATTTAGCCAATAACCAAGTACATCCTTTTTCTCTTGGTTTAGCCTTGCATGGGTTGTTTTATTGTTGGAGGTAAAACCTACAGGGCTATAGCTGAGTTCTTGTACTAAAAAGGTGTCTACTTGTTAATCCTACTGAAAAGGTGTTTTAAAACATCTTGTAAATATTTTAGGGTGTTCTGGTTGATTGGCCATACCAAAAATAGCAGGACAATGAGGCGATTATCTTAATAACGCTAAAAAAACCTAAAAATCTAACATTTTTAATCACAAAGTTCCAAATTCCTAAATGTTTGAAACAGATATTTGACTAATCATGGCCAAAAATACATAGGGCATGTTGCAAACCACGTGCACTACTACTGATAGTACCATTACTGCAAAGTAGTAATTTGATAACATGACTAGCTGAGGTTTGAACCCAGGGGGCTATTCCACAAAAAGTTACATACATTCAGAATTCATATTTCATTCCAGAAACAAGATACGTACTGTACACAGCACAAGAAAAGTGTGCATAACTCCAGGGGGCCATTCCACAAAAAGTTATGAACATTCAAAATTTATATTTCATTCCAGAAACAAGATATGTACACAGTGATATTTCTGTGTACTGTACACAGGACAAGAAATGTGTACATAACTTACAATTATCTGCTAAATGTAATTGAGTGTTCGTAGGTAACTTTTATAAAACAAAAATGTATTTCACCTTATAGTAGTATAAGTATGATAATGAATTATATGTCATTGAAAAGCTTAATTTATAAGGAATCCGCTGGTGAAAACCAAATCAAAATTGATTAAGAATTCATGGAGCTATTAAATAAAATCTGAATAATTATCTTAAATCCAATCTTTTGTCATTTGTGTACATTTTTCTACGTACAGTGGAAGTTTGAAGCAATTTTGACACTATGTACACTTTTTCTTACTAACACTATTTGCGTACAAATTCAAAGTTATCCTTTACACTTACGAACAGTTTTTGTGCAAACAGTGTTCATACATAATTTTCAATGTTCACATATGTTTTTCATAAGGAATTTATAGGACTGTGATAATAAATGAGGCATCATTCAAAAGAAAAATTCATAATGAATCCATTAGTGAAAACCATATTAGAATCGGTTAAGAATTCACAGAGCTATCAAAGAAAACAGAAAATCCTATTTTTTGTCATTTGTGTACATTTCCCTGCGTACATTTATATTTTCAGCAGTTTTTGACATTACGTACACATTTTCTTACTAACACTATTTGCGTACAGTAATCCTCAGACTTACGAACAGTTTTGTGGAATAGCCCCCAGGATCTCTCCCACATGAAGCCTGTGCTCTGCCACTGAGCTATGGAGGCCTGTATGTACACAGAGCCCAGCTTTGCTACCTAACTGAATAAGTAGGGGAATGAAAGTATTGACTTAATGTCTGTCTAATGTTAAACATCAGTAGTAGTACTGATCCTACTCATTGGTGCTGACTATGACAGTGTACACCTCATGCAGTCCAAGTTAGCTCAGTTGGTTAGGCTTCTACCTTGAATATGGAGAATGTGGCTTCTAATCCCAAAGTGTCCATTTTTCTTTTCCATACAGTTTACTGTATATAACTGTTAAAGTTACGGGTTTTTTAATCACCCCGCTCCACAGGCCAGGTGGGGGGGCGGTTATGCCGTAGTCACTTGCTATAGTTGATTATGATGGCCCTTTGGGTATTGCACAAAGAAATATGATAAATGATTATTATTCATTGAATTTTGGTGTGAAGTATCAAAATAAATTATGTATCATTTTTCACAACTAAGTTCGAATGTATTTGCATCGATTATAGATTTATTAGATTTCTATATGCTGTAAAACTCAGTAATGCATGTCGGCATCGGCGAATTCTGGCAGGACGACGTTGTCATGGATGTCGTCGTCCTGACGACATTGTCCTGACGACGTCGTCAGGACGGGTTGAAGTCATCACCAGGTTCGTTGCTGCGCAACACTTGTGGCCTTGATTGCACTATCATTATATGGAACAAATCGGTGAATCCCCGTCATTTCCTCCACTTTAGACCTACGCTATTAAGTAACTTCTCTGAAATCTCGCATTTTTACCAGGCTTAGAGTCCTACCCTCATATCGCTAGCGGTCAGGATATAGGGCCTACTCGTCCTACTAGGTCTAGGGTACCCCTATGACTATGTACACTCCCCACTTCTATATGTGACCCGTTTTGGCGAATTGAGTCGGATGTCGCACGGGGAAGATTTTTAGTTGGGTATACCATCAGAAAATACTAATTCTTAGCTTTAAAACAAGGTATAGCATGTCTAGGTCCAATATTTAGGGCCTGAGAGAAGTTGCGACGAAAATAAAAAGAACCGCGCCTATGTGGGTATAAGAAACTGAGATAAATGAGTTCAAAGTTTTTCTTACTGCGCGCTACCGCGGTCCTCCGATAAAGCCCTAGCAACGTACACTTGTAATCAATCCTTGGTCCTGAAACTTTACATAGTCATTCTACACTATTCTAGCTAACAAATACCAGTAATTCATGCATTTATATACAAAACTTTTATTCATGCCGGCGCTGCAAAAAGTGACAAAAATCAGGTTCTGAAACAACAACTTAACCTAGAACGGCAAGCATAAAGGCTCCAATACCTCATCTTGGCTACTTAAAAACGACTCTGTGATGACCCTAAGTACCCTGGGTATCCATAATGTGTCTATAAAAGTTCTTGGAATATTCATGATTGTCTTTGGTCGTTAAAATAGTGAAAAGCCACCGAGATAAAAATAGTAAAATCAGAAAAAGTCTTAACAAGTAAAAATAAGTTATCAATGTTCGAAACGGATTCTTAATAGTTTTCTCAGGTGGTCCTGGGCCTGCCACGACCACGTTTAGCACGTTTACTAGGACGGCCCCTGCCCCTGATGATGTGTCTGGAGTCTGTCCTCTGCCTCTGCCTCTGCCCCTGCCTCTGCCTCTGCCTCTGCCTCTGCCTCTGCCCCTGCCTCTGCCCCTGCCCCTGCCTGGTCCATCCCCCTCGCCAGCCTCTGGCTCTGATTCTGCATCTGGTTCCGGCGGAGGTACGGCACGGGGGCCTGGGCCGGGTGCTGTTCTGGTACAGAGGGCTTAGGGCACATGATGTCCTTCGTGTCCTCAGTACAAAAATCCCGAATGTTCTTGAAGAGATACCACAGTCTTTTGGCCGGGAGGCCAGGGGATGGGGTGGGCTGAGGGCCTTCCTGGGGGACAGCTTCAGGGGTGACAGTCAGCATCTTGAAGGTCTCGGGGGCCGAGTCGACATACTGCTGGAAGGTGACGTGGCCCTTGTTCTGGTCAGAGAACACAAAGTGATGATACTGCTTTATGCCCTTGAGTGGTTTGATGAAAGGGGTCAAAAGAGATTGCCAGTCATACGACTCGACAAACACCTTCCCATTCTCGTCCCCCACAAGTTGGGCAAGGTTGACACGTTCTTGGGTACTCTTCACCACAGTCGCCTCCATCTCCGTGAGGCTCGAGACAGGTTCATGACGAAACTTTTGTTTAAGCAAACCAAAGCACCAGTCCGGGGCAAACTTGGTGTGCCCTGTGATCAAAAAGTTTAAGGAAATGGACTGGTGCCGGCCAGTCAGGACCCGCCAGAGAAGATACGCTAGCACAAACTTGTTCTTGTTCTGACCACTACAGTTGTCACAGTGCATGTCCACCGCCTTCTCCAACAGGGAATATGATTCAAAATAGTGGTGCAGGTATGAAATAACTGCATTTGACCCCTTACTACCGCAATGGCTTTCGTCGATCAAATAGTTCACCTGTTGGGGGATGGCCTCGGCACAGACACCGAAAATGCAGACCTTGAGGGGGACAAGGTGGGCCAGGCTGCATAGGAAAGGAGGGAAGGTGGACCTGCTGGGCATAATCAAAACTGATGTGGACCTTTGTGTCAGAAGAACAAGGGGGGTGGGGGCCAAGGGGAGGGACTCTGCTTCCTTGTAGGCAGCCTTGGCAGCCTTGACCATGTCCTGATAAAAGGCCCTCTCCCGAGCCACCACCTCGAGGTGAAGTTGTTGCTTTTTCAGCTTGGCCTGTTTCACAATGTCAGGTAGGTTACTAGAGGCAGAGATATCCCTGTTGTTGCGCTGGCATTCCCAGCAGAGGTCAGTCATAGGGCGGGAACACACTATGCGAGGGAGGAGTTGGAGCCACAGGTTTCTAAAGGTTGAGTCAGCCACACACCTGAAGTTAGCCTCCTCCATGGCGTTGCTGTACAACCTGTAGATGTCGGCCTTTGTGGAAGAGGAGGGGAGGAGGAGGATGTCATCCCGTTTGTGGAAGGACACACGGCCAGGCAGGACGAGGGCGTTGGTCTTGGCATAGGAGTTGATGAAGTCCACGACCTGCCTGATGTCCTCCAGCTGGAGGATCCTTGTAGTCGCCTGTCAGCCGCCAGCCTTCTTCTGCCTGGTCACCACCCCGTGGGACTTGTACCACTTTATGATGGATGTCAGCTTGTTCTGGCTGATGCTGGAAAGGTCACAAGGTAAGAGTTACATTAGGCCAATAATTATTGGACACAGGCAACAAGTACAGGTAAGTATTGTAATATTAATATGGACGATTTGTGAAGGTAAGTGCCATGATCAGATTATGTTATGATTCATTACAGTTCATCTTGTAATTTACCTCAAGTAGTACAATAATAGTAGGGATATCTAGGTAGACCTTATTTGAGCAAAGAAGTTGAATATCAAAGCTACTCACGCGTACATGAACTTGAAAGTGTCCCTGCAGACTGGCCGAGAACCGACGAGGTAGTGGCTTTGTTGGTGCTGCCTCTCCCCTCTTCCCTTAATCCCCTTCTTCCAGGTCGACAGCCTGCTGCTATTGTCTGTGCAGGTACTGATGATGCCCAGTAGCAACATGTCCTTCTCGTCTAGAAAACAAAGTAGATTAGGATAATAACAATCTGTACATGTTATGCATGTGACTCAAGGAATGAGGTTTCTGGATTGACCCATGAACTAGGTTAACACGCCCTAAATACTACCTTAAAAACGGTCTGTTTGAGTGTTGATAGTTGTGTGTTATACTTCAAGACGTTGTCATGGATTATGGGGTAGTTTTGAGCGAGAACGACATAGCTACATGGTCGCAGCGACAGGTTTGCATAACATGTATCTCATGAAAAACTTACCTGAGGACAGCTGAAAGACCTCCTGCCGACGTGCGACCAGCTCCGATGTCGTGAACTGTTTACTGCACTCCTTGTCTTTGTAGTGCTTGCAGGAACATCTAAAGACAACAACATACATGGTATTAGATTTAGTTCACCTTCCTGAGGGCCACAATGGCATGAGACATGATTGATAACCGTTACAGGCCGGCCGGATCAGCTGATGCCATTAAGTAGGTCACCGGACTACCCCGACGGATCATCCCTGTTTATGACACGAAATCAACTTTGAAACTTGATAAAAACTAGTTAGGCAGTTAGACTACATACTAGGGCACAATCGTAGGCAGTTTCATGAACATTGAAAGGGATTTAGGCACTTTGCGTACTTGTTTCAGAGATACGGCAACCGACCGCATGTCGGCCGTTATAAAGTTTTTTCAAAACTCACATGAAGCGTTCGCAGTCGTCCCACTCTGCCTGTAGAAGGTCGTCCGTGGGGTCAGGGATGACCAGTGGCTCATCCTCATCGTCCTCCAGTTCCCCTAGATCCTCCTGATCCTCTTCTTCTTCGTCGGAGGCCTCGTCTTGCCCCTCCTCCCCGTCGGCGAACAGAAAGTACTCGTCGACCAAATTCCGCCATTGCTGTGGCTCGGCTATACCACGTAAATTCGCCCGATTTATCGTATTCAGGGCATCCGCGACAGCCTCCTCGCGATCCATGTCCTTCCCGACGATGTTGGGAGGTAATCCACATCAAAATCCAGCAGTGATCCAGGATTAGAACAGCTAAATCCGTCGGAGAAGTGATGTTGCCCGTCCGTCCTGCTTGCCGTGCGTCCATTTTGTCAACAACCGAAACCGGAAGGCATGCGAGGCCTCTCAGCCAATCAGCGCGCCGCATTCCGCACACGTGACCGCCTTGACGACGATTGTTTACGGGACGACGATCGGGAAAACACGTTCTGATTGGTCCCTGCAGGCACGAATTCAAAATCTGAGGCTGTGATTGGTCAGTTCACTTCGCGCCCTTTCAGCAGGTACCCGGAACATGTGGCTGGGATGGGATCCAGATCGACAGGCGAGCCGCGAAGTTAGGGAAAAATGGCGTGAATCGAGGGTCTTTTGTTTCAGATCACTGAGGCGTTGCGCATCTTTGGGGCTTATTTAGAGGGACTTAGAGATGGCTTTGGGACCTACATTTTTTGGGGGGAAGACTTCTGATATAGGAGATATGAATAAAAGAAAAAACCCATTTTCGATAAAAAATGCGAGATCCGACTTCGGAGGCCCATATCTCAGTTTCACTTTCCGCGACATCCGAATCATTTCGCCAAAACGGGTCACATGTGTCAATAGAATCAAATCTAATGTATGATAATTTAATGTTAATAATAACAAGAATACTCCACTGGCTCCTCTTATTAACGTTAGCAACATATGGACAATACTGTCATTTGTCGTTATGAGTTTATCACCCCAAAAATTTTGATTGCCCAAAATATTGTCTGGGGTAATTGCATTTTTTTCCGGGGTGATTACCCCATTTTCTTGTTTAACAGTGTACCTGAGTAATATGCGGTATTCTTCAAAAGAGGTTACTTTGGAGTCTTTTCATTGTTCAGTGCAAACTCAAACTTTAGAGCTGTTTTAGAGTTTCCTTTGTTTTCTAACCACTTTTCCTTTATTGTATTACATTGTTTTAGAATAAGTAATAGAACCTTTATAAATATCTTTAGACTAACTGCTAACTGTTGTATTGAATGATTTATGTATATATTGATGTTAAATGTGCTATTATGTTTGTTATACGTGCAATGTTTTCTTGTTATGTAAATAGACCTGTCCACTTTAGGATGTATTGTTGGCATGATACAGAGGTCAGACATAATTGCAGTTTTTGCAAAGTCGGCCACTGACACAAATCTGAATGAATAAGTTAGTACTTATGTTTTCTAAGTCAATAAGGTGTTGATAAATGAGGATGAATTATTATTTTCTCTCAATTAGGTAATTACCTCTATTTTAGATGAACCAAAATAAGGTATGTTTTTGTGATTTTAGGGTTGGACATTGTGAGCAAAGCTGAAGGACTTTAACACTGTTCCCTATGGGAAAATACCATTTTTACTTTCCAGTCCTACAGCTACATATTTAACATCATATTGAAAGTAACAACTTATAGAGTTTAGTTTTTGGTAATACTATACTAGGAAAATTGCTGCGAATCAAGTATGATGAACATTTTTCTAAAAATGTTGATATCATAGAAATAAGGGGTGGGATAGCTGGCAAAGTGGACAGGTCTATTGTGATGTTATGCAGAAACTAACTAATGCAGAAACTAACTGTGTATATACTGGAGTATGATGTAAACTAGCATTAATTTGCTAATTCATGTTTCAGTCTAAATAAACGAATTAAAAAAGGGACTCAGATAGTTTGAGAATCCATACTAAAAGGTAACATCAGCAGTTTAAACTTGCAGGTTCGTAGTACACTCAAACCATGTTAGCTAAGATTGATTAAAATGAACAATACTTAGAAGTATTTTTACACACTGTGCTCACAGGAGTACATGTATTGAAAACCACCGTTTAAAATATTGCCCTGGAAATGACTCAGGTCAAACTGTTGCTTAGATTGCAAAAAGTCATTAAAATTAGCATAGTGAAAATAATTAACAATGTTCTTCTCTATATAATGAAACCTATACATTTGTTTTTATATTTGTCATGATTTTTTAAAGACTACAAATTTCTTAATGAAATATCAGGAACAAATCAGGAATTACTTTGATAACACCTCACTCCAGAAAGAACATAGCCGAGTCAGTCTCAAAAGTCTTACAAGGGGAATATAAATATCAGGGGACAATACACAAAATAGTACTTTATAACCCAATAATACTGTGGTGAAGTTCAATATTCTTTGAACCATGGGAAATTGAATTTGAAATTGATTCAGACTTTTAACAATCTCATTTCATGGTTTACCAACAGATTGTTACCAAAAGGGGTCCCCCGCCATTCTATTTTGGTTTCTTATGCCTTGGAAAGGGAAATTCAAGTGGAAATTTGATACAAACAGTATCCCACCCATTCACTATCTTTTTAAATCAATGTGACAGTCATGCCATCCCCGGTGGAGGTGGAGGGGGATACTACCAAAGTATTGCACCACAGTGTTGAGCCTTGTAACAGGGTCGCAAGGGTTCGAATCCCTTCACATCCAACATTTCCATTTTTTGTCTCTGAGTATGACTTAAAAATCACTCTACATTGAGTTTATCACTGATAAGCCTACTCCATAGAAGTGCTCTCTTAGAGAGTTTGCACACAGATTGAAGGCACCGACCCTGCTTGTGGTTGGCGAGCAGCTCTATCTGGTTTGTTTTTCGCTGGTTCGCATACATACAAGTCAACTGGACATGCCTGATGCAAGCGACATCATAACTAGGTTCATAGTTTAATCTAAGGAAATGGAAACTAGGTCATGATGACTTACTAAATGTATTAACCAAAGCCTTCTCATCTTTCAGATTTACCAAAAAGTACTCTGTATGGTATTTTATAGTGTTGCGTGTACCCTTACTACAAAATGCTTATAAGTCCCCATCGACTAGGTTAAAATGGTGGGCCCTAGCTCTAACCCATTTCGATTATGAATCCGGAGCATGAACCCGGATTAACTCACTATATACCAGACTACTTATCCAGAGTGCAGGACAAAGCTGAGGTAAGTCCTACACATGAGTTTGAACCTGAAGTAGGCTGTGAGGTCATGGCAATGAACACAATAGAAAGTAAAATAGAATTATCAATATTCATAACTGAACACGCTAAAGATCTGACATAACAGCTAGGGAAGTAATAGAATACATTCAGAATGATAGACTGCCAGAGTCAGATGAAAAAGCACAGTGATGGTGAGAGCAGACACGATGGGTATCATTCCACCCAGAGTGTTGTGTAAATTCTCCATGCCTAAGTGTAGGGGAAATCGAAAGTACACCAAATTGGTGCTCAGAATAGTAGTGCCTGACACGCTTGTACCAAGGGTATTGAAACTGTTACTTAATGATATCTTCAAGGTCATATTGGAACAGAAAGAACGTGGCATTTCAAGGCATTGGTGAAATCTTGGGAACGGCCTCAGAGACCATGGCAGTGGGTTCTGTGTGATTTTATTGGACAATTGAAGAAGGCCCAAGATGAGTCTTAAGTACATAATCACTTTTATTGACATGCTTATTGGATGGCTGTAGGCATTTGCCACCAGAGACTCTACTGCAGCTACTACTGCTAAGGTTTACTTACATGAAATTGTATATTGTTAAGGTAAGAAAGACCAATAATTACACTCTGACAGAGGAGTTACTACATTCCTCGCAGACCTATTCTGGGAAGTAACTACCCAGATTGGTTGTAAACAAACCTTTACTACTGAAAAGGATGCCTATAGGCAGCGCTACGGGTGAAAGAATGCTCAAGAGCCTAGAAAATATTGTGGCTTGTTATATATCGGAAAACCATATAGTGTATGGCCAGAGTTGGTGCCTACCCAGGCAAGCAGCAACGTAACAAGCCCATTTTGCTACCATACATTTATGGTTAGTCTATATGCCCAATTTTCACATAGCAGTTACGTTATTTAAGGTAGGGTTGAGAGTTACTAAAAGAGAATGTTAAAATAACATTATATTTTAGTAAAGTTGAGACCTTAATAAAGAATGTTACAATAATTGTATTATGATGTGAAAATTCGTTACAAGAATGTCACAATAATGTCAAAGTACAACGTTGCAATGTTAGGTTCTAAAGACATTTTTGGGTGCCATAAAAAATAACATAACAAAAACCAAACCAGAACTAGCCAGAACATTATATTAGTGTTAAAATAATGTCATATTCTGCTTTTTTATATATATATATATATATATATTATTCAAACAGCTTCACATTACAATAAGATTCTTCCAGCCATCATAGCAGATTATTTAAAGCATCTATAAAAAATCCGATTATGTATTAATGAAAATGATTATATTTCTAAGGCTGACCTTTGTCAACTCTGTACTACTGCTAAATTATGTGATAGAAGAGTATGTCATACCAATAATTGTATGTATAAATTAACAAAAAAAGTGAAATATTTACACATTAATGTTAGAGAAACGAGATTACATGCTGCGCCAGTCTTTAAAGTATATAAGCCAAATATTGAAAAAGTTTAATTGAATTTACTTCACCGTGGAGCTGTCCTTTGGAATGGACTTCCAGCACAAACAAGAAATATTGATTCCTTTATTGAATTTAAAAATCTCCAAAAAAAGAATTTGAAGACCAAGATAACTATATACTGACTGGACTGAGTAACCTTGACTCTCACCAAATTATGATTTACTGATCAAATCTATTTTTAAACGATAGGTGATCTTTGATCAATGTTATTTTAATTTATTTATTCTCGTTTGCCATACACAAATATCATTTCTAATTTGAAATTTTTCTTTGCAATTATTATATTATTTCTATATACTTGAATCATTTCTTTATATTACTATATTGTAGATAATTCTATATCACTGTAACAGGAATAAGTGATTTTTTTTAACCACGGTTTGGTATGGGTTCGCCTGTACAACTCAGACATCTAATGAAAACAAGTTGTATAACTTTTTATTTGTCTGAATAAAGAAATGAATTCAAAAAAAAAAAAAAGTTAAGAAGAAGATGAAATATGATATGATGATGTGATGAACAGCATATGACAGGATGAGTGCGGTTTAGGATGATCATAATTCAGTACATATATTACAATTTTCCAGTCGATCGGCTATGCCGACTATTCGGTAATCCAGTCAAGTGCCAGTAACCCCCTTTTAAATTTGCACTTGGTGGTCGAACGTTGGACATCCTTTGGGATACGGTCCCATAGTTTTATCCCTCTTAACATTGGACTTTTGAGAATTTTTGGCAAGTTTCTCTTTTTCCTGTGAAATTTAATTTTGTCATGGCTTCGGAGACGGATTGTCGGTCTAACTAGTTCGACTAGATCACACTTTTGACTCTGCCTGTACATTAAGGAACAATGGTGTTTTTGACGGCGTATTTCCAGCGGCTCTAACCAGTAATGCTTGTTTAGCTCATTGATTGTCATGTGAGTATGCGCCTTACAATCAATTATAGCGATTGCCTTTTCATGTATAGCATTAATTCGATTGATCCGGTATTGTGGCCCACTATCTATCAAGAAGTCAGCGTAATCATGCAATGGCATTATAGTTTGCTTATAGATCAGCGAAGCGGTGTTGTTATCTATATATTTTCTCATTTTACCCAATTGGTACAGGCGTATATTCATTTTATTATATTTTCCCTTCAGAAATAGGTCAAATGTTAGTGTATGGTCTATAACCACCCCTAGATAGTTATAATGATCTACATTTTCCAGTCGTTTCCCATTCATGAATATATCAGCTAAACATCGGTCCGCTGAACTATAATTGAATAACATGTGTTTTGTTTTATCTATATTAACAGTCAGCCCGTTTGCTCTACACCAATCATGTAAGTGCCCTTGTTCTTCTTCTACAGTCACACACGCAATAGCTGGATCTTCATTGGCATAATATAGTATAGTGTAATATTATATACCAATGCCAAAATACATGATGAATACTAACTGGACACTGCCATTCAGTATTTTTGGTGTATTGGCACAGTGGGCAGTATTCGTGTATACTGCCCACCTTGCTTTACAGTGTAAAAGGTTTTTCTCCTTATTTTGTGAATTCTGAATGGATTTGCATAATTGTTTTTTTAATTTCAGGTAAAATAATGCAGTCTAATTAAATGAAGTTAGTGATAGAATCCTAATTTAAGAGAAAATAATGAATATTAGGGAAAACTGCTTGACACCAGTCAAAGTGTGTGCATAATCAATACATTGGAATACTGCCCACTTTGCTCCACTGATAGTTTCCTTTCTCTTTTGCTTATAACTTACAAAATATGGTATATAATATAAGGAAAACTTACCTCGGTTCACAGTACAACCCTGAATACTCGGTGGGATGTCAGAAAAATTACTGCCCTCAGCCTAACGGCCTCAGGCAGTAATTTTTCGACACCCACCTCGTATTCAGGGTTGTACTGTCAACCTCTGTATGTTTTCCTATAATATAGTGTAATATAATATAGTCGTCTGCGTATAGAGTAATCTGGACAGTACTATTTTTCAAGATACTTAATAAATCATTTACATAAATTACAAAAAACAGCGGGCCTAGGATAGATCCTTTTGGGACGCCGCATGTGACACGCAACTTAGATGATTTAAGGATAGACAACACCTCTCAGGGTACGTTTTGCAGTGGTCTCTTTGAAGAAGGCTGGGTCAATTATTATACAGGGCAATGATTTGTACCATACAGCATTAGAAAGGCAATTAAAAACTGTATCCATGACAGCATCGTAATATTCAATTTTATTCAATTATGTTTATTTGTTTGTATAAATTTGCATGGTTGATTTGATAAGATTAAGATAGAAACAAAATATGACTGAAAACTAGTCTCATGCACTACTTTGTGTATTATATAATATTACTTTGTGTAGTTTTGGCCATGTTGTACCAAGATTGGCCATCTTGGAAGAGCAGGGAAATTTTCTCTGAAAGATTTGCTTTGGAATAAATAAATAAAAAAAAAAAAAAAAAGCTTAACACATTGTTCCCAATTTTTCAAATAGTATTCACACCAGTCAACCACATTATCAGTATACAGCTCTTTCCATTATTTTGCTAGGGGCTGGCAATGCTGAGATGGGTCTATAATCAGTTATGTTAAGTGAGACACCCTTCTTACGTACTGGGGTAAAGTGCCTATAGCCCATTCTAATGGCATTGCTGATCGTCGTGAACACTCATTTAGTAGATGGGTTAACTCTATGTTTAGTATCAGTAGAGCATCTTTTAGGTAGTCTATACTAACTCCATCAACATGTGATGATTTGTTAGTTTTTAACAATTTGGTGAGTGCCCGTACTTCTGTTGTGTTAACAAACCTAAAACTGCACTCGTTCTTAGCACAGTTGTATATAGGGGTAGTTGGCATCCAGCATTGGGCGGATTGGGACCTCAGGTTAGATCCTATAGTTGCATAATAGTTATTAAATGTGTCAGCAGCCGTTGGCCCAGAAATCATCTGACCATTATGTTTAAAGTTAGATCCTGCCATAGTGATCTTACATTTTCCAGAGTGGTAATTGTTATTTAATTCTCGCCAGACCTTCTTAGGGGAATTTTTATTGTCATGCAGTCTCTTTAACGTAAAAGTCTGTTTCTTTTTTATAAGTAACTTCCTTACATCTCTTTTCGCTATGTGTAGGTCGTTCCAATCCTGACATTGTTCACCATTTTTTGCCTTGGTATAGAGTTTATTTTTTAATTTAATTTTAGACTGAAGCTCGCCGTCGAACCACGTTGGCTGGTCATCACGTACTGTGATTGTCTTATAAGGACATAGCAGTTCTAACCTGTCACGTATTATGTTCAGCATTAGCCCCCACATCTCATCTAATGTTAGGTTGTCCAGCCAATATGATCTCCACCGGTAATCGGTGGTCAGTATTGCCTCGTATAATGAGTATGTGTAATATGTGCCACGTCACAACAGTACGTTGCAGCGACATTATTGGAATCCATCAAAATAACGTAATAAGAACCAGTATAGAAGCAAAGAGAACGTTGCTGCGACATTATAATAACATCACATGCTTGCCTGGGTGACATATTGGATTCAACAAACATAATTTATATTAGATAGGCCCTTAGAATAGTGGCAGGAATTTTTCAAATTTGGGCGCCCAGGGTGGGGGAGCCAATGGTTTTCAAGGAGTAAAACATGGTCTATTTGAAGTTAAAATTGAAATTAAAGGAAGGAGCATGAAGAACTGCGCCCTTAAACATCTTTGCCAGGATTTCCTGAGCTGTATTTTGAATATCATTTCTCATAATGGTGTTTGATGTAGATTGGGCAACCGTCTGAGATGCTGGAGTCGGGGTCCTGTCACCCACGTGGCGGTTAGGGGCGGCTGGGTGGTTGTACTGAAAAGATAAGAATGGGAGGGCTTAAAATTTATTATGAAATATTATTTTCTAAAGCAGTCAAAAATTTTACACATTGTATGGTCCCAAAAAAAATCAAATTAATAATTTCTACCTGAAATTTCTGGCCACGCTGTCCACTTGCCAGAGTCCTTGGGGGAGGTGGGGTAGCCCGTACTGGTGGAAGAGGGAGGGGGACATCCCAATCAACGTGCAGCAATTGTACCTGTAAAATAATTTTAAAATGATCACAATATAGAAATTTTTATACCTGAGGACCCCCCACACCCAGATATCAGGCTAGAAATTAAAAATAAATGATAATTTTTATTGAAAAATAACTTTATACCTGCGCCTCCTCAGCGGGAGGGGGGGACGAGGCCCGGCCCAAAGCTGCGGTGGGCTTCCTGTGTGGGGGTCCCGGGGGAGGAGGGCGTATGGCCTGGAAAAAGAAAACACTTCCCAAAATTAAACCAAGCGGTGAAAAATTCTGAAATTCAAAATTCAAGTGATATAGGTATATAGGAAAAGCATAGTACAGTTTAGAATTATGGATTATTTCTTTTGTGAAAAAAATGATAAAAGCATGGCTGGGGAGGAGGGCGTACAGCCTGTAAAAAGAAAACCGTTCCCAAAATTAAAACAACCATTGGAAAATTCTGAAATTCAAAATTCAAGTAATATAGAAATATAGGAAAAGCATCAAACAGTTGAAAAATCTGGATGTTTTTTTTTTGTGTGTGTGAAAGCCTACTCGCACTTGGTGCCGGGGCCGCAGGCGGAGGCATGTTGCCGGCTTCATCCTTGAAAAAGAATTGTAAAAAATTTTTAAATTGCTAACTATATATGGCTATATTAGGTTAGAATAATATGTTTTCTATCATATATACCAAGGACTGATCTTTAGGTAGAAAAGATTTTAAATGAAAAAAAAAGAAGCAAACTGACCCTCATCCATGGTAGGCGCAGAGGTAGGAGTCCGGGCCAGGATGGAGGGGGGCAGACAGCACTCCTAGGGTCTTCATACTGCAAAAGTAACACCATTCTTGAAATGATTTGATGAAATATAATGTTTTTTTTATGAGATTATGCTATCATTTTGGATAATATTGAAATCTTTTTACTTTAGAAATGATTACAAACCTTCTTAGGCCAGGCAGGGGGAGCAGACGCCTCTCGTACGTCAAACTTTATGATTTGTATCTGATAAAATAAATTGAGAAACAATTTTATAATGATCAAAATAGAAATATTAGTACACTTGAGGACCCCCTACACCAAGATATTAGGCTAAAAATGCTAATCCATTGATTATTATAGTGAAAAATACAGTACAAACCTCAGGATCCTCTTCCACCCCTAAGGCAGGGGACAGGTCCGGGGGAGCGCCGAGGGTGGCGGCCGGCTGAGGATGGTGGGGTCCGGGGCATACGGGCTAGACAAAAGAAAACAATTCCCAAAAAGTAACCAAGCGGTGAAAAATTCTGAAATTTCAAAATTTAAACAATATAGATATAGGGGAAAATAATCATTAGTTTATATAATATTCAATTTATTTTTTATGGAAAAAAATTAGTTTAAATTTTGTTACTTACAGAGTCTGGTCTCCCTGACAGGACCTTCCCCATGCGCCTCTGTTGGTCGATGCTGGGGGTAGCATAGTGCCTAAATGGTTGGACAGTTTTGGCCTGTGGTTAACATTGCGAAAGAAAGGACAGTCTTCACCCATCATGGACTTAGGCCTTAGGCTACAGTACAGGTCGTAGTAGTACACAGGGCACCTATCATCTCCAGTTTCCCAGGCCTTGGGAGCAAAGGCCCTCACCTCAGAACCATCCACCCTGGTCTTTGAGATCCTCTCATTCATCTCAAGGTAGGTGTTGCCATACTCATCAGTTTTCTTTGTGATGTCTCCCATGGTCAACTGGAGACAATCATGTTTGGCTCTGAGACCGAATTAGTGACAAACATACACCAAACAGCTGCAATAATATGTATGGGGTGGGAGGGACCAAACCCCCCATTTGCCCATAGCATCTACACCTCCTCTTCTGACAGGGGGATTTGGGCATTTGGCCTGTTTCCCTTGCCAGATTTTTTCAGTAACCTCCTTTTGGTTTCCACAACTTCCTGAGAAATTTTGGAGTAGGGCAGGGTCGTATCCATGATTGAGTAGGGGTACCCTGCTTCCCTTAGGTAGCACTCAATGGAGCCATGAAATGATGATATAGTGTCTGGTTCATAGTCCGTGCCATCTTTTTTTCTGAGATCCCTAATAAAGTTAGCAATGTGAGCACTCAGGATCCGGGGTTGCATTTTCTCTGGTCATTGGGCTACTCCTCTATGTTTAAGGTAGTCCAGGAACCGCCTAGAGTGCCTTCTGGTCTTCTCTAGGGTAGATTTGGCCTTCTGGGAGTGAATGAATGCAATGTTTTCCTTATCAAGTTCATTGATGTCGGGCTGAGAGGCACATTGAGGGGTTTGAGAGGTACCATGAGGGGTTTGAGGGGGACATTGAGGGATTTCTGAAATTCCTGGGGTGTTACAGGGCCGTGGGGTCATCAGAGAACTCTTTTTGGCCTTGGACTTGCCTTTCAACCTTTTGGGAGGAGTTGGAGTCCATTCTGGGTCATTGGGGAGTACTGCAGGCTCTTGATTAGGGTCAATTTAAAAGAAATCAACAGAACTTGGGTTCTGACAGGCCACGGGCGTCGGAACCGGCCGTCCAGTCGTCTGACTAATAAAATAGGCATTTTTGGACGATTCTGGGGCCTTTGAACTAGACGAGGGGGAATAACATACACCACTGCTTCCTGGCCATCATCAGTATTTACAAATTCGCCGGATTTGTACGTTTTAAGGACAAAATTGGCATCCGTGAGGTCCGTTTCCCAAAGATCCATGTTGTCGGGGGCCTGCACATGAATCGCGGGGCTGTTGCACTACCCTGCACTCGGTTTTACACTTGAGGACAGGTAATAAAATAAAGAAGGCCCTTGGAGGCCATCCTCGGGTTCCCGTACGGCCCTGGCACCGGCCCTGGCACTGTCAGCAGGTGCCTGGGCCGTACGGGAACCCTCGGACGGCCTCCGAGGGCCTTCTTATCATAATAACCACGGCCTACTTCTATTGTTCTCACTGTCTACACCGTGGTGTATTTAACCCTAGTAAACATCCCAACATATAAGGCAATCTGTATGCAGCGGCATTGAGTCCGCCTATGTAAGAAATTCCTTGAGCATGTAACCACTCCCAATAAATGTGACTTGCACCAATGAATGCACCTCAGACAGCGGAGGTGGTGGTCAGTTTCCCATAGATGTTCTGGCAACATACAGCTGGTGCACTCTGCAACATTGACACCTCAGTACATGAGTAATGTCTCACAGATGTCATTTCTGGCGCAGAGGGCAATTCGCCACGGAGCAACAGCCGGTCAAGCAACATGTGGACCCTTCTCCCTGTCACCGGATGGAACCAATTAACACTCTTACCGCCGCTAGCCACTGAGACCAAGAGCGGTTTCTCTTGGCGGGAAGGAAGAGTTGCATTCAGAACGACATTATTACTGAAATTACCTATGTCAATATATTATTTATGCTTACTGATATCATATACTGATATTTATTTGAATGTTATTTATTTACAGTCAGAATGGCTTAGTAGGCCTACAGCTTTGATGTCGATGCAAAAAGTGAATTGCCATATATACACTATCGTTTCTTTATAAGAACAATAGCCAAGTCTATTTGTGTATAACTGTAGCCCAGCAGGTAACCAGGCAGGTCCCCGAGGCAACAGGGTCACTGCATGTGATGACGTCATTGTGACGTCACACCAATTCAAACCGCTGGGCCACTTCAAGCATCCAACACCAACTCCACTGGTTGTTCGAAAGATTTTGAGTTTACTTGCTATGTAACTGTATTGGCATATGTTTCTTGAATACAGATTGTATTAACGATTGTTCAGCCCATGCCTCACGGGTTATATATAATACATTAAAAAATACCTAGGAAACCTAGATCATGGCAACAAACAAGTTAAGTTTTTATAATGAAAAGTACATCTAACTCAATGATTACTTTGTACAGTTGACGTTTTTTATATAGACTTCAAAGTCAGCATGTTTTTGATTAATTCGCATACATCCTTCATCAGAGTTGTTTATTTTTTAATCTGCATTGATAAAGATGCATGATAATCATCATGGCCATTAATTTTGTTCATGGGGAATAGGCATATTTTTTACGATAAAAGTTTGTGTGCAGGACTCGAATAATGTACTTGTATGATTGTAAATGTGAATCATTGATGTTTTTGCAGGTGTTCAAGTGACAATACAACACAAAATAGAATTAAGAGAAAAAAGTTATGAAGGCTATAGAGTTCATGAGGTCTAATTGATGAAAATAACTAAATAAAAAGAATTAAATGAATGCCGCAAATGCCGCAAATGCAGCACTTATACACCCCTGTAAATGCAGCACCTATTACCCACTGCAAATGGAGCACTTCCTATCCCCTGTAAATTCAGCAATGACTAAGCACGTAAATACAGCATTTATTATCCACTGTAAATGCAGCACTTAGTATCCACTGCAATAGCAGCACTGCTTGGACTTATTTTTGCCTGGTCAATAAACGTTTATGCAGTGGTTTAGTGCAGCACTGAATGAATGTTAATTAAGTGGTTCTGTGCACGTGTAAGGACACAGGTTTGTTGAACCCTCTTTTCAGGGCCACCCTGCTCCTACTTATATTGTGAATATGGGAAGCTACACTCGGTTGGCTATGTGTTACTAAGTGATTACCTTGAATTGGCTGAGGGTCATTGCGACAGACCCTCTTATTTAGCCTTTGATATACTACTATTTTCTATGGATAACTACTTGAATAATTATATTTATTTGGCTGAGGGTCATTGCGACAGACCCTCTTATGTAGCCTTAATGAATGAACATGAGAGTATAAAACAATTAAATAAGGTTTATTAAACAGAGGTTGGGAAGGCCAGTAGAAGACCTTTTATCTATGGAATAATTACATGAAATGCCAGTCTGAACACACATAACTGTCTTCTGAACATACATAACTGTCTTCTGAACACACATAACTGTCTTATGAACATACATAACTGTCTTCTGAACACACATAACTGTCTTATGAACACACATATCTGCCTTACTACTCATAACAATTAAACTGTGGCCTCTCCAGCCCACCAGGCCCTCTCACATGCCTCACCTGGCATTTATATTCATGCCAATTAAGTTTAGTGATCAAATCTTGCCTAAATGTTTAAAAGGGAAAAGAGAGCCCCATCACCAATGGTATGGGTCTCCTTACCTACCTCATAAAGGGAAAGCCTAGTGAAATCCTAGCATTGATGACCAGCCAATCATTCCTGATATACAGCCTGAAGACACAGAGCCTGATCCAAAAGCCTGGGTGCACACAGCACTACCAGCTCTGACCAACACCAGTCCCGGAGTCCCCGATCACTGCTTTCTCAGTCTGAGCCCCAGCAGTTGAGTTTTTTTTTTCCGTACTGAGCCCCGTGCCTCCCGGCTGACCAGTCACCAAGGCCAAGCCCATTAGCCCCCTGTTTCTAATTACATTACTATGGCAGTGAGGGTTACTCCCCTGCCTGGGTGTGGCTACTCCACCTCTTTCCTGTTTCCTATAAGGCCAAACCAATGAATTTATGTTGCATGTGAGCAGGCCTGATATGCCAGGCATGTCCCCCTGACATGCCTCTCCAACACACGCTGGGTAGTCCTATATATGAAGCATGTCAACAAACTCCACCTTGCTTTTTCTCTGTGAGGACTGATCCGATCAGATCAAAAAGTTCCTGCCGGTCTTTGTTATGGGACCCTTGCGTGGTATCTTTGTTGTCCTAGAGTGGGCTTATCCTGATTTCAGTGCCATCCTTCAAGTTGCCATCTATTCTGAGTGACAGAAGTGTTTCTTGCTGTGGTGGTAGAGAAAGTCCTTCAACAACTCTAGTGTAAATTGGCTTAGTCATGGTGGTGTTTTGGCATTCTGAAGAGTTCAGGAAATCTGTCCCTGAAATGTCCTCGGCTGGCATGTTTTTCAGTATATAGAAATTATTGGTTTATATAAAGGGGCCTACCTTGAACCTAAGAATGGCTTTCCCTTTTTAGTTTGGTGACTGTACCTCCTGCCAATGTTGCAGTTTCATCAATGTATCCATTTTTCACTATATTTTTTCGATGTAGCTTCAAGAATACTGTCGCTGACAAAATTTTCACGGGCCCCACTATCAATCATGGCTGACATGCTTGTCTCCCAAAATTTGATAGTTATGTATTGTTGGGTGCTTCCTGTTTAGGTGGGAGGGGGGTCTCGGCCAATTCCAGCCCACTGGAATGGAAGCCCTTCCTCCCTTTACATGCCCATTTATCTGCTGGCGTTTGATTGCTCTATAATGCCTGATTACATGAGCACACCTTCAATGGAATGAGCAATGCAATTCTAGGTGAGCCCCCTGTGCTTCAATGGCATTTACCAGAGTCCAGGTTTACAGTTGGCTGAATTTTGTCTGTCACACTAAGGTTGTTGTGTGATCTCTCTGTGTTTCCAGTTTGGGGAACTCTACCAGCTCTGGGTTTTGTGACTGTTTGGACCAGAGTTGTCCTGATGTATGTCTGTAAAACACTCCTCTGCCAGCCTGTGGGTTGTATGAGTTCAGCTTCGGCTGACAAACCTATGATGGCCTCAAACTTCTTGGCTAGCATGACAGCTTCCTCAAATGTTGTTAGGTCGTATATGCCAACCATCTGAGCTAATTTATCATTCAGGCCACACAGAAAGGCAGAGAGGATAGCTTACCAGGTGCTTGCAGCTGCAGCTTCTTTTTCTAAGGGTTGATGCAAAGTCAGGAGACTCCTGTCGTGGGCGTTGGGTGATCTCAAGTAAGTCTTTTGCTCTCAGCCATGAAGATACTGATCTCTTAATGGTCTGGTTGTTCGTATGTGGCTGCCAGCAGACTTAAAATCAAGTATGATTTCATCTTCTGAAGCCTGCGTTGCTTGGTCTCCTTCCCCATTATTTTTTCGGATCTGCTTGGTCTATATTTTCCTGACCATTTACATTTATTGGTTATTTTCTAGTTGCTGATCTTGGAGATGTTGCTGATCATTAGGATTTGGATTCCCTATCTGTGGTCCACCTTGATTCGCCATTTCCCCTACCTTTCTATCCTTTGTTGCAACATAATGTATTTGATAATCTGGAACTGGGCCCTTACTTCTCAAATTCCACCTTGGCCGTGAATAAGTGGGTTGGGGTTTGTGGCATGACGTGGTTACAGGTTAGGGTCATGCTCTTAAAGGAAAAATTGTTATTCTCCACTATGTGGGATGTTAGAAAGGGGAACACTCACAAGAAGATGATATGGTGCCAATATTAGGGTTTTTCTCCACTAAGTGTGCCAGGGCGCTTAGGCTGCAGGGCTGTGTATTAAGTGGTTGATACTTATTTTAGACTATAGTTGTTTGTACAAGTACACCCAACGACATGCAGTCAAGGGTAAACTAGAAGGGTAGAGTACTGTTGAGGTACTCCTTCCTTAGGCTCCTTAAGGTTAAGCAATTATGGCATCTGGGGAGTAGCAAACCTCTTTTATTACACCAAACACATAAATAGTAACAAGGCTTCAAGAAAGGGGTGCAACCAAGAATTGTCACAATCAGCCAAGTGAGTGGCCTACATGAGTATAGTGATATACCAAGTTCTTTCAGTATAAGTCCTACTAGGTGGTCTCCTCCTCAGGAGTTAGAGTTGTTACAAACTTACATATGGGCAAAGTGACAGAAATCAATCAATCAAATCACTGACTGAAAGAGAGGCAACACAGGTCTTAGCGGTAGCTTGACAAAAGGCTTTAGCATTTCAGTCCTTTCTTTCATATCATCTCCCCCTGACTCTAATAAAGCTCAGCTTGAAAGAGACAGAGAAGAAAGACGATGGATGCAATGCAGGTCATCTATCGTCCCACTGGGTCTGAATCTAATGGATTAACTCCAGGAAAAAACCATTCGGTCTAACTCCGTTCAAAGTAAATAGATGCGTAGTGTACCAGCAGTCCCAGAGTGTAATTGGTAAGCCAAGTAGGCACATCTTGTGGAGTGTGGCACTGCAAACTCAGGTTATTGACTGGGTGGGTGAGCAGGGCCAGGCTGGCGGATAGGAGTGTTGGTTGCATGTTGTTTGTGGACAAGCCTTTCTAGATTGGTGGTGTCAACGGGAGCATAGTCACACATATTACATGTTTAGGACTAAACAAAAAGTATCCTTTCGCACAAGTGTTCTTTGTCACCTCTGAGCAAAGAACTACATTCTGAGACAACCTATGGTCAAGACAGGAAGGAAGACTGCAATATATGCGGGTTAGCATACTGGAATATTGAATATGGAATAGTCTTAATTGGTATGCTAATAATAAACCATAAAGTAAAACCCTATAGTTCAGCAGGTTTGAATTTCCCTCACTCCTACCAGTATCTTTGGGAATACCCTAACTGCTGGTGCATGTTAGGTGTTTAGGTTTATTTTTATTTTTGCTAGGTCTAACACATACTCATATGGTCATGTAGGTTGGAATCTCCTCCCGCCAACAAGCAGTTTTAGTCTTTGAGAACACTCTAACTGCTGGTACTCTGCAAGCAGCTCTTTTTGTTTTGTTTTTTTGTTGGTTCCAATATGTACTGACCGGTGTGGTGTATTGACGCTGTGGCGTCGAAGCAAGAGAAAGTGTAGACCAGGAATGGATGAATAAAGGAGCGGCGCACGGGGTTCTGGGAGCAGAATCCGAGGAGCGTGGTTGTGTTCTAAAGATCTCTGTATTGTTTCTCTTTATTACTGAGCAAATACTAAATTGGCGACTAGATAAAGAATCTACAAAGGAGGAGAGACATTTTAGATAGTTGTGTGACTCAGGTTGGGTCAGTGGAACTTCACAGTTTTTAGCATCAGACAGATTAGTGAGTCAGTCACTGTGAGTATCACTGTCAACATGGCCGTGTTTGGCAATGTAGGTGTTTTTGATGAAATACTGAGAGTTTTGATAATTATGTTGACCGTATGGACAGTTTCATGTCAGTAAATTCTATAGCAGCAGACAAGCGTACAGATCTGTTTCTTGCTGTCATGGGTCCTGATGCTTTCAAGTTAGTGAAAATTTTGTGTGGGCCAGATAAGCCAAATACCAAGACTTATGTTCAACTTAAGAACCTTATGAACAACCATTATAACCCAGAACCAGTAGTGATTGCGGAGCACCATACTTTTTGGACAGCTAACCAAGAGGAGAGTGAGTCTGTGTCAGAGTTTGTGGTAAGACTCCAGAAGTTATCTGGGACATGTAAGTTTGGGGCATTTCTGCCAGAGGCCCTGAGGGACAGGCTAGTGTCAGGCCTTCACACCAAGATGAAGAAGACTCAGTGCCATTTGTTGGCAATGCGGGATCTGAATTTTCAGACCGCCCGTGACAAGTGTGTGGCCGATGAGTTGGCTATGAAAGCCAACAATCTCTACATGGGGACAGCCACGAAGGAGGATTCTAAGGTACACCTGTTAAGGAAAGCAGGTGGTCGGTGCGGAGGGTTGTCACAATGTGGAGTGTCATCACAACGCGGAAGGTCGTCACACCGCGGACGAGGGCTGTCAACGAGCCATAAATCATATACCTGCTGTGGTTGGCAGGGACACCTCAGCAGCGACTGTGATGAGGAACAAGAGGTGCCACATGTGCGGTGTAAAAGGGCATCTACAACGGGTGTGCACCGCTAAGGACAGTCAAGGTGGTGCGTCAGCGCGTCACAACAGGGCAAGGGCCCCAACAGGCAAGTTGAGGTCAACAAAGTATGTCAACGATGACGAGTCGAACAACGAGGCAGCGACAGACTACAGTGAGGGCTCAACTGACGAGGCCTTCGGACTCAAGCAGGTTACGGTGGACCCTGGTCCAAATTTACACAACTTCTGTTAGAAAAAAAGTAAAACCATACACAGTTAGAGTTTGTATAGGTAGTGAGCCTATTAGTATGGAGTTAGATACGGGTGCCTCCCTTTCTACTATTGGAGAAAAGGTCTATCACGATAAGTTGTCTCATTACAAGTTGTACAGATCTAATGTAAAACTACGAAGTTACACTGGTGATAAGGTTCCAGTTCTAGGCAGTATCAAGGTACCAGTACGGCACAAAGACAGTCAGTATTTGAAAATACTTGTTGTAAAGGGAGATAGGCCGTCACTTTTTGGTAGAGACTGGTTGACAAAAATCTAACTTAATTGGAAGAACATTTTCCGAGTAGAGGAGAAAACCCACAAAGCTCAGGGTAAAGGGACAAATGTTTATCCCAAAAGTTTTGTAAAACCTGTAGAGGAACATAAGGGATTGTTTTCTCATAAAGGCACAGGCATAAAAGGATTTTGAGCCAGTCTAAAACTTAAAGAAGGTGCCAAACTGGTTTACCAAAAGGCGAGACCAGTGCCATATGCACAGTCAAAAGATGTTGAGAAAGAGTATGAGCGGCTTATAGGTTCAGATATTTTTTATCCTGTCACCTATAGTGAGTGGGCCGCACCCGCTGTACATGTGCCCAAACAGACAAAAGGGGCAGTAAGGGTATGCAGTGACTATAAGAAGGTAAATGAGTTGTTGTAAGATGATGGGTACAAACTACCAAATGTTCAAGAAATGTTAGCAAACTTTCTGATGGGGGTAACCAGCCCAAGGTTTTTTCAGTGTTAGACCTAGCAGGAGCTTTCAATGAGTTACTCTTAGATGAAGATTTGTCTAAACTGTTAACGCTAAATACCCATAAGGGGCTTCTAAGCTCAAAACGGTTGTGCTTTGGTATCAAGACCGTGCCATCTATTTTTCAGGCGACTATGGATAAAATCTTATCTGGGATAGATAATGTTTTTTGTTATGTTGATGATGTTTTGATAGCCACACGTTCTGAGGAAGATCATGTCAAAGTGTTGTGTCAAGTTTTTGAAAGGTTCAAAAAACACAATGTTCGCTTGAATGAAGCAAAATGTCAGTTTTTTTGACAAAAGTTGAGATATCTAGGGCACATGGTGTGTAAGGAGGGTATTAGACCCATTGAGTCAAAAGTAGCAGCGATAAGTGAGGCGCCCACACCTACAAATGTTACAGAAGTAAAGTCATTTTTAGGAATGGTAAATTTCTATGGTAAATTTATACCAGATCTAGCTACAAAGATGAAACCACTGTAAGAATTCTTAAAAGACAACAGCGATTTTGTGTGGTTAGAAGATTGCGAACAGGCCTTTTGTATGGCTAAGGAAGAATTAATGGGAAAACAAGTTCTTGTTCATTTTGATACAAAGAAAGAGGTTATATTAAGTGTAGATGCTAGCCCTTATGGCTTTGGTGCTGTTTTGAGTCACAGGATGGAGGACGGTTCAGAAAGACCCATTGCTTATGCCTCTAGGACTTTGAGTTCGGCTGAAAAGAATTATGCCCAAATTGTAAAGGAGGGTTTAGCAATTATTTCTGGGATAAAGAAATTTCACTTGTATCTTTATGGTAAGCCTTTTACACTCATAACAGATCATCAGCCATCAACCAGAATTGTTGGGCCTATATTATGTATATATAATAGCATGGCGGGTTAAAGACACGCAACGTGCAGCGCTCCACAAAAAACGATCTCTAAGTTGGGAAAAAGTCATAACCAAGCACATATGATTTGATGAAATTCTATGGGAATACAACTACCATACGATCTCACAAATCTAAATGCCTGTGACGACAAGAAGTAATCTAAATTCAGAAACAACTTGTGACGAAGCCAGTGGAAGCACCACCAACATGGCGGAAGTGGAAAACCCGACCCTTCAAGACCTACTCAACGAAATTCGCTTGGGAAGACAGGAAACCAAAAAGGAGCTGGTAGAAATTCAATCGAAAATGAAAACTAACTACGACTCATTTCTCGAATATACGAAAACCAACAAGGAAGAAATCACTAAGCTCACTAGTGAAAATGCCCAAATGTCAGGTAGAATAACCTCACTTGAAAAAACCGTGAAGGAACTTGAGGAAGCCATGTTGACACTAACCAGCCCCAAAAACGCAAATCTCTCCGTACGAATGGACAAAATTGAAGAGCGTATTAAACAACAAGATGAAGAGAAAAAACGATTAAACATCATCTTCGAAGGAGTAAAAGAAGATCCAAATCGTCACCCAAAGCAAATAATCAAAGAATTCCTCGAGGATATAGGTGTTGACATACCTGACAGTGGAGTAGTGACAGTGTCCAGGTTAGGCCCCATAGGTGACGGAAGCAGACGACGCGCACGGCCAATCTTGTTGAAACTCAGCAGTATGACCCACAAGCAGGAAATCTACAAAAAATTAAACAAACTAAAAGGAGTCGAAAAATGGCAAGAAATTCACGTTACAGATGATCTCACTCAAGAATCTCTCCAACAAAGACAAGATATGCGAAGCCTAGTAGCTCTAGCTAGGGACAAGGGTCACACAGCAACAGTGCGAGGAAATTCGATTGTGGTTGATGAAAAGAAATATACCTACAAGAACCAGGAAGACCTACCAGAAGGGATTGACATGGAACATGCGAAAATAATAAACGTAAACGAAGGAATAGCTTTCCAAGGGCACCACGCCTACTTATCCCACATGTACCCTTCGGACCTGCTACACGATGGTAACCAGTTTCATTGCGTGGAACAAGCGTATGTCTATGAATTGTGCCAAACGGCCGGGGACAAGCGGACAGCGGAGAAAGTGCGAGCATGCAAAAACGGGTACGATGCCAAAAGACTCGGGAAGCAAGTAACAATCTCGCACGGCAAAAAAAAGGAATGGGATGACAAAAAACTGGTCCTAGTGAAATCTCTGGATGACAAAAAATTTCGGCAAAATGATCTCCTAAAACAAAAGTTAATGCAAACTAAAGGACGAATCTACGAGGCAACCTACAACGAATTCTTTGGTGCAAAATTGTCTATCGCGCAGAAAGACAAATTTGGCACTTCCGACATGAAAGGAGCAAACAAGCTCGGCGAAACACTGGAACAATTGCATGATATCTACCAACAGGAATCAATTTAAACACAATAATGGACAGAGGTGTGTAAACTATAAACTGAGTGTTTTCTCCATCGACTACGCACATTTTATACTTCGATTTGTGAACAACAAACAACTATACAAATAAAACTGTAGTCACTTTCGGGTGGCGATAATAGAGGTCCGAACAACTGTGTCACTGAATACAAACAAACATATCGGATAAAGTAATAAGTGGTGCATTTAAATTATTTTCTACTATAAAATATGTGACTGTCTTTTCTCTCTAAATTTATACATTCTTCTAGATACGGAACATGGAAATAGGCCTTACAAAATATTAGTACTGACTGACTCAAGAGGAGCGGAACTACAGACTATTCTAAATGACAAGTGCAGCGACCTAGACGACACGAAACGGCTACAAATCCAAGTTATCTGCTGCAGGGGAGCTAACCTGAAAAATATCTCCACCAGGCTTGAACGATTTACTGAACCATCCCAGACATGGGACATGATTATTATATTTGTTGGAGTAAACGACCTCACCTACAAAATCTATGAATATATCTATCTCCCTATTTTTAATTCTGTTGCAGAATTAGTTGAAGAAATTACTGAGAGAATAACTAAATTAAAGGATGAACTGCGCCCAAAAAGTGATAAAACAATTTGTTGCCAACCAGTTGGGATTGACATTTCTACGTACTGTAACTTTGAATTAAATGCTGAACTACAGACCAAACAGGACGTAATAAATGAAGCAATGCCTATTTTGGCACATACTGTATCATTGATAAATAGAGATGATTGCCTGATTGGTCCTTGGTTAACCTCAACCAGACACGATAGAGTGAACCACAAATTACATAACCGATATGGTAAACTCAAAGACGGACTTCACCCCACCCCTACTTTAAGCAAAAAATGGGGATCCTTGATATTTAGTACAATTATTAAAAATGTATTTAAAGCCTAACTGGTAACTACCTTTTCCCTTTGCGGAAGGAGTTACCTGGTTTGGCTGTCTATAAGCTTTGGACCCCAGCTTCTGCTTGTATGTATTCCTGTAAATAACATGGAATGTATATATTCTTGTATATAAATTTTGGTTATTACTTACATATATGTATATATTTTGTACTATGGTAGCGCTGCTTATCGAGTGTATAAAACCTATCCCAATCTGGTTATCTGTTTGGATTTTCTGGAAGCTATATAATGCTGTGGCCAGAAAGCTCATTCCACTCAGGAAATCAATCGGGAACTGTTCTTAGATACCAAAGGGGAACTCTAATTCACATACATAAATATGATCTTTCAACGTAAATGATATTAAAGCCCATAAAGGTGTTAAATTGGGTCATATAAATATAAGGAGCCTATGGTCAAAAATTGACACAGTACGACTTACATTTGAAGAATCAGGTTTAGATGTTATTGGTATATCTGAAACTTGGTTAGATGACACCTTAACAAAAGAGACTGTTAATATAGACAACTACTCTATGTATAGGAATGACCGGAAATGGTCAGATACTATAGACAAATCACGTAAACGGGGTGGTGGTGTATGTATGTACATCAAAAATAATATAAATTGTCGTACTGATCATTTACAGAATATGTTTCATAGTAACAAAAATCTTGAATCCCAAGCCGTAGAACTATTTTTACCTCTTGCAAAAAATATTATTATATTAAACATTTACCGACCACCACAGGGAAATGTTGATATGTGCCTTGACATTTTTAACAACATGTTAAATAAGTTGGACCCTGTAAACAATACTATTTTTGTTATGGGTGATTTTAACATTGACTTCTTGGATAAAACAAATCCTGACACCAGAAAGGTTACACGGTTATTTAACCAGAATGGTCTTTTGAAATATATTACAAAGCCTACTAGATACTCAGCACTTAAAGACAGCTGTATTGACCAGGTTTTTACAAACTCAAATTATATAGCTCACGCTGAGGTACTTGACATTAACCTAAGCGACCATCAAATGATTTACATAAATAAAAAGAAATGTAAATCAATAAATGAAAAGGTTACATTTGTTGGTCGCTCGTACATAAATTATAATCGAGATCTATTTATTAGGAAACTTGAAAATTTAGGGTGGGATCAGATTTATGAGCTACAGGACCCCTCAGCCATATGGGACCAAATTATAAACCAAATTAATAAAATATTGAATGATATGTGCCCTCTTAAAACGTACAATATCAAAAAACTAAAAGAACCATGGGTAACTCCAGAACTATTATCACTCATTAAAGAAAAAGACTTGTTATTAAAGAAAGCTAAGCGAACAAACTCTCCTGAAATCTGGGTACAGGCAAGGAGATTAAGAAATGATTGTCTTAATAGTGTCAGAAGGGCAAAATCGGACTTTATCAAAAATGACCTACATGAAAATAGGAACAATAGCAAGAAATTCTGGAAGAGTGTAAACAAAATTCTACCTAAAAATAAAAATAAACAGCAAAAAGTCTCTGTAGTATGTGAGACTACACACAAAATTATCAATGAATTAGAGACTGCTGATTATATTAATAGACATTTCTCAGAGATTGGTCCCACTCTGGCTGATGGGTTAACACTACCTTGGTTGTACAGTGGTAAATTAAGTGAGGTTGTTATATCTGATATCACAACTGATTCTGAAGAGATTGTAAATATATGTAGATATATCAATAGATCGAAAGCTTCCTTAGTGGAACATATTTCGAGCTCTGTATTATTGGAAGCTATAACATGTATGTCTGATTTATTTACATACCTATGCAATGTTTGTTTCAAACAAGGGATTTTTCCAGATTCTTGGAAAATTGCTAATATTATTCCAATATCTAAAGGGGGTCCTTCGAAGTCTGTGAACAACCTAAGGCCGATATCCCTTCTTCCCTTACCTTCAAAAATTTTAGAAAAAGTAATTAACAATCGCTTAATAACACACTTGGAAAATAATAATTTATTGGACAGTAATCAGGGTGGTTTTCGTAAAAATCATTCAACCATAAATACAATTGCTAATTTTACCAAGGATATATACACCTCCATAAACAATGGTTTAGTAACAACTGCTGTTTTCGTGGATCTGGCCAAAGCTTTTGATACTGTAAATCATAAAATTTTATTATTAAAACTACATAATCTTGGTATAAGAGGAAATTTCTTGAAATTAATGTCAAATTATTTGATGAACCGGTTCAATATACATCTGTAAATAATGTAAATTCTATCAAAAGAGAAATTGTATGTGGAGTTCCACAGGGCTCAATTTTAGGCCCTACCCTCTTTCTCACTTATATAAATGATGTATCGTCTTGTCTGAATACCTGTAAATATTATTTGTATGCTGATGATACAGTTGTATATCAAGAAAGATCAATTCATAATAAGCTATATAGCCTACAAGAGGACATTGATAATTTTAAAATTTGGTGTACAAGAAACAAGCTGTCTCTAAATATTAAAAAAAACAAAATTGTACATTTTGGACAGCCATCTAAGGTTAAGAAAATTGAACCCGGTAACATCTCTATTGATGGTAAGAAACTGGATGTTGTAAACAATTATAAATATCTTGGTGTATATTTTGACAGCCACCTGACCTTTAAAAAGCACCTAGACTGTCTCTTTGTATCACTATCTCACAAAATAGCACTACTTTGGAAAATTCGTAGATACGTAAATTATCACACTGCTCTGAACTTATATAAATCAATGATATTGTCAGTTATTGATTATGGTTGTATAATTTACGAAGGGTCAAATGTGGACTTGATGAATAAGTTGCAAAGATATCAGAATAATGCATTGCGTGCTTGTCTTGGTGATAACATACAACGTTCGATTGTGAATTTACATGATATGTGTAAAATTGACTTTCTTGATGCAAGGCGAAGTAAACACTTATTGATGTATATGTATAAACAGCAACAAGATGCTGACATTGTAAATAATAGACAAGTAAGGACTAGAGCTCATGATGCAGTTCTATATACTACAATCAAGCCAAAATATGAAAAAACAAAAAAAAATGTTTATTACCGAGGTGCAATGTTATGGAACTCGATTAATCCCATATACCGTAACCTGGAAACTTACATTAAATTTAAATCTGCGATAAAAAAATTTGTATTTTGAAACGGTATAAATTTTACATGTAAGGCACTGTTATACAAACTAGCTTTATATTGATTATTTTTTACGAGATCAAAACACATTGTCATAAAATCTTACCTTTGTGTTATCTATATAAAACTTTTAAATGTGAAAAACGATATACTCATACCTGTAAATTGCAGGTATGGACAATCTTTTGATTGTATTGTAATACTAGACATGGATTCTGTAAATGGAAACTACCTTTTTGAATTGTAAATTGAGATTGATGTTAATGCTCAACCTTTCCTGGAGGCTAGAGAATACTAGCATGTATATATTTGCTAACTTGTCTTCAGGTGAAATAAAAGAATTTAAAAAAAAGACAAGTATCCCTTCATTAGCAGCAGCCAGAATGACTAGAGGGGTGCTAATATTAACCGGATATCAGTACAATATTCGGTATAGATCATCAGGTGAAAATGCAAATGCAGATTCGTTAAGTAGACTACCGGTAGAACAGAGGGCTTGTATAGACATAGATGAAAATTATATTTTTCATACATATGTAGACTCTTTGCCTGTTACTGCAAAACAGATAGCGAAATGTGTTCAGAAGGACCCAGTTCTCAGGAAAGTTTATGAGTATACATTAAATGGTTGGTCCAAGGAATGTAAAGATGAGTCTGTTCAACCATACTGGAGTAGATGTGAAGAGTTATCCATTGAGGATGGTTGCCTGTTATAGGGCAGAAGAGTTATTGTTCCTGAAAAATTCAGAAAAGAAATTCTTGAAGAGTTACAATTTAGCCACCCTGGTATGTGTCGAATGAAGGCATTGGCAAGATCTTATATGTGGTGGCCATACTTGGATTCAGACATAGAGGATTATGTAAAAGGCTATAGTGCCTGTATCACAACTTTTCAGGTTCCTAAAACTACTCCTTTATTATAATGGCCTTGGGCCACAAGACCATGACAAAGAGTTCATTTTTTGGAGATTAAAGGTCAACAATTTTTCCTGTTAGTAGACAGCTACTCTAAATGGTTAGAAGTTGTACCTATATATTCAACTACGGCAGAAGCCACCATCAGTGTATTGAACACTATTTTTGGTAGATATGGATTTCCAGATAAGCTTGTTATTTAGGTATCGAAATATATCTCACAGTACGACAGGCAAAACACCTGAAGAATTGTTTCTTAAGCTGTACCTAAGACAAGACTAAGTTTTGTAAAACCATCTCTACAAGGCAGTGTAGAAGAACGCCAAGAGGCAAGTAAAAAGTCTAAAGACGGGGCTCACCCGAGAGATTGTAAATTTCATCTTTTCCAAAAAGTGAGAATCCTTAATTTAAGAGGGGGAAAAGAAAAGTGGTTACAAGCTTTAATTACACACATTGAGGGACCAAGGTCCTATGTAGTAAGAACTGTAAACAGTAAGGAACGTTCTGTACATATTGATCATATTATACCTGACGACACGGTGGCCAAAACCACAGAGACACTGGAAAAAGATGACCAGGTAACAACTGTGTGTGCTCCCACAGAACCTCCGGTGGCTCCTCCTGTTATTGAGCCATTTGTAAATACACCTCCCAGTGATGGAAATGTCATACTACCAGACATGGACACCACGCCTACTTCAGTAGATCTAGAGACTCCTTACAAAGTACCTATTAGGTCTCCAAGGCAAAGCCTAAGGACACATAACTCTACTGCCACAAAGACTACTTCTGTGACAACTACAAGGTCAGGGAGAGTGGTGCGTGCTCCCATAAAACTGTCAATTTGATACATGATTGTATTTACTGTTGTATGTAGTGAAAGGTTAATAGAAGGGAGGAATGTGGTGTATCAATGCTGTTGTGTTGGAGCGAGAGTGTATACCAGGAGTGGATGAATAAAGGAGCGGCACACGGGGTTCTGGGAGCGGAATCCGAGGAGCGTGGTTGTGTTCTAAAGATCTCCGTATTGTTTCTCTTTATTACTGAGCAAATACTAAAACCGGGAAAGTAGGAGGTAAACAACTTTTCTGGGCCACTGGGTACCAGCCATAGGCTATGAGTGTATACTCCGGGCACCACCAGCAAAGAAAGTTACCAGCATGGTACCTGATACCTGTAGCTGGTACCCAGCGGCCCAGGAGAGTAATGTTCTTCCTCATTGGTATTAGGGGGTTGAATGGCTCCTGATTTTGCTTTTATTGTCTTTAGAATTTTTTTCAACTTTCACCTGGGGAATAGACCAACACAGGGCTTTGAGAACTGTTGTGTAATATCTAGAGCACTGTGGTACTATGATCACTCTGTGCAGTAGCCCTCTAAGCAGAGAAGGTAAAACAATCGGGAACTAGACGCATAGTGTTGTTTTAGTGATGCAAGACTTTGAGCACTGTGATGCAACACTTTGGGTGTCTCCTCCCGATCAATCTGAACAATGTAAACAGATAATCTAATACAAATTTTAATCCATTCAACGAAGAATCATCACCTTACCCTTGTCTTTTGTTTTATTCCTAAGGAGAATTCCAGGACTTGTATTATAACCCGTGAAAATCAAATGGTATGGACAGAGAAGGTTTATAATGGAAACAAAAAAGTGCCCCCCCCCCTCTCCTGGTACAAGCTGACACCTTGAGGGCAGGGTCTAGTATCATTCTGCCACTTCGAAGCTCGCTCCACTGCGAAATATCTCTGCACTGTAGCTGCCACCTGGTCCTTGCCTCTATGACCTAGTTAGCACAAGCAAAAGCCACGGGACTATTTATAGACTGCTGGGCGTAGTGATTCATATACCCAAATAACAAAGGTCCGTGTTTTGCAGGCTTGAGGCACGGGATCAAGGATGCCAAACACGTGTTTTAAACTCGAATATTACTCGGGATTCTGTGGACTACATTTCTGGTGTTTCCAACGTGTTTTTAACACGAGTTTTTGACACGAGTTTTGACATGCAAACCTTGTGTTTCCTAGCATATTGGGTAAGAAAACAGTGGGTGTAGTTATGCTTGATAATGTTGCTTTAAAGGCTTAGATTACCGAGCCAAAATAAGGCACGTGTATACAGGAAGATCGACAAACTGGAAGTACTTTATTACGACGCTTCAGGTATCACAATACTAAATCTGTGACAGTGGGGATTCGAACCCTGGACCCCTCACAGATGATGCCAGTGTCCTGCCACTGAGTTATACAGGATATGCATGAAAAGTGTTCAATTATATTCTAGTTAAACATAATAGGAAATTGGTATTTATGAAAAAGCCTTCCAATTATATATCCTAATAATAGAAGGATTGCTGACAAATATTTTGACAATACTTTTAATCCCTAAAAGTGAGCAAAAGAGAACAATACCAGTTTTGGGAGAGTTTATACAGTAAAATCCCAGTGTGCAGATATTAACTTCCAAGAGTTATCTTTGTGTTTTGTCAATAAAAACTCATAAAAAAACAAGTGAAAACTTATGTAGAATACATGCTTTACTCTGGTTTCATAGGAAAACTGGTTTCATAGGAAAACAGTTTTCCCATGTAGTTTTACCGACATCAGTATTACATGATAAAACTAAATTTGAGCAAAACAAGTCGCTGTTGGAAATTTTGTTAAACACTGGTACTGTAGCGCGCCGAGTCCGCGACTTTCCCGACGATCGGGAGCCCCCTGCACCTCCTCTCCAGGCCTGCCCTGGCTCAGGGGAGTTGATCTAAGGCTTTTTACTTGATGTAAACTGATTGTATAATATGTTTTGTCTTACCTTTCAGGATTATCTGTTCTTAATTATGTTTTACACTTTAAACTAGTGTTTTGCCTTAGCCAGTTTTGGGCCAGCTTGGGCCCTGAGAGGCCATTTTGTTTTTTATTACAACTTAGGGGGCCAGCAGCTCAGCCAGTCAGAGCCAAGCTCTGAGTTTCCCGCTTTTTCCTACTGTCAGGAGCCTTTTTATTGGCTGGTGCCCATGTTGGAGGGAGACTCCATCTTGTTTTATCTGACTTCATCCGATTTCTTCACTTTTAGCTTGGCAGTCAGAGAGATCAGTTGTGGTGAGGGCTCTCCTCAGTTTTACTATTGATCTCTATAGTTATAGTGGCCTTTTCTCTACTCTGTTTTTGTCAGTTCTCTGTACAGTTTTAGCTGGGTTTTGGCCTCAGGGTAGCCCAGCCTGTTGTGGAGAACTGACTTTAAACAGAGTTTAGGAGTTTTATGCCATCTAGTTTATCCCTGCCTTTTATTTTATGAGTGATTACAGTTTTAGATTTCATTTGGCTGTCTGAGCCTGTCATCTTTGGCCTGTGACCTTTACTTTACCAAGTTGTGGTGAATTCCAGGCCAGAGGTTTTAGACAGGACTTAAAACATTTCATTTAGGAAGCTTATCTGGCAGTTTATCCCCTGTTTACCTTTTAGGCCATTTACTTGACATGGGGTCAGAACTTTTGGTTTTAACTGTTATTTCACTTTATCTCAGGCTTTAAAGCCTTGACTTTTAGATTTATTCTAAATTCACCCCTGTCTTAGAATTTACTTAGTCTTGTGTACAGGATGTCTGTATTTGTATTTGTAAAGCTTTAAGCTTGTGAGTATCTACTTTGAAAGAGACTGTTGTAACTTTTGAGTGCTTTAATAAATATTTTCATATCTTAAATCTGTTTGTTGTCTGGTTATCCTTCACCTATCACCAACCCTAATGGTCGAACCTGGGAGTGATTTCCCATTTTATAGCAGTGCCCCTGGGCGCGCTACAGTACAAAGAAGCTACTTGAATGCTCTGTGGATAAGCTTTGGGGTACGGGATGCTCAGTAGAGAATAAAATGATCGAATTAGGCACATATAAAGGTCGAAATTTGATGGGCAGTATGCTTCAGGAATTAAGAGTCGAGTTCAGAGATACGCTGCAAAAATCAGCTAGTGTGAACGCACCAGTCCTGGACTGGGCCGATCATAGCAGCACCCACTTGATCCCAGTAGTTACTGACGCTGCGGCTGGCCTGGCTGAGCCTATTATTAGTGAAACATGTGCCCTGCCACAGCGTCAGGCGGGTCGCCCTGTACCAGTCAGTAAGGCAGTGGACGTGGACATACGTGCACCTGTTGGAGTTGTTCCTGAGGTGGAAAACAAGCCCGTATCCAGGGGGGGTGATGTGGGGTACGCGTCACCCCACACCCCCCCCCCCCCCCAAGATGGGCCAGGTCCACTTTTTCCTATGGTCTGACTCTGAGTAAAGGGGGCGGGGGGTACCCATTGGGTGATTGAACTTAATTCTGGTCATCTCGACCAGTTCTGGTCGCTTGACTCTGATCAAAAAAGACCAGAACTGGTCAAATTGCTCAGTGGGAACACTAATTCTGGTCGTTTTTGAGCATTTCTGGTCGTTTTCGACCAGAATTAAGCAACCAGAACTGGTCGGGATGACCAGAATTTAGTTTATTCGCTAAATTGGTACCCCCCTTACGGGTCTGACTTAATATCACCATGCTCCTTTCAGATGGTACCCCAATCTGTTCTCAGGTTTCCCTCTGTCCTATCATACCATTGCACTCCTCTTGGTCCCGTCACATAATATTATCGATTTACAACTATATTGTGGGCAATAATAATCCATGAAATGCTAAATAATCTTGACCAAAGGTTTGATCCCATGACATTGTAGTTTTGCATTAATTTTCACCCATCGATTTTAAATTCTGGGGTTTAGTGAAAAGGCATTGTCATATTTTAGTATTTTTAAGACACGTAATATCATCATGATATTGGCAGTAGGCCTATTTATTTTTATTCTAATGATAATGATGAGATAAGTTGAAAAGGCATACTTTATCAATAGAATGTTTCAGAATAGGATGAAAGGGATGCCTGCAGATGTTTTGAAACAGACATCAGCAAATGTTGGCACTTAAGCCTGGTCCCCACTTGGAAGACTAGATTACAAATATCCGCAGGGACTAGGCCCTCTTATCGCCCAGCGACATACTAAAGAGTGGCGCCATCATGTCTGGTGACAAGATAACTAGTCGCCATGGTTTTGAGACAAAATATTTGACATATTTAAGGATAGACACTAATGGTGGGCGACCTTTCTAGGAAACTATTCATGGATTCCTTAGTAGTGCTCTTATCCTAACATACTATACATCATTTGAAAGTTCATATTTTTCCCTATCTATTGATATCAGTAAAACCTTGAAGAAATTCAAAATTAAGAGTTTATGAATTTTCTTATACAAATGTATTAGATACTTTCTTTGTCGTAAGCATTCTGTTAAGGATGATAGTTTTATTATCTTAAGGATATTGTCGGGTTGTGTAAACCCTTCATGACCATAGTCCTTACGACAATTGTCACAGATTACCTACGATAGTCACCTATAAAAGACTATTTTGGCTTAAGATAGTCCATTAATGTAAGGTAAGGTTAACCTAAGCAAATCTTTGTAAGGACCTGTTGACGGCCTGTGTAAACCGGGCTTAAGTCACCAATAGATTAATGGCAAGAGCATCCCAACTTGGATATTAATTTTTTAGTAGCCCAGCAACTAGTTAGTTGCCTTGCGACTAGTTTTTTCTCCTTAGTTGCCAGTGAAAGCCATTAATATCCACTAATTGCCAATGTTGGTCACCCAAGTGGGGACTTGGCTTTAACCTGACATTAGAGTGCCCACTCAAAGTTTTGATCAATTTTGAAAAAAAAACATTCTCTTAATTGTCTAAATTCTTAAAACATGCTAATTTCTCTTATGTGAATGTTGATTATGTTCCTGTTGCTATGTCTGTCTATACTCGTTGCTGTGATCACATTGTCTTAGTGACTGCATTGTTTAAACGACTGTGTTGTCTTAACAACACTTTTATTTTACAACCCATTTCTAAGGCCACATTTGATATTATAGGGGCTAATGGAGTTTGATAGTATCCTTATTTTCTATATATTCTAAAGGTAGACTCCTTGAATGTTAACCAAGTAGGGGCGATTGAAATAAATTAGCTACATTCCCAGAAGTGCCCAGGTAGATAAATATTTTAGTCAAAATTCAAGTACATTCAAAATTCATGTTACAATAAACAATGTTTTGCCTACGAACAGTCCTTTATTCTAGAGTATACAACATGGCAATTGGCTTTGTATATGTAATAATTTTGTGAAAAAAAAGAAAGATAGTGTTTCTCCAATGTTCCATGTGTGGACATTACATTCAGGCAAAAAGAAGTATGATTCCAGAGACATTAAAAAAGAAAAGATGTTAAATTTGCCATTTGGGGAGAGTGACCTATGTACATGATCTACACCATGCATATGGATAAAAAGGTCCACGTTTTGAAAATGGTCACCCCCCCCCCCCCCCAGAGAAAGTTCTGTATACGGGCCTGGAAAATATAGTAACTACACCACCCCAGCGCCCAGCGTAGGTATGCATTTGTACAAACATCTTTATATACATATGCTTTGGCTGTGGGAAATGAAGACTCTTTGAATGCAGAACGAGTAGGTGCCATTGCTACAACGCCGGTATTACCCAAACCAACTGAACGACTTGGCCAACCAACCAACGCAGTAGTCTCGTTAGGTCCTGCCTCTCCGATCCTACATGTATAGGTCCAAAGCTGAGTAACTTTACTGAGATTCCTTGTACATATAACCACTTAGTTATTGAAACCCACCTTGTGACAAAACGTTATCTTGGAGAACAGTAGGAGAGTGCTATGTGTGTGTGACTCACGAGGACAAGGTTTAAAATCGAAATTAAGTAAATTAGCACCCAAGAAGTGCGCGGTATGGGTGTTCCCTGGTGCGCGGTACGGTAAACTGTTCTACGAAGCCGACCAACTACTGAAAAAACAATTATATGACACAGTAGTTATCTTCGGAGGTATCTGTGGTATAACAGAACTTACTGAAATAGATTGAGTGGCACAACTTCGACACAGATCACCAGACCAAGGACTATTAAACCATATGATAACTGCGGTCAACGAGGTGATATGTGACATGAACGTGAAACATGGCAACAAGACCCCATGGATCACGAGGTTGGTCCACCGCTGCAAAGGACACGGCAAATGGTCCCATAGATATAAATACTTAAGTGACGGATGACACTTTTCAGTTGAACTTCTGGGTTTCTGTGCAAACGAGCTGGTTTTGGCATTAGATTTGTTTTGGATTTAATATGAAATGTCTGATACCTTTTTGTTAAGGAGGATCAGACCAATGTAGTATAAACAACGTTGAGAACTACTTCAATTCCAGATCTATATATGTAAGATGTATGTAATAATATACCAAAGAAATTTTGGAATAAAATACGTTAGTTTTACCCAAAAACAAATAATTCTGATATAATATCACTTATAGATGAACACACAGGTGAGTTGATCTTCTATTGTCAGTCTGTTGGATAAGATTTATGTGAATGTGAATAAAGGTCATGACACTTATTTGGTATTTTTGGATCTTAAAAAGGCATTTGATTCTGTGTCTCACAATAGACTTCTACAGAAATTGGGAATTATGGGTTTTTCGCACCCTAGTATAAGATGGATGAAAAATTATTTAGCTTGGAGAAAACAAAGGGTAATATGTAGAAATCATATTTCCACTTACTTACCAGTGGAGTCTGGCGTACCACAGGGATCAATACTTGGGCCAACCTTATTCACGTTATACATAAATGATTTGGCAGAGAAGGTAAATGGTAATTTGAAAATGTATGCAGATGACACTGTCTTGTATAATACTGATGCAGTTGTAACTATTAACACTAAGAAATCTAAATGGCTGTGCTCAAAAATCATTGGGGGTACAGCTTACAATGACCTATTGTTTAATATAGATGGACAGATGTTGGATAAAGTTGAAAATTACCAGTATCAGGGCATTTATCTAGATAATAAACTGGACTTTATTAAACAAAGATCAATTATGACTGCCACAGTACATGCTAGGATTAAGCAGTTTAGATCGATAAGGAAGTTCATTGACACCAAAACCGCATTACTTCTTTATAAAACAACTATACTACCGATTATTGAATACTGTGACTTTGTATATGATAGTGACGTTGGTTATATATCTGACAAACTACAATCATTGCAAACACAATGACTGATGATTGTATATAACCAATATACTTTGCCTTATACAGACAGATGGAACTGTCAGAGACTTCATTATGAGGCGAGACTGTATTATTTAGACTATAGACGATTTTTACACTTGGAATATTATAGTTATGATCTGTCTTTTCAACAAACATTATTAGATCATAGACAGATACCCACTAGAAGACATGTGGGATGCCTTTCTAGGCTACCGAAATCAAATCATGTCAAATTTGGACGAAACCCCCTTTATAGGGCTATGCAGGTTTGGAATAATCTACCTGTTAATGCAGTAACCTGTGTAGATAAACAGATATTTAAGAAATACATATATAACAGTATTGTTACCAAATATGTTAAACCAGAACGATCTTTGTATAAGATTCATTAAGGTAATCGTACCATTCATCTTCATTACATACCATTATTAACTTGGTATCACTGTGATTATGTTGAATGTTGTGTACTGCATACCTTACCCCCACATATTAGATTATTCGAATGTAAGTGGGGGTAATGGGAAGACCGACTATGCCGATATTACTAGCCCAAATAAAATCAAATTAAAAAAATAAATAAATAAATAACATGTGCTAAAACTAGAGGTATACACATGTTTTACTTGGAGATTGTCATGACACCAGAATGTAATTAAAATGACATCAAAATGTAAAAATTTAATAATTTTAAGATATTGTAAAATTAGACTTGGCATGATGAATATGAGTACGTCACTTGCATAAATTATATGAACAACAAATCATTTAATGATTTGTTGTTCATATAATTTATATAGGTGTATTACTATGTGAAAACTCATGGTAAAACCTACTAATATACTGACATTACACAGGGATTACCACAACACCAGTATTACATGAATTTAGCACATGTAAAACTGGTGAATACACGTGTCCTGTTTGCTTGGTACTATAATGTAGTTAATGACCTATATAGCAGAGAGTACTCTCTCAGACTATTTTCCCGCGAGCACCGCAGAGTTGGTCTAATAATTATGTTATGAGGTCACGTGATATGCAAATTAAGAAGGTCATCATTACCTATTTTTCGTTTCCTTAGATCAAGCTATGAATATTGTTATGACCTACTTAAAGGCATTCCCCTATAATATACTACTTACTCATATGGGAAGTAAATATTTTCTCTTGTGTTATCAGTTGGTAGAGGTGGTTCTATAAAGTTCTTATATAAAGTACTGGTTCCCTCAGTAACGTAGATGTCCTTTAAAACAAATGTGGAGACTTGAGCTGCAAAACAAAAAGAAAAGTGTGATAATTAAGTAAAAATACTAAATCACTGATAATCCATAGGCTGCCATGCTTAGTCAGATATTTACTTAATTTGCTGGAAAATCATGTCCATAATTATGGTCAGAGTGACTAGACGGATATTCCAAACGGTCACAGAAATAGATTCAATGCTTACTATATGTATCAGCAGGAAATAAAACTTTTGGAGTGGAAATTCTAATTTCAGGACTTCAAACCAGCAATATTCGTTTTAGGAAACACATATATAGTTATACTTATAGGTGAGCAAAGTCATACATTTAAACTGACTTCAGGGGAAATATATTTGTAATGAAATGAAAAACCACATGGAAATTGATGCGATCTTTGTCTGAAAGCTCCAAGGCAATCACGCCATATTGTAAGATATCCAGACCCACAACCCCTTTTCCTCGGTGTCCTAATCTGGTTTCTAAATGAATAAGATTAAAGTCTGACTCCATCATAATAATCTGACTCCACTAGATTAGTCTGACTCCCAAAGAATCATAGATCCAAAATAGCATAATATAATTTTGAATACTTCCAGTCCAGGTAATTCCCATGAGTTAACCAACTCTAAACAACCAATCATGACTCCAATTCATAAACCTATCTCAAATATAATAGATCCAGAAGGTTGGAGATAATTTGGAATAATTCTACCTAAGCAATTTGGGGTAAGGTAGGGTAAGGGGGTTGAGTAGGGAATAGGTAAGGGGGAGGGGGGACCCTGCCCCTCCTGGGTGGGGCACCCAGGAGAGCAGGAATGACGGTCACTCAACAAGTAAGTACTGGGTACGAAATGACCGACGATTTGGAGATAGCTCTCCGCTTTTATTCCCAAAATTATCAGTTTCATAATGGTCCATTGATATTGCCAAAGTCCCACCAGGGGGCGGGCCGTCCATGGGGGCACAATGTAAACTCTCAGAAGGTTATCCAAAGCCAGCTGTACACTATTATCCTGTGCTGGTGCTGGCCACCAGTAACAATGTTTTTAGAAAGTTTACGGTAGAGTTCTTATCTGATGCGTGATTGAGCAGCCTATTAGTCTGGGGTCCGAGCCATAAAAATTATGATTCCGTGTGCCATGAAAGGTTTATACCCGAAACTATTTTGGGGTGCTAGAGGGGTCCTTTGGGCATAAGAATATGCCTGTTGTCACTCTGTAGAGGTGTGCATGAGAGTGACAGCAGCCATTTTGTTTGACAACCCTCTTCAAAATGTAACACAATATAATACAGTCTCTTTCTTTAATAGCAGACTCAATAAGTTGGCTATCCATTTCATATTAGACGAATCATTAGTGCATTAGTAGGAGAAGATGAAACATGAATGACTTTGACTTTATCCAAGGTCAAGGTCATCAAAATGAAGGTCAAACTTTGAAAAACGTCAAAAAATGAGTGTTTTACTCCTGCCAAACTATCTTAGCCTATGAAATATATATGAATAACATCTAAAACCATTCTGGAGTGCTAGAGGGGACCCTTGGGCATAGGAATATGCTTGTTGTCACTGTGTGAAGGTGTGTGCCAACGTGATAGCAGCCATTTTGTTTGGTTACCTTCTTGAAAAATGACCCAGCAAGTGATGGTCTCTTTCTCTAATAGTCTACCTAATTCTTAAGCAATCTATTTCATATTAGACAGATCAACAGTGCATTAGTAGGAGAAGATAAAACATGAATGACTTTGACTTTATCTGAGGTCAAGGTCATCAAAATAAAGGTCAAACTTTGAAAAACGTCAAAAAATGAGTGTTTTACTCCTTCCAAACTATCTTAGCCTATGAAATATATATGAATAACATCTAAAACCATTCTGGAGTGCTAGAGGGGACTCTTGGGCATAGGAATATGCTTGTTGTCACTGTGTGAAGGTGTGTGCCAACGTGACAGCAGCCATTTTGTTTGGTTACCTTCTTGGAAAATGACCCAGCAAGTGATGGTCTCTTTCTCTAATAGTCTACCTAATTCTTAAGCAATCTATTTCATATTAGACAGATCAACAGTGCATTAGTAGGAGAAGATAAAACATGAATGACTTTGACTTTATCTAAGGTCAAGGTCATCAAAATTAAGGGCAAACTTTGAAAAAACATCAAAAAATGGGTGTTTTACTCCTTCAATTCTATCTTAGCCTATGAAATATATTTAGATAACATCTAAAAACACTCTGGAGTCTTAGAGGGGACCCTTGGGCATAGGACTATATCTGTTGTCACTGTGTGAAGGTCTGTGCTAATGTGACAGCAGCCATTTTGTTTTGGTTACATCCTGGAAAAATGACCCAGTAAATGATGGTCTCTTTCTCTAATAACCTACCCATTTCTTAGGCTATCCATTTTACATTAGACAAATCAATATTGCATTAGTTGGGGAAGGTAAAGCATGAGTAACATTGACCTTATCCAAGGTCAAAGACACCAATAATAAGAGGGCGTAAAGCAACCAATAACCAACCAACCAACCAACCAATATAATAGGGTCAAACTTTCAGAAACATTAAAAAATGAGTGTTTTTCCCTTCCAAAGTATTGTGGTCTATGAAACATGTGTGAACAATATTTGAAACTATTCTTGGGTCCTAGAGCGGTCTAATGGCCATTGGTAAATGCCTGTTGTCACTTTGTGATGGTGTGTGTAAGTGTGACAGCATTGATTTTGTTTGACCACCCCCTTTGAAATATGACACAATATGATACAGTCTGTTTCTGTAATAACCTACTCAATATCTTAGCCATTCATTTCTTACTAGTTAAATGATTAGTTTATTAATGGTGAAAGATAAAACATGAGTGACTTTGACTCTATCCAAAGCCAAAATCATCAAATTAAGGTTAGATTATATAAATGTGATTGTTTTGCTTATTTACAAACTCTCCTAGTCTATGGAATACAAACAAATAATACCTAAGACTACTGTGGGTGCTAGGGGAGTCCTTTTGGGCATTGCCTGTAAAGATTTGTGTAAGTGTGACAGCAGCCAATTTGTTCAATATCTCTAGACATTTCATATATTGTTTTCGGTCACACCTAAAATTAAAGTTACTTACAGAAAGTGGCAAAGAGTCCATAATTCTGCTACCAGGATAAATGAATTTGGAGAAAATATATTTTTGTAAAACCACACATAACCTCTAGTAGGTATTATTTTGATATGACAGAATTGAAACTGGGTGAAAGTTTGGATATGACATGTAAAAATTAGAATAATGTAGCCTCATATTAAATCCCTCCTTATTGACATCTGTTTTATACATAACTGTGTTTGGAATTAAAAATTTATTGTATGCACCATCCAAGCACCCATTTCACCAAGCAAGCAAGAAATTGCAGACCTCAGAATTAGGAACACCATGAATTTTGAAACTGGTAACTAATGAATGTAACTCACATACTTAGTATTTCTTTATTGATTCTTAACCTGTATGTCCAAACATAAAAGGGAACTATTTCTGGTCCCAGCCATAAAGAGGGATGGAGGAAGACAGAGGAATGTTGTTGCCTTCTGCTGTTTTTGCCTATGCTAAATCTATGAAGATTTTTGACTAGTTCTTGTGTCTAGCTGTTTAGTCAGTAGAATGTCTGCTGTCATACTTGCACATCTTTACAGAATTACAACAGTATTTACCTATTCCCCAATGCCTGCTTAAGCAATATATAATGGATTTCAATATTATGTCATTGTGCCATTAATTCCAATGGCTTTAACTTAGCTAAGGTCACAATAACCCTTATTGAATGTTTTTTTTATATATCTAATATAAATAAGATGTCTTGTGATTTGCATGAGCCAACGAGAGATTATTTCTAATGGGGCTTTATGTATGAAGGAGAAGTGAAAAAGATGACTTCTGTCACACTTACACAAACACTCACAGAGTAACGACAGGCATTTACCAATGCTCAGGGGTTTCCTATAGCACCCATAATAGTTGTAGATTTTATTTCTACATATCTTATAGAATAGATAGTTAAGAAGAAAAAATACTCTGATTTTGATGGTTTTTTTTTCCAGAATTTCACCTTACCTTTGATGACCTTGACCTTGGATTAATCATATTGTATCCATGCCTACCATTAAACTTATGAATTCTCTAATATGAAATTATTGATTTAGAAAGTGAGTAAGCTTTTTTTTCTTGGTCAGATTTTCAAAATGAAAGCCCAACAAAAACGCTGATGTCATGCATAACCATGGATTAACAAACTGACAACAGACATTTACCAATGCCCAAGGAACTCCTTAAGTACCCAAGGTGGTTTCAGGTATTATTCATACATATTTCATAGACTAGGATAGTTTGCAAGGAATAAAACACTCATTTTTTGACGTTTTTCCAAGTTTGACCTTAATATTGATGACTGTGACCTTGGATGAGGTGAATGTCATTCATGTTTTATCTTTTCCTATTAATGTACTATTGATTTGGCTAATATGAAATAGATTGCATGATAATTTGATAGGTTATTAGAGAAAGAGACCATCACTTGCTGGGTCATTTTTCAAGAAGGTAACCAAACAAAATGGCTGCTGTCACGTTGGCACACACCTTCACACAGTGACAACAAGCATATTTCTATGCCCAAGGGTCCCCTCTAGCACTCCAGAATGGTTTTAGATGTTATTCATATATATTTCATAGGCTAAGATAGTTTGGCAGGAGTAAAACACTCATTTTTTGACGTTTTTCAAAGTTTGACCTTCATTTTGATGACCTTGACCTTGGATAAAGTCAAAGTCATTCATGTTTCATCTTCTCCTACTAATGCACTAATGATTCGTCTAATATGAAATGGATAGCCAACTTATTGAGTCTGCTATTAAAGAAAGAGACTGTATTATATTGTGTTACATTTTGAAGAGGGTTGTCAAACAAAATGGCTGCTGTCACTCTCATGCACACCTCTACAGAGTGACAACAGGCATATTCTTATGCCCAAAGGACCCCTCTAGCACCCCAAAATAGTTTCAGGTATAAACCTTTCATGGCATACCAAATCCTTAAATAAGCTACTTTTTGGCGTTCGGACCCCAGACTATATGTCCTTGCCCTGTGGATGATATGTGAGTGTTATTACACAATGGTCATTCGACTATCCACGTGAAATATCTTTATATGTTCTAGGACCAATATGACTATACAAATTATAATTAATATGATTGGTATCATAATCATCAATTATACAGCATGGTAACAATAATGTAAACAAATTATCAATATTCTTTTATATATGTGACACACTTGATCACAGAATGTGGCTAAGCCAATTAGTATTATTTTTACAATATGTTTGTGAAGCCCGGCTGTAAAGTGATAAGTGTTAGGTTGTCATACTTAAGTTTAGGCATGTCATATCCTCCCAATAACAATTACAAGAATTCATCAAATCTATTATATGAAATATATTAATATCATAACTTCTATTGTTATGTCTAAATTATAATAATCAAAAGTATATCATATATCCATATTACTTATTACATCATAGAGTTTATGGTTAGCACTCCCCCTGCTCCTATTGGCCAGTTGTAATTAGCTCACTGACCACAGGTCAGGTGGAAAGGTGCAGGTATGCTCTAAGGATTCTGGGTCCAGCCGCAGAAACATGTAACCACTAAGCAGCAATAGGACTTTAGGCCTACACTCCTGAGACTCTAGAGAATATATTTTACATCAACAACATCTCCTGCCTTCAGGTCATTTTATACCACACAAACCCCCAAGGTGATTATGCCTAACTGTAGAAGCCCATGGAGGGGAAATACGTTTTTGCATATATCTCTGTTAATATTCATCCAAATGTCATACAATAAGGGACAAAGTTGTAGTCAAGAACCTCAAAAATCAATATATTTCCTTATATTTAATAGGTCTTCATTTATGAAATGATTATGAATTTATTTCCTTTTGAAGTTTACTTATGGCCCCACCTTTATATTTTAGCTATAATTAGTGCCCCTTTTTGGAAAGTTCTGGATGTGGTTCTGCCGGATGGATCTTAATGAAAATAGGTATTTATAACAATAAAAGTATGATCTATACGGTCAGGGTAGTTGCTATGCTATGGGTCGGTGTGTGGATACAGTGTAATTCATACTTTTTTTCAAAATCTTTAAGAAATTGGTCAAAATCTTGAAATGTGTAATTGAATTTCCTGAAAAAGTTAGGTCAGTGACCCCCTTATTTCTACTCAGGAAATGATAGCCTGCAACTACAGCAATTCAATATAGGAATTTAAAGAAATTTACAATTTTGAAATTTTTGTTCTCACTGAATCCTGATGAAGGCAGTAAAACGCCGAAACTAGTTGATTCACCGTAATTCACATCTATTTTATTAATAAACACAAGTCAACAACATCCGGAGTTGGGTTCAATGTAGCTTCAAACCTTTTAATATTCACTATTTTTATGAGGAATTCCCCATTTCTAATATAAAATCTAACTAAATAAAATTCCCTAAAATCTCAGAAAATTTTCATTTTGCAGAATAGTGCATATACCATACATCACAGGAAAAACTGAGCCTTGTGTCGTTTTCGAGATTTGCTGCGCAACAGCACATTATGTAAGTCGGGCACAGTTAGTGCAATCAGTCTGTGCATCTCTGGTATAGTATATTCACAATCTGCTTGTGATAACAGGTGCATAGCACAGCGCAGTAAAACTTTGTACAGCCTGTACGCTCACACTCTCAACTCCCATTTGATATTTTGCTGGCGTCGCGCGACAGCACGTGCGCAACAAGTATCCTGACCCCCAGCCTGCGGGAAAGCCGTTTTGTGCGCACGTACTTTCCCACATACTGTCCCCCCTCGAGCAAATGGTATATGATGGCCAATGACCACAGCCATACCAGTCACAGCCACTGGCACATGAGAGGCACAGTGTAGTTGCGCGCCAGTATAAAAGGATATTCACGGTGTTACTGTGCTGCAATTGTGCTAGGCAGTGCATCAATGTAACCGTGCAAAACCCACTGGCGGATCAACGACGTAGCCTGGTATGTCTGGTATGGGGTGAGTCAAGAGGCATGAAACTGTTCTTTCCTAAGATAAGGCATTTCCTGTAGATTTACTATCTCTTAGATATCGATGTTGAATCCAGTGATACGATTATTTAACAATATTAAAGGCTATAGTTTTATGCAACTTTTTTGCACGACGTCGGACCAACGCACAATACAAACGGTTTCGATTGCACCACGAGTTTCGTGTTTATTAAACTTAGATTCTGAGCAACTCCTCAGGAGGTTCATTGCTAATTCTGTCGCAACCACTGAATGACATGGCATTCGCCGGCCCTAGCCCTTCCAAGCCAAAGCAGTATGGCATCCCGGTTGCCCCCAGGGTAGCCGGGCCGAGGGATTATCGGACCCGCACGGTTCAAATCTATAATGAGGGTAACCGTGATTACCAGGTGAGAAGGATCTGTAGAGATGATGAGGTGTGTCAGGATGGGTACATGCATCCAAACATACATTTTGGGAGATGCCGCCTCCTCGACAAAATTGGTTGTCAAACTTTACTTTACGTACACATACCAAGAAATGCTGTTCGGCATGTTATTCAAAAGCATGCCATCAGCGAAATCCCTGATCAGGATTTCGACTCTCGGCGTAAGCAGGACCAGTTCAAAATAGAAAATTACGATTTAACTGTTTTCCTGCACCAGGATATTGTTTCGCCGATTATAAGGGCGACACTGACCTACCCAGATAAAGTTATAAATGATAATGAAAGGAACTCGTATAAAGTCGAGAAATTATTAGACACAGAGATAGGCCATGGAAGTCTCAGTTGCCTCTATATTGCCACTGTTGTGGTGGGGCTGACCGAAACTTCTATGGCTGGTCAGGTTAGGGTGCATCACAACCTGGTTGTCAACCCAGTGTGCGGGGAGGTGGAGTTGCAATATATGTAGGGACTAAATGGGCACCATATGTATCACAACAACCTACCTTAAGCAAAATTACAGAGAATTTGGAGTTAATTACTATCTTTCTAGACAAGCCTGGATTTAAGAGAATGTCAATTACATCCCTCTATCGTCCACCTAAATCTAATCCTGCCTCCTCTGTGCTTGAAATATCAGATCTAGTTAGTACACTAATGCAGACTGGTCGCGAAATCTGGATATTAGGTGATTTCAACTTGGACTGGAATAGACGCAATCACGCTCAATTAAAGATTTTAAAGGACCAGTTTAAAGATCATAATTTGCATCAACTTATAAAGGGCTTTACCCGAAGCTCACGTTATAGTGGTACCTGTATAGATTATATTGTAACTAACTCAAGTTTTGTTCACGATTCGGGTGTACTGGATGACTACCTATCTGATCATTTCCCAGTTTTTGCCATACGTAAGAAGGATCGTAACCGTAAAGTATTTGAAACTAGATATTGTCGAAATTATAAAAAAATTGATGAGGATCGGTTTATACACTTGTTAAATTCAACTGACTGGACTTGTTTTAATGTTTCTTCTGATGTTGATGAAAAATGGGCAATTTTGTACAATAGGATAACTGATATTATGTCAGTTATGTGTCCACTTCGGAAGGTTCGTGCGAGTAGGAATCATCCACCATGGTTATCTGCTGAATTGATAGAATTAATGAAGGATAGAAACTACTATGCTAGACGTGCAAAGTGTACAAATAATGAATTTTATCTTAGTATGGCGAGATACCTTAGAAATAAATGCAATAGTGAAATCTGTAAGGCTAAAGGACATTATATTAAATCAAAATTGGACAATAACAAAAAAGACCCAAAACGTTTTTGGCGCGACATAAAGTCGTTATTACATAACCCAAGTGATAGTGTAATACATTATACCCTGAAGCGTGATGATGGTGAACTCGTTGGTACTGGTCAGGAGAGTAACTTCATTAATGAATTCTATGCAAATGTTGGCCAATCGATAAGTAATGAGTTATCCCATGTGGGGAATTGGGATGATGGTACTGAATTCCTTAACAATGTGGATGGTGAAATGTTTGATGAAATAACAATAGAGGAAGTTCTTCATGAGTTGGAACAAATTGAAGTCTCCAAGTCAAGTGGTCTTGAACATATAAGTTCAACTGTAATTAAAGTTGCGTTGATAGTCCTAAGGAATATGTTAACTGATATTTACAATTGCTCAATTACATCTGGCTGCTTCCCTAGAGCATGGGCCACAGGGAGCATAACGTCTATTCCGAAAGGAGGTGACTTGACAAGGACTACAAATTGGCGTCCTATAACTATTGTTCCGCTCCCCGGCAAGGTGTTTGAGAAATTGATCCATAAGAGATTGTATAATTATATTACTGACAATGTTTTATTAGATGAACGCCAATATGGTTTTGTCCCTGGTAGTTCGACACTTCTAGCCACTTATGATTTAACTGATGATATTTATAATAACTTGAACAAGGGTGAGCTAACGGGCTTGGTATATGTGGACGTCTCAAAGGCTTTTGACAGTATACACCATGGTAGATTAATAAATAAGCTTTCAATGATGGGTCTTCATATTAAAAGTCTAATGTGGCTTCGAAGTTACTTAACTCGAACTCAAAAAACGTTTTTCAATAACATGTTGTCTGAAAATTTAACTGTAACTGCGGGAGTACCACAAGGATCTGTCTTAGGTCCTTTACTGTTTATTCTTTACATAAATGATGTATTTACTGTTTTTGAAAGATGTAATGTGTTATTGTATGCAGATGATTGTGTAATATATACCTCTGATAAGGATGTCAACAAAGTGACCACTGACTTACAGGATGATTTGAACTTATTTGCCTTATGGTGTAGTGAAAACCGTTTAAAAATAAATGTTACAAAAACAAAAAGTATGCTGGTGTCTACACGTCAAAAATTGGAGAAAACTAATTTTTTGGGTGTTAGAATATCGGCTCAAAAGCTAGATCATGTAATTACTTATAATTATCTGGGTGTAACTCTGGATTCAGAAATGTCCCTTTGTACTCACCTCAATAATGTTTATGATCGTGTAAATAGAAAACTTTTTCAATTTAGTAAAATCAGACGGTACTTGACCAAAAAGGCTTCCATACAACTGTATAAACAAACTATTTTGCCGATTTTAGATTACTGTTGTTACCTTTATAAATCGAGTAATCAACGAGAGTATCTCAACCTGCAAAAGTTACAAAATCGTGGATTACGAACCAGCTTCGGCCATCCGCATGGATATCGTATGACTCGTATTGAGCTACATCAAGATTCGAAGCTTGCAAGTGTTCTGCAGAGATGTGATAAGCAATTGTTAATGTTAATGTATAGAAATAGTAGAATTGTTGATAAATTAAGAGTCCCTGTTAGACAAAATAGGAGTGCGCAGAAAATATTGTTTAAAACTGAGCGAATGATAAGTAAGAAGTATATAAGTTCTCCGTATGTTCGTGGAATATCCTTGTGGAATAAGTTATCACGCGAGTGTCAACATACTGACTCTAAGTTTGATTTTCAGAGGCGGATCTCTAAGGACTTTAGTACATATATTGAAGGTTATAAATAGTGTCTAACCCTGTGTTTTTACCTGACTGACAACTAGTCATGGTAATACAGGGTATACTATGATATATAACTTGTATACTATGTAATTGTTTATTTTCATAAATAGTGTCTAACCCTGTGTTTTACCTGACTGACGACTAGTTATGGTAATCCAAGGTGTACTATTATATATAACTTGTATTCTGTGTAATTGTTTATTTTTATATCTATAAATGTAGTGCCTTAGTTGTACCAAGACTGGCACGCTTGGAAGATCAGGTTATTTACCTGAAAGTTTTGCTATGAATAAACGCAATAAAAAAAAACAAAAAAAACCTGGTGACCGCATACCCCTCTCAGACCTTCACTCCTCTCCCGGCCTAAAAACCAGTGCAGGTCCGATAATCAATCGACAATGCAAGGTACTCAATAGAGTGCCGACTTAATAAAGAAAAAGAAAAAGTTCCTCCGTCTCCAATAAATAATGACGTACCTCCCAGTCTTATTCTTTTTTTATGTTACCCCCCCCACTTCTTCTAGCCCTCCAACAAATAAGAGGGCGATTGGATTCCCTTAACTTACTTGTGCATTTTTGTGGAGAAGCTATCAAAATATAATATAGGCATGTGATAGGCGGTTAGAGGGGAGGGAAAAGACATATGTTTGGTCATTCCCACGGCTAGAGACAAGGGACCTATGCCATCGCTTTTTGGCCATTACTCCCATTAAATTAAGATAGACCATATCACGTAACGCAATGACATCAGCATTGGCCACATATTTATTGACATAACTTTTTAATGAATTATCTTTACTTGACTTAATACTCAGACATCTGCTCCCATGACCCTGCGTTAACAAATAAAACCACGTAAATAATGTGGACCAGGCTGGATGTGGGGCTCAAGTGGGGGACCCGGGGGGGGGGGGTGGTTAAAGTAAAACTCGGCACAAAAGCAATTGATGAATTAATTTACCAATAACGTACCCCACCCCCCCTTTTTTTCCCCAAAAATTCTGAACCGCAAGTGGGCTATGTGGAACAAGTGAGTTGGAATACAGTATGGTGAATCTTGGATGGGCGCATTAATCCTTCTCCTATCGCAAACCATGTATACGCCTTGGAAATGTAAAGAACCATTGGCTGCGACCGTTGCCAATGGCACCAGGTACTACTTTTCCAGGTGGCGTCTTCCGGTATACCCCAGGTACGTAGGCGCGTGCAGGGTATAAGACTCGGCCCACGCGTGACCTAAATAATCTGGGACTAACGCGCCCGACCGAGCAGAAGAAGTAGCACCACACTCCCCTATCTTTCCAACGACCACACCAAACAGAATGGAAAACAGCAACAGAGCTTCCACTTCTACTTTGAGTGCCAGGTGAGTAATTCAAGTCAATACCCTATGGCGTCCAATAATTAACAGTTATAACGCGAGTCCATGCACTTCTCGGAAGTTCACCGTGTTTGTAAACATCAGTATCTGGGTCACAGCTGGTCGGAACAGCTGATCTCTGTTTACACCCCGCCCCACCACAATCTACATATGCATGTACAACACAACTTAACCGAGTGCTTCTTTATACCCATGACGTACTACGGGCGTGTTAATAGAGGAGTATAGTTATAATGTATTAGGCGGAGTAATTAATATATTGTGATATGTTTTTTTACCATGAGCTTTATGAAAGTACGATTTTTATTGTTCCAGCCCGGAATCCAAGACGCCAAAGCGGCCGAGGACGCCTGAAACACCAACGGCCCTGTTAAAGTCAAGGCGGCGGCTCCGGATGGACGAAGCTGCTCCTACCTATGATGAAACCCCGTCCCCTGAGCTGAGACAATCGGACACTGAAAGCTTCACGGGGTCATTGTTTTTGTTGTTGCTTATTATACGTTCAAGACGGTATGGAGCAATTCACCCAAGTGTTTTTAAGCGTTAAAGTTCATTTGACCGTATGATTAATTAAGGTGGATAAATGGGATTTGTAACCATACCAACTAAACATTTCCAGTAATACTGGCCCATTCGGCCAATTGGAAAGGACAGAAACAAGGTGTCTTCAACCAACCAGATAATAAATTGAACATTTTGCATGGAAACCCAGGCGCAGTTCCTGACTGACACCTCCACTTTCACACTCTACTTGTGAATGTGTAGGTGTGACCTACACCTTACAGTCGCCTTTCACAAGCTGCGCAGCTTTTATAGCATACGCCAAATGGAAAAGAAAACACAAACATCAAGTACTTTTTTCCTTTTCTAGCCATTCATGAGCACATGCATCCATTGTTAAGTACTTGAAGCACAACTTGATGTTGACTTTCAATTTTTGATTACAGCTCGGACCTCTTTGGCAGCAGCCCAGGGGACAGCAGCGTGCACAGTAATGCGGACTGGGAGTGCTTCCTTGCGGAGAAGAACCCTCAAAGGTAATTATAGGGACGACCCCCGAACTATTTAATGACTGGCAATCAACCTGTTACTATTTCAATGGATTTTAGATGCATAATCTTATGGTGTTCATTTACAAAAAGAGATATATAGAGTGGTACCTGCACAACTGTTAAGCCTTCATTATTTCCTAAAACTCTAGTTTAAACTTGAATGCAATAAAAGACATGCCGAGGCAGTATATATACGGACTGCGATATATGCCGAAAGGTTATAAACAAACTTGTAATTTATTTAACTAGAGAGACCGGAAGTACCTGAAAAATGCGCATGATGACGAAATGGACACGTACAACGGGGAATTCCGTGTATTTGCTCCGCGAAGTGTATTCTTCGACACGAAGTATAGGTATGTATTAAAATCACAAGGGGTCTTATAATTTGTCTCATGATAGTAAGGTCAAAAATAATATAAAGCGCATGTCATCCCTCGTCTATCTATAGTCCGTATATTTCACACTGATGTTCGGTATTGAACAAAAGTGAAAAAAACATTTGTAAAAGGCCATGGTGAAATATACCTGTTGTGCAGCTACTGCAACGCTGTGTTTCACCCGGCGTGTGCCCAATATGAGCCTGCATCGATGCTGGTGAGCGAGGTTATCTGTGAGAGGTGTGCAACAGAATAGGTGAGTGTATGTTTAAGGTTAGGCGATTTTAACTAAAACACTGTCGACTCTGTGATAGAACCCATATGCATGCTCGAAACAAGTAAGAGCTGTTTACCCATTACAGTGATTTTTAGATCTAGAGGAGTATTAGTTAATTGCACCCCTTACACGGACTAGGGTGGCTAAAAGTGAGGTCCCTACATAAGGACATGCATGAGGACTGTACGTGTAATATTATATGTCATTAGTTATATATCTGTTTATATATCGGCCGGGCTAATTTCAGTTAATGATTGTTGTTTGAGTGTGTACTCTGGAATGTATAACAGACTGTTTTACTTTTCATCCCAGAACAGCGACTCCATAGGCCGGCGTGTGCCTGACGGTGACAACTGTTCCTTAGGCGCCAAAAATGATGACGGTTGCAGCTAGCTGCTAAAGTTATACTGTGCAAACCGATGGCTGCTGTATTTAATTATATATATATATATATATATACGTATTTACTATACCAACAGTGTGATTTATAGTTTGAGTTTACATAATATTATTTATTTATGCCTGACAAGATTTGTGAATAAAGTTTGTGCGTTTGCAAGAAGAACTTCAGCGAATTTGTTGTTTTGTACATGTCTTAGAACAGAGGTGGGATGTCTGTGGCAAACACATGAATTATAGTTTTGGAGAGTGATTTTTTTTAAAGTTTTATTTTTTAATAACATCAGGGTTTCCCCTGGTTTTCAGTGTATTAAATGAAAAGAAAAATAGTATATGAACATTCAAAGTTGAAACAAGCATCAAGTGATTGACTACAATATATTGAGCAAATACCAGTTTGTTATCTCAGCGCGCAGTCAGATCCAAACATGATAATAACAAATACTAGCAAAACGAATTACTTGTATCAAAGCATCACTTCCTTTTGCAAACATCTACAAATCATGCAGTAGATACAAGCAATCTAGAATGATTTTAGAACCATCAGTGCGATCTATATCAATAACATTTATATTTCTCATAAATTCAAAAATAAATGATATATCAAAGCAAACTATCACAAACAGTAAACGGTACAATCAATGTCATATACCATACCAAATAATGATAACCTAAGTGTCTATTTCTAATTACTTCAGCTGAGAAAATCTCTATAGCGTCTGTAAATTTCTTTGATACAACGCTTAAATATTAATATTATCTGACTTGAACAAATTTGTAACTCCACATCCAAAGTATCCCATATGGTGGAACCAATGTAAAAGGGACTTCTCATATAACTTGTTGAAAGTTTAGCAGGCAAAATAAATTTCTTTTTCAAGTGTGAGCGGGTAACGCAAACTGGTTTAGCAACCATATGTTCCTTAAGACTTCTAACATACATCCAATTTAATATCTGAGCGCGCCAGATGAACGAAGGCGCGTACCGATCCCAGGAGATTTATCGCCTCCAACTGAGATATGTGGTGGTGGGCGGGCATCCTTGCCAGGTAGCAGTAGGAGTAGAACCTGGCGCCGACCGTGGCCCCGCCCCCTTGAAGGCAGGAGTCGGCCCATATCCGTATGACCGTCCTGCAGTGCGGGATCATGGACCTTACATTGTTGCTGGCTAGGTAGCGGGAGAACCATGCTAGGTCGGCCTTGACATGCTGAGTTATGATCTGGAGTGTAGGGTAGGTAGGGCCACGCTGAGTAGTCATCTAGGAGCTCGTGGTTGGGGTTGGAGCCTTGATCGGTATGGTCGTTGGCGAGGTGGTAATCAGAATTATCAGCGGGTGTCTATACGGACCTGTGTGGTTGATCCGCTGGAGGTGCGGGGCACCCCACCCAGGCCATAAAGTCGGGCCACGGGGCAGGGCCCACGTTGCCGGAGTCGTCGGTCGTGGGGTACGGACCAGAGGCGGGGCCCGTGGAGTTGGGATCTGTGATGTCATCCCAGGGGAGCCCAGGTACGTCCAGTGCCAGTGGGTGGGGCACGTGTACACCTTTGACCCGAATGGGAGTGTCGGAGTGGAAGCTCGCTGCAGCTGAGGTGGGAGCGGAGTAGGGGGGTCCCCGCGGACGGGGGAGGCATACGGTTCCCGACCTCCATCAACGGGCGTACTTCCTGGTTTGTATTCTGTCTTCGGCGGAGAGCGTCCACTGCATCCTTGTACGGATGGAACCTCCTGGGGGACGGTGTCCGGACTCCCATCCGCTGCGATGGATCGCTGGGGTTGCGGTGTGGTTCTGGAATCGGTGACGCGAGCATCCGAGGCGGCACGTGGTAGGCTGGTGGCCGTAGGGGCGGGCTGTTTGCACCCTGCGTGACGGGCTCCACTGGGCTGCTCAGGTTGGTGAAGTATGTCGGGGGCCACATGCCGGCCGCCGAGGTCACCGGGGTGCTGTTACAGGTATCTTCTTCGGTGCCAGGAGACCTCGGTCGATGAGAAGGCGTTGTTCTCCCGGCTGGTCTTCGTTGTTGTTGTGCTTGCTCGGACATGTTGCTTTTTCAGCTTCGCGGAGTGCGGCTGCTCTGATTGGTCGCTTTGCCGTATGTTGACACTGCGCATGTGGACTGTTTGTAAACACTGAAGCAAGTGGGCTTCACCTTTTAAGCTTTCATTGTTAACTTGTTCGGGAGCATACCTGGGGTTTTGTTGTATAGCAGTGGGGGCGGGCATAAGCAAGAATACAAAATGGCCCCACTTGAAATAAATGATTTCATACCGTTACCCTGAGAATGGGGAAGTGGTGGATTTGGGAGGTGGATTAAGGGGGGGTGGGGGGGGACGTTAGAAAACCACCTAACAAGCAATTCATTGAGCGTGAACGCTAACGTGAACGCTGTTGCTCACGGTTTTGTACGCGCTGTACCTTTTAGTCTCGTATAAAGAGCCCCGTGGTTTCTAACCTGCTTCAGACTAACCCAGGTATGGCTAGAGTACCGTCACTCATGCTGACTATTCTGCTTAGCCTAGGCGCTGCCCATTCCACTGGAAAAAACATCTTTCGAACCAACTATGGGGTTGTCTTTGAGACCAAACCATACGTGTACATTGGCAAGGACTACTTCACCACCGAGGTCGATATTATTCTACCTCAGCCTCCCCTTCCCCCGTCAGCACCTCCCTTCTACTGCAATCGGGACTCCACCTTACGAATTGGTTTGGAAACCAGTGCCAAGAAATGCAAGCAATGGCTGAAAAGATATCAAAGCGGACTAAAAGTAGTGAAAGAAATTGTTGAAGCGCACATTCGCACAACCAATCTTTCACGCAAGTCCAGGAAGGCGCGGGCACTCATACCAGAAATTGGCACGGCCGCCAAGGCTCTATTCGGTACTGCCACGCTCGACAACTTAACTCCACAGAAGGTATTCAACCAACAATTGGCTCATGCGGACCAGATGACCGCCGATGAACTCATATTCCTTGATGAGAAAATAACTGCAGTACTGCAGGTAGTAGACTCTAGCCTGGAACTGCAACTTCGCACCAATATGGAAAACAACGATTACATTTACAATATTTCCGAAGGACTCCAATCTTACATGACCACCCAGGATTACATTGTAGGGTTATTGCACGACTTGCAAGAACTGCGCCTGCTCCATTATCAACTGGACTACTCCATTGACACTCTTGTAAAGGATATTCGCAACCTACAGGAAAATAAGCTGAGTCCTTCATTGATAACTGAGACCGAAATGAACAAGATACGCAAGCTTTTTCTGTCCAAAACAAATAATTCAAAGGTTCATATCCCTAATACTGTCGACATGTATGAGAGTGTAACTGTTCATGGGGCTCCGATCCTACATGGTAATGTGCTCAAAATATTTTTAAAGGTTCCTATTATGTCTTTTGACCAGATGTTTAAGGTTCTTAAGGTGAACTCATTTCCTTTGGCTTTCCATGGGCATTTTACTCGACTCGCAAACACCCCGGCTTATTTACTAATTTCTCCAACACATTACACATCGTCTTCAAACTCCAAACTAGACGAGTGCACTTTGCAGTTTTGCCAATATGATTTTGCACTTAGAAGCATATCACCGACGTCTTGCTTAATGGCAATATACCTATGTGATCACGCTTCCATGAAACAACTTTGTGATTTTAAACTATTTATTCAACCGAGTTTCAGAAGGTCTAATATTGAAGTGTTATCGACAGGGACGTACATGTTGTCGCACATAGACGAAGTCAATATAACCTGTCCGAACGGGACGACAACCCACCCCGGATGTGAGTCATGCGTTCGCGCGTTTCAATGTGGCTGCCCTGTGAAAGCAGACGACTGGAGCATTCCAAGATCTAATGTTAACTGTCTTCCTGGAACTCAAGGTCCTCTATGTACCGTGTATCCAGTGAACTTGGCCAGTCTCCAGCACCTGAATGTCTCACTCAGCGAACTGGTTGGTCCAGACCATTTTTATGCAAAACCGTTTCCAATCCTACCCCTCAGCATGGAGATGAGACGTCGCCAGGAAACCTGTTTGTGCAGGCGAAGCAGAATTTTGTTTCCCTCAAAAGGTACATGGAAGAAATGAAAATGAACACCGAAGAGTTCAAAAAACATCGGGCGGAGCTTGACCGTTCGAATCCTTCTATTGATTCTGCTGGGGTGCATAGCGTGGTGGACAGAATACACTTTGGACTAACCTTTGTTTTAACACCGATAATGTTTGTGCTGTTGTTAATTTTACATGTAAGACAACGGCGGCTAGCACGTGCATGCACCGTGAAGGCCGTTTCTGTATAAATAACACACTGATTAAGTGATTTGTTCTGCATAATCTGAAAGTGTACGCGTGTGCAAAGATTCCGCATTTAAGTTTGAATAAACGCATACATTTCTAACCAGGAAGGTTATGTAAACAATGTTTGGCCACACTGTGCAGTTGATCGGGGTCAATGCAAAGTACGTCTTATGGTTTAGGACTAATTTCCTTGAAGTTGGGAATTGTATTTAATAACTGAGCGAAATAACACCCACAACTGGCGAACTATACATTTTTTGTGTAAATGTTGCAATAAAACACGAATTCAGGACCTCGTTCAAAACAATGCAAGTTGTGTTTATTTTCAAACCATTTTATTCACATAACCAACTTTGTTTCCAATAAAAACAACTTCAGCAAATCAAAACAGTGCGTTACAGATCTAAAACTTCCAGGCTACCGCGGCAACTACCAGACCGTCTTAAATAAACACACTCGCAAGCTTGTTATTTGGTAATTGGTAACCAGTCCTCTTATAATTAGTATCCAACACACGAGTCTATGTTGGTGATATAGTATTGTTTTTGAGCTCCGATCAACTGACTCGTGATGTGGTTGGTGGTGTCCTGGAGGCAAAGTGCATATTGTTACTGGGCCCGAGGAAGCGACCAAGTAATTCATCGCGAGAGGAGGCCTGGTCGTTTGAGCAGCATCTGGGGGCTCACCACCCTGTCATTGACTTGCAATATTAATTGCGTGTCGGCCGGAATGGGGGCTAGTGGTAAAGTGATGGACTCCCGCCGGCAGTAGATCCTTAACCAGAACTCCGCGGGGGCCGTCTGTCGACGACCGCACAGCAGACTGCGGACAGACTTGACTAGTTTGGAACAGCTCCTACAAAATTGCCACCCGAGCCACACGGTCAAGGCCAGCACCAAAACTCAGTCTCGACGGGGTTAGTAGGGAATGGTTTCGCCGTAGGCCGGGACCACTCTGCAAGCCACGTACATGTGTCCAGACTAGTATTTAGCAGGGCGTCCATGTCCATGGTGAATGGGTTGTGTCTGAGTCCAGTGTAGGCAGGTGTATTTGTACCCATTGACTGCCCGGCTAACCCCACCTGTATGACTGGGGAAGTGGGCTTCATCCAGTCACGGATCTCAACTGGCTTTAGGGCTCTAGTCACTGTTTCTTTGGTGGCTTCTCCGGAAGAAGTTCAAGCCATCACACTCAGTGGACAGGCGTAGGGGCACGGGGTTCCCATGAAAAAGGGGGTGGCGGTGCCCGATGATTGGGGGTGGTTTCCCCTTAGCGACTCCAAGGTCGCACCTTCCCACGGTTATTTTGGCGTCAAAGAGCGCATCGCGCGCCTTCAAAGTAACGCAGTATTCCTGTGTGTTGTCTTCCCTGGGTCGCGCACTAGTCCGTTCTTTAAAGGGTTTTCTTCACCAGTCCTTTCGTTTACACAGTCCCTGTAAGCGCGCCCCACCTCCCCACTGAAGGGGTTTCCATGAAAAAGGGGGTGGCGGTGCCCGATGATTGGGGGTGGTTTCCCCTTAGCGACTCCAAGGTCGCACCTTCCCTCGGTTATTTTGGCGTCAAAGAACGCATCGCGCACCTTCAAAGTAACGCAGTATTCCTGTGTATTGTCTTCCCTGGGTCGTGCACTAGCCCGTTCTTTAAAGTGTTTTCTTCACCAGCCCATTAGTTTACACAGTCCATGTAGGCGCGCCCCATCTCCCCACCGAAGGGGCTTCCTTTATTCGAATGCATGGTGATTTCCTTTTTTTCTCTAAGGCACGTGCCCACCACGGTTGGCCGGTCGCCCGTGGGTACAAATACCCAGTAAGAACTGGCATATTGTCACTCTGGGCACTACCAGCAAAGAGAACATAACCAACCAGATCTAGGAACATGTCGCATGAAGACCTTTTGGATTCCACCCCGGACCTTAGTACCAATGTATACCAGGGGATGGGCACTGGGCAGATGCAGCTGTACGATCTAGACCTTAACATGCCCCCGCCCCCGCCAAACCTGACCAGCAGTCCCATGCCCAGTACTTCCAGGGCCCTGTCAACGGCAAGCACGTCCATGGCCAGCTTCAACGTTCACCTGGAATACTCGGCTGCGTCAGAGACTGGGACTGATGTGTCATACGAGCAGGCCGCTTTCAGCAGCAGCCAGCCGACCGAGGGATCTACGGGCAGCGAGCAGCCGACCAGGACCTGCAGCAGCCAGTGCATGATGTCCTCTGAAATTGACACGGCAGATATCCAAGAATTGCTGGAACAAGCCAGTAAGGAAGCCGAAGAGAGGACGAAGGCGGCGGTGCAGGAGCGGATAGACAGGAATGTGGCTGATGCCGTGGCTGCTGTCTCAGCACAGGCCAAAGGCCCCGCTCGAGCACCAAAACGTGCCCTAACGCCCCTGACGATTACGGAAGTCAGCGTGAGTATATATATTCCTCTTGCTCGCCAAGCACCTAGTGCCATTAGCTTCACAAAAATTTAGGCTATACTTACCATATATATACCCAATAACGGTGAAATGTTGGAAACCTTCTCTACAGTTGTTGTTCATGCTTCCATTCACGTTTAATAATCTCATGCACCAGCATTGTCATGGTACACCCGAATGAAAAAAATAATCTCAATTTCCTCTCTGTACTTATTCCAGCGTGGGGTCCTCGACAACTACAATGCGTGGGCTTCAGCACACAATAACTTGAAGTTCGACGTGTCAGAAGGGTGGGTTTTGGTTACGGTGGTGGTTTAATAATATATCCATCATCTGTCAAGTCACATGGTTAAATCAATTTTTCCGTCTATTTGGCAATTAATTTACATAGTGTTTTTTTGCAATCAGTAAGTTTTTAAAATCAACAAGTCAAGCGACCTAAGATGCTGAATTATATTGCCTTTCATAATTTCACTTTTAAATTAATGCAACTAATTGAAATGAACATCTACGATCATTCCCTTATCACCCTTTATATTGATTTTCAATTTGGCTTTTTCCAATTGATTTCACAATTGTACCCTTTTCAGTGCGAAGTTTACCGACCCCCACAACCAGGCAGTGGCTGCAAGTGTGCTCTCTGACGTCCCGTTGGGCTATCCTGAGTACAGCCGGGAAGACATACTGAGTAAGTATTGTAGCAGATAATAACTCTAAGTTTCATTAATATAATTATTTTATGCTTTACATCTAAGTAATTACATGCAGATTATTCACTCTCAAATATACCAGGCCGTTGAACCTTTCCTTCAATGTAATCGAACTTAATTTAACTTTTTTTCAGACTCGTGCAAGGCACACTACATGACTCACTACACCAGGGCCCGAGAAGAGTGTAATGGACTTATTCCTGGTAGGAAGAAGAGGTTACTTGTGCGACATCATCGGGGCCAGGTTGGTTTCGTTTAACACTGTGGTTGAAGTGTTTCACGTGGCTATGAAATTGGTTGTTCTATTTAATGATTTAACCAATACATATATAAATACATGTAGTACAGTAGTACATGTCCCTCTGGTAGGTGTAAACTTTGGACCCTTAAACGGTTCGACATTAAGTAAATTCGCCAGGTATTTTGGAGAATCTTTTTGAATTACAATCAATTAATATATATGTAATACAGGTCCACTTATCCTTTTCAGAAAATTCGTCGCCGAAAGGCCGCCCTGGATTTAACCAACTGGGACGCAGAAAAACGCGAACGGGTCAAGAAGGTCTGGATTACACCAGCGGGGAGGACCGCGACCCCACCGTCGGCACAAGGACCCGCAACATACTGCCGTTAGTGTGGGAGAGCCCCGAGCTGACGGATGTCAAGGCCGAGCTGGACCGCCTCGAACGCACGATGGCCCTGAACGGTCGCTCGCCAGCCAGCTGAAGACTAACCGGTCTGAGAACCCAGACCCCGATAAGCCAAACCCGCCAGCCGGTGCGCCCAAGTGGACGGTGCACCAGCCTCCCCAGACCAACGGTGACCCCACAGTTTAGATGTTAAAGTTTTGATAATAGTATATGCAGGACAATCGCACCATTATAGCATTGACGACTGACTGCCTGACATTAAGTTTTATAACAAGAATCTAATGGGGAGGAATTTATCTTTTTAATGCGTGTAGCCCATACTTGCGATTTAATGACGAGTACTTTATAGATATTTTCAAAATTAAAAGTTACATTCGAGCGGATGACGGGGTCAGGAGAGGCATTATGTAATAACCCCCTACCAACATAGGGCTACACTACTCAGACTGAGTTTTGTTTCCAGGTGCAGCCTCCACCGGAGCGTGACTGCTGACCTTTGTTTGCAGAAGGGACTATATGGTCGTATTTTTGAGGATTTGCTGTTCCTTAATTACCCGCTATGGTGTCATATTTGTAATGTTTTGTAAGGAGGTTATAAAATTTGTATGATATGGTTTTGCAAGTTACTATATGGCCATGTCTTTATTAGTCTGTTGTTGCATTGAATTTTAATTATATAAGGTTCCGCTACAGTGCAAACATTATGTGTTATAACCGCGGCCTGGTTAATTATTTAAGCCCGACTTCTGTGTTGTATTGTACCTGTGAATGTTATAATTACCTATATGTACAGAGTCCCTCAATAAACAACTTTATATGCAGCACCCTATTTAATTACCCGCTTTGGTCAATTTTATTTTCGACTAGGCCTATATATTCTTCAATCACGACGCTATCAATGTATGACCCAATTATTGTACAATTGCGGTTATTTTCTTTTTTGACAAAAATATTGATACGGATGATACTAGTGGAGGTTGCCCTTATTTTCAAGGCTATGAGCCCAGTTCCCCTGAACATCAAACAACCGATGGCGAAGAAAAGTACAGAGAACCAATGGAAACTCAGTTCTTCGTTTTCGATGGGACAACTACTGATATATAGCTCTTGTACCAAGGTTGTTGCGAGAACTGGCATATACATATATAATCTTTAAAAACACGCATGTCCGTATTATGATACCGAGGAAAGATTGGATTTATTCCCATATATAACAGCATCATAACCCAGGGTAACGGCGATCTTAATTCAGTTAGGAGAATAGCAAATGACTTTATTCCAGACCCACAGGCCGAAAAAACCCAACAATACTGCTATGTAAACAGAACGCAATTTCTACAGATTAAAAATAATTTATTGTAGGGCAATCACAGGGACAATTCTAGCACCAACTATATATATTTCAAGCCGTAAAAGGTTTGTCGCGCATCAAAAAAAGAAGAAAGAACACGGCCGTCAGTTGCAGACCAGCTGCTAACCCTAGAGTACAAAAAATACACCAAAGACCGTTAAAATGTTACATACGTTAATAAACCCATCAGGCAGAATATCTGCTAGGACTCCATGTGTTCCATTAGGCTTAAATGGGTTACAACTCATAGAACTTTCCAGTAATATCAAGTACAAAATCAAGTTGATATACAGATCAGGCAAAAAATAGATAATACCGGCTAGAATATTTACGACTCCAGTATATCAGTGAGTTTAAAAGTACTAGGCTCCCATAAGTTGTGCGTTATCCAAGTTCCGTCCTAGTGTTCAAGCCAATCTAGTTCATATACCAACATTATGATTGGAAGATTCAATATAGACAATTGCAGGTTGCAGAAGGCAAATTTGACGGTGTACGTGGCCCTTAAGCTTGTTGGCTCGTGTAGAGGGGGTACGGTTTGGGTCCAGACATGTACACTATAGCTAGTCTCTGGATGTGCAGCTGCACATCTCCGGGTCAGCCACACCTTAATTGCTGTCAGCGCATTTATTGCACGAAGGTAGTATTTAAACCCGTCAGACCATCAGACTGGTTAAGTCAGCCACAGGTCAGCCGCAGCTTCTGGTCCACGCCACAGGGACCGTCCAGTCAGGAAGGAAGCTGTGTGTAGTGGCATGGCTGGGCACTGGCAGATGAGTGAACTGGAAATGTGTGCCTCCGGAAAGCCACACCAGTCTGGTGGGCTGGAGGGCTGACACTACTGGAAATTGAATTCGTAATAACATTTAAGAATCATGAAGATGTGATACTATCGGCGCAGGTTACATGAACCAATTGCAAAGCACAGTGTTACTGAAATTGTAGATGTCGTTTAGCCTATAGCCTGCCGGCTAGTGGCGCGACTCTCACAAACCCAGAATACAGAATATTCTGTGCCTGATCGACCTTACTTTTTCACTAACTAGTAGTATCTGTCCTGACATATTACTGTCAAGTGAAAATGTAAAATGTACATGTAAATATTATAGTTCAAGATTAGAAGTTTCCTACTTAGTTTTAAGTATTTCAATTTATTGTGGTCTAGATGCGCTCCAAGTGGTCGGAGACCACAGACCCCAAAAACGTAAACCTCCCAGCTGGCACGGCCAAATGGACCATGCGCCAGCCTCCCCTGGCCAACCCTGTAGTCGCGGAACTAGAAGAGTTGTAATAGCATTAACCAACTTTCGATTTTATATTATTTAAGTTTGTAATATATATATATATATGTATGTCATGTTGGCTTAATAAATAATATGAACAAGAACACTGCCGAGTTTGTTTGGGTGTACCTTCAACACGATAAACGTTCCCTCCGTGCATTAGTATGTTCTAATCGATATCATGGACCCTTCCTGCTATGTTTCCCATAGGTCACACATTCTATGCTGACTACTCCCGATGTTCTAACCTTTTTAAAGAACACAGTCTATGTCTAATATGCACCATTTTCGAGTTAATGTATTAGTACATAGTCTTATGCATGCTTTAGTACACGTCTCAACTCTGGTAATCATGGTTTGGTGGTAGGCTCCCTCAACTTCCCGTCTCGACTTGCCGTCCATGAGGCCTTGAACACTCCTCCTTCCTTCCCGTCAACAGGCTTAGGACTTCCCGTCTCGACTTCCTGCCCATGAGGCCTTGAACACTCCTCCTTCCTTCCCGTCAACAGGCTTCTTTGATGTGTCCGAAACCATTGTACGGTTAGATTAAACACCTCAGTAAATGGGGTAGCCCAGAATTAGTTGTACTAATCATGCATATGGTTAGTGCGAATGCAAGGAGAAAAAGTTCAGTTCCTTACTTTCATGGAGAAATGATGCCCCTGACGTTGGTGCAGTGCTTTGCGTCAAGGCCTAGGGTCGCAGTCCAGTCCTGCTGGGGTGGGGTCGCCTACAGCGGTAGCCTACAGCATGCCTTTTTGGAATCGGCAGAGGAGTTGTGGATCAGCTGGGCAGTCTCTGCAAAAGGTCGGTCTGTCCGGATCCGCTTCTTCTAGGCACAGCTGTCGAAAACAGGATTAGAATAAATGTATAGTTTGACGATGCGGTAAATATGTCCATGTGTTCCAGTTTAAGGTTTTACTGTTCTTTGTAATCTTTCTGCATACAGTAACACGCACGGCAAATTTTTGAACTCATACATTAAACAGACTCGGCCGTGTCTGAATCAATTTGCTCTAAACCGTGTCAAAGAGTGTAAGTCTTACTCCACCATTAGCCCTGAAACAGCAAAGTATCATTATACCACCCATAGCAGTGGGCGTGTTAGGTAATATTTTTGCGCCCACCTCATAGTTTCCCTTCCCCTTCTGGCATGTATATAAGTGTAAGTCAGGGGGTGTTAACTATATTGTGTCACAATAGTCCCGTCTGCTCATAGTTCTCTTAACACGCCCAACCTTGTCGGCGTGTTAACGTACCTACCCTCCATTCAGGCACCAATATAATTGCCAGCAGTGGCGTACCCAGGCACCCCCTCCCCCCCGCTCAGGGCAGGAGGGGGGGGGGGTTCCCATGGTGTGCGGACCCCCCTCAGATTTCTCAAATTTTACGCAATTAAACTACCAATAAAGGGAATTATCCAAATAAGGGGTTTCTGGAACCCCCTCAGATTTATCAAAGTTTGTATGCCTATAGGGGGAATGTGGGTTGTATTTGATGGCCGCGCTTTACCAGTGTTCTACTCTCACTGTACTTAGAAGTTAGAGATTAAAAGACTGTGTTTCACTCTGATCTAGTATATTTCTAAATTTAGATGAAAGATATAATTATGACTCACACTATCTTTTCAATACTCTGTACAATCGGCCGTAGACTGCCAGGTACACACAAAACATAGTTTAGCGTGAAGCTGTGATTTAAGGTAAATTCTAACCTATAGCTATCATGCTCCCGAGGTTAACTAGTGTTACTATATAAGAATAAAAATAAAAGGACATTTGACACAAAGTGTAGTTATAATTCTAGTGTACTATTTTATTGCTGAATCGATTATATTAATCTTTGTCCTCGGCGCACCACTCGCACAACACCTCGGAGCACATGATGCTGGCAGGCTCGCCCCCCTCACAGTCGGCGTGGTAGCACCGGCCGCAGTAGTTGCAGACCAAGTACATTCTGAAATATTAAGGAGGCATGTTTAAATACACATTTGTTTAAATTTTGTGCACGAACTAATCGGACCATCATCAATCACAATCTTTAGTAACTGTACGAAATTTGGCGTTCACTCCAACGTCAACATTAAGATTCTATGCCCTCGTTATTTTTTGCCTAGTAGCATCATCGAAAATCATTGCCGCTATATAATATTATTTATTATGAAAAAAAAAACGGCGTACCTGTAGTTGCCATCCAAGAATATGGCCTGCGGTTGTGTGGCGTGTTGGTCTTCGGCAAACGTTTCCATCGCCTTCCACCTTTGGTCCGTTAAGTACTCCTCCTGCTCCTGAAAAAAATTGTGTGGTTATAGTTAAATGTGCAAAAGTCAATTTTGCACTTACTACATACCAGCGTGTCCCTCGTAATATTGGCAAATTTCAGAACAATTGTACTCGTGAAATCGCCCCACTCATCATTTTGTTTTGTTTATACATATTTCCCTTAATACGCTTACATGTTTTATTTCCCCCTTAGCTTCATCGTGTAAATACAAATGTACCAACCTGGGTCGGATCCTCCGAACAGTAGACGCACGTCCACTCTGATGGGCCGTCCGGGAGCTGCTGTTGGTCGTGGGTCCTGGAAAAAATTTCAAAAATCATCACACCGTCCATCATTTCAACATAGGTGGTCGAAACTACCAAATCATCGGCATGTCAATTTTTCTCACCCAATCTCTGTTTCATGTTATTGTGCCAGTCTGATAAATTTGCAATTTTTAAATTGTCAAAAAAAGAGCCTGTTGTTTCAGCATGTTACATGAATTCGAGCGACCACAACTATGTCCGATCGCGAGTCCGTCGTCGGGTTTTAGACAGTGTGCATTATTTGGCATGAAGATAGTCACCTCTACCAGATAGTAAGTTAATAATTTTCTTTCCATGCTTCTCTTCTATCCCTGTCTATCAACAGTGTTGAACAATTTAAACCTACTTAGGGGTGAACTGGGGCGCCCACTCGGTCCATTGGGGTTCCGTCCAGATCGTTTTCTCCTCTTCAATATTTTTCTCCTCACGCGGTGTCCATGCCTGGGATTCCTCTTCCTCCTCCGACAGCACATGGTTGCTTGAATGAGCCAAAAAACAACCTTCAAGTGTCTGGAATTGGTTATCTACGTGTATGTGCAGAAAAAGAAAGAAAATAGAAAATATGTACCCAACGTAACAGCTATTATCCACACCCTTATACATTTGTTAACAAACACTCTATATATGGAAGTGTAACCCCCAAGTCATTCTCCCGCAAAGCCTGAAAAAACACTACTTCTCTATATAGGCAAGTTATCTTATCAAATTATAGGCAAGTTATCTGATTCACCTACCGGGTTTTCTGCGCGGTCGCCATTGTTCAAAATGTGGCGCTTGCGTTTAATATCAGCAAACTTCTGCGTACGTCTTTTATGGTCCTGAGGCTGGCGCAGGACTGTGTGTGTGCAAGTGGTGGGCACATCCTTATAAAGCTGGTGCCCCCCCCCCGTCGTTATACAAGGGGCAGGTAATGAGGGGCGATCTAGGTCAGCCGAGAAGCCTGAGCGACCGGTGTCAGGTGTTACATAAGGTGTCGCTCGCGCAGCCCTGGCAGGAGGTGACACCTGACTCAAGAAAACACCCGTAAATGCACACAGCCCCACACCCCCAGCCTGTGAAATAACTTCAGAAAACGTACCTCAAAGTCGCACATCCTGGCACCGTAACTTTGTGAAGTAATTTCCTACCTTTTATTTTAAATTTGAAAGTAGTCACATTATAAGGTTTAGGGCGTAATATAATTATTCCTCCCATTAATACACTACTTCAACACAAATTTTTATTAAAAAAATGTTGCTTTTGTTGGCAAAAGCATCTAAAACACATTATCGTAACAATGCATATAAAACACCGGACAGTGTCCGAAATTAAGCTGCTGCGCCCTATAGGCCGGGCCTATAGGCCTGCACCCGGCGTGCACACTCACACTCGTGAGTCTGCACACTCACACTCGTGATTCTGCACACTCACGGCCAGGTGCGCTATTTTTAAGTTTTGCACCTTTTTTATACATGTGCACACTTCTCATGGAATTTTTTCATTCCCATATATCGGGGGGTGCATATCCAAAATTTGTGGTGCACAATCTCAGTAATTCTGCATACGTTTTCAGCTTAATTTCGGACACCACGAGTTCGATATATCTATAGGTCCTCTAGATCTACAAGAAGTCGTGGCGCCGAAGGGGACATGCGATCATATTTTCTTTTTCAACCACATATCCAAAATATCCACTTATCCGCATAACAGGCAGGAAAGATGCCCATGAAGGTTGCTCGAACTTTGCCTTGTGCCACATTGTATAAGGACTTATGTATCTGGATGCGACGGTGCTGTGTTGGTACCACTTCACAGCTGCAAACAGATGTTGCCTCTTCTTCCCGGTTGTCAGACATTGTACGTAATGTTTCATGTAGTGGGTGGCGATGCACGGGCAACGTTCAAAAGCGCCAACTTAACGGTCTTGCCATTTGGGCAATCCTTGGTTATAAGCCTTTTTCCCCGATTCCAGAATTCCTTGAGTTCGTCGACTAGGGGCCTCAGAAAACTGGTAAGGTCGGCAGGTTCTTTACTTAAGTTTGGAATGATACCGTATAGTATGACGTTCTCAAGTCTGTACCGCTCATTTCTGGGTAGGTTAAGTATTGTTAGGTAAATGCCCCCTACTGACATCGAAGCTTTCCGAGAGAATGGTTGAAACCAATCGATATTCATCTGAAGAGCCAAGTTGTTTTCATTATCAAGAAAACACTCGTTGTTCGCGTTAAAGTCTTTCCATACCGAACCGTCGTAAATGTCAGCATACACTCTGTCGGGTATCCTCCTTCCCTTCCATTCTATACATTTCAGCTCAAAACCTGGACGTTTCATCATAACCTGCAAACTCTTCTCGAGCGACTGGTAACAGAATGTCTTGACTGGAAGGAAGGTAATTTCCCCACTAATCTTGGCCTTATAAAACAATTTCCAGTTGCAACGTTTGAAATCATCACCGACGGTTCTGCACCGCATGGGTTGCTGAATACCATGACCATCCGTGTAAAAGCCTCGACCTCGCACACATTCAGTGGTGGACAACACAGAATGCGACAATGTATAACAGCTCGGGCAGCATACACTCGTAGAGTAATTAGTCATCGTTAGGTCTGTACCCAACCATTTGTACATCATCAGCATCGTTTTGGGGAATACTGCCTCCGCTGCTTGTGAAACCTGGTCTTTACCTGCTACCGTCAATAATTCACAAATGAAGCACATAACTTTAGCCATTTGCGTATCACTGGTGAAGGTGTGGATCTGCCACTGCAAAGAAAGAACAGAACCCATGAAAATAGGCTTTGGATATTCTCATTAGTGGTACCAAGAACAAGCCTTGACAATGGGCTAGGAAGACCCGTCCCGTCACCGAAAACCACTTTTAAGTGACGGATGGCCCTGTTGCGAATCTTGACTGCCTCTGGATCAAGCTTATCATTTTCATCCGATTCTTGGGAATCTTCCATCGTACCGTAATAGTCTTGCGTATCATCACCTGACTCCTCATCGGCTTCCATGGGTACCGCCTCTTCAACAGGCTGATTGCGACCCACAGGCTGACTGTCTGCTTCTCCCGGATTCCCGACTTCAGCCTGCCGCTGATTAGCAGCTGCAGCTTCCGCCCGAATACCAGCTCCAACCTGGATACCAACCTGGATACCACCTTTAGCCCGAATACCCGCTTCAACCTGCATACCACCTTCAGCCTCAATACCCGCTTCAGCCTGGTTACCTGCCTCAGCCTGAAAACCTGCTTCAGCCTGGTTACCTGCCTCAGCCTGAAAACCTGCTTCAGCCTGGTTACCTGCCTCAGCCTGAAAACCTGCTTCAGCCTGGTTACCTGCCTCAGCCTGAAAACCTGCTTCAGCCTGGTTACCTGCCTCAGCCTGAAAACCTGCTTCAGCCTGGTTAACTGCCTCAGCCTGAAAACCTGCTTCAGCCTGGTTACCTGCCTCAGCCTGAATATCTGCAGCTTCGGCCTCAAGACCCACTTCTGCCTGATTGCCAGCATGTTGAGGTAAACCAAATTGGGGTGGTTCTGCAAGACACATGTATAAGAATAAATTAAATGTACAGTAGGGTTGCAGAGTACAGACTATCCCACCCAATGTTGTTTCTCTGACTCAAAAGTTATGATAGAAAGATGCATGGAGGGATACATATATATAACGTCCATTGTTTAAGTCATTCATTATTTGAACAATTGTTTAATTGTTAAGAAAAGATTTAGGCTGCCGATAATTTTCCAAACACTAACTGATCATTAAGATTATAGGAGGTATTTGAAAATAATATCTATGCGCGCAAGCTAGCTAGGAAGGTTTTGAAGGATATCGATTTCAGGTGCAAGTGACTGTATCCTAGTTATACTATTTATCTGGTACTCACCATGCTCCATACGATGCTTCCTGTTATATGTACTTTTTGAAACTGGACGTTTACATGTGTCGCACCATCGGTTTCGGCTGGTGTCCATATTTCTTCTGGTTTCTGCCTGGTCACTGGTCAGACCCTTGAAACACCACGAGGCCATGGCGAACTTGAGTTAGACAACAGCACTTCAGGGCGATGAACCTTCCCCAATTGCGACCACGACCCAAGTATTTATATATGGTACAGACCGACGCCTATGGTCCCACCAGCTGAAAGCCGCGAATTGCCGCGACATGCCACAGCCCCGACCCAGGGGTAGCTGCACTCGAGCTCCTAACCTCAGACACCCGTGTGAAATTAAAGCCGAGAACAGCTGCCACAGTATTACCAGGAGATTACTGTAGCCTCCAGCCTGGCCGTCACGGTAGCGCGTTGTCGTGATTTGTCGGGCGCGTGAAGTTTCTTCAGCTTCCGAAATGCATCGTCCGCCGTCAGGACTGGTGAGGGCATGACACCTGCCATTAAAACCTAGGGTCTACCCATTAAAGGGCGGTGAAGTTTCCTCAGCTTCCGAAACGCATCGTCCGCCGTCAGGTCGACTGGTGATAGGATTTCATCTGCCTTGAAAACCGAGCTCGAAGGTCAAACCTTAAGCTTTCTGCTACTACTCAGGGCCAGCTTATTTCGTTATATAGTGCGTTTGGTGTACGGCTACGTGAATATCATGAGTGTCAAAATCCTGAGTGCCACCCTTGGTGAGAATCTTCTTAATTACTTTGGTTCTACAAGTGATACGAGTCGATGGCCGACTTTCCAAATTATTCAAAATACGTAAAACATATGTATTCATTCTGGTGGTCCCCCTTCCTAATTAATTAATATGGCCAGTTTTCTGAATTCTAGGGTGTGGCCATATGGCAGTTATAGTTTATTCTGTCTGTTTGAATTGCCTGGCCATGGTAATTTGGAAGGAAGGTGTTTGTTTAAAGTTGAGATGACAACCTTCATGTTCTCTTCTTTCTTTTTCTTCAATATTAGCTGCCGCGTACTTGGTTCTTGTATCATGCATGGAATTTGTTCGAGCTGCCAGTGGCGGATACTGGCCTAGGGTCGTTCACAATAAGCCTGGAGTAACCCGTACCCGGTTGGTCAACCTCACTGCTCCAATTACCGGTCACCCTCCACCAAAACACGATGCGATGACCGGCCTCACCTTTCATGACACCCTGCAAGCCTTGTTGGACCAGGACCATACCGTAACTGACACTGGATCTGAAGCCAACCCAGGAGACGAAAACATTAAAGAATTCCCAACTGTGGTACTTCTCTCTTCGTACACTCTTCTTGTTATCCTCGCCGTAGCCATAATTATTAGCATATTGTTTGTTTGCTCCGGAATTACTCACATCTTCGCAGACGCTCGTTTTCGTGTATACTTGCTTGTCTCGGGCAATCACAGTGTATGGCTTAAAATAGGCACGTTCCCTGGACATTTCGGAGATTATATCTTTCAAACAGACGATCCTATCACACTGACTAAAGCCGAAAATATATGCCTAGGCGCACGATACACATTTAACTGTGTCATCCAAATGACCGACTGCTATACCAGCACATCGACACGACTGCCCACACATTTAAAGGTTAATAAACTGAAGGACATCATGTTGACAAGATTGATGACTAAGGACATTATACGCTACCAGTTGGTTACCGTGGGTATAGGCATAGGAGAGCCTGTTCTTTTGGGGAAATACCGGCCCGGTGAGCTTGCAATTAGTACTAATACTTCAGTCGACTTAAGCCGTGTTGACCTTGATTAAGTCTTGTGTGAAAAATGTTGTATTTTTGTGTGTTTACTACCAATATGCTGCCGAACGTGCGTGCAATCGATACAAGTGTTATGGTCATAAATTGAATTTGTAGCTAAATAAAATTTGGGTTTTGGAAAGAGCAGTATGACGCTGACAAGAGCGCTTTTACTCTGGCTCGGGATAGGGTCAACCCCTTATGTAATCTGTGAGACAGGCCCCTAAGTTAGGGGCCTGAGGCTAAACTAGGTCTGCAACCTAAACTAGTAGTGGAATTAAATGTGGTTAACGCCATAATCTGGCTATCGGGCTCCAACCGAAATTATGGCTATAGCTAATTAAGCTATCGTCCCTTAATAAATCTCGACACCTAAATCAACTTGTTCGTTTTTTAAATTATTAATTTTGCAATGACACAGAAGCTCCAAGTTACCAATACATAACTCCAGGAGAACACCCACTTTAAAGGGTTACAATATGCAGGAGGTTTTTTTATTCTCTCACAGAAAGAATATAGGTCACCGTGTGATACAAATCCTAGAAAGTATTTCGGGTTCATCAGGAGACTATATGGTCACGTGTAAATTTTTATAGGTCCTACTGGCAGCGATGTATTTGATCATAATAAAATTTCTGAAAAATTACTTTTGCAACTTACTGCATGAAATCTAACTAAAAAGGATCCACTAGAAAAGAAGTAACAGTTCTTAAAACCGGCTTCATGTCAACATTATTTTTTGATGACTGCGAAATAAGTACGAAGAGATGATTGATGTCGCATCATTTTAAAAATCTTATATCGAGCTTATGTTTGTTTAAAATACAGTTTTTATGAGTGATTTATGCTATTATTGATAACAGGTGTCATTCCATTGCTCTTCTAATGGTAGAGACCTTGTACCATAAAACTCATTAAAAAAGTGTTGTATTGTAATTGATTTCAAGTTCGTGGTCTATCTTTAAGAAATAGCACATTCGGGTTTTCAACAAAATGACACGTCATTATAGTTAAATGCGTTTTGTATCGTAAATGAAAAGTATTCAAAAATTTAAGATTCACTTATTAGAAGGACCTGGATAACGCGTACGGTTTTAGACTAATATAAGGCGAGTTTTAGGCAACCAACATATCTATATAAATACTTCCCTGCTTATCGAGCATGCCGCAATGAAAACAAGAAGCGCAAAGTTCTTTGATAAAAGTTTATAAAACGACTATACAATTTAAGAAAGTACAAAGACCTAACATACAGCGTGACACAGACTATACAATTAAACGTAGTGTAAAGATAACATAAAGATGATAAACATAAACATCACATAACAGAGCATTAAACAGACCCTTTAGAAATAAGTTAGATTGGCTGTGCATCGGCGATACCCGACCGATACGCGGGCTTCACCGCCCAGTCTGGGGTGTTGGGAGGAGGCTGTTGGCGTTTTGGATCAGGGTCGGGGACTTCTTTCCGCTTCTTTGCCAATCTAACGCCCCGCTGATGGCTGCTAATTGCTTAAAACTCAATGTCGTCCAGGTGGGCTTTGTAGCCACTCAGCTCGTCGCTCTCCCACACGAGCGGTTTGACGAGGCGGTGGTATCGCTCGGTGGTCTTCCCATCTTTGTCGACCGGAAAATAAAGTCCGTTCTCCTCGTCGCTCGTGTAGTCGGGGGTGAGGAGGCGCCTCACGGAACTCTTACGAGTTTCGTCCCACGTCGTGACGATTCTTTCCAACCCCACTATCCGTCTTTTGAGCTTCTGCAAAGTTAAAAAGACACTTTTTATTTTAATACAGTTACGACATACTTGGTCAAGAACATCAAATAAACACAAACAAGTTTTTCAATATTTCAGTTGCTTTAATTTAAAAGCTGGTCACTGCAGTTAATTTCAAAAGCGTTGCTCTATCCTTGGTCTCTATAACATACAGGCACTTTTTCTTAATTGTGTCATATCCATTCTAATGGTATGTCAAGATTATTGTCCAAGGAAGCAAGTAAGGTTACAGTGCTCTATATAAATTCATAATGTAAAAAAATGATAATTGTTTTCCAAGTTTCAGTGTTACAACCATAAGGCACACCTGGAGGGGGGGGGGCACTCACTGTTTGAAGGTAGATACTTTTTTTGATTATGTATAGATCAAGTCTGACAGCCCCCCTTTTCAGGCCTCCAAAAAGGCATTTGTTGACAAATTTAATGGCCATTATTTGATTTTGGTACTAAAAAGTTGATTAAGAAGCATTATGAAGTGACGTGGTTGAATGACATAAAATAAACTGTTGATATAATATAATGGACAATACATTATTGAAAGCTCCCCATGATCATTTCACAGCACCCTGTTTTAAGCCAAATTGGCGATTCACAGCTACAGCCCCCAGTATAGTTCCGACCGCAGTTCGTACGTATACCCTTTTTTGAACCGAGTGGGTCCCCGGGAAGTCACACCCCCTATACCATAGACATTACTCTTTCTCCTCGGCTTTGCACTTTTCCTGAAAAAAAAAATTTAACGGAATATGTTTGAAAAGTGTAGAATTTCGGCCTGCCTGAATCGAACTACATCAACAATGTTGAGAACAATAGAGGATGTCTGTAACAAAAATTTATTTACCTCGTTGACGTGGTGACGGATGATAGACTTTTCATTGTTGTCCTTGATTTGGTCGTTCCGGATTTTGCTGGCCCTGCTTTGGAAGGTCTTGAAGTAGGTGTTGGCAGCAGCTAGAAAAAGAGGAAGGACATGAAGTATGCTTAAAACTGGAGCCATTAAGTAGACAAAGGCAATATAAAGGCAATAAAGCAAGGGAATACATGTTGAAAATGCAAAGTGAGGTCAACATATTATTCAGGAATTAAAACCATCATTACACCGGTATTATATTTCTTTGTCCAGATAATCGAACTTAAGTTTTTTTCAGATGACTGGGAGGATAACTTAATTTATAAAAGTAACAATTTCCAATGTAAGTGGAGCCTATTTAGACACTAAAAACAGATTTCCAGCATTTCAAGCATCTTAAATTTTGTGTTAATTGAAGGATCAAAACTTTGGAATCATGGACATTAGATGCATGAAATGTACAGCTGCAGGTTAGTTAACAAAGAAACTTGCTACCTATGGGACTTACCTAACACCTCTTCTCTGGGGGTATCTGGCCCCAGGCACACGTTGTCAACAATGGCCTTGATGATCGCAACGTTCTCTGGGTGTTTGATCCCCGCCCTGAATGTTGGAATATATTTATATTGTTCAATTCATCGGCATCACGTCAAGTGCTCTATGACTCTATTAACATGAGAACGGCAAAACTTATATTCAGCTGCAGCTTCTGGTGTTCAGGAACACATTACCCATTGCTTACTTAAAAACAATATTATTGTCTGTACTATTCATGTTGTTATGACGTAATCAACTTACCCACGGTTCAGGTTGAATCCCCAATCAGGCTCACCTCTCCTGGCCTTGTAGGCAGAACGAACGAGTGCCTACAAACAATATAACAAGCCAAGAATTAATAGTGGACTTCTAACTAAATGTCAGTGTACGAAATCATTACGGATTTTCGTTGTTTTCCGGGATGTTCCCTGGCGCGGCAAAAGAGAAGAACATCAGGGCTATACTAGGAATGAGATCATTTCTAAACAAACCGAGAACTATATTAAACGGTAACGTTTTCAAGGTGACATTATTAGTTAATTATAAGCTGTAAAAACAAACTTTAGAACTTACACATATATCTTTGCGTGGGTGCAGTTTGGGTCGTTTGTCAGCTGGCTTCGCTTGGTTCACGAGCAGCTCCACCTGGGCCTTTGCCGCAGCCGCTTCAGCCTCCGCCCTTCGGCACTTGTTCTCCAGCTGCTCCATCCTGGCCAGCAAATCGGCCATGGACGGTTCAGCTGTAGACGTGGAGGGGCCGGACGAGGACGAGTTTTCGGACGTGGAGGGCCCAGGCGTGAACGACCTTTGGGACGTCGTCGACGTGAACGACGCTTGAGATGTCAAGGGCCCGGGCGTGAACAACTTTTGGGACGAGGTCGACGTGAACGACGTTTGAGACGTCAAGGGCCCGGGCGTGGACGACGTTCTGGACGTGGAGGTGGGGAACCATGGATGGGTTTGAGACGTGGAGGGCTTCATCCCCCAGGGCGTGGATCCGGAGGGCGTGGAGGGCGTGGAGGGCGTGGAGGGCGTGGAGGGCGTGGACGAGGATGCGGATGCAGTACTGCCTTGGGAACCACCAAGGCTAAAGTCCACGTCGTTGAGGGTGGATCCTTCGTCCGCGAACAGGGAGTCATGAAGAGACTGATCTGCAGAGAGATCCTGAAACACATTCTGAGACCCATCCTGACGCGCATCCTCAGACAAATCCATCATCAGGGTACCTACGCCTGCTGATGAATCATGATCTGTTATTTGCGCGCCACCCGATTTTGGGCTGCTGGTCAAGATCCTGCATGAGCTCGTAGACGGGTTTAACAGGACAGAGTCACTATAGTCAGTTGATCCGTTCATGGTGGGAGCAAGTTTTCAAGTGATCTATAGCCATATGCCACGCCGTATTTATACATCCCCGGCTGGCCCCCCTGTGGACACGATGAGGCAAGACTTTGAACATAAGTTACGTGGTAGATGTGACGGGGTGTGGACGGGGTAAGAGAGACTTTTACCATAAGTTACGTGCTAGCCGTGACGGGGAGTACATGGGGTATCAGTGACACCCTGACCGCCGCCCCTTGTGAGGCCTGTTACGTGTCAAGAAGTGTTAAGACTACCCCGCGGACCGCGTGCCGCGTGCCGCGGTACTCCTGTGCGAACCCCCTGTGCGAAACGCGACAGAAGTCCTTTCAGATGAACCCCCTGTCGATCGGCTCTCTGAAGAAAATAGCGGCCTATTAGACGTGCTTCGCGCTACCCAGTGTAAAAACTTGTGAAGCCCCCGACTAGAAGAAGTCGTTTTAGTTATACCTTACCTAGCGTTTAAGTTGTCGACCGAGGGTTAACTTTTCGCTAAAGACTAGACGAAGCCCTTACAGTACCTGGGGGGTTGTGATGTCGTGTGGGGTGGGGGGTATAAGTATGTGCCTGTACTAGACACTGGTTCAGAACAGCCACTTGATGGCCATGGACATCGAGCGACTGCTAAACGCAAGACTGCGTCTGCGTCTTGTTCGGGAGGAAAGGCCAGTGGTGAGACCTAGTCACCTCCAACCCGCGGACCAATCCGACCATCAGTGGCTGCTTCTGTTGTTAGTGATATACCTGGGGTGGAAATTTATTGGTATCTTCTCGAAATTGGCAGCAGGCTGTCGCTCGTTGGCGCAGGGTCAACGTCGGAGGGCTACAGTGCAGTGCTGTCTGAGGATCTACTGCCGATGGGAAACGCTCCTATTTCCACTGGCTCCCATTCCCGCCGAAATGGAAGCCGTAGGAAGTGCTGCCTGCCCACGAATGATCATCCAAAGACCGAGCATCTTGTCCAAGGCCCTGACCGTCGCCTGGTCGGGCCCACTCAAGATCCATCTGAATGGCAGTGACGAACCCTTGACGTTTGAACTCCCGCAAGAAGTCAAGATTCCTCGTACGGAGCGCGTGCGCCTGAACAAATTTTTCAGGCACAGACTTTGTAGAGCGAGCGTTTGCCTGATAAACAACAGGAACAACATGGCCCAAGAACTACTCCCAGCCGAAAAACTGGGCTGCATGCCTGACGTAGACTCTTGGGTGTGATGAACAGTTATATATAAGTGTACGATATGTTTGAAGTATATATGGGAAAATGTTAATTGTGAAATGTTCACGAAGCTTTCGAGTTACATATGTACATTAGTGTATGTTCAGTAAATACAATTATGGGAAAATAGGCGAAACGTTGACACGTGGACATCCTAAAACTTTTGCCGCATGCATAACAATAAAACATTTTGATATCATGAACGCGTGTAGTCTTATGTGGCTGTGACTAAATGGGAATTCATGAGGGCGACAATGAATTCGGAACTGGTCCTTAACAAATTTTGATAATGGGAAATGAATTGCTGCTGTGTGACGAAATTATGAGGGCGAGGATTCTAAACAACAAAAATCGAACATGAATGAGAACTGATAACTTTTGAGCTGCAATAAAAGGAAGAGTTAATAGCTAATGTATATATAACCAACTCAATTTAAAGTCAAGCGTCTGCATGCGCTTTGAATCCTACGTTGTCTGAAATACAGAATTGAGATGAAAACAAAAAGTGCTGGTACCATTATAAAAGTAAGTCCAATGTTCAACAGGTAAACAGTACCGTGCACACTGGGGGGGAGGAATGGTACGTGGGGAAGATGCAAGTCACCACAAAGTTTCTTGTATTCGACCTTATTCAGTCGAATCTCTTTCATGTATGTACAGAGGGAAAGGAAATTGTCTTTTGCTCGCTTAAAAATATCCTCTTGGCGGACTCGCATTTGCGGGCTAAGAGGTAAAATTGGGAATGGTTTATCGTACGAAAAATCCGGGTTCACAAGTCGGCTAAGTGACAGGTTGAGGTGTTGAAGACTAGCAAGGTTGACGGGGAAAACTGTTCTTAAGGGGCCTGCTGTAGAAGGCAAACAGTTAACACTTGAGACGGGAATTTCCCATTCTTTGGCGGACACAGAACAACCACATTCAAAGGCACGAACGCACGATTCACATCCAGGATGGGTTGTTGTTTGGTTGGGGCAGCGCACAACGACCTCGTCTATGTGAGAGAACAAATAGGTCCCTGTTGCAATGACTTGGATGTTCGACCTTCTGAAATTAGACTGAATGAGTATTTTGAAATCACAGTAACGTTTGACAGACTCATGATCACGTAGATAGATAGAAATGAGGCATGACGAGGGAGAAAGCCTGCGAATTGGTAGGTCATAATGACAAAACAGAGAATGGCAATTATCCAGATCTGGGTTGGAGGATACCGTGTATTGGGTTGCGGACACCAATAAATAAGCCGGTGTGTTCGAGAGGCGAGTATAATGCCCATGGAAGGCTAGAGGGAAGGTGTTCACTTTTAGAACCGTAAATATTTTGTCTAAGGAAATAACGGGAATCTTCAAAATAGTTTTCAGAACATTTTGCTGTAAAACCGGGGGGACTAAAACAGTTACACTTCTATACATGTCGCGAGTGTTTGGAATATAAATATTTGAACGATTGGACTTGGAAAGGAAAAGGTACCGAATCTTCCTCATATCAGTCTCCGATATCAAAGAGTTACTCAGCCTGTTCTCCGTTAGGTCGCGAATAGCCTGTAGCAAGACATCAAGGGAATAGTCCAGTTTAAAATCCAGTAGACGCAATTCTTGCAAATCTTGCATCAACCTGACCATCAATTCCCGGTTACTAATGTAAGCCTGGAGTCCTCGGGACAAATTGTATATGGAATGAGTGTTCTCTATGATGGCCTGGAGTTGGATTTCCAAAGTGGAGTCAACTAACTTTAGGACTTGTTAGGACACTAAGTCGCACAATGCCCCTAAGTCGCAAAATATTATTTTGTGTGACTTAGTACCACCCTCAAGACACTAAGTAGCAAAAGCCTTAAGTGACAAAACATTTATCCATTTAGGGCCATCAGAGGACACTAAATCACAAAATGGATCCTAACTAACAAAATTCAATAATACAGGATTCTGCAGCTTAACATAGATATTAAAGATATTGAAATCACATCGAAATGTGGTAATCATGACTGTATTTAGATAATACACCTAATTGAACTGGAATTCAATGCTATTTTATAGCGGCGAGATGCATGCTTTTTAGCCACGCATGCATAGTTAGGGCTGCTGAGGGGTGCGTGCATGGTCAGATGCCGACTCGGCAATGGATGGTGAGGTAGGGGTAGGGTCGGGACCTAAACCCTTTGCAGGGACATAGGAAAACGGAGCATACTGAACTGTACTACAGAGTGGTTGGGGAGGGGGCGGGTTGTGGCGGGGTGGTTATACGTGCGGACCCCGCGACGGGGGCTCCGCCCGTATTTTAATTACTTATATGCGCGGACCCGTTTTCTCTGTTAAATGGGCTTAGGTTATACACGCGGGCACAGCATCAAGACCCCGCGTCCGCGTGTACTATATAGACGTTGTGCAGATGACGTCACAATACCCAGAAAGGAGCTGGGCGCCATATTGGTGATCAATCAGAAATTGCTATTATTTACACTTCATAAACATCTTACACAAATATTTATGCTAATACTATCCAAAATAATGATAATGTTTCATAATTAATTATCTATATTTATTAGAAGTTTTATAATCTAGATTTATCTAATGGCCACGTGGTTATGAAGATCACATGGTGATCACCAAAAAGTGGTCATGTGACTACGTCTGCACAAGGTCTATATACGCGGGCACAACCCGGGCATATAAGGCCCCCTATATATGCGCGGACATTAACCCCGCATGCACGGTATATCGTCACAATCGTGCAACCACACTTGTCTCTAACATTAGTCAGTTATCATAATCAGAACACCCGGTTTTGTTTGGAATTATACAGCCCTATGACGTGTATCTATTAGCAATTTTCTTTTATTTGTAGCTATTACCCTTATTGTCTAGGGGCACATACTTATATTAGGCTTTATATCGCACATGTCAGGCTAATATCACGCATTTAGCAAGACTAATATTGTGCATCATACAAATAGAAATGAAATAAAGGTAAAATTGAATATATAATAAAAAGAAGTTTTATACAGACTTAAGGTCCATATATATATATATGCGGTATCATTTTCAATTTAAACCTTATATGATTTCTTTTATAGTGCAGACAATCCTTGATATATGATACCTCATAAAAATTCTGCAAAATATCATTTCATGCTTATCTCGACCCCGCGTACCATAGTGCGTAATAGTGCGGGCGGACCTTACATCCGCGCGCATAGCTCTCAATGTGCGGGGTCTACATCCGCGCGTACTGTGTTAATATGGGCGGGCTACCCCGCGCGTATAACCGCAGCCCTGACCGCAGCCATTGTGGCGGGCCATTGGTGGTGGTGGTGGTGGTGGTGTGTGTGTGTGGGGGGGGGGGGGGGGCTGTGGCAGAAGAGAGACGTGGCTGTGGGGGCCTTTTGGGGGTGCCTGTTCCGAGCTTACGTTCAGGATTAACATGGGTCAGGGCGTTACAGAGATAAATAGTCCCTGATAAGGGCCGACAGTCCCTCAGATGATGCCCGGCCTGAGAGCTATGTCTCTCCTCAGTATAAGACCGAAGAAGTGCCGCATCATCGGGAGCCGGACACGCGACGGGTGGTTCTAATTATAGCCCGTACCCCTCCACGGCCGTGGTCAGTCCCGGCACCCGGTGGGTCAGGGTAGGGGTGTAGACCCCTCCAGGGGGTGGGGTCATTAGCAGGGCGCCCCTGGCAGGAGGATACTGTGATGTGGACCCATTGGTAACATTAATTAGTACAGATAAGGTCCACTGAGTCTGTCAGATATACCGCCATCACGAGTTACACCTCCTTCTCCTGTAGTCTCCTTGGTGCTACAGACATCATCCGCTAGGTGCCAAATGAGTGAACGTGAATTTTGCGAGTTAGGGTCAATATTAATTTTGCGAGTTAGTGTCTTTACCATTTAAGGTTTTTTTTTGCGATTTAGGGTCCTGGGGTGACCCTAAGTCGCAAAATGACCCTAAATCGCAAAAATTTGCGATTTAGGGCCTTGTGCGACTTAGTGTCCTAACAGGACTGCATTTATTTTGCCATCGAGGAGGCCGATTTCATCGGCATTTACCTGGTCAGCACGAGTCTGTTGCTTCAAGTCATCGAGTGTAGCCGTTCCAAATAAAGTCTCGGAGAACTTGCCGATTTCTGGAATCAGAGCCCGCTGCTTCCTGGATTTGGCTGATGGAGGTGTTGGCTGGGCCGTCGATTCCAAAATTGATTGCACTTGCCGGAGTCCGTTAGTGACCTTCGCTGCTATAGTCTTCCCAATAGATGTTATGTTATTCAACATAAGTTGGATTTTTCGACACTGTTCCATTGAACCGGCTGCCAGGGTAGCGCCGTGTCTACAATTTAGTTCGGCTGCCTGTTTCGGAGAAGGAGGAAGTGGTAAAATGATATCGACTTCGGTAGTGAAGTACTCATTACCTATGTGGATGGACGGTTTACTCTCGAATACTACACCATAGTTGGTACGAAAACGGTTTACCGTACTGGTGCATAGGCATGGCTTAGCTGAGACAGTGCCCAGGATAAAGAGTCCACGAAGGAGGAGTACGGATACTGTTGGAGCCATGTCTGATGCAGGCTAGAGACCGCTCTAGTCTTTTATTACTTTTTCCCAGTCACGGGAAGGAGTAGACAGACAGTGGCCACGTGCACCTGGGATCTAAAGGTTTAGACCTCCGTGCAGAAACGTTACGTTAATGCCGAAAGAAAAGCCGTGCAAAGAGTATAAGCTTAGGCGTATGCGTGCTAATAAGCTTTCGTTGGTTAGGGTGTCGGCTTGTTCTAATTGAATTGGAAGGCAGACTTCAAAATGAATTGTTGGCATGGGGTTCCTTAACTTGTGGATGAGAAGTGAGAAAGCCTGTAAATGCCATTACTGCCCGATATTTATAGGTTTTATTTGAAGGTGGTTTATATGGAGTTCAGGCCGATTTAAGTCATGCACTGGCTGAAATTAGTCTCAAACCTTAAGGTCGGCTTTATATCTAACCAGCTTAGACCCACTTTAAGGTGAATTATATAGGGTAGTTATATAGGCCGGGAGGTACCTTTTATCCATACAGAAAATGTTTAATGAATTTTTAATGACTCTCATCCCTCACGGCTGACTTCAAAAGAAGTTAATTTAAAACACTATTAATACTCCATCTATGGATGGTAAGGGTAAATGGTTTTCCGGGTGGGAGGGGCGATGGATGGTAGGGTGAAATAGGCCTGCCAAAGATTTAGCTACATGTGCTTTGCTGGCAAACGTAGGTTGGTTATGGAAGTGCCCGACCCAGCAGGTTCTCTGGGGCAACTCTGGCCCGTGTTAACTCGATAACTAATCCCTGATAATGGCCGGGAGTCCTTCAGATGACACCCAGCATGATAGCTGTGTCGCTCTTGAGTCGGTTTGGTGTGAGTTATGTGATTACCAAGACTGTGCCCCTGCCCTTGTCAGATGTCAGAGGGGGGTACAGATTAGATGGGGTGCTTCCGGGTACTTATGGGTGTTAATGGATTAAGGCCGGCCATGATGGACGCTTTGAAACTTTGCCGCCGTTAGGAATGGACCTGATTTATTATGAAATGTTATGCACAAGGGAACAGGGGAGCGAGGGATTGCTGCAGAATCGCGAAAATGCTTTCTGTCATGTTACTTAAAAAGTACATGGAACTTGTTAACTAATGGTCATATTTAACTGACAAAATTATTCAAATGAAGTGTGATGCCCAGTGTCTTCTGTTTATTCAGATGCTAAGATTGGGAAAGAAGGTTATTTAGAATGTTTGCAAGAAGTATATATAATAAATTTATAATATTCAGAATTTCAGCCGGATCAGTCTCATTACCATTAGGACTATCATGTTTAAAAGGAGTAGTCGAGGAGAGGGCGGGTTCGACCAGCTTTTTTTTATAATTTTCCAATTTTTTTTAGGGTCTTTTTGATTTAACAACTTTTTGATTACAAATGGAGAGTTCTCCTGTATAAAGCGTAACGTCCCGACCCTGTTTAAAATAAGTTAACAATCAACCTCCTCTCTTGACATGATGATTAGGGTTCAGAGTAGTCCTATCCTTATCATTAATTTGATAATACAAGTCTGATGGATGAACGAAAAACGTAAGGCATGAAGGGGATTCGAACCCGGGGCCGGGAGAGATAGCTGGTAGCCAAAAATCCACCAGGTTCAATAATACGATGACGTCGGAAACCAGCGAAAGCCGTCTAGAGGTCCTTCCGGTCGCAGGACCAAATACGTCGAAACTACGTTGCCGAAAACGATCATGGGCGATGTAAATTGAAGTTGATAAAGTTGCCTTTCCGCCGAAAGAGACACATCAGTGACAATTGAGGGCGATCAAAATTAATAACTTGTGGTATTGCTGGTTTTCCAAATCGGAAAACCCACTGAAACACAACGACCGAAACTACAAAGTGTCTCTTTTTGGTAAACACCTTTCTCGTTGCCCCGATTACACCCACGGTATATATATGTCGCAAACTCTACAGGTGATTGGGTCTGGTTGTGCAACCTACGATGAAATGCAATGAACTGAATGGCACAGATGAGTTCGCCAGACCTGGGTGGTATGATCTAATCGAACTTGATGCACTCAATTAGCTCCTGCCACTCCAAATTTTCATTTTTTTGGAAGTTTTATTTGTAATAATGGTGTTAAAATGACCGGATGGCCCACGGGCCGGTCCGGGGGGATGCAGGGGTGGACCCAGGAATTTGTAGATGGGGGGGGGGGGGGCAATGCATTAATCTATGTGGGAGGGGCCCCTTTTTAAACAACATGATTTAACAGGGGAGGGGGGAGGGGGGCAAGGCCCGTCAGGCTAATATAGCACATTTATTATTTCTTATGTCGAGAGTTAAATAAGGGTAAAAAATTAAAATCTCACAAAATAATAGTTGTATGTGTAGTCAAGGTTATTGAATATTATCATTTTCAGTGAAGACCATGTGCGCTTTCAAGCCTTTCACCCAGTATTTCCAATAAGTTTAAGAATCTGGTTTAGGCAGCCTGGTTTAACTCCTAAAAATCTGTTTTAAGAAAATCTGTTTTAAAAATCCTGTATTTCTAACTGTTTTAGTTAAACCATAACTACGGACCTTAAAACAGAGTTAAGGTGGAGAGTTCAGTAGGTTGGGAAAGACCAAATTATTTTTGCCTTAATGCTTAAACCAGTCACTGCACGAACTTTAATATTTACTTAGCTTTACAAATCACTTAAATGTAAGGTAAATATAGGTAAAGATTGACTGGTCCAATTTAAGTTAATATAATCACCTTTACATTCAAATTGCATTTAGGATTGTCATAAAGATAATGGAAAAATGTAAAGATAAACTAAATGTGATGTCATTTTCACCTTATTTTGTCAGTGCATTTACTGATACTAGGTAAAGGTAGAATCATGACTTTTAGGTGATAAGTAAAGTTAATTACATCTTTGAAGGATATTTACCGTCATCATTAAAACTTCAATCAATAATGGAAAAATGTAAAGATAGATTAAATGTGATATCATTCAAACCCTATTTTGTCAGTGACTTTACTGAACTATTAAATGTACAATCTTGAGCTTTGCTTGACATGTAGAGTTAACCGAGCTGGCCTGGTGCCTCTCCCGGCCCCCTGGAGGCCCCAGAGCCGGACTGGTGCCTCTTCCGGCCCCCTGGAGGCCCCAGAGCCGGCCTGGTGCCTCTCCCGGCCCCCTGGAGGCCCCAGAGCCGGCCTGGTGCCTCTCCCGGCCCCCTGGAGGCCCCAGAGCCGGCCTGGTGCCTCTGCCGGCCCCCTGGAGGCCCCAGAGCCGGCCTGGTGCCTCTGCCGGCCCCCTGGAGGCCCCAGAGCCGGCCTGGTGCCTCTGCCGGCCCCCTGGAGGCCCCAGAGCCGGCCTGGTGCCTCTCCCGGCCCCCTGGAGGCCCCAGAGCCGGCCTGGTGCCTCTCCGGCCCCCTGGAGGCCCCAGAGCCGGCCTGGTGCCTCTCCCGGCCCCCTGGAGGCCCCAGAGCCGGCCTGTACCCTGTCCCGGCCCCCTGAGCCCCCTGGAGGCCCCAGAGCCGGCCTGGTCCCTCTCCCGGCCCCCTGGAGGCCCCAGAGCCGGCCTGTACCCTGTCCCGGCCCCCTGAGCCCCCTGGAGGCCCCAGAGCCGGCCTGGTCCCTCTCCCGGCCCCCTGGATGCTCCAGAGCCGGCCTGTATCCTGTCCCGGCCCCCTGGATGCTCCAGAGCCGGCCTTTACCCTGCCCGGCCCCCTGGAGGCCCCAGAGCCGGCCTGGTCCCTGCCCTGGCCCCCTGCAGGCCTCAGAACCGGCCTGCCCCCTGTCCCAGCCCCCTTGAGGCCCCAGAGGCGGCCTGGTCCCTCTCCTGGCACCCTGAAGGTTCCATGGGAAAATGAAGGGGGTCTATGAAAAAATAAATAGACTTCCTGATTCCCTTTATAACTGACCAAGAAAAAAAAGATAACTAGAAGGTGAAATACATGTTTTTGTCACATGCTTTATTTTAGCTCTATTTACATTACATGAATAAAATATATTATTTTGGCCAAAGGCATCAAGTGACCATTGCAATAATGTATGTATTAATCAAAAGGGATTTACTATGTTTTAATGCGGCTACTTAAATTCCAAGTAAAGAAGTGCAAAGTTTAACCTCCACAGGTGTCCACTGCAGGTAGCACCTGCATGTGGGTCAGGGGCATTCACACCTAGCCTGGCCTAGAACAATGGGGGTGCTAGGCAACCAGCAGGCTCAGTGGTGGCTTAGTTGGCCCAGTGGTGACCTACATAGGTCCAGTGGTGAGCTAAGTGGGCCACAGGTGACTTACCTGTCACTTTAGTACTGACTTTTAAAGGGACAGGATGTGTCCCAGGTGGGTATCACTGATAGTTCTCAACATAACATTTGATATAAATTATAACTTTAACTGAAGTTTCCAATGATCTTCCAATAATCTCTACTGCAATTAAATGTAAGCTTTAGTTTACAATCACATTAATCTTGAGAATTCAGTCCTAAAAATTATATAAATTAACTTTACTTGACTAATCAAGCTTTACAAACAGTTCATGTTCACCTGTCAATCATCTTTATATCTAGATGCTGAGATTCCAGTCTGACTGTACAGCACCCAGCCCCCTAGGCCGGCACCAAACCCCCTGGCACGGCAAATTTTTGAACTCATACATTAGACAGGCTCGGCCGTGTCTGAATCCACTTGCTCTAAAACGTGTCAAGGAGTGTAAGTCTTACTCCACCATTATCCCTGAAAAATCAAAGTATCATTATACCACCCGTAGCAGTGGGCGTGTTAGGTAATACTTTTACGCCCACCTCAAATTTTCCCTTCCCCTTCTGGCGTGTATATAAGTGTAAGTCAGGGGGTGTTAATTATATTGTGTCACAATAGTCCCGTCCGCTCATAGTTCTCTTCACACGCCCAACCTTCTCGGCGTCTTAACGTACCTACCCTCCATTCAGGCACCAATATAATTGCCAGCAGTGGCGTACCCAGTCCCCCCCACTCACGATTGGATTAAGCAATTTGGCTCCACAATCTGAAAATTTCGTTTGGAATTTCTTATTAGATTACTTCTCGTGTTCTATCAAAAATGAGCCTATAAAAATCCGCCATACAAAGTTTACATGCGCGACATAACCACCGACCGTTCATTCTTATTCATATAAATACGAATTTACCTTTAAAAAGGGCAACTTCAGGGCTACACTATTATTTATCTACACTGGCCTTCCCACATTTGCGTCATATAATCTATAAACGCAGGTTGATATTGGTTTCCAAGCTCAACAAAAATAATACTCAGTTTCCTGACCTAATAAGAATAGATGAGGCTGAAGCGCAGAAGGAGTAGCCTATAGTGTGCACACAACAAGGGTAAAACAGGGTTGTATCGCTCACATTGGTATATCATTAGCGCATTTAGTTATAATAGTCCTTACATATAGAAACAAAAGTTATATAAAATCAAAAATAATTCATAATAATTAATCAAATGCGTAAAAACAGCGATAAAGCGTGATTTAACTTTATAACCTCTATGATTAATTAATAATGAAACAATTGTCTCCCATGATGTTGGGTACAACCCTTATCATGAAATGAAAGTAATATTTTTGAGAAATCTTATCACATATATCATATCAATAATGGTTTTCCATCCCATGAAAGTGATGTCCAATAGGCCTATTTCTAAAAAAAAATAGGGTTAGTTCAACCAAACTTGTAGCTAAAAGTTTTAAGAGCGTATTTCCAAAAAGCAAATATGGTTTAAGCCTGTTTTAAACCAGATTTCTTAAACTCGCTTGTGAGACTCGTGTAAGCATTATAAGGCAAAAATAATTTGGTCCCAACGTTAACCTTTCCCAACCTAGCTACTGAACTCAGTAACAGAATAAAACACGCTAACTAATACAATTCACAAGTTATAGCCTCATAAACCTATTCTAAATTTGTATTTCGCCCTATTTATTGTTTACCATTTCAACTAGAACTCTCCACCTTAACTTTGTTTTAAGGTCCTTCATGGGCAGATCCAGGGGGGGGGGGGGCAGACGGGCTTTGCCCCCCCCCCCCCTCCCCTGTTAAATCATGTTTGATGGGGGGGCCCACCCCCCCGTACATTCATGTTTTTGGGCCCCCCCCCACCTCTACAAATTCCTGGGTCCACCCCTGTCCCTTAGATACAGTACTAGTTTAACTAAAACAGGTAGAAATATAGCATTTTTAAAACAGATTTTCTTGAAACACATTATTTAGGAGTTAAACCAGGCTGCCTAAACCAGATTCTTAAACTTCTTGGAAATACAGGGTGAAAGGGCTGAAAGCGCAAATGGTTTTCACTGAAAATGATAATATTAAATAACCTTGACTACACATAAAACTATTATTTTGTGTGATTTCAAGTTTTTACCCTTATTTAACTCTCGACATAAGAAATGATAAATGCGCTATATTAGCCTGACGGGCCATGCCCCCCCTCACCCCCCCTCCCCTGTTAAATCACGTCGTTTAAAAAGGGGCCCCTTCCACATAGATTAATGCATTGCCCCCCCACCCCCCTCTATAAATTCCTGGGTCCACCCCTGCAACCCCCCTGACCGGCCCGTGGGCCATCTGGTCATTTTAACACCATTATTACAAATATAACTTCCGAAAAAAATGAAAATTTAGAGTGGTAGGAGCTAATCGAGTGCATCAAGTTCAATTAGATCCTACCACCCAGGTCTGGCGAACTCATCTGTGCCATTCAGTTCATTGCATTTCATCGTTGGTTGCACAACCAGACCCAATCACCTACAGAGTTTGCGACATATATATACCGTGGGTGTAATCGGGGCAACCAGAAAGGTGTTTACCAAAAAGAGACACTTTGTAGCTTCGGTCCTTGTGTTTCAGTGGGTTTTCCGATTTGGAAAACAAGCAATACCACAAGTTATTAATTTTGATCGCCCTCAATTGTCACTGATGTGTCTCTTTCGGCGGAAAGGCAAGTTTATCAACTTCAATTTACATCGCCCGTCATCGTTTTCCCCAACGTAGTTTCGACGTATTTGGTCCTGCGACCGGAAGGACCTCTAGACGGCTTTCGCTGGTTTGGGACGTCATCGTATTATTGAACCCGGTGAATTTTTGGCTACCAGCTATCTCTCCTGGCCCCGGGTTCGAATCCCCTTCATGCTTTACGTTTTTCGTTCATCCATCAGACTTGTATTATCAAATTAATCATAAGGATAGGACTACTCTGAACCCTAATCGTCATGTCAAGAGAGGAGGTTGATTGTTAACTTATTTTAAACAGGATCGGGACGTTACGCTTTTTAAAGGAGAACTCTCCATTTGTAATCAAAAAGTTGTTAAATCAAAAAGACCCTAAAAAAAAATTGAAAATTATAAAAAAAAAAAAAAAACCTGCTCGAACCCGCCCTCTCCTCAACTACTACTTTTAAACATGATAGTCCTAATGGTAATGAGACTGATCCGGCTGAAATTCCGAATATTATAAATTTATTATATATACTTCTTGCAAACATTCTAAATAACCTTCTTTCCCGATCTTAGCATCTGAATAAACAGGAGACACTGGGCATCACACTTCATTTAAATTAATTGTCTCAGTTAAATATGACCATTAGTTAACAAGTTCCATGTACTTTTTAAGTAACATGACAGAAAGCATTTTCGCGATTCTGCAGCTATCCCTCGCTCCCCTGTTCCCTTGTGCATAACATTTCATAATAAACCAGGTCCATTCCTAACGGCGGCAAAGTTTGGAAGCGTCCATCATGGCCGGCCTTAATCCATTAACACCCATAAGTACCCGGAAGCACCCCATCTAATCTGTACCCCCCTCTGACATCTGACAAGGGCAGGGGCACAGTCTTGGTAATCACATAACTCACACCAAACCCACTCAAGAGCGACACAGGTATCATGCTGGGTGTCATCTGAAGGACTCCCCGCCATTATCAGGGGTTAGTTATCGAGTTAACACGGGCCAGAGTTGCCCCAGGGAACCTGCTGGGTCGGGCACTTCCATACCCAACCTACGTTCGCCTGCAAAGCACATGTAGCTAAATCTTTGACAGGCCTATTTCACCCTACCATCCATCGCCCCTCCCACCCGGAAAACCATTTACCCTTACCATCCATAGATGGAGTATTAAAAGTGTTTGAAATTAACTTCTTTTGAAGTCATCCGTGAGAGATGAGATTCATTAAAATTCATTAAACATTTTCTGTATGGATAAAAGGTACCTCCCGGCCTATATAACTACCCTAAATAATTCACCTTAAACTGGGTCTAAGCTGGTTAGATATAAAGCCGACCTTAAGGTTTGAGACTAATTTCAGCCAGTCCAGACTTAAATCGGCCTGAACTCCATATAAACCACCTGCAAATAAAACCTATAAATATCGGGCAGTAATGGCATTTACAGGCTTTCTCACTTCTCATCCACAAGTTAAGGAACCCCATGCCAACAATTCATTTTGAAGTCTGCCTTCCAATTCAATTAGAACAAGCCGACACCCTAACCAACGAAAGCTTACTAGCAAGCATACGCCTAAGCTTATACTCTTCGCACGGCTTTTCTTTTGGCATTAACGTAAGGTTTCTGCACGGAGGTCAAAACCTTTAGATCCCAGGTGCACGTGGCCACTGTCTGTCTACTCCTTCCCGTGACTGGGAAAAAGTAATAAAAGACTAGAGCGGTCTCTAGCCTGCATCAGACATGGCTCCAACAGTATCCATACTCCTCCTTCGTGGACTCTTTATCCTGGGCACTGTCTCAGCTAAGCCATGCCTATGCACCAGTACGGTAAACCGTTTTCGTACCAACTATGGTGTAGTATTCGAGAGTAAACCGTCCATCCACATAGGTAATGAGTACTTCACTACCGAAGTCGATATCATTTTACCACTTCCTCCTTCTCCCAAACAGGCAGCCGCACTAAATTGTAGACACGGCGCTACCCTGGCAGCCGGTTCAATGGAACAGTGTCGAAAAATCCAACTTATGTTGAATAACATAACATCTATTGGGAAGACTATAGCAGCGAAGGTCACCAACGGACTCCGGGAAGTGCAATCAATTTTGGAATCGACGGCCCAGCCAACACCTCCATCAGCCAAATCCAGGAAGCAGCGGGCTCTGATTCCAGAAATCGGCAAGTTCTCCGAGACTTTATTTGGAACGGCCACACTCGATGACTTGAAGCAACAGACTCGTGCTGACCAGGTAAATGCCGATGAAATTGGCTTCCTCGATGGCAAAATAAATGCAGTCCTAAAGGTAGTTGACTCCACTTTGGAAATCCAACTCCAGGCCATCATAGAGAACACTCATTCCATATACAATTTGTCCCGAGGACTCCAGGCTTACATTAGTAACCGGGAATTGATGGTCAGGTTGATGCAAGATTTGCATTTATTGGTGTCCGCAACCCAATACACGGTATCCTCCAACCCAGATCTGGATAATTGCCATTCTCTGTTTTGTCATTATGACCTACCAATTCGCAGGCTTTCTCCCTCGTCGTGCCTCATTTCTATCTATCTACGTGATCATGAGTCTGTCAAACTTTATTGTGATTTCAAAATACTCATTCAGTCTAATTTCAGATGGTCGAACATCCAAGTCATTGCAACAGGGACCTATTTGTTCTCTCACATAGACGAGGTCGTTGTGCGCTGCCCCAACCGAACAACAACCGATCCTGGATGTGAATCGTGCGTTTGTGCCTTTGAATGTGGTTGTTCTGTGTCCGCCAAAGAATGGGAAATTCCAGTCTCAAGTGTTACCTGTTTGCCTTCTACAGCAGGCCCCTTCAGAACAGTTTTCCCCGTCAACCTTGCTAGTCTTCAACACCTCAACCTGTCACTTAGCCGACTTGTGAACCCGGATTTTTCGTACGATAAACCATTCCCAATTTTACCTCTTAGCCCACAAATGCGAGTCCGCCAAGAGGATATTTTTAAGCGAGCAAAAGACAATTTCCTTTCCCTCCGTACATACATGAAGAGATTCGACTGAATGAGGTCGAATACAAGAAACTTCGTGGTGACTTGCATCTTCCCCACGTACCATTCCTCCCGCCCAGTGTGCACGGTACTGTTTACCTGTTGAACATTGGACTTACTTTTATAATGGTACCAGCACTTTTTGTTTTCATCTCAATTCTGTATTTCAGACAACGTCGGATTCAAAGCGCATGCAGACGCTTGACTTTAAATTGAGTTGGTTATATATACATTAGCTATTAACTCTTCCTTTTATTGCAGCTCAAAAGTTATCAGTTCTCATTCATGTTCAAATTTTGTTGTTTAGAATATATACTCGCCCTCATAATTTCGTCACACAGCAGCAATTCATTTCCCATTATCAAAATTTGTTAAGGACCAGTTCCGATTTCATTGTCGCCCTCATGAATTCCCATTTATAATTAGTCACAGCCACATAAGACTACACACGTTCATGATATCAAAATGTTTTATTGTTATGCATGCGGAAAAGGTTTTAGGATGTCCACGTGTCAACGTTTTGCCTATTTTCCCATAAGTGTATTTACTGAACATACACTAATGTACATATGTAACGCGAAAGCTTCGTGAACATATGCATTTCACAATTAAAATTTTCCCATATCTACTTCAAACATATCATACACTTTTATATAACTGTTCATCACACCCAAGAGTCTACGTCAGGCATGCAGCCCAGTTTTTCGGCTGGGAGTAGTTCTTGGGCCATGTTGTTCCTGTTGTTTATCAGGCAAACGCTCGCTCTACAAAGTCTGTGCCTGAAAAATTTGTTCAGGCGCACGCGCTCCGTACGAGGAATCTTGACTTCTTGCGGGAGTTCCAACGTCAAGGGTTCGTCACTGCCATTCAGATGGACCGTGAGTGGGCCCGACCAGGCGATGGTCAGGGCCTTGGACAGGATGCTCGGTCTTTGGATGATCATTCGTGGGCAGGCAGCACTTCCTACGGCTTCCATTTCGGCGGGAATGGGAGCCAGTGGAAATAGGAGCGTTTCCCATCGGCAGTAGATTCTCAGACAGCACTGCACTGTAGCCCTCCGACGTTGACCCTGCGCCAACGAGCGACAGCCTGCTGCCAATTTCCAGAAGATACCGATAAATTTCCACCCCAGGTATATCACTAACAAGAGAAGCAGCCACTGATGGTCGGATTGGTCCGCGGGTTGGAGGTGACTAGGTCTCACCACTGGCCTTTCCTCCCGAACAAGACGCAGACGCAGACTTGCGTTTAACAGTCGCTCGATGTCCATGGCCATCAAGTGGCTGTTCTGAACCAGTGTCTAGTACAGGCACATACTTATACCCCCCCCCCCACACGACATCACAACCCCCCAGGTACTGTAAGGGCTTCGCCTAGTCTTTAGCGAAAAGTTAACCCTCGGTCGACAACTTAAACGCTAGGTAAGGTACAACTAAAACGACTTCTTCTAGCCGGGGGCTTCACAAGTTTTCACACTGGGTAGTGCGAAGCACGTCTAATAGGCCGCTATTTTCTTCAGAGAGCCGATCGACAGGGGGTTCATCTGAAATGACTTCTGTCGCGTTTGACACCGGGACACGCGTCTATGATGACCGCGTCCACCTGTTGGCCATCTGAGGCGGCGCATGTCAACTAGCTTCTGTGTCAGGTCCCTCACAGGAGTACCGCGGCACGCGGCCCGCGGGGTAGTCTTAACACTTCTTGACACGTAACAGGCCTCACAAGGGGCGGCGGTGAGGGTGTCGCTGATCAGCTGATACCCGATGTACTCCCCGTCACGGCTAGCACGTAACTTATGGTAAAAGTCTCTCTTACCCCGTCCACACCCCGTCACGTCTACCACGTAACTTATGTTCAAAGTCTTGCCTCATCGATAAAAGATCGCTTTCACCAGATCATGTATACACAGGGGGGCCTGCCCGGCATGTATAAATACGGCGTGGCATATGGCTATATAGATCACTTGAAAACTTGCTGCCACCATGAACGGGTCAACTGATTATAGTGACTCTGTTCTGTCAAACCCGTCTACGAGCTCATGCAGGATCTTGACCAGCAGCCCCAAATCGGGTGGCGAGAAAATAACCGATCATGATTCATCAGCAGGCGTAGGTACTCTGCTGTTGGATATGTCTGAGGATGCGCGTCAGTATGGGTCTCAGAATGGGTTTCAGGATCTCTCTGCGGATCAGTCTCTTCAGGACTCCCTGTACGCGGACGAGGGATCCACCCTCAACGACGTTGAGCTTAGCCTTGGTGGTTCCCAAGGCGGTACTGCATCCGCATCGTCGTCCACGACCTCCACGCCCTCCACGCCCTCCGGATCTACGCCCTGGGGGATGATGCCCTCCACGTCTCAAACCCATCCATGGTTCCCCACCTCAACGTCCAGAACGTCGTCCACGCCCGGACCCTTGACATCGCAAGGGCCGTTCTCGTCGACGACGTCCCAAAGGTCGTTCACGCCCGGGCCCTTGACATCGCAAGGGTCGTTCTCGTCGACGACGTCCCAAAGGTCGTTCACGCCCAAATACTCGTCCTCGTCCGGCCCCTCCACGTCTACAGCTGAACCGTCCATGGCCCATTTGCTGGCCAGGATGGAGGAGCTGGAGAAGAAGTGCCGAAGGGCGGAGGCTGAAGCGGCTGCGGCAAAGGCCCAGGTGGAGGTGCTCGTGAACCAAGCGAAGCCAGCTGCAGCTGACAAACCACCCAAACCACGCAATGAAATATGTGTAAGTTCTAAAGTTTGTTTTTACAGCTTATAATTAACTAATAATCTCACCTTGAAAACGTTACCGTTTAATATAGTTCTCGGTTTGTTTAGAAATGATCTCATTCCTAGTATAGCCCTGATGTTCTTCTCTTTTGCCGTGCCGCCAGGGAACATCCCGGAAAACAACGAAAATCCGTAATGATTTCGTACACTGACATATAGTTAGAAGTCGACTATTAATTATTGGCTTATTATATTGTTTGTAGCAACTCGTTCGTTCGGCCTACAAGGCCAAGAGAGGTGACCCTGATTGGGGATTCAACCTGAACGGTGGGTAAGTTGATTACGTCATAACAACATGAATAGTACAGACAATAATATTGTTTTTAAGTAAGCAATGGGTAATGTGTTCCTGAACACCAGAAGCTGCAGCTGAATATAAGTTTTGCTGTTTTTTTTTCATGTTAATAGAGTCATAGAGCACTTGACGTGATGCCGATGAATTGAACAATATAAATATATTCCAACATTCAGGGCGGGGATCAAACACCCAGATAACGTTGCGATCATCAAGGCCGTTGTTGACAACGTGTGCCTGGGGCCAGATACCCCCAGAGAAGAGGTGTTAGGTAAGTCCCATAGGTAGCAAGTTTCTTTGTTAACTAACCTGCAGCTGTACATTTCATGCATCTAATGTCCATGATTCCAAAGTATTGGTCCTTCAATTAACACAAAATTTAACATGCTTGAAATGCTGGAAATCTGTTTTTAGTGTCTAAATAGGCTCCACTTACATTGGAAATTGTTACTTTTATAAATTAAGTTATCCTCCCAGTCATCTGAAAAAAACGTAAGTTCTATTATCTGGACAAAGAAATATAATACCGGTGTAATGATGGTTTTAATTCCTGAATAATATGTTGACCCTCACTTTGCATTTTTAACATGTATTCCCTTGATTTATTGCCTTTATATTGCCTTTGTCTACTTAATGGCTCCAGTTTTAAGCATACTTCATGCCCTTCCTCTTTTTCTAGCTGCTGCCAACACCTACTTCAAGACCCTTCAAAGCAGGGCCAACAGAATCCGGAACGACCGAATCAAGGCTGAAAATGAAAAGTCTATCATCCGTCACCACGTCAACGAGGTAAATAAATTTTTGTTACAGACTTCCTCTATAGACCACAAAAGTCTGACGTCACGGACCCCTCCCGCACCACGTGTTGGGCCTAAACCTTTTACGACCGGCCCCGGTAACCCTACACCCCCGGTCACCGGCCCGGCCCGCCCTGGAGGGGGCACCGATAACACCCGGCTGGACCGCGGTCACCCGTACACACAGACAATAACATTGCCTATAACTTTGCTATTTATTAACTCTTTTTCTTTTCAAGTATATCATAATGCACATTGATAGTTCCCCTATGAAAGTACATGTTTTCATAAGTTTGCGAGCATTATTAGTGGAAATAGCAAATCTGACAGCTGGGTCCTACTATAGTTCATAGAGGGGACCCCCGGCCCAGCCCGGCCCATGTTTAGGCACGGGAGCAGCGTGCAGTGACCGTTAGGGGCCCGCCTGACGTCATGGCTTTTGCGGACTATTGTTCTCAACATTGTTTGACGTAGTTCGATTCAGGCAGGCCGAAATTTTACACTTTTCAAACATATTCCGTTAATATTTTTTTTCCTGGAAAAGTGCAAAGCCGAGGAGAAAGAGTAATGTCTATGGTCTATGCCCAGTCTGTCCACTCCTTGGGTGGAAGGATATGCATCATTGTTCTAAAAAACACGAAGAAAGGGTCTATTTTGACAAAATTCACATGTCCTTGTTTCTAGAAAAAAGGTTACTTTTTCATCCCAAATATCCATGATATGAAAATAAGGGTCTTTTTTTCCTGGGAAATATGAAATTTCACGAAAAAAGGGTATTTCTTGGCCACAAAATGTCTGCGTTTTGAAGAATAAGGGGTCGATTTTTTGGTATAAATGTCAGTGGAAAGGGGTTGTTTTCTATTTTGAAGAACGATGATATGTCCTACTTTTACATCCGAGTAGACAGACTGGGGGTCTATGGTATAGGGGGTGTGACTTCCCGGGGACCCACTCGGTTCAAAAAGGGGTATACGTACGAACTGCGGTCGGAACTATACCGGGGGCTGTAGCTGTGAATCGGCAATTTGGCTTAAAACAGGGGGCCCGGCTGTGAAATGATGTTATGGTTGTAACACTGAAACTTGGGAAACAATTATAATTTTTTTACATTATGAATTTTTATAGAGCACTGTAACCTTACTTGCTTCCTTGGACAATAATCTTGACATACAATTAGAATGGATATGACACAATTAATAAAAAGTGCCTGTATGTTATAGAGACCAAGGATAGAGCAACACTTTTGAAATTAACTGCAGTGACCAGCTTTTAAATTAAGGCAACTGAAATATTGAAAAACTTGTTTGTGTTTATTTGATGTTCTTGACCAAGTATGTCGTAACTGTATTAAAATAAAAAAGTGTCTTTTTAACTTTGCAGAAGCTCAAAAGACGGATAGTGGGGTTGGAAAATTTCGTCACAACGTGGGACGAAGCTCGTAAGAATTCCGTGAGGCGCCTCCTCACCCCCGACTACACGAGCGACGAGGAGCGCGGACTATATTTTCCGGTCGACAAAGACGGGAAGACCACCGAGCGATTCCACCGCCGCATCAAACCGCTCGTGTGGGAGAGCGATGAGCTGAGTGCCTACAAAGCCCACCTGGACGAAACTGAGAAAAAAGAACTTACCCGCCGTCAGCGGGGCGTTAGATTGGAAAAGAAGCGGAACAATGTCCCCGACGATAATCCAAAACGCCAACAGCCTCCTCCCAACACCCCAGACTGGGCGGTGAAGCCCGCGTATCGGTCGGGTATCGCCGATGCACAGCCAATTTAACTTATTTCTAAAGGGTCTGTTTAAAGCTCTATTTTATGTGATGTTTATGTTTATCATCTTTATGTTTTCTTTACACTACATTTAATTGTATGGTCTGTGTCACGCTGTATGTTAGGTCTTTGTACTTTCTTCAATTGTATAGTCGTTTTATAAACTTTTATCAAAGAACTTTGCGCTTCTTGTTTTGATTGTGGCATGCTCGATAAGCAGGGAAGTATTTCTATAGATATGTTGGTTGCCTAAGACTCGCCTTATATTAGTCTAAAACTGTACGCGTTATCCAGGTCCTTCTCATAAGTGAATCTTAAATTTATGAATACTTTTTATTTACGATACGAAACGCATTTAACTATAATGACGTGTCATTTTGTTGAAAACCCGAATGTGCTATTTCTTGAAGATAGACCACGAACTTGAAATCGATTACAATACAACACTTTTTTGATGAGTGTTATGGTACAAGGTCTCTACCATTAGAAGAGCAATGGAATCACACCTAGGCCTGTTATCAATAATAACATAAATCAATCATAAAAAGTGTATTTTAAACAAACATAAGCTCGATATACGATTTTTAAAATGATGCGACATGAATCATCTCTTCGTACTTATTTCGCAGTCATGAAAAAATAATGTTGCATCAAGCCGGTTTTAATTAAGAACAAGCCATAAGAACTGTTACTTCTTTTCTAGTGGATCCTTTTTAGTTAGATTCCATGCAGTAAGTTGCAAAAGTAATTTTTCAGAAATTTTATTATGATCAAATACATCGCTGCCAGTAGGACCTATAAAAATTTACAAGTGACCATGTAGTCTCCTGATGAACCCGAAATACTTTCTAGGATTTGTATGACACGGTGACCTATATTCTTTCTGTGAGAGAATAAAAAAACCTCATGCATAGTGTAACCCTTTAAAGTGGGAGTTCTCCGGGAGTTATGTATTGGTAACTTGGAGCTTCTGTGACATTGCAAAATTAATAATTTAAAAAACGAACAAGTCGATTTAGGTGTCGAGATTTATTAAGGGACGATAGCTTAATTAGCTATAGCCATAATTTCGGTTGGAGCCCGATAGCCAGATTGTGGCGTTAACCACATTTAATTCCACTACTAGTTTTGGTTGCAGACCTAGTTTAGCCTCAGGCCCCTAACTTAGCGGGCTGTCTCACAGATTACATAAGGGGTTGACCCTAGCCCGAGCCAGAGTAAAAGCGCTCTTGTCAGCGTCATACTGCTCTTTCCAAAACCGAAATTTTATTTAGCTACAAATTCAATTTATAACCATAACACTTGTATCGATTGCACGCACGTTCGGCAGCATATTGGTAGTAAACACACAAAAATACAACATTTTTCACACAAGACTTAATCAAGGACAACACGGCTTAAGTCGACTGAAGTATTAGTACTAATTGCAAGCTCACCGGGCCGGTATTTCCCCAAAAGAACAGGCTCTCCTATGCCTATACCCATGGTAACCAACTGGTAGCGTATAATGTCCTTAGTCATCAATCTTGTCAACATGATGTCCTTCAGTTTATTAACCTTTAAATGTGTGGGCAGTCATGTCAATGTGCCGGTATAGCAGTCGGTCATTTGGATGACACAGTTAAATGTGTATCGTGCGCCTAGGCATATATTTTCGGCTTTAGTCAGTGTGATAGGATCGTCTGTTTGAAAGATATAATCTCCAAAATGTCCAGGGAACGTGCCTATTTTAAGCCATACACTGTGATTGCCCGAGACAAGCAAGTATACACGAAAACGAGAATCTGCGAAGATGCGATTAATTCCGGAGCAAACAAAGAATATGCTAATAATTATGGCTACGGCGAGGTTAACAAGAAGAGTGTACGAAGAGAGAAGTACCACAGTTGGGAATTCTTTAATGTTTCCGTCTCCTGGGTTGGCTTCAGATCCAGTGTCAGTTACGGTATGGTCCTGGTCCAACAAGGCTTGCAGGGTGTCATGAAAGGTGAGGCCGGTCATCGCATCGTGTTTTGGTGGAGGGTGACCGGTAAATGGAGCAGTGAGGTTGACCAACCGGGTACGGGTTACTCCAGGCTTATTGTGAACGACCCTAGGCCAGTGTCCGCCACTGGCAGCTCGAACAAATTCCACGCATGATACAAGAACCAAGTACGCGGCAGCTATATATTGAAAAAAAAGAAAGAAGAGAACATGAAGGTTGTCATCTCAACTTTAAACAAACACCTTCCTTCCAAATTACCATGGCCAGGCTATTCAAACAGACAGAATAAACTATAACTGCCATATGGCCACACCCTAGAATTCAGAAAACTGGCCATATTGATTAATTAGGAAGGGCGACCCCCAGAATGAATACATATGTTTTACCTATTTTGAATAATTTGGAAAGTCGGCCATCGACTCGTATCACTTGTAGAACAAAAGTAATTAAGAAGATTCTCACCAAGGGTGGCACTCAGGATTTTGACACTCATGATATTCACGTAGCCGTACACCAAACGCACTATATAACGAAATAAGCTGGCCCTAAGTAGTAGCAGAAAGCTTAAGGTTTGACCTTCGAGCTAAACTTCGAGCTCAGTTTTCGGAAGCTGAGGAAACTTCACCGCCCTTTAATGGATAGACCCTAGTTTTTAATGGCAGGTGTCATGCCCTCACCAGTCCAGACACCAGTTTCACACGGGTGTCTGAGGTTAGGAGCTCGAGTGCAACTACCCCTGGGTCGGGGCTGTGGCATGTCGCGGCAATTCGCGGCTTTCAGCTGGTGGGACCATAGGCGTCGGTCTGTACCATATATAAATACTTGGGTCGCGGTCGCAAATGGGGAAGGTTCATCGCCCTGAAGTGCTGCTGTCTAACTCAAGTTTGCCATGGCCTCGTGGTGTTTCAAGGGTCTGACCAGTGACCAGGCAGAAACCAGAAGAAATATGGACACTAGCCGAAACCGATGGTGCGACACATGTAAACGTCCAGTTTCAAAAAGTACATATAACAGGAAGCATCGTATGGAGCATGGTGAGTACCAGATAAATAGTATAACTAGGATAAAGTCACTTTCACCTGAAATCGATATCCTTCAAAACCTTCCTAGCTAGCTTGCACGCATAGATATTATTTTCAAATACCTACTATACTCTTAATGATCAGTTAGTGTTTGGAAAATTATCGGCAGCCTAAATCTTTTCTTGACAATTAAACAATTGTTCAAATAATGAATGACTTAAACAATGGACGTTATATATATGTATCCCTCCATGCATCTTTCTATCATAGCTTTTGAGTCAGAGAAACAACATTGGGTGGGAAAGTCTGTACTCTGAAACCCTACTGTACATTTAATTTATTCTTATACATGTGTCTTGCAGAACCACCCCCATTTGGTTTACCTCAACGCGCTGGCAATCAGGCAGAAGTGGGTCTTGAGGCCGAAGCTGCAGATATTCAGGCTGAGGCAGGTAACCAGGCTGAAGCAGGTTTTCAGGCTGAGGCAGTTAACCAGGCTGAAGCAGGTTTTCAGGCTGAGGCAGTTAACCAGGCTGAAGCAGGTTTTCAGGCTGAGGCAGTTAACCAGGCTGAAACAGGTTTTCAGGCTGAGGCAGGTAACCAGGCGGAAGCAGGTTTTCAGGCTGAGGCAGGTAACCAGGCTGAAGCAGGTTTTCAGGCTGAGGCAGGTAACCAGGCTGAAGCAGGTTTTCAGGCTGAGGCAGGTAACCAGGCTGAAGCAGGTTTTCAGGCTGAGGCAGGTAACCAGGCTGAAGCGGGTATTGAGGCTGAAGGTGGTATGCAGGTTGAAGCGGGTATTCGGGCTGAAGGTGGTATCCAGGTTGGAGCTGGTATTCGGGCAGAAGCTGCAGCTGCTAATCAGCGGCAGGCTGAAGTCGGGAATCCGGGAGAAGCAGACAGTCAGCCTGTGGGTCGCAATCAGCCTGTTGAAGAGGCGGTACCCATGGAAGCCGATGAGGAGTCAGGTGATGATATGGAAGACTATTACGGTACCATGGAAGATTCCCAAGAAACGGAAGAAAATGATAAGCTTGATCCAGAGGCAGTCAAGATTCGCAACAGGGCCATCCGTCACTTAAAAGTGGTTTTCGGTGACGGGACGGGTCGTCCTAGCCCATTGGCAAGGCTTGTTAGTGGTACCCCTAATAAGAATATCCAAAGCCTATTTTCATGGGTTCTGTTCTTTCTTTTGCAGTGGCAGATCCACACCTTCACCAGTGATACGCAAATGGCTAAAGTTATGTGCTTCATTTGTGAATTATTGACGGTAGCAGGTAATGACCGGGTTTCACAAGCAGCGGAGGCAGTATTCCCCAAAACGATGCGGATGATGTACAAATGGTTGGGTACAGACCTAACGATGACTAATTACTCTATGAGTGTATGCTGCCCGGCCTGTTATACGTTGTCGCATTCTGTGTTGTCCACCACTGAGCGTGTGCGAGGTCGAGGCTTTTACACGGATCGTAATGGTATTCAGCAACCCATTAGGTGTACAACCATCGGTGATGATTTAAAACGCTGCAACAGGAAATTGTTTTCTGAGGCCAAGATTGTTGGGGAAATTACCTTCCTTCCAGTCAGGACATTCTGTTACGAGTCGCTCGAGAAGAGTTTGCAAGTTATGATGAAACGTCCAGGTTTTGAGCTGAAATGTAGAGAGTGGAAGGGCAGGAGGATACCCAACGGAGTGTTTGCTGATATCTACGACGGTTCGGTATGGAAAGACTTTAACGCGAACAACGAGGGCTTTCTTGATAATGAAAACAACTTGGCTCTTCAGATGAATATCGATTGGTTTCAACCATTCTCTCGGAAAGCTTCGATGTCAGTAGGGGGCATTTACCTAACAATACTTAACCTACCCAGAAATGAGCGGTACAGACTTGAGAACGTCATACTATACGGTATCATTCCAAACTTAAGTAAAGAACCTGCCGACCTTACCAGTTTTCTGAGGCCCCTAGTCAACGAACTCAAGGAATTCTGGCATCAGGGAAAAAGGCTTATAACCAACGATTGCCCAAATGGCAAGACCGTTAAGTTGGCGCTTTTGAACGTTGCTGCCGACCTGCCTGCAGGGAGGAAGACCTGCGGTTTCCTGCTACCTAATGCTATCATGGGTTGTTCAAAATGTCTGAAGGAATTCAAGAATTCAAACCGTGGAGGATTCAACATGGCGAATTGGACTCCTCGTACTCTGGACCAACACAAGGAGAGAGTGAGTGAGATTACAGCTGCATCCACCCCGAGAGAGAAAAGTAAACTTGAGAAACAGTATGGAGCTCGTTCCTGTGTCCTCCTAGAATTGCCCTACTTCAATCCCATCAGGTAAGTTCAATCTCCAGGCCGAACAAATTTAAAGGCCAATCTTACACAGAATTATACCAAAATATTAACAATTTTAATTTGACATTTGAATAAACATTAATAAAAATGTTTCCATTAGCAGTAACTATATTATATGACATTCATTTCTTCAGGTTCCTCTCGATCGATGTGATGCATAATGTACTGTTGGGTAAGTGTTGAAGCTTGACCTAACGTTAATTAATGTTTAGCACTGATAATGTGTTTGAAATGGAACTTGCATTTGCCTTTAATTTGGACTATTAGTTCATTGGGGTTTCAATACCGATTTCACATATGTGCTTTTATTATTGGGATTCAGGGACTGCCAAGCGAATGTGGAAGAGGTGGACCGACAAAGAGTTGTCAAAGAAGAAGAAGAATTCAACAGATGACGTTGTACTAAGCGCTAATCAGGTGTTGACTATTGATGCTCGTCTGAATCAGTTTAAAGAGGGACTACCGGATGACTGCGTGGTAACTAACATCAAATCGAACGCTGGGATGTGGACGGCAAAGGAGTGGAAGAATTGGGTTACAGTCTCGTCTGGATACTGCCTCCAGGGCTTTTTGCCGGATAATATGCTTCATAGCTAGCAGCGTTTCGTAGAAGCCACTCGACTTCTGTGCAAGCCTTGTATTACATACCACGAGATAGAACAGGCACACAGGAAACTATTGCACTTTTGCAAGAGCACAGAGCTCCAGTTCGGTTCTGATTTCATTACCCCAAACATGCATCTACATCTCCATTTAAAGGAGTGTCTCCGGGAGTATGGTCCAGCTCCCAGTACTTGGCTGTTCAGTTTTGAGCGGTATAATGGTTACTTGGGGGATGTGCCGACTAACAATCGCCAGATAGAGAAACAATTGTTTGAGAGGTTTCACAGGATGAGTCGTGTCAGTCAGGCGCGCGCCGAAATGCCGTCCAAACATGAGGGGAAATTTGGCAAACACTGCCAGCTGGGAGAAGGAGAGAAGAAAGCAAGAACGGTCCTGGAAACACTCAATGTACCCAATGAGCGAGATTTCGCGCAGTGCGAGAGCCTATGGAGTCTCCCCAACGGCTTCGAGACATTTAGAGAACAAATGGAATGGATCGACTCGGACGATCTTGAGCTGCTCAAAGAAACATACAAAAAGATGTACCCCACAGAACAGGAGATCCTAGAGAAGTCATTTCTGCCTTCAGTTTACGTGAAGTCTAAAGTCGTAAAATATGGCCCCATGACTTATTCCAGCACAAATTCCAGCAGTGGTAAAAAGTTGTCTAGACTAATGGCAAATTGGTACGAAGACGGACAGAGTGACCCCCGGGAGCGACCGTGCATCGCCACCCACTACATGAAACATTACATACAATGTAAGGCAACCGGGAAGAAGAGGCAACATGTGTTTGCAGCTGTGAAGTGGTACCAACACAGCACCGTCAAATCCAGATACATAAGTCCTTATACAATGTGGCACAAGGAAAAGTTCGAGCAACCTTCATGGGCATCTTTCCTGCCTGTTATGCGGATAAGTGGACATTTTGGATATGTGGTTGAAAAAGAAAATATGATCGTATGTCCCCTTCGGCGCCACGACTTCTTGTAGATCTAGAGGACCTATAGATATATCGAACTCGTGCACGTAGTGTCCGAAATTAAGCTGAAAACGTATGCATCATTAATGAGATTGTGCACCACAAATATTGGATATGCACCCCCCGATATATGGGAATGAAAAAATTCCATGAGAAGTGTGCACATGTATGAAAAAAAGTGCAAAACTTAAAAATAGCGCACCTGGCAGTGAGTGTGCAGAATCACGAGTGTGAGTGTGCAGATCTAGACTCACGAGTGTGAGTGTGATCCCCGGGTGAAGGCCTACAGGCCCGGCCTATAGGGTGCAGCAGCTTAATTTCGGACACTGTCCGGTGTTTTATATGCATTGTTAGGATTATGTGATTTAGACGCTTTTGCCAACAAAAGCAACATTTTTTTGTTAAAAATTCGTCTTTAAGTAGTGTATTCATGGGAGGAATAATTATATTACGCCCTAAACCTTATAATGTGACTACTTTCAAATTTAAAATAAAAGGTAGGAAATTACTTCGCAAGGTTACGGTGCCAGGATGTGCGACTTTGAGGTACGTTTTCTGAAGTTATTTCACAGGCTGGGGGTGTGGGGCTGTGTGCATTTACGGGTGGTTTCTTGAGTCAGGTGTCAGGACGTGCACCTCCAGCTGCCAGGGCTGCGCTGCGCGAGCGACACCTTATGTAACACCTGACACCGGTCGCTCAGGCTGCTCGGCTGACCTAGATGGCCCCTCATTACCCTGCCCCCCGGGGGGGGGGGGCACCAGCTTTATTAGGAGGTGCCCACCACGTGCACACACACAGTCCCGCGCCAGCCTCATGACCATAAAAGACGTACGCAGAAGTTTGCTGATATTAAACACAAGCGCCACATTGTGAACAATGGCGACCGCGCAGAAAACCCGGTAGGTGAATGAGATAACTTGCCTATAATTTGATAAGATAACATGCCTATATAGAGAAGTAGTGTTTTTTCAGGCTTTGCGGGAGAATGACTTGGGGGTTACACTTCCATATATAGAGTGTTTGTTAACAAATGTATAAGGGTGTGGATAATAGCTGTTACGTTTGGTACATATTTTCCATTTTTTTTCGTTTTCTCCCCATACACGTAGATAACCAATTCCAGACACTTAAAGGTTGTTTTTTTTTGCTCATTCAAGCAACCATGTGCGGTCGGAGGAGGAAGAGGAATCCCAGGCATGGACACCGCGTGAGGAGAAAAATATTGAAGAGGAGGAAACGATCTGGACGGAACCCCAATGGACCGAGTGGGCGCCCCTGTTCACCCCTAAGTAGGTTTAAATTGTTCAACACTGTTGATGGACAGGGATGGAAGAGAAGCATGGAAAGAAAATTATTAACTTACTATCTGGTAGGATGACTATCTTCATGCCAAATAATGCACACTGTCTAAAACCCGACGACGGACTCGCGATCGGACATAGTTGTGGTCGCTCGAATTCATGTAACATGCTGAAACAACAGGCTCTTTTTTTGACAATTTAAAAATTGCAAATTTGTCAGACTGGCACAATAACATGAAATAGATATTGGATGAGAAAAATTGAGATGCCGATGATTTGGTAGTTTCGACCACCTATGTTGAAATGATGGACGGTGTGATGATTTTTGAAATTTTTTCCAAGACGCACGACCAACAACAGCTCCCGGACGGCCCATCAGAGTGGACGTGCGTCTACTGTTAGGAGGATCCGACCCAGGTTGGTACATTTGTATTTACACGATGAACCTAAGTGGGAAATAAAACATGTAAGCGTATGAAGGGAAATATGTATAAACAAAACAAAATGATGAGTGGGGCGATTTCACGAGTACAATTGTTCTGAAATTTGCCAATATTACGAGGGACACGCTGGTATGTAATAAGTGCAAAATTGACTTTTGCACATTTAACTATAACCACACAATTTTTTTCAGGAGCAGGAGGAGTACTTAACGGACCAAAGGTGGAAGGCGATGGAAACGTTTGCCGAAGACCAACACGCCACACAACCGCAGGCCATATTCTTGGATGGCAACTACAGGTACGCCGGGTTTTTGTTTCATAATAAATAATATTATATAGCGACAATGATTTTCGATGATGCTACTAGGCAAAAAATAACGAGGGCATAGAATCTTAATGTTGACGTTGGAGTGAATGCCGAATTTCGTACGGTTACTAAAAATTGTGATTGATGATGGTCCGATTAGTTCGTGCACACAATTTAAAAAAATGTGTATTTAAACATGCCTCCGTAATATTTCAGAATGTACTTGGTCTGCAACTACTGTGGCCGGTGCTACCACGCCGACTGTGAGGGGGGCGAGCCTGCCAGCATCATGTGCTCCGAGGTGTTGTGCGAGTGGTGCGCCGAGGATAAAGATTAATAGAATCGATTCAGCAATAAAATAGTACACTAGATTTTAACTACACTTTGTGTCAAATGTCCTTTTATTTTTGTTTTTATATAGTAACACTAGTTAACCTCGGGAGCATGATAGCTATAGGTTAGAATTTACCTTAAATCACAGCTTCACGCTAAACTATGTTTTTGTGTGTACCTGGCAGTCTACGGCCGATCGTACAGAGTATATTGAACAGATAATGTGAGTCATAATATATGTTTCATCTAAATTTACAAATATACTAGATCAGAGTGAAACACAGTCTTTTAATGTCTAACTAACTTCTAAGTACAGTGAGAGTAGAACACTGGTAAAGCGCGGCCATCAAATACAACCCACATTCCCCCTATAGGTCTATAGGCATAGAAACTTTGCTAAATCTGAGGGGTTCCAGAGACCCCTAATTTGGATAATTCCCTTTATTGGTAGTTTAATTGCGTAAAATTTGAGAAATCTGAGGGGGGTCAACCGAACATGGGGACCCCCCCCCCCCACTCCCGCCCTGAGGGGGGGGGGGGGACTGGGTACGCCAAGTGCTGCTGGCAATTATATTGGTGCCTGAATGGAGGGTGGGTACGTTAAGACGCCGAGAAGGTTGGGCGTGTGAAGAGAACTATGAGCGGACGGGACTATTGTGACACAATATAGTTAACACCCCCTGACTTACACTTATATACACGCCAGAAGGGGAAGGGAAACTTTGAGGTGGGCGCAAAAATATTACCTAACACGCCCACTGCTATTGGTGGTATAATGATACTTTGCTGTGTCAGGGATAATGGTGGAGTAAGACTTACACTCCTTGACACGTTTTAGAGCAAGTGGATTCAGACACGGCCGAGCCTGTCTAATGTATGAGTTCAAAAATTTGCCGTGTGGAGGGGCAGGGAGGCTTGGGAGACCTGTACTGAGGCCCTGTGCCGGCCTCCAGTCCCCTGGGCCTGTCTGCAGTCCCCTGGGCCGGCCTACAGTCCCCTGTGCTGGACTACAGTCCCCTTGGCCGGCCTACAGTCCCCTTGGCCGGCCTACAGTCCCCTTGGCCGGCCTACAGCCCCCTTGGCCGGCCTACAGTCCCCTGGGCCGGCCTACAGTCCCCTGGGCCGGCCTACAGTCCCCTTGGCCGGCCTACAGTCCCCTGGGCCGGCCTACAGTCACCTTGGCCGGCCTGGAGTCCCCTGGGCCGGCCTGGAGCCCCCTGGGCCGGCCTGGAGCCCCCTGGGCCGGCCTGGAGCCCCCTGGGCCGGCCTGAAGGCCCCTGGGCCGGCCTGGAGCCCCCTGGGCCGGCCTGAAGGCCTCTGGACTGTGGTCCCCTAACAAAAAATCATGTTTTGCCAAACTGTCAAGTCAAAAATAAAGATGATTAAAGTCCCAAATATGAAATAAATATGTTTAAATGCATTGAAAGGATTCATGCTTATAGGTGAAGATAACCTCTCCTACCAAGTAAAGATACTTAAAAGTACCAAATAGGTGCATGTGTAAATGTGTATAAAATGTGACCAGCTCTGCAAATTCAGGGCCTATTAACATACACTTCAATATATCTTCAATATTTACACAGAAAATGACCAAAAATGTCAAAATAAGCCAAATTTTGACTAAAAATCAAATTTTGTGTAGTTTTGTATGAAACTTTAAAATTTCCTAAAATTTTACATTTTGTTGCCATGGTAACGGGAATGTTTATCGAACGTCAAAACATAGAATTACTGATATTATGAAGAATTTGGTTTCCATGGAAACCAGGTCATGTGACATTTATTCTAGAATTAGTAAAACTTAAAAGTACAACTTTCAAGCTACATTATGCAAAAAACAGATTGTATCTATCTTCATTAGAAAAAAAATGGGAGTATTTTGTTTGCATAATAATTAATGTAAATCATATTTTCCTCTATATTTAACTATTTGTAATTCTGTCGCTACCATCTATATCGTAATTTTAATGGATTCAAGGTGTCTGACCATATCATATTTAGAAGCTCACATCTCAGCTTCTACTCAGAATATTTAAGAGATGTTTACATTTTTAGAAAGCCTGAGCCTTGTTCTAAATTCATTGTTCATGTCAAGTAGCCCCAAAATAGCAAAGCAGGTCACAAATATCTGAAGCTAAGTAAAGTTATATAAATGTTGTGGAAAGATGTATCTGTAAAAGTGATTAAAGAACCTGCTGTTCATTAAAGGATCCTAAATGTGCTGACAAGATCTATGTGTAAATGTGCTTAAAGTCTATGCTGTCACTTATATCTAATTAAATCAGCCTAGGGCCAGACCAAGTGAATATGTTTAAAGGCATTTGCAAGATGGATCATATTAAATCATATTTAAGTGGGAAGTAAATCAGAGACAAAGTGGGCCATTACAACCTTTAAATAAGTACTTAAATCTGAGTAAATGTGTACATTTAAGTCCTTTACTTTTTCAGTCAAAGATGCAGTAAAGGTTATGTAAATGTAATGAAAGAGGGCCTTTAGTCAGATTTAAGTTTAATGTAAAGGCCTAGTAAAAGTCATTTTTCGTGCAGTGAGTCTCACAAGCGAGTTTAAGAAATCTGGTTTAAAACAGGCTTAAACCATATTTGCTTTTTGGAAATACGCTCTTAAAACTTTTAGCTACAAGTTTGGTTGAACTAACCCTATTTTTGGGGGGGAAATAGGCCTATTGGGCATTAGTTTGATGGGATGGAAAACCATTATTGATATGATATGTGATAAGATTTCTCAAAAATATTACTTTCATTTCATGATAAGGGTTGTACCCAACATCATGGGAAGACAATTGTTTCATTATTAAGTAATCATAGAGGTTATGAAGTTAAATCACGCTTTATCGCTGTTTTGACGCTTTTGATTAATTATTATGAATTATTTTTGATTTTATATAACTTTTTTTCTATAAGTAAGGGCTATTAAAACAAAATGCGCTAATGATATACCAATGTGAGCGATACAACCCTGTTTTACCCTAGTTGCGTGTACACTATACTCCTTCTGCGCTTCAGCCTCGTCTATTCTTATTAGGTCAGCAAACTCAGTAGTATCCCGTCACATTGCGTCAGCCCACGTAGGCCAATGGTTGTTTAAAAGCCCCCCTCCGGAGTTCCTTACCTGCGAGCCGCGACACTGGCCTGCGCATACAGTCTATGATAATGGAAGAACTTGCTTGTTCAAATCCCGCTAGAGTCGGCTAGGCTGGCCTAGCACACGACGTCCTATACCCCCCAGTGTCACCGTTACACTCGCACACCTTTTTCATTCCTTTTTTAGGCTATATGATATAAAGGGTGGGTTACCCCTGCATCTATAGCGTATTTGGTGCATTTTTTTGTTGAGCTTGGAAACCCATATCAACCTGCGTTTATAAATTATATGACGCAAATGTGGGAAGGCCGGTGTAGATAAATAATAGTGTAGCCCTGAAGTTGCCCTTTTTAAAGGTAAATTCGTATTTATATGAATAAAAATGAACGGTCGGTTGTTATGTCGCGCATGTAAGCTTTGTATGGCGGATTTTTATAGGCTCATTTTTGATAGAAAAATGTGAAGTAATCTAATAAGAAATTCCAAACGAAATTTTCAGATTATGGAGCCAAATTGCTTAATCCAATCGTCAGAATAGATATTAGCAAAAAAAAAAAAAATGAAGTCATGATTGAATTTCAGATGAATGACATTTTGTCCCATGTGATAATTGCAAAAATTATGAAAATTATGATGATCGAATTAATCGAAGCTATTTCATAAGCATTAAAGTGTAGATGCGTGATACAACCCACTTGCGGGATACAACCCACATTCCCCCTATAGGCATACAAACTTTGATAAATCTGAGGGGGTTCCAGAGACCCCTTATTTGGATAATTCCCTTTATTGGTAGTTTAATTGCGTAAAATTTGAGAAATCTGAGGGGGGTCCACACACCATGGGAACCCCCCCCCCTCCCGCCCTGAGCGGGGGGGGGGGGGGGCTGGGTACGCCACTGCTGGCAATTATATTGGTGCCTGAATGGAGGGTAGGTACGTTAACACGCCGAGAAGGTTGGGCGTGTTAAGAGAACTATGAGCGGACGGGACTATTGTGACACAATATAGTTAACACCCCCTGACTTACACTTATATACACGCCAGAAGGGGAAGGGAAACTATGAGGTGGGCGCAAAAATATTACCTAACACGCCCACTGCTATGGGTGGTATAATGATACTTTGCTGTTTCAGGGATAATGGTGGAGTAAGACTTACACTCCTTGACACGGTTTAGAGCAAATTGATTCAGACACGGCCGAGTCTGTTTAATGTATGAGTTCAAAAATTTGCCGTGACGCGACTTTTTCTAGTCATAAAGTGAAGGCCGACGGGACCCAGACGCCCATAGCCCGTCTCACTAACTACAAAAATACTTTGCTAACCAAACCGCAAGACCTCCACCTGTTATATATACTCAAAATAGATTAATGGACTTTTACCTGGTATTGGTTCAGTGATTGTGACAAGCACAGACTTCTAAAGGTACACTTGGCGGGGGCCCTGGGCGTGATTTCGCGTCTATCACTGTCTCTTTTGAGCAGATGCTTGTAGGTGCAGTCAGTGGCCACACACCTCTTTGCGGTATGATACGTCTCACCCCGGGCATCAGCTTGCTGTTGCAGACATAGAGAGAGAGAGAGAGAGTTACTATATTATAAATCATGTAATTGTTTCAGGATAGTCTAGAAAACACAAAGGTGCATTAATTCATAAAACGCAAACGAGCATATAAATTTACATCAATGGTTGCTTCTAGATTACACTTCCAATCATTACATGGCTTACCAGTACCAGATATTTCAAAAGTTGTATAATTCAAATGAGGGCTAAACTTTGCTACTTGGTACTTAGATAAAGGTTTGCCAGATTGGTCCTGTTTTTCAAAACTGTTAAGCAGCTTCGTTTTCTTAGACGTAAAACTTCCTCTTGAAAAGTGCCACTGTATGGCGTAGTTAAACAAAAGCAAGCCAGGCTGGGCAAATGCGCACCACTTTTCTATTCATGAGAACTGATGTGGTTTATCCAGTGGTTTTATCACCGCATCGTGTGCAGAAGCCAAAAGTCGCCAAAGTGCACATCGCAAACAAATCACGCTGACGCCCATTTGCCAAGCCTAGGCCTGACAAAGCAAACAACTTAAAACTCTATGCCCTGCCAGCGTCCGGACTGTACCAAGGCTGGTAGGGCATAACCTATTACAGGAAAGAACAGTCTGGGTGGTTAACCCCTTAGCGGCTCTAGATATGTTTTACCGTGAGAAACTTGTGCAAGCTGACGTGTATCCGGCTTATGGGGGTCCCACAAAATACGCAGGACCCACTCCCATTCTCCCATTCTAGCTTAAAGCCACCACCGTCTTAACAATGGATCTTAGCGACTAGTACGTCGTTTACAAAGTAAGGGGTCGAAGTCCTATGGCCAATGTCACCCTAACCCCCTATCCCCCCCACCAAAAAAAAGGAGCTTATAACAATCTGGGATAAATAAAAAAAAATGTTCCTACAGGTACAAATCTAAAAAATCTTAAAAAACCTCTGGGATAATATATGTAGAAAAAACAGAAAAAAACATCCTTACAAATATATCTTGAAAACTTCTGGAGTATTTAAATGAAATTAGATTTGATGTGATTGACAAAATTATTATTAGTTATTGGTGTAAAAAAAATGATTTCAATGAATTATTATTTGAATTTGGGTAAATTACTTCTAAATAACTTTCAACTAAATTTTTTTTTTTTTTATCGATTCAAACTATAAACAAAAAAAAACAAAAAAAAAGCAAAAAAAAAGAGGTGTCCGTGGTCAGGCTAGGTGTCAGGGTTAATGGCTGTTCGAGTTCAGGGACCCGGCCTAAGCCGGGGGCTCATCCCCACCGACGGCAGGATGGTCAAGTTCCCCTGGACCAACATCCCCGTTAACCAGGGGTTGGTCTAGGGGAACACCACCATCCCCTTGGCCGTCCTGTGGGGCATCGGCCCCCGCCTCAGACGAAGCCCCTGAACTCGTGGACTCGGAGCCCTCCGGTGACGGTGGCGGGCCAGCAGGGGGCGGAACAAAAATTTGGCCCTCCCCCACCAGCAACACCAAAATTATAGCCGGGGCACCCGGCGGGGGATCGATGATACTGCGTGGTGGTAAATTGGCAACAACAATTATTATATCGATGTCATTAATGAGCAAAATAAAGACACACAACTATATATTCAATATTAATTTAGGATTCATGAGTGCGTAGGCCTGTAGGTTACATACGTTCAATAGGCCTAGTTGGAGTATCCTTGTAACCAGCTGTCCGTGTTACATGAGTATCACATGCCCCTTCAATAATTCCACGATATCCAGACTAATAAATTTAGTTCTGCTTTACTTCACTCTTGGGGATACCCTTTTATAAATAAACATGAAAGTTAGGTGACCTGTTGGAGGATAAGGTACCAGGCATAAATGCCATAATGTTATCCCAGTATATACAAACTGATATTATATTACTTACTGTAAGGGCGCCCCCTCCTGGCCCACCGCCCGGACAAAGAAATTGTACCCTGCCGGCACATGGTACATAACAGCTGCGCTGGAAAAAGAAAAGACCAATGTCATGTAGCTGAATTACAGTCGCGGGGTTGTGGGCCGCCGCCGCCTGACGACACACTGTTGATATCTTATCTGGCCAGCAGCCCCAGAGGCAGAGGGTACGTGGAGTTGTACGAGTGAGTTGTACTGGTTGGCGTCGGTTTTGCCCGAACCACCGTCCGGCGACCAATCTATGAAAAATGTCACCTTTCTTACGAGCAAAATTAGTATTTGATCACGTTCCGAGGTGGAATTAATGATCCTCGTTGTGGTCTGTGTCATATTCCATCCTAAGATGTACAAAACTGGGGGTAAACATGCTTACAAATGTTTGAAATGTGTTATTGAAAAAAAGAGGTTTCATACTCACACCATCACCTGCGCCATTTTTGTTTTTTTTCTGATCATGTGACCTGACAGTGGCTGAGGTCCCGCCCTAGTAAAAACAAAGTCTTTGTGTTAAAATCAATTCCAAAGGCCAACTTCATTACATTATAAACATCAATTACGAAGGGATCTGGAAACTAAATGGAACTGTGGTGCCGTATGGGCAAAGCACTGTGCTTATAATTTAGATTTACCGGAAGAAAAATATTTTAAAAAAATTGTCGCCCGCGTACCTGAATTTGATGACGTAGACGTGGCACTTTCCCGCCATAACACCGAACCTTGTTGTTTTTGTGTTCCGAAACCGGGCCGCCCTGCCGCCGTCCTGTTCTTCCCATCAAATTCTCTTACTCAGAGATTCTCACCTCACACAGAAATTTGCCGGGGCCAGCTACAAAGCCAGAAAGTCATCTTTTGGGTCGTCATCGTAGGCCTCCTCCTCAGAAGAGGTGACAGACCTTGACTCCATCGAGAACATTCGGCACTTCACGCAACAATTCCGCTACACTCAGAAGGTGAGTTGCACAGCCACAAGTAACTCAACCGTGCAGTGTTGGAAATTAAGGTGCGCCCTGCACCCGCATATTGATATTTATACCATTTAAACCACATAATAAAGCCATGTAAATTGAAATTTTGCAGACATTAATATAAGCCTTGTTTAATTGTTTTTTTATACCCTCCAGGACCACGGAGAGGCCAGTCGCTCAGAATCATTGACGTGAATCGCTGTTTTCGCCTCAGTAGACAGACAGTTGCCGGTGCAAGCTACAACGTCCAGAATGGCGCTACACCGAAAAAGTCTCCAAGGCGGCCCAGGGGCGGATCCAGGGAGGGGGGGGGGGGGGGGGGGGCGGACGGGCCTTGGCCCCCCCCCCACCCTTGCCCTGTTAAATCATGTTTGATGGGGGGCCCACCCCCCTGTACATTCATGTTCTTGGGCCCCCCCCCCTCTACAAATTCCTGGGTCCACCCCTGCCCACTACACCAGTAGAGTCTCCACCACACACAGAAATGATTTGGCCCTGCCCCGCCGGCAACGCCACAATTAAAGCCAGGGTTGTTGCGGAGGTACCCCGCCGGCCCCCGACCACATGCACCTCACCAGGGCGCTTGAGTGACCCTCGGGGACGGACACTGGGCTGTGCAGGATTTTTTGAATTGTTTCAAACTTCCGTGAAGTAAAAAATCGGTTTACTTACAAGAGTGCCCCCAAACAAAGGGGGGACCAGCACCAATCTGGTGCCGGCGGCGGGCCTGTGCCTCTATCTGCAGCTGGAGCTGTAGTCTGGTGTGCAGAAAACACAAGGTGGACACAGGTATGAGTAGCGGATTTAGAGGGGGGGGGGAGGTAATTCAGCAGCAGGCGCGAGGTGCCCCCCCCCCTATTTTTAGACAAGAATAGATTTTCAGGGACACCCAGCGGGGGATTGATGACGCTACGTGGTGGTAAATCAGTAACAACAATTATTATATCGATGTCATTAATGAGCAACATAAAGACACACAACTATATATTCAATATTAATTTATGATTCATGAGTGCGTAGGCCTGTACGTAGGTTACATACGTTCAATAGGCCTAGGTTGCTTAAAAAAAATGACCAATGTCATGTAGCCAACTTCTCAGTTCTATGCAGACATGAACAGTAGTGACCTAACTCGGAGTTAGAAAGACTTCATCTCAGATACGATCACCGAACTATTAGTCAATTAGTTCATCTGAACCACCATCAAATTCATTTAAAGTTAAAAGCAAACAATATTCTTCAAATTAAGCGCATGTTAACATGTATATATTGAAATGTCCTTATATCTCAATTAGTGAACGCAGACATTTTTTTTTATTCCTTTTCTGGTATATTTTTATCAACTTAGATAGACTTTGATGTATTACAATACCATGTACTTATTTCGATTAAATGTATAACATTCAAGTTACGCTGGTGCTTTGCCGAAAACCGGTTTAAACCGATATTTGACCAGCATCGTTGTAAACAAATGGTAGTTTAAAAAAAAACAGAACATTCACTGAATGGATGTGACTCGTGTTGTACCATAACTGATATGACTAAAGTTTATACATGCAGTTACATAACAATAATGTAGTAGTATTGGATAACAGCATTACTTAACTGTTAATTCATTTTTCTTCCACTTCACTTTTATATCTAAGCCAGCAAATTGTAAGGCTGGCAGTTCCTGGAAGATGGGCTTTGGAAGCCGAAGGACTGTATGTTGATTCTAAGTTCAATAAAAAAAAATTAAAAAAAATTTGATAGGTTTTGCGTACTCTTTGATGTTTGTTTGTTTCATAGAGTCCAGGCTAATAAGGTGTCTCCATCGTGAACGGGACGACCTGCATGTACAATTTCCAACCCGGCTTTATTTAAGTTCTTGGTGCGTATAAGAATACTTTTATGGAAGTAAGATGTATGAAAAGGATTGTATGGTTTAAATTTATAACTTAGAACATTGTTATATTGCAATTATTGTTTTGGTATATATATATGTAGAGATTCAACGTTAGGCGACAGACTAATATTGCCATATTGGCCACCGGGCCCCGACCACGAAGCGTATGCAGAGGCCTTATCAGCATTATGTAATAACCCTTCAACACTGAGCCTGCTCCAACACGTTTCTTTGTCCAGCCTCCACTGGAGCGTGACTGCTGACCTTTTTTTGTTGGAGAAGACTCTATTATGTTCTTCTGTTTGAGGAGATTATGCGGGCCACATATACATATACCTCATGCACAAGGACAAAGTGCCCAGAAATATATAGTGCGTTTAAGACTCTTAAAAACATGTAGGAGTTTTTTCAAAAGTGTTGTATAGTTTATTAGTTGGGCATTGTTTATCTCGCATGAATGTGGAAAGAGATTCGAAGACGGATATATAAATTCAGCAGACTATACATGTACAGTAAAACATTTCGTGTTCCGTAATTCAGTACCGATCAAATAAATATGGAAATGTTGCAATTGTGAGTTTATTGGCGTATTTTCCTGCAAGTGCCCATGCAATAAATTTCAAATTAACAGTGTTAAACTGATCTAAGACCCAGTTGACCCGAATTGAAAATAAGGTTATTTATTGTCTGAAAAATAAATCATGCATATGTCAAGAACAATCCTGAGTTTGGTTTTACGTCGGCTGAAAGCTTTTTCAGATCGTCGAAAATTGTGGTATCCTATCTCAGTACGGTCGTGTTTTTCTTGTCTAAAAATGAGTTTTAAATGGTTTTATTTAATAAATTTCATGATTTTCCATGGAATTGACGTTGTCCTTCATGTGATAGCCATTCAGACATTGCAGTTGTTACAGGAACATGCGCCATACTCTACAGTACTATACCCCTTTCAAGTAGAAACTGGAAAAGGAGAAAGCCGAGGGTGGGACTTCATATGAGGAGTCCCATTGTACAGATGGATTTCCAAAACATTTTGTTCACACTTTTTGTCAGAACTTGTAAAGGAAAGGGGGGGTTGGAAAGCAGTAAAGTGTGGGACTTTCCATTTTTTTCTTGCTAACTTTAGGGGCGTCTACTTGACATTTTGGAAGGGGAGGTGGACATTAATAGAAAATTCCTTGGTGGGGGAGGGGGGGTCGTGCCTATATATCTTCAATAACTTGAACTTGAAAAGGGGGCGGTGGCGACCAGTAAAATGTGGAACTTTTCCATACTTTCCTACAAATTGAGGGGTTTCTACATAACATTTTGGAAGAGCAGGTGCCCTATGCTTGGAAAGAGCGACTACCTATGAGCATGAGAGGCACTGGTCCATGATCAGAGGGCAGGAGGTATAGACTCCTTACCATTTAAAGTCATATAAGAGGCACAGTGCTCCCATGAAAGCACTTTGCACACACTGAGCGTGAGTAAAGGCGCACCAGTCTAACTTGTGCTAACCGCTGCGCACAGTAGGGAAAGTTACATAATGCCCAAAAAACATAGCTGAGCTGTGCTTCAACTTTGCACGTTTTGAGGGTAGGGAGCCCTTTGCTTTATTGGCATCAATGGGACTCTGCATTTGAGGCGTGAATTAGGTTTATGCAGTCAGGACAGGGGGACAAATTAGGGTTATTACCACATGGTGTGTTAGTCATACTATGACTATTTAATCATTTTGGCGCAGGAAGACTGACACGGACTGTGCCCGACTTACATAATGTGCTGTTGCGCAGCAAATCTCGAAAACGACACAAGGCTCAGTTTTTCCTGTGCATATTCATATGTTTGCTTTCATTTCACGTTGTTTCCGAACATATTTGATAGTTTATATCAAGCTTAGTAAGAAATATGGGTCAAAATGTCTACAGATGTACAATTGGCCATTTTCAGGCCATTTCAGCTTCTAAAGGCTCTATAGAGTGCAAACCAGTGTGGTTATTTTCTCTTTCTTGGTGTCATTTAGGAGGGAACACATTAGGCTTTTAGAATAAATATACTTTTGTATACATTCAGCCTACATTAGTGGAGCTGAATGCTAGCGTTTGTTTAGGGTTGATGTCTTTGTTGTGATGTATGGGAAACACTAGTCGTTCATATCTAAACGTAATCGGTTCTCTAGCCAAAACTGGCTATTGCCATTCCTTTATATCTATGGTTATTGATTCCCCCAGGTAGTGCTGCCCCTGATAGGCTGGGCCTTCCAACCATTACTCAGTATAGGGTAACCATACACATCGGAGGCACTACCAATAGTTGTTATTAATCTTTATAATTATAATTCCTTTATAATTTTGAACTGTTAATGACATATCTCAGGGCCAGGTGACCCTTCCTTTAAGTTAACTATCTACCAATCTACTTACTTATAACTATCAATTATATGCAAGAGGTATTGAATTATTACCTCAGTACAGAGCTATACATCATTATACTCTAAATATGTATTAAAATCACAAATTTTACTCTATATGACATTTGTAATAAGCATTCCATGTCAAATTACGCTAGATAAACACAACCAAAAGCTTCTATCTGGATGGAAATAAGTAAGTGCAATTGTGACCCGTTTTGGCGAAATGAGTCGGATGTCGCAGAAAGTCGAACTGAGATATGGGGCTCTGAAGTCGTATTTCGCTTTTTTTTTTTATCAAAAATGGGTTTTTTCTTTTTTTCTTCTATATCAGAAGTCTTCCCAAAAAAAAGATTAGGTCCCAAAGCCATCTCTAAGTCCCTCCAAATAAGCCCCAAAGACACGCAACGCCTCAGTGATCTGAAACAAAAGACCCTCGATTCACGCCACTTTTCCCTAACTTACGGCTCACCTGTCGGTCTGGATCCCATCCCAGCCACATGTTCTGGGTACCTGCTGAAAGGGCGCGAACTGAACTGGCCAATCACAGCCTCAGATTTTGAATTCGCGCCTGCAGGGACCAATCAGAACGTGTTTTCCCGATCGTCTTCCCGTAAACAATCGTTCTCAAGGTGGTCACGTGTGCGGAATGCGGCGCGCTGATTGGCTGAGAGGCCTCGCGTGCCTTCCGGTTTCAGTTGTGGAAATTTAAAGGGACGCATGGCGAGCAGATCGGACGGGCGACATCACTTCTCCGACGGATTTAGCTGTTTTAATCCTGGATCACTGCTGGATTTTGATGTGGATTACCTCCCAACATCGTCGGGAAGGACATGGATCACGAGGAGGCTGTCGTGGATGCCCTGAATACGATAAATCGGGCGAATTTACGTGGTATAGCCGAGCCACAGCAATGGCGGACTTTGGTCGACGAGTACTTTCTCTTCGCCGATGGGGAGGAGGGGCAAGACGATGCCCCCGAGGAAGAAGAAGATGTTCAGGAGGATCTAGGGGAACTGGAGGATGATGAGGATGAGCCACTGGTCATCCCTGACCCCACGGACGACCTTCTACAGGCAGAGTGGGACGACTGCGAACGCTTCATGTGAGTTTTGAAAAAACTTTATAATGGCCGACATGCGGTCGGTTGCCGTATCTCTGAAACAAGTACGCAAAGTGCCTAAATCCCTTTCAATGTTGATGAAACTGCCTACGTTTGTGCCCTAGTATGTATTCTAACTGCCTAACTAGTTTTTATCAAGTTTCAAAGTTGATTTCATGCCATAAACAGGGATGATCCATCGGGGTTGTCCGGTGACCTACTTAATGGCGTCAGCTGATCCGGCTGGCCTGTAACAGTTATCAATCATGTCTCATGCCATTGTGGTCCTCAGGAAGGTGAACTAAGTCTAATATCATGTATGTTGTTGTCTTTAGATGTTCCTGCAAGCATTACAAAGACAAGGAGTGCAGTAAACAGTTCACGACGTCGGAGCTGGTCGCACGTCGGCAGGAGGTCTTTCAGCTGTCCTCAGGTAAGTTTTTCATGAGATACATGTTATGCAAACCTGTCGCCGCGACCATGTAGCTATGTCGTTCTCGCTCAAAACTACCCCATAATCCATGACAACGTCTTGAAGTATAACAGACAACTATTAACACTCAACCAGACGGTTTTTAAGGTAGTATTTAGGGTGTGTTAACCTAGTTCATGGGTCAATCCAGAAACCTCATTCCTTGAGTCACATGCTTATCATGTACAGATTGTTATTATCCTTATCTACTTTGTTTTCTAGGCGAGAAGGACATGTTGCTACTGGGCATCATCAGTACCTGCACAGACAATAGCAGCAGGCTGTCCACCTGGAAGAAGGGGATTAAGGGAAGAGGGGAGAGGCAGCACCAACGAAGCCACTACCTCGTTGGTTTTCGGCCAGTCTGCAGGGACACTTTCAAGTTCATGTACGCGTGAGTAGCTTTGATATTCAACTTCTTTGCTCAAATAAGGTCTACCTAGATATCCCTACTATTATTGTACTACTTGAGGTAAATTACAAGATGAACTGTATTGAATCATAACATAATCTGATCATGGCACTTACCTTCACAAATTGTCCATATTAATATTACAATACTTACCTGTACTTGTTGCCTGTGTCCAATAATTATTGGCCTAATGTAACTCTTCCCTTGTGACCTTTCCAGCATCAGCCAGAATAAGCTGACGTCCATCATAAAGTGGTACAAGTCCCACGGGTTGGTGACCAGGCAGAAGAAGGCTGGCGGCCGACAGGCGACTACAAGGATCCTCCAGCTGGAGGACATCAGGCGGGTCATGGACTTCATCAACTCCTATGCCGAGACCAACGCCCTCGTCCTGCCTGGCCGTGTGTCCTCCCACAAACGGGATGACATCCTTCTCCTCCCCTCCTCTTCCCCAAAGGCCGACATCTACAGGTTGTACAGAAACGCCATGGAGGAGGCTAACTTTAGGTGTGTGGCTGACTCAACCTTTAGAAACCTGTGGCTCCAACTCCTCCCTCGCATAGTGTTTTCCCACCCTATGACTGACCTCTGCTGGGAATGTCAGCACAACAACAGGGATATCTCTGCCTCTAGTAACCTACCTGACATTGTAAAACAGGCCAAGCTGAAAAAGCAACAACTTCACCTGGAGGTGGTGGCTCGGGAGAGGACCTTTTATCAGGACATGGTCAAGGCTGCCAAGGCTGCCTACAAGGAAGCAGAGTCCCCTCCCCATGGCCCCCACCCCCCTTGTTCTTCTGACACGAAGGTCCACATCAGTTTTGAATATGCCCAGCAGGTCCACCTTCCCTCCTTTCCTATGCAGCCTGGCCCATTGTATTTCTTTGTCCCCCGCAAGGTCGGCATTTTCGGTGTCTGTGCCGAGGCCATCCCCCAACAGGTGAACTATTTGATCGACGAAAGCCATTGCGGTAGTAAGGGGTCAAATGCAGTTATTTCATACCTGCACCACTATTTTGAAACGTATTCCCTGGGGGAGAAGGCGGTGGACATGCACTGTGACAACTGTAGTGGTCAGAACAAGAACAAGTTTGTGCTAGCGTATCTTCTCTGGCGGGTCCTGACTGGCCGGCACCAGTCCATTTCCTTAAACTTTTTGATCACAGGGCACACCAAGTTTGCCCCGGACTGGTGCTTTGGTTTGCTTAAACAAAAGTTTCGTCGTGAGTCTGTCTCGAGCCTCACGGAGATGGAGGCGACTGTGGTGAAGAGTACCCAAGAACGTGTCAACCTTGCCCAACTTGTGGGGGACTAGAATGGGAAGGTGTTTGTCGAGTCATATGACTGGCAATCTTTTTTGACCCCTTTCATCAAACCAGTCAAGGGCATAAAACAGTATCATCACTTTGTATTCTCTGACCAGAACAAGGGCCACGTCACCTTCCAGCAGTATGCCAACTCGGCCCCCGAGACCTTCAAGATGCTGACTGTCGCCCCTGAAGCTGTCCCCCAGGAAGGCCCTCAGCCCACCCCATCCCCTGGCCTCCTGGCCAAAAGACAGTGGTATCTCTTCAAGAACATTCGGGATTTTTGTACTGAGGACACGAAGGACATCATGTGCCCTAAGCCCTCTGTACCAAAACCAGCATCCGGCCCAGGCCCCCGTGCCGTACCTCCGCCGGAACCAGATGCAGAATCAGAGCCAGAGGCTGGCGAGGGGGATGGGCCAGGCAGGGGCAGGGGCAGAGGCAGAGGCAGGGGCAGGGGCAGAGGCAGAGGCAGAGGCAGAGGCAGGGGCAGAGGCAGAGTCAGAGGACAGACTCCAGACACATCATCAGGATCGGAGGGGGAGGAGGAGGAGTTGGTCAGACAACTGGAGAGGCAATCAAATTCTTCATCTGACTCAGAAGAGGAAGGCCCCCCCACCCCCACCTAGGGGCAGGGGCTGTCCTAGCAAACGTGCTAAACATGGTCATGGCAGGACCACCTGAGAAAACTATTAAGAATCTGTTCTGAACATTGTTAACTTATTTTTAGTTGTTAAGACTTTTTCTGATTTAAGATTTTTACATTGGTGGCTTTTCACTATTTTAACGACCAAATACAATCATGAACATTCCAAGAACTTTTATAGACACATTTTGGATACCCAGGGTACTTAGGGTCATCACAGAGTCGTTTTTAAGAAGCCAAGATGAGGTATTGTGATCCTTTATGCTTGCCGTTCTAGGTTAAGTTGTTGTTTCAGATCCGGATTTTTATCACTTTTTGCAGCGCCGGCAAGAATAAAAGTTTTGTATATAAACGCATGAATTACTGGTATTTGTTAGCTAGAATAGTGTAGAATGACTATGTAAAGTTTCAGGAACAAGGATTGATTACATTGTTAGGGCTTTCTCGGAGGACCGCGGTAGCACACGGTAAGAAAAACTTTGAACTCATTTATCTCAGTTTCTTATACCCACATAGGCGCGGTTCTTTTTATTTTCGTTGCAACTTATCTCAGGCACTAGATATCGGACCTAGACATGCTATACCTCGTTTTAAAGCTAATAATTAGTATTTTCTGATGGTATACCTAACAAAAAATCTTCCCCGTGCTACATCCAACTCAATTCGGCAAAACGGGTCACAATTGTTTAAACAACTTTTAACATCTTTTGGATCATATCATCATCACCACAGTCCTCTTTATATTATTTTTCACTCTGGTGAATGTCCGTAATCAAAATTTAAGATCACTAAATAGCATGGAAACTAAATCCCCTATACATCAATAATACTATATATAGTTACGATCCATATTACAGATGTCATATCCATCAATCTTTGATGAAAATTACAGACGTTCATTTTTGCTCTTTCCACATTGAAATTGACATCCAAGACACCTTATTTGACATTTAATTTACTTGAAATTGCAGCATGGGTCACAAGAAGCAGCCATCGGCCCAGGCCGACTTCAGGGAGAGGTAGAAATAGGTGAAGTGGGCTGCGGTGTTCAATGTCGAACAGGCCAAGTGCAAGCGTGGCAGCCGGGCCAAGGTATGGAAGACCTTAAACAACAATAAGAAGGAGGGCGCTGCAGTGGGACCGTAGTGAGAGGCACTGGGCCAAGAATGGTGGCACAAGAGAAGAGGTCATCTAGGGAGAGAAAAGTGAGGTGGAGTACATGGAAGAGGAGCACATGGAGGTGGCAGAGGAGGTCATTACATGGGAAAAAGTAAGCCTTGTGTCTTTTTCGAGATTTGCTGCGCACCACCACATTAAGTAAGTCGGGCACAGTCCGTGTCAGTCTTCCTGCGCCAAAATGATTAAATAGTCATAGTATGACTAACACACCATGTGGTAATAACCCTAATTTGTTCCCCTGTCCTGACTGCATAAACCTAATTCACGCCCCAAATGCAGGGTCCCATTAATGCCAATAAAACACAGTGCTCCCTACCCTCAACACATGCAAAGTTGAAGCACAGCTCAGCTATGTTTTATGGGCTTTATGTAACTTTCCATACTGTGCGCAGTGGTTAGCCCAAGTTAGACTGATGCGCCTTTACTCATGCTCAGTGGGTGCAAAGTGTTAGCATACAAGCACTGTGCCTCTTATATGACTTTAAATGATAAGCAGTCTATACCTCCTGCCCTCTGATCATGGATCAGTGCCTCTTATGCTCATAGGTAGTCGCTCTTTCCAAGCATAGGGTGTGTTTAATGATACTGTGTTGTAGAGCTGTGCGCTTAAGGTACCCGGTAGTAGTGTTTGTCGGGAATGGAACGCCGCCCCCAGTGGGCTTGCTGACGGACACGCATGTTTTTTAACATTATATATGTATGCCAGTTCTCGCAACAACCTTGGTTACCAGAGTTAGTAATTGTCCATCATGAAGAACTGAGTTACCATTGGTTCACTTTACTTTTCTTCGCGATCCGTTTATGATGGTAAGGGGAACTGGGCTCATAGCATTTAAAATAAGGGCAACCTCCACTAGTATCATCCGTATCAATATTTTTTGAGAAAAAAGAAAATAACCGCAATTGTACAATTGGGTCATACATTGATAGCGTCGTGATTGAAAAATATATAGGCCTAGTCGAAAATTAAATTGACCAAAGCGGGTAATTAAGAGAAGGAGGGACAACAAGGGGCATTTAAAACAAGTTTTAATTGTAACGAAATGAACAAAGTCAAACAGGCTAACGGCCGAACGTATATAAGAGTCAGTGACCTACTGCGCCGAGGTGTCGGGGCCAAGAAGTGTAGACATAGTCTGGGGCACCGAGGTGTAGAGGGTGTGAGGGACGTAAGCGGCGATACTAGAACCGCGCCACGTACCGTGCGTCATAAGCTGGTCTCATATGCTAAGTCCGCCCCAGCTCCGGCAGCAGCCTGGGCCCCCGAGCGACGGAGGCTATGGACCATCAGAGTGGCTGCCGCCGGGTGATGTAGGACCGTCAGGGCTGCCCGAAAGAGGGCCGTCAGGCCCGGTCCTGTCAATGGTAATCCGCGGGATGTCAGGAACAGGGGCACCGACGGAGGGGCCAGAGTAGCCGCTATGGCCGCGGTGTAGGCCGCCACCGGGCAGTAGGGAGACGCGGGGGTGGCTCTGACCGGAATGACCACCGGAGCGCCCGTGAGTGTTTTGGTCGAGGCCACGTAAATAGCCAATCCGTAGGGGGTAGGGGTAACTTGATTACGCCTAATAAGGTGGTTGAGACCTGCGGGAGTCGCCAGAAAGTTTGTTTGGCGTAGGAAGGTCACAAAGGCAAACAAGGTAGCTGCGCGGGCGATCCGCCCATCTGGGCCAAATGCCCAGAGTGTGTCGCACAGCTGTTTTAGGGTCTGGGTGTCTATAGCCGGGGCCGGCGAAGGAATGTGTGTTGAGATGCGGGCGAGGCCTCTAAGGAAATTAGCTATGGCAGGTGCCAGAAATATATGTGTTGAAACCCCAAGCGACGTGAGAAAAGTTTTTGCGCCAGAAAGGTAATTTTTGACCGCTGTTGTAGTTTTAAATGAATTTGACAGCAGTTGTATATAGTGAAGGAGGGCGCCGAGGGTGGGAGCCAGAGGGTCTACTTGAACCTTGAGCATGAAGGCTACGTAAGCACGAGCTTGTCTTTGATGATTATAGTTCCGTGGGTGAAGGAGGTCGACAGGGAAGTGGCCAAGTCTTGGGACAGACGTCCGTAAGGGGTGTCTGAAATTAGAGATAACTTGTTAAGACATACTTAAGAGGCACAGGGGGTACTGGGGTGAGCTTGTGCTCGGCCACCACACTGCGGATGAGGGACGTGCGTGATATCAAATGTAATCTGTTGAACTGCGCCGATGAGCCACAGCTCCCTGGCACAGGCGGCCAAGATGTAGTCTTTGGTACGGCCTGTGGAGAGGGCGTGGACAGAAGCTGTGTTGTCGGTTCTCACTCGCACCGTATGGGCTGTGAGAGTCGGAGGCACTAGGGTCTTGACAGCGACTACCAAGTTGATGGCCTCCATTTGGGCGATGTGCCGGTTCTGCTGCTCAGCCTGTGGAAAGCGGAGGCTGTAGTACTGGGTATCCGAGAAACCTCCGCCGCCCTCAGGACACGCGTCAAATTTGATGATGAACACAGGGGCGAGGGGCGTGATGAGGAGCCTGCCGTTACAGGCCTCAGCATAATCCACGAACCACGTGATGTCTCGCCTGAGTTCGCAGTTGAGCCTGACGGAGCCAGTCGAGGGGGCTTGCCTGAGGGCGGCGAGGATGCGGCACATAAATTTGCGGGCCGGGAAGACGCAATGAGAGATGTGCATCAACTTTCCTGCCAGCACCTGGAGGTCGTGCCGGGTGGCGCGCTTCTTGAAGGTCCAGACACGGGCCAGCTCCACTACCTCGGCTAGTTTTTCCGGGGGTATGGTGACGGACATGTCTTGGGTGTCAAACGTAAATCCGAGCCAGTCCATGGACGTCAAGGGGAAGGATGATTTTTCAGCGGCTAGCTTGAGGCCCAGTTGATCACAAAGGGTCTCAAAGGCCGCGAAGGCCGCGATACTGCGGGAGAAGGTAGACTCCCCGCCACAGAAATCATCCACGTAGGCGAGGACGTGGTGGCCTTCCTGGGCCATAAGATGACAGACGGCCCTGGAGACTCTCTGTTGGGCAGCTCCGCTCCCCCGACATCCAAAGGAGGGGCATATGTCGATGTACGTATTGGTCCTATGCGTAATGCCCATCAAGGGGTAATCCAGCAGGTCAGACCGGAGCTGGCGGTACGTGCGCTCCAGGTCCGCTTTCCAGAGAAACGACCTAGGCCCCATTTGGGAAATGCGGGCGGCGAGGTCGTTAGCTGAGGGGAGTGTATAGAGTAGGGTCCTCCCTTGGAAAAAGTGCTTAGCCACTCCATCGTTGACACTGGCACCTGAGGGTGAGGAGAGGTCGATGATGACCCTCCTTTTGTGGGAGTCCTTTTTGGGAACGGTCATGAGAGGACTGATTTGGGTCCAAGGGGCAAATGGAGGGGACGGGAATGGGCCGAGGATGGCAGCTTTTTGGGTTTCAGTGGCTATAAATCTATCTACGTCTTGTTTGAAGGCAAGGGCTGAGGGGTGATTGGTAGGGGAGGGTGTCGGAGGACAAGGAGCTGTAAAGCTGGAGGGCCAGCCGTAGCGAAGGTATTGAGTAATCTCATTATCATCGTAACCACGGAGCATGCGATCCCATGTCTCGCAGTTAAGATCTGAGGGAATGGGGATTTTTGCTGCCATGTAGTTTGGGAGGGCTGTGGAGCGGACTGCTTCATATATGGCCATGTGTTTTGGTGCACGGAGATGGGCGTCTGGTGTGGGGCTGGGCCAATGGTCTTGAATAATGGGAGTGTATTCGAGTGGGCCCATACACAGGGCGTTAACGCCACCCGGAGTATTAGGGGGTTGAAAGGGAGGATCTTGGCAGGAGGACCGTATGGGTGAGACTGATATGTCTGGATCCGGAGAAGATTGAATTGCAGTGGAGTGTAGTGCGCCCGCAGTGGGGCTATCCTGGTGAGCATCCACCATAAGGCGGCTGCTGTCCGGTGTACTGGGGGACGGGGAGACTGCTGGTGTTGAAGTGGGTGGGGAAGTGGCCACGTTTACTTCCCAAACCCCGCCGACTGGTCGGCGGAAGGCTGGCGCCTCTTTGCGAAATCCTTAGATCTGCAACCTTTCTCCCCGTGTGGCCAGAATAGACATTTGGCGGACAGGCAGTGGTTGCAGATGTGGAGCTGGCGGTACCCATTTGTGACGTGGTCTGCGCTGTGGGAGCATGTGCCCATGTTGAAGTGCTTGCGCGGTGGCCCGGGCTTTGCCGATTTTAGCTCGGCAGAAAGATGGTACGTAATTTCACCTTTGTTTGCGTTACTTGCCGTGGTGGGTTCCCTGGGTTCCTTAGAGGTACTGGCACTGGCAGGTTTTCTCGTGTTCTGAGACATCTTAAGACGCAGTAGGTCCAGACGATAATCATCGGACCAAAGGAGTCTGCCTTCTGCAACCAGTGTGCAGATCTCCTCCGACCAGGCTCTTACGTCAGACCAGCTGTAGTTAATGGCGTCTTCGTTTATGAACTCCAGGTGCTGGAACATGTGCGGCTTGTCCGCTGGGGGAGTATCAGGGTGGTTAATGAGTCTAATAAAGCCTGTGTTGTACTCCGGGAGGCTTAGATCACCCAATGATGTTTTTGACCTCTTAGTGCCACAGGCAATGAAAGAATGGGCGAAAGCTTTCTTACCAGTTGTGTGGGAGATGGGAGCCAGCATGGCTGACAGGAGTGAGGCCACTCGTCCTTGTAGATCCGGATCGTCCTCCAGGCCTTGTAGGCCGGTCGGGAAGTCACGATAAGGTCTAAAGGCTGGTCTCGAGCGCATGGGATCCACATCACTTATTTGTCCACGGGGTAAGTCCTGGCTTATCCTGAACATGGAAGGATCCGATGGAGCCTCTCTACTCTGAGGGCAAGTGGCTAAGTATGGGCGAGCGTGATCAGGTTGGCGGGTGGTCGGCCTGCCTCTCGCCGGGTCAACCATGTAGTAGGCCGGGTCCGCCTCGGGGGCCCTGACGGGGGCTTGTGGTGGTGCCCTACCTTCCGTGCTAGCGGCGGGAACGGGCCCGTCCGTCGGGCAGAGTTGCTGGGTCAAATTAGTTAGCATTCCGGCCGTGGCGGACATTTGAGCTTGCATAGAAGTAATGGCCTTGGCGTTGTCGGCCGCCGTGGGTCTTTTCTTGGCGGGAACGCCGCCATCTTGGTGACCGGTTGGTAGATCACTTTCTGGGGGTGGACTTGTCTATGCAGTCGACAACCTCGTCGCATGTTGTGGTGGTACAGTGGACGGCGACGTGTAGGTCGTACTGCTTCCTTGTTTTGAGCGTTTAGGGGGCATTCTTATGTTTCAGTGTGCTGTGTTCAGTGTACAGAGACAACGTAGTAAGCGTAATGGTGCATCCAAGTCCGGCGGCCGCCACGGTCAGAGTGACGGGCCGGGTGCCCAGCGCGCATGGGCAGAGAGTCCCGCCGCTGAATTACCGCCAATTTATAATTAGCCCCAATTAAGTAGGGTGCTGCATATAAAATCGTTTATTGAGGGACTCTGTACATAGCTTATTATAACATTCTCAGGTACAATACAACACATAAGTCGGGCAGAACTAATTAACCAGGCCGCGGTTATAACACATAATGTATGCACTGCAACGGAACCTTATATAATTAAAATTCAATGCAACAACAGACTAATACTGACATGGCCAGATTGTAACTTGCAAAACCATATTATACAAATTTTATAACCTCCTTCCAAAACGTTACAAATATTACAACCAAAGCGGGTAATTAAGTAACAGCAAATCCTCAAACATACGACCATATAGTCCCTTCTGCAAACAAAGGTCACGCTCCAGTGGAGGCTGCAGCTAGAAACAAAACTCGGTCGGCGTAGTGCAGCCCTAGGTTGGTAGAGAGTTATTACATAATGCCGATAAGGCCTCTCCTGACCCCTCCATCCGCTTGGATGTAACTTTTAATTTTGAAAATATCTATAAAGTACTGGTCATAAAATCGCAATTATGGGCTACACGCATTAAAAAGATACATTCCTCCCCATCAGATTCTTGTTATAAAACTTAATGTCAGTGCTATAATGGTGCGATTGTCCTGCATATGTATTACTCTTATGATAACACTATCTTATGATATAAATAAAGTGAAGTTTAGACAAATATCTCTGACATAATTAATCAAAAACCAATTTCTTGACTTTTTTTTTTTAACATGAATATTTCCTTTAATATAAGGGTTATGGACTTCAAACTTTGCATGGCTCCTGATGAGGTTCTTATGTATTTAATGATGTCTCAGAATCCTTTTATAGGTCCAAGTTTTTATTTTATAAAAAAAAACGGGAAACTTTTTGTCATTTTTTTATTCTTAATTTTCTAGATTTCATAAAACAAAAACTGAGTCCTGGATAAACAATCTGAGACATAGTTCCCTGCAAACGGCTATGAATTACATGTGTTTGAAATTTCAAGGCTCTAAGTGAAGAATTCACTGAGATATCAATGTTAGAAAAATTGTTGTAAAAATAGGGTTTTTCAAATTTCCGGTTATTGTGCATAGGTGTCCATAAGAATATATTTTTATGATTTATATGGACAGTTAGGATATTTAATTGGCTTTTTGGCACTATATAATATAAACATGAGCAGTAGGAATGCAGAAATGGTAATGAGATTACTGCGACTATAGTAAAACACCCCTTATCACCAGTTGTCTATCCTTAAGGTAATGCATCCATGATTTAATGTGCTTCTCACTGTGCATCATTCTCCGGTGTAAGTTTACCAAAGCTGCAGAGTGTTTGCCCACTCGGCGGCCCTTTACAGACACATTAATAAAATAAATGACTATGAATGACTGGCATTAGAAATAAGACATAGACAACACCTTCGAGATGATTAATTTCATTACTCCCATATAAAATTGATTTGAGAATAATAATTATTAAAATTGTAGTTATTGAATAAGATAATAAGTAATTATGAATAATAAAATATGAAGTATAAGATATGAATATAAAATTATGAATAATATGGGAGGCCAAGGTGCCAAGGAGTGTTAGTGCCACCTACTTATGAATGGGAGATGAGCGCAGGGTGTTGACCAGAGTATGGTTGACTCGTGACTGTGAGTTTGTATGAATATATTGTCTATAGGCTGTAGATGACCAAGCAGCGGAATTTTGAGGGTCAATTTGAGAATGTCCAGCTTCAAACGCATGGGTTGTGGCCTAGCGACGCAAGCTATGGAGCGTATACAATTTCGCATCCGGTCCTTGTGCTGCCAGGGCCGCCTGAAGTGCCAATGTTACTTGTGACACTAGAACATATATGAAGGCCGGTGAGTCATGAGATCGTGGGGGTAAGGTCCTGCACATGTCAGTATAGTACCAGGGGGCAGGTGAGTGGATCACCCGTCGGGGCCAGTGTGACCGTCCGTCTTTCACTATGTTCCGGCACGTTTTTGGCATGCTTTATGTATAGTTGAAGACGTTGCTGGTGGATCGCCATATCCTTTGCCATAAGGTGGCGGGAAAGGTCAAATTGGGATGGAGAGTGAATCAAGACTTCACTCTGCTGTAGTCCTGTAAAGTACAAAACGGCGACGGCTAGCCGATATGTACTCGAGTGGGGCCTTGCCGCCAAATACTTAAATACCCCGTATAAGACTGGGGGTTGAAGTGGGGGTCGTTGAAGTGGGATGTGGGTCTTTTGGCAGGCCACAGCATCCAGGGCCAGTTTAAGGCGATGGGAGTTCCACACCATTGATGAGTAGTCGCAGTCCATGATGTATTTTCTCACTAAGGAGATGTAGTTGAGAACTGACGTTGGGGCAGCCAGTCTTTCAGCTAAATACTCCACGAAGACGCATACCTGCTGAACATTTAGAGAATCAGGTTGCAATTGGAATTGATTGCAGAAGGCGATGTAATGCCTAACGGCAGTTGAATAGTTCCTATCACGACGTAATGGTGGTCTGGTGCGTCTGAAGAGATCAAATAGAGAGGACTTGGTTAATCAGTTGCATGTGTGGATTACACAATCATGTGATATTCTTGATCTAGTATTAAGTTCATATCTTTACGTAGTGACGTCTATCATTTAAGGCACGGCTGAGCGTATCCGCTTCCTCATTCTGGGCCCCTGGAATGTGAACGAAAATTATATTTAGGTGTAGACGCGCTTGCAGTGACCAGAGTTTTCGTGCAGTATCGAGCAGGACCAGATTTTTACCTCTGCCGGTGGCAAATGTCTGAACTGCCGGCTTGTTGTCACATCGTAGTAGCACAGTTGTTGCCTGGTTATCTGCAGAGAGTAAGGAATCACATGCTAACAACACATTAAACCCCTCGATCTCAGTGATATGATAGTCTTGGTGGGCCGTGGGGGAGAGGCGGACAGCGTAGGCGTTTTTCCCGTCGGTGGTACCTATGCCTACCATACATGCATCAGTGTTTATGGTGGCGGACACCTCTGGGGCCGGGATATAAGCCAGGCAATTCCATGTTTTAAGGTACTTCTCAAACCACTCCAGGTCCGCTCTCATGTCTGAGTCCACCTGGTACCTAAGCATGGCGGGCTGCGAATAGTGTCCAAGAGGCGAGCTGTGAATAGCCACGCTGGTGCAACACATTTTGCGACATGAATGAGACGCCCGATGATAGACTGAAGCTGACATCTGCTGATGACTTTTCTACATTTCGTTTTCTTGACTTTTGCCAGGGTCTGGTTGACTTTTTCTTTTGGAATTGACAGAGTCATGTTTCTGCTGTCGATACATATTCCCAGGAACGTGACCATATGGGAGGGGGGCTGGGTCTTTCCTGGGGCCTCCGGCAGGCCTAGTTCCTGGAACAGGTCCCTGACTGTGTCAAATTGGTGGTAGGCCGTAATGGGGTCTGGGGCGATGACTGTCAAGTCGTCCAAATACATGTACAACTTGATCTTCTTCTCCGCCAGGACCCTGGTTATAAAGTTGGCCACATGTTGAAAATACAGGGATGAGAGTTTCGAGCCGAATGGCATGGCCGTATCCACATAATACTGAGGATGGCCATGCTCATCCGGCCACATGATGTTGAGTAAGGGCCAATCGAGTGGGCAGGCCCTGAAGTTCTTGTATGCTCTATGAACGTCAATGGTAAATAGTGAGACCCCAGGGCCTGCCCTCTTTATCTCATCGACCACCGCCCTTACCGTTGGTAGGGAGTGATCTTGATTTCGGCCCATTGAACAATTCTTTTTCATAAAGGCATTTACTGAGCTGTCGGGTGGGTATGACAGATCCGTAATTATCCTATGTTTTTGCGGATCAGCCTTTGGGAGTGTCATCATTGGGGACACATGATTCCATTGCACAAACATATGGTGGTAAGACTGGCCTATCAGGGCACTGTGTTCTATTTCCTATTCAAGCAATGAAATCATCTATGTGTGTTGGAAACTGGTCAGCTGATGCATGGTTTATGGGAGCGTGGGTGTGAAGGGGGAAGGGGGCGTTAAATGCCAATGGAAACCCGAATTCTATGAACTCCGTCTCTGCTGGGGAATGGTCCATGTATTTCCGCCATGCTGCTATGTTTATACTGGTATCAAGTGTCTTGCGTGCACCTATACAGTTCGGGAGGCCTGTGTGCCGGACGGCCTCATAAATAGCATGTGTTGTAGGAGTGGCTGTGGGGGTCATTTGGGGCCAATGTACTTGCCTATGGGCTTGAAGGTCTGTAGGGGTAACATTATATTCTGTCAGTTTATCAAGAGCACACCAGTCGGCTATTCTACCAAAATCTATTTCAGGGCAAGCAATGCTATCATTAATGGTAGTATTTACCTCGTCATGATCCTTGGTGGCCATCTGGTTGCTGTGTGACAGGTGAGCGACGTCGGTGCCCGGGAACTCCATGGTCAGCTCCGATGAGTGTGCCCCTTCAACGGGGCCGTCGTTATGTACGGCGTGAGTAGTACCTGTTTGGGGGGGGGGGGCGTGAGTGGCCCGGTCGGGCCGGCGATCACACCACCCGCTGTATCTGTAGGTGGACTAGGGCACTCGCGGACATGCTTCAGCCCAACACTTGGTGGGCGGGGCGTCGTGGCGGTGTGTGGGGAGGGGAATCCATCTTCCCGACCCTCCGCCATGTCGCCGCGGGCACCTACATGTCGTTTTTTGAATGTGCTGTATGCTGGGAGTTCTGGGGGTCGTTTTAAAGACAGGATACAAAATATTTGTAAATTTACCATAGGAAATAACCCTTTGCAAAAGCAAAAGTTGGACTAAAGACAGGATACAAAAATTTCGGTCGGGCTACAGAGAAATGCCCCAAATTTACATATTTTTTGTAAATATTTACAAATGGAAAAATCGTTGGTAAACGCCAAAATTTACAGATGGTGCGATGAGCAATGGTAAATTTTTTTGGGCGGCAAATATTGACCTTTGGGTGCCAAAACGTCATTTGGCGGATCGGCGGAGACGTAAGTATGATGCCTATTTTTTTTTTTTAGGGTTCTGAGATGATTTTGACCATTTTCAGACGTTTTTGTTTTTTCACTTTTTCTCATGATAATGCAAAGACATAAGGTGTCATATTTCTACTTTCTTTTGTCAAGTTATTTCTGCACAATTAGCAAATGTTGTAATGGGTATGCTTTTTTCATTGTTTAGCATGGTGAAGCTTCCCATCGGTCAGTGTGCCAAGAGCATGCCACTGCGATTCTGGCTGCGCCCCAGTGCTTTGAAACATCCCAAACGCCTTAGAGAGGGTATAGGAAGGAGACGATGTAGGGCTCAACGCGTTATGAGGAGAAGAAATGACCCCCGTATGTTGTGGCCTCGCAGCCGAGAGTTTGAGCAAAGGCACCGGCTTACACCTGAAATGGTGGAGTACCTTGCTGGGGAGTTCTTCCGAATTCGAAGCTCTATCTACATCACCCAGGGGGATGATCCGAACGGCAGGGGAAACCCCATTCCTGTTTTCCAGAAAGTATGTATTTACCTTTTTTTAAACAATATATATATATATACTTTGTTGTACATATTAAGTTTTAGTTCAGTTCACTGTAATCATAGTATCATTCAGTTGAACTATAGTTCTATGTGTGTCCCCCCCCACCTCTCTTCAAAAAAAACCTAATATTTACAATATTATGTAGTTAACTTCCTATTATTTATTACTTAATTTCTTTCCCAGGTGTGCCTGGCACTTCGGTTCATGGCAACCGGTGCCAACTACACAGCACTGCGAGATACCCAAGGAGGTTGCTCCAAAGGCGCCCTTTCAGACACGGTGCACCGCTTCGTTAAGTTCTTGTGCTCCCGCTCCAAGAACTACATTACTTTCCCTTCTGTGAGTAACATTTCATTTCATTATGATATATTTTCTATTCCCTTAAGACATATTTTGCTATTTTACAGATACAAACTAGATCGATACAAAAATACTTGCAACAAACTAAACAAATTTTCATAGATGTTATCATATACTGTATGTATTCATGTATATTCAATAGCGCTAATTGTCTATTTTTGTCTACTTAATTAGGGGTACGAGTTGCATGAGAGTGCTGTGCGCTTTGCCAACAACTACCACTTCAATCAGTGTGTAGGGTGTATAGATGGCAGCTACGTCCCCATAAAGAGGTCAATGAACCAAGAGGCCAATTACATCTGCCGTCATGGCTACCACGCCTTGAATGTGATGGTAAAAACCCCTTACACCTTTGTTGCATATGATCTAGTTTTTTTATAAATACTAATAATACTTTTGTTTTTCTTATCTACATAACCTACTAGTTTAAAATCCTATGTTTACTCAAATTGGATTATGTTACTTTGTAAAAAAAAAAAAAGCTAAAACTTCTATTTCTATTCAGTTGGTTACCGATGCCAGACAGCGATTCACCTTCATGGAGTCAGCCGTTGCCGGATCCCACCATGACATGTCGGTGTTCGACATTTCGGATTTCGGGCAACTAGTATCGAACACGGACAGGATGGGGGAATATTTTCTCCTGGCCGACAGCGGGTAAAAGAAATACATAACACTATCTTTAAATATAAATTGTTTTTTTCTTGGTTTTTCTTGCTTTCAAACCGATACTTTAGACAATATGATTGGCTTCCCTTTTTTTTACTTTTGTAAATTTTTGGTAAACTTACAAATTCCACTGTATATAGTTAGATGTTTATACATTATTTTAGGTTAAGTTGCATTTTATCTTGCTTAACATGCACAGGTACGCATTGACAGAACGCCTGATGACCCCGTTCAAGAATGTCGACATTGATGCGATGGAGCCCTGGGACAAAAGGTACCAGTCCCGTCACACCAGTGCGCGGAGCTCTGTGGAACGTGCAATAGGGCAACTCAAGACGCGGTGGAGGTATTTTTCTAAATGGACTTGAGAAAAAAAACTAGGAAAAAACACTCTAAACATTATCTTATTAATGTTTTCCATTGATTGTAACAAAAACAATAATTTTGTGTGCTTGGATTTCATGGAATTATTGTGTATATTATGATATTGTATTCTAAATTAGTCTAACTTTCACATTCCAGGTGCCTTGCAAAGAACGGGGGCGGCGTGGTAAAAATGGAGCCTCTACAGGCGTCAAGGCTGGTCAGGGCGTGTTGTGTTTTACACAACATGTGCGTGGATTGGGGTCTTCATGCAGTGCGGCCTCAAGATCGCTATGACCCGGACATCGAGGGACGTTCCCGTGTAGGTGAAGGGACACGTGGCCGTGGCCGTGGCCGTGGCCGTCCCCGTGGTCCAGCTAAGGGCCCTGAATCTAACAAGGATTAAGATGCGTACCTCCCCAAACCTAATTACTGAGGCAATGGTGTTTCCGGTCTATGGACCAAAGACGAGAAAGTCATATCTGAACAGTAAATTAGAATGGCGCAAGTTTGCTTGTGAGATTAAGAATAAAGATGGATATTTGCTAAAAATTGGTTAATATTGTAGTACTTATTGACTTATTTTTTGATACAAAGTATATAGATTTATATGAACATTTATACAAATTGTACTATTTAATGTAAAAGTATCAACAAATAAAGCATAGAGAGTTAACCACTATTTATTTGCAGAAACTAAGTAAAAACGTCAATTTCTATAACATTCTAAACTTTTTTTTTTCTTGTAAACAATCACAAGTATTTATTAACATTCCGGCCACATCTTGAACATGTTTCACATGTTTTCCCGTATCTTTGGTAAACATTCAAAAGTATTGTCAAACAATCCACCCACATGTTTAACATGTTTCACATGTTTTTTTCCTGTATCCATGCTAAAGACTATCAAATACAGAGTACATGGGTCTCATATACATATGAACAATTACAGTACCTTTGGTAAACATTCTAAAGTATTGTCAAACAATCCGCCCACATGTTTAACATGTTTCACATGTTTTTTTCCTGTATCCATGCTAAAGACTATCAAATACAGAGTACATGGGTCTCATATACATATGAACAATTACAGTACCTTTGGTAAACATTCTAAAGTATTGTCAAACAATCCGCCCACATGTTTAACATGTTTCACATGCTTTTTTCCTGTATCCATTCTACAGACTGTCAAATACAAAATATGTGGGTCACACAAATAGCAAAAATTACAGTATCTTTGGTTAACATTATCAATTATTCATAAACAATACAGCCACATGTTTAACTTGTGTATCATGTTACTTCTTTTTTACCGACTACAAAAGTAACCGCGTAGTAAGGTAAGACAATGCTAGTCAGCTAATACTAGTAACATTCTCAACATGTTTCTCAGCATGTTTATAGTAGAACATGTACAGGGTGGTGACCATATTCCACAAAACTTCTAACTATTGAACAAGAAATTCCAGTTATTTAGTAAACTTACACAAATACTTGTAAATATTGCCCTCACATGTTGAACACATTCCTCTGCTTCCTCTGTCTAGAGGACTTTCTAGGGCTCGAGCATGTGCTACTACAATCATCCTCTTGTTTCTGAAGGGGAAGACTGACAAGTTTAAGACCCAAAGTACGGCCCCTTCCTTTCCCCTTTCCCTTGCCCTTTCCCCTCGATTTCCCCCTACTGCTTTGCTTCCCTTTGGGTTGGAGAATACTCTGGCTCTCTTCTTCCTCTATAGCTACTTCCTCGGGCGGTTCAATTTCTGTCGCCATTGCTTGTGCCTCTATGGGTACACAGTCGTCGTCTTTGGGCTCTTTCTTAACAATATTTATATTGAACTCGTGAGTTACTACCTCTGGACCCGCCTCCTGTTCTCTTTCGTATATTTCAGAATCATCTTGCGTTTCCGGTACTAGTAGTCGTCCAGGTCCCGGTGGTGTTCCTGGTATTACCTCACTATCGGCAAACACTTTGTGACGGATGCTTGTCATGTACCTTTCATACTCTAGCTTGATTGGCCATGATAGAGAACTTTCTTTTTGTGAAGATGATTTGTACTCTTGTATATTAACCACCCCTTCCATGTCAGCCAGAACCTCCGCAACCTCATGGATTTTCTCAAGACTAGCTTCAGATGAAACATCCCTCAGTTCCTCCAAAACACCTTCTTCTGATATAAACTTTGTGGAAACTCTATCCCCAGTATACATAGGTTGGTCTTGAATATTATATATCTTCCCATGATGGGTACCGTGCTGAACATGGTGCTGATCATTACTTGTGCCCTGCATCGACTCTGTGTTTCCAACCTCCATTTCCTGCTGCTCATCATTTGTTGTCTTGTGTGGCAACTCTGTGTTGCCACAGTCGATTTGGTGCTGATCATTACTTGTGCCCTGCATCGACTCTGTGTTTCCAACCTCCATTTCCTGCTGCTCATCATTTGTTGTCTGGTCTGGCGACTCTGTGTTGCCACAGTCCATTTCCTGCTGATCATTACTTGTGCCCTGCATCGACTCTGTGTTGCCACAGTGCATTTCCTGCTTATCATTTGTTGTCTGGTGTGTCGACTCTGCGTTTCCACCCTCCATTTCCGGGTCAGGATTTGTTGTCTTCTTGATCGACCCTCTTTTGCAAGAGTCTATTTCCTGCTCACCATTTGTTGTCTGGTGGATCGACCCTGTCTTGTCACCCTGCATTTCCTCCTGATCATTAGTTTTTTCCTGCAGCGACTCTGTGTTGCCAGTATTCATTTCTTTTTTCCTGGAGTGGATAGATTCTGTATTGCCAGAGTTAATCTTAAAAACAGTTGGAGTTTTAAGCAAATCATTCTTATGATATTGTGTACCACACTCTACCATTTCTTTAGCATCAGATTCCATATCAAGGGAAATTTTCTGAGTTTTGAATTTACTCTTTTGAGCCGCACCTTTTGTTTTCAGTTCATCTAATGTCTCCTTTACCTCCTTCAATCCGTCTTTCATTTCCCCTTTTATTTCCCTAACCATGTTTAAGAGTGAGTACATTTGATTTTCAACTCCACCTACACGACTGGAACAAGCATCGGATCGATTGCTAGCTTTTGCAATAGACCCTTGTATTTCTTGCATACTGAATGCCAGCTTATCGGATATCTTTTCCCCCAGTCGGTTTTCCATCCTTCTCAGACGTCTTTCTATGGCTTCCAGAAACTCTTTTTCTGCCTGCTCTTGCCTCAACTCCTCCTCAGTCATGCCTAACCTATTTTGACTAACCTGAACAGAGGGAGGGTCTCTGAGGGTGCGTGACCTACTTTCATTAGCCTGAACAGAGGGAGGGTCACTGAGGGTGGATCCCTGCTTCTAAGTACGTTCACTACAGGGAGTCTGAATTACATTAGCATGTTCAGAGGGGGGCTTACCGGAACACCCTATTTTACCAGAGGAGGAACCGTTCTGTTGTTGTTTACTTTTGTAGAACACATCAGTCTTTATGGTGACAGGGACACTATCACCAGCTTCCGGGATGCCCTTTCTCACAGTGACCTTCTGCGGGCTAGTATCGTACTCGATGCAAGTAGTCCCGTCATCAGCGTTCTCGATGCCAGTAGTCCCGTCATCAGCGTTCTCGATGCCAGTAGTCCCGTCATCAGCGTACTCGATGCCAGTAGTCCCGTCATCAGCGTAGTCACTCACATGAGGACTTTCATATGAAGAATCTGTAAGCATTTTTAAAAATACCATTTATATTGTTAACTTAATTTCATTATTAATTAATTGTATGTAAACGGTGTAAGTTAGGAAATCTGTTAAAGTCAGTGTTTAATACATTTACATGCTGTAGAATTAATATGATATAGTTAACATATACATAATAATATTGGTAACCGGTTTTACAAGTAAAACAGTTTATTGGTAAAAATTACAAATCTTATATGTATTTTGGGGAAGCAAACATTGTTTTTTTTGTCTATTGCCTGCAATTAGTATATATTTACCTCTCTCCTTTGGACAGTAATCCAGCTTCTTCTTGGATTTGGGGGGTAACGCTCCCTCTGTGCATTTACCTTCCATGGCCATTCTTTCTTGAAGACGTGGACTTTTACGAGTTGTTGTTTCTGAAAAATAACAAGTAAAAACACTTGCAATCAAGTTTCACAACAACATTATAATACTAGTATTTTTAAAAATAACATTTCCATTCTTATGGTAGAGCTTCAGGAGAATTTAGGAATCGGCTAGGTCTATTATAATTTAAGTTTTTTAATTGGTTTTACTGAGATATGGTTTTTATTAGATTGGGGTCTGAAAATGATACATTGTATGATGGAAGTGCTTAATAGATACTTACTTTCGACAGGTTTAGAAGCAGCTACACCTTCTGCAGCCTTCAGACGAGGACTACGGCGAGGTTCTGGAGGAAGAGGAAACGAAGCATGTATTTAACCTACTTGACCTACGGGACATGAGTGCATAAGTTGACCTAAGTTGACCTATGGTATACACATGATCTACTTGACCTACGGGACATGAGTGCATAAGTTGACCTAAGTTGACCTATGGTATACACATGATCTACTTGACCTACGGGACATGAGTGCATAAGTTGACCTAAGTTGACCTATGGTATACACATGATCTACTTGACCTACGGGACATGAGTGCATAAGTTGACCTAAGTTGACCTATGGTATACACATGATCTACTTGACCTACGGGACATGAGTGCATAAGTTGACCTAAGTTGAAGTATGGTATACACATGATCTACTTCACCTACGGGACATGAGTGCATAAGTTTACCTAAGTTTACCTATGGTATACACATGATCTACTTGACCTACGGGACATGAGTGCATAAGTTGACCTAAGTTGACCTATGGTATACATGAGTGCATAAGTTGACTTAAGTTGACCTATGGTATACACATGACCTACTTGACCTACATGACATGAGTGCATAAGTTGACCTAATATGAGCTAACTTGACCTATGTTATGTACATCATATGCTACAAGACCTACGATCAAATACATACCTTCCACCTCAAAAGAAGACTGTTGTTCTGAGGAATCATCCTTCCTTCCTGTCTTTGTTTTTTGTTTCTCTTGAAAAACATTGATATTTCCAGATAAAATAAAAGTAATAAAGCATCCAATAAAGTAAGAAGTAATATATGAAAATAACCTGACTTGAATGTGACGTCAATATAGGCATTTACCAAAATTTTTGTAAAGTATAGTACACACTGTAGTTGTCACTTACAAATAGTTTTCTGAGAATTGCTGTGAGTACATTACGAATATATTTTCAATTTATATTTACCTGCATGACGTTCACTAGCAAATTTCTTGGTAGGGGTGGGGATTTTTGAGAAGTTTTCAGTACTTGTTTCAGCTTAAAACTAAAAAAAGGTTTAATGTAATTAAATATTAAAGAGCGGATGTATAATTTTTCCAGAGTGAACACAGATAGTGTGAGTACTATGAGTACATTTATACCTATAATATAGTGATAAAGCAAATATATGGTAATTTCAGATTAGAATTACTCTGAAATGTACTTTTTACTATTGTGGTATAAACAAACCAATAAAAATTCAAATTAAATACCTTCACTAGGTGTTTCATGTTCTCTTTTCTTTTTCTCCATGTCTGCGGATATGGCCTCACTGACGGCGCTCTCACTGCTGCTGTTATGGGCACAGGATTTCCCACTAACTGACACTGTACGTGCTGGCTTGTACTTTTCAGCTCTCCTCTGGATCTCCTCGTCACTGGTCATATGGTACATCTGAGAAGTAACGCCTGTTGGAAATATTCAATATATAGCAAATTATATAATATTATGTTATGGTACTGACAGCATACGTACAGTAATGTAACAGTGTCACTTGATTGTAATAATATTAAATCAGTTTGGATGTTTTCTTTTGGAGTAAATCTAAGTGCAAGTTGAAGTTAATTTTCTTTATACCACATGAAGTGCAAGTACTTATATAAATAAATATTAGTTAAATAACTATAACGGGGGAGATTGAGGGAGAGGGACGGAGAGGGAGGGAGGGAAAGGGAGGGCGGAGCGTAGGGGGCGTAGGGGACAGACAGGGGGATAGTGAGGGGGAGTCTCAGAGTCGTTATCTTTGAAACACCCACCATACTCCTCTGCCTGAATTTTCTTTTCTTGTTTCCTGTCGTCCTTGTACTTTTGAGCCTCCTTCTTCTGGTGTTCCTCGCCCAGGAACATTTTCTTGAACATTACGGCCGATGTATCCAGCTCACCATCCGAGTCAGGGTCAACAGAGAAGATTTGAGCACCGGGAACAGCTATAAAAAAAAAAAAAAAACACAAATAAACAAATAAATATAAGTACTAGATTAGAGTGTATACAATTCATACATTCTGTTAATTTTACTCAGGGTCAAAGAATAAGAAGTGGAATATGACATTTACAGATTTACCAAATATAGATATAGCTACATATTATTTGTATATATACTGATTTATTGCAAGTCATTTTTAACTAAGTATTCTCTGTATATATATTGATTAATTCCAATTCATTGTTTGTAGTTACCTCCGCAGTATGCCTCACCCCAGAAACTGAGGCACATTAGTTCGCAAGTTTGAGGGTGAACTCCTCAGGTTTCCCCCCCCCCCCCGGCAGCACCAGTTTTCCCGTATTTGTTGTTGATTCTCCGCACCTGTAGGAAGAATTTTTGGAATCATAGAAAGAAAAAAGAAATTTAACAGAAATAATGATATGATATGATTTGGGTATTAAAGATAATTGACTGCATAAGTTACACAACATATTTCCAATCAAATCACATTTGCAATCAGTGCAATAGGTTTATTTATTAATTGACCTTATATAATGTCCAAGTGTTTCATATACTTTGTATATTATTCGGTTATGCAGTAATGTATATACACACAAAATGAATGTATATATATATATTATAGTGATTGTAATCACTTGTCATATATTATATTTATGGAAGTTCTCTACTTTTCCCATGACATGGTGGGACATACTCAAATGATAAGCATTATGTACCTTGTCTTTGGTGGTTCTTTTGTGGTCGTTCAACTTACTGAAGACGTGTCGAACCAAACGCTTCTTACCCCCTACAGCGTTAACAGCTTTCTGCATCTTGCGAAATGCTATCCATCTCTTCTTTTTACGCTCGGGATCCTTCTTGTTGTCCCTCTCACCGATAACGTCGGTCCTATTTACAAATGATTTTGTAAAGAGGAAAAGTTAATGTAAAAATAAAAAAAGTAAGCGCACACAATGAGTAAAAGCAATGAAGCAATGAAGATTCCAGATATTAATTAAAAAGTATAAAGGGCAAATTTGTGTCAGTGTAAATGACTATTTAGGAATGTATTTAAATTGAATGAGTAAAAATTGCTAAATATCATAAGAATTACTATTGAAATAAGTAATCCCTTACGCAGTATATGGTATTATTTACATATATATTGTAAATATAAAATAAAGTGTTTACAGGATAAATAACTTACTTGAAGTGGTTAGCAACCCTGTACATTGCTTCGACCTCCACATCCTTCCAGTTAGATGACTTTCCACTACCCTCAGTGTCACTTTCCCCCTCGTATCGCATCCATGATTGGGTAGTAACGCTTTTTTTTTTCGCTGGTGTCTTAGACGGAGTCTTAGATGACTTTTTAGTTGTAGTTTTCTTCTTCTTTTTCTTCTTCTTAGAGCCACTTGGTTCTATCGGACTCACGTACTCTAAACTGTCACTATCACTGTCATCAGAAGATGATGACGATGAAGATGATGTTGTAGTTGGAGATGATGATGAACTGGTATCATGAGACCTCTTTTTCTTTTTCTTCTTAATGGGCATGGAGGAGACTTTGGAACTTCTTCTTGACCCAGCTTTTTTTCCCACTTTCTTGTGTTTTACCTTAGGAGTTCTTGATTTGCTTTTGGTTTTCGTAGAATGTCTTTTTGATTTGGTGGATAACTCTGGGAGATCTGAGGGGGAATCCATGATCTCAACGTCAGATGTTCCTGAGTCATCAGAACTGTCCTCACTATCAGTATTTTCTTTATGCAATGCACGAGGAAGTTTCTTTGTTTTCTTATTTGGAGGGATTGAGGATTTAGAGCTTTCACCTTTCTTACTTTCAGTTTTTTTTGTAGATACACCCTTTTTTTTGTTCTTAGCGTTAGCTTTTCTTAGGTTCTTCTCTTCCATAAGTTCTTGCATTAGCTTACGTTGTTTGGCAGGTATCTCTTCGTTTTGAATTAGAGCTGTGAACTCTGGATGTTCTTCTTCTTCGTTAGAATCTTCAGATGATGAATGCTCATTTGGATCAGGTTTGAAATCCTCATCCGCATCCGTGTCGTCTATTGGGCTTCTAATGGGGTCTTCTTCCTCATCAGAAAATGGGGGTGGTGGTGAAGATTTCCTTTTATTATGTCTTGAAGGGCGAGTTATCGACTGAGACTGTGACTGTGACTGTGATGGGTATATAGTTGATTGGTCTGGCTGACTTTCATCCATCTAAAAATATTAAAAAAAAGGATATGAAGGTTACTAAAAATACACTGAAAAAGTCAGACAACATTCCCCCCTCTAGGAATTCCTGGATCCGCCCCTGCGGCGCCGCCCGCACTTAGCAGACAATCTAATACGGTCTCACACATACTACAGATGATGCACTATACTCAATTCAAGGAACATCTTCTAGAGAAATACTATAAAAAGGCAAATACACGTGCACAACAGTATTACAATGTATAATATCCAGAAAATCTGGACATAAGCTACGCGATGTGCATAGTCATGTTGTTCATTCATTACGCAATGGACGATGTGTGCCATTGATAGGATGAAAATACCTAGAATCAAACAAACGAAGCTATGTCACGGAACCCTTACGTTATGTGAGATACACCTATTATCTGTACTCAATAACTAACTGTAATCAGAACAATTTAGACACTGAATTATGATGATTTCGCATGATTTCTTACCTCCGGTTGTGGCCGGATCACGGTACGTCAAAGATGGCGTCAAAGATGGCGTCCTTTCGCTGGTTAACTGAGATCGGTATGTAAAAATGTAGTCCTCCCGCCGGAAACCAGCAAAACCGGAAATGACCTTTCGGGCAAGTCACGTGACCAAAAGCGCGATTTACAAATATTTTGGTAAAATTATACAAAAATTTTGTAAATTTGCAAAAGAATTTGTAAATTTACAAAAGAATTTGTATATTTACCAAAACTTTTCGAAAAATATTCAGAAAAAAATATTTACATATACAAAAGAAAAAACGCTGTCTCTAGCCCAACTTGGCAATATTTTTCATTTGTATATGTAAAATATTTTTTGAAATAATTTATTTACCAAAAATTTGTATCCTGTCTTTAAAACGACCCCCAGGTGGCATTGGTTTACTGGCTAATGTTGGGGTGGCTGTTGTCCTTGTCCGAAGTGGGCGTTCTGCTGGGCTGTGAAGTGGGGTGGGCGATACTGGCCTTGTTTGTTGGTTGTTGTAACTACCCTGCCGGGTTGATTGGGAGTAAGTGAGCTTGTTTTCACACTGAATAATATTGTGTGGGTTTCGGCTACCAAGTGCTGCAAAACACCAAGCGCAGTTATGGAGGAATGTGTAATTTCCCTCTGTGTGGTTTGCTCTATGTTTGCAACAAAGGGCATTGTAATCCGAGCAGATCACCTGTTTATTTTTCTGTAGGTTGGCGTTTTGGCCAGTGGACGGTTAGCTGGGACCCGTTGCCGGAGCCAGGGAGAGGCGCATGCAGTCGTACTGGATCTCCAGGGTTGAGGCCCACATAATCTCGTGCCGTTCAATCCGTGTAAAAACATGGTCCGACCATCGGCGCACATTGTCCCATGAGCATGACACGGTGTCGCATGCCACTTGGTTTAGATGAGTAATAAGGTCAGGCCAGTCCTGACAGGCACATGCCCTTTTGTCGTTTAACATGTTTGTGTAGCCCAATACGTACTCTGTGAATGACAGCTTATCACGGAGTGCGAGTTTGTCTTTTTGGGTATATACACCAGGGGGTGTCCACAAACATATATATGGGTGGGGGATAGGGTCATTAACAAAGTAATTACGTATGTTATTATTCTTACCTCTTTGTGTTTCGAACTTTGGTTCGGCTAGTAAGAGTTCCTTCTCAAAGTCCAGGTATTTCCGAGGCTCGGACGTGTCGGTGTCATGCCGGCGTCACGGCGTGCTGGTGGCCTACGTTGTCTGTAACACTTCTAGTAATCTGTCCAATTTGCCATTTACTTCTTTGAAGCCGTCTTCCAAGGAGCCCAGGCATAAAGAGTAGTCGGCAGAATGAGTCGAGCTGGTTTCTCCTATCGCACTACGGGTCTTGTAATGAGACGGCGTTTAGCGGACAATATCAGCGCGTGTGCGGCTTTGATTCAACTGCTGTCCTAGAGTAATAGACGTGGAAGTTTGGTGGTTCGAGTGAGCTGACTTATTGCCGCTCGCCATTCTTGTTTTTCAGTGCTCCCCTGCTTTGGTACAGTCTCTGGGTGTGAGTTGCCAGGTAAAAGTCCAATAATGTAAGATGGCGACCAAGAAACGTGTTGACCGTTGTGGTGTTAACAGGAAAGTGTTTGACAAGACAGATTTAGGCGGGAATAGAGTGGTCACATGCCATTCGCGCCAATGTAAAGGCCCAAATGAAAGGTTTACAATGATGTAAAGATTGGAACATATACACTTGCATATAAGGCTAAGGCTCGCGAAAATGGGTCCAATAGCTTTTTTCCAACTTGAAAAAAAAAATTGAGCTGGGGCTCTGTCTCTGGTGTTTCTAAATAGTCCAAGTGTTGGTTCTTTATGGAAAAATATAATTGTCACATTATCTCTTATACCTTTTGTGTAGTCAGCCCTCAAAGTTGGGTCTCTCAAAGGGCCAAAATAAATGTGTTCTTTTTTTTTTTTTTTAATTTGATTTTTATTGGGCTAAATGGGTTCGGCTTAGCCGATCTTCCACCCGCACCCCTTTGTTACAAATTTTTCTAGTGGGTGTGGGTTTTCTTCAAAACAGAAATTTACTTGTTATATTGTTACACTGCCATAAGGATGGCAGTTTGATGATGTAATAATGAAATGAAATGAAATGATCAAGTTAATTCAACACACTTACCAAATACAAACAAGTTCATAATCACAATAGTAATCAGTGTACATTCAAATGTTACAATTCTCATCTATATATAATCATAATACTTTCACAAATGGGTTTTCAATCGATGTTTTAATTGTCTTCTTGAATAAATCTTTGTCAATGATTGAACGATGTTCAACTGACTGTTCATTCCAAGCCAACATTATCCTATATGCTCCGTTATCCGCAATATATATATATTATTTCCATGCTTGTATGATGTAAAAATATATGATTCTAGCCTACTGTAGTGTATTATATGCAAGGTAGACACTTTTGGCTGATGGAAAAATGTATCATCAGGATTCTGTTGAGACTCTTACTTATTCAGCGGACACTCTGAAATTCTCTCAAAATGTGTGCGCCCCTGTGGGGTCAGGTATTTCAATAAATACCTATTTGTCATTCCTTGTACCTTGAAAATACACACTCTGGTATGTCTAAAACCTACCAGAAGACATAGAGGAATGTGTTATCTCCACATAGAATGTATTTGTTAAGGCCTAGCTTAAGCCACAGCGGAGTTATTCCATTTCTCCTAAAGCCTATACTCGGATAACGGAGAACACATTTTATTGTCTAAGTGCTCAGTATGCTAAGATCATATCAATTGGTATTCCTATCACTTATTTTGTACTAAATATGTATCCAGGTTGTAGAGTACTATTGATCATCCTATTTTTACACAAAATTCCCAAACTTTTATCAAATGTGGTTAGTATGTATCAGTTTTTATGTGAAAACAATAATATTTTCTATCAGATTTCACCTGTAAATGAATAAATTCAAAGTAATATGTGAAGCAAATAGACTTATAACATTCCTACACATGTGAGCAGAATGTTTGATGTCGCTGCTGTACTCGCTTCCCCTTCGTCTGGCCTGAAACTGTGGTTTTATCGGATAACGGAGAACACAATAACGGAGAACACATATCTCTCCACCTTCTCCTGGAATGGAATTATTAGTCAAACCTTATCTATATACGTTGGGTTATATCTATGATATTTAATGCTAAAATATTATGTATTCAGGTCCTACCTTTCGCTGTCTTTTGGGTCTTTACGCGGATAACGGAGAACACTTTTTTCTTGTTTTCGATGTGAAATGTCTCTGAGGAGTCTGTATGAGTTTGTGATAGTCCCAGATAATGGAGAACACGTGTTAGAATTAATATTGGTGAGTTATAGGCTTTCCCGACATACTTTTGGGCCTTTACGCGGATAACGGAGAACACTTTTTTTTCTTGTTTTAGTGTTCGACTGTCTCTCAGGAGTCTGTATGAGTTTGTGATAGTCCCAGATAATGGAGAACACGCGTTAGAAGTAATCCTGCGTCACCTGGACTGTTTTTGGGCTGTACGCGGATAACGGAGAACACTTTTTTCTTGTTTTCGATGTGAAATGTCTCTGAGGAGTCTGTATGAGTTTGTGATAGTCCCAGATAATGGAGAACACGTGTTAGAATTAATATTGGTGAGTTATAGGCTTTCCCGACATACTTTTGGGCCTTTACGCGGATAACGGAGAACACTTTTTTTTCTTGTTTTAGTGTTCGACTGTCTCTCAGGAGTCTGTATGAGTTTGTGATAGTCCCAGATAATGGAGAACACGCGTTAGAAGTAATCCTGCGTCACCTGGACTGTTTTTGGGCTGTACGCGGATAACGGAGAACACTTTTTTTTTTTTTTTTTTTTTTTTTTTAAACTAACTTATTTACATGTGTTTCCCACCCCTCCCCTTACTCCGTCAGGCCCCTGACTGCCTCCAGGTCCCTAGGAGTGAGCTTGAATGCCCTCCTGGAGGAGCCAGTTGGTGTGGGCTCTGAGACTCCCAGGAGGACATCTGTCGCATCCATCCACAGCTCGTCGGATTTGCTGGGCCACTTGTACGTGTCAGGGGTCTTGGGGCAGGACACCATGAAGGTTATGTAATACTCCCCATCTTCAACCTCCATGATTTTGCCGACGAATATTTCCTGCAAGTACTTGGTGGCCACATAGTCATTGATCTTGTACTTTGCGTGGTTCTCTTCCATTTCGATTTCTTCTACGATTTGTTCTTCCTCTTCCGCATCGTCCAGGATTTCCTCCTCTTCCGCTTCCTCTTCTTCTTCCGCTTCCTCTTCTTCCATCGCTTCCTCAGCAGGAGCCACCTCGACTGCCGGAACCCGCGGCCTCTCCACGTGCCTTTCCCACCCATCGCATGTTGGGTGGAACTCACCATCGGACCAGCAGCACTCCTGGTAGCATGATGTCGCGCGCGTGAACATGTTGATTCCCACCGGGATGATCAAGTGGATTTTCATGCTTCCCTGGATTGGCAGACGACCCATAGTGTCCATGTCTTTGACGGCGTCCACCACGTCATCCAACTCCACTAACAGGTAGGTGATGTTGGAGGCCTGTTGTTGTATGCCCCACCTGTACATTTCTTGGGCGTTCTTGATGATGAAACCCTTCTTCAGCGCTTCCCTGGCCTGTCGCTTCACAGATCCACCCACCCCGTCGCATGGGCCTTTTCCATGGCCACTCTCAAAGTAGTCCCAGGTACCCTCCATTCCAAAGAGTTGCTCATGGCGCTGGAGGATCCTGAAAATCGATGCGTTGCGGTACTGGCTTGATGGTGAATCTGACAGGTAGTGGATGATGTTGATCTGCGGCAGATGTTGCTTCACCCACAACAGCAGTGCTTTCAGGAAAGCGTAGATGGTAGTCGCTTTGTGGGACATCTCATCTGAAAGCACCACTAGGGTTTTGTGGAGTAGAACGCCCTCTCTCTTGAAGTGGATGACACATGGGTGGACGGTCACCTGGCACTTGGAGTAGTAGGCCCCGGACACTTCATGCAGAAAATCACAGACATAATTTTCTGAGAAGTCGATCTGGATCGTCGCTTCACGCTGGGTGAGTACTTCCTTCAGTTTGCCCATGTTCTGGTATTGCGCGAGGACCCTGTTGTGATGTTGTTCGAACAGGTCCCACTCCGCCAGGAAGTTGGTCTTGAAGTCTGCGGTTGTCTCCTGCTGCTCCGTAAGGGTCGTCCTCTTTACGGTTTTCTCCTTGTAAAGGAAGTCGACGAGTTTCCACTTCTTGAGGGTGACCACCTCTTTCTCCAGCGCATCAATTTTTAACGAGGCCTCGTCCCGCGTCACAGTGGAGACAAACAGACTGGGGCTCTGGGTGACCCCAACTGCTCTGAGGGGCACAAGTTGGAGAGCGAAGTTTTAATGTCTCTGGCAAAGACACACCTTCCTCTTTGTGTATCCGACGGGAAGAACGTTGCGTGGCCGGTAACGCTTGAACACTGCAAGGCTGACTTTTTTGTGCGGGTATGTGAAGTTGTACTGCTGTGCCAGAACAGCGATGTTCTCGTACAGGATGTACTTCTGTAGTTTCTCGCCGTCGACTTTAACAGTATCCCTCTTTCCCGGCAGACAGGTGGCATTCTTCTCCAGGCGGTAGAAGTTACCGATGTCGATCCGGCGGGCAGCAGTCAAGATCTTACGCTGCGTTTCCTCCCTCTTCGTCATCTTTTTCCGACTGATCTGCAACGACCTGGAGAGAAGACGTGCGGTCCGGTATTTGGCCGCTACCGTCATACACTGCCTTTGTTCCAGCCTACTGCGCGCCCGCATATCCTTCAGCAGAGCCTCGTGTAATACCAGGGTTTGGTACAGGCGCTTCCGGGGACCAGTCGCTTTCCTGGGCGACAAACCGCCCCCCCGCAGGAGCTTCTTGGCCTGCTTGACCGGTGTTGAAAGATGAGGTGCGACCTTTGGTGCTCTGCCCTTCTTGCCCTTCTTGCCCTTCTTTGCGCTTCTGCGACTAATCTTTTTTTCCAGGGCCCACACCTGACGCTGCAGCCGTTGGTTCTCGCTGTTGAGGTTGGCATTGACACGGTTCACCCGCGACACCCTTCGGTCGATACGTCTGCGTGTGCCCTTCGCCTTCGGCATGGTAAAGTCCAACTTTACTACCATTCTGAAATTTGAAGTGTAAATTGGAATTGTGTGTCATATGTCAATGTAATGTTGTCAATTCATAAATATGTCTACATGCTGATTTATGTCTACATGCTGATTTATAAATATGTCTACATGCTGTTTTATAAGTATGTCTACAGGCTAAATGTATTTGATTCTTGCTGATTACTTTGTAAATGATCAAAATAATATCAGGACATGAGACTCGCATACTAAAAATATATCTTTATTAGAAAAAAATAACTCTACATATCTGGTTGCTCTTTGATCTTTGAAAAAATAAACTCTACATATCTTGTTTCTCTTTGATCTTGTTTAAATACTGATTGATTAAAGTTAAAATTTAACTATTATTCAATTTGATACTAAGAAATAATTAAAAATCACTCGAAGGTCCGGTTAAAAAAATCACGCGAAGTATCCCAACAAGGCGCCACAAACACTGGAAATGCAACAAAAAGAAAACTATTGTAACAAGCGAACATTGAACATAGAATAAGATTAAGAACACCGAACATTGAATAAGATTAAGAACAGAATAACAATAGGATCAACATTGAAAGACTTAAACTACAATAAATGAAATTGAACAAAACTACAGGTCATTCAAAAGATGAGTGCAACTGTTATTAGTAAGTTATGCTTAACATTATTATTACTTCTCCACATCAGCTGGGGCAGGGGCAGGGTCCTGCGGGCGAGCCTCGTCGGGGGCGGCGCGGTCTCCGTTCTCGCGGTTCTCACGGCCACGTACCCGGCGCTCCCGCGCCCTCCCTCGTGGTTCAGGTCCGTCACCACCACCACCACCTGCATGAAAAAACATTTAAACCTGTCTTTTTTGGAAATCTAACATTTTTAAGCAATTCAGATATCATTTTATAATCAAACAATTTCCATATATTTTAATACAATCGTATGAACTTATAGAAAGTAACTCATATATTCACTCATAGTTTTAAGCTACTATTTATAAGGGCCCTGACAAAATACTGACCTGGTTCTGCCATCTCGTTACGAGGCCCTCCACGCCGAGGTCGCCTCACTGGACCTGCTGCGACAGGGGCTGGGGGTGCGGCTGGGGCTCGGCGCACGGCTGCGGCTGTAGCTGGGGCTGCGGCTGCGGCAGGGGCTGGGGCTGTGGCTGCGGCAGGGGCTGGGGCTCCGGCTGTGGCTGGGAGGGGTGGCAGGCCCTCTCTCTCCCGCCGTCGAGCTTCGCGCTCGGCCTAAAATTAAAATAGTTTTATTTATCAATACTCCTTCTAAATATGAATACAACCTCTTATTTTTTTCAAAAATTAGACAACTATCACTGTTACAAATAAATGCTAAATATTATATACATTACCAGATTGAAAGATTTAAAATAAATCAATTGCCATTTATAAATGCAAAGTATTTAGAAATTAAAAAATCACCTGGAACTCCTCATCAGTGATGGCCGTCTCCCCCCTCTGGCGGTGCATGCTTTCGCGGCGGGTCTGGCGGCGCTCCGCCTTACTGTCTGGTGACAGGTCCTTGGTCCGCACGTACTTCTTTTTCTTTCTCTCACTCTCCCGCTTCTCGTAGCCATCTTTCTTATCCTTTTTCCGCTCCCTGTAGTTGTGCTGATTTTCGGCGTTGTGACGAACCATGGTTGCTGTAAAAATGAAGGAAAATAACATTAAAACCAGTGAAAGGTACATAGGAGGAGTGAGAAACATATTCAGTGTGATGTCGACCTAAAGCAATGGCTACAAGTACTAACATGTCAATATTGAAAAAATGTGTTCTCCGTTATCCGTACATTGATGCCGCCTCTACAAGTTGTAAAATCGAAAAATTCTAAGGCAAAACACTGTCAAAGTGTGTGCAAACATGTATTTTATACTAACAATTACTTAAAAATGTATAGCAAGCTGAAAATTCTGAGCTACACATGAAGCAACACGGCACTGTCAAAGCTGTGTGTTCTCCGTTATCGCGTAATGTGAACGCTGAGTTGTCAAAATATCAAATATTGTACAAAACCACATTCCTGACATCTACACAAGTCACCAAGAACATGGTTGTGTTCTCCGATATCCGTCCTGTGTTCTCCGTTATCGGACGAACTGTCAAGTGCGGCGTCTCTTTGGCGGCATTTTCGAAAGGATCGAAAGCAAACTTTGGTCTGATTCGAAGAAATACAAGTTAGTTTATCAAAAATAATAGGTCATAGGTGTTCCCTACCTATAATTCTTCAAGATTGACTACAAATTATAGGTGGGTATAGGTAAATACTCACAGTTTTGGCCGAAGAACACACAACAAGTCCACAGCTGGCATCCCAAAACAACATCGGGTGGGCGGAAGTGACGTGCCGGATCGAAAGCGAGGGTAAAACATTCTCCGGCTGAAACCGCGTCACTTTCGAAGCCGTTGCAACACACTTTTCCCGCCGGATATCGGAGAACACGGATAACGGAGAACACATGCATTTCACGTTTTATGTCATATCTACGGAATTTATCGATCGATTTTCTTTCTTGATGTGTCTAAATTTTTGTGTTTTTTTTCTCTTTCGGGGAGATAGGTTGAAATAGCCACAATCGACTTAGTGTGGGCACAGTGCGGATAACGGAGAACACATTCTTAAGTGATATGGTCATTTTTGTGTGCTGTCGAGGCTCATAACATCCGGAATAAGCCTAGGTGATCATCAATAATTTATTTCATCTATACCAACACATGGGTGCTTTGCAAAATAGGTTATTTAACATGTCTGGTTGATTTAATTATTTACATTCATTGCCAATGTGTGCGGATAACGGAGAACACATAAAACAATTGGACATTGCCATTTCTGATGGCATAGGCAAGAAAATTGATATAAAATTTTAATTCCTGGAGTTCTCAGAGGCCAAATATATACAATTACTCCTGAAAATTAGATATTTAGTGCAGACTGTTTTAAGATAATAATAATCAACAATTAAAATTAATTAAATACCAATTGGACATGGCAAAAATGGCCTAAATTGCCTATGTCCCCATGTTTAGAGGCAAAAATTTCTATAAAATATTCCCCGCACACATGGAAAACCATACATGTCCTAATTCGTATCGACCTGATCTTTAAATAAGTGCATGTTTTGAAATCCTTAGGCTAAATCTGTAGATATGCTGAGCAAAAGACACATTTTTTTAGCTAATGGACCCATTTTCATGAGCCTTAGCCATATACATGTTATGATCATTTGTGTAAAGTTTCAGATTATTGGGGGTTCTAAAACATATATTTTCATTATGTCTTAGGAGACTGACAAAACGATTACTGGATTGTCACCTTCTCCCTGATGGTCGGCACATTGTTTACAACTTTTAAAGTCAATGTTTACAAGGTTCTCATTTAGCCACATGCTCAGAACTAGCAGCGAGTATTCATGGATGAGTAAAGATGAATTGTTGAAAATCATAGAAATATCGAGGGAGTAGAACATATAATTTGAACTTTTACTAGTTCCACTATGCTTGCTTAGTAGTACTCCCGGCCCCTGACAGGTCCCTTCCCGGCCTGTGACAGGCCCCTTCCCGGCCTCATCTCCTGCCTATCTTTGAAGTCTTATAGCACGAAATTTAGGTCGGAAAGGCATATTTAAATGTTGCATACTTATCAAGCATCATATTTGGATGTAATTTATAGGAAAAAATACAAAAAAAATATGATAGATTTTTATTCTTGAACACTTTTTCTCTTATTTTCATCATCAAAAACGAGTCTTTCACTATTCATAATAAATAAAAGTAAACTTTGAATTACCTGATGAAGTTTTAAAAAGAAGCAGACAAAAAAGCATGTGCAGAACTTCTCCAGTCATGACTTCGAAAGACCTGAGGGTAAAAAGTCCAAAAAGAAACGTTAGTCTGGATAGCTAGTCACTCATACCGGTACTTTTGCACGCAGTTTTACTACTTGCATTGGCTATTCAAAACATAGCCATATACTGAGCACTGAGTATTGGTTTAAAATACATATACTATTACTATATTCCTGTATTGATGGTGAAGGTACAATGAACAATAATGACGTGCAAGTGAATATTGTGTGTATTGACTTCAAACATGACTGCAGAACAGTAGGATGTCAGAGGTGGATAGGGTTTCAGAAAGGGGGTCTGGATATCGCGTACTAAAACAGCATGCATTCATGTATGTATACATGCGAAAAATGTTTTTTTCTCTTTGGCAAGTTTAAGTTCCCACTAAAAGGGGAGGGTCGGGGGTCAGGGCCCCCAAGACCCCCCAAGACCCCCCCCCCCGACCCCCTCGGTGTTCTCTTAACCTGGGCATTTCATACACCGAGATCATAATGTTCCCTAACAGTATTCCCTATTGCACTAGTGTCCCTCTCGTACCTGTGAATACCTATGTAGGGGTGAACTAACTCAGCTACAATCGTCCCCACATGGGGGCACCATCATCTACGACAACCTTATACACTATGTCTAGGCCACAGGACAGTGGCGCCGCTCGGCGCCTTGCTCACATACTAGCACCACTTAATTCATAATGCACTCTTGTCAGTACCCACGGGTTTACGACAATTAATGTACCCAGGGTTGGTGGTGGGGTGGTGGTGAGTTCCCCGTGAGTTCCAAAAAGTGGAACTCTTCTATGTTTTTAGGGAAGTTCCATGTATAGTTTTATTGTATAAGTGGAAGGAGAGCATGTCCCACGTATTGTATACATAAAGTTATAACACTATGCGTCAAGCAATATTTAGATTTGGATATGAAAATAGCAGGGGAACTGGTATGATGGGGAGGGGGGGCATATATCTATCAACTGCCATAATTATTCCATTTTTCTAGAAACAAAACTTGGACTTCTATCCAAATTTTGAGACTGTTTCTCTTAGGAAGAACCTGATGAACACCAATGAATTAATAATGCCGAAACATTCAACAGCACGAGAATCCTGCTATTCTATTTTTCTAAACTTCTATTTTTCAGGGGGGGGGGGGGGGACTGGTGCTCTGTAGGGGGGTGGCCCACCTCCCCCCTGGGTACGGGCCTGATTAATATAATAATTCTTTTGCACTGGACTTCAGTGCAATATATTCTGTTGGTACAATTGATTCACAGACTAGAAAGGCCAGTCATCGATTAACTACTAACGTATTTTTCATGATTTCTAGACTCCCCTCCACCCTCTTTAAATACATGATACTTTGAAAAGTATGTCCTTGACAACTTACATACCCCACTCTTATCCCCCACCCACCCTGCGTGTGCGTGTAATCAATGAACAGTTCCCTGCTTAGCGACTTCCGGAAAAATAAGATGTGAAGGTTGCTGAGTGTAACTATAGCAACCTTTGTCAATAATTTAATCATAAATATAATCCAGGGCGAGAACAAGATCCATAATAAATTATACATTAATGTGTAGGTTTGCTTTGTCCGTAATTCTGATGCCTAGAATTCCCATAGTGATTTATCACGGAAACACAACGCAAATCGTAAAATTCCTTGGAAGTTATGAATTTACTGTTAAGAGAAGACATATTGTTTGCAGATCACTTTAAAGATCTAGAGTATGCATCCGAAACCTGGCTACACAAAATTAACTGTTCCTTACCTCACTTGATTCAGGAACTGTATGTATAGCTTGTCAAAGTTCTACTCCGTCCCTTCTCTGCTGCCGCCGAGAAAGATGTGTATAAAATACTCCAAAAAACTGGTCATGGTCCAGGTAACGATAAGGAACGTAAAACCTTTAATTTAAGCCAAGCTCTGAATATGGCTCTGATTACCTTAGCACTGTAGCATATCTTGAATAAACTCCATATGCTTTAACGTAATGCATGCTCCCGTGAACAAAGCCTGTGTACTCTTGTTTGAAGGGTCGTTTTGCTTATATCAATACATTCTGGGGTAAATGACAGATAATTTGAGACGAGAGAACTGACAGCCAGTGATACTGCTAGTATCAGACAGGTATTGTGAGGAATACATTTTCCGGTATGAGTACATGAACTCTCCTCTCTTTGAGTTTTTGTTCAGTCACGACAGATTACCTTAGTGGGACACCTTCTTTTCAAATTAATGTTATGCAGAAACTTGTCAAGTGCATAAAGCCTGGAAATTTGTGAAAAGGCTGTAGATGCCTGAAGCATCTTTACAGTGTATGTGTTATCAAGCGTTATAGTGTGAAATTAAAATGAGACACTGGGTTAGTGGTACACGATACTCATACTCGCCACCATACAGAGTTTTAGTACCAGTGGATGGCCAATTTCTTGTGTTTCACCAGAGAGAATTATACTATAGTATAATTCTCTTTGGTTTCACCTGCAGGTAGTAAGAAGGCTTTAGAATATAATTTGTCATTACTTATATCATTGTCTGTTCTTAACCATGGTGAAAAACTAGTTTTCATCATTTTACCTAATTCTATACATTTTATTATTTCCTAAGTTGTTTAAAACTGCCGTCATTACAGATGTTTAAAATACTGAAAATGTGTTATCCGTGGTAGGGAGAATTTTGCTTTGCAAGATAATATAGAATTGAAAAAATGTCCAATCCCATTATCATGCTTGTGACAGGTACAAATGACCCTGTAAAAAGTTCCACTTAGACCAAAATGATTGTTCTAGCTAGAGAAAATTGGCTGTTCTAGCTAGAGAAAATTGGCAAAATGCAAAAAGCTGTTAGAATGCTGTTTAAATACATAAGATGGTGGTAGAAATGATAGCATTTATTAGCTTAGATCAGACAGCTAACTCTTCACACGACAGGCACCATATTGAAAGTGGAGCTCCCTGGTTCACGCTGGTAACCAGCGAAAGTCAAGTTACTGTATTATCGCTCAGGCGGTGAGGTAGGTCCACACAACACATCTCCCTTCTTTAGAAAGTACATTTGTCACCATACGGGAGAAACATGAAATACATATAAACCTTAAAGTGTACATCATGAACATATGAACTGGTAGAAATAGTTTTAGACAAAATACTGATGTTACAAGATACCAGTACTCAAAACTTTACCACAACTTTTTACTTTACATAGTCGTTTAACCTTTGTGGAGGCTGTCTACTTCTATTACTTCTTCTCACTGCCTCTTGAACTCTAGCAGGTTGCTGAGGATTAGGAAACTCAGCTTGAACTACTTCTGGTTGGTCTAAAGTGTCCATATATGTAAGATCGGAATCTTCTAGATCAATCTCTTTTTGCTGTGAAAGAAGATATGAACTTGATACTTTAGCTAGTTTTTCAACATTCCACTTTTTACCATTTTCAAGAAGAATACATGAACCTTTAACATCTTTCACCTTTTGAGGTGCACGATATCTCACCTCCCCTTTATCGACATGACGAGGGTTACGAATTTTCACAAAGTTACCCGGTTTGATATCTGGGAATTTTACACCTTGTTTCTTATCATGATCAATTTTGTACTTTGCTTGTTTTTCATGAACAAGTTTCTGAACTTTTTTGAATTTGGAAGAGGATTTTGAACCCAAGTTATTCAATCGGGTTTTTGCTTCTCGACCACGCATAAGTTCAAATCAGGTTTTTTCAATCATAGAATGGGGGGTAGTATGATACACAAAAAGTCTTTCTCTTGTAGCTTCGACGGGGACTTCTTGTTGAAGGGTCGCGAGTTGTATACCCTCCTTGATCGTACGATTCATCCGCTCTACAAGTCCGTTGGCTTGCGGATGGTAGAGTGTGGAGTGGGTGTGAGTTATACCACACTCAGTGAAGAAGTCCTTGATTTGGTGCGATGTGAATTGCACACCGTTGTCTGTCACAATCTGGTCGGGGAATCCCTCACACACAAACAATTTGCAGAGGAATTTGATGACATGGCACGTAGTGATGTCACTTGGAGAAGTAGTCGACAAGAACGAAGGTGTATTTACCGTTCATAGTCTTGCGTGGACCCATGATGTCCATCGCAACTTTCTGCCACTGTCCTTCTGTTGGTGGAGTTGGAGTCAGTGGAGCTTTTTGCTGACCATCTTCAAACTGGAAGTTCTCTTTCTCTTTCATGAGAGCGCGCAAGGGTGCAACTTTGCTTGCAAAGTTCTTAACAAATTTAGACATGTATTCGCACAGTCCGAGAAACGATCGGAGTTGATCTTTGTTCTGTGGCACCGGTGTGTCAACCACAGCTGTAACTAGGCTCTCCTTGAGCTTTATCCCTTCAGGGGTTACTGTATGACCCAGGTAGTCGACTGATGTTTGATTGAATTTGCACTTGTCTCGCTGGACAGTCAGTCCATTCTCCTTGAGCCTCTGGAGCACTGTATGGAGCAGTCCATCGTGCTCTTCCTGGTCTTTGGTGTGGATAAGTATATCGTCTTGAAAGTACGACACACCTTTCACGTCCTTTAAAATCTTATGCATCATGCGTTGAAATACAGAGGATGCGGACGCAAGACCAAAACGTATCCGTGTGTAACGGAATAGTCCTTCTGTAGTTATGAAAGCAGTTATATCCTTTGACTCCCCAGTCAGTGGAATCTGGTGATAAGCCGAACTCAGGTCAATAGTAGTGAAGACCTTTGCTTTCTATAGTGTGGATAGCATTTCTTGAATGTTCGGCATGGGGTAACGCTCAATGAAAATTTTCGAATTAACATCATGAAGATCGACACATATTGGTACGCAGCCATCTGCCTTATGGGCAACAACGATCGGCGATACCCACTCTGATGCCTCGATTAGCTTTTTAAAGCCTTCGTCTTGTAGACGTCATAATTCCTCGGCAAGAGCAGGTCGCACTCCCAAAGAAACATTCTGTACTTTGTGATGTAAGGGCTCAGCATCGGGTTTCCATCGTATTTTATGTTTGAAATGTGTGGCGACTTTCTTGTTGTCATGTGTAAACACTACAGGATACTGATCCGCAATGTCTTAGTCTGTCTGTAATACAGGATCTCAGCATGTAGGGTTTAGAATAGACTGTAGCTTAGACTGTGAAGACCATCCGAGAATAGTCGTGCCTTTCTTTGAGACGTAGACTTTGTCGTATCGGTACAGTGTTTGTACTGTAGTGTAGCTTTGAAATAGCCCTGTATAGCCATAGGTGAACCAACGTAACCACCCAGAGAAATATTAAGTTCACAGCCTGAGAAAAGACTTATGTATAATGCTTGCAGAATAATAGTGTACGGGGATCCAGAATCGACTAACATCTTAATTGGCATACCTTGGATCATAACGTAGCAACGCGGACACTGACACGGTTTGTCATGCTTTGTAGTAGAATCTACGCTAAGCACATAGTCTTCGGAATCTGATTCAGTCTCTTCAAGCTGATGTACTTAGTCATTAGCAAAACAGACCTTTGCGAAATGGTCTTTTTTGTTACACTTGCGACAAGTTTGTCCGATTGCAGGACACTTTTTGTAATAAGCCTTATGTTTCTGTGAACTGCATCGGTAGTAGAAATTGCCTGTAGGCTTTTTGTAATGCGGTCTATGTCCTTTCTTATCCACGTCATTGACGGATCCATAATCGGTGCTACCATTCGCACTCGCATAATCGCACATCAATTTCACATCTTTGATCAAGCTTTCTAACTAATTGCTGTAGCAATGGCTTTAGTGAAGTACGGATTTTCTTCGGCTAAGAGTCTTTCGTGAATTTTTGGGTTGTACAGCTTTTCGGTAAGCTGGTCGCACAGGGAATCAAGTTACCAAAATCACAGTGAACAATAGGGGGGACCACAGGGCCAGGTTGAAAGGTACAATTAACGGTATCATATCTGTGCTTATGTACCATCCATTAGACATAGCGTTTGTATAAAGAGGCACGGCTATAGCATCAGAACATAATGGTAGCACCAAAGGTCGTACCGTATTTGCATGTGTCACCATTATAGATTATAGTCCATACACCAAACCAGTGGTGGATTTAAAGAGGGCGGGGGAGGGGGCGCCCGCTCCTTTTGTTTTGCAATATTTAGACTGTTTAAATGTAAAATTCGGCCAAAAAGTAATTAAGGAAAGATAATTCCACTAGCGCCCCCCACCTCCCCCTATTTCTTTTTTTTAAATCCTGAATACGCCACTGCAAACCCTTGTGTGAGAGTGTAATTTTTGGGAGTGCCCATCATTAAAGAGTATGATACAGTGGGAAACACAGGGAATTTGAAAACGTTATTACATTTGAGTGGGAACCCTGTCAGATGAAAATCAGTTTTCAAATCTTAGAGCAAAAGAAACCTTGAGAAGGACTACTTTATAATTCTCCGTTTCTAGCTGCCTCAATTAATGAAAATTCTGAATTAAGAGAAAATGAAACTTGAAAAATCAAACCTCAACTTAGGGTCAAATGAGTCGTGCTTTATCCCCATTCCTCTTCATTTTGGGCTGAATATAAACTTTTTGCTTTTCCTTCTTTCTGAAAAAAGACGTTATCCTTTAGCTTTAAATCTAGCTTTATAATAGGAACTACATCTCCACTTTCTTTTTAAATTCTACCCGACATATACCATCAGGGGTGTGCAGACCCCCATTTTTCCCCCCGCAAAACTACCAGCAAAATTCACACAATCTAGTCACGAATTTGCATATATTTTTGTAAAGCATGTTCACTTTCCTATATAGATTTTAGCGGAAAATTAGCATAACATTATTCTGTGACAAAATTCGCTCATGATTCATGTGCATACCCCTATGTACAATGACCGTGACACAATTCTTTTTATATTATTTCGGGCTTATCTGTTTTTGATACTGACCACCACATTTAATATTTGAATTGAGAACAAGGCCTAGGCTCTATAGGCCTATAGCTATCTGACTACAAAATAAGGGAACAATTTCATGCATATGCTATAAATATGATAGTCAGTTTGACATAGAAAACGTTCATTATTACAAACATGTAGGCCTAATCATTATGCCGTACCCTGGAAACCTGAGCGAACCTGTGTTCCAATTAATCAGGCAAATATAGGCCGTTGCGGTGTAGTCTAATATCAAAGACCAAAATAATTCCTTCCTCCACGGTGCAATCCCTTATCATTTTACAAGATAACTCCTCTAGGTGGCGCCTCCAAGTTCCCCTAGTCCCCGCCAGGTGGGGCGGGGGTGAGGGCGGAAGTAAACAGAGAAGGACACGCCCACGCCGGCCGGGGAAGGAGGGGGACATGACAAGGTGTCCCGTGACGGCTTGTTGGCGGCTTTAGCGGTAATAATTCGGGATAAAACATGGACCCAGGGGAGACTTCGGACGTGAGGTATCTGACAGGACAGTCGTCGCACACCACGTCGGCTGTCACGGCCGCCGCGCTGGGAAAAGTGAGTTGGGACAAGTTGAAGTTTAGTTTGTTGTTGGTTCTGTAATTCTGTCACCACTGGAGTACTCCTTGGGCATTGGACATTTGCATAGGCGTAGACCCCTAAAATCGACAGGGCGACACGGCCTTTTTTGGGCTTAGTGACATGGGACATGGTCATTTCTTAAAATCGACAGGGGGACATGGTCATTTCTTAAAATCGACAGGGGGACATGGTCATTTCTTAAAATCGACAGGGAGACATGGGGACCCCCCATCTACACCCACTTGCTAGGGGGCACCCATGATGTCGCATGTCGAATTTAAGAAATTGTTACCATGTCACTTAACTTCTTGTCTCATGTCGCCTCTAAGCAGGGGCGCATCCTGGATTCTAAAAAAAAAGAAGAAGAAAAAAAAGGGGGGGGCGTAAAATTTTTGCCCAGGCCCTCTAGCACAGGGATTTTACATTAACAAAATTAAAATTTGGGCCAAAATAGAGAGGGGGCGCACGCCTGGCACTCTCCCCCCCCACCCCCCCCCCTCTAAACCCGTGCCTGCTAGGAACTTCTCATGTCTCATGTCGAATTTAAGAAATGATCCCTATAATGTCATTTTTCCCCTACGTTCATGTCACTAAGCCTAAGGCCCTATATGTCGCATGTCCATTATTTTTTTTTTTTAGAAATGGTGTCCTGTCGAATTTGAGGGTATAGGGCCATAGACCACTCTGTGATTCTGATTCACGTGCAACATAACCTACTTCGCACCCCGTTGATCACCCATAGGATGACCGAGATACTAGTCTAGCCTAGTGCATAAAAATTAAGTTAACAAGCCCTTGCAGACTCGGAATTTAACAGAGCTTGAGATTGGTTGGTTGTCCAGTTGAACAGGGCCACCAGAAAACATTACTGGGCAATTAAAATTGCCTTGATTGCCCAGTGGTAAACTGCAGCAGTAGGACTATAGGTCTAGGTGGTTGTTTACTAATGATCCCCAGATTCTCGATCATCAAGAACTGAAAACAATAATTTTCTCAATCCCTGATGATAATTCTATCATATATACATTAACATACCCAGTACCACAATATCAGTATTATGGTACCAGTTGTAAAACTGAAGTCTACAATAACAATCCCAAAGAAATTGTATTGTTCAGGTACCCCAACCTACCCTTTTAAGTTGACCCTACCCTAGTTAGTTTTTTTCTGAAAATGTGTTGTTTGGAATATATATATTTAAATCGACCTAGATTCTCTCATTTGTTCGACCCAAATTACCTGAACACAACTAGATCTACCCATTCGCGGTGCTTAACAGGGATCAAGTTTTCATATTTTTTTGGGATTTCAGATTTTTCACATTATCGACTCAAAATTTGATAGTGTTTTTCAAACTTAAGTTATATACGGTATATATCACGTTTATAGCATTTTGAGAAAATTGCAGAGTTTCTTCCTGATCTTTTTCATTAAGTCTGACTTAGATGCGCAGTCTTATGGGTCTTAATTCGACAGCCCTTCTTGGGCATAGTGACATTCGACAGGGCCTACTCTTAAATTCAATATAGCGACAGGGGTATTGCTTAAATTCATCAGGCGACAGGGTAATAAATAAGTGACAAGGACATGATCGGAGGCATTTCTTGAATTCAACATGCGACAACGGGTCCCCCTGTCGAGGGCCCCAGTCTTTGGCGATACTACTGAGTCATGAAGGGTGGAACGGGGGTGGGAGGTCCGAGAAAAACCCGGACTTTCGCTCTCACTATGCATGTTTCCACTCGTGATGATCTTATGGCTATCCTCAATAATACTTGGCTCATTTTTGATCAGTAGGGCTAGTCAGGTCCTGTGGAATTGGCGGGTAGGGGAGGGGGGAGGGGCATCTCTAGCTACTATATAGACCTTGTGCAGACGTGGTCAAGTGACCAGATTTTGGTGATCACCACGTGGTTCTCAATGCCACATGGCTATAAAAATAACAGAATTGAGATATTTACATTGTCCGAAATTAAGGTTTAAGTCTGTGCACTGGCCGGGTGCACAGCTTTGAAATGTGTGCATCCGGTCCCCCTACTGTGCACCCTCAGTGATACAAGGCTATTCATCTATCAAAAATGTGTGCATCTCCCGGGTGCACTCTATAAAAAATGATGCACCCTGCTGCAAAATAATGCATCCGGATGCAGGGTGCACCCTTAATTTCGGACATTGATTTATCATGTATAAATGATAAGAAATTGTCCATTATTGTTCAGTGAGTTACTATATAGAGCAATTTCTTTTAGAAATATGTCTTCTAAAAGTTATGAAATGGTAGATTATTGTGATTCTACGTACATTGATCACCAATATGGCGGCCTGCTTATTTTGAGAGATATGACGTCATTCTAGGAGCTCTGCTACCATCATAATAATTATGTTACCAGAACTCATATAATCGTACTGCATCTATATTATGATTAAACATGACCTTTTTTCTGGCCTTATTGCTTAATTATATAGAAATAGGCATATATAGAAAGGACAGGAGTAGTAAAGGTGTAGTCTTTTCTATATTTATATTTAGACAAAAAAAAGGAAGAATCTGTATGGGTTTATATCTAATCTAAGTCACTAAAAATATAGTTGAGCTAGGGTTTTAATAATGATACGCGGGTTCCGCTCTTAAAACATCATTCCATCAATTGAATATTTAAAAACAAGTATAAAAATTATTGCCTGCACATCACTTATTACTATTTGTAGTGTCTGTAGTGTTTGACCTATCAATATTCAATCATCACACACACTACTATGTATTACTTATTGACGTATGAGTCTACCCCAACAAACTTATGCCATTATCGTATAAATGTACTGTATATATCTAACCATCATCTTACTTATCATGACCCACCCCTACTTACTGATATTGATTCACGAGTACTTTCATATCGACCGACTCGTTGTTGAGGTTGGCACATTTTCCAATATGAATGACTGAAACCTGATGACATTTTCTCTGACGATAACAACCTTCTAAGAGCACTTATGTTTAAACAGATACGACAAAGATTAATCAAAATACGGAATTGCTTTGTAATAATTTTGGCCATGTGTTATTCCAACCATGGAATAGTCAGTTCAGGGAGGATAAGGAAGTTTATAGACCTAGTATAGACAGGATCACGAGACCAGAGTTTGAAGATTACCATCTGATATCCGTTACCATGTGATTACTTTAAAAAAAGACATGCATTTAGAATGTACAACCATGTATCAGGGGCCTATAGACCTTTTTCATTTGGGTGTGGCGCCCCCTGATGAATTAAATAGATACGCATTTTGAGGTCTATTCCTATATTTAACCTACATGAAGTGAAGCATATAGGTTAACTATAGGAAATGACCTAAAACACTGTTTCAATTTAATTCACCACACTCTTAATGAAAAAGGTCAATACAGGGGCCTATATTTAAGAAATGTCTGGGTCGCCTTGTCAACATTAAGTCATTGTGATGTTGCTGTTTCAGATTTAAGAAATTGGGATGTCGGATGTCACTAAGTGGAAACAAGGCCATGTCGCCATGTCGAATTCTAAGGGGTCTAGGGCCATCATACAAAGGGAACCGTCTCTGCTTAGGTTTGCGGCATGGGTCACTGATACAGGGTCCTCACAGCATAGGGAAAGCAGGGAAATGGCAACACAAAATCCCTGTCAGGGAAAACACAGGGAATCTGGAAATTTGACAAAAACACTGGATTATACAGGGAGTTATGTTTGACCAACTTCAAGGTTTGGGTGTTCATAAGGTTCAGGAGATCTGAGGTGTGAACGGCAGGTTGGTGCTCTATTGTAAAAATGTCCACTGGGCTCTCGGGGCCTGATAATTTTACATTGAAAAGATTAATATTTGGCCAGAAAAAAGGGGCACTCCCTGCATCCGCCTGAAATCCGCCACTGATGTTGTTGGAAATTGCGGCGCTGGAAAAAATACAGCATGATCAAATTGTTCACATTAATGTTGTTTTTGATGTAAATCTTTCAGTACTATCAATTAAGTGACTTCAGTGTAATAGAAGGTGCCATTCTGGTGATGTTGATTATGTTGTTAGTGAAAATCATTGCTACAGAAGGATCATTGTTGACATTAAAGGGAGGGGCCAGTGAACATAAATTAGTATACTGCCATGATCTTTACCATACAGGGAATAACCATACCAAATTTTATGCTTTTATCTCTAATAGTTTTTGTTTTATTCCCATTTTGTCTCCATCAATCTGAGTTCCCCTGCCTGCATCTGACACTGCCTGCACAGAGCAATTATCTGTATGTGACGTCACAAGCAGAACAGTTGAAAAATTATAAAACTGAAATAATTGCAATAAGAAATATGTTAAATGTTCTTTATAAGTCTAAAAGAGATTAAAATAACAAAATTATATGACTTATACAAGAAAATGTGCAAAAATATAGTTTTTATGGAATTTAGAAATTTGAAATTTGAATGTAACTGTCATTTGTGTGACGTCACACACAGATATGTGTTTTCCTGATGGTCAGAGGGATATGATGTTTATCAAAAGAGGAAGCCCATTTTTAACATGAAATAGTCAATTAATGACACTGATACTTGGCATACTACTAAAAAAGCATTAAATCTAACAAATAAAGTGTGAAATAACCAGAATTAAAATTTCACTGGCTCCTCTCTTTAATGTTGATTATGCTTTACTTTTTAGTGTAGCAAATTTAGTGACTTCAATGTGTTAGAACGGGCATTCATGTGGTTTTGATCGTTTACAAATGTGCTGGCCACACTACCTTTGCTATTAAAGTAATTATTGTTTACGCTAATGTTGAGGGCGTTCTGGTGGTACAGTGGTAGGGTGTGGCCTTCGTCATCCCAAGGTTGGCAATTCAAGTCTCTGTCCTGCTGCTGTGGCATCAGACATGCTCCATGTGACAAGGACAGGATTATCAAAGGTCCCTAGAGGACCACCGAATGTTGTGTGTGTGTCCCTGTCTATATGGGACTATGCACATTAAAGCATTACCTGCCTTGGTAAAAGTGTAGGGGTAAGGTCTCTGCCTTTTCAAAGAATGATACAGGAGCAAGGGTGAAATATCCCAGTGCTCCAGAACCACAGAGTCTGGTGGTTCAAACCAACAAACGCTAATGTTGACAATGCTGTACCTTCTTTCAGCGCCGCAAGTTGAGCGACTTCAGTGCGTTAGAATGGGGCTTCCTGGTGGTTTCCATAGTAAATGTGCTGGCCACGATGGGGCTAACCATCTACACCTTGGTCAAAGTGTTAACGTCAGGCGACCAAGGCACAGGCTCACCCGACTTCACCCTCACCATCCTGCTACTCGTCAACGCGGGTGAGTTGACAATCCAGTACGAGATACCGCTCAACGCACTGATGGAAACACACTGAAGCCATTTGTTTCTAGCAAGAAAATGGCATGCCATAGTGGAGTAACAGAATATAAATGTCAGTGTCTGTGTTTATAAACTCGCCCTTTTGGGGAATGAATATAAGATTTCAGCCTAAAAGTGCCACTAGTACTGAATTTTAAAGAAAATTATAATTATATACTATTGTGTTGGTCTACTTATTTGAGATATTTTCTGTTATTTAAGCATTTATTTCTATTAGGTCATTAGTTCTGTGGTTTTATGCTGATCTAATTTCCTGTAATTTGTTAATTCAGTGTTGTATTTCTTCTTCATCATTTGTTCTGTGCTAAACCCATTTCCTATAATTTTGTTCGTTCATTGTTGAACTTCATCATTTATCCTTTCCTGAACGTATTTTCTATATTTTTGTTGTTTCAGCGTTTTGCTTCTACTACATCATTAGTTCGCTGGTGTTTGAGAAGAAGTACGAGCTGTTCGTGTTTCTCATCGCCATCTTGGTCGTTGTCATCTACTGTAGCATAGAGTTTGGTACCAACTTCAGGCACAGGTACACCATCAAACTGGTGAGTTAAGCCTGTATTCCACTTAAGACTTAATCAAAAAGAGTTTTATAATAACAACACATTTGATTGAAGTTGAGACCATACTTGTACAAAATGTTACAATGACATTATTTTTATAGGTCGGCTTGATCACTCTGTCGATGAAATCATATAGAGTCTGACTTTAAAGTCTTTAAAGCTTTAAATCAAAGCCGACCTATTCTCTTCTTTGGTAAGTTCTGAGATCGGTGACGGAAAAACGCGTTATGCCTGTAACGCGGCAATGTCCCAATGCTATTTCAATGGTGACCATGTCCCATCGCGTAAACTGCCGCATTATGCCTGTAACGCGGCAAAATGACGATGTCCCAAATCGATTCTGAGCTAAAATAACCACATTCTTGGGCTTATTTGAGCTCACATCGCAGGGATTTGGATATATAGAATACAAATAAATCGTTTAAATCGTCCGAAATTGTTATATGACCAAATAAAACCAGAAATCCGTGCACATTACCGGGCGTGAGGTGCGTCAAATGCCGCGTTATGCTTGTAACGCGGCAGCCACTTTCCATCGGTGAAGAAGGAATCTGGGTCAAAGGTCATCAACTATGCAGGCCTATTTCACCATGAAATCGGTCGATCTAACTCTAGTTATTGATACCAAAAGATAGATTTCGACCCATAGATAGGCATCTCATTGTCCAGAAATTCAGAGATTGCGAAATAACGCAATAATTTGCGCAAATACATCGCGCCATTTTCCGCATCGGACGCGTGGAGGCACACGGTGACAGAGCCCAGACCGCCCCGCGCTGCCGGCGGGGACGGTTGGTTGTTACCGGGGGCTGCGCCTTCTCCGCCTGGATTACGGCGGTATCTGATGCTTTCAATATATATATTTTGGACGAATGGATACCCTTAAACGCATACAACGCATTGACAATTCATGCGGGAACCATGCGTTCGTATCGAAGGCAAAACATTGGATCAATCGGACACGTGGAGGCACTGTCACTGCTGTCAGACCGTCAACATGGCTTCGAGCCGGCCGGGTTCTCTCCCCATCACGCCTGCATCGATACATTGAACTCAGAAAACCTGGATGATATTTAGACAAAATATCTAATTGTGATCAATTGTGGAAGATATAAGCATTCGGATGCATTCAGGACTCAGGCTGTACAGGTAGGTACATATATCTTTTCCAGCAGTTCAAATGATGGGCCTAGACAAGCTGCTGGACTCAGCCTCTCGGGCATTCGACACTGGCAATCTGAAAAATAATTATTTTAGGCCTTATTACCCCTACCAAAATGAAATCCATGTATATATCTATGTTCCCATACATCTCAGGGTCCTATATATCATAATATAGATCGATATTTTAGGCCTGGAAACGCTTGCAATATTATTTTACAGATGGTATGAAAAAATGTCTGGACTCATGCTCAGATAGGCTAGGCCTAAGCCGCCTCCGACACTGTCAATGTATTATGGCGTCTCCGAAAGCAATTATTTATGATCCAAACATTAAAAGATTTGAGAAATTGTCACTATAGTGTCATTTTTTCTTACCTACCATCGAAATATTAAATCTGAGTTCTGATATGTCTAGGCCTAAGTCACTGTCAGTGTCTGAGTCATTCCCATTCAATGTTAAAACATAGGCGTCACACTGTCAACAAGTTCTCCGGTGCTGTCAGTTTATTTGTGAAATTGTCACTATAGTGTCATTTTTTCAGACCTACCATCAAAATATCTTATCAAAAAAACAATAGATATCTAGGCCTAAGTCACTGTCAGTGTCTGAATCATTTCCATTCAATGTTAAAACATAGGCGTCACACTGTCAATAAGTTGTTTGATTATTTTAGGCCTAAAGATTAAAATGGGCCGACCTATCACTATCAAATACTTTTGATAGTAACTTTGGTCATTATGTCGTTTGGTCTTGTTTTTATGTGAAATAACATAAAGAGGAGGTTGCAGTGCAACATTGCAATGTTAGGTTTTAAAGATGCTTTTGAGCACCCTCAAAATAACATAACAAGAACCAAAGCAGGAACCAAACAAAACATTGCTGCAACGTTATAATAACGTCACATTTTCGTTTGGATACTTTGCCCATATATATCAAATAAAACTTTGTTACATTGATTTTGCTGAATTTATCTACATATCAAAAAAATGCAGGCCATGGTATTGAAATGTCCACTGCCACCCCCTTAAATGTCAACAATACCTCCGCTGTTTCAGAAAATGTTTTGGTGCACTGTAAAACTATGTAATTATGAATTTGGTTATCCCTGTTTTCCATTGACCTTCTGGTGACCTTCTGGTGACCCTGTGTAACCTTCCATTGACCTTCTATTGACTTGTGTTAACATTTCCTTGACCTATTGACAGTCTGTTGACCTTGTGAGACCTTCTCTTGACCTTCCATTGACCTTTTGTTAACCTTGTGTTAACCTTTCCGTGACCTTCTATTGACAGTCTGTTGACCTTGTGAGACCTTCTCTTGACCTTCTGATGACCTTTTGTTAACCTTGTGTTAACCTTTCTGTGACCTTCTATTTACAGTCCATTGACCTTGTGAGACTTTCTCTTGACCCTCCGTTGACCTTTTGTTAACCTTGTGTTAACCTTTCAGTGACCTTCTATTGACAGTCCGTTGACCTTTAGTTAACCTTGTGTTAACCTTTTCATGACCTTCTTTTGACCGTTGACCTTCCGTTGACCTTCTCTCGACCTTCTCTCGACCTTGTCCAGGTGCGGCTGATCGTGGCCTGGGTGCTGGCCCCTTTAAACATCGGACTGGGCATACCGGTGGCCATCAACTTCAGGTGGTTGGAGTTCAGGATTGTTGGCCCTAATGAAACCCTGCAATGTGAGTAAAATCCAGAATATTAGTTGCATTACAACTCTTCTTACCACACCTTAGGATCAATCAGGGGATTCTAGATACCCCGATGTGCACGGTAAATGTGCACAGTTTCGCTCATGTAGTACTGAGGGCCGATTTTTATCAATAACTTTCTTCTGCTTTTTTCTATCAATTATAAAGTTTTCCCTCTGTAAAATAAGTACATGTTGTTTTCAGTAATAGCTGAGCTCTAAGCCCTTTCTTGGTAGTTATAGTTCGTATTTAGGCCAAGTTTGTATTCAACCACTTTTCGAGCAAATGAAAAATAAAAAATAAAAAAGAATAAAAAACACACATATATCTAACAGGTATCTGACATTTAAACACTGCATTCTCAAGTGCCATTATATATCGTTTGTATACGTTATATCTGATATCTGGGGTGCATTCCATAAAAATTTCGTGATAATCCAGTATATCTGTATTTGTTGGTATATCATGATACCAACAAATGTTATCGCCACATAATTTTTTCTTTTGTTTTGTTTTGTTCAATTTTTTTTTCAATCAAACTCAAACTATACAGCCTTCTTCCTTGGTCACATATATACATATTTTGATATATTAATATTTGTGAAAATATATTTTTTTTAAACCGCTATATTTTGTAATTATCATCGCGATACTGAATTGAGGCCTTGGCGATAACATTTTGAGTATCGAAAATCTTTTATGGAAGTGCTTTAACTTGCGATAATTATCGCCAAATTTTTATGGAATGCATACCAGGGTTCCCAGGCAGATCTTAAAGGATCATCAAAGGTCATACATTGTTTGTTTGTGTTTTTTGTTTGTGTTTTTTTTGTTCTTTTTTTTATCAAATTTGAGGTCTTCAATTTTTTAGTTTGTAGCTAGAGGCCTTAAAAAGTTCTTCAATAGAATTTTTGGAGAAGGTAAAATGAAGTAACAGTAACAATTCCAAATCCCACTTCGAAACGAGTACACTTAATTAAAATTAAAATCTTATCATATTTTTATTACATGTTTCTTTGCATGCGGTGTTCATCTTTCCGAATCTTGGTCTTGAATTGGTCTTAAAAGGTTTCAAATTGATTTTTCAAAAGTGTGTAGGAATCCGGGATACAGTTGCTATGTTTTCTTGCCTCTTTATCTCCCTTGAAAGGTATTGTTTGTGTTGGCTGAATTATTCAGTTGAATATTGGCTGGTCACATGAATGTATTTTTAAGGTTTTAATTTGCAATAAACGTCCAGGTTGCTCTCAGATTTATTACAGTAATGTGTATTAATATTTGTTTTCTTGGGATATTTTTGCAAAAAACAAAATGATTTTATCACTGAGGCTATCCATACTTCCAATCATCGGAAAGTATGTAGAAAGTTTAACGCGCGTATCATAGTTTGCTTCCCTGCCTTTCAGTAATGTACAGAGAGGCCCTATGGTTCATCTGCCTACTGATGTTCGACTTACAAGTCTCGGTAAATGGAACTCTAATGATTCTCTTAAATCTATTTTTCCTGTAGTTTTCCTGCAGACGCAGGATGCATGCTGGGCAATATGTCAAATTACAATTCTTGATCTTATAGACTTTTTTTTTTTTTTCTTTTTAAAGGCATCATTTCTGCTTTACATGATGGAAAACTAGCATGCGTACTTCTCCATTTTGTGTCTGTTTATTTCTTAAGTAAAGGTAAAAACATTTTTTTATATATGTTTTATAATAATGTTTTTTTCTTGACAGAATTAGCCAAAAGTAACTATTCGAGGAAGGAAGAATTGGGAATGCACAATTGCTATTTGTGTATTACACTGTTACTGTTTTACTAGCAGCATAATGTTGCAAACTGTCATGTGCATTGTGATCTGACCCTTTCAGTACAGTATCGTGGCCCTGAACCTGAGTAAAGGGCGCGACCTCAACACTCAGGAGATCGTCATACTGTCCGTCGGCATCGTCCTCTGCCCGCTGTGGACACTTCTTGGCTGGTTTACAGTAAGACAGTTCGCCTCTTCTCTGATAATCAGGGTTCCCACGCAGTTCTTAAAACCTCTTCGAAGGTCTTAAATTGATTTTCTCAAACGTAAGACCTTAACAAGGTCTTCAATTTGACAGTTTTGAAGCTAGAGATCTTAAAAAGATCTTAAATTGATTTTTTGATAAGTTAAAATGAAGTAACCATGAAAATTCCAAATCCCACTTTCAAATCAGTACACGTGATTGAAATTTAAATCGTATGATTAATCTTTGCAGGCAGTCGATAGGTCTTAATGTTTCTGAATCTTGGTCTTAAATTAGTCATTAGAATACGCAAATGTCATTTTTCTGTTTACAGCTTTACTCCAATAGTGTTATTCATAGTTGAGTATGTTTTTAATGTTTTTCCATTATATTAACGTACAAATTGAGGTTATAGAGCTCTATTTATTAGATATGAATTCCTCATAGTTGTGTCGAATCATGTATATTACTACCATTTCTTCAATGATAAATCAACAGTCCACCAAAGAGATTGTGGTCTCGTGGGAAAATATCCACTTTTAAACTGAAATTGAAATAGTTTACAAAAAAAACTTCACGATTTAGAGCAGAAAGGAAAATAATCTCAAATGCTGGTATTTATATTATCCTATGAAGGTATTAACTAGTCCTATAAAAATATACAAAACATGGCAGTTTATAGTCTATTGTAGTCAAAGCTACAACATGTGGAATTGATGTTGAAACGTACAACAAATATTTGACCTGTTACCAATCGAATTAGTTATCGACGGATTTAAATGAATGTCATGAACTCATCTAAATATATATTCCTAAACACAATTGTATTGTAAAGTGTCATACTAATATAAGAAAGGGCGAAGCCCGCGGGCTGTCCTGGCCCCTAGGTCTGTCCGGCTACCCGAGGACATCCCCTAAGGGTCTTCTATATTTCATCACCCAAACAATTCTGTAAATGTGTGTAAAACACTGCAAACAAGGAGCGGGCTGTACAGCCTACTTATACTCACTGGCCTCTGTACGGCCCGCTGCTCGGCCGTGCGGGTGATAAAGTAAATGATTCTTACACCTACAAACCTTGTCTGTAGGTGCGGATGGAGAAGATGTCGCTGGTTTGGGGCCTGTTTGTCCTCGGACTGGCGACTCCCGCCTATGTTATCTACAAAATTGTCTTGGTAAGTACCGCTGACCTTTCAGAGCTTGACAAATTAATTTGAAACCTGGCTGCCCACCTGGCAACTATACTCCTAAATGTAGTTGGCCAGCTACTGATGTGTTGGCCCAGTAATGTTAATAAAAATAAGGTGAAATAGACAATGAAATAGACTGAGCCAACATACTTGAGGCATGGTTGATTCCATGGATTTAGGGATAAAGGGTTGGATGTTCATGACTTTCAAACCTTCATCTTGACTTTGACTCTGGTCGTCTACTGGGCAACTCAGGCACTCGTTTCAGTGGCCCAGTATGAGATTCTAATGGTCCTGGCCCACTCGACACCTGATTTATAAAGCCCTGCCTTGGATTGATAAAATATAGATATATCCAAATTATTATGTTCTAGTATTAAATTAGATTTGATGTCTCTTTTAGAAAGTTGTGCATACATCATTTAATTAATCTGTGGCAACCTGATATTCATAATGTACTTGTCTGTAACAGATATGTTAACAACTAACAGGAGACAATACATACTTACGTACATACACACATATGTATAACATAATTTATTAAATAACCATTCATTAATAAATGATGTTCTGTCCTAATATAACAGATATATCAGCAGCTTACTGGAATCAACAAGTCACATGACCCTCTACTTTGGGTGGCTCTTGCAGCATGTAAGTAACAAAATAATCCTAGGTGTACCACTCTACAGATAGAAATTTCCGAGTAATACCATGGACCCTAACACTTTCCATAGACTATTCCCTTCCTCACCTTCGCCAATTTTGAATCAACCAATTCTGATTGTAATGATTCCTAACCTTCACAATATCATATTCTCATATATGAAGGATTTTTTTGAAAATCCAATAAAACACTTATGGAAAAATCTTGGGAAAAAAGGTAACCTCAAACAAATCTTATACTTTTAAAATGTTTAAAGTGCCTCAGTCCAACGGCTCCAAAATAGCTTAATCAACCTGAATTAAATTGGTTTAGATAATCATGATTATTGCTTTTAAAATCATTATTAAAATGAATGGCTCATAACCGTTCCTAGATGGTTTGAAACAAGCATTTTCATTGGTCTAACCTTCATCAAGTTCACTAACACACTATTTGATACTGCACAAGTCATTTAATGATCATTTCCTCATCTTTGTTTCATTTTCTTGGTTTTCCTAAAAGAAGAAACTTTAGGGTAAGGCAAAATAATTGGGTCGTTCGGGAAACCTGAACACAAAAGTTATTTTTGCTTAATTATAATGTGTTTATGCATCATATCAAACATTTCTATCATATCTAATCAGTTCGATAATTTTGCCCAACCTGTTAAATGTCTAATAGTAATGTGTGAGATAATCGGCCTGTATTGTCTAAATAAATTGTATGAACGTTAGATTCAGTAATCTGTTTCTTGCAGGTGCATTGGCGTTACTTGTGAGAGGCCTGACCTTTATAGAAATCTTCAGAGTAACAAGAAACTTTGGCAAAGGACTTAAAGAAAAAAGTAAGTTATTCCTGTCAAACTTCATAACAATAATTGGCAGTGAGAAGTCTTTTACCACATAATTTGTAACATACAACAAGGAATCTAATAAATCTAATGTTGATATAGGCAAACTATCATAATGAATCAATTAAGGACTACTGGACTAAATAGGTATGTAATAAGAATTAGTGATGAGTAAGTAAATATTGGAATTACTAGAACACCAATATGAATTGGGGTATTTAGATACAGCCCGTATTCCGCATACCACAAGTGCGAAAGTGTACTAAGAATTTGCTGCAAATATACTTCGGCCAATGTTAATATGTGATCAGCGATATTGCTAATAAATTTTCCCGACATGTTGGTTATTATTTCCTGCTGATTATATATCAGCAGCTGATTTTAAAAGTGTTGATAATCGGCGCAGCGTTTCGGTACACTTTCGGAGCAAAAATTCCAAAAGGACGGTGAATATCAGCATCAAGTACTTTGGCTATGTGGAATACAGTCTCTCCTAAATCTCAGCCTCATATAATTTAAAAGTAAGAAAAGCTTTACGTAATATGGGAAGAAAAGAATATTAATGATGATTTTTGGCTTTTTCTTGTTTGTTTTTTACAGTTTTAGGCGAAAAGTCAAGAAGACAGATACCTAACCCTCCAGATCAGGAAACAGCGGGGGATACGTAAAGTTCTAACCCTTGTATTAGGCCTATAGTACTTGAAGTATGGTGTAAAAGCAGTTGTCCAATAGTAGTTGAGCAAGTTTTGTGTAAATCCTAAGGCTGTGAGTAAAAGCACATCTATAAACTGTGTCTTTAAATCAGAGGCTATATTTGTGATAAATGCTACAATTTGAAAGATCAGGGACATTATATAGTTTATCACCCGCATGGCCAGTGAGCGTCGCGTATTGTGGGCAGGGCATATTGACAGGTTGTATGCACGCTCCTCATTCTCAGTATTTTCTAAACAATTTGAAGATTGCATGGGTGATGAGATAAGGAAGAACCTTTGGGGTGTCCTTCAGTTGCTGTATGATCCACGGAGATCATACAAACCTCGGGCTCCCCCCCTCGGTACATGATGATCCCCTATCGGTTGTACAGCCACCCTCGGACGCCCCCTACCATCCTTCTTCTTATATAAAATGGTAATATAGTATATGACTAAAGAAAGTCTAGCCTCATGAAACCAATGTCAGCAAAGGAATGGCTATGGCATTAGTGTTCATGGAAACATGATTGGTGTAAATCCTTGAAATTATCAGGGCGACAGGTTATTTCTGAAATTTGACAGGGCAACATATAGCTTAAGCCCCATACCCGCTGTTTTTACACAATTGGCTGACTCATCAGCGTTAACATCGGTTGATTCCTCTAGTAAAGTCGGCAGAATTTAGCACAGATTCAGACCAAACATGTACATTTCAAAATGCGGTACTGACAGATGATCGTAAAAATTGACCGATTCTTCCAGTGGCCGCTCGCCGCTTAAGTCGCTTAGCGGGTATGGCCCTTTAGTGACATGTGATAGGAAGTTTATAAAATAGGGAAAGGGGCTATAGCAAATTCTTAGAAACAACAAGGGAAATGGGCCTTCACTAGTGACAACGACAGGCAGCATGGGCAATTCTGAAATTTGACACTACCCATCTCCACCCCAAACAAAAGATTCATGATTTCTATTAATAACCAGTTGGTAATCAATATGACTACCCAGGCCTTATTCTATTCATGTAACCTCGTTTGAATAACTGCTGTACAAGTGAGACACATAAAGCTTGTGAACGATAAAAAAAATCTATAGAGGTTTTCTCTTAAGTTCTGCTTTACTTAAAAGTACGATTACTTATACCCTTCCTCTCTCTTTTCCCCATCTGTTTCTCTACCTCTCTCGTTTCCTTTAGTTTCCTTTCTCTGCTTATTTCTTTTCTCTGTCTATCATTGCACCTTTCTTTGCTTTCAGTGCAGTTACTGAAACCAATGGTGTTCCACTGGGGCCAACTGCACACTGGTAACGGAAGGAAACTCTCTATTTTATCTTATCATCAGTAACACAGAAACTGCACTCTCTCACCCCGGTCTCTCTCTCAATGATAATGGAAAAATATAGATGTTTTGCAAAATATAACGTTACATCACTCCAAGATTAGCCAGGCACCATATTGATGATCATACTAAAATTATTGAGAGGCAGTCAGCCTCTTCTATGGCCTACTGAGTCTGACTTCCATATTATATTACGGAGAACTCTACTGGGACCCTCACGTATGTCCAAGCCCTATTGTGGCCTGGATTGTAGGCTGAGTCCCAAGACCTATTCTCTAGTTTTGGCATGTTCTATATGCCCTATTTTTCTACCACTGAGTGGGAACCTAAAAACGAAAAGGAGTACAACATGCTGCATGATCGCAAGCAAATCTTGTTGGGCGAGGTTTTGATATTGGTGTTATAGTACATCCTTGGCTGGTGTGTACTAGTCATTGCCGTAGGTTTTCAGAAAACCGCGATCTGACGGAATAGTGCAATAGAGACGTGATCATACATTTTTACAGAGATTTATACAAGCATAAAATTATGGCTTTTGGATGAAAATCCTATATTTTGGTACCAACTCAAGTGGCTTTTGATAAAATGTCTATTGGCACCTTGCAGGAGCGTACCCAGCCTCGAAATCATATTAGGTGGAAGGGGGGGGGGGCAGTTATAAATTAGGGTTTTTTCAAAGGTTTTTAAGTGGAAAATTATTATTTGAATTTTGATAGCCTAACTTCTGGTGAATCTTAATCCCTTTACAGACTAGCCTTAGAATACGTATTCTGCGTGTATTGAACTGTCGTTCTTAGTGTATTGTTCATAGTCTGTTAAGGGTATTTATGGTTTCTGGACACCCATGCAGGACACCCCTTTGGGTGAGCCACTTGTAAATATGTAAATAGTTTTTGATACAGTTTTCTTTGTATTTTGATATAAGCTGCATGTATACGTTTATAGTTTGATAAAGCTAATGTGATTTGAATTTCAATGGTAATCTATTCTAACAGAAACTTAAAATTTCGCATGCTGTTACTTTAACAGGGGAACATTCATTTTTATTTATAAATCAGTGCCTCACCGGCATGACTAATACCACTTTTATATTAATCAACACTTTGATTATACTTTGTTTGTTTAGCATGAGTATTCTGGACGGCACTCTGACTAAAAGTAATCTGTGATTTTTTCGTTGAACTTGAACAATAAAAACCTGATATATTTTCATATTCATGTGTTACTTATTCATCCTGATGAGCATATCTAAAGGACCATGTCACCCGCCCGGTGTGTATTTATAAGTTTTCTTTCCCTAAAATAGCTGGTGATATATTTATCATACCCTGGAACAATATTTAAGGGAGTAATCAAATCTTAGACTATTTGAATTAGTGAAACTATTTTCTGCTGTGGGGACTACTTTCTGTTATCAATTTGGTTATAATTTTTCATATGTCAGTACTGCATAAGACTAAACTGCTAAACCGGTATACCATAGACATACATGAGATGTATCTCTATACATTGCCACATAATAGCAAGGACTCAGTACTGATCTTTGACAATACCATACTTCATCTCGTGTTTAGACTTCCCAGAAGGTGGCACTACATTAGTTTGGAGCGTCTTCCTCCACTCGGGGGCAGTACTGAGCTGTCAGTGAGCTAACCCTTCAGTAAGAGTTAAAGTACTAGATTCTGATCATACAGCTTTATTTTTAATGGCCAACAATATATCTTAGATTGCGTGTGATGAGGTTATGTTTAAGGGATCGTGCAGAGACCAAAATAAAGGATTTTCAGCGTATATATGTGTCAAAAACGTAGAACTTACTACGAAAAATCACCACTCACCATTGATTTCAATTGGAAAATTATTTTTCCTACATGTTTAGAGAACTACTGACAGTTTTCCATCAAGCTTTGCAAATATTTAGTACTGGTAATAACACAGTTAACATACAAATCACACACAGAAAATTATTTTCACTGCTTCTGAAATGGATTGTTAGAAATAAGGTTAAAACGATGGGTATGTATGTGATCCATTGGCCATGTAATCACCATTATCATTGTAAAATGTGTTCTATTATTCTCGTTTAGTATTCGTTTAGCACCAAAAATTCAGTGGGGTAGAATTAACAACGGATCAACCATTAACCCAGTGGGAGGGATGGTCTATCTTTTTAACTGTTAAAAGGTCGTTTTAAAATTAGGAAGGTATTCAAAATATATTGGGAACAGTTACATTATCTAACATGTAGAAATATTAGCATTCATGTGTGCATAAATGAAAATATAATATAGCGTTGGATAACTTTGTTGTTCAGAAGATTTTGTTTGAGAACACTTAAATTCAGAGTTGAGGCTGCTCCTCAATTAAAAACAATTGAACGTAATTTCCACATGCAAGGGTAAAAATAATTTTCAGCATGTTCATATATGTTAGGCAGATGCATATATGGTTAAAGATTAACATCGTTTTTGTCGATTATTATATCTGGTTCGTAAGACAGTTCTAGACCACCCCCCCCCCCCCCCCCCCCACCCGCCGATTCGTATACGTGCTCAATAGAGGGCCTCCATCGGTTGCTCACTTTATTAACGTGCACGTATTGTTATTTGTACACAATGCAAATTCAACAACAACAACACAAGAAAAGACCAACAAAACACTCAAGTAGAACACCAATAATAAAAGCCCACACTAATACCCATCTCCTTAATTTGTTGTCTTAATCCTCGGGGTCCGACACCTTGTTTTTCCCCCCTCACCCAACCTGACTGAGATCTGATATAAAAGGGCGCGGCGGCCTGCAGCGGGCTGGGCGAGAAGTGTCCTTTTTAGTCCCTTTACAAGATAAAGGTTTGATGAATGAGAGCGGGGAAGATGGATGGATGGGGCATCCAATAAGAGAAACGGGCAGGGACGGACCCCTGATAAGTGCATGGTGCGAGGACAGGGTTTCCCCGGGCTCTGCAGTACGGATTGAAGTGAAGCCCCATTAAATTTGCTTTCTTTCGTTTTTATATAGCATTTTTCCTTCTTTTTTTAAAATACTTTTTTCATTATCATGTATGATATTATTGCAATCATTTTGTATCTAAAACTACCATATGACCTATCGGAGCAATAATTGGTTTTCTCTGTATCAATAACTTCTACATAATGTTATTGGGTATTACCAGCTGCTTGTGTAATGTATTTGTGTATTACTCTACCATTGGAATTTTAAATTGATTTATAACTTCCATCGCACTCTCTACACTTTAGTATAAAATGTCTATGAACCAGATCCAGACACAGGGTTATTAAACACTAAAACAGGGTTTAAAAAAACGCATGCATTAAGAAAGTAACCATGCTTACGAGACATCATACATGATGTTTTGAAACGAGCAACCACTGGAAGACCAATTACATAATTATAATCCTCACATAGGGCGAAGGGCGTCTGAGTTCAATGGACAATGGACAAAGACGCTGTCTGGAACAGCAACATTAATCCCGCCAGCCACAAAAATCGTTGATTACTTATCATGTTTAATACAGTTTCTTACAGCTATTTTTCTCATGTTAGATTAGCAGAACCACATTTTGCTTCATTAAGATTAATGTTGATATTGTTTTAAGTTAAGTTACTAGGAATGAATACGTTTTGTTTGGGATAGATTACCTTACAGTTGCCTTACTATCTATACATTGACAATGCCAGAATATATCATAAAACCATATTATACATTCAAACTCAGCCTCTTTTTCCAAGAAATTCATAAAAAAAAATTCAAACATATTCATCAAATGTTTGTATGATAAATTGTTGTGTTTCAGATCGCCAGTTGAAGTCGTCAAATGTCTGGATATATCAGAAACGCACCCGAGGATTACTGGCCTCCACCTGACCCGCCCACTCCACTCACCTGACCATTAATTATATACACAAACTATTCACTTGTTACTGCTTTCCTTTTTTACTTGTTTCAAAGGAGCTCTTCACAATGTATTACCTGGCCATTGTTTAATGGATATTTATACCTGCTATGTTATTTATTATCATGGAAGGTTACGTGATAATAAAACTGATTTTGTTATTTGCTTAGAGCCTTCTTTGGTACATTTCTTTGCTGTACGGAACCAAGAGCTTTTTATGTGACCCACCACCACAGAATGAGGCATAAGTCTCAGATAATATGAATTAAGCTTTGGGAATTAATAGTTTTTCATTCAAAGCCCGTTAAATGCTAAGAAACCATTATTGTTTACCCACATTTTTGAAATTTAAAATTGATAGTACTGTTTACCTTCGTTCTCACTCCCTACACTTAAGTCTAGAAAACGGACATAATGTCATTAAACATGGTTACACCTTTTTATGTAGAATAAGATAAGAACTTGCTTACAAAATATCAGCATATATATGATGCTTTGAGACGAGCAACCGTTTGAATACTGGTTACATATAGACCTTTATAATTACAATTGAAAGTTAGGCCTAAATTCGTTCGATGCTATGACACCGATACTGTATTCCCAGCTTTTTGTAACTGATCTGAAAACATTTTCTTGTGAATCTTTTTAATTGCATTTATGGTGTCCGACCTTACTATATTCAGACAGCAAAAGCTCAGCTTCTGCTTAGAATATTTAAGGAACTTCTTCATTTCTAGAAAGCTACATTAACCATCCGTCTGCTACTAACACCTGTAGTTGTGCACTAATGATCATTGTATAGACATACCCGTGGGGGTTCTGGGGAAGAATAGGCCCCAAGTAGCCCCTGCTCATCATAGAAGGCGACAATTGGGGGGATCCAACACTGACCAAGTGGTTCTTTGGGTTCAATTCCTGGTTGGTGCTCAGTTCACTAAGGGATGAGGTACAGCCAAAGTGGTTTCCAGGTTTTGACCCCCTGCTGTTTGCACCTTCATCTCATAGCAATGATCACCAAAGACAGAATTCATCCCAACTGGTTTTCGCTGTGAAAATTTTCCTTGCAGTTGGTATCACTTACTCCTTGCATAGACGTTGTTAAAATGATGTCATAATACAAAGAAATGGAGCGGGAAGCCATATTGATAATTGGTGCTCAGCTTGAAATTAGCATTTTACACATAATATTGAATATCTAGAACATATAAGCTAAATGAATTATTTCTAAAACTATCACATGGTGGCACAATTCATTAATTAGAATCAATAAGTTCTAGAGTTATTCAATAGCCATATGGTCATGCTGGACATAATACGGTGATCACCAAAAAGTGGTCATGTGACTGCGTCTGCACAAGGTCTATATCCTTTTCATCTCATACCTGGCCAAGGCTACAGCTGCCTGGATCCTCTTAGTCCAATAATTTGACATTAAAAAGATATTTTGCCAAGAAAAAACACGTCTTAATCAGCAACCACTTCATTTAACAATGACAACGCGTGGTCACCATGTGCTCTTCATGACCATGTGGCTATTGAATAACTCTAAAATTTATAACCTTAAACTAATAAAATATAGGCCATGTTACACTACGGGTCGGCTGGTTCACATTTGGGCTATTTCATTTGCATTTTTGCTGACGCAAATAGCAAACGCGAATCCTATTGCCCATTTGAATGTGAAGTGTAATATATATATATATATATATATATTATAAAAGCGAACTAATTGCCCAATGCTACCCAACACATGCCAATGCAGCCAATCGCGACAGCCAATGCATGCCAAAATGCGTAGTGTAATATATTTCGCGTTGGGTTGTGCTTATGCCTAACGCGACCCAACGCATAGTGTGATATATATATATATATATTCTCTTAATACGGCCCTAACGCATACAGTTCGCGTTGGGCAAAACCACCTAATGCGCCCATATCCCCGACGTGATGCGTAAATACGGCATTTAGGTAATTGTGCCGAAATATGAAAATATTAAGTTAAAGTACACGTTCTACGTGTTTAATATGTGTAAAATGCTAATTTTAAGTTGATCACCAATATGGCTTCCCTCTCCAGTCTGTGTATTGTGGCATCATCTGCACAACGTCTATATACATAATACATACCGAGCGGTTATCATTACAGTATCTGTCATTTTCCCGTATTGTTACCCCTGCCAAGGATGGTCTGGCTTTCTCATCCAATGATGGAGACGGGGAATATTCATAGACGGGCTGGTAGGGGAGTTTTGTTAAATAATGCCCCACCTGTCCGTAACACACTCTCTCAGGAAGGGACTGTTGTCTAAAAACATAACTCTCCACCTGTTGTGTGTGGCACAGACAGCACGCTAAGAAATTGACCAGATGTATTGGTTCAGCCTATTTTGCACATGACGATTTTGATTTTGTATTTGTTTGGTTTTCTCTGAGAATATGGCATGGAACCACACAATCTATATGTACCATTTAACAAGGGACTTGCAAACCTTTACTAACGATCGATATGTAACATTTTTATAGGGCCTATCTAACCTGTTTTCCTACTGCCGATTTACAAAAGCAGCAACAAAATTGGTCTTTCTGGTATAGGCTAAAGCCCGTATTTCACATTCCAAAAATGGAAACATTCTAAATCGACAGCCCTCACATTCGGTACACTTTCGGTATACTTTAGGTACCGAAAGTTTACCGAACGTGTACCGAAAGTTAAGGCCGTATTCCACATGCCGAAAGTATGGACTGCCGAAATTGAGCATCTCCATGGAAACATTCTATATCGCAATTTCGGCTGCTGAAAGTGCAGTATCAGCTGCCGAAAGTGTAATATCGGCAACCAGTCCAAAATTGGCAGAAAATTCATACCAATATGTTGGTAAATCTAATCGGCAATGCTGCCAATCATTATTAGCACTGCCAAAAGTATTGCAGCTGCAAATCGGCAAAGCACTTTCGGTATGTGGAATACAGCCTTCCCAGGCAAGAATATGACGTTATAATAACGTTATTGCGACGTCATCTTTTGGTTCTTGTTACGTCACATTTTGACGTTCTATAGACGTAGATTTGAGGGCACCCAATCACGTCTCTGCAACTTCCAATGCGACGTCGCAAAATGACATTCTTATCACGTGTTTCTGTGACGTCACAAAATGACATTCTTGGTACGTGTTTCTGCGACGTCACATTGCAACTTTCAAAGAATAATTATGTGGATTAGAAACTTCTGCTGCGAAGTTGCACCATGACTTACTGGCGACATGATTATAAAATCATAGTGTAACCCAAATTATATTCCAATAAGGTTATTTTGCGACAGGTTCTGTTAAGGTTATTTTGTGACCCACCTATGACCAAACATTACACTATACATCATACTGTAACTTTCCCAAGACAAGAAATCTTAGTTTCCAGCTTTGGTCACAGTGACTTGGGGCCTTTTAAGTAAGTACTTGTGTACCCAGGCCCTTTCTATAGCTGGCAAATGTCAGATATCAGGCCAGGGGACAGACCCACTCAGTATCCCATTGTGAAAGATTGAAAAAGGTGTTTTTATGGTACTGGTAATTTATTTCAGCCAAAACAATTAAACTGAACCATAAATACGTTTCTAGAAGATATTTTGATATTTCTTAAAGAATAGTGTTTCAGCAGCATTTAAACATATTTGAAAAATAGTGATATAAACCACAAAACCTTGAACTTTAGCCTTTTCTCAACTTAAATGTTATTGCACTGTCCCCTGGTGTTGAAAAACAGTACTATCAATGGTTATTGCTAGACTAGGAAACAAGGTACTTGTGACGTTCTGATTTAGTCAAGTTGTGAATTAACCTAACCAGAACGTCATTGATACATGTTGATTAGGTGAGGTCAAGACTGAACCTAAGCACAACGTCACTGTGATGTCACAATTAGGTAGGGTTGAAACCTTACCTTAAAAGAACGTCACTGTGACATCATCATTAGGTACGGTTCAGACCAACCTAAACACAATGTTCTTTTGACGTACTGTTAAGGTGTAGTTAAGACCTAACCGTTAAACCTAATTAGAATGTCACAAAGACATCACAATTTTGGTCGCAGCGATGTTTCTGGGAGCCATCAAATAGACGTCGCTACAATGTCGAAATCTCACATAACAAGAATGTCTCTTTAGGTTTGGTTACAACTTCACTCAGTCAGTTATGTACTTTTCCAGTTAGGTCTCTATGTCACCTAATCAACACGTCATAACTACATTCTTTTTAGGTTTGGTCATAACCATACATAATTAGTTTGTATCAGTTACCTTCTGTTTGAGTTATGTCTCAACCAGACCTGATTGGCACGTCACTGTGATGTTACATTGTAAGGGGGTTCTAACCTGATGTTCGTAGAACGTTATTATAACATTCTTTTTATGGGATGTCATAACATCCCAATAAAATCACGTAACTGCTACATAGATTTATGTGGGTTATAAACCGACCAAAATGGTATGGTCGCAGAACGGTTCTGTTACGTCGCTTCTTGCCTGGGTTTATACCTTGTGGGGATTAACATGGGTGGTTCACGAGGCCGGTTGTCCCGTTGTGAATTAAAGAAATAAACATATCACTTGTGCTTCCCAGCCAAAGAGTGACGTGCTGGTAACATCCTGCGTCGTTCTGTTGACATACTGTGACGTTATGTATTTGCAGGGTTATCCAACAATGTGAACCTTTTTAGAAAACAAGTGACTTGAACCGCAAGAAATCTTTCCCAATCATACTGGGAGTATAGACCCTTAAAATCGACACTCCGACACGGCCGTTTGTTAAATTCGACACAGCGACACAGCCATTTCTTAAATTTGACAGGGGACATGGCAATTAAGGGACAAATGACATGGCCCTTTTCTTAAATTCGACAGGGGACAGGACCCTTAAAACGATAGTGAAAGGGAACAGGGTTAATTCTTAAATTCGACATGGGACAGGGCTTTAAACTGAGATATAATGACAGGCGACGGCCGTTTTTTAAATTCGACAGGGGACAAGGGACCCCCTTCCCCCTATTCTATACCCCCCATACTCCTCTGTGCCAACAGGAAGATCATTTTGGGACGCAATTGATGAAAGTACAACTTCACACTTTTATACATAAATACCCTTTACTAAAGTCATTGATTCATGCCTGGATGATAGAATAGTACTCGAAGATGTCAGAAGGTCCACTTCAAAATGGCTTTGAAGACACTCCTGTGCTGTGAGTAGTATAGGGAAATGTAATTCCGCGTCCCCAATTTGGCGATCAACGATGGCGACCAACGTTAGTCGCCTGTCGATTAAGAAATTAGTACGTCGCCGGGCAACAAAATAGTCACCAGGCTACTGAAAAACTAATCCCCACGTTGGGATGCTCTTCCCATCAAACTCCAGGTGATTAGAGGGGACATTAGCCCTGGCCAGTGATTAACTGCACTAATCACCAGCGACTAGAGAAAAATATTAAACATGTCAAATATATTGCTCACAAACCACAGCGACTATATATAGTTGGTTAGTAGCCAGACTCAACGGCGCCAGTGTATAGTTGGTCGCCGGATGACTAACCATGTTTATGGCAGTTGAACTAGTCGCCCAAGTGGGGACCAGGCTTTACCGAGGCCCAGGGGATGGAATCTGTGTTGTTCTATCTTTTTAATTATTTTTAAAACTATTTTAACAACTCTTCTTTGCTTAGCCATTATTTCATTAACTCATTGCAATTCGTTTTGGGGAGAATGACCAGTATTCGTTGGGTTGTTCCCTGCTTCAACTTCCAAGCTCGTGTTTTCAGGGTCGCAGACCTAACTTTGTACTTTTGATGATTGTGGACCTCTCAAAGATAATAACACATGAAAGGTACATCGAAATATTATGTGTGAAGTCGAATCTGGAATCATTCTGATGTCCTTTGTATCGGTTGGTCCGTCAGAGTGTTTCATGCTATTGATCTGATTAAATGTTGTGTGTATGTACAGATCACAACGCTTGCAGTATATTATGTGAAATGATGACATTAACTAATAATTCATTTAATAAAATTACTGTAAACATTACTAAGGGTTAATTTGTGCTTTATAGAAATAGAAATTCTACAAGGCAAAAAAAAAACCTGCGTACATGTTACAAAGGTTTCATTCGTGCTATGCAGACTTATTGGTGATTAAATAATCTACATGTTATATGTATATATATATATATATATATATACTTTTTTAATTCTCTTTATTTATCCTGGGTTATCTCGCTTACAATCGGTTTTCATCAAACTCCAGCCATGATTTTGCTTTCCTAATTGTATATACAATGGAAAATCTTAAACTATAGTCTATACAGGAAGACTTACATGTGAGTTTTTAACAGATTGTATCTATTGATCAATTTACCATATTATCTAACCACACACAGAAAAAGGAATTTCTTCTATAACTACGAAATGACATTACATAATTGTATCCATCTCTCAATTATGAAATAAGTCTTTTAAAGTCCTTTTTTGGCTTGCCTTAAATTGATTTAAGGAAGGGGAATTTCTTAAGTCAATATCAAGCTCGTTCCAATAAGAAGCTCCAGTGTACATTACAGATTTTTGTGATTTAGTTTTTACATAGTTTGGTACACTTATTAAAGGGGCATCGTATCTCCTCAGGGGGAGGTTTCGGTGGTCAACATAGCGGTCATCTCTAGATATTGAGTTCATTAAGTTAAGTAAATGGGAATTTCTTCTATCTTGTAAATAGTTAAGATTTGCTAAAATATGTGTTTCGAGGTTGTTATGTCTTGGCTTTAAGTTCAAACATAGTTTCAAATTTTGATTCTGAAGTGTTTGCAATTTATTGATTTTTTTTAGAGAACCATTCATATAGAAGAAGTCCCCATATTCGATATATGGCAATATCATGGCTTTATAAATGTGTAGACTGGCAGAAACGTTGAGATATCTTCTAATCTTGCGGAGAAGATATATATATATATATATATATATATATATATATATATATATATATATATACCTTTCACACTACACAACAATGTGAAGCAAACCAAAGTGAAAAGCTATTGAAATCACAGCTTCGGACCACAGCCCAGCAATATGCATCCGCTATAGTCTTCCTTTCAATTGCCTTTGTGGGTACATATATGGCTTTTTCCGGGCATCTAAAAGTTCATATATTACTATGCGCAACTGTGATGAAGGTATAAGCAGAAAAAAATGAATGGTATAGCTACAAAGGTGATTACGGAAGAATCTGAGTCTGTGACAGCTTGGCCTCAGATAGGGCAACAGTGTTTTTACCACTGTATTTGTAGCCTAAATCTCCATACCCACTAGGCGAATTTGACCAAAGTCGGCTGACTCATCGGTGGTAAAAAAGGCAGACTCTACTAGAAGAGTTGGCTGATTTTAGCACTGATTCATACCAAACATGTATTCTTTAATACAACATATTGAATTGGTGCCAAAATCGGTCGATTCTATGGGAATAGTCATCCGTTTCTAGCATCAATTAGTCGGCCGACTGAGTAAAAGAGCCAGAATATACATTTTAGAATGGTCTTCAGGTGCGGATCCAGGTGTGGGAGGAGTCCAGGGGGTCCTTCATCTCCCCCACCCCTTACTCCTGGTGCCAAAGAGAACAATTCTTTTGTTTGCATGCGCGAGTGAACACCATTTTAGAACTTAGCCTATATGCAGACCCCCCACCCCCCCTGCGCTTTCCCAAATTCTGTATCCGCCCTTAGCTGTGGCTCCTTTTCAGACGGAGTCAAATTAACGGACTTTGATGAGTTTTGAAGTGCGTCATTGGTGGTTGACCTGGGTTACAAAGGGATAACACAGTCTGATAAGTAATCACGAATGACCCTCAAACCTCAAACAACAACAAAACAAGAACGGATCCAGTGGGGGCGTGGCGGTGGGGGCAGGGGGCGGGGGGCGGGCCTTGTCCCCCCCCCCCCTCCCGTTAAATCATGTTTGTGAGGGGTGTCATGACACTATAAGTCTCAAAATGACACTAAGTCTCAAAAACCTGTATTCATGTTTTTGCCCCCCCCCCTATAAATTCCTGGACCCGCCCCTAATTAACTAAGAAAAATCTAAAAATAGGGACCAAATGAGTTTCTTCCTGCTACCTCTGGGCTCGCCCCATACTTCAGGCCCTTCCCGCCACCCCCAGCCCCATGTCGATATACCAACGACTTGTCCCAGTCCAGGGGCAGATCCAGAGGAGGAGGGAGGGGGGGGGGGGTTCCAGGAGGTCCTGATCCCCTCCATTTGGTGGACCCCTAAACTTATTAAACTAAGGCAAGAGGGAAAATCGTTGCATGTTTGTGTTCAAATATATGCATTTTAGTAGGGGGCCTTCTATTTAGTGCGTATGCACATTTAAAAAATAGACCCCTTTGTTTAAGAAATACGCATTGGAATTGCACTAGTTTACACTGGCGGATCCAGGGGTGGAGGGGCAATTGCCCCCCCCCCCCCCCCCTAGAGTAACTGGATTTACCCCCCCCCCCCCCCTTCCCCCGAATAATGTAAGTTTGTTGATCTGTACGAATTTAACATTATTTTTTTACACTTTTTTTATGGGGGGGGGGGGGGGTTGCCCCCCCCCCCTAGATGACCGACTCTGGATCCGCCCCTGCTAGAACATGTACACATTTTCAGAAATCCCCAGACTCCCCCCCCCCCCCCTTGATGCTTAATGGAAGGCCCTAACTGAGCCTATATGCTGACCCCCTACTTTTGGGAATCCTGCATCTGCCTCTACGTCCTCAGTCCTCCCGTCCCCGGCCCCATGTTTCACCACGGTCCTCAGAGCTTAGGGAACTGGCCGAGAGTTCCCATGAATAGTCGATGATGGCTTCTCCTCCACCTCCACCTCCCCGCGCCGTGTTATCATCCCGCACCGGCCCACAAACATGCACCGGTCAATGTACCCACTTCTCGGTTTAATGTAGGAAACAAGGGCCCCACACTCCTCGGGCCCTAGACCTCCATAATGGGTATAGACCCCTAAAAACGACAGGGCAACATGGCCTTTTTTTAAATTCGACATGCAACAGACTTAGTGACATGAAGAACAAAATTAGGGACATTGCCGGGAATCTGGCCCCCAACCTCTGTCTTGCCTTGTTATTACTACTGTACTGTACTGTTATATCCGCCGCAGCTATAGGCATTGATATACCAAACGAGATAAAGGATATGGCGTGGAGCATTTCAGAATTCGTATTTATAACGTGCTCTACTATATAACATATAGCAGATGAGGTGTAGGAAATGATATGAAATATTTCTAATGAATTTTAGGGCATTTATGGGTATCCAAATTGCAAAAATACTCTGAATAGTCTATTCCCCGTCTCCCCATACCCAGAACGTCGGCAGGCAGTTATAGTTCCTCTCGCAACTAAAAGGTGACAAAGGGTTGGTTTGAAAACATGGTTGCATTAAGGGTGGCCTGGGGGGGGGGGGGGGGGCTGAGCTGAACCCCAACCCTTTCTATTTTTGCCAAATTTGGATTCTTTTTTCAATGTAAGGTTTTTGTCCAAGAAATGGACACCTAAAGTTAGCACATAACCATGCCCCCCGTCCCCCCTCCCCACCCCCACTCCTTTTTTTCCCAATTTGCTGGATCCGTCACTGGAACGCTTTAGCGCTTGATCCGTCACTGGAACGCTTTAGCGCTTATTTCTTTTCTATAACTATTAATTAGCAGGCATGGCGCTTGCGATATAACGGAAAGGAATCATTCATTTCATTTATCCAAACACGTCCATTTTTAGAAACAGCTTCTCTGTATCTTCGTCTCTACCCCCTTCCCCCTCTCAGAGCCCCCTTCACCCCAGGGAAGCGCTATAATCAGTTGATACCAGATCTGTGCTCCCTCAAGTAGAAGCGACGACTATCTGATAGAGTGGGGACTGCCCGTAGTCCCCCTTGACAAACTGATCGAAGATTGTTCGCCAAGCGTGTCATCCGGCAGACTGAAAGGGGCTCTTGACGGGGGGTCCCGATTATCGCATGTCGCATTTAAAAACTACAATATTGCATGTCTATGTCGCTTATTTTTCTCAATGTCGCATGTCGAATTTTATTATCAGTGTCACATGTCACTAAGGTCTTAAAGCTGTCTGTCTTGTCATTACAAGGCTCTACAGTGGGGAATCCAGCAATTTAAAAAAAAAAAAAGGGTGGGGGGCGCTATTGAAAAAGAAATCCGTAATTACTTTTTGGCCGAATTTTACATTAAAAAAGTCTAAAATTTTCCAAAAAAAGGTGGGGGTGTGCGCCCCCGCGCCCCATCTAAATCCGCCACTGCTCTATGTCCCCTGTCGAATATAAGAAAGGGCTGTGTCGCGCTGTTGATTTTAGTAGTCAAGACCCATCTTAAAGGGAGTGCCCCCTCCACCTAGTCCCACAGCCACTGTTTCATCCACTCAAATCTCGCGGAATCTCGCATCCAATACGTCATGTGACGCGAGGAAGACCGCGCCGCCACCTAGCGACAAATATACTATTGCACCCTTGAGGGGGCGGCCATCTTGTACCCAAACCGAGGCTGACCGCTGATTGGTCCGCTGACGACCCCCCGCGCGATACCTGGATCCGACCATGATGCCTCAGGGTGTGTTGGGATTTGGTTGGAAAACAACTTAGAATGTAGGGGTGAAGCCGAAGCTACTTCCCTCCACAAGATGGATGGATAGGATGGAAATACATGGCTATGATTATAGCTATTTATCTGAAATGAAAATTCTATTCCTTTGAAAATAGGTGAAGCCATAACGGAAAGATACAGATCATGTTTAGTGGTAAGGGAGGAATTCATCAGAACTTCCAGTTCCGTTGTAACATTCAGAGGAAGATACAGGATGTTAAGAAAAAAAATAGAAAAAATATAACTAAAAAAAACGGGGGGGGGGGGACTCAGCATATATAGGCTTTGTACTAAAACGGCGTGCATTCGTGTGCATAATTAGATATGCAGCACCCCCCCCCCCCCCCCACACACACACACCTTTTCTTTCAATTTAGGGATCCACCAAAAGGCAGGGGTGGGGGCGGTCGGGACTCTCTGGATTATCTGACACGTAATGCATGGAATGTAGACACAATTTTATCTTCAATTTTTTTTACAGTCGTAACTTCGTTGCCCCATCTGCATGTAGAAGGGGGCTTGTTTAATTTGCCTTTGTATATTCCTTGAAACGCCACATACATAGTTGTCAAGCATGGTAACAATGTTTTATTATTCTTGCCTTTTCCCCCTCTTAATAACATTCTATATGACTTTCTTTTAACGCAAAACCCAAATTGTGATGTCTTAGATTGTCTGTTCTCATTTCTTTTTTTTGTATTCAGTAAGATCTTCATGTACACTATGTGCATGTTCTTCAAGCTGTAAAAGACTGATATATGAATAAATGGAACATGAATAGATAAGTGATGAGGTGTGGCATATATGGTAAACATAGACATTGTGTTAAGGTATCAATAATAGTACAGTACAATAAAGATCTGGTATACATGATCGAGATAGCTACCTCAGCACAGTTATATTCCATAGGCAAGTCCATAGTCGGTAATACAATCAAATAAATCAGGTCAGATCACCTTGAGTTTTGATAATTCCCTTTTAAACTTCACCTTGGTGATTGCTCTCTGAAGTGATGTTGGTAGCAAATCCTCTATAGAATGGGCTATTCATTACTTCTGTCAATTTTGTTGCTAGGGTGGCAAATTTAATCTTTTTATCACTTCTCAGGATCCTGTCTGGTCTATGCTCATAGAGTCCCTCTTTTAATTGTGATTGTCTAAACATGACTGCGAGGATGTGTTCCTTATAAAGACAAGGTAGTGTTTGATGCTTATAAAGTTCAAGCAAAGTTTTTGGTTGATTCTACTCTTTCGATCTTTTCGATTGAGCAGGAGTCTATTAAGAAATCTGCGTAATCCAGGAGAGGTACTATACATGTTTTGTACACAAGGTTAGCCACTTTACTTGTCATGTAAGGACGTATCCTCTTTAGAACATACAGTTTCTTGTCGGCCTTACTAAAGCTATTATCTGCCATTTTGTTCATATCTAAACTGCTGTCAAGATCTACCCCTAAATATTTATAGACATATACATTCTGCAAATCGACATTGCCAATTGAAATGTGTTGATTTTGTACATTAGTTAGAGCATCTATTGTTCGAGCGATAAACTTTGTCTTTTTTATATTAATAGTGAGCTTATTGACATAACACCAGTTGCTCAGATGCCTTATAGCTATTTCTGCATATTCAATTGAATTTGTGGGAGACACGTCAGAGGGAAATATGAGTGTATCATCTGCATACCCCATGTCCATTTAGGGAATATGGTGGGATTTGGAGAACATAAGTGTGGTAACGAAAACAGAATGTAGATATACTATAATGTCAAGAACCTTTATAATATCTAACAGAATGTACAGTGAAGGTGTCCTGACCTCCCTGCCTTTCTGACCCCACCTTGGCTCCAACTGTCCAAAGCATTCCTTAGATTGAATGTAAAATGAATGTCAAGGTTCACCCAGTGTATATCAGGTTAAGATCTAATTGGTTAGTTGTGCCTTTAACATGTATTGTAAATAAAATTCACCACAATGTTATTTTGTTTAGAATATCAAGTATTGTTGCAAATTAGTTGTATCTCAACAACTGGATGTAGTCCTCACTACAAATTGGGTGTCCTTACCAAGCTTGCCCATAACCTGTGAATACTAGAGACAGCTTTGCTAACAGTTGATCCTTGGTGTATTAAGGTGCCCAGTAAGATGATTGGTTGGTTAGTTACAGGCTGCCACAGGGGCTTGTTCTCAGCTTCTTCATGAAGTTATATGAAAGCCAGTGAATATGACAGAATTATAAAGCAATAGTCTCAATAAGTCGTACACTACCCATTCATCATTTGAGACAATTGCATCCCCTAATCTTTTAATTCATAGTGGATCCGTCTCTGCAATAAACATTCCATGCGAATTCCAAGCTTATTGACATACACTTTGATAGGTCTACAGTCAATATTTACATAGAAAATGACCAAAAATAGTAAAATAAGCTAGAATTAGTCCAAAAATGAAATTTTGTGTAGTTTTATTTGATAGGTAACACTTTCACAATTTTTGGATTTTGTTGCCATGGTTACCGGAATGTTGAAATAACGTCAAAACGTACAAATGCTGCTTAGATGGCATAATTGGTTGCCATGGAAACTAGACCATGTGACAAAAATTGTAAAATTAGGAAAACAGAAAAGAAGGATTTTCAAGCTACATTGTGCAAAAAACAGCTTAAAGATATCTTAATTAGAAAAGAAAATATAGCGTTTTGTTATAATTTTGGTTTATACTACTTGCATTTTGCTCTGTATTTAACCCTTTGTATCTTGTTTGGTTCTCTTTGTTATCTATTTTTGATGGATGTATGGTGTCCGACCCTATCATATTCAGAAACCAATATCTCAGCTTCTACTTGGAATATTCAAAAGCTGTTTTCATTGATAGAAAGTTTGAGACTTCTTCTACATTCATCATCCATGTCATTAAGCCCCAAAATCCCATGGAATGTCACATTATTTTTGTTTCACCATTGCTTCATTTTTGCAAACTTCTGCCTTATGTGAAAGTAACCTTCTTCCACTGATACATCAAGTCCGGGGATGGTGAGATTAGCTTTAACCCGTATGCTCTAGCCGTAAACCCTTCTCTTACGGCCAGCCTTAATTCTTACTTGGCGTATCCTGTAGTCCTACTCTAGTCCTTTTCTTCAATACCAAATTCTCTTACTGTCAAATCAAAATGTTTTTGCTTTTGCTTGCAATTCCGAGTTAAGGCCATATTCCACTTTGCGGTAGGAGCATTTGCAACCGTTCTTTAAGGGGCCGCAAGCAATTTGCGGCTTTGATACCAACATGTTGGTATCCCTGGCCGCAAGCAAACTGCATTAATTATAAAATTTGCCATAAGTTTTTTTGAAAGTATAGACGATTTTAATTGAACTTATTAGAAAGATGGATGTGAATATCAGTAACGTGTATATATCCTGAGCATGTTGTATTTGCCAACAGGCATCTAATGTAAACAAGTTCTTTTGCACTTAATATTTGTCTGTATGAATAAACGAATTAGAAAAAAACTAATTTGTTTGAACTAGGATATATATTTGACCTAATAGAAAAAACAAGTGACAAGGTAAATATATTTAGAAAATATAAGTTTATTGATACATATACTTCAAATCTTTATATAAACCTAGTGAATAACCTACTGACCCTAGCAGTGTATTTTGATTTTAAAAAGGCCTTTTACATGGAATCGCACAATATCCTACTTGTTAACAATACAACATTAGTGCAGACTCAGTTGGTTGGTTTAGGTCATACCTAACAGGTAGATCTCAGGTCACTCTATTCAATAAATCAAAATCATGTATTGAGCACCTCACTATACAGACAACAAAGTTATATATACACACACATAGCAGAATGTAGTAGGCAAGATGACATAGAGACTATACTGACTCACTTACTACAATATTTTACTGTAATTGATTACATTCCTATACCACAATATTGCATAACACTGCACATGTAACTATATTATCTGGCTTGACATGTTAAGCCTGCACATACTCTCATCAACAATCTAATCATCTCATCACATATAATCGACAAAAAGACTGAAGTCATTATTCTAATGTAAACAAAATGATTGTCGCTGAATTTAATATATAAATATTTGTAAAGTTCTTATGTAAATATTAACAACAGGAACATTATATTGTTTATGACCGCTCCTGGATTCTGCAGGAGAATAGACCTAGGTCTGAAATGATTCCAGAATCAATAAATGTTTAGAAAAAAAAAGAGAAAAAAATCTCCTCCTAGTTATAATAAGCCCAAACTCTCCACAGCAGTGACGAGTGAGCAGCCTGTTTCAAATCATCAACTTACAAATTGTTGTAGCTCCATGTCAACAACATAAAGTTACCTTTGTTATTTAACTGGTTACATCACCTTCTTCTGGAGAAAGGTTATGTGGATCTCTCCACAAATTCTAATAATTATTTTATTTTCACCTCCTAGTTTTATCCACAGGTACTTGGCCACAATTATTTGATATCAAACAATAAAGGTTATATGAACATTTCTGCACTATGTCTATAAACGAGCACATACTTACACATGGAAACATCAAACTTCTACAGTTGGTTGTCATAACTATCAGTGATGAAAAACAGAACTCAAACCTTATGCTTCTTGTACATCTTTGTATTGAAAGGCATTCATTTTAGAATGACTTTCTTACTAGGAGATGGCTTACATCTCCTACCAAGCAGTACTACTTCCAATTGTAATAGTCCCATGTCATGATCAACAACATTATATTACCATGGTCATGGAACTGGCTACATGACCCTCCTCTGACAAAAGGATATAAGTATCTCTACACAAATTCCATAGGGGGTTGGAGTGGTGTAGTGGATACCATGCTGGCTTTGCACATGGTTGGCCCTGGTTCATGTTAATCTGGCTGCTGCCTGTTGCACCATCTTACCTTGCCGTAATTTCCACCACCATAGATCCAATAACACAATTGTAAATAGTCAAAATACAAAATTGATCTTGATATAGCTGACACATTGCTGAATAGACCTTAAACTCCAACATATCATCATTATCTCCCAATTTAATACATTAGCAATTAATATAATATATGCACAATATTTGAAAATATATGTAGATATATATGCATATGTATACATGTTAACTCACCATGTTCATCCCATCCACACTCATCACCAACCAATAGTAATGTTTTAAAATGAATAAATCAACTGCAGAAGGTTTAAATAACTCACTTCAAAATCATGTTCTGGAACATACAAAGTCTGTTAAATAAAAAGGGGATGATTGAAGATACTCTCCTGAAATATAATGCAGATGTTTTATGTATAAGTGAGTTATGGTTGACTAGATGATTGTGTGACTGATCATTTTGTGTCTGTAAAAGGATACAATCATATGAGACTGGATAGGCAGACCAAATATTTATATGGAGTAACTAAAAAAGGTGGCGACCGATGTGTATTTGTAAAAGAAAATACATCCTATACACTGTTGACTGACCAAATACAACAGTTTGGCTCAGGTGATATTGAATTGCGAGCAATGACACTAAATTTTGACCATTTAAGACCAATCCAAAGATAGAGATATCTCTAGTTTAATGGTGCACCTTGGAAACTTAATGCTGAGTTTTGTTTCACCTAAAATTCAGGATGTATACATAGGAGGAGACTACAACATCGGTTACTCTGGTAAAGATATTAATAGATCGAAATTAAAAGAAATAGAATGACGTTTTAATTATAAGATCTTAGATCCAACAAGACCACTCTATTCAGAAAAAGTGGTAGACCTTATTCTAACAAACAACCTAATCCTAACTAATAGTGGATTACTAGATGTGAATATTAGTGATCATATACCCACTTTCTTAATACGTAAGAGAGTTAAACTAAAAGCCCCTAAAAGCTACCAAAACTATAATAGAGATGTTTTTTGTACAGATCTACTCACACAGGCCTGGCACCAGTTTGATGAAAAACATGACCCAAATGTTGCCCTGAGGTACCTGTATACACAAATAGAAAATTGTATAAATTATTATTGTCCACTTCGCACTTCTAAATTTAAGAAGAATAGACCACCCTGGTTGACCCAAGAATTAAAAGAACTTTCCAAGGATACGGATCTTTCATTAAAATTAACCAAACATACAGGAGATTTGAAGGATATCTGAATGAGTAAAAGGTTGAGAAATGTACGTAAATCACAGCTTAATAGAGCTAAAAATGACTTGGAAAGATATAGATAAGATAAAGATATAAGTATTAAAATGAAAATGAAACACTGAACACACAAGGTCCAGAATGTGTACTTCCAAAACAGTATTTTCAGAATGTCTTCCAAGGGCTGCTAAAAGGTTGTAATATGTCTATCTGTTTCTGTCTCTGTCTATTTTTTTGCAATACATTCCATATATTTGACAATCATATGACAATCAGAGCAAGCAGTGATAAGGTTGTAAGTATGAAGTTCTATGTTACAGATGGCAGTTTTGGGCTTTGGTCCAATGCAAGAGGCCCCCAGTTCAAACCCTGCTCATTCTCTAGAAAAACACTAACCTTTTTGACAACCTGGGTTCTCTCTTTAAATCCTGACAACTGTCTGGAATTTCTTGACAACCCAAGGCAGTTGTTTTTTGTACCATTCACTAACAACCCTAGAGTTGTTATAGACAAATCCACTCACAACCTTGCGCTATGGTTTTAGGCACCACTTTTCACAACTCTGTGTTTTCAGTGTACATTAGTAGTCCGATGTTGGAAGCTTCAGGCCCAGCACCTTGCGAAAGCCACGTGCTATCTTCTTGTCTCTCCATGCATAAATGAATGGGTTCACCCAAGCCGTGGTCCACCATACCCATAAGAACACCTAAAAAATACAATGTATACACTTCCTATAGCAGCAAAAACATAATAAATAAAAAATAAATAATGGTCTATTCTTTAGCACTACACGTATACCAATAAATAGATCACCAAATACATATTTTCTCTCTATGAAGCTAAGACTATGGCCAGTCTGTAATTTTCAAGATCCTACATTTGATAATAATAGGGATTAAGCGAGATACCAACGTTGTTCCTGGTACAATTTATAGGATATGGCAACCTCCCATCCAGAGCACCCATTGTACTCTTTACAAAGGTAAAACACTGAGCATAATTACCAAACGCAGTATTTCCATATGAAGTGGCTTCTGCTTCAAGCTGTTGTAGATCGACCCAAACACAACCATGGGCAGGAAACAGACAATATAGGAACCCAGAACAAAGGCCATCATCTTCGTCACTTTGGACTGATTATTTGGGAAGACTTGATGTCCTCCACCCTGAAAATGTGATAAGAAAATTCAAAATATATGAGATGGAAATGACTATACTGATGAATTATCATAGATATAATAAATTGCAGATATTAGGTACTGACACTGAAAGAGCTCAATGCTCAATTGATATGGTGTTCTAAATTAGCCTAACAAAGTGAGTCTACATGATTCTATTGAACAAAGATGTCATATAGAATGATGTTGTCCACAAAGATAATGCCAACATGATCATTTGAAATCAAAGTATTCATTATAAAAAAAGTCCTATTGATTTTTGATTCTAGAAATAGGTCATCATAAAGATAATTGTTTTTCAACATTGAATGAATGGAAAATTGCATTAATGCTGTCTGGAGAAAGTACTATGACAATCATACTCTCTTTAAGTTTGAAGGTACCTGTATGGGATGAATTGCCGATGACTGTTTGAAGGCTATGCAGCTGATCTTTCCGTAGAACACAAGGATAGTTATCATGCATGCAAAGTATTCAATGCGAACTATAATAATCACAAAAAAGTTGGCATACACATATCCTGTGTGACAAATATCCTGTTCTTGGAATTTTATTCCCCTAAGAGAAAAGAATATGCTGATCTGCATTACACCCAAAACCCACCAGCTGAAAATTATCCTTCTGACTGAGCGCTCTGTCACAAGGGACAGATATCGCAGTGGGTATGCAATAAATAGATAGCGCTCTACAGCAATTAGGCCAATGGTAGCACTATTGACAAAAATAACGTAAACTCTTAGTATTTGTTCAAAAATACAGAGAATGTGGTATACCAAGGGATCAGTGATGAGCTCTATAAGAATCATAAGAATTGGAATTAGCCCAGAAGTGAAGTCAATCGCTGCCAGGCTGAGGATGAAGTAGTTTGAGGTTGTCTGTAATGTTTCATATCGTGTGATGGTTAGTACTGTTAGACCATTACCTAGAAAAGCCAGGACTCCCTCAAACATGCGAACAGCAAGGTTGAGGGAAATGAACCAAACTGGAATTGATGCAGTAAAATATTCATTGGGGCCAGTTTCATTATTCCATACTAAGCTTGTGTTGGCCCACTGAGATGTAATATTGTCTAAGATGAAATTTGAATTCCTCCGGTTAGACATTACAGAATCCAAAAGAAGGCTTGGCTTGTTCCAAATTAAAATTCCCTGTGACTTAGTGTGAATGATCCTTTGCTGGCTCCTGTGGCTCTCCCCTGAAGGTGTGTGTGTGGGGGGGCTTGATTGATATGTGCCTGCAATTATAGGCCAATGGCAGATTGATAAGATTTTGACAAATGTGATCTCAGCTGTTGTGTATCAGGCAATCAGATGACTAGATTCATCAACCTATTCCTGTGTCTTCTCCATGTGAGTGGTAACCCGAAGGGAAAAGTCTCAAATGTTCCCTGCTCAGTTTGAATTTTCAATTATAAATGTAGGCTGGCTTGTTTCCTCAGCTCTGAGAACACCAGGAGAGGTGTGGGCATTCATTGTGTGGGCAAGAGTTTACTGAGGCCTTTGAGGGATGATATACAATTGCCAAAGCTCATTTTATGATATACAGATTTCATTTTCATTCTATTTTGTTGTTATTCTGTCATGATAGTTAAAGGTCAATGCTGGTATTGGGCAGGATTTCCTGATAATCATAATACAATTATCAAACTTAAACAAATGAATGCATAGAGACTGCAATAAAACTTAAAATAAATACGTCACCATATCCATTTACAAGGTATTTGCATCTATAAATTAAACGGTTTACCTTTGGCTTCAATGGGGGAAATTAGATTACAATTTTCAATCTAGAAACAGATGCCCATAGTTTCTACTTTAAAAGCTTTGAATGTGTTGAAAGGCAACAGTTGAAAATTTAAGATAAAGGAAACTTGGGGTTAACATTAAAAATGAAAACCTTTTACTGAAAATACCTAAAATTGATCCTCATAACCCACAGAAATAACCCATTCTCCTTTAAGAAATTATCAACAACATATTTTGGGGGTAAATGATTGTATATATTTTGAATTTATGACAACTAAATTACATTCTGTTAATATTTTAAAGAATTTGAGGAATGAAAATATATTTGAACTAAACTCCAGATGGCGCTAAAGTGGACACTCATATTTACTTTTAAAACATGTCAAATATTACCAAATCAGACATGTCATGAATCTTTCTTTCCTCCTGTCAGTGCCATCCATGCGGTATATTGATATTAGGAAAAAGGTATTTCTTTGTGTTGAAGTTCAGGGTCAGGAACCCCTATATTTATGTTATGCCTTGGACATTGGTTGTCCAATATGAGCATCACCAAAGATCCTGATTCGTCCACTGCATTGGAGCAGCGACCAATTGGAGGCATTCAAGGAAACTGCCAATGAAGCTTGGGTCACTTCAATTAAACCATTAGCAATCTGGTTAGTGGCATTGATTAAGAGTTAAGTATTCAGTACTTGTCAAAGTGTTCTCCTTGGAAAAATATGGAGAAATTATTGGAAATTTGTGACCCGATCTGACATAATGAGTCGCAAGTCGCGGAGATACGAATTTGAGTTAGTAAGATATGTTCCTCACCTCGAAAAGAGCTTCATTTTGATACCAAGATTGTGTTCGTACGATGATTAGGGCCAAAGTTAGGTTTTTCCCTATACGCGGTAGGCTGGAAACTTGATTCTGAGAAAAACGCGTTTGAAGTTTTTATGTGCGGTTTTGGTTAGACTCGGTCGGAATTCCTTGGATACCACTAGAAGTTTATCTCCCACCGACTTGAGACTTGGAATATACATTCTAGACTAGTTGAACTACAAAATACTGTGAAGTCATGCTTTAGAAATGGAAACTTTAATCATGCCGGCCTTGTAAAGATAGAGTACAATTCCTGTAAATCTGCACCTGAAAATGAAAAACTGAAGCAAGAGGGCAAGCTCAAACAGTCACAATACCTGTTCTAGAAGGCTGAATTGAAGTCACAACGACTTGTAAAGAGTCTATGGGAATGTTCAAGTGTATTTCAGCCTGTTTTGCCATAAATAATAAGTGTCATAGTTCCAGGTAAGTTGGATAAAAGTTCCATAAAGTTGAAAGATCACAAAACGTCAGTAAACTGTGAGTCTAAAACAACTCAAAAGGCACAAAAGTACCAATAAAATATTAAAATTCGAACTATATACAGGTATTCTAGTCTATGATTCTAGTTGCTAGAGGATGTAGACCGACCACGCCCCCGCCCCCGACTTTGGCTGCGTTTACGTTTGGGTGGGGGAGTGATCTCAGGGGAAGTGTCTGAGTCTGAGTCTGTTTCCATTTCACGTCGCATTTGGGCTGCTGTCTCTCTGTCTGAGTCCTCTGAGCCCGAGTCAGGGGTTTTTCCTCGACCCCGACCGCGACCTCGACCCCGACCTCGCCCCCGACCTCGGCCTCGCCCCCGACCTCGCCCCCTTCCTCTACCACGTCCCCTTCCTCGCGCCTCCTCCTCCTCCTCCTCCTCCCCTGCATCTCCACCTCCACCTGCTCCTGAGGGCCCTGGACCTGGATCTGGCGATGGGTCCCGCCGCCTTGGTGCCTCTGCTGCAGGCTCAGGTTCCGTGGGCTTGGGGCACGTAATGTCTTTGGTTTCCTCTGTGCAGAAGTCTCTGATGTTTTTGAAGAGGTACCACTGCCGACGAAGGGGAAGCCCAGGGGAAGGTGTGGCCGGTGGTAGGACCTTTGGGACGGCTCCAGGGTCCACAGTGAGCACATCCACTTCCTCTGGCTCAGAGTCAATGTACTGTCGGACGGTTACCTTCCCGGGGCTGTTTGATGAGAAGATAAAGTGGTGATACTGCTTGATCCCTTTTATTGGCCGGGTGAACGGGGTCAGGAAGGCTTGCCAGTTATAGGTTGGGACAAAGACGGCCCCATCTTCTGACCCACACAGCTGAGGGATGTTGACTTCTTTTTGGGTGCTGTCCCGGACCGTCTTGGCTAGGTCAGCAAGGCAGGACACCTCGGCACGGCGAAACCGCTGCTTGAGGAGACCGAAGCACCAGTCGGGGGCAAACTTGGTGTGGCCGGTTATAAGAAAGTTCAGAGTGATCTGCTTATGCAGACCAGTCAGGACCCGCCACATGAGATAGCCAATCACGTACTTGTTCTTGTTTTGCCCACTGCAGTTGTCACAGTGGAGGTCAAGGAGGCGTTCACCGAGGGAGTAGTTGGCAAAGTAGTGGTGGAGGTAGGAGATGACAGCGTTTGAACCCTTGCTGCCGCAGTGGGACTCATCAATAAGATAGTTTACTTGACGGGGGATGGCTTCAGCACACACGCCAAAGATGCCTACTTTGCGTCGGACGAGGAAGTAGAGGGGCCCTGGCTGCATGGGGGAGGAGGGGAGGTGGACCTGCTGTGCGTAGTCGAAAGATACATGCACCCGGATGTCAGAGGAACAGGGAGTGTGTGGCCCGAGCGCCGGCCGGCCTGCCTCGGCATACGCCTGCTTGGCAGCGGTAGTCAGTTCCTGGTAGAACTCCCGTTCCTTGGCCACCACCTCCAGGTGCTTCTGCTGCTTCTTTAACTTTGCCTGCTTAACTACTTCGGGGAGGTTAGAGGAGTAGGAGATGTCACGGTTGTTCCTCTGACACTCCCAGCATAGGTCAGTCATGGGGCGAGAACACACAATACGGGGTAGCAACTGGCGCCAGAGGTTACGGAAGGTGGTGACGGCAACCTGACGGTGGGCGTCCCCGATGGCCTGTAGATAACGTTTATGCACATCTACCTTCCTTGTGCTGGAGGGGAGGAGGAGGATGTCGTCGCGTTTGTGCGTGGAGACTCGGCCGGGGAGGACGAGGGCATAGGTTTCGGCGTAGGAGTTGATGAAGTCGACCACGCGGCGGATGTCTGCGAGGTCGAGGGAATGGGTGTTGGCCTTGCGTCCGCCTGACCTCTTAGTACGGGGTACGACCCCGTTCTCCCGATACCACTGGCTGATGGCGGTCATCTTGTTGATACTGCAGCTAAAAAACAAGAACACACAACTTACAATTGGAAATGGAATAATGTTGGACATACCAGGTTCGGTTACATAAAAATAATGTTTGGTTACATAAAATAATTATTGTGTACATGTTAATAAGTTACAGCAGGAGACAGGTTTAGGAACTACTTAGACAGAGAATGTTAGCTGCAGAGATGAATAATTACCTGTAGAGAAAGAGCAGGGTGTCCCGGCAGACCTTCCTGCCCCCGGCGGTGTAGTGGCTCCGTTGGTGCTGCCTGGCCCCCTTGCCCTTTTTCCCCTTCTTCCAGGTCGACAGCTGTACCGAGGTGTCAGTACAGGCACTTGTAACGCCCAACAGGAGCATGTCCTTCTCCCCTGGAATGGAAATCCGACACAGAACTTTAGTGATGTACGAGCGACTGACTTTGTGAAAAAAAAAAAAAAAAGTTTAAGAAAGTTTCATACATTACTCTCGGCTGGGTCTACCCCCGCGGTCACTGAGGTTACTTGGCCGAAAATCGTATGTCAATGCCACAGAGGAAAAGTTACAGCCTCCAGGAGGTCATACAGGTATTATAGATGACAAACTATCTTCATTTACGACGGTTAATAGGATGGTTATTGGCCGCACCTGGAGTCAGCTGGGCGACCTCCTGCCGTTTGTCCAGACGCTCTGCCGTTGAGAACTGGACACAACACGGGCCGTCGTTGTGGTACTTACACGAGCACCTAAACATGACGAAAGTCCACATTAATGTCAAAGATATGTGAGGGCACCCCTATAGATTGAATTAGGTTCATTAGATGGCCGCTAAGAACTTTTAATTAGGCCTGAGAGAGCATAACGGTCAAGGCCGTCCATCGTTCAAGTGCGAGACGCCATTAAGTAGGTCACGGCGGCATACTTTCAGCAAATGTCGATTTTGAACATAAAGACAGATAGAAACATGAAAATAATTACGGGATATCTTAGAAAACATGTTTGGGCAACTTCTGATGGCCGGACAGGTCTAACGGTTTGGTATTTATAGGAATTTTCAAACGACACAACTTGGGCAATTTCGATCGCAAGTCGCAAACAAGCATGGCCTACCTAAATTTCTGGCAACTGTGAATTTCCTCCTGCAGCAGTTGGTCCGTCGGATCAGTGATAACCAGGGGCTCATCCTCGTCCTCCTGTGACTCCTCAGCCTCCTCCAAATCCTCTATGTCCTTTTCCGACAGGGTAGCATCCTCCTCCCCCTCCGATAAGTCCCCATCGTCCTCGGCAAAGACGAAGTAATCCTCGACAAGTTCTCGCCATTGCTCGTCGTTGGCGCCGCCATGAAGATTAGTCCGAACAATTGTATTTAGCGCGGCTGCCACGGCCTCCTCACGTTCCTTGGGGGTAGCCATGTAATCCTAACAATGTTTGGATCCAAACTGCACTTGCAGTTCAAGAAATAACACGCTAATTAACACGTTAGGCCTCATTGAACGCGCACCTGCTTCTGTCGGTCGAACCTTTAAATTTTACAAACAGTGGCGCTTCCGGCACGCCGAGGGGGTCTCAGCCAATCAGAGCGCTCGGATCGCAACACGTGACCTCCTTGACAACGATTGTTTACGGCGACGGCTTTCGCGATCCGCCTTCTGATTGGTCCATCCCCGTCCCAATTCAAAATCCGACGATGCGATTGGCTAGAAGAGGTCCCGCGCTTTTCGGCGGTACCAAAAGTTCTTGGGTTGTCGACTCCTAAAAGCGGCTCGCAAGTCGGCAAAGTTGATAAAAATCGGCGTCTCAGGAGCCTTTTGTTTTAACTCACTGAAGCAGAAGAACGACTTTGGGGGCCATTCTAACACACTAAGAATATTAATTTCATCAAAATATTTTGGGAAATGAAAGTCCTGATATAAAAGATTAAGAAAATGCAAGAAAGTCATTTTCGATAGTGGGGCCGATTTCCGACTTCAGAGGCCCATATCTCAGTTTGACCGCGCGCGACTTGCGACTCATTTTGTCGGATCGGGTCACATTTACGCTTTCTTATCATCAAAGTAATTGCATCTATTGATTTACAAAATTTCTAAATCAATGGATATACTTTGCCTTGATTTGAAAATGTATTACTACTACTTAATGTCTTTTCACTTGCAGTTTATTAGATAAACTGTGACAGTATTTTCACTCTCAGTTTGTTAAATAAACTGGACTGAAAATACATACAGTAGCAGTTATAAATTGTTTCTTCTTAATAGTCATAACAAAAGGGCTTCCTATCAAAATTACATTAACTAAATCTTATTTTTCTATCCAGGAAATTCCATTTGAATCTGAAAACAAAATTTAATGATGACCAGAAATATTACAAAGGTCATGGGTAGATCACGGTTATTCCTAATGCCTGGGCACATATGTTTTAAACTTTTTATTTGTCACTAATTGGTAAAAAATGTGACCTCCAAACCAAACAGAAGAAACTGTAGCAATGACACTAACCTCATTAGGGATCCAGAGTGACAGCTATTAACTCAATGATGGCTTGAGTGTACCTTCTACCTGTCAGGAACAGAGAACATTTTTTTTCATTTAATGACATACAATCCTCATTTGCACCCAGCTTTGGGCACCAGGGTATCAAATTACTTCATAATTCTCATGCCTGTCAAAAGATATGTGAAGAAATAACCCATCACATCTGACATCTGTATGATTAGTCAAATCAATGTGATTGCCATACGTGTTTTGTCATCCAACTTCATTTGATACTTTTGCATACCATTTCTGTATGATCTTTGTTGTTGTTATACATAAGCATTCCCAAAATTGTTATGGCTAAATTATTGTGATTGTCATCCCTTTCCATTGTCCACTGTTTATATACTAAAGGGTTTATCCTATTTGATAACAGTTGAATGGTCAAAATATTTGGATTTCTAGAGATTTGATGAATGTTCAAACTCTGACATATTTGAAACAAAGAGTGTCAGAAAGTCTCATGGCCATTTAACTGAAAACATAAAATTGTTAATGTTGCCTGCTTCTAAATACATGCTTGGGTAATGTATATAAAGTACTGACCTCGGATTGATATCAAAAAAGTTATTCCCTGGTTCTCTCCAGGATCTCAGGCCTGCACTATTAATATTCATTTTAGGTTTTGAATCAAGGAAATTGATATATTAAATTACAAAAAGTAAGACAAAAGGTCGAATCATGGGGTAGAACCTTTATGTATGTATATTTTGCCTGGTTTCCTATTGGTTGAATGGGAACTAGGGGGTGTGGCCAAATGTCCAAATGTTTCCTTGGTTTACCAGGATAAAAACGTTTTGTTGTTTCCCTAGCTTCTTCATGTGTATTAGTTTAAACTGGAAAAAAGGGGCATGTCCTAAATGTCCTGATGGTTCATTGGTTTCCCAGGGGAATAATCTTTTGTATTCCCCTAGCTCCTGTACTTAGCAGTTTAGATCAGAGTATTTAAATAGGAATCTACATGACAAACTACCCTCCTTATAAAATAAAATCTGACCCTGTACAAGGAAACACAACATTGCACCACCTAAATCTGATAGATACCAGGGGTGCCCATATATTACCTGCTATGCCCATATCACCTCCTTTACCTTAAGAAAATTGCAAAGGTCCTAGACCTTTGAAAACCCAGGGACACAATTTCGAACTATCTACTTGATATCAACATTTCAAGGAATGAATAAAAACTATTCATTTGGTAATGTTAAGGTGGCTAAAGGCCTGAATGACGAGGTGAATCACCATTGACAACAGGTGATAAGGTGTGTTTTGGTATGGTAGCACTTATCTGATCCTGTTGTTGTATTTGTAATCTTTATGTCCATATTATGTAAAACTAAATAAATAGCCAATTAAACATCCTATTTTCTGGTATACATAATGAAAATATATTTTGATGGACACCTGTGGACCGTTACTGAGAATATATAGAATCCATAGTTGATGACAGTTTTTTGAACATCAACATCACAGTTAATATAAAGGCTTTAGGTTTTAATCACTTGATATCATATATACATCACATCCATCGGGAGGGAAGCTAGTCTCAGATTAATTTATTTAGGTCCAGTTTTCGTTTGATGGAAGCCATAAAATGAGGCTTCAAAAAATGACAAACACTTTGCCTTTTTGGTTATAAAACAAAAAAACAACCAGGAACTAAATAATAAATCTGAGAAATGCTTCCCTCCAAAAGAACCTTCTTAGGAGGCATATACAGTTTGGAGTCTGTAACATTTATATTATAGGAACTCGAAAGCTCAAAAAAGTCAATAAATGGATTTTTAATTCAGAAATTAAACTATAACTTTATTTATATAACAAGTTCACTTCGCTCATACTCCCGTATCCCCTTCAGGTGAGAGAGACACGGGTAGACTGGACCACCAGCCCTTCCCGCTGCGGGGGCCTTCGTTGGAAAGATATCTGTGTCCCCGGGTCTATCTTAGAAGTGGTGCCCCACCCCCACTCCCCCACCCCTCAATGTCCAGTCAGTGGCCCCTTGTCATTACGCTTTGGGGGTGGGTGTGTGTGCTATTTTTTAGCCTGAGTGACTCGCTGTCTCCAGTGGATGGCCTGCCACTTTGACCTCGTAAAATTAAGCAAAAAGATTCTCCTTCTACCCATCTTAATAGAGAATAATAAATTCAAAGAAAGACGTGGGACTGCTTAGTGTTGCATTACACTATTTATTTAGACCCTAAGGTGATCTAAGTGTGCTCCATTTTAAACTCATTCAAGCATGTGTTCATGCTAGGCAGTTTTGATCAGTTTTTAGGACCACTGGTCCTAAAACTGACCTCTGTGAACAGAATAACCTGAGATGGGGTGGTGTTGTGTTGAAGAGTGCTCGCAGGCCGACCCTTCTTTCTATAAAGGAGAATTACACAGATAAAACCTTTACCATACATTTGATGTCTGAGGTGACATAGTATCTTATCAAGAGAACATGAACGAAAATAGTGCGGATAATGCCCTGCCTGGTGTTTTCTATCCTCACCCTGTGCCTGAGTATATGTTACAAACATTAACCAACAAAATTAATGTACTAAGTGACACTAATTACCAAACTCCTGGTATTGGAAACTCCCAGCGTCCCCGTATCGTTATTAGAACAGCACATAGAAATACATAACTTTCAAGCATAGTTAAAATGTTTTATTGTTCTTGCATTTTCCCCATCTAAATGTCATTCTACATGAATTTCTCTCAATGCAAATATCCGACCTATGATCATAATCTCTTAGGTTCTCTTTGCATTGCAACAGGAAGACGACGTGCATACCCTGCATACCCCATGTCCATTTAGGGATTATGATGGGAATTGGAGAACGCAATATGGTTACAAAAACAGAATGCAGATAAACAAAATGTCAAGTACCTTTACAATATTTAACCAATTATACCCCCATGCATCCCTGTGCAGAATGATGTTAGTGTCTAATGTATGGTTATGACTGTGCATAGCTCATCACTGTCTAGATATACAGTGGCAGATTTACAGGTTGGGGGGGGGGGGGGGGTGGGGGCTGTAGGCGGGGGGCGTGGGTCCCATCATTTTTGGCCAATGGTAGACTTTTTTAATTTAAAATTCTGCCAAAAAGTTATTAAGGAAGATTTTTCCAAAAGCATGTCCCCTTTCCCCCATGTCAGAAATCCTGGATCTGCCACTGTATGACATAAGTATCATTGGCCCAGGGCAAATGGATAATACCTGAACCCTTTGATAGTCTGTTAGCATGGATTGGGATGACCTCTTATGTACTGCGTATCTCCCTATACAGAGCTGTGTTTTCCCTATTCTTTCATCTATACTGGTATAGATGAAAGAACTGATGGTATCTACCACCAACACTCGCCAGGCTGTTTTAGTTAACTATGGCAGCTCCGACCCTTCCTCGGACGAAGCGGAAAACCCTGTTCCAACCATGGATTCTAACACACAACGACCCCCCACCCCAGAAGATCGTACCCCGACCAATAACACTGCCACCGGTGAAATACCCAACGCTATTGGACACATGGAAAACATGGAAGTACAGCGTAGAATTCTAACCATCACCACCCTGATTGACGAACTGATTCCGGGGCGTGGCGCCTATCTGGGAGAATTTATCTTATTCCAATACCTTCTCAACAGACCCACCACTACTGTGGTGGTCCAGGAGAACACAGACTAAATCAGTTTCAGACTTCTTGTAATTGTATTACCGGAAACTTTTTTACTGGACGAAATTTAACACTTTGAGCTTGTTCTAAAGATGTTTTATTGATATTATCTATTTCAGACGCTCAAACTTTCAGTATCCTAGTCACCAACAGATACAAAGACATTCTTCACCTATTTACTCACGAACTTTTCAAAAAAAGTACTAAATACTACGTTTGACTTATTCTAATGTTTAACGCTGTTAATCTACCCTGTTGATTTTTAAAGGGTGAAAATTCCACACTGTTAATCAACACCGTTAATTATTGATATACCTAACCAATTTTGAGGTATCATTCTATTCCTGATGAAGGCAGTAAAACGCCGAAACTAGTTGAATCGCCATAATCCATGTCTACTCTAATAAATACAAGTCAACGACAACCGGAGTTGGGTTCGATGTAGCTTTCAACCTTTTAATATCTATACTGGTAGTAAAATATCAAGTACAGTGACACTGTTACATGCCTCATGTAAACGGGGTCTGTTTTTACAAAGTGATTCTCTCTTTATGGAAACAGCACTTAGGGTTATGAAAATATCGAGTACAGTTAAGCCCCATACCAACTAGGCGATTTTTACACAGTCGGTCAATTTACGGGTAGAATCATCTGACTTTAGTGCTGATTCATATCAAACCCACTGATTTCAGTATGATATACCTACTTGCAATCACAGGAATTGGCCAATTTTATTACCAACTCATCGCCTGAATGTCCAAGTGTGCCTTCCCATCACTGTTTCAATGTAACCATAAATGCCTCTGTCCCAGTACAAATAGGCAGTGCCCAGCCCTGTAGCCATGGGCGGGATAGCGGGGTTGGTACAAACTCCACCTTGGATGAACCCCCTTCTGAAATATCCGAACCCCACTCCCATGGGTTAAAATGAACTATTTTATAAAGATTTTTAATATTTCTGTGACTTTTATTCTACAAGATATCTTTATATGTAGTGTATGCCTTCAATCCACAAGAATATTCGAACCCGAGCTATAACTTAAAAAACAAATCTCCCTATGAAAAAAAGCTGGCTACGGGCCTGGTACCCGACCCATGGGGAATGATCTGTTCGCATCGGAAGCTGACGTTGACTTGACGACTTATCAAGGACGGTTTCACATGCAAAGGGGTTTGTGTTTATAAACTTAAGTGATCCTATATTTAGGGAAAACAGCACATAAATATCAATTATGGTTACAGTGTTAAATTGTATACATGGCAAACACTGTTTCAATGTAACCCTAAATCCCTTCATTCCGGTCCAGTAGGCAGTACCTGACCCATGGGAAGTGCTCTATTAGCGTTGGACATGGATGTCGACTTGACAACTTGTCAAGGTCAGTTTCTCATACAAAGTGGTCTGCGTTTATAAAGTGATTCTATCATTAGAGAAAACAACACAATATCAATTATAGTTACAGTGTTCAAATGTATACGTAGCCAACACTGTTTCAATGTAACCCTAAATGCCTTTGTCCCGATGTAAATAGGCAGTACCTGACCCACGGGAAGTGCTCTAGATCTGTTAGCATTGGACACAGATGTCGGCTTGACAACTTGTCAAGGTCAGTTTCTCATACAATAGGGTCTGTGTACACCTCGTTTCTCATACAACGGGGGCAACACATAAATATCAGTTATAATTACAATGTCAAATTGTATACGTTGCCAACCCTGTTTCAATGTAACACTAAATGCCTTCGTGCCTGTGTAAATAGGCAGCACCTAACCCATGGAAAGTGCTCTCTTAGCATTGGACACAGATGTCGACTTGACAACTTGTCAAGGTCAGTTTCTCATACAACGGGGTCTGTGTTTATAAAGTGATTCTTAAGGAAAACAGCACATAAATATTCATTGAGGTTACAGTGTTCAATTGTATACATGGCCAACAATGTTTCAATGTAACCCTAAATGCCCTACGCCCGCTGCAAATAGGCAGCGCCTGACCACCGGGAAGTGTTCTGTTAGCATTGGATGCGAATGTTGACTTGTCTACTTGTCAAGGTCAGTTTTTCGTACAACAGGATCTGTGTTTATAAAGTGATTCTTAAGGAAAACAGCACATAAATATCGATTATGGTTACAGTGTACAATTGTATACATGGCCAACAATGTTTCAATGTAACCCTAAATGCCTTCGACCCACTGCAAATAGGCAGCGCCTGACCCCCGGGAAGTGCTCTGGTAGCATTGGATACGAACGTCGACTTGTCTACTTGTCAAGGTCAGTTTTTTCGTACAACAGGGTCTGTGTTTATAAAGTGATTCATAAGGAAAACAGGACATAAATATTAATTATGGTTACAGTGTACAATTGTATACATGGCCAACAATGTTTCAATGTAACCCTAAATGCCTTCATCCCCATCCAGTAGGCAGTACCTGACCCACGGGAAGTGCTTCGTTAGCATTGGATACAAACGTCTACTTGTCTACTTGTCAAGATCAGTTTCTCATACAAAGTGGTCTGCATTGATAAAGTGATTCTATCATTAGAGAAAACAACACAATATCAATTATAGTTACAGTGTTCAAATATATACATGGCCAACACTGTTTCAATGTAACCCTAACTGCCTACGCCCGCTGCAAATAGGCAGCGCCTGACCACCGGGAAGTGCTCTGTTAGCATTGGACACGAATGTCGACTTGACAATTTGTCAAGGTCAGTTTTTCGTACAACAGGGTCTGTGTTTATAAAGTGATTCTTAAGGAAAACAGCACATAAATATTAATCATGGTTACAGTGTTCAATTGTATACATGGCCAACACTGTTTCAATGTAACCCTAAATGACTTCATCCCACTGCAAATAGGCAGTACCTGACCCACGGGAAGTGCTCTGTTAGCATTGGCTTTGGATGTCTACTTGTATACTCAGTGTCCCCCAGATGGCCAGATAGACAGGAGGCGAGCTGTGTTTACTCTGATCCAGACCCTCTCTCCCCCCACCCCCAGCCTCCAGGGCCTTGTACCGGGTAACACTGGTCTGTCCACTCCAGAGCTTGGCGCCTGATCAAATGGTTATACGAAGACCAGGCAAAGGGGTTACTCTTTGTATAAATGTATCTCATGTAATGCGTTTCGAAACAACGTTTTTCAGGAGATGAATGCTGAACCACCAATTGAGCCACTTATCAGCATTTGGCATCATTATGTGACTGACAAAATGGTGGGACGAAGGGCAGACAAAGGGGTTACTTTTGTGTAAATGTATCTCACGTAATGCGTATACTGAAAACAATATGTTTTTTTAGGAGATGAATACTGAAACAACAACTGAAGCACTCATCAGCATTTGGCATCATTATGTGCCTGATAAAACGGTGGGACGAAGGGCAGGCAAAGGGGTAACTCTATGTACAAATGTATCTCATGTAATGTGTTTTGAACCACTATGTTTTTCAGGAGATGAATACTGAAGCACCAATTGAACCACTTATCAGCATTTGGCATCATTATGTGACTGATAAAATGGTGGGACGAAGGGCAGACAAAGGGCCTGGGGTTACTTTTGTTTAAAAGTATCTTAAGTAAAAGTATCCACAAAGTGGTTCATCTGTATTCATGGAGTTTCTCTCATTTTCATATAGAAAACAACGATATTCACCCCTCTCAAATCTGGAAAAGGCCATGAGTATAGCATTGGATCATGCCATTCTTCAGGTGAGTACCTAGACTTACAGTAGCCCCCCTCCCCCTACTCACCCTGAACACACACACACTCTCCATCTGTGATATGGCTGCCCGGAGCTGTCCCCCGGGCCATCAGGAGTACACCGGTCGGCTCTCTGTCCCCGCCTGCCAAGGCCACTCACCACCAGGTTGTAGGCAATGTATGCATACAATGTACACGTAGTGGTCTCCAGCTGTCGGCGGACAATGCATACAGACATATGATATACACCCTGTGGTCTTTAGTTGTTGCTTGTCAGTCTTACAGAAATGTATGCACACATTGGTGGTTTCTGGTAGTTGACCTGTCCACTTTAGGATGTATTGCTGGCATGATACAGAGATCAGACATAATTTCAATTTTTGAAAAGTCAGCCACTGACAAAAATCTGAATGAATGAGTTAGTTGTTGTGTTTTCAATAAGGTGTTGATAAATAAGGATGAATTATCATTTTCTCTCAATTAGGTAAATACCTCCATTTCAGGTGAACCAAAATAAGGTATGTTTTTGTGATTTTAGGTTGCTTTCCAGTCCTACAGCTACAGTTTAACTTCATATTGAAAGTAACAGCTTATAGAGTTTAGTTTTGGGTAATACTGCTAGGAAAATTACTGTGAATCAAGTATGATGAACATTTTTCTTCAAATGTTGATATCATAAAAATAAGAGGTGGGCTAGCTGGCAAAGTGGACAGGTCTGCTAGTGGACAATGTATGTAGTTAAACACTGTGCACCCTGTGATCTCTAATCTAAAGTTTTCAATCTTTGAAAAGTGTATGCATACAACTCCACCTGCAGCTGGTTGCCTTCAACCTTCTGCAGACAATGTGTCTGTCTACAATCTATCCATAATTTGTATAAATTGTATGCATAAATTATATGCATACACTTTCCAAAGACTGATGAGTAACAACTAAAGACCACAGGGTGCATATCATATGTATTGCTATGCACGTATTTTATGCATACAGACAGACAATATATATCCTTGTTCTTTAGCCATGTGTTGCCAGTCTTTTGGTAATGTCTACACACAATGTACACCTAGTTGTCGTCAATTGTGGATAATGCATGTATAATTATGAAGATATACTATATGCATCCTGTGGCCTTTAGCTGTGACTTGTCAGTCTTTGGGAAATGTATACATATAATGTATATCTAGTGGTCTTCAGTTGTTTATGGGCAACGCATATAGACATACAATATGCACCCTGTGGCCTCTGGCTCTAGGTTCTCAGTCTTTGGGAAATATATGTATGCATACAGTCTAAGCCTAGTTGTCTTCAGTTGTTTGTGGACAATATAAACAGACATAATATGCACATGTATTCCGGTCTTCATCAATATCATAATACAATAGCATTTCATGTACCGAAGGTTACAGCCGACAAGCAGGGACGGATACAGAATTTCGAAAAGGGGTGCCACATGTAGGCTAAGAAGTACAGCGGCATGTGTTTGTGTACATTGTTGCAACTTTTCTCCCGCCTTGATGAGTTTAGGTCCCCACCAAAAGGGGGTGTCAGGACCCCCTGGACCCGTCCTCGATCTGCCCCTGGGTCACTATCATAATGCAATTACGGGTAGAATCATCTGACATGTAGGCTAAGAAGTAAAGCGGCATGTATTTGTATACATCAATACAACTTTTCTCCCGCCTTGATGAGTTTAGGTCCCCACCAAAAGGGGGTGTCAGGACCCCCTGGACCCGTCCTCGATCTGCCCCTGGGTCACTATCATAATGCATACCTTTGCAAATTTAAACGACTACCAACCGATTTGCACGCATCCCTATCGTATTCTTGCAACCCCCTTCGCCTCTCTGTCCCTCTACCCGCGCACAGGGACGGATCCAAGGGGGGTGTGGGGAGAGCTGAAACTTAAGCTTGCCATAGAGGAAAAACATCACACACCTGTATGTATGCGTATGTACGCCGTTTTAGTATCAAATCTATATGGGGGGTCTAGATTGGGGGGGGGGGGGGGCGGTGTCCCAACTCACGTGTCGAATTTGAAAAACTGCCCTGTCGCCTGTCCATATATCTTGGTTTAGACCAATGTCCCCTGTCGAATTTAAGGATAAGCCCTGTTCCCTGTCGAATTTAAGAATTGGCCCTGTCCCCTGGCGAATTTAAGAAAAGAGCAATGTCATTTGTCCATGTCGCATGTCAAATCTAAAAAAACGGCTGTGTGGCCATGTCTAATTTAAGAAATCGCCATGTCGCACTGTCGAATTTAAGGGTCTACACCCCCTATATGCGGACTCATCCCCCTCCCCCCGTGTCTTGAATCTTGTATCCGCCCCTGTTACCCCCCGAGCCTTATCCAATGTAAACGTTACTCGTCCAAACTCAGCTCTTTCCCCTCCAACTTCCTTTCCTAGCGTTCCTCCTTCGACAACCGGAAGCGGAAGTTACTTTGCGTTGCAGGCCGGGAGACGCCGATACTTCCCGACAGCGTCTCGTTTTTTGGTGGTCTCCTCAGCTCTCTGCAGGACTACACGGGGACGGGAAGGGAAGACAAGTCGGGGGAGGGGAATGGTACTCACAGTCAAAGCTACTCCATCACCTAACCGGCCTACACAAGTTTTACGATCAAAGTCTTGTACATTTTCGGAGTTAAAACATCCAGATCTATGGCATCGACTTGGGCAATGCATGTTTTTAATTCTCCCTACCATGGATAACTGATAAACAGTATTTTAAAGGGTTCCTTGCACATAAATGTTCAAATTGTTACGTTCTATTTGAATAATCTGACTTGAGTATTCTGAAAAACATTTGTATCTGCAGATTAATGTTGGCTAATTCTGTCGACAAAAGCATGTATATATTAAGAAATTATGCAAATATTTGCGATATTTCTATCTGTAATAGATACATTTTCAAACCAACCTAGAAATATAAAGTATACATAGATGGTAATTGGAAAAATACTTGTTGCCAATTTTCCATTATGTTAAACCACAAAAGTCCCCGAGATTACTTACATTTCTATACCCAAGCCATGTGTCTTGTCGACATATTCCCCAGAATGCATCTTGATCAAGGATAGTCTGAAGGTAGGATACAGGAAATATGCTATCCGTGGTAGGGAGAATTGTAGAAATGTCCTTTATCCGTTATAAACGGGCTTGTTGTATCATACCTGGATGAAATGCCGTCTTATCAACGTATGTCACCCTCTGTACACGTAAATGTAAAACCACTGTTGAGGTAACACTTTTGACGTTTTGGTTCATGCGGAAAAACCTCTCTAATTCTCCCTACCACGGATAGCTGGTTTCTAGTATTTTAATGACCTGCAGGCTAATTTTGACCAATTTTGTCGACAAAATCTCTGGAAAACCAATACAAAATAAACAAATAATTGTTATATATCAATCTACAATGCACGGTTTTTCAAACAGCTTAGGAAATATTTATGCATATGGATACCAATTTAGAAAATAATGATGGCTAGTTTCTCACAATATTAATATATAAATAATAATACAATTCATGAAAAGTTCTATCCTAAAGCCTTGGGTCTTAGCTTGTCGACATTTTACCCAGCATGCAACCTGATCTAGGCTAACCTGCAGGTACAACTCAAGAAACTTGCTATCCGTGGTAGGGAGAATTGGAGGCATGCCGAGCAATGTCTGTGGTATCGACCTTGTTAATTTGTTCATATTTAACAGTTATGTTAATCACTTTGGGTTGGGACTCATCAGAACAAAGTGCTATACTAACATTACATGTGAGTGAAGAGACCTTAGCATGTCATAATAACTGTCTTCAAAGGAAAGATCATAACCAGATGGTTCCAAAATTTCACAGTGCAACAATGCAGTGGTTGGTTCATTAAACGTTATAATATAGGGTTCCATCAAATAACTTGAAAAAGAATGGAAGCAGAACTAAACCCAATTTTACTCCAACATTATAACAACGTTGGTTGCACGCTTGCCTGGGTATTCCCGTTCTCATCTACAACACTGTGCAATGAGAGATTTACTTCTGATGAAACTAAAGAGAAACTGTCCACACAAGGCAGTTGGGAGCCTATACTCCACCAACACAAACAGCACAGCAGCGCCTTTCAAGATCTGAGGATGCGGGCATCCATTGAGAGATGATCGATCCAGTGATGAAGATAAAGAGTGGAATACTTGACATGGCGACATTAGCCTGTGAGTCCTGGTTCATTCTCGTCCTTCACAGTCTCCTTGTTTTGTGAGGATTTCCCCCTCTTTGAAGATCGTTAGATCACTGAGCACGAAGTCATCATTGATGGGAAAAATCGTTTGAAGTCGACGACGATTGTTATTACTCGCGACTCATAAAGGAATATCGGAATTATAATGATTCAGGAGCAGCAGCAGCAGCAGGCGGAGAGTCGAGGCCCAGAATTGAAGACATTATCTCTGCCACTGTTCAATAACATTGGACATAGACGCCTTAAATCAGAAGCACCATGGTTGTCCTTCCTAAAATTGTCCGCGATGCAAAACTCCTGGACGATTCTCACCTCAGAATTTACGTTAAGGTTATTCATTTGGGGGGAAATTTGTTGCAATTATATTATTCAATAGACACTTTCAAGCACAGGAGAATTCATCAAAGTAATAAAGAAGATTCAATTCCATCTTTCCAAATTATTCAGTTCCCATACCCTTTTAAGTACTATTTCTTTATGAAGCAAAATAAGGGTTTTGCCAACACCCCTTCGAACCTCCCTCTAGATTGAACACAAATGTAAAATCAACCAACCTGAGCAGGAAACAGTAAATCCAAGTTAATAAAACAGTGGGGGAGGGGTGAATGACAAGTTAAGATACCTAATATTTGTGTGTTTTATATTACACGGTTATAGGATTTCTTTTTTATTTTGTCCCAGGAAGCCGCACGTGTAGACCTATTCGAGTTGTGTTATTGAAGGATTGCGCAGACTCACGGAGAAGGTGTATAGATTCCTAAAGTAAAGAGAAAGGGTAGAAATAAAAAAAGAAATCCGTTTAAACATTATGACCACCGCTATTCCAACATCATGAGCCTCAAGGCTGTATTCCGCTACCTAATATCCCCCTCCATTTCAGGAATTGCCGGTGTGGCAATGGGCTAATTATTAAAGTGTTACATATGATTAAAAATAACTGTAAGTTCTCTTTAACATAGTGTATAGCATACTAATGAATATTTTAGTATGGGCTCCTCTAAGTTCTCTATTGAAAACATCGAGAGTACTTGTAGTCAAAATTGCCTAATGAAATAAGCATGAATTCTTTTAACATAATTTCTTAAATGGATTATTATATATCATATTTTTGTTTCGGCTCTCCCAGACTCAAGCCATACGTTTCCCAGTTCTCCCATACCCACACCCCACACCAAGTTCTGAGGACTAATTATACAGACGCCCCTTATGAGGCTTGTTTACGAGACACTTGTGAGTCCTTGTTCTTCCCACCACGAGTCCTGGGGGTGCGACCAAAAAAGATTCACGAATCCAAAGTTCAATAAATAGTCACGATTCCAAATTTTGGGTTCGTGAAGGATTCGTGGTCACAAATCTCATGTATTACTTTTTTCATTTTTTTCAATTTTTCCCAATTTCAAACTATTTGATTACACTCTAATGTTCTTCGCGGAGATAGGGGAAAGTAATTTACTCACAAATAAATACTTTATTGAGGGAATTTTGCATGTTTGAGAAGGTTCATGAACACTCACAAAGGTACGTGAATGTTTTCTGGACACACCCAAGGTTCGTGAGGCACATAATCGTTACCACGAATATTCGTGAAAGTTTTTTGGTCGCCATACCTGGTCTATGTGGCTCCGGGTGTAAACCAAATTCAAAAATTATATATGCACTGGTGTAATTATTTGTAAACGCTCCAGGGAAACAATCGTACTTTTTGAAATTTGTTTTTTTAAAGTATTCAAAATAATTTTCTACAGATTTTACATTTGCCTTCTCAAACATGAAAACATGCATTTCTAACTATCCTTTTTGCATTTGAGAAATAACATAATTGAACAATTGAACACTTTTCCTAAAGAAGTCATTCATTGCGCTCTCTCAACATGAGCTGGTCCCGATATACTGCTGGGTGTACCATAAATAAAGGACACACACACACCGACATCCCCCCCCCCCCCACACACACACACCAGAATGGTGTTTTTTTCTTCAGTTCACACTGGTTTTCCCATAGTGCCCCCGCGGCCTCAGCAGAGGGTGCTGGCTCTGCCTGATCCCCCTGGACCCCAAGTCCCACCAACGATTGAGTTAATCACAGACAGACTCGTTCCCATCCTTCTCAGACAGTGAGCGATAATGAGAGAAGATACACATAGATTTACTTCTGGCGGATTTCTTGCTTACCTTGACGTCTTTAAACACGTCGACCGTTACCTAATTGAAAAAATTTGTTCCTGCATGTTTAATCGATCTTTCCATGAGGAACCAATGTTAAAGACTGTAAGCCTAGTCTATAATGTCCAACCCTATTTTGCCACGAAATACAGCATTTTGATTGGCTTGAAAACCTACAAATCTGTCAACTGATGACACTTAAGAAATCATAATGTTAAAGCAGTCCTGGAACATTATAGAAAAACACAATTCTTGTTTTTTTCAGTAAACAAGGATAGCATATGTATAGTAATTTTGTTCAACCCTTGCCCAACCCTAGCATAAATACATTATGGGATGGGCTTATTAGAAAGATGGCGACAATACATTGGGAGCTACCTCGCCTTTTGCCTACCCAGGAGAGGGTTGCATAACTTTCCGGTATATTTAATGGATCTAATGGGTCCAAACTGTTGCAAAACAGATTACGAAAATGTTGTAAAATCCGTTAATAAATTTCCACAACAGTTGGATTTAGCGGATTTTCTGTTAAGTAAATTCGCTATAATATAGGCTACATTATTTAACGGATTTGCTATTGAAAGGGTCTACAAATAACAAAATATGCAACATGGTGCATCTCCGTTCGCTGGTCCATAATAACGGAAATTCATCACGAACAACATTAACGGAAAGTTATGCAACTCCTCCCTGTTGTCTAATAGTACGGTTCTAGACCTATTAAGTCAACACAATGACACAGTCAATTTTTGTATTATACTCCCGACTTCCTAACCCAACCATTTGCGACATAAAAGTAAAGCTCTGCTACCCTATTTCATTGTCGTCCTGTTTCTCAAATGGCACATAATAGTAGGTTATTTGATAATGAGGTAGAAACCAAATCACCAAATCTTAATATTGCATAAAGGTAGAGATTAAATCATTTACTTTGTGCATGATAATTGAAATAGTGTAAAGGTCACCAGTTGAATACAAGAGGAAAATTAGAATTCTTCCAAATTACCTAGCTTATACCTAGTATAAATATGGCAGGTGCTGCTGGTAGGTGTAAATATACCTGATGACAATGCTCAGCGGGGTACACCTCCCAACAGGCGTCGATGCCTAGGGTAAAATCAATACCAGACTGCTATAAGAGCGGGAATGCAGTGTAAGAGAGAGAGAGATCATTAGCGTTTGGATAATACGGATCAAGAGATCCGAGGGGTTTTAGATAGCTACGCAACCACAGGGACATCTGGTGACTTACACGGTACTACCGCACTACGGCTGGAGGTGAGACTAGGCGGACTCTGAGGAGGAAGCTTACTCTACCCTGAATTGGAACTGTAGCACCTAGGAACTTATCACCATCACTGGCAATTGTACGCATGGCCGTATCCACCAATAAACTTACCCTACTGCCAAGCGTTGTTCATGTTATGGATTGAGCGCCCATCTCGTGGACTGACTTACCACTCGATTAGCACCCATCAGGAATAATATTAATGACAGTAATTATCTCGGACAATGCACCAAAATTATAATTAACTATAAACAATACAATAGCGTTCAATATTATTGATTTCTTATTGATAATAAGACCAAACAAAAAGAGGTTTACTAGAAGAATGTAGCAAGAACGTTATAATAATGTCACATTGCAGCGTCAAAGCAATACAGTACAATTGTTATATTTTTAGCCTTCACAATAATGTAACAAGAACAACAAAATGAATAAAACAATGTTTCTGCCACTTTATGATACCGTTGCACGACTAGATACAACACAACAAGGAGGGTTAGCAATATTAAATGAGTTATTTCCTAAATTGTCTAAAAGAGTGGTCGTGCAAAAGCCATTTTTTAAATTTTACAGGCAACATTATGGGTCTAGACCTGTAAGATTGTCAGCGCAACAAGGGGCTTTAGCAGCTTAGTGAAATGCGACAGGAAAAAAAACTTCTTAAAATCGATAATGCGAAAGGGCTATTCCCAAAATCTGCAGATGACATATAGATAAGTTACAAACAACAGGGCTTTCATATTAGAAGAGTTAATGACATGCGGCAGGGTCATTTCTTAAATTCGACACTAAGCATCAGGCTCATCCCATCCAGGGCCCCAACAGCTGAACCCCCCTAGCTCCACATCAAGAGAGCTGATATTACTTCCCTGTCACTACCCTCCTTTAAGAACAAGGCCGAATTAACATCACTCTCCATATTGTGCAATCCACAAGAAACAGATTAGAAGATTGCAGGTCTTGAACAAAGGCATTGATTGACATTGCTGGGCTGGGTGTCTGCGTCAGTCTGAATGGCTCTGACACGTAGAGGTCGATACCACCATTAGTAAACGGGGAGTGTCAGAGAGAGGATTGGCTAATTATCTGTCTCTCTCTTGGGATGAAGAAACACACAAGCACGTACACAGACATATGGACACAGACAGACAAACACACCAATAAATGCTTAAAGACACAGTCACACCAACAATATTATAGTTACACTTAGATATATAACTCCTTCCGTTACCTACATGACTGTCTTGAATGTTTTGATAGTGGCGCCCCCTATGTGTGTCCATGGAACCAGATACAAATATAACAACAGGAGGTATTCTTTATCTTTTTCAAAATATAAACAAACTGCGATGATGTCACGGAAACAGCAAAACAGACGTTGCGTTGTAATGGTGTGCACGGACTCTCATAGGGGCACTGTCGTCAAGAATCACTAATCTTTGCTTGCTATACCATCGTTGGTCACACACAGACATACACATGCACAAACACAAACATACATATAAAGACAAACACACATAGAAAAACACAGAAAAAAAACATTTGCACATAAATGCACACAGACACACACGTTTATAAAGACGGACACACAGAGACACACATAGAGAAACACACAAACATAACATAAAAATATAATTGTTTCAATCAAAAAATGTTCACAAATTACAAAAATGTGCCTGTATAGATTCTCTACCAATTGAACTTAGAAATAAATTTTAAATAGATTTAAAGATATAGTCACACCTGTACTTGCATATTCAGACACATACATAACGACAGACATACGCACGGACAATTAAACACACAAAAACAAATGAATTATGGTCGCAGAACGTGTCTGCTAGTATATCATTGCTGCTTAACTTGAACACGTCAAGCATGATCCTCTGTGTGAAGTGAAAGGTTCTTGCATTTCCCTTTGATTTGAAATAGGAGCTCGACATTTCAACAGTCTAATCAAGGATGGAAACTGACATTTTGTATATCCATCCATAGATCCTACAGTTCTAAATTTACCATTTGCTTTAAATGTAATAAAGAGTTGTTTCATATAATACGAGTGAATCGCTACCTTCCAGGATATCACCTATCCAGAAGCCATTAGGTGAAGGGCCATTTATAAGTACCACATGAATGTCACTTTATTATTCATTAATTTCCATGAACTTCCTAATCCATTTCCTAATGAAGAAATAAAGCGAACTTTTCAAAGCTATTATCACTTGATAGCCTCAGAAACTTTTCATAGCGACAGCCTTAGAGTCCATCAATTAGTTAAGCATGGGAGGTAGGCGGTGAAGGGTTGAAGTACGTTCCTAATGCATACAACATACTAGGTGGTTAGAGGGGCCTAGGAATGCGTACTAGTACTTTATTAGATGACGACCAATAATGAAAAATTAGAGTGGTGTTTCACCTGTGAATCAATATTCAACTCATCTCACTTTAACTTGTTTTTTCAATATCCTATTCTAAAAAAAAGTTGTGCGAGTTGCATAATTTTATTGTTTTCGTCACCTAGGAGACCCCGATGTTCGGTTTTAAATTGTAGGAATCCCTAGGTTGATGTTGTGCCACATCCACTTCTGAGACATTATCCAGCCCTGAAATCTAATGGGTTCCAAATATAAATGTACGGTTTCCAGGTAAATTAAAATGGTTTCCATCCTTGATTTTTCACAATATTTCTTAAATGTTCTTGTGTTCTTTTTCATTGAACAAAAGTATCTCGTTTTACAAACACTTTTCGGGTATTTTGCAAGGTTAATGGGAGTACTAGGTGCTAAGAGGATCCCTCCGGCAAGATCAGCGTTTTTAAACCCTTTCCATACGCCAGTAACACTAACCTCAGGAATCAAAAACTACCAATCCACTATAGTAAGTAGACTGACAAGATGCCAAATATGTCGGAATGACACTATAGAGACCCAAGTTATGCTGAATTATGAAACATGATAAAATATTTAAACATTTTTACTAATTGTTAGACATTTTCATTAACTGTTAGACAAATCATAATAAAAGATAATGGTGTTAACTGTGACGTTTACTTTAATAGTTAGCATTAATTTGACTAATTCACATTCATGGCAAACATGCCTCAAGTCATCTGGCTTAGATATGAAATTGGTGCCTCCAGACATTAGGCCTATTTCTGCTGGGGATGCCTCAAAACATCTGGCAGGTAGAAAGGGTCAGTGGGCGATACTGGGTTGTCCCTAGCGTCTCCAGCGGGTCAGCTGGGCTGCGTTTCTCTGGTAGACGGCCTGCACAGTGCCCTAACTAAAACTGATTCCTGGATCACGATGTTTTCCCACCGGGCCCCAGCGGCAGGGAACCCCCGCTAAGGGGGCGCTGTCGGCCATGGGTCTTTACTATGACAAGTGGGGAGGTCAGTGAGAGGTGCCGGGGTGGATGTGCTTTCAACATTGCATGGTCCTAGGTTGGCTTTTTGAGTGAAGAACCGCTTGGAAATGACTGTAAGGCATATGGAAGGGCTGGAAAGGATAGAGGAAGACGTTGGAGTATAATGGGGATAGGGAAAAGAAAACATTGAGATATGGACAAGAGTACATGGGGATTAATAAAGCAATAAACGCATGCAAGGAATTAGGGCTCTTTTAGTTTGGGGCCACAGAGAGATACACATCTTAGGGGGTTCCAAACAAATCTGATGGGTTCCAGATACATTTCAGGGGTCCAAGATTAGACTTCACTGAATTTTACACAAAAAAGTGAAGAAGTTCCAGACAACCTTGGAATTCCCATCCCCAACCCAACCTGGATGCCGATCCAGGGACATTCTATGGAGCATTCGCATTTAAAAACCATCAAATATGAAGCATTTTCTTCAACCAGGGACAATTTACGATGCAAAAAAGGTGGCTTTCGTGTGCTTCGTAAATTTTACAAAGCAACAAAAACGCGTCGTAAATGCCAAAATATACGATCACAAATATTGCGATTGTATATTTAAAGGGAGCCAAAACCAATATAATTGACAAAATTTTCAAAACTGAGATAAGTATAGAAATATGTTAGATGAGTCCAGTTAAGGTCAGTGGTAAAGTATTAGCCGTGAAAACTAGCTCAAACTGAAGTAGAATGCCATAAGAGATGGTAATATATGCATTTGTTTGTAAACAAACCCTATTTTTGCGGATCCACATTAATTGATTTGAGCAAGAAAAATGTGTTTTTAATGATTTTTTTACCATATTTCATGGTTTAGATTTTAACATAGGCCAGGAATAGGCTCAAGGAATGGATTTCCATGATTATTTGAGTATGGAAAATTTCATTGAATTTATTGGTTTTGGCTCCCTTTAAAAGTCTCAAAATTATACAAAGGTACTCTTCCAAAATTATAGAAACATATCATTTTAATAATTTTATATTTATATCAAGAGGTATGAGGTCTAAACTGATTGTTTTAATGTTTTTAAATTTTACAAATAATGACTCGTAAATTTACAAAGCATTTAGAAAGCATTTACCAAGCATTTTATTGTGTATTTTTACGAATTAGGGCTCTCCCTGGTTGACAAAAACTTGAAATATTTGCTTCGTATATTTGAAATACAACGCATTTCGTAAATTCTCCCTGGATCGCCACCCTGGGTACGTCACTGAATACCGACACCCAATGACACCCAATGAGCAGTTCAGAGCCGATCGCAGCTGCTCGGTCGGTCGGGTAAATAGGGGAGTCCCTCAGTCGATACCTGAGCCCCCATCGGCCCCCCTGACTCGGTGAAGAGCTCTCACTCATCGCCGTTTCACGGCTAATTGATTGATTGCTTTCTGTCCGTGAAATGCGTTTTGTTGGAAATCAGATGACGAGAGGGTTACACATTGGGAGTGGCGAGTCGTTCTATGTACGGCCGGCGGCGGGTTGGGAATAACGATGACAATGTCGGTATTGGAGGGAATATGACAGTCTTTGTCACAGAGGAGGAATGTTCTCCCTGAATAGTACGCCAAGAGAAGATTTAGAGTACGTATTGCCAGCAAATAGTATGACTAATATTGATTATTAATAGATATCCTAATGTGTTTTATTGGAATATAGAGCAACGTTAACTTTTCTTCAAGAGAAGGAAAGAGAGAAATAATTAAGGCCTGATTGATTTTCGTACATAGGCAAATTGCTGGAAATAATTTGCATACAGGACTACAATCATTCCATTCGTTAAAACTACTATTACAATAAAAGTGACATTTTGATAATACAGCACGTTCACGGCTTGGTAGCGAATATGTAGTCTCACAAATAATTTGAATTACTTGAATTACCAGGAAAACCATTCTCACCGAGTCTGAAAAAGAAGTTGGTGATCCCTGTGATAATACTAGACTCTCCCCAGCTTGCGACATAAAAACATTCTGTAACCATACTTTTTTAGCCAGCTTGTTACTTACTAAGATAGCACATAACAATTACGTTATTAATGAAGAGGTTTCAACCTCACCAAATTAGAACGTTATTATAACTATATTATTTGGTGAGGTTCAGACGAAACTGAAACCGAACATTATGAGAACACTCTGTTTAGGTTCAAGAACATAACCAGAATATTATGATAACGTTGCAGTGCAATGTTGTTGGGAGCCATCAATATAACGTAACAAGAACCAATACAGAATGTTGCTGGAATGTTATAATAATGTCACACCTCCGGCTGCGGCTGTGACTTTACACACTTTCATTAAATCTTTTGACATCAGTATGGACTTACATATATACGATTAGATAAAACACGCACTGTGTTCATAATCTCAGAAAGAAGTTTTAGTTCCAAACAAAAAAGAAACAGAAGACTATTTTACATCTAGACACGTCCATTCATTTCAGAAAAAAAACGTCGCCGATGATATCTCCATAGATCACAATCATGACAATACCCCAATACACGCAACTCAGCTATTGGATTAAAAATCCATCTTCAAGATGTATTTCCCGTTTATCGCTGAGTGGGTTTCCCAGTTCCCCTACCCCTAACATCATTAGACACAGCTTAACAGACAAAGAAGCCCAAAGTGTAGGCAGAAAAAACACAAACAATGGTCGTTACCTAACGCCAAGAGCGCACATTTACCAAATTAAATCAATGTGGAAGCCATTAGGGCATCGTATACAGGACGGGGCGATTCGTCATCCTTTCTTGTGCACTACTTGTGCTGACGTCAGTCGGTGGCGCGTGAGCCTCGTTGTGACAGCGCATTGTCCCGGATGTCAGTCAGAGGCGACGTTTCCATCATGGCCGACTGGCGGGAAAGTACTCGCCGAGTGTGGGCTGCTGAGGGATGGCACGCAACCGTAATGAAGTTCTGTCGAACGACATTTGTCGAGCTTTGGCCACACTGGCCCCTGCCTTCTTGCCTAAGGCCTGTATTCAATATGCCGATTTTGACGATGGCGAATTTATGGTTGTTTGACTTTCTATGGGACAGTGGCATACCATGCAACCATAGTCCTAAATGCTTGAAAGACAATCGTCATACCTTTCCAATGGCTTGCAACACATATACATGTTTAACTGTACTGGCGCAGGTGTCAGTCAAATGCGCAAAATCTAAGCTAACTTTTAAGAAAGTAAGGATAAGAAAAGAGTGACTTTTTGCTAAGGGTGGAGAGCATAGAGGCTGAGTCATAGCTAGGTTAATAGAGGCTTAAGTGCCGAGAGCCTCATAGTGTAGTTGGTAAGGCGATAGGCATATCCTTCTGGAGTAAGCAGCATTGCAAACTCTGGTTAACTTTGGTCAGGTGAGCAGGGCCAGGCTGGCGGACTAGTCCAGGAATGTTGGCTGCATATGGTTGAGTGGACAAGCCTCTCTGGACTGATTGTGTTAACAGGAGCTCAGTGAATCATATTACATATTTTGGTTTGCCCCCCCCCCCCCCATCCATCCATAACTGACTCTGGATCCACTCCTGGTATTTTCCGAATGCAGGGCAGATACAGGACCCAGGATTAGTTAGAGAAATTAGTTAGAGATTTATAATTACTTTTTGACAGAACAGAACAATTGACTTTAAGGGTATGATAATTCTAGCAAAGGCATTTAGATCTAAAAATAAAGTAATCATTGATTACTGCATGATAGTGTATTTTCATTTCCGTTAACCAATTTTGGGATACGGAAACTATTGGAAACTGTTGGGATCAAAACACCTAATAGTATGAGGGTGATTCACTGCGCAGACACACAAAAAAGGTGCATAGGAGAAACGTATGCCAAGGTAGCTTATCCTGAATCAAGGGGAGAGGGGCTCAGTAGTATAAAAACATGAGAACTTGCCGCAGGCTACGTGCGTAAGTAGTATAGAGACATGTGGCACTGTGTAGGGCTTTATACTGTGTAATCCCAACATATGGCGTTCATGATATATGTATTGCTGGATTTCCCCCAAGAATTCCAGGGATTTCCCTCAGAGATTCCCTTTATTTCCTTGTAGTTGAAGAAATTCAAAATTTGGCCGACTCCTTTTATAATATGTTTGAATAATGCAGGCCTCAAGGCGGGACCTTTAAAACCTTTTTCTTTGCCTCTTGGACCTTTAAAAGCTTCATTTTCCTCTTTTCCTCTGGGATGTAACAATGATCTTCTTTTTCATTTGAAGTGACCGTAAAGTATAAAAACTTGTAAGAAGGACAAAAAATTCATGAAGAATCTGGCCTGAACACAGGAAATCATTGTGAATTTGTGGAAAGTGATGCATTTCAAGGGCAATATGACTCATTTAAATGTTTAATGAGTGCCATTTGTGCATTTTAAAATATCCTGATCTAATCATCGTGGATAGCATTCTTGAAAAACATGAGTGGAGTTTCTAAGGAACACACATTTGAAACTCAAACTTGTTGCTAATTAACTTGTTGCTAATCTGGTTTGGATATAAAAATGGTCATTATTAGGACCTACTAACAATTCTAAACACAAGGACCTGTTAAATCCAATGGAGAGCAGTTAGGCAACCATACCCACCCTTGCCTACAGCCTTAGACAGAATATTGTTTATTTCAAACAAAAAGTCAAATTAACTTTGAATCCTTTGAAGGTAGCAACACTAAGGGCAATGGAACAATAAAACTGGTCAAATTTCATCATCAAGTAACTTAAAATTATGATTTCTAAATGACCTTTTTTCCCATTATCCAACCTTTATTTTCCAAAATGAGACCTTTTAAAGTGACCTTTTTTTCATGATCCCCGCTTTGAGGCCTGATGATGTAATTATGGTTTGTAACATCAATAAGGAGCTTGTACACAATGTGCTTGCGGTTGTTATGTTCAACCATCATCTGAGCGTGCATGCTAATTGGAACATTTTAACAATATTTTAGTTAAATCTTGGAAATTTGTCGTAGGATGGATGGCTATGGCTGGATCAGAACAATGCAGTATGGTAGGTTACAGGGTATTGGAATGTAATTATTGTGCACACATAATCCTAGGGGAAAACAAATGACATTGTAACACTTGGTGCAAAAACAGAACTACTTCTGTATAATAACCCTTATGACAGATCAACACAGACGAATTCTTCCTCAAATGAAGGTCATTTAAAAAAAAAAGAAAGAACGGACTAAAGGAGATTAATCCCTAAAATACAAAACAAAGCCTTTATTCACCGCCCATTTCTGGGTAAACAAAAAGGTCAGGCATAGCCCAAAATTACAGGGTATTATTGATCATAAAAAAATGCGGGGAATCCGATATCAATGGCACACCATAAAAGATAGTAGGCCTATATTAACTACTCATGGTATAATATGTCATAAGTTATTTATAAAAACATAGAATTGTTTCATAGAGAAGAGGGATCGAGCCGTGTCATTCTACAATACCCACACCTACGGGGTCTCCTTACATTTATAAGGGGTTCTGAACGTAGTCAGCGGTGATAGATGTTCAGAGGAAAAACCGGGGTATGTGCTCTTGTAGAGATTGCAATTCAGGAAATGAAGACGCTTTCACTAAATGAATCATGCGCACTGAAGAGGGGTGGATGGTGACCAGAAGCCCTCTCCCCGACATCGGTGACTCTCGCCTAAGTGGTATGTAAACCACCTTAGGGCCTGTATTCCACTAGGCGAATTTGACTACTGAGAATATAACATTATCTATTTGATTTCTTAGAAATATTACAGAAACCCATGCTGTGTATCATTTGAAAGAGAATTCAAAATCCTTTCTAATGATTCTTTTACTTAGGGGCCTTCCATTTAGTACGTACGCAAAAATTCACAAATTCTAGACCCCCCCACCCCCCCTTAGGCTAAAATACGCATTGGATTTGTATAGGAACATACGCAAAATTCCTAAAATCTCAGACCCCCCCACCCCCCCTGAGTGCGTACATACTTAATGGAAGGCCCCAATATATCCGGTCAGGTGACTGGAAAATTACGTGCTCTAAGCAACGTTACGTCCGTCCGCCATCTTGAATAAGTAATTTTTTTTCATAACTGTTAGGGTTTGTTTACATCGGGGTTGACATGTTCTGAAGCCTTCTACAACTTATTCCTTATGCGAGGCAATATAGCTTATGATATGAATATGAAATAGTCCGACAATTATAAATGTCTCTCTTCTAAATTTAGTATAAATACAGCCACAAGTTTAAGACATTTGAAAAGGACTACCCGGGCCAATAATTATGGAGTATTTTGCGAGAAAATAGTGCCACCTATTCATTTCCGTGATAGTTGAGTGAAAGAATATTATAGCATGTCTTTATTTAACCCATATTGCCACTGGTGATTTTTCAAATCATGAGGTAAAACGGACACTGTAATACATTCATAAGACAGCTGACCTGAACCATCCAGAGTGCTTAATATAGGATGTTCAAATCTGGGAGGCGCTATTAAAATGTCTTTGTCAAAATAACATTTTTGTCGGATTTTAACATTTAAACACTTAATTTTCAGAAATAAGGAGTGTCGCACGCCTCCAAATCCCCCTCTAAACCTACAACTGAATGAAACTAACTGAACAGCAACGCTACATTCAAATGTTTAGTTTCTGTGGGCAATGTTGTTTTCCCATCGAACCATATGCATTGGCACAGCAGAATAAAAGTGAAAAAGAAATCATGAAAACTTGTAAGACAGCTTCAGCTATAGGTTTATAATTCAAACATTTAATTTATATTGGTTAGTAATTCTTTAAACCTAGCATCATTGGTATTTTTTTCTTTAATCATTGATGGTTCATGAGGTTATTTTCTATGCCGTTAAATAGTAACATAGGATATCACCAGGTGGCACTAGAAGCACAGATCCAAACCACACCCAAAGAATCAACCTCACATGCACAGCACTTGCACCTTATTCAATATTAGGATTCCAGCCCCTATACCTTCACCATTGCCCTGCCCTAACCAGTGAATGAAATGTATTTTTTGCTCAAGAGGGCAAAAATGGTAACAGGCCCGTATACAGCTTCTGCTGTGGGGGGTGGAACTTTTGTTATTTATTTCAACAATTTCAACCTAAAAAGATGATTAGCGAGGTTTTCCAATTAGAACGTTTCAACATTTTCTTACAATGTTGTCGAAGCTTTACACTTAAAATTAAGAAAAATAAACTTTTGAATTTTTCTGAGTGCGTGAGTGTGTGTGTGTGTTGGGGGGGGGGGGTTGTGCCACCTTGGTATTTAGTATGTCCTTACCTTCCCATTCTGCCGGAAAGTGAGTACATGAGACTAGATGATTCACCTATAGAGAGCGTCAGAGTGGCAGAGTGCTTACTTCCCCACAGCCCACCAGACTTCCGTGATGGAGAAAAAAGGGAAGAATGTTTTTCTGCAAACGTACGTTGGAGTGAGCGGGAATTTAGTAAATTCATAGTACTCTGTTCAACCCCTCCCACGCGATGTCTGTTCCTAGATTACATATTGGTCTTAGATATCTTGTTTCTTCCGCTATCATAACTGATTCTTTTGTATGTCAGAATAGCATTCATTCCAAACATTGTATCTTGGTCTTTCCAGACTGTAATGTTTATCTACAAACATGTAGACAACCGAATCATGAAAAGACACTATCCTTGGGACACTAACCATACTAACGTTGAACCGATCGTTGAAAATCGTGTTTATACTCCGTGGCCCAAGATACCCCCTAAGCTCCACCCACCCAGCGATAACCCTCTGTGACTCGCGCAGAAACCCTGGCCGGCGCTCAGAGACGCGCCCCTGCTACTTCCTGAAGTGAACTCCTGTGATGTAAGTAGCTCGGGGGGTCTGCACGTCAATAACTTTGGCCTGTTAGTACGGTTAGTACCTCCGCGCTAATCGTATAACCTCTGTCTGAGGGGTCTCCTTGAGTTAGGGACTTTACCGCCTCCCCCAACCCCCCTTAACTGCCACCAACGATAATACAAAGGGAAGATTATAATGACTGTATTGCTTTTCAATGTGAATGCTGGGTATGGTGGCGCCGTCTAGGAGAGTCCGTGCACACCATTACGACATGGCGTCTGTTTTGCCGTTTTCAAGATGTCATCGCCTTTTGTTTACGTTTCGAAAAATGCCAAAAGTGACACACTGTTCTTTTGATTGTATCTGGTTGCATGGACTCTCATAGGGGGTGCCAGTTTTGCTGTAGGCGATGGTCCGAGTCACATATCTTAGTGTAGCTATGATATTTTTTTCTGCTACCCAGACAAAGGAGTTATTTCCAGCCCTGTTATACACCACACAGTGGGATGTATATATAAAGTTAAGCCTAGTTGTACTGGTTTAACCTCCAGACAGGTATTGTTCACTGATTTGGAGACTAAACAGGCGTTTGATGACAATGCGGGGATGGCACATTCACAGTGAAACGAATGTAGGCGTCTGCTTCGTACACCTTTATATGAATATCCCATACATCTTTATATGAAATAAATAAATGAATACATGTATACGTTTAATATGCATGTACATGTATACACATATAATTATTGCATAATTATGTACAAAGAAATAATATATATGTATTTATCTGTATACATATGAAATAAATTTAAACTGATAGGCCTACTCGAAACCCATTCCAGTAAACTACATACAAATGGGACTGCCTACAGCAACAATACGGCAACTTAATGCAATACTGGTAACATGATTTGACAAAAAACGCTTCTTCCTTTTTGCTTACTTTTCTGTAATCCAGCTTATACCACCTATAGCGCCATGCAGTCAGACTCCAGAGATATTAATATTCTATTTCACAAAAATCGCTGTACACAAGAAATATCAATCCGCCTCGGGAAATATGGAAACGCTGTATTTCAACATCAACGTATATCAAGATATATAAGACCTATCTCGCTCTAAATGTAGAGTCATCGGAAACATACCTACAAAACTGCCCATCTTTCCATCCTCGCGGCCATGATATAGCCCCTGCCGGTCACCTTGACGACGGTTACCATGGCGAGCCCCGACCAGGGGGGACCCCGGGGCAGGCGCCGGAGGGGGCAGCTCCTATTTTAGGTTACCTAACCAATACTGAAGGCCCTGCAAAGATATTGGTCGGCGGGAAATTAGATTATACGGCCATATAGTGAGTGATATGGCGCGGGGGTGGGGCTGGGGCTGGGGGGGTGGGGGTGGAGTCAGGGGGAAGAACTTAAAGTGTTCCCTTAGGTATAGGGACATGGCTAATATCTTATACAGTATACAACGACCGCACCTCACCAAACTGAAGGTTTTTATATCTTTAGTATATACCTACAGAAACCGCCTTGTCTGTGAGTCAATGTGGACTCTTATATGTGAATTTCTGATAAACTTAATGGATAATGATCAAACATGAAAAGCATGTTTTCATACATTCATACATAAAAATAATTAAACAAATGTATAGCATCCATGGTGTCTGCTCGAAGGTTCAGGGTCCTTGAACGAGACCATCTAAAATAATGGCTGTCTTTTAATGAGCTTACTGTAACAGGCACAGCTATAAGCGCGGACAAATTCCTATTATAATTTTATTTTGAATATATGATACACATACCTAGCAACACTCTACTATCCTAAAAGAACAAATAGCCTACTTTACACAGCGTTACTCAGAACAAAAAACTGATTTTGTAACTTCGTTAATTTTTGTATGATAGACAAAACTTTTTAAATTTCTTAATTCATGATATAGACTATGTCCTAAAATATAAGGAGAATTAATTTCGAAACACTATTGATAATACATACCAGACAAGCAGTCTAGTCCCACCTATAGACCTTGTAGGTATACTAAAGTGAGTTAGCAGGCGGGCTGTAGGGTGGGGAGGTGGAGGGAGTGGGCAGGTGGGTGGGTAGGGGGGGCCGGTGGGTTGGGCGGGGGGGGGGGGGGGGGGGGGAGGGGCACAGGTGAGGCTTCCCGCCCAAGGGGACGCCAGTACAGGTAAGAGCAGACCACATTTAGCCGTTATTACACCTGGCGATGAAAATACCCACAATATTTTCAATATTAAGAGTCTAATTTAGTTGATTCCATGTGTTAACACGTTCTTCGAATCAAGTGGATCAGGTGGTGATAAAGGGTTTGGTGGGTGGTATGAAGTAATGAGTTGTGGCCATTTTAGGGCCCTATTGTGACCCTATCAGGGACCTATCATGCCACTATCATGGCACTATCCAGGCACTATGGTGGCACTTTTGTGGCCCTATCATGGACTTTCTGAGGCCCTAGCATGACAATTTTTGAACTTATTATGGCTTTTTTGTGGCTATATACAGTGGCTTTTTTGTGACCCTTTAGTGGCCCTTTCATGGCCCTGTTAAGGCCCTATCATTGCCATATCATGGACCTTTTGTGGCCCCATCATGATCTTTTTAGGGCCATTTTGAGGCCCTATCATGGTTTATTTGTGACCCAATCATGACCTTTTTGTGGATCTGTTACAGTCCTTATTTGGCCCTATCATGGCCCTATAACGATCCTTATGTGGCCATACCATGGCCCTATCATGGACCTTTTGTAGACCTATCATGGCCCTATCTAGCCCTTTTATGGCCATATTGGAGCCCTATCATGCCTTTTTTGTGGCACAATTATTGTGATACCATGACCTATTGTAGCTCTATTGTGGCCTACTGTGACCCTGTCATGGCATTTTTGTGGCCCTATCATAGACTTTTTTTTGGCACTATCATGACACTATGGTGACCGTATTATGATCCATTCATCCCCTATTACTCCCTTTGAGATATTGCGCTACGATGATGATTTAAAGGATATTTTTTATAGGATGAATTTTCCCCTACAGCATGTGACATGTTAGATGGATTTGAAGCATTTCAGACTAAGCTTATGATTAAATATGACAAATATATGTCATACCCTAAGACTTATATTAGTAATGCCTCACTACAATTTATCCATGACATGGCTATGCTAAAATAAATGGTTGTGCTATATATTTTGTTATCATAGCCCACAACAGCTTACCCCATTGCATACTGCAATAATGACAGCAATAGAGGAGATTATAACATGGCTATGATCCTGTCACATTGCTGTTATATCACAATCACATATCACAGCTGATGTTGTGTAGTGTAAAATGGCCTCGATGAACTGTATCCGACCACCATATGTTTATGATGTAATTCTACCTGTCTGGATTTGGTATTTGGTGAAAGAGCGATATTTTTCTGAAGGTATGCAATTATCTATCATACATATATGTATATGTGTACAATATCATACTTTCTGAAATCAGAGATGTTTTCATCTCATTCCTTTGTTACGTTTTAAGTTTTTTTCATGTGTGGTATAGATAGATCATAGAACTGTACATCCCTACCTCTGCAGTGAGAGACGTGAGACATCTTTCATTTGCATCTAACTTTCAGTGGAGATTAACTAATGTCGTTTAGTGCACACTTATACCCCTTTCAGACTACACGGTAGTGCATAGCAAATAAAAACGAACTGCATCTATAATTATAACTCCCGCCAGGCAGGCGCTACACTGAAAACCCAGACTCGTCAAAAACTTGTCAAATTGACAAGTTTAGACGTTGTCATTTTGAAGGTGCCAAAAACGACAAGTCTAGACTGGTCACCTTGTCAAATTGATAAGTCTAAACTCGTCACCTTGTCAAATTCACAAGTCTTAATCATCAACTTTGATAATGTAATATTCCTCCTGCTACCTATCACTGCCCACTTCTGCCCCGTAATTCCCTCTTCTTTGTATCTTCTCCCCTGACTTAACCTGATTAACCAACATAGTTGTAGGAGAATCCAATAATATATTGGTGCTCAACTGCTGTAGTCATTGGAGTATCTGACTGACCCAAACCATCTCTATGAGATTATTATACATCAAAAAAGGTGTCTGAAACGTTTATTACTTCATATCTGTTGAAATGGCTATTATGATATGTAATACTGAATCCCTGTGACTATTTTATTATTCTAGAAAGATATTCTGCAAAATAGGTTCATATCATAATGATAAATACATAATTGTACTAATTTGGTAGTCCAAAGGTCACTCAAATCGAAAAGTGGCTCCCTCTATTTCTTTGACAAGTCTATGACAAGTCTTTGACAAGGCGACAAGTCTAAACTCGTCAAACACCCTGAAAAACGCTTGACAAGGCTAACTTGTCAAATTGACAAGTTTTTGACAACTTTACGGCCATTTAGGTTTTCAGTGCAATTTTCATAGCCTTACATGGAGCATTTGTAGCCTTTCAGACAGGGCCAAGGATGCGCTTCAAAGCACTTTGATGCACATCAATATCATCATTATTTATCTATAGTTATGTTTTCAATGGCCTGAAATTAGTGCTGTTGTAGTTTCTTTCCAGAATGAACTATGACAATAGTGACTGTACTTCCAAGTGTATTGAATTTATCCAAATTAATTCATACTTGTATATGTATGTGCCAATGAATGTAACCTATATCGGCACGCTATATCCGAAAAGTTTTGCTTTGGAATAAAAGGATTAAAAAAAAAATCAGTGGTAGTCTGAAACGGGTATTATACTTATGCATAATGAATGTTATCAATTATACTTTTCACAATCAGGAAAACATACTTGTATGACAAATTGCAGCAACATTATTGCAATCCATGATAATAACATAACTGTAAGAGAAACAGAACAATACACATTCTCTGGAACGTTATGATAACATTACATCCTCAGCTGGGTTGGTCCCTCTTCACACTGGATCCAGCCCTGCAACTCCCTGACCACATAATTATCAATGGGCCTTTCATGGTTATTCGATTTCCTTGTAAATGTAAAACCCCATACCCACTAGGCCATTTTGCCCGAGTCAGCCTACTAGAATCAGCTGCAGCTGATTTTACTCATAGAATTGGCAGATTTTAGCACCGATTCAGATTCCCAGTCAGTATGGTATATTGAAATATACATGTTTGATACCAGTTGGCCCTAGAATCGGTTGATCCTTCTAGTAGAATCGACTGATTTTAGGACCAATGAATAAGCCGACTCTGGTCAAAGTTGCCTAGCGGGTATTGCCCTTAAGGCAGCCAAATAGGAGGACAGTCAATAGGATCTTTCAAAAACATTCCACCACAGTGGGACACGCATATATAGAAATTGTACTTGTTCAAGAAAAGATACAATAAAGCAAAGGTCCACTGCACATCCACCGATCTAGAATTCTTATATCAATTTAACAAGAATGTTCTGTGACTGTACCTTTTGGTTAGTCTGATACCTGCCCAATTTCTACGTAACAATAATGTTTTTTTAAGTATAGTTATGACTTATAAAAAACACGTTATAGTAACGTTATATTTTGGTGAAGTTGAGATCTAACTAATAAAGAATGTTATAATAATGTTATTGTGGTGTTAAAAAGAACGTTACAAGAATGTCACAAGAACGTTACGGTGCATTGCCACAATGTTAGGTTCTAAAGACGTTTTTGGGTGCCATCAAAATAACGTAACCAGAAGCAAAGCAGAGCAGAACGTTGCTGCAATGTTATTATAACGTCACATTTTTGCTTGGGAAAGCAGTCTTCTATGATATCATCCTACACATTGTGCTCCGTTGATAAGTAAATGTTGTTTCCTGCTTGAATCGTTTGTTGGAAGAAAACCAGATACTTCAGGCATTCCTGTCTTCTAAAACTATCCAAGGATACTTTCAAGGAAACACTTTCCCATCCGTGATTTCGTATTCAGGGCCCTTCTCTGCCTGCCTACTGCAGCTTTTAGAATGAGTGACATCACACTTTTCCCGGAATGCCTGGATGCAGAGGCGGAGAGGATGAAGGTCAAGAATTCGAATTCGAATTCGAGTCCTTTAACGAGGACATTAGAACTCAAAAAGGAGTCCTTTAACAGGGACATTAAAAATCAAAAGGGAGTTCTTTAACAGAGACATTAGAAAACAAAAAGGAGTCCTTTAACAGGGACATTAGAATTCAAAAAGGAGTCCTTCACTGAAGACATTAGAACTCAAAAAGGAGTCCTTTAACAGGGACATTGAAAGTCAAGAAGGATTCCTTTAGGGACGACATTGGAACTATAAAAGGAGTCCTTTAACATGTACTGTAGAACTCAAAAAGGAGTCCTTCAACGAAGACATTAAAACTCAAAAAGGAGTCCCTTAATAGCGACATTAGAACTCAAAAAGGAGTCCTTTAGTGGGGACATTAGAACTCAAAAAGGAGTGCTTTAACAGGGACATCAGAACTCAAAAAGGAGTCCTTTAACAGGGACATAAGAACTCAAGAAGGAGTCCTTTAACAGGGACATTAGAACACAAAAAGGATTCCTTTAACAGGGACATTAGAACTCAAAATGGAGTATGTTAACATGGACTTTAGAATTAAAAAAGGACCCCTTTAACAGGGACATCAGAACGCAAAAAGGAGTCCTTTAACAGGGACATAAGAACTCAAAAATGAGTCCTTTAACAGGGACATAAGAACTCAAAAAGGAGTCCTTTAACAGGGACATAAGAACTCAAAAAGGAGTCCTTTAAAAGGTACATTAGAACTCAAGAAAAAGTCATTTAACAGGGTCATTAAATAGAAAATCCAAACTCATTTTGGGCAACCCTCCTCAATTTACCTGTACGGCCCTCAGTCTCGCTTGGAACCCCCCTTTGATTTCAGGGCTGGTTACTGTCTCATACTGGAATTGTGTAACATTTGAGTTTCTGCACACTTGAGTTTTCGCATCTTGATAGCCACGTCAATGGTGCCTCGCAAGTTTGCTAACTGAGATAAAGCGTCCTTCTACACACACTTCACAAAGTGCGCCATGTTGGCCGTCCGCCACTGTGGTCGATACGTATACAGGTGTTCTAGGCTGAGGGGCCCTGCCAGCCATAGGGAGGGATTGCCAACCTATTGGGATTTATATTGCTACTGAGGTAGCACTAGAACATGTGAACCTCAAAAAAAGAAACTGCATTGCAATGCAAAGTATGAATTAGAAAACTTTCTTCTTGAAGATTATCTGTAAGAATGAATTTTACACTCAGAGACACGGACTCACAGACAGATACACCCAAATGATATATTATTGTGCTCTCGTTATAACCCCCCTCCAGGCCACTTGACTGATTATTCAAAGTACATGTAACTATAGTGATGAAATAATACAATGTCCAGCTGTGTAGAATTTATGTTTCTATTATCACACAATCTTGAACTATAATGTGTATTTATTGCTAAATTGCACACATCCCACCAAACTTGGGTCTTTGTTAACTGGTTTAATGAACAAACTCCAATTTCATTCCAACAAAACATTGGTTTATAACACGAGATTTTATCTGGTCTTTAAGAAACTGACAGAGAACGCTACATTTACCAACACACGCAAACAACGCAGAATCGCGTAAAAAACATCTCTTTTAGTGCCTGAAAACGTGAACACGCATCTTTACTTGGGGGAGGTGTAAATTGCACTGACTATAAATGGTGTCTCTCCAATTTTCAATCACTTTTATCAACAGGAAAGTTTACAACGGAAATGATCTCGCTACACAAATTCAGAGCAAGACTCATTTCAGAATTTGCGAACGTTTTCCTTTTACAAAGAAAGACTTTACCCATAACTATATTATAATAATAAACAAATTGCATCACATAAACTCATAAATTTGAATACTACCCTAAACTGACACAGTTATAGGTACAAAAACTGCACCTAATGTCTGCTCTAAATGAACAAAAAAGTGAATCAAATTTATACATACAAAGACCATGTCAAGAAATATAAAATACGACTAGAACACGAACGTAAGACGGAAATTGGAAAAGAATATAACAACAGATTAAAAATGGCGTCTGATTTAGAGCCTTCTCTATAAACCGTCTTCCATTAAGAATGAAATTCAAAGAGTTTAAAAGAATATTCACACAGACGTTTCTTTTACGTGAGACTGTATTACTGGTGGTGCAGAAAACCTCCGCCAGAGGGGGTTTTTGTGGCAGGTGTTGTTTTTTGCCCGGAGAGATGGGAATTCAATTAGCGCCATAATCACTCCGACTGTCTTAGCGTCGGACCGCGGGAGGCAGCGGAGACCTCTCGCGAGACCTGGGGTGAAGGACGAGGAATGACGAGAGTTGTCATAACGAGGCTCGTATGAGCCTTCTGCCGCGTGGGGGCGCCAACGTTGGAGATATAGGGGCTCTGGATGGGGGATCCCCATGTCGCATGTCTAATTTAAAATAACAGCAATGTCGCAAGTCTCTGTTGATTATTTTTGTAGATGTTGCATGACAAGTCGATTTTAAGAAATGTCCATGTTTCATGTGTCTTAGGATTTTCAGATGTCTGTCGGGTCATTTAAGCCCCATCTCGCATGTCGATTTTAAGAAACGGCAATGCCGCTGTGTCACATTTAGTGGTCTAGACCAATGATATAGGCAATTATGACTTGAATATTGAGACTAAGGCTATGGGTGTAGACCCCTAAAATCGACAGGGCGACATGGCCTTTTTTGGGCTTAGTGACATGCGACATGGACCTATTCTTAAATTCGACAGGGCAACATGGCTAATCCTTAAATTCGACAGGGCGACATGGCCACTTCTTGAATTCGACAGGGCGACATAAGGATATCTTAAATTCGACAGTGCGACACGGGGACCCCCCATCTACACCCCCAAGGCTGGCTTGGAATGCGTGTTTGTCTGGTTATTTTTCTGACTTTTTGGTCATTAGCCACTACTTAGTTCATATCACAGTAAAAATACACCACGTAGGCGTATATGTCATGTTTGGACCATAGTCAATGATTTCAATCACCAAAATTATTACTACAAAATCTCCCGGGAATATGGCACCCATATAAAAGAAATAATTATGTTTTTCAGATGACTTGTTACTGTAACAAAAGGTTTTTTAGACATCATCCACTCTATTCTAAAACTCTACCCTGGTCCCTTTCAGGAAGTACAAGAAAAGGAAAACGAACAAGTACAGGAGAAGAAATGATTATGCTAATGGCGTACTGCACACGCCGGAACTTTATCGGCAACTCCCAATGCATCTTTATCTACTTTACAATGCACCCTTTTGCATCTTCTATACAGCACGGCACGGCGCATGCTCAATCAAAGCCGTCCAATCATATCTCATTTCCAGTTTCCTACGCGGGGGGCCGCACATAACCATAGAAAACACGGGGGTGGTGGTGGCGGGGGCGGAAGTGAGACCCCGACTATTTTGATACATGGCCGAGTCTACAGCTACCTGTGCCAACAAACAGGCTCCTCCATCACCAGGTGGTCGCTACCCGTTACCACGCCAGCGTCTGGGCCTGCCACTCCTCTGTGGGCACAATCGGCCAATATGGTAATGCAGAGTGTCGCTTTAAGGACGTGGGGAGTTTTTGAATCTGGTTTGAAATTCAAACTAGCAGTGAGGGGGTGAAGGGGATGAGTGTTAGGCCTGAACGTCTTTTTCAATAGTGCTGCGAACTGCTAGCGGAATAGGCCCGAGCTAAGAGATTGGGATATGTGTTCCTATGTATTAAAGTTGTATGGTGCACTGCAAGGTTCGTCATTAGTTTTTATTGTTATTACATAATAATCGTCAGTGTCACCACTAGTTTTCAGATAACATTGGATTGGGTAGATATCTACATGTCGCACAGGTTTTGTAAATTGTCAGGAATGTCTTGTTCGTGTCGACATCCCTGTCTGTTGTGGGAGAAATATAACTTTTGAAGACTACAATTCACTGCCTGAAAATTGATTTTAATGACCTTTGAGTTAACTTAAAGGAAAACTTGCATATACATTTGCAAGTTGCTAATTCTTTTGTTTTTAACTTAACTTTAGTATTCTTAAATATTGAGGTAATAATTATAGAGATATTCAGGTAAGGAATTTAATTTTGGGAATTCCCTGACTGTCAATCTATTTAGTACTCCCCTTGCTACGTCACACCTATGGGAATTCCCTCTAAATATGATTTGGGATTCCCTGATTAATGAATGATTGTAGATGGATATGTTTCAATCAATTATAAGTTGTATTGAACCAAATATATATAATTTGGATTAGAGAGAATAAGCATTATTGCAAATCCTATAGGGATGGGGATTCCCTTTTATTGACAGATTGGATTCCCCAAGAACTCCCCTTGCTACGTCACACATTTGGGGATTTCCCTTAACCCCTTCAACCCTGCATTCCTGAGAAAATCAGCTGAAAATCTCTCTTAAAGTAAACGTTCTCAGCTTTTTATAGCTGCAAACTGTTTTGTAATATTCCTGTTAGAACCTGAAATATCGCTTGTTGAAGCTACATAATTCATATTATGCTAGGAAACCCTTCAATCTATATATCTTCAATATCTCAATGTATTTGCAGCTTGAACTCAACCATACTAAAACATGAAATTAAGTCTTTTAATCATTGGAAATGTTGAAAATGCAATAACTTTACATAGTTTTGTTTATTTTAGTAAATGTTTGCGGTATTTAAAGATAAAGACATCTTCTAAAGAAATCATGAAAAATATCATTTTCAATATCTTTATTCTTTTATCTGTAACCATGGTAACCTGGCAACCTTCCAAATACTAAGATTTTCCCTGAAAAAACGTTCCACTGCAAATTTCCCATAATTCAATAGTTACTAAAACTATTTTATTTGTCATAAAACCATTGGAATCTCTGAGAAAATCTATTTAAGTAAAATTTTTTCATAAAACATCATAAAAACATTTTTCACAATAGTTTCATAAATAATAAAATTATGGGGCTGATTTCGAGATATGGCCAAATCTGGACAAAATTTGCCATAATGGCCTGCATTGGCCATAAGATTCTGATAGCACTAAATGAGATAATGTGATGAAACAAATGGTAGGAAAATCCCTGGAACTCACAGAATGCAATAGTGTTTTCCTTAAAGCTGTAGGTCAAATATCTGTTTTGTAATCAACAAACAACCATAAAAATGGACCCACATTCATGGGCTACACCAGTGGTGAGGCCAAATATGGCTTTATGGGGTGGAAGGGGTTAAAAGTATAATAAAATACAAGTTTTTTTAATGTCCCATAATTGTGTGTAGATTAAATATTTTCCTTCCATTTTACTTACATTGATTAGTACAGGTAATGAATGACATGCTGAATTGAACCCATTAAAAAATTATTATCCTGTAGTTATATGCAAGGTTTCCTTTAATTACATTGCAGGTACGTACATTACATGGAGAGATCTTGTAGAGGTGACCATTCCAGAATTCCAAAGGTCACTCCTGTAAGGTGATTTTTGCATTACGTTTGGTGTAACTTAATGACCCTATAAACAATGCGTCAATATGACATTACAGCAATGTTCTGTTTCTAAAGTCCTGCTTTGGTTCTTGTTATGTAATTTTGATGGCATCCAAAAATTGCTTTCATACCTAACATTACGACGTTACACATTATTGTGACATTCTAGTTATATGTCCCTTCACGTAAATATAACATTATTATAACACTCTGTGTTAGTACGGCCTCAACTCTACTGAAATGTAATGTTATTATAACATTCATTTTAAGTGAGCTGCCTGACCTAAAATAAAGTAACTGTCATGTGGAAGTTTAACAAGTAACAGGCTGACCAAAAACAATTATAGTTGCATAACATGCCCGTCATGTCGCTGCTTACCACGGAAACCACCCTTTCCTAGCGCTTATGACAACCCGCGGCCGGCATCAGAAGGACTGTGGCACATGCAAAATCAACGATGGATTTCCCTCTTAAAACCAACTGCCATTATGAATTTAGAAATAAAACATCAAAACGCATCTTTGTTCAAAGCCCTTAAGATAAATGTGTGTGTGTCTGGGTCCGTGTACTTTTGCTTCTATCATTTATTTTGCATACTTCATTTTTTTCTAGCAGCAATCTCAGAAGAGTATATACATTAAATGAACGAGTTCTGTATTCAACACCCATATAGGTAGTAATCGCAATCTCGACCAATACAATTACGACTTATTAACTTTTCTTTCTTGAATTTCGAGAAGAAAATCCCATACGTATTTTCTCTTAATTTATTAATGATTAATTATGATAAAAATACTCTATTACTGTCTCTTACAAGTTCTGCATACCACGGATAACTGATTTACAATATTTTACATTTAGGTACATAGGCCTACAGGCTAATTGGAATTGATTTTGTCTACGCACCATGCCAAAAAATAAGAAAGTATAAAAATGTATGCTATATACTTCTTTGTAACTGTATCACCCCAATGTGTAAAATGAAGGTTAGGCTTTGCATAATGTTATTAAACTGGAAGGATATATTTGCACTGGGAGGAGGAACATGCTTGTACGTGAAGTGGCAATAAAAACGTTGATTGAAAAAGAAAACAAAAAAAAACATTCGCCCTGGTCATCGTAGGTCTGTGCGATCTGTGCATGTTGGAAGCGTTGGATTATTGCAGCTCTGTGTGACGTGGTGCCTAGAAAAAGTATTCAACAAGTTGAATATTTTAATAGCAAATCTGTGCAGTTCTTGAAATTGATGAGATTGCTTCCAAAATGTTCGCAAGGTACCCTCCCTCTCACTGTGAATGTCACTTGTTCAATTCCGCTGGCATGTGATCATTTCCTCGCTCCCAAGATTATTTTCGCAAGCATGAGATAAAATTAATGTTTTGCAGGTCTTTTGGACGGAAACATCAACCAGGGCAACAGGGGCTGTAGCGTACTGAAAATAATGCACATACAATTGTATTCAATCATTAAGACTACACTATAGACCTTTTTCATTAAGAGTGTTGCGCACCCTGGTGAAGTAAATGGAACCAATGGTTTATATCATTTCCCATTATTTCCCTTTATGCTTTACTTCATATAGGTTAATTATGGGAAATGACCCAAACCATTTGTTCCATTTACTTCACCAGGGGCACCACACCCTAATGAGAAAGGTCTATTGAGTACTTAGTATGTGTCAGCTCGGTCCCCAGATACTAAACACTTCATTTTCCTCTTTCTGCTACTCCACACAGACCCCTCCCGGGCGGCCTGCCCCCACCGGTCAGTTGGTCAAGGCCCATTCACCCTGCACGACAAGTCTCCATGTGACAGACCATTCACCCTGGCTGTCGTAGGTCTCTACGATCTGCAAATATATGGAATGTTGGATTGTCGCTTGTGAAATCATTCAACATTTACAATTCAAAATGATGAACTATAGAGGTTAAATATCCTATTAATATTAGGGGTGTTTTTAGATGTCATATTGTTTTTGCCCATGGATATTAGCTAGCTCCATATGCAGTCTGTCGCCGACCAGACTGCGTGTCCAATCGCAAAGGTTCTCTACAAAGATATTCAGCATGTTGAATGATTTCACAAGGGACCAGATTGCAGAGGGCTACAATAATCCAACATTGCCAACATTTGCACATCGTAGAGACCAACGACTGCCTGGGTGAATGGGACTTGAGACTATTTTCTTGCACAGCTCCTTGCAACCGAATCATCGGCCAGGGCGAATGAGCCTTCCAAGTGACCGCAGCCCAGGGGGGGGGGGGGGGGGGTGGGGGGGAGGGGAGGGGGAGGGTTGGTGGTCAGACACATTAGGTGATCATCGGTTTGTCAGGATAAGCCCTCTACTGGGCACTTTGGGAACCAGACTGACCTCTCTGTACCTCCTCATTCTTGGACTACGCCAGGTGTAAGACGTAAGAAAAGCGTCATGTTTTATTCTGATGTTGTACTAAATGCAGTGCCATACCCAGGAGGGTTCAAATAGGATGTCTGTAACTCCCTCAAGTTTGGAAAGGTTTAGGCAATGTGACAAAAAGATAGCAAATTTGATCCAAATTGTCATTTGGTATAGACTTTTATATAATGTGACAAAAAGATGGCAAATTTGATCAAAATTGTCAGTTGGTATAGACTCTTATATTTACATGTATAATTATAACAGGAGGGTTCAAATAGGATGTCTGGAACTCCCTCAAGTTTGGAAAGGTTTAGGCAATGTGACAAAAAGATAGCAAATTTGATCCAAATTGTCATTTGGTAAAGACTTTTATATAATGTGACAAAAAGATGGCAAATTTGATCAAAATTGTCAGTTGGTATAGACTCTTACATTTACATTTATAATTATTTAAAAGAGATGGTTAGAGTCAGTCAGATACTGCAATAACTACAGCAGTTGGACATGACCCAATACTATATTCTTAGATTCTCCTGCAATATAATGAGTCAGGGAAGGGGATACAAAGGAGAGGGAATTATGGGGCAGCAGTGGGCAGTGGTGGGAAGCAGGGGTAAGGAGCCCTGGATCTTACAATATTGAAAATGATGATTAAGGCTTGTCAATTTGACGAGGTGATGAGTTTAGACTTGTTCATTTAACAAGGTGACGAGTTTAAACTTGTCGTTTTTGGCACCTTCAAACGACAAGGCTTAACCTGTCAATTTGACAAGACTATATTTGAGGAGTCTCGGTTTTCAGTGTATTTACATTGGGTACCTCCAGTGGTTCCTCTCCCTCCTCTGGCCGCCGTAAGCGCCCCCTCCCGGCGTCCCCTGACGTCACTCTCCTCCCAAGTCCCCGGATGAAGGGATCAACCGGAAATAGACGCGCCCTCTGCCGGAAATGAGGCGAACCTCCGCTGCCGGTCGCGGCCTTCACCTTGGCTCCTCCACCTCCCTCCTTCTGAGCCCCAGCCACCCTGGTTCTTTGTATTTCCTCTTCTGGCCGCCGGGGGGGGGGGGGCAGTCTTTGGATGTAGAGCCTAACCCCTGCCCCTCCTATGATTTCTGACATCGTTATAACTTGATAGTTTTGATTTACTTGGAAACTCATAATTATAATCTTAAATTCAACCCCATTTGGAAAATAAAGCTGTGCAGTAACTTACCATTAGAACATTTCTATTCCAAAAACAGATTTAGCAACAATCAAAGTAAATTGATGCATTTACATTTTAATTGTCTAATACGGGATAGTAACTAGAGCTCATAAACTTCAACAGTATTGACATTGGTAAAAGTGCAAGAACTATATGGAGTAATTATGCCAGTATCTCAACTTCCAATACCTTGTGGGTGGCACCTATAATATTGTTAATTCCGCAATACTTTCAGGGACGGGTCCAGACATTTCCCTATTGAAAAAAAAAATCCGCTGGAACTCCAGATCCGAGAATTTTACATTAAAAATATCTAAATTTGCCCGAAATTAGGGGAGGGGGGATCCGTGCCTGACTTTACAGGGGCGGATCCAGAGTCAGTCATATAGGTGGGGATCCACCCCCCCTCGCTACTATATAGGAAGTGAAAATAAAAAAAACATCAGATTTGTACATATTCACAAATGAGGATTAATCTTTTAAAGAATTCCACTCGGTCTAATAGGGGAAACCGCCTCTCTCTCTCCCCCCAACCCTGGATCCGCCACTGCTTTATAAACTAGGCCTACGTCCGTGGAGTCTGTGGCATCCATCCAGTGCCATATAGTCTTTACCTCCTCTCCACCTTTAAGTCCCTCTTATCATCCCCACTCTTCTTTCTCCATCCACCTCCGGCACCCAGTGTTTAATATCCTTTCGGTACCGCTTTGCCATCCTTCCCCAACCCCCTATCCCCGTCCTCTTCTCTCCCTCCTACTCCTTCGGTCCTCCCTCTCCCTTTCTTCTCTCCCACTTCTACTCTTGGCACAACGGTAGCAGGCACGGATCCAGAAATTTAGAAAAAAGGTTGGGGGAGAGGCATCCTAATATGAAAGGTTTAGGCGCCCATTCAGAGGCTAGACTTTTACATTTAAAAATCCAAACTGTGAAACAATAATATGAGGGGGGGGGGGGGGCGTTAAAGCTCTGTAGGGGGGTTCCGAGGCTCCACAAGTGGAACTCCTGCCTTTATTTTCAATAATTTGAACTTGAAAAGGGGGGTGACGGGCGGTTAAAAGTGGAACTTTTCAATATTTTCTTACTATTTTTTACGGTTATCCCATAAATTGTTGGAGGGAAAGGTGGAACTTTTGGAAAAAAAGATCCTCCACTTCCACAACCATGCCTACATCAACTTGCATATTTTTGTGAGGTGTTTTGACGATTCTCTTCCCTATATAGCTAGCTACTTTAGACATACCCTACTTTATAATCAGGCAGGCTAGAAATCAAATTGCTAGCAGCTTCTTATGCAGAATGCCGGTGCTTGCATGTGAGACGAAAATTGAGATGCTGTTAAACTTTTCAAAAATTCAAATCACGTTTTAGACTTGTCTGGAGAAACATATCTCACTTATGTCCGCTACAGCAATGACGTAGAGTAAAACATACCAGCCATGAAACATACATTGGACAGAACATCTTATATACATGAATTTAATGTTTGACCAATCACGTCAATTTAGACGTGAAAGAGGGCAGCTATAGGAAAATAGATATGTTGTTTTCTTGCACATTTCGGCCATTTCAGAATTTGATAAGGACATATATAGGAAAATGAATGGTGTAAATTGGCGAGGACTAAATTTGAGCTTGTCTCTGGTCATAAAAACTCCAATATACAACCAATATGAAAGAGTGCCCTCAATAGACAGCTATACCGTATACGACCTGAGACCGAGTCCATGAATAGTTTGCACTGCGCATGCCCGATAAAGCCGGCCTTCCGGTGGTTCCCCCACAGGCGGTATACATTTGTCCTTTGATATCAGGCGGCGGGTTGGCGTTTCGCTGGTGCTTTCCGTCCGTGTGATCCCCTGCCACTATCTCTGAGCCCCAGCCGGCAACTAGCGCCGCACGTATCGATAGAGGCGGCGTCCCCTAATACCTGCTCATAAGGTCAAAGGTCAAAGGTCACTAGGTCAATCCTGACACGTGCTCGATATCCGAAGTCACCCCCGACATGTCTGTCATATAAATATGGAAAGCTAGTATATTTAAGCCCCATGCCAACTAGGCGACGGTGACACAGTCGGCCAAAGAGTCGGCACAAAAATCGGCCAATTCCTATGATCGCCAGTTGGGTATACACCATATTGAAACGTGTATGTTTGATCTGAATCGTCACTAAAGGATACTAAAACCAGCTGATTTCAGGGGTAGAATCGGCCAATTTTTAACACAGATCGGTCAGCCGACTTGGTTAAAATCACCTAGTGGGTATGGAGCTAAAGGGTCATGGTTGGTATACCTAGAAGCAGCGACCGAACCTTTTGACAGGCTTATATTATAGCGGGGGAACTCGTGGGGTTTTAAAATCGGGAACGAACGGGTCAGGGATACTATTCGAGTACGTTTTCTTTGATGAATTTTGTACTATAAAGAGAAATGGAAAACTATTTGCCCTTGGTTGGTTGATGGTTTGAGCTACCATTAATTGGCGGATCAAGGATTTTGAAAAGGGGGGAGGGGGGCGCTATTGGAAAAGTATTCCTGAATGACATTTTTGCAGAAATAAAAATGTCCAAAGTGGCAACACAAAAAAAGTAGGGGGTGCTTGTCCCCCGCGCTCTAAATTTGGAGGCCATGCTCTTACACTTTTACCAGGGTAGTTGTTCCTTTTTTCTTTTTATTATCAAGTATGAAGTTTACCAAGTATAGCAGACAGACTAACTGAAAATGGGCATAGAAAATGCCCTTTACATTTCAACTTGCCTTGGACGAGCTTGAAGATGCAGCAGTGTTTTGCAGCGTCACTTGTTTTTAGCTACCATTTGCTGGGGTCAAAAAGCTTCCGAAAATGATATCCTTGTTGGAAAAATTACGCTTTTCATCAGGTGTATAGGGCAAACTCGTACCAACCTGAACCAACAATACGTACTAAACGTGGGTCTGATTGGCCCAGAGATAACTACAACAATCACTGCCAGCGTCAGTAGCCATGTCCTGAACGTCTGACCCCCTACTCCTGATTTTACAGCCTGGTCTGTTATTATGGCTAATGTTAAGGCTCACTGTCCATTGATAAGGTAGGGGGTATGAAGACACTGCCCAGAGAAGGAGGCTACCCGTACCCAGATATGTGGCTTCAGTGACAAACAGAAAAGTTAAGTTGCTGGAACAAGACTGAAAACATCTCTCTAATCCAGAGCCTGAGGAGCGCCAAAGGTAATGTCCATTAAGACAATAACTGTCATAAAGGAAAAATAATCACAGGGAACTGTAGGCACTATTGGAGAGGACCACTTTAGAGAGTCTTATTGCTATTATGATTGTCTGGCAACACTGTGTATGTTTATAACTCAGTCTCCTGTTTCTATGGACAGCTTGCGGAGCGTCCTTTTGGTTGTATAAGGCTGGGGCCAAGGGGGTCTCTGCTATAGACAATTACTTACATCAACCTTGGCCCTTCTGTACTGATAGACCTCTTCAGTCGTCATAGCTTTTTACTAAAGTACTATAGACTCCCTTTCCAATAGATTTCCACCACTGAAAGTTAGGTGAGTCTATATATATATATTAAATTCACTTTGGGTTGCCCCTGGTTTTCGATTATATTACAATGAGTATAAATTGTAGTACATAAAAATTCGGCACCGGCCAAACATACACCACACGACACAACATCAACTGCAACAGCAACATCATCTACTGTATCACCTGCAAAGAATGCCAGAAACAGTATGTAGGCCAAACAAAAAACAGCTTGAAAGAATGTATCCAGAAACACTTCTATCAGATAGCCCACTCCCGGGAGAGTACAGAAGTGTCTCGACACTTCAACCAACCAAACCACCACGGATTATCCGACGTGGAAATCCACATACTGGATTTCAACCACATGGGACCGAACAACGAGAACTCAGCAGACCTGAGATTAAAGAAAGAGCTTGACTGGATACACAGAATAAGAAGCCAGATCCCGCTAGGACTCAACTCCATCGATAACGGTTACTGAACAGGCGGTGTCTGGAGTACTTCCATTTTGCATTTCTAAAACAATACTTTAAGTATCACATTTCACTCAGAAGTCCTCCATACACCCGCTACAGTCATAACCCATTACGAGAAGAGAACGAATATCTCACCAACCAGGTATCAAGTTCCATCCTTGAATCTACGACCACTCCTGCCTAATGACAGGTAACGTTCCTAAGATTCCAGGCCTGATGAGGTATTTACCGAAACCGTGCCCCATCTGAGTGCTCGATCAAAAAATGACAGCCCTGTTTGGACTGCATAGGACAATCGAGGGAGCACAACATATGTACAAAAAACATACTAAATGACTGTGGACCCTGATTGCTAACACAGGACTGGTGATAGGCGATATAGCCCCGGCTTGTACGCTTCAAGTGCCCCAGCAGCGTGGCCCTTGCCACCTCTCGGTCCTCTAGGAAGTTTGGGGACTTCGGCTCAACTTGTCACCAGCACCTACACACCCCCTGAACACTAAAATAACCACCCACAACTCGACAGAAATAGGCCAATCAGGAAGCCTGTTACATATCAGGTCCAACAAACAGCCAATCAGAGTCAGGGGACCACCAGGTTGACGAGGCCTATATATACAGGGCTACATGTGTCAGTTACACATTCACGGTTGCCGCTCGAGAGGGTACAGAAGTGTATCGTTCCTGCATGGAAATGTGCCCAGATGGTCAATAGGATTATTGTGAAAGAACTCCTAATCAGGTGTACATAGCCTGTATGAAAAAGAAATCTTAAAGGTAAAATTCTACTAGTTAGTGACCTTCTGTGACTGGGAGAATTGTCTACATCGTCGTCGCCAGGCAAACAGAACATCAAGCAATTTTGATATTTTTCCAGCAATTTTTTTAATAATTTTCCTAGCAATCCTGTCGTCCTTCGCCGGTCACCCAAAATCACACCATACCCCTAGGAATCACCCGACAATCCACTGTCACCCATCAACTTCACAGCCGTCAATCGCCCATTTCCACTAAAGTCGCCTAGTAGGTATGAGGCTGAAGTGTGTATGCACCAATGAGGGGAAGTCCGAACATTTTAAAAATGTGCATAGCTTTCTGTTCAAACTTAATGCATATCGAATAAAGCCTTAGCGTACTGAGAAGTGTGAAATGATTTATTACATGTTAAAATGTATGAAAGGAAGTCTCCATTTCCTACCGACCTACAAACAGGTTTATAAGTTGGAATTGCTTTGTTCTCAATAGCAGAATGGTCCCTCAGACATACCAAACAAAGAAATAAATGTGTGCAAAACATATTATATCTCAATTGTGACAGCAGCACCTAGCCATCTAAAAAGCACTATTGTTATACGATAGCTTTGTTCGATGGAAAAAAAGTGCCTACATTATAACTTGGTACCTCATACATGCCGAACAATGAAATAACTGTGTGCAAAACATTTTAGGCCTATTGCCCCATTTATCGTCATCGTAATAACACATAAATTGTAACACTATCACCCAGCCATATAAAAATCTCTATTGTAACACAATAGACTCATTCGATGGAGAAAAAAAGTGCCTAGATCATAATTTAATGCAACTTGAAATTTTAATTGATATATAAACCTTAAGCTTTAAATCTCTTCTGCCCTATGCTGTATCAGCTTGTTTAACCAATAATTCCACGGTTGGTCACTTCAATCCCAGCCCTCCTGTTATCGATGTCCAGGTCCACTCGGTGACCCCCCTGTCTGCCCACCGTCCATCAGGCCGCCAGCCAATGGTCATTCCCTTAGCCAGAGGGGGCTTTGTTTGAGGGGAAACGCCAAGCCTTGGACTGACCCCCTCAGCGACCGACAGGCCCCAGATGACAGGCTGACAAATAGGGATAGGGACGGGGTCTGTTATCTGACTATGAGGGTATGTGTGGGGTAGGGTTGGGGACGGGGTCTGTTATCTGACTATGAGGGGGCGTGTGGGGTAGGGGTGGGGATGGGGTCTGTTATCTGACTATGAGGGTGTGTGTGGGGTAGTGGTGGGGGCTGGGTCTGTTATCTGACTATGAGGGTGTGTGTAGGGTAGTGGTGGGGACGGGGTCTGTTATCTGACTATGAGGGTGTGTGTGGGGTAGTGGTGGGGACTGGGTCTGTTATCTGACTATGAGGGGGTGTGTGGGGTAGGGGTAGGGACGGGATCTGTTATCTGACTATGAGGGTGTGTGTGGGGTAGGGATTGGGATGGGATCTGTTCTCTGACTATGAGGGGGCGTGTGGGGTAGTGGTGGGGACGGGGTCTGTTATATGACTATGAGGGGGTGTGGGGTGAGGACAGGGTCTGTTATCTGACTATGAGGGTGTGTGTGGGGTAGGGGTGGGGACGGGGTCTGTTTTCTGACTCTGAGGGGGTGTGTGGGGTAGGGGTGGGGACGGGGTCCGTTATCTGACTATGAGGGGGTGTGTGGGGTAGGGGTGGGGACGGGGTCTGCTATCTGACTATGAGGGGGTGTGTGGGGTAGGGACGGGGTCTGTTATCTGACTATTAGGGGGTGTGTGGGGTTGGGGTGGGGACGGGGTCTGTTATCTGACTATGAGGGGGTGTATGGGGGAGGGACGGGGTCTGTTATCTGACTATTAGGGGGCGTGTGGGGTAGGGGTGGGGACGGGGTCTGTTTTCTGACTCTGAGGGGGTGTGTGGGGCAGGGGTGGGGACGGGGTCTGTTATCTGACTATGAGGGGGTGTGTGGGTTAGGGGTGGGGACTGGGTCTGTTATATAACTATGAGGGGGTGTGTGGGGTAGGGGTTGGGATGGGGTCTGTTATCTGACTATGAGGGGGTGTGGGGTGAGGACAGGGTCTGTTATCTGACTATGAGGGTGTGTGTGAGGTAGGAGTGAGGACGGGGTCTGTTATCTGACTATGAGGGTGTGTGTGTGGGGTAGGGGCGGGGACGGGGACGGGGTTTGTTCTTTCACTATAAGGGCCATACATGTGGAGCAGGGGCAGGGTCCTGAATTTAGGTTTAGTTATTTTGTCCCTTCGTATTTGTTTATTTGATCACAGAAGGTAAGAATGAGATGTCAATTGTCCTTGCCTGCCACCATTGGTGCTTCTATGGGTGAAGAAGGGGAGCTAGGTTGAGTAGGTTGGTGATGATGAAGGTACCGCTTATGGGTATTTCACTATAGACCTACCTAGATCAGATCATGTGATAAGATTTATTGGTGTGAGAAGGATGGAGTTCAAAGGGGAAGGAGATCCAATAGACACCAAAGGAAGCAGGGACATAACAAGCACATTTTGTGACCATACGTTTGTGGTCAGTCTGTTACTTGTCCAACTTTCACTTAACAGTAACATCTCTTAACGTCAGGTTGAGACTCTCGAAGACAGAGCGTTATAATTACATTATAATCTGGTTAATTTGAGACCTTACCAATATAGAATGTTATAATAACATTATCTTTATGTGAAAAAACATAACATGAATATTATAATAACATCATAGTGCAATGTCACAATGTTAGGTTCTAAAGACATTATTGGGTGCCACCAAAATTAGGTAACAAGAACCAAACCAAAACCAAGTTTACTGCAGCATTATAATAACGTAACACTCTTGCCTTTGTGCAGCCCAGGGAATTGAACCTGGGGTTTTACTGTACAGGAGCACCGCATGCCACACACTGGACCACCGGTCCCCCCAGTGCAGGATGGATCTGTCAGAGAGTCAGTGCCCTGACACCTGCTTCTCTTCATCCTTCCCTCCGCCCCTGTGACCCACTCGGGATAGACATGCCTTAAGGCCCTTAGAGCTCACATGCAAAGAATTGTTTTCAAATTTTGGATGACCTATTCTACTATTCTATTAACATATATCTTCAGGTAGAACACAGTCCTTATTGTTCTAAGTGCGAAGCCAGTCTCACACTCTAAGTGCGAATTTACTGGAGGCAAGCTTGTATGACATGGTGACGTCACGTGAGGCATTAACTCACCACTGTAACCAAATATGGAACGTGTGGTACTAAAAATTGTGCCTCAAATTATTAAGATTAAATAATTTAAGGCACATGAAATTTTCATAATTTCAGATTGTAGGGTAGGGTGGGGCAAGACGCCCAGGTGGGGTAAAACGCCCACCCCATCTAACTTTGCATAATGTACTATTATAATAAAAGTAAAATTGAAAATTAACTTCATAGGGTTATATTACTTTATAGATATTATATTTGAATGGATATATACATGATTAAAAGAATTATGAACATTTTTATTTTTCAGGCCCTTACACAGTTAATTTTTGGCTTTATGAATTTATTTCCTAAATTTTCAGGGTCGTCTCACGCTGAAAAATTGCATGTATTCAGAAAGTAACACCCTTGCTGATTGTAAGGGGATATATAAAGATGCTATACACACATTTTCTTACAAGTCTTATACATTTCTAAATTGTGGGGCAAAAGGCCCACCCCAAAAATGGGCAAAATGGGGCAAGCTGCCCATGGGCCTTTTGCCCCACACGTGGGCTTTTTGCCCCATATGGGCCTTTTGCCCCTCTTAGGATATATAGTATTTTTATGTGGGCCTTTTGCCCCACACCCCCTGGGCATCTTACCCCACACCCCTGGGCATCTTACCCCACACACCCTAGGGGTGGGGCAAAAGGCCCACTTTTTAAAAATTTGCTTTTATCTTAACCCTATTCAAGTAAATTCAATCATTTTTGTGTTATTTGACGAAGAGAAACTAGTTTTATGATTCTATTTCTTTTCGTTTTTGATCCTACAATTTACAACAGAAATATGAGAATACTTTCTTAAGGTGGGCGTCTTGCCCCACCCTACCCTACAGTATACATTTGTGTCCTTCAATTATGAAAATTCAATGTGCCTCAAATTATTTAATTTATATAATTATTTAATTTAAATAATTTGAGGCGCATGAAATTTTCACAATTGAAGGACACAAATGTATACTTTACAATCTGAAATTTTAAAATAATATTCAAAGCAGTAGTAACAGCAATATATGTGACCCGTTTTGGCGAATTGAGTCGGATGTCGCACGGGGTCCATTTTTAGAGACCCATCCCATCAGAAAATTCAGATTCTTAGCTTTAAAATGAGTAGTAACAGCCGACATCCGACTCGTTGCGACTTCTGACCTGATTCGCCAAAACGGGTCACATATGATAGGGAGTCAGGTAGGCCTAATGCCTTTCTTGACATCACATTCACGGGCAATCGTTTACGTTGACTGGGATGTAATTTAAAGCTGACTTTCTAAAACAATGTTAATTGTATAAAAGTAACTTATTATGATGATAACAATTTCATTTTCGCTTCTTATTTAACCATGGGCTGAAGCGAGGGGCACCTGTATCAGTGGAAATGTGCGTTTAATAAACATTGTGTGAATTACTGTAACAAAACACATGCAATTTCTTTTTAAATCAAGCAGGGATGACCCATTTCTTAAGTGAACTGCACAGAAAGGATAAATTACGTCAGTGACAAAGTAAACAAATGGATATCAGATTCTGTCCAGACTACATTTTCCCACATTTCCTGTACAACGGTTTGCAAACAAAAATCGGTTATTGCGTGCAAAAGAACGTCTTCGCTGGATTATGTGTTGCTACAATATTGTTTTCTATTAAATCAATTTGTGTGTTGTTCACTATGGGGTATCGTTCCTGCATGTCTGGAAGTGTCCTAGAGTTTCCAAATCAAACATTAATGTTATTTGTACTATTTTATCAGTAATTTCGTGCCACTTGAAAAGACTACCTATAGACCCCTCCTTGATTTACTAGAAAGTTTCCTTTTAACTAAGAGTATTTCTATGTAGTTTCTCCTATTTTGATGAGTCTAAGCTTTATAGTTTCATATTAATATTGTGTCAGGGTATGATAAGAATACAACCAACTGTGGGGATCCTCATTTGGTTTTCAACACTCAGTATGTCAGGGATATTGACTGAGATTTGCTTGGCCCTGTACCGATTTGAATCCTGAGCTCAGGCTGAAATCCCTGAAGTACCTTGGATTTATAATCCATCTCGGACCACTTACCCAATTGGTATATGATTATTATATTTGTCAGCATGTACCCATTATATCTGTATTACACCTACTGAAGATAGGCGTGCAGTGTTGTGATGTGGTTAGCAAGAAAGGCTTGTATGGGGGCGGCCTGGGTTCTGGCTGCTGCACCCCTCTCCTCTGCTTGTCCCCCAGTGTAGTGACTGAGTTATCAAAGGTCTTATGCCCCATACCCACTAGGCGATTTTACCATCAACCGGCGATGGGTCGTCGTCTTTGCTCAAAATTGTCGTCGTCTTTGCTCAAAATTGCCTGATATTACTGTCACCCGGCGACGCTAACGCCCATTCTGACGGTCGCCCGTCGCCCAGCAACGGTAAAATCGCTGAGTGGGTATGGGGCTTTAGGGCAACTGGCTGTTATGTGTATGGGCCTGTCTATGGGACCATGCACATTAAAGAACACCTACCTTGATAAAATGTGTAGGGCTATGGTCCCTACCTGCTCATAGATCTGATCACCATTGCCACCCTGGATATGGCCCTGTCAGTTAATTAGGGCATAAAGCAACCAATAAACAGCCAACCAAGCCAATGAAGATTGCCAGACAATTACTAACAGTAAGAAGTAATGACAACTCCTGCGTACCAAATCCTCACCAGTCTTGGGACACAATATGTGGACCAAAAATAGCCTGATGAACAACACGCCAGACAGTCGCAACATCTTTAGTGACATTTGTGAGAGGTGGTTATTACAATTTTGTCCATGTCTGGTCAGAGTAAAAACAGATATCAGCCTATTGCATGATTTACATCAAGAGGACGGTCGTCTTTCTGGACAACACATCTCTTTTCTTTGCTATTTATTTTTCTGTATTGTTTTCCGTTTGGCGGACTGTCAATAATATTTTTGAAATGTATTATGACAAGCCCATCCCACATTGGATATATCCCAGGGTTGCTCAAGGGTCGGACAAAATTACCGAAAGAAACATCCTTATCTCCTATAGATTTGGGATCGCTCAAATAATCAAAATTTATGTTATCACTAAGTATTGAAAAAAACATTATGAGTCCTTAGATTTTAACATGGTTCATTTTGTTTTACCCTTCTAGGAAGTAATTGCTACATAATTTCATGGTAAAATCTGAAGTCGATATATATACTTGGATCATGTGCGTAATGCATACAACAATCATAGTCCAAAAAACGGAATATCTATTGCCTTTGGACCCTTATGACCAGGATCTTTTCTGAGCGATTCTAAACATTCATAAACCTTATTTCCTTTCTTTCTTTCTTATTTTGTTCAGATATTCGTAACCTTTACATAACCTCAATGTTGGTAGGTCCTAATTTACATAAATACACCTTATAACATAAATTATCCTTACTCAGCACAGACAAAACTGACCAGTGGTTAACCCTTCAAGAATATCACCGGGGACAATGAGCAAGTCTAGGCCTCCTGTGTTGTCACTGGGGGGCTTTAAGCAGGAATCCCGGGGGATTCCCCTATTTAAAGTCAGGTGTCTCCCTCTCTCCCTGGAGGGCTTCCCCACCCCCGCCTGCACTACTGATCCCCCACCCACACCCAACCTACCAGCGCCGTCCCTGCTCACGGAATCCCTCACTAAATTGCTGGTCTTTAAAAGCTGAAGTGTGCTTAGTTTTCGTAAGGGGAGGGCACTCTCATTCTCCATCTCGCCATGTGTGTTCTGTCACTAGTGGGTGGTCTATAGGAATCCCTCATCCTATAGGACCTATAATCCATCTCTTGAATGTTGACTTGCCTCCATTAGGACCTATACTCTGTCACTTGAATGTTGACCCAGGCTAGAGGGAGTAACTACAGCATAACGTAAATCTTTCTTTTTATTTTGATGAGAGACTCTCATTATCTTTCTGCACTATCATTTCCGACAGCCAGAGAGGAGAAGGATTCGAATTGTCTGACCTAAAACCTTCTTGTCAATTGAATTGATCTTAACAATTTGGTTTTAGGTTTTAACTCAGTCCCCCTATACTTGTTATTATCTTTATTGTTTATTATATCATTCTATGTAATTTGACTTTGTATTTGTAATATACATAATAAATAATCCTATTTGATAATTGTTGATAATATTTAATAATAATCGTCTTAACACCCCCTGGCTACCTAGTCTTTATTCTAGGTGTGAACACTCACCACTAGTCCCTCTCAACACCACCTGGCCGCACACTCTTTCTTGTAGATGTTACCCCTCACCTTCAGGTACTCTCAACACACAGGGCCCAATATTAACCGCATGCCAAGGGTAGACAGATATAAAGGTGGGGTATCTAGATTTTATCTCACACCTGCCCAACGGGCAGCAAAGTTGAGTCGTGATACTTGTATATGTGGAAAGAAATACGATCACAATTCAGATATATGAATTGTCTGCTGAATGAAGGAAGACTCTTAATTTGGGACATTAAATTTTGTCTGTTTTATCCGCCTAAGTTTTCCGCGTAAGAGCCATGACTTCTTAACTAAAAAACTTGTAAGTATGTACAATTGGGAATTACAATCCTTCATAAAACAACAACATATCTTTTGGCATAAGAACATTAAGTCATCGGTTCATGGAACTCCAACTGACAACCTTCATGCGCAGGTAAAACTATACATTTATAGACCAGGTCACACTGCACTGAAACAAAAATAAAAGGTGTATCCTGAGGTAACACGCCATGAGGGGGGAATCCCAAGGTCAGAACGAGACAAGGGGTTCCCCAGGGATTGGGGCATTGTGGGTAGACAAAGAGTCTACTGAAGGGGAGGGTCTTAAAACAGGGATTGACAGGGAAGAAGGGCTGAGGAAGACACGCCATGCTTTGATATTGTACACCCTGTTAGTCTGTATAATGTAATTTGTAGGCGTTCACAGAATGAGGCCAATACTCTTATAAGTCTACCAGAGTCGATCTAAACCCTTAAATCAAAGTGGGTGGCAGCATAACCATAGCTATCTATCATATAGATAACCTGGTTCATGTTGCAACCTATATAAACTATCTATAAACAATATTTATCATGGTTAGGGGCATATGATTATTGATATAATATATATATATATAATTTAGAATATATCTGTAGTACAAGCCTGTAGCCAGGGGGGGGGGTGACGTGGGGTACGCGTCACCCCCCCCCCCCCCCCACCTCCCCCAAGCTGGGCCAGGTCCACTTTTGTAACCCCTCCCATACCAAGGAGACTACAGGGGAAGGAGGTGTAACTCGGTATATCTGAGAGATTCAGTGCGCCTTATCTGTGTTAATTAATGTTACCAATGGGCCCACATCAGACCGCCCTGCTGACGATCCCACCCCGTGGAGGGTGACTGGACCAATGTCCTGATGGTACTTTGGAAAACAGAGTGGGATTAGGTGAGGCCCCTTTAATAGCAAGAGTTTTCTTGAATAAGATGAAAAATTATTAATGTAAATAATTTCAGACTTTTCCATTATAGCCATACATACTGAGTATCAATGCTTGAAGCATTCAGACCTCTACTATCTCAAGAAAAAGTATCCCATCCTGACATAACATTAACAAATTATGGCATGTAGAATAAACTGCTATCTCAACCTTCCTTAGGTATAGCTGTCATAAAATATGATTAGATCATGGCAGTCATACCTAACCTAGACCATTAAATTGAGAAATATCTCAGTTATACACTGATATCATTTTTAAAATACTGCCATTTTCGGATCATATTTTTAGAAATAAAAAAACCTTTGGGTGTTAACTCTTAACCGTATAATACAAGTAGTCTATTGTCATAAAACTGGACTCTTTCCCCAGCTCCCTTTGTAATATGACGGTTCCCTCCCAGACCACTGTCTTACCCCATGCAGAGGTGTGAACCATCAAGACGACCCCCGGACATAACCCTTTCCCTAGTACTATCTCCTTATATATATATATATATATATATATATATATATATATATATAATATATATATATATATAATATTATATAGCAAAACTTTGTACGTTTTATAATAGTGTCTTTGCTCTATTGCTTATAAAGTCAGCAAGTTGTGGAAATACTATAATTCAGCTATCTGTCGTGAGTAGATACTGGTTAGTGTCTCTTAGAGCCCTCCACCCACTAAGCATCAACTCATTTCTGCTCCAGAGCCCCGGGCCCCGCCCCCGCCTTCCTGGAAGGCCCACCCTCATCTCCAACCCCAGGAACATGTATAATGCATGAGTGACCTGGTTTCTGGTCTGACAGTGAAGTCACGTGGTTGGTTTTTCAACCTACGTCAACTCATTGATGGATACATGGGGAGCCCGAGAGTTGTGGGCGTGCGGCCCAACCTTTTCCCTGGAATCTTTTATCTAAACGTAGAATGCAGCCCAAACTTAACATTAACTTAGGCTTTAACGTTGGTTTCTATGGGAAACAGGCCGAAATGTAAAGCTATATTTTACAAATATTTTTCTTTTTTTCTTTTTTATTTCGCAAAAAAACACTAAGACAATTCTCAATGCTAAGCGCTGATTTTCAGAATTATACACTGGTTTCTATCAAAGGTTAAATATGACTGTAACATTAGTAGCAACAAGTGTTTAACAATATAAAAATTAATATATAAGAACTATATTAGGAGCGAATTGTCAACTGAATTGCTTTGGTTAATTTTGTTTCATGCAATTCTCTTCAGGGAACAAGTACGGAGGCAATATAGAAAATATTTCATTGTAAACTTTAATGTTGCGGTAAACTAGGATGGGCTTATTACCATTTGGACAATTCTCTCTGAAACAATTAGCCTTTAAAACACATTGCCACGGGACAATGTCTCTTGAGGACAAATACCACATAGAAAGAACTACCGAAAAATCCACCCATTTGTAGGACAAGTACTCCTACAGCTCGGCCAACTAGCTGCATAGGACAACTTACTTCACTCTTTTCCAGTCCTCATTCAAATGGTGTTCCATTCTAGCAGAATTCCGTCAGAAGTCTATCCAAAAATGCCAATCTTTTGGAAAATATATAATATTGTTAGAAATCAGTAGCTGGCCAACCCTAATTCAACCAGAGATCCAAGTATCGCTCAGTGGGTTCTCAGATATTTTCCGCGTGAGTTGCTGTTTTCTAATAATTTATATTTCTGGTTGAATCACTTGATGGGAAAACATTGTTCTAGTCACTTTCTAACAGGTCTGGTCATTCTCTACTAGTTCTGTTTTAATGACCAGGGTCCTATTTGAATCGCTCAACGGGTACTCCCTTTACACTGTATAGATTTCAGATCATCCCCCATCCACAACCTTTTGAGTCTTCACGGGGAAATAAGACCAGAGGCTTCAATGGCTTCCGTGCCTTGACTTAGTTTCTGGGTATTCAACATGTTGTATCTACAGTCAATTCCATTGTTTGGTCTCAATAATGAATGACTGTTGTTGATAGGGCCAGTTGTGAGGACTGGAACGTCTCCATATCCTCGCTCATTTGAACTTGCATGAGCATACCAAAGTCATGACAAGTACACATGCACCTCTTATAGGCTTGAATTACAAAGGGTTTACAAATGTGACCTACATTATGACCTGCCCTAATTTCCTTTGTTGTTGTCAATTTGGCATGCCCAAAGGTTGTATGGATATAGGATGGGAGTACATTTAGACTCAGAACTTTAACTTTTAGAGCTTTTTGTTTCCTCCAGAACAGTTATCTAAGTGATACATGTCCTTACTGATAGGGTTGAAATATGACCATCCCACATTGGGTTTATCTGAGGGTTGAACAGTGGTCAGACAAAATTACAACATAAGTCTTCCTTGTCTCCTAGAATTGGAGTTATTGAAATAAGCAACAATTATATTTTCCTACATCCTAAAATGTTGCTAAAAGATTATGACTTCTTAAATGTTATCAATTGACAGATTTTCTGGTTTGCCAGCCAATCAAAATGCTGTATTTCAGGGCAAAATAAGGTCAGACATCATAGGCTGGGCTGACAGGCTTTAATTTTAGGAGCAATTTTTTAACCAAATTGCTTTGGTTAATTTTCTATTATGCATCACTACTATATGTAATAATCATATATAGGCAGACTATAATGCAAAGTCAATGAATTAAGAGGAGTCATTGCCATTAACTGTACATCGCCTCAGTTTTATGAAACAAACATTTTTGATATAAGCTTTACCATACATTAATTGAAACAAATTACAAACAACATTCTCCCTGACACAAATAATGACCTTCCTCTGTGGTGTTTCCCACGTCCATGGTTTTGCCAAGCTCAGTTTCTTCCATTTGCCAGTAACAAAACAATGGTGTCTTAATTATTCACTTAGTGTGTTTGTTTTATAAGTAGGCCTACAGGGATACTAATGGGAGCCGTGGTACATCTAAATGGTGTTTTTAGTGAAAGGGGAAAGAAAGGAGAGATGGCTTGTGTATGGGAGCCCAAAGGCTAAGTCCTGAAGTATAGCTCCTTCTTCTTCTGCGTCTGGTTAGGTGTTAGCTTTTTTATGTTTATGGTTATGCATTTGCTTTTCAGGGATGTCTGATCTTCCAGACTTTACAACATTGTAAGTCATCTGATGAACATTTTATGTATCAGAGTATCAAATTTTATGGTTATACAAATTAAAGGACGAAAAAGCTGTATTCACGTTTTCTCATTTGAAACCATGCAGATGGTGTTTTAAAATAGAAATAGAAAATGCAAGGTAGAAGTGGGCCCAACCCCTATTGAAAATCGGCTAGCTGTTTAGGCACAGTAAGCCCATCCCACAGTGGGTATGTCCCAGGGTGCAACAAGAAAATATTAAACTTAATTGTTGCCGTAATCTAGGATGGGCTTTTTGTATATAAGGATTACTGGAATACCTCTATCAAATAGGAGGATAACGTTTTGTGCCTCTAAGAGAAGGGTTTCTTGAATTGAGAGTAGGTACCGTTATTAATAATTATAACCTTTAATTGACACCATACAACTCAAGTGCCTTGACGGCATGTCTTAACAGAGCATATGGTGTGAACAAAACAGCGGCAGGAAATGAATTTACTTGAACTTTATTCCATTCAGCTGAAATGAGATCAGGTGAAAAGCAATAATTCAAAATTCTCACATCTATCTGTGATGAATACTTTACCAAATCAAGTCAAGAAATGTGAAATATTTACTTACAATAACTAAAAATAGATGAATATTAAACTTCAATCATGTTAATCTACACACAAAAGAAACATGCAATTCTACATTATATGAACAAGGGAAACCATCGGAAGGTAGATTTCTCTTATAAAGTCTGTCTTCCTGTACACATTCAATGTGAACCTCAGCCTAGGTGGGGATTTTAGTGGGCAGATGAATGCATCCCCGATTTGTACTTAGCCTACATGTTAACCCCACCCCAACTTTCAAAATTCCTGTACCTGGCCCTAGTGCCCCTTGTCTCAAGGGCGGATCCAAGGAGGGGTGTCTGGGGGTCCTGACCATCCCCCCTCCTTTTGAAGACTCCTGAACCACAAAAATAGAGGGGGAAATGCTGCGTATGTGCATGCAAACCCACATTGTTTTAGGGTTTAGCCTATACATTGACCTCCCCCCCACCCACCACCTTTCAAAAATCATGTATTGGACCCTGGTGGGGAGGGATCTGAAAATTTAGAAAATGTGCCTACTTACTAAATGGAAGTCCCCTTGTGAGGACTTCCAAGGCAAGCAGTGACGAAACAAGCACATTCTGGGACCATGCTTTTTAGGTTAGTCTGTAACCTGCCTTATTTTCATCTAACAATTTAGTTATTTTAGGCAAAGTTGAGATTTAATGAAAAAAATAGTTATAACAATATTATATTTTAGTCAAGTTTGGACCTTACTAACAAAGAACGTCATTATGTGAAAGAATATTACAAGAATGTCACAATAACATTACAGTGTGACATTGCAATGTTAGGTTTCAAAGACATTTTTTGGTGTCATCAACATAACGTAACAAGAACCAACGCAGTACTAAACAGAATGTTGCTGCAATGTTATAATAACGTCATATTCTTGCTTGGGTTGTGACACAGAGACACTTGTTAGACTGATTGCCACCAGTGCTCAGTCGCATAACCAAACTCTCCCAACAGCAAGATTTCTTGGAGGGTTTAGTTACGGGTCTTGCTACAGGGATATCCTTAATTTTTTAATGTGCCAATCCTCGCAACAGCAAAGGTTTTGTACACATTTGGAACACATTTAATTGACTGATAGATACATTTCCACCACTTTCCTTCTGTAATTCTTTTTAAGCTAAAGGACACACCTAGCATCTGGTGGAAACAGAATTTTAACATAATGATCCCTAAATGCAATTTAAAAAAAGGGTATGCCAACCCTCGCTGTCGTTAGGAAAGTTGGATTCACTCCCTGTTCATCAGGGATGGGTCTCGCTCTTTGTACCAACTCTCCCAACAGCGAGACCCGTTATGCGACGGACCACAGCGACAGTAGGTGTCAATAAATACCAGGCCCGACCACCTGTCTGTAATCGGTGGGCAGGGGGCGGCATGAAAGATGCAATGCACGAAATGAACATTGATCTAATTATTTTGTTGGCCGCCAGGATTGCAGGAAAGAAGGCCAACCGACACTGTCTACATTGATTTGCGTCGGCAGTGGAGAATATTGATTCCGTAAAGAAAACTATTCTTGGAAATTGTGCGTGGAATATAAAATAAAATGTCTGGGTGGATTGTTTTGTGCCAGATCTCAATATTTCTTTTCAGGTTGGAGTTAGATGCATGCCTAGCATAAAGATTGTGGCGTAGCAGAAAGGGAAATCTATTGATTGCTCATAATGTATGGAGTGAGTGATGTAGCTGTCATTTTTATAATACTTGGGATGAAATCTGTCAAAGAAGTAAAGTTAACCAGGCATTGGTTCCACTGCTGAACCTCATACAAACAGTACTCAGTATAAATGCATAGACCCTCTGCAAATGAAATAACATTCCTCAGAAACTAGTAATCTCTCCTATGGCTAGTTCGTTGGTTATTGGGGTTTTACACCGTATCAACATCTATGGTATATCACGCTGAGAATAAAGTTGTGACAATTCTGTCTGCTTGATGATCGTATCTCTGAGAAGGTAGAGACTGTAACCCTACACTTTTACCGAGGCAGGTGTTCTTTAATGTAAAGGCCTAGGGTCCCATAGGCAGGGCCCTACCTACAACAGCTGGTGGTCACCTAGAGACCTTTGATAATCCTGTCGTTGGCACAGTTTGACATGCAGAGGGGTATTGCAGCCGGCTCAGCCCAGAATTGAACCCCGGCCGCCCGCACTGCACACGGATGCTCTAACCACTTCACCAGCTCGCACGCCTCCTACCGTGATCACTTGATAATGTGAAAGGTCAATATTTCTGAAGGGTTAAAGATCTTTTGAGGTTCTGCATTTATATTATCTATTTGGGCATATGTTGCAAGTGGACAATAGACCATTTTGAGGAGAGATAGTCAGTGGTAGTGTACTGGCTCCCTAGATCAAAGGTCCCAGATTACAATTCCAGCCTGGTTTCTAAATAGATACTAACACATTTCTAAGGTATATTTATATATATGACCAGACATGTTTCATACATCTCACTCCTTGAGTGGTACACAACTCATCTAAAGGTATTGAGTGCCTAGGTATGTCCTCTATTCAAACGGCAGAACACTACCCCTAATTTGGTTCCAGCTGAATTGGAATTTTTACCCTGACATGCTAGGTATTACTAATAGCAATAACATTGAAATTGAATTATAAATCAAAGTAAAAATCAAAATCAAAATTGAACAATGATAAACGTGCAATAAATACTAAAAAGCGGAGGAAGGGTCAGGATCCCCTGAACACCCAATGGATCTACTCCTTCCGCTCCCTTATCTGCACAAACTCTATTCAGGAGAATGATGCAGCAGTCATTATTGTGCTTACCTATGTTGTAAGATTGTCATTTTCATACTTAGTGTGATTAATCTATCTGCACAGGGTCTATTAAGGAGAATGATGCAGCAGTCATCATCGTACATGTACTTACCTCTGTGGCAGGACTGTCATACTTGTACTTAGCGTAATTACCCTATCTCTATGGGGTCTATAAAGGAAAATGATGCATTAGTCATCATTGTGGTTAATCTCTGGTTGGATTACCCTATCTGCACAGGGTCTATAATGCAGAATGATGCAGCAGTGATCATTGTGGTTACCTCTCTGGTTGGATTGTTATTTTTGTACTTAGTGTGATGGATCTTTAAGATGAAATTTCAAACACCCGGGGAGATGCACTCGGAAAGATTGATGAGAGGGGAATGGTCTTGGGGCGGTTGGGGGTGAACGATCGGGGCTGGGGTAGTCAAGGTGGGACTGTTCACACATTGACATTCATAATAATAGTGCAGCCCTCAACAAAATTTAATATGCTTAGAACAAGCCTTTAAAATGATGGGTTGAGGTTTTACATAATTTATAAGAATGTTGCTCAATTACATCACAAGAAATTCGTTTATTTGACTTTGTAATAAAAAAGTATTAAAAGGGACTTTGGTAATTCAGGTGCAGATACAGGATTTTCCCTCCCCCCCCCCAAACAAGGTGGGGGGCAGCATATAGGCTAAGTATCAAAAGGTGTGCATTCACATGCAACATTTTCTCCTCTTTTTAGAGTTTGCCAGTCCACCAGAAAGGGGGGGGGGAGGGGGGTCAGGACCCCCTTGACCCCCCCCCCCCCCCCTTGATCTGCCCCTGTCACTTATCACACGGGTATCTTTGGACATAATAATGCAACTAGAAAACCAACCAACGACAGTCAATGGGTATTCAAAGGCCCCTCCTTCACAGACTTAAGGTGAATTATCTTCTGTTGATAGTTTGTCCTAGATGCTCAACATAACACTGTTATATATAGAAACAAGCTAGCTCCGCTTCTCCACCCTCCCCACACGAACCCGTCTGTGTCCAGTGGAGCACACACCACCGCGTCAGCATATGCACACTGGGGCCTGTCACCATGTGGAGCACTGTGTGCAGGGGCCAGGGTAGTGGTCACTGATGCTTTGGGGCTATTTCTAGCCTGAGTGACTCCCTCCCTCCAGGTGAGCGGTCCGCCACTCTGACCTAGTGAAATAAAGCTCACTTTTTCCTCTTTATTTCCATCTTGATAGGCAATAAAAAATTCTAAGGAAAACCTGGGACTGCTTATTGTTGAATTACACTATTGATTTAAACCTGAATATGATTTTATAGGCAGAGATAGGAGGCTCCATTTTAGCCTCAATCAGTCATGTCTTCATGTTAGGCAGTTTTGGCTGGTTTTAGGGACCACGGACAATCTGCCCCCCTGACCTCTGTGATTGGAATGACTCCAGGGTGGCAATCCAGGGAGAATTTACGAAATGCTTCGTATCTCAAATATACAAAGCAAATATTCTAAAAATTGTCAACCAGGGACAGCCCAAATTCGTAAATAATGCATTACAAATGCTTCGTAAATGCATTGTAGATGCTTTGTAAATGTATGGAACATATTTTGCAAAATTAAAAACATTAAAAAATTTAGTTTAGAGGTCATATATATTAATGTACACTCTGAAAATTAGTAAAATGATATGTTTCTATAATTTTGGAAGATTATTTTTGTATAATATTGACACTTTAGAATATACGATCACAATATTTGTGATCGTATATTTAAGCATTTACGACGCATTTTTTTGCTTTGTAAAATTTACGAATCATAAAAAATGCATCGTTTTTGCTTCGTAACTTTTCCTTGGTTGAAAAAAATGCTTCGAGTGGTGTTGTGTTGAAGAGTGCTCTCAGGCTTACAGTTCTTTCTATTAGGGAGAATAACCACGATCAATCCTGGTAGCACACATCACAAACAGGCACTGTTGGGGCTCCTGATGGAGGTCCCCATGTCATCCGTCAATATTAAGAAATAGCTAGGTTGCACTGTCAAATTTAAGAAAAGCCCATGTTCAATGTCACAAAGCTATGTCACCTGTTGATCCTAAGAAATGGCCCTGTTGCTGTGTTGAATTTAATAATTACCCCTGTCGTCTGTAACTAAGCTAAAGAGTGGCACTGTTGCCATGTCAAATTTGATAGTCTAGACCCACACTATAATCATTTGATTTCCTGCTTTATGTGATTTATTTCAGTTGATTTCTCCTTGACTGTAAAGCCTCACCATAAGGCCCTAATGTTACCTTATTACTCCACAGGGACACATCCTACCATTAGACACCTACAATTGTTTCTCAATTGCCTTTTATTGGTTTTAAACGATTCGCCAGAATCTCCCGACAAGCTGGTACTATTTCACTTTGAATCATGTATTGTTCCCAGATTCTAATGAGAAGTTATAGTCTGTTCCATGTAGGTTGAACTGTCAAGAGTCATATTATTTTGTTTTTTTGGTACTGTTTATTTCACAACTCGATACAATTTTGCAATTCTGCTAGTTTTCATTGTACACCAGAATAATGATTCATTTAGTAACATTCAATGTTATAGATGGCATGAGTTGGATATGCATAGAAAAATAAAGTTTCCAATGTTACCAAATGTACAGAAAAAGACCAAAAATACGTTTTGGATATAACCCAATCCATGTTAATATTAAACTAATTACATACATATTTAATTATGGTAACCTAATAGTTACTTTCTTTATCAAGTAATTTAAGTTGCTGTACCCTCTTAAACTCGTTGTAGTCCACAATACCTGTCTCAACATTTGGTAATGCATTCCAAAATTTGAGCCCTGACAAATGACACTTTTTTCCAAACAAGTGTCATCAATTCCATACTCCTTGAATATAACCTCATCATATTTCCTTAACACTCTGTTCTCCTTGTGAATATACCTTTATTTACCTCATCTCTTGTGCATATAATTCAAGATATGAGTTAGCCTTCAATTAGTTAAGTAACCAATATTGAAATCTTTATGTAAACAGTTACATTAGCTCTCTGGTTCCTACCTGTACAGATTCTCAAGCCCCTAGTCTGGAATTTTTGCAACTTATCATTGGTTTTACATGTAATACTATTCAGAAAAACATCACCTTAATCAAAATAAGAAACCAATCTTATGCTTTATTTGGCATGTTTTTCAAGAGTCAACCTATTATCCAGTTTTACTCCCGGATAACTATAATCAGTCACCTATTGCAGGGTCTGATTTCCTAAGATGATATTGTTCAGTTTACCCTTACCAAACATATGTTTGGTACCAAAGAGCACTATCTTGGTTTTCTTAATATTTTCCTGTCAACCTATTCATAATACACCATGTTTTCAACCTGTTTAAATTGTTCTGGACATTGTGATGAGCAACTGATTCTTCCTGACATGTTTAGTTCCTCTTGCTGCACAACCTTCTGTTCTGCCTCAGTTTCTGTCATCTAATTCTAATCCCATCATATTATAGTTTGTTCTATATGGTTGGGTTATAATCCCAAATTTGGTCTATTTTGAACAGGCTGTACATTTCTATCATATTACTAGTAACCCCCCCACTGGTGACTGTAATATAAGGAACAATGAGAGCAGAGCTGGCCATTAAAACTTGTATTTAATGACAGAACAATAGACCCACTTCTTTCTAAAGATAAAGTTCATTAAGTAAATAGAAGTTCATTTACTTCTATTTCAACGTCATAATCTGTCCTTATGTGTTGAGCATTCAATAGCTGAATGTCCGCCATTTCTAATCCCTGCACGGTCTGATCTGTTACATGACCTCCTGTAAATAGACCCAAACCTCCTGTAAATTGACCCAAAACTCCTCATAAATCTCATAATGGCACCTTTTACCATTACATCTAGTCTTTCCTACATAGTATAGGTTTAGATGCCATCGTAAACCGGATAACCTTCTAGTCTCAACAAAGATACGGAATAGGAGAATATAATATCTATGAATATCTTAAATGCTTTATGGCAAATCTAGTTATCAGCTGTCAATTTCTGATACAAAGTTCTTTTTTTCACAGTGCTAGATAAATGAATAAGCAATTTACATCTTTCTTCTTACTTGCTTTCTGCTCGAACTAATAATGTACTAAAAACACCACTAGAACCATTTAAAGCTGGGCGCCCTATAAATTACCCTGTTTCCTCTCCAAGCCTGATCTAATTACAAGTAATCAGTCAGGGGGTAGTGGTGCCTTGGTGGGGCAGGTTTTAGATTAATCCTTGGTGAGAGAAGATAACCAGTTCCCCCCACCTCCTTACCGCCCAACCCTTAGTAGGGTATAATAGCTCTACTATACATGTAGTACAGATAATGTCCCATCCTCCATAATAGGCTGGCAGATGTATTGGTATTGAGTATTTGTACCTTTATTTACCATTTATTTTGTATTTAGAAGGATAGTTATGTGAGATGAATTAAAGGTATCATAATCAACAATTTTGATGACTTAGAATTGGTGATTTTCTTTATATGTCATAACCATGTGGTGATAGGAACCATGTGGTGATCACCAAAATATGGTCACTTGACCACATACGCAAAATGCCTATAAATATGAGCAGTAAGAAACAGCTCATTTCGTGAAATATCCCAGTGCTTCAGAATCACTGAGTCTTGTGGTTCAAACCAACAAATGATAACAACAGCTCCTTTTGTGTTTCCATTCTTATGACATGGACAAACTTTTGGCTTGAAAAAGACAGCTCATTCCTTAATAGATTCCAGATATGGAACTTTTTCAGCCCATTCCCACTTTATCCCTTTGTAAGCTCTCCCAGCACCTTTGTCTGAACTCTTCTCAGCATGTGAAGGTTTATATATTTCTTAATGAAACGGTGTGGAGATTAAAGAGAAATACACACTAGGTGATTTCAATGTTGACTGGCGACAGGCGACTGGAAGAATCTCCAGTGAAGTTGCCTGGTCATTGAATTATCAATGGATTCCCGGGCAATTCCCCATACTCACTAGGCAATTTCAATCAAGTCGGCCAACTAATCGACGAGAAAATCAACCAATTCTAGGGGGAAAATTGGCTGATTTTAGAAGGGATACGTATCAAACATGCACATTCCAATATACTATACTTACAGGCCATCATGAGAATCGCCTGATTCTGCTAGCGGCCCGTCATCTGTTGCTGGTCAAATCTCCTAGTGGGTATTTGGGTTTAGTCGGTATGGGGCTTTAGTGGGTATTGCCCTTAAGCTTCCAATAAGAGGAGTTTACTACCTATACCTATATCCTAGTGTACTACGGTGCCCCCTACAATCTAAGAGGTCTGAATGACTCCTATCCACTTTAGGTTCAGCTTTGAGGCTCTTTGTGCAAAGATAACGGGATTTGTATTATAAAATGAACTATTTCATTTATTGGCACTTTGCAAATGGAAACTGTAATACCTTTACCAACTAAAATGACACACGCCGTGTAGAATAACTATATGTATATGGGGTATAACTATTGATACACCTAATCCTATTTCGCCCACATGCATTTATGCTACATTAAGCCACAGATCAAGAAGTAAAACAAAGATACCAGATAGTTTCCAAAGGATTATCAGTAAAAAAAGATAATTTCCAAAACATGTTACTGAATGATACAGAAGGTAGATAGTGGAATGATGAATAAAGATGAAAGATGAAAAGTGAACTAGTACTTGTATAAGATAAATTAAAAATCATATATCATACTCTCACAAACGTTCAGGACTCTTAGGATATAAGTGTAAAACACTTACAAAGGCAGGGCCTTACGATCTGAGTAATGATATCTTTGTTGAAGATGTGTTTTACCAAAACTCTAAGACTCATATTATTACTTTGAGATACGTCATCTCTATATGATCAAAGGAAAGGTATCTCATTTGTTTTAGAGTAAGGTTTCATAAGCATCAAGTAATCAATATGGGAATTATATCCTTAGTCATCTACCCAAAGAAATAGTAGATTCTATATTTCCACAATATTCTTACCAAGGTTTTATAATATGATGGGTTCCATTGAGTGTTTTTATAACAAATTCAGGTGGCTTATTTATGAGATCTATTTTGGGGAAAAACAATTACTGACTGGTTTTACTGCCGTCTGATGAGGAATTGTGTAACTTCTAAAATCCATGTATTTCTATGGGAACATTTGGTCAACTTGATTTTTGATTAAGACTTAGGTAAGTTTGGGAAAGTCCATTAAAGTCGATTTCAGAGATCTATAATAGCTTTTGAATTTCTGCTGACCAGTAATCTTTTTGATTGATGCAGTATTAGATAATATAGCTACAATATGGGCAACCCTTAGCAAAATGTATATGGTTGGTGTCAAGAACAACTAGTTTTAAAGTCCACTCTAGTGTTCTCTCCCTACAGTTTGGTCTTTAGGCCGCTAGCCCTTGACTGACAATTTTCATGAGTACAAATACAATTTACTCCTAACTTGTCTTTGGTGACTGTAAGAAATGAGTACCAACAGTAGATAGCCTTGTGGGAGACAGTATGATGTCTGACAGAGACCAGTCAGGACATGTCGCTTCCATTTAGCATTTCATTGCTATAATGTCAAAGCTAGCTATGAATGTTTCATCCTGATACAAATTTGGCATATGGTTGGTTGGTTTTTCTCCCAAAATTGAAATATATAACAGATCATGGCTTTTACTCACTTATCCCACATTCAGTGAAAAATTGCATCAAAGATATGGTTGGTTGGTTATTGGGGTTTTCCACCGTATCAACATCTATGGTCATATCACGGTGAGAACAAGGTCTTGACAATTCTGTATGTTTGATGATCGCATCTATGAAATGATCATATCCATCAAAAGGTAGAGACCATACCCCTACACTTTTAACGAGGTAGGTGTTCCTTAATGTGCACGGTCCCATAGGTAGGGCCCTACACACAACGGCCGGTGGTCCTTAGACCTATGATAACCCTGTTGTTGTCACAGGGGGAAATGCAGTGAGGTGTAGCAGTCTCACGTGGCCCAGCCGAGAATCTAACCCAGCTGCCATGGTGCCAAGCGATCGCTCTGACCACTTAACTGCCCCACGCCCCAATATGGGATATGTTATAAGTTATATCTTGTATATGTTTGCTCGTGAGAACTAGAACTAGAAATCTCATTTTCTAAAATAATAGATGGTGATTTCAGTTAGGGTAATGTGTCTATATTTCGTTCCCAGTTCCGAACCAATGTAATAAAAAATATTATAGCTACGCTAAGATATGTAACCCTCACTTGCAGGATTTTCCTGGTGGCAATGATGATGACACCCCTATGAGAATCCATGCAAACTGTTTCAACTGTGGTCTGTTTTGCCATTTTCGTGACGTCATAAATAGTTTGTTGATGTTACAGAAATATTTGTAACAGTTTGCACTAAAGAATTGGCACTCTTATCGCAGAGGTTCGTTGATATAAGGTTGCATAAATGGAAAATCTATCTTTTCTGAATGTCACGACATTGACTGACATTTACCATTTAAAAACAGTGTTGTGAGACATGATGGATATGCTGAATGGTTTATGATAATATGATGATTCAGGTAAATGTTACCATGGTTACAGCTCTGCTTATGTGTCTGAATATCGTACTACAGGTGTTCCTTTGCAATTATAGATTCAATATGAAGAGACAGTGACAAAAATTATCCAAAAGCAATATGAAAATATGTGAGTTTCATGCAATAATCCTCCTATTCTATACAGGATAAAGCTAGATTCTGGATTAATATAATTTGGTTACCCTGAATTTGAATCTACACTTTCCTTCACGGCAAATTTTTGAACTCATACATTAGACAGGCTCGGCCGTGTCTGAATCCACTTGCTCCAAACATTGTCAAGGAGTGTATGTCCTACTCCACCACTAACCCTCCAACAGCAAACTATCATTATACTCTCGCCCGGTTTAAAACGACTATCCTAAACTTTTACAACGGGCGCGGAAGTTTTACCCCACCAATTTATTCTTTGATGTGCGTTCATGTTACAAGCCCTCCTGCAGGAATAGTATTATACACACCTTCCTAGAACAAAGTAGAGTTTCACACTATTGCATTGCAGTAGGTGCGGCTTTAACAAAACAATCCCCCCTTTCCAGCTTCAACGTGTTAATTCCATTAATGCACCTACCTCTAATCTGACAACCTGTATCCAAAGGTATGCTACCCCGGTACCCAGGTACCCCAGGTACCCCAACTAGCGATTTTTTTTTTTTTAAACGTGTTTATTTAGCTGGATGAGTTTCAGTTTAAGCCACTTGTTTCCGGCCCCGCCCAGCCTGTTGGTTTTTACATTGCGGCGGTATACAGGAAAACAATGGAGATATATACATAAATAACTGATACACTCAACAACATGGTATCGGTTCTGGTATATGGTACAAGGCAAGTATAATTAAACAATTCCAAACTCAGTCTGTAATGTCCCGTTTGTCAGCATTTGTCCTATGTGCGTTTTGAACAGATCTTTAGACTCAATTTGTCTAAGATTTAGGGGAAGTCCTCCACCCCAAACCTTATTTGTCAGAAAAGAGAAAGAACAAGACTGATTCATCTCCTTTCCTTCACTTAAGGCCAGTTCGAGAGGTATCCTGGTTAGCATAATCGGGTAATAAAAAACAAGTTGTCAAGATCAACACACAGCCCTATCAACGTCACAGGTGATGACAGCCCTTATGCGGGGGTGCTACATAATAACCGTAACCAATTCTCTTTAACACGCTGAGAAACTTATATCACATATAACAAGGCTGCTCTAGTATGATATAAATGGTTAAGAAGTAGCCCTATCAACGACACAAGTAACATCAATCCCTGTGCGGAGGTGCTGTATGGAGCCATCCGCAGACAAAGAGTTTACCTTATCAGGCTGGGAATTTAAGTATCACGTGAAAAATGTTTAGAAATGATATCAGAGGTGTTGTACGGAACCATCCGCAGACAAAGAGCTCTCCTTATCAGGCTGAAAATTTAAAATTTCACGTGAAAGAAGAAATGCTTAGAAATGGTATCAATGACTAAAGCATAGCCCTGTGGCACCGGTAACATCAGTTTCTTATTTAACGATATCAAGCAACTTTTCCCTATGGGATATGCGATATATAGAATTATTCATTAAACCAAATTGATTCCTGTCAATTTCAATCTACACACAAATCTTGGCAGTTTTGGGACCCCCCCCCCCTCCCGGCCAGCGACACATGTAGGCTACATGATTACAGAAATGCCAACATTCTGTAAGTGTAATTAATGGAGGAAAGCGGGGGGGGGGGGGGGGTGTGGGGAGAGGGTGGCAAAAACATGAATGTACGTGGGAGGGGGCCCACCGAACAAACATCATTTAATATTTGAGGGGGGGGGGGGAATGCCTGTTTAAATACATCATATAGGATTGGTAAAGTTAGAGTCAAGGCCTTGTTAATTATTTCATATCAAATATAATTTCCGGGTTTCAAATACTTGCAGGCCTAACCCAACCTTAAGCTTTATAAACTTATAAATTAAAAGTTATCCAAACCAGTCTAAATAAAAAGAGGCATTTTTTTCCAAGCTGTATATAGTTTACTACTCTAATTTACTATGACTGCTTCCAAATTCCTGTGCATTTTTTCCAAGGGCTCAAAAGTTTATCAAGAGTCACTTAATGCCAATGTGTTTAGTACGATTTATTTTAGTGTTTTCCTGTGGGCACAAAATTAATTATCAGAGGACTAAGATATTGACATGTTTTGAATCGTACAGATTTATGTCTCAAACTTATCAACGTATATATATATCTGGTTTCAATACATATTATAGTAAAAACTCACAAAAGTGGTGAGTGTCATGTTGACACTGGGGAAACGACAATCGTTTTGTTAGGCCGGGCCTAACGAATCTAGTGGGTTTCGAACCCACGAGGGGCTCGAATAATTCATTAGTGGCCCAGTGTCACGGCTCACCGGACGGGTTTCCCGATAGAGGCCTTTTATATCAGAACCACAGGACTGATGCAATACACGGCGTCCTACTTCTAGTATAGTGTAGACAATCTGCGGCGAATAACCCCTCCGCGCCAGAATCGACATCCATGATTCGCAGTTAGCGAGCGTCGAGGTGGCAGAGTGATAGTGTAGACTGATCTTTCCTCCAGCGACACCTGGTGGATTAAATTGAAACATGGACGACCATGAACGAAAAAAATGTACTCAAATGGGGATTCGAACACGGGCAGGCCACCATCCAAATACCAACCGGTCTCAATGCTGCTTAACTTACCTGGGCTAGGGACCATCCAAGCAGCAACCGTTATGAACGTGGCTTAACTATGCGGTTAAATATATATATGAAATGGGTCGAGTGATTCCCCCATCCTGATCAGATCATAACTTATAGATTAGTGTAATTGACTGTATGGATTTAAACATATCAACCACGAGCCATCAAGAGATAAAGTCTAGTATTGATAGACTTGGATACCTGCCAAACTGAATTAAACCTTCTGCATACCGAGGATGATTATATTAAGCAGTTTGGGGTATTTAGGCATATTTCCTGGTACTGACATGTACAGAACGGTCAACCAGTTTTTTGGGGGGCGGTTATGTGAGTCTTCCCTGACAAACAAGGGGTGCACGTGGTCAACTAGAATTCAGGAGGGATCGGTGAGAAAAAGAAGGGGCGGGTGGTGGTTTGGCAGTGGGTAGTAACCAGGGGGGGTATCGGGACCTACCCAGAATACACCGCGCGTCACCTATATTACCAATCCTCCAGTTGTGTGGCCCTCACTGCACACCCGGTCTTTGCTCTGTGCACATCCCCAGGAGCTCAATGTGATTGTCCCTGACCATTATGCCCAAAATGAATAGTTATTTTTTATGTCGACTTGCCCAGACAGCCTATATTATGTGTCCAAACGTACCTGAATCAATCAGAACACTGAATTTGGTTTATTTACCCCTTATCTAATGAAACGACCTGTACATAATTTGAATCCACCAGGACGGTTACAAATGTGTGTCACAGATGCACCCTCCCCCTCCCCTCCTCCTATCACCACCCTGAGACATACCACCCGTGGTTTATGGCTTATCAAAGGGCCGCCTGGAGGAGGGGTGTGTGTAACGGTCAGTGGAGGCCCTCAGACACCAGCCACACAGGGAAAATGAATGAAGATTTCCTCAGATACACGCTATTTTTGAATGGTTCTCCTGCTTTTATTTCTGGAGACCTATGGGGACCTTTGTAACAAGGGGTGCACGTGGTCAACTAGAATTCAGGAGGGATCGGTGAGAAAAAGAAGGGGCGGGCGGTAGTTTGGCAGTGGGTAGTAACCTTGAAAGAGCCCCCTTCCCAGTATAAAGTGGAAAAGGAGAAAGTGGAGGATCGGATTCATATGGGGAGTCCCATTGGTATTGCAAATATAAATTTATACAACATTTTGTTCACACTTTAATGTCAGAAACAAATTTCACATCACAATGTACTGAGCATTTGTATATATTTTTCATTCTTAGTCTTAACACCAAGGAAAATGTACTTATTATGTGTTTTTTCCATATGAAATATTTATAGTTTTACATTCTGAATTTGTAGTCTTATCCCCGTCATGGGTAGCGCTGTGGTCAGGGGTGTCTGGTGACCAGCTGCAGATGGCTATGTGATGTGGGGGAAGAACGGGGGTTGGGCGTGTGGTCTCTCTTCTTGTGGAGCATTAAATTATTCCGACAGTGATGATAGAAAAGTCTTGAAATGATAAATGAAAGTTGGATTTTTTCTAAGGAAAACATTCTTTAACATAATTGTGAACAAATTGATATGTTAAAAGTCAAAAATGAGCAATAATTAAGATAAATACAAAATTCGGAGAATTAAACAAATAATAATATTTTAGTACTCGACCCTCCCTTTATGCATGCAATTCTTCGCGCATGAATTTACTGGTTTTTTTTCTCATGGACCACTTTCATCTCTGGAAATCCCCTTAGCTTATTACCGGGGTGCTAAACACTGGCTTTCCCTACCAAGACATATTCGTGAATTACATAATATTGATATAAAATAGTACTGACGATGACAATTAAAAATTATGAACAGAAAAAAGGCGCACGTGGCTTATTGCCGTATGACGGACGATACGTCAAGTTTACCAAGGCATTTACAGGATTCGAACCCACGGAGAGAAAACACATCAGGTCGTCAATGAAATGACTTATCCATTTCACCGCCGACCTGATGCTGCAGGTGATTGATTTTCAGACGGGTAGGTTCCTCCACGGGCCTTACAATGGGGTCAAACATTGCCATTTCTCCACGTCTTCACAAATCAAGGCTCCTGCGCCGGTAAAACTAGTTATCTGTCAGGATAGACTGGGAGGGAGGGAGGGAGCGAGAGAGCCCTGCGTGATGGAGGATTAATCTCCAGGGCCCGACCCGGGGGCCCGACCCAGAGACCGCCGGATGGTGGAACCCTTACCGGGCCACGCCCCACCACGCCCCGTTGCACTGCGTAAGTAAACCCCGGTCTCAACCGATGATTGGGACGGAATCTGAGGTGTGTTGCAGTTTGCCCCATGAGTTTGCCCCAGTCTGAGAGGCGGTCTCTGTGGGTCGTTACAGGGGTGACAGGGCGGATCCAGAACTTCGTAGAGGGGGGGGGGGGGGCCCACAAACATGAATGTACAGGGGGAGGTGGGCCCCCCTAAACATGATTTAACATGGGAGGGGGGGGGGGGGGGCCAAGGCCCGTCTGGACACTCCTGGATCCGCGCATGTTCCGTGTGCACCTGGCATCCGGCTTAAAGCCTGCAGTCTGTAGCAGAATGTATTGAAGGGGGGGGGGGGGGGTGTCGACACTCAATCCGGCCTTTATATTGTTTATAGTTACCAATCTGTGGCGGATTCAAGGGGGGGGGGGGGCGGCCGGACCCCCCCCCCCCTTGCCCTATTAAATCATGTTTGATGGGGGGCCCACCCCCCTGTACATTCATGTTTTGCTCCCCCCCCCCCCCCCGCCTCTACAAATTCCTGGGTCCGCCCCTGTGTAATGCAACAAAACTTCTTATAAGATAACTGTATTTTTTTGGGTGAAATAAAGTAACAATAAGGCTAATTACCAAGTTATTGCCCCTATACTGTTCTCTGCATATTGTTCACCGCCCCCCTATTTGCTGACCGCCCGCCAATTTTTACGTTCCCCGCCCCCGCTTGGTGGGTCCGTTTCAAACCCAAGTCGACCCCCCCCCCACACCGGGCTCCCGCTCCTACACTACGTAGGTGACGGGAGCCGCACAGAGCCTGACCCGTGAAGATGGGTTAGGGTCTGGGTTAGGGTAGACTAAGGGGTAGACTGACCCCGTCCGTTTCTAGTCCCACACATGTCTTCCAGTGGGAGTTGGCGAGGGTGGTCCCTTCCAGCCATTATATAATTTAGGGTCATCCGCCCACAACAGAGCATGGAAGCTCGCCTGCGACCAGGTCCCTGCTCCACCAACAGCCCTGGCCTTCCTACTGCCGGGACCACGCCCCCTCACAGCTCCCCCACTAGTGGCAGTGATGAGGGAGGCCCTAACACGTGTGGGCAGCCCCCATGCTGCTCGTGTGACCATGCACTCCCTCCGCCGGGGGGCTGCGTGTGTCGCCGCACAGGCCGGGAGCACCCTGGAGGAGCTGTGCCATCACGGAACGTCGTGGGCGGGGCGCTCTGGCCTCTCAGCCTATGTACCACCTGAGCGCCTTACCTCTGTCCCAGCCCACCTGGCGGCGGCCCTTGGCCCCATAAATCGGGACAGAGATGGCACCACGGCCAGGACGGCCAATACCGCCTCATAGTGAACACTTAGACTTAGGACTCATATTTACTCGCATCTACTCACTTTTGCTCGCTCCTACTCGCATATAACCATGTCTCTTAAGTAATAAAATGCCAAAACTTGTATACCATGTGTTGCTCTCAATTACTCAAACTTGGTAGCTCTAATAGCTGAAGAAAACGACTTCGAAATCCCCCAGTCGTGTGCACGTGGATTTTTCCAAGGCATTGACGCCGATGGATTTCTGGTAACGGGGGAAATGGACTATGAGTGACCAAAGTGTTCCTTGGAAAATTCTGTATAAGAAAAAGTAGACTTTAAATATGTAAGATAATACGCAGCTCTTCATATAAAATGCACAAATTTATGCATCCCAATTGCCACAGAGCCTTTTTTTTGCATGTATGTTATTGTTTCACAGTATTTTTAAAAGCTTTTTTGGTTAATCTGACTATAAATAGCATATTGCAATGGTGTATTGAAGATATATATAAAAACCTATGACAATCGTTTGGAGCAGGTATATTAATTTTCTAATCTCCATTTTCACTTTTTTAGTGACATTTTATAGCCTAATCTCTGACTTTGGCAAAAAAAATTTGTCCAAAATGCAATTATTGAAAAACAGGATGTGGTTCCTCTATAGGCTATAGAAGAACCAGCTGTCAGACTCAATCATTTCCTTATCAAGTATTGCATTTATAAACGGAGCTACCTAAATATTGGGGATAACATATAGATAACCCTCATACCCTTGAAATTATGAAAAAAAGGGTTGATAAGTGAAGTATGTCGATTGTTTACACCCCTCCAGTCTGATGTCGGGGGCCCCCCCCAGGCCCGGCCGGTCAGAGGACGGGCCTGTAATGAGAACCGCCCCCCAGTGTGGAACCACCCGCCACGCGCGGCGTCCTGTGTGACGTGAGCCTACTGGAGTCTTACACCACAGAAGTGCCGCGTTATCGGGGGCCGGACACGCGTCGGGTGATTCAAATTAGCCCCCAGTCCCCCACCACTGGAGTGGTCACTCCCGGCACCCGGTGCCCTGAGTGCCGACAATAGACCAGGGCAAAAAACCCAAGCCGATTGTGTCTAAAATAAACATATTTATGAAATTTTGATATGACCATGCATGTTATGACATGCTTCTTTCTATATGTTGTGAGTTTCATATGTAGGAAATGAATATATTTAGAGAAAAGCTAATGTTTACAACCGATTCCCTATGGTGCAAAGAGGGCCCACATGGCACCGTTTTGAACCATTGGGACCCTTGAATGACATTTTTAAATGACATTTTTACTACAGAAGGTGACTAAGAGACCCTTGAATAAGAAAAAGGATTAAGATAGAATAATAGGTTTCTGCACGAAGCCACTAAAACTGGAGGGCGTACGTGTACACGATACGACACGAAATTATGGTGATGGAACAACATATACGAATTTGTTTTGGGTAAATAACTTTTTTTATTACAGAATATGAGTTAGATGCGCTCAATAAAATAAAAGGAATATGATATAATAATTGTTTGGTCGTTCGATATGATTTACAAGATTAGGAATTATTAACAGATTTGAATTGTTGCTTGAATAAAAAATAACGCCGAAAATTTGTAGCGAAAAAATTGCCCTCCCCGGGGACAAGTCTTTCTGCTAAGGCTCCAATCTCAAGAATGGTACTCTCTGCCTCGTCCTCCGTCAAATTGCACGTCGTATACGGCCGCTTGCAATTGGTGGTTGGGGACGTCAACGGATTGCCAAGGTTGCAACTGAAGGTAAAAAAGATGAAGCGAAGGGGTAAAACAAGGAGAAGCATCCAGAGATTTTTAAAAAAACGAAGGGGGGGGGGGGAGGTGCCTACTTAATTGTAAGAATTGAGGAGCACATTCAGGGATTAGAATTTTTACATTAAGAAACGTTAATAAATTAATTAATCAATGTTTATTAATTTTTGCATTTATAACGAATGTTATACAGCCGTAAACAGATATATACATATGGGACATTTGGCTCAAAGTTTAACTGATTTAGGGTAAAGGCAGACTCACCTTGGACTGGTTTCCGGGTTGCATTCGGCTTTCTTTTCATATTGAGCTCCCGCTCCCGCGGGGGGCTGAACATGGGTGGCAATTGGATGATTATCATCCGAGATGACCATCGGTTCGATGACCATTGGTTCCTGATCAGAGAACTGAACTTTGGGACATGTGGTTGCCTGGCTGGGACTTGTTTCCTGGTTGCAGTCCACGGCTTTCTTTTCTTCCCCCTTTTGACCGTCATCGTCCAAGATGACCACTGGTTCGCGATCAACTACTTTGGGACTTGTGGTTGGCTGAATATAGATCGGATATATATAGAGTGCGTGAGTGCGTGACAACTGTAAATTAAATAAAACTGAAAAACGCTACAAAACCCACCCAACGCTACGGGATGCGGTGGGTAGGCGGTAACAAAAACAGGCTATTACAAATTATCTTTTAAATATCTTTAGCAAAAGAGAATGAACTATTGAAGTGGTGTGATTTAAATGTAACTTACACGGAGCTTAAGCCTTAGGCTGCGCTTGCCCTTAGTCGGAGTAAGATTCCAAGAGCTCGAGGTCATCCTTGCTCGGCTGTTGATAGATGGATGAGCTACTCGCTTGGCTGAGTGCTACCAAGCGCCATTTGCATAAGTGCAGAGATTACACACAAACCAACCTTTGTTCTACTAGATTTAGGGGAAACCAATCTTTCAGGTCGCACCACACATGCATATGGCCAGAGTCAGGAGAACTGCGGAAAGACGCGCCCATTAAATTGGTGCTTACATGGAGTGTAGACACATTAAGACGCCGCCAAAGTTGAGGGTGTTAAAAGTATTATGAGCTACACGGACTTTGGTGGAACAATATAGTTAACACACTCTGATCAACACTTCTTGACACCCCAGAAGGCGTAGGGAAACTTAGAAAGTAGGAGTAAAATAGTAGCAATAGTACAATAAAAACTGCGTGTGCAATAAGTCAGATTATAATACTGTGCACTTTCGGTGTTAATGGTGGGGGAAAACTTACACTTATTGAGGCGGTATATAGCAAAGCTATTCAACCAGGCCCGAGATTGTCTAATGTATGAGATCAAATTCTTCCCGTGCTTATTCTCTATTCCACTGGGAGTACAACAGTTTTTAATATGAAGGGAAGGAAGGCTTCTGAATCGGTCCCAATTATTATGAGTGGAAAGTCTGGAAATCAAATCGATTCGGGGAAGCCTTTAAATGATGCCTCAAAGGCCTGTTACCATTATTGTTGTTAAACGCACAGCTCTGGGTGTAGTCTAACACTTCTCTTGGGTGTTATTACTCTATTGAAACACTAAGATTAGATGCAAAGCAGGGAATCCAGACATTCTTAAGAATCTTAGGTTTGCCAATAAAAGGAAAATGGTGAGAAAATGTGAAAATCTTTAGGCAGTGGTATTGCACTAGATTAATGCACTATCTGCATCTTTATGAAAATATTAGCAATAAAGTCTTTAAATAAGTTAAACTGTCTACTTGATGTGAATGGGTGCTCTCAGACTTGTATCTAGGGGAGATGGGTGGACATTCCTCAGAAAGACTTAGACTCAAATGATAGTTAAACCTATAGACAGTGTCCAGATAATGTCACAACATCTATAGATAAACTGGCAGCCATATTGGTGATCGATTGGATATCCTAACCATTCTTTTTAAAAAATGTTTTGATCATGTCTGCACAAGGTCTATGAACAATAGCCAAAGCTACAATTTAAATCAGTGCTCTTTCAATAGTTAACCCTTTAGCCCCCAATCCGGTCGTGACCGCCCGGAAATATGACAATTTTTCCTTTATTTTTCTAGATTTTTCCAGGGAGAACACTTTAATAAATATTCAACATACAAAAACGGCTGATATATCGTTTAAAAGCTTATTTAATTTCCTATCATTTCATGACGTTGTTTCATAATGGTCGGTTTGCCTTTGAACCTGCTCAAGTACAAGGAATTTAAGGAATTCCGGAGGGAAGTCCATGGAATTCCTGGGAAAATCAAGCAATTTATCAATACAAAGTTTGGGGTCTAAAGGGTTAATAGAATGCTTGTGATATGTGGGATAATGTGTAGATGAATTAATGTGCCAAATATACAGTAATATACCAGCTACAAAGTAACAATCTTCAATATACATGAATAACATGGACCATATTAAGCAGGTCCATAAATTTTTTGTGAATAAAGGATGACAAAATGGCAAGAAAGAAAACATGAGAAGGGGTTATTCATGAGGCCATTATGTGGCAAATAAAAAGATAGAAAGATAATGAGAAAAAGCATTGTTTTGCATTTTGTTATGCTGGATTAAAAAAGTAAAAGAATAACCAAAGCAAAAGATGATAGAAGAAAGAAATGGAAGAAGACCCACAGAGAGTCAGTGTTGTTGACAGGGGGGGCGGAGAAAGCTCCTGTCACCACCAGGGGAGAGCCGAGAAAGGGGGTGGGGCACTTGCTTGTGTGGGGGCTGCTAATGGGGCATCACTTTGATAAATATTGTCACAAATATGGCCATTGTTCCAGGCAATGTCTACAAATGCTTTCCTTGGTTCTGTCAGCTGGGACATTAGTGCCAGAAGAGTGCTGGCTTCCCCGTTTTGACGGGTCGGGACAGCAGCAGGACCAGTCAGAGCAGAGTGGTAAGCTGGCCAGGCAAGTACACAAGGGCGGATACAGGATTTCGGCAAGATCAAAGGCCGTATTCCATATACCGAAAGTGCATGTTGCTGATGTTGTGCATTGTCATAGCAATGTTCCATATCCGCGTCACAGATCTTCGGCACAATTTTGGCTGCCGAAAGTGGGATATCGGTAGCCAGTCCAAAATCCTCCCCTGGTACACAGATGTCTAGGCCTAGTCTGGCTGCCATGATTGTTTTTTGTCTCCTTTTTTGTTTGTTTCAGTTTTATTCATGAGGCATACACTTCAAACTGCTGTTTAGTTTCCCATTAAGGTTGTGTCAATAAATCAATAAAACCTATGCTATGCATAATCAGATTCCACATATGGTATTGTCAAATTCTCAAAAGTGAAATAGTAATCATTATGAAGAGGTACCTTGACAGGATCAAATCACCCTTCATGTCAATTATTCAATATGTTCGACAGAATATGGACTGATTTTGGATGTTATTTTAACCAATAACGATTATTCATACACAAAATAATGTATTATTTTGTGGAGGGAGACCTCCATCAAAGTTATCATTTCTGTTTGTGCCAGTGATGTCAGTGTTCTGGAACAAGGGTTGGGCCGCTTTCTTGTCATCCTGCATCAAGTGCAGTTACTGTTTGGTAAGTTCCATTTCAATCACAGCTGTGTCCATTGTGTCTACCTTTTGATTATTTCAACTTTTCTTAGGGACATGTCACGTGATATGCCAATCAGCATTTACCTGTTGCCTACAAAAGATGGACAGTTACCTAAAAAAGAAAACAGAGTACTTTAAGGTGCTCAACTGTGAACATCTAATCCGTTGTTGTCTTATGCTTGAGAAGCAGACAAATATGGCCAACATGAGCACTCGAGGATATGTCCTGACTCGGCTGCAACGCTCCTAAGACAACTCAAGTACCTAGCTGCCATAGGGCAACAAATACCAAACTTGGGGGTCTTGGGAAGGTGCCTCAAAGGCAGCCATATAATGACCAAAGCCTTTAAGTGATCATTATAAGGCCATATTTAATATGATAATTATTTGATATTATCTAGAACCAACTTTTCATCAATAGATATGAAGCCAATTGCAAGGAAACTTTTGCCCTTATATATTTATCTGAATTTGGAAAAAACACATAGACAAAAACTTGGTTGGTGTTCTTTTTCGCACCATGGATTACTAAGTCTCACAGCAGAACCAGCATCTACTATTGATATCTAAAATGTACAATCTCTTTGATAGATTGACTGATTGTCGATGGGCTCTCAGGTGCTTTGTCCTACTACCAGTATCTGACGATACTGTCAGATAGATGCATTAGAAAGGTAATAGGCCTTTGAAAATTAATTTAATTCATTGAAATAGTTCAAGTTACACAGTTTAGGATACGCCTGAACTTACATCGCTGTCAAATCTCCAACCTTTGCTAAATCCCACTTCACAGACATATCAACCTTGCCAAGTTGCCAAGAGGAATTTAGCCTCAAATGAAATTTGTACAATTTTAGGTCTTATCCTCAAAACATACACAAATAAAGAATGTGATAAATCATGTGTACTTTTTCAAAATTTTAGTATGGCTTGTTTGGCATCTCAATATTTTTTTATGTGATAAATGAGAATTCGGTAATTTGACCACATGAAGTAAACAAACAATATAACAAGACAATGCCGTTTATTTTACAAACAATCTAAAGTGCATTTCAATGTGGGTGCTTTCATGGGGAGAAGGGCAAGTGTCTGTAAATTGCTTTGGCATTTTATGATTGTATATTAACAAATGTTCTAATGCTTCCTCTAGAGTTATCTATCCTCAAATCAACTAATGCATCCTGGAAACATATTGAAACTCCCTTCTCTTTGGTGTGCTGGTCCATGTTGAGATAGCTCTCATTAAACTAATTTAATAAATTAACTAATAACGCTTCAATATCATTATATATGTAGGAGACCTCTGAAACACCTTTCCCTTCTGATCTGTTTCAGATCTGCAGGTAATGCAATTTAACTTCATTCAGTTTCCGAACACTTTTTCCTTCTGAAGTACTATATTTCAATTTCATTCACAAGTTAATATGTTTTAAAAAGGTAAATGAGAGACAACAAGTATTTGCATTTGCAGATTAAGCAAGCATCTTTCATTTACAAATAAATATTTATTGTAGAGAGAGTTAATCATTTTACAACTCATGAAAAAATTGTAGCCAAGGTAGACTGCTATTCTGTATGGCCGATTTAAAACATTGAATTAATTGATTAACATGAAATTAATGATTGAATGTAAGTACCCAAGTCTGTCATTGAACAAGACTTGACATTTCAAGAAATACTCGGTTCACGCACATATATTTCCAACTGTGTAGTTTTATATACCTAATATCATTAGTTAGATCAAACAGCTGTTATTTTGAACCTACATCATGCATACTATATGGTCACTTTTTCTTTATTTTGTCGATGAAATGATTTATACTGGCTAAGTATTAGTAAAATTAAATATTTTTTATTAAAAGCCAGTTTATTTACTGCTTTCACATATTTCTCTTAATGATATGTTAATATTATACGGTTTGCTTTAAATATTTATCCAACCTTACGTAGTTCAAAAGCTAGGACTGGCTGATTATGTGACTTTCCTCGAGCTCGGTAGTTCGGGGTTTCCGGTTTCTACCGCCGAGGGACGTGGGGGTTATTTCGGTTCTTAGCTGGGCACGGAGGCCGAGCAAGAAGCCGAGGTGTAAAATCCAGAGTCGTGCCTCGCGAACGAGGGGGGCTGAGTGGGTCGGTCGGGGGATCGGTATTCGTTGAAGGGGGGAGGGTGTGTTGGTCAGGTCGGGCTGGGGGGTTGCAGCCATCAAGCTGGAGGACGGAGGAGGGCAATATTATCGTCATGGTAGGGGTCCGAATTCCTACTGTTAAACTCCTGGTTTGTAGTTATAAAAGTCCATAAAATTTGCTGGTGTTTTGTTGTGCTGGGTCTATATAGTTAACTTACAAATTAAGGGCACTTCTCAAGAACTGTAAGTATCATGCACACTAGAAATGAATTATCATTGTGGCTTCTTTCTTTGAAAATGGTATTTACATTGTCATGTTTTGGTTATTACATGTGTTTAAACATCAGCAGTGCTCATAATGCTGTTTATGTATGTTGTAGAAAAGGAAAATGTATAATTGTATGTGATAAAAGGTAACATTCTCAGAATAGAGAGTAAACAGGTTGTTGCATGAACTGTATGGGACAAAAGACTGAGATTAAATTTGCATTGATAAGTTTAAATTTGTTTGTATCTATTATCTGCAAGGCTGACCAAAAAGAATTCACAAATCTATTGTTCATGATTCCAATATTTGGAAGCATTAAAAAAGACAAAATTGTTGATTTGTAAAGAATTAATGTATTTAAAATTCCTCAGATCCCCCTTTAAACGTATTTACTAGACACAAAGCCCCTAAGTTATCTTCATTTGGGATCGGTGTCATATCATTATGGTTTTAAAATGATTATAGAAATATATCACATTGCATGGAGGTCAAAAAAGTATGAAAATGGCTAAACTTATGTTTTAAATCATCTTGCATGTGTAGCTGAAGGTAATTTTGCATAACCAATACCAAACAACCAGTTCCTTGACTTCCTCTAGGACAAATTAACATGATGTAACTTAGACATTGAAATATTTGCTTACATATAATTGGGCTGATTTTGGATGGTAAGCACTTATCAATAAAGTTCACTACTTTTTTTCCAGAGATTCTCTCCTTGTTTTATTCATAATAAAGTGCAAGGTTACTATCATTATGAATTCGAAGCTATTTTCTTATGTGGCACATACAAGGAATATTTTATTGTACCTTTCAGGATATAACGGTGTAGTGAAGTGACAAGCCACAGAGTGTGCCCAGGTAACAAAGACACGTGTTGTGCACATTCGATGGAGGGTCTCCAGGGGAATGAAACACGTGATTTAAACACGAGCATAACTCGGTATTTTGTGGACCTCACTTCTGGTGTTCCCCACAAGTGTCTAACATGAGTTTTTGAAACGAGATTTCACATGTTAATCTCGTGTTTTTTTTCCTCCTGGCTAAAGTTGTGGGGATTGAACCAGGGACCTCTCACACACATTTCCAGTACTCTACCAGTGAGCTATTGAGGATTTAGATACTCACAGGGGTAGGGCAGTTATATTGATATTTTTCAGAGCATTGATATTTCTTGGAAATGAATATTTGGATATCTGAGTGTTGTATTATAATTTCATTTCTTATTTAGGATAGTGAACTTGAGGTTTGTTATTGGAAATAATTCTATATAACCAGTTTAGCATGAGTTTCACATGATTAAAAAATACAGAAACTCATGCTTTTCTCGGGGTAATCAAGTAGATTTATCAATTTAAACTAAGATAAAAATCAGGTAGGTCCCGAGTTAAAACATGTTTTTCACTGATTTTATACATGTCTGAAACTCGTGTCACAGGTATGGGGTTTTCTCAGATAATTCACCGGCTTTAACACAACACCAGAATTACATTCAAATAACACGTGTTAAAACTGGTGTTATTTACATGGTTTACATAGGGATTGTCATTACTCCAGAATGTCATCAGAATGACACTTAATGTAGAAATGATCATACTGTCAACTCAAAATGTAATTAGATGTAGAATAATGAAATTAACCACGTGAGATGCATAACAAGTGATATGAAAAAGAAAATTACACAGGTGCTTTACCATGTGAAAACTTGTAGTAAAACTTGTTAAAAGTCCTAATATTTCTCTGAGAACCCAACAACACCAGTACTACACTAGATTAACACGTGACAAACTGGGGAATATACATGTCCTGTTTGCAGGGGCTGATCATTGGGGGGAGGGGGGGAGGTTCAATGGGGTCCTGACCCCCCCACTTTTGCAGACTTCTAACCTATAAAAAAAAAGGGGAAAATACTGTGCGCAAATGAATGCTGTTCTAGTGCTTAACCTTTTTGCTAATCCCCCCAACCCACCCTTTCGAATGCAGAGTCTTGTTATACAGCATAGAATTACATTAAACTATTGACTTGCTGCAAATACTATTTTATCATGAAAAATTATCATTAACATTCTTTATCGAATATGTTAAATAGAAATATGACCAAGAATTGATATTTATCCATTGTCGTAATCAGCTATGGGAAGTGGTTAGGGCATGACCATACCCTGCCCTTGGCCCCATTGGCAGCTGGGTTATTTCACCCTTGGATGATCAAATCTAGAGCCCATACTCCTACACTTTTATCAAGGTAGGTGTTCTTTTATATGTAGGGTCTCCTCTGCAGGGCTTCACATACATTGACCTTTTCCACTAAGCCTTTGATAACCCTGTCATTGACTGAATGACTGATACCAGAACAGCAGGACAGAGACTTGAACTGCTAACTATTAGATGAAGCTGCCAAAATTGTACCACTGTGCCACCAGAACACCCTTAGCCAAGAACTGAAACATTGTGCCTTGACATACACATGCAGTTACCCCTCTTTTGATAGTCCATGCAGAGTTGCGGATAGAAGGACTGTTTGGGGCCACCCCCTGGATTCACTATTGTAGGGTAATAAGTTTAAAAGGCTTTGTTCTAGATCCTTTTATGCATCAATTCAATAAACCATTAATACACACTTGACAATTTGCCCGCATTGCCATGCGTGAGGTACTGAACAGATCCATTTATTCTTACATTATCGGAATATTGTTTTTTTTCCTCCATAAAGTAATTTTAGTGTTTGTGGCCTCAAAAGGCTTTCTCAGGGGAAAGGTCTTTTGTATTTTCAGATTAAATAGTATTCAAGTACTAAACACGACAAGATACAAAAGTTATGTTCATTCTATGTAGTAATTAGGTATGCCAATATTAAGCTCATGCTTTATTCTGTATAATAATAACATACAACAATGTTAAGCTCATGAAGAGTGTGCATGTGTATGCTAACAATACTTGTGAATAGGGATGCTTAAAGCTACATTTTTGTTCATGAACTAGGCTTACATACGCCAACATAAGCCTAGTAACGTCATAGCTGGCGATATTATAATGTCACGAGAATGGTGCAGTATATGGTTGTTACAACACAGCAAATAACATCGTCCTGATGGACAAGAATGTGGCTTTAAGGGAAAAAAACAGGCTCTCAAGATAAAAAGTGTTCTATAGACCTTGTGCAGATGCCATCATAATGCTCAGAATGGGACCGACCACCATATAGGAGATAATTTTGAAATTATCAATCCACAACATTAAAGGGAGCCGAATGCGATAATGTGTCAAAATTTGACAACATTTTGCAAACTTAAATAACTATGAAAATACAATCCAAGAGTCTAACTTTAGCCATTGGTACAATATAAAGTGTGATAACTAGCTTTAACTTCACTTAAATTCCATAATACTCATGCCTTGTATGCCTGAAAACAGCAATGTTTGTAAACAAAGCAATTTTGGTGGATCACCAAAATTGACCAGGGATGAGTTTTAATGTATTTTGATGTTTTAAGTGTGTATTCACAGTTTATATTTTACCACAGGCATAGGCTATTGCCATAGAATATATTTCAGTAGTAAACAGAATTTGCACAATTTTGACCTTATATTGCTTTTGCCTCCCTTTAAGAACATATATCAATGCTGAATTTATCTCAGATAAACAGACAGAACCATGAATAGCCATTGTTATTATGTTAGCATCAGTCAAGTCGACATCGTGAAAAAAACATGTGTGATAAAGTTTCGTAGTACAATAACACAGACATTACTATAGATGATTTATTTCTTTTTTACATTTCTTGTATTGCCCCCACCACGCAGCAGCTAACTGGCTGTAGGCCATGTGGTGGGGTGGTTTTGCCGTAGTCACTTTCCATAGTCAGTTACAACAGACTGCCGCATTTCAACGGTGTAAGTAAACTCTAATCGTGCTTGATATAAGGGGCCTATTGCTAAAATATAGTAAGTATTGATTAGTTTTCTATAGCCACATGTGGATGAGTTGGAGGGAAAGTAGATCTATCTATTACGATGATGTCAATAATGTAATTAAGTCAAAGCTGAGAATTTGTCCGTGCAATGGACAAATTTGTGACGTGACCAATGATGTTGCCTGATTACATTCTAACATCTTAAGACATGTTGCTAGCTGTGGCGTCATGAGGTTAAAGTCAGCAGACAGGAGGATGAGAGCACACAAAATACCACACCCCTCCAATGGTCCAATGCTGGTTTTATGCTGGGTTGTCGGGAAGACAAACCGGTGATTAGCTACTTTTCTGGGCTGCCGGGTACCAGAAGTAAGTTATCAGTGTAGCATGCTGGAAACTTTCTTCACTGCTTGTGCCTAGCGTGTACACCAATAATCTATGGCTGGTACCCAATGGCCCAGAAAAGTTGTTTTCCTCCTAACGTCGACCTTACAGACAGCCCTCACTCTTACCCTTCCCTCACTCCATGAACAATTTGTATCCATTTCACAACTTATGTCTCAAGAAATGTGTGTGTGTGTGGGGGGGGGGGGGAGGGGCAGGGGGACGTAGGGAATGTATGGAAGCGATGTAACAATAAATAATATTATTATTACACAAAACCTGTCTAGAGTATTTTTATGAAAATGGATATCTGCATACTATGTTTTAACCTACTTATAGGTTGCTGAGAATGCATGATTTATTATTCTAAGCAGGCATTTGATGTAAACAGGTGCCTTTGCACTTACTTTATGTCTGATTAGATAAAGGAATTTAAGGGGGAAAATCCATTTCATGGATTTTCATTAATGATTATAATTTGAAGGTAATTTCTGGTATGGCCGTCCATGTTGAGTTGGTTGCCTTGAAATTCACCAAACACTGTTAGATGAAACAATCAATAATAAGATGTTTCAATGATACAGAAACACTTTTATGGTCCAACCTGTTTTCCAACTGCATGAAAGATCAATCAATTTTGTTCATAGGTAAAGCACTCAAGTTTGTGGATTATGATTTCTGATTTCTAAATAATGTACCTACATTAATGTGTTAAGGTTCTTCCTTAACTACCTTACACTTAAAAGCCTCATAGATGAGTTAAGAAAGATTCAAGGTTTAATCCAGGAAGATTAAAGAATTTTAGGTTACATCTTTTAAACATATCTCCTTACCTATAACAACTATAATATTTAGACTTAATTAAACTGACCTTAACTTACAACTAGACAATCTTATGATTTCCAATTATCTTTCTTAATGGTGAAATATTTGTGATTTTCTATGTTACAGATCAGCAGGTGAGATGTGGCTCACGACCCTCATTGTTGCTGGCATAGGCCTTTTAATTCATCATATTGTACAATCTCTGGTTACCAAGCCATGGCCCATATGGTCTGCAAGCAATATGAACCTGTATGGCCCTAACTCAAGACGACTTGGCTATAAGGAAAAGATATATGCAAGAATGGCTTCATTTGGTGTATACAACAATTCTTTTGTGCTTGTGCTGCAATCAAGTGAACAGCTTACAGGAAAAGCTATATGTAAAGCATTATTGGCTTTGAGTAAGAGGCATCCTTTGTTGCGGATGAGGCTTGGTAAAGAAGGGAAATGGTTAACATATATGGCAGAAATGGAGGATTTTATCCTTGATTTCCAGGTGTGTATAAGTGCAGATTGGAAGAGTGAGACAGAAACACAAACAAAGCAAATCTTTGATGCTGAAAATGGTCCTTTGTGGCGTGTTTGTTTTCTGCCAAATGCAACCAAAAATGGTCAATGCTGGGATCGTGTTGGTTTCCAGTCAGTTTGTATATTTACTTTTCACCATACAATTACGGATGGGCTATCCTGTTGCCATCTTTTCAAAGAGTTTATTAAAATAATTGGTGGAAGTGATGAAAAGAGCAAGTCAACTCTCAAGCCAATGTCTCTTTTACCTCCTGTGGAATACTATGTAAAATCAGATTCCCTCAAAAAGACATTGAAATGGAGCATCAGTGTGTTACTATCATCAATAACAGTTTTATTATACATTATTGTGGAAAAATCATTTTTGTGTAACCTATTTAGAAAGAAACTTCCAAAAAAAATTCCTGATAGCAATGAAAGTGGTAAAATGTTAACATTTGAAATGACTAAAGACCAGACCTCTCAACTATTGATTGCTTGCAAGAAGCATGGTGTGACAGTTCAAGCTGGATTTCAAACAGCCTTATCAGTTGCTTCTGTTCTGATCTCTTCAGATAAGCAAAGAATCCAAAATTTCCGCTCCCTTTTACCAGTCAACATGCGTCCATATCTGGAATTGGATTTTCCAGAAGACTATTTGGGATTCTATATCATGATGGTCACTACTAATACAGAAATTGATCCAAACTTACCCTTCTGGCACATGGCAACCAACGTAAAACAAAACCTTAAGGAAAAGATACAGGCACAGGTGCATGTATCATCAATGGCCCACCTGCCCAGTGTATGGAAGGCTCTAGTATCTGAGATACAACTAAGCCACCATGATATGGTTGATCTATTTCTAAGTAATCTAGGGAATTTAACCTTTCTTGATCATGACATTTCTAGCAAGGTTAAGCTTGATGCCTTATACATATCATCTCCTCTGAGTGGTTTTGAGCAGGAATTCACTAACTTTATTGCCACATTTAATGGCAAACTATTCTGGAGTCTTGCATACCATGGGTCTTTCACAAGTAAAAGCAGGGCTGAAATGTTCATGGATCTAGCAATGCAGACATTACTCTCTGCAATCAAAGAGTAAAGTACACACAATTTCTAAAGATCCTATTGCCGTAATGAGGATGTGCATGTAAAATTAATATATTGGAAGACGAAGTTAAACATGTTGGATAAATGTGTTTCAGGAGTGAAATACTACAGCTTCATCTGCCCCCTTCTTCATCATTATTCATGTTATAAGGCAATGCTTAGATCAAAATAAGCAAAAATTAGCAAACAAAATTTGACACATTGTAGTTTACAGGCTATATGAGGTGAAAGCAAAGGGTCCATACCCCAGAGACCCTCAGCTAACAAAGATCTCTAAGTACACCAGCGTTGAGGAATAGAGTGGGTAGGAGGACCCTTATGGTTGCCTGAGTCCTTGATTGCAGAAGAAATAATCTGTATTTGTATTATTCCACTACACTTTCTGGTCTAGAGTTTACTGTTGTCCATTGTTTTCGCAATATCCTAACACTCAGTCAATAGAGATGTTCAAGAGTTGTTAAGAGATTTAAAAGACAAACCAAAATACTTTGGAATTCCTATGTAAGATATAAGCAGGAGTTAAAAGTACTTGAGGCTGTTCAGGGCACCACCTGGGTGATAGATTAAGAACTACAACAAAAATATTTCTTTAAAGCTATTTTAAATATATTACATGTCCAATAATGCTAGGAGAAGCAAAGTCAAAGTGTTTTTGTTCAATTAGAATAACAGGGTATCAAATTACCATAGTATAGATACTCCAAATTCCTCAATTTTTCAATATTTGTCAGTATAATTTTTCTGACAAACGGAGAAAAGTCAATACTTTGGTTTGAATATTTGCTCCTAGGTAAATGCTAAATATTTCAGAAATTTCATGGGAATTCAATTAGTATTTTTTTCCACAGAGAAAAAAGCCCTGATATTTCCCATTGAAATCAATGGTAGGGGTGGAATCATTTTATATATATCAGGTTGTACTCTTATCAGAAATAGTCAAAATTGTTTATATTGTTTCCATATATTCCTCTATATAGAAACTAAAGTTTCCCCAAATTTGCAGGAGATTGCATTGGTAATAAGAATTTAGGCCAAACACCACCAAGTACCTTCAAGATAATCAATTTTGTGAGATTGAAAACCATTGTGTAACATAGCTCTGCTTAGTACTAAAATATATAATCATGTATAATCAATATTAATCATTCTAAGAGGGTCAGGGTCAGAGGACAGTTTGTATGGTCTGCTGCAGGACCTTTGGTCGTCATGTAGTAAAGATTACGGTATTGGTTCTAAATTTGATGTTGATGTAACATATTTAGAAATTGATGCATCTATAAGAATGACAATTCATTATGCGCTTCGAAATCACTGTTCATATTTGCATACAATGAATGAGCATCTAGTATTCTCTTATGCCTGGATCCTTTCTGGTCTATGACAAAGTAACCTTGCAACATAACCTAGCAATAGTAGGTAATAACAAGTCCTAAGATAGATATAATGATGTGTCATGCGAACTGTTTTGCTGTTGCAAATTTCTATCCAAAACATAACTAATGTTTCCTCAATGTTGCTTGTGTATCAGGGATGCTAATTATTATAATTCTTGTGAGTGTTAACTTCTTTTATATTTGAATAACAAATTGATTATTTGCATTATCAGCCATTATGTATATGTGGGGAAACACTGTAGTACGGGGTCATAATTGTAATATCTTTATATAGACTGGAATAATTTGAAAAACTGTTTAATGCATAAAATGATATAATATAAATTGAAATAAAATATTATATCAAAAGTATTGTAACTACCTAGATTGTTATTTGATTGGAACTCTGCAAAAAGGCTGAATGGGATTTATGGGCCTCGAGGTATTTTTGAGTCTCAAGTGTGGTCTCATGCCTTGGGGTCTTCGTGGTTGGTGTTTGAGTAAACATAATGTGAAACAGGTATCTCGAAGGTTGATCTGCTGCATAGTCTACTGCTATATTATATATTTGTGATTGGGACATGATTATCAATTTTGATCTAAATGCAAGCCTTGCTGGAACACCTGTTCAGAATCAGGTCAACAGATGGTTGAGAATCCTAAGACCATCAGTCTTAGGTATGAAGTACTATCATGTTTTTTCACAAAAAACATAGGATAACAAAAGGTTGATGTTAACAGTTGAACAAAGAGGCACTGATATATTTCATGATGACAATTTGCCCTTTACAGGCTCTTCAAAAGGTACATAGCAAGATAAAATCTTTAGTACTACCTATTTTCATGTCATTTACAAGTATCAACTACTTTTGTATAATCTTTTACTCTGCGTCATATTCCAATTAGTTGCTGATAATTATAACATCAATCACTTATAGATGTGCTGATTTACAAAATATGTTGTTAATTACAGGAATGTTCATCAATCTAATAAAGGGGCTTAACTAAAGTTGGTTAATTGCAACACTGTACATGTATAACCATTATAGATAAAGGAAGTTAAATATCAGCTCCCTTGTAGTCCAGTGTTCTCTGAAACATTTTTTTTTAAAGGGGATAATGCAAGGAAAGCAGTTCAACTCTTAATCACAAAAGTAAAGGTTTGATTAAAAAAGAGTTCTGCTGTAGTTCAAACTTACACCATGGCCACCTTCTGGTTATGGGTCAAAGATGGGTTCAAAGTGATATATTAAGGAAAGCTTGCACATAGATTCAAGAAGTGCTATTTTTTGTGTAATTACAAGTGCCTTTGGGAAATTTGACAAAATCTAGTCGTAATAGATAGAAATTGGCTCTTCCTTTCGAAGCTGTTAACTATGATAACTACATTTAGACTAATTAATGAATTCTCTGATGGATCCATCCTCATGAGAATTCCTAGTCCACAGACATATATGTCTATATAGTGGTTACTGGACAGACATGTCTGTATAGTGGCTACTATGTAGACATGTTTTTCTGGTTCCTAGCAGTTTCTCTAATTCATTACATTGGCATGAAAATAGCTAGAGGGAAGTAGCATATGAGCGAATAAGAAGGCGCTGCCACCTAGCTGATTCGGGTGGAGTAACATGGAGTGGAGTACACCTCAGCCAATCAGATGGCTGCATTCTGTGGATGCCTAACATTTAGTGTAACATAGACCAACCTGCATATGTAGTTGATACTGACCTCTTGATATTAAGCCAAAAGTTTTGACCTTTATCTATCTGAATAAGAAATTATCAATCTTATACAAAAATAAGGGGAATGCTAATGATCCAATGGACTATTTATTAACCCTTCAAAGTGTGCTTGTAGCTCACAGATGGGAGAGTCAGTTAGGCTCATTCAAGCACCTGTTCAAGCTAGGCAATTTTGGTCAGTTTTGGGGAGACTTTTACACATGGCCCACTTCTTGATTCCCACAGTTCTTTATATAAAGTCTAAACATGACTGAAGTATTCTGAAAGTATTTCTAAAGTAAAAACTTGAAAATTTCCAGGTCGTAGTTAATTATTCAGCAAAGGAAATTATTTGGGAATTCCTTGAATGCTGGGCTCCTCGTTACTGCCCTTGCTACGTCACAGCTATGGGAATTCCCTCCAAAGTTATTTTGGGATTCCCTGATTAATGAATGGTCGTGAAAGGATATATATTTTGATTTATTATGAGTTGCATCTGGTCCAATATATATACTTTGGTGATTCCCTTTTAAGGGCAGATGGGAACCCCCAAGTACTCCCCTTGCTAGATCATGAATGGTGGGATTTCCCTTAGAAATGTAATAAAATACAAGTTTCTTTTATGTCCCATCATTGTGTGTAAACTAAATATTTTCCTTCCATTTTGATCAAAATGATAGTGCATATTGTGATTGACATGCTGAATTGAATTCATTGAAAACTAATTATCCTGTAATTATGTGCAAGGTTTCCTTTAAACAGAATTGGGTATGTGTGTGCTTAAAAAGGTCAGACACATGCTTTTTATGGTATTTTATTGACCTATTCCCAAGTTTCAGAGATACTCGTCCTTCTTCAGGGAGAAAGTAATTTTGTCCTTCATTTTTGTGTTAATACTAGAAACCTCAGTAAAGGAAATTAGACAACTAAATTCAGGTAAACTTTTCCTTTTATTATTTTACATATAGTAGATGTGTCAGGGATACAATGTGCAACATTTTTAGTACTTAGATTATAGGCAAACCACTCATTTTTCAAAATTCTGTATCTTCCCCTGCCTGCTATAGTTCACAGTGACGAGAGTTCTGAGCAGAATGAAGAAGGAGCGGCAAGGACCATACAACATATCCTAGAAGACTAAACTTATATCAAAAGCTAAAAATAGGTATATCATTTATAAATACTGTTGGAAATACATCAATTGTTCAAGGCCATGTCTACGAAGTGCTTACAATTGTTTTGTCATCTCAGATATTAGTGCCACATTCCAATTGGTGGGCAGGGACAGCAGTCTTATCTGTGGAAGCACAAATTATTTAGCAAAAGTCCTATTCAATTAGCCTTATCCAGGTGTTCAGTCTTGTCATATAACTGTATCTATGATAGAGTACTGACGCGGGTGTCAGTCCATTAGATAATTTAGGAAGCCTGCACAGAAAACAAGATGCAGGGTTAAGAGTGTTTCTCTGCAGAAGGTGGAAAGTGGGAGGCTACATTATAGGTATGGCTAGACAGGGAGCTTCAGTGCTGCCAGCAATAGAGTGTAACTTGAAAGCCGATAGCTAGCATCTCAAAAAGTCATCAGAGCCACCATCTCTGGTTACAGTTGTGCAGGTAAGCATACCAGTGGGCAGGAAGCCTAAGAGCATTTGTTGTATTGGTTAGAGTGGATAAGGTCTATTGAACTGATGATTGTCAATAGGGGTGCAGCGACTAATATTATGTGTTTGGACTCAATAAACATCATCCTTTCATACGAGTGTTCTGTCACCTCTAAATGACAAACAATATTGCATTTACATACAAACAAATGAGATTCTAATGAGGTTCAAGCTTTTAATGGCTTATAATTTTTACGTGATTTAATCTAGAATCTTGGAACATATTTCTATATCTGTAGTTATCTGAGTTCCCAAAATGTTGTAAATTATTTTGGTTTTTGGTACCTTTAAGGGTTATCCTAATCCCTCCCTTTGACACTGGAGGCAAACACTAAAGCTGTAGTCCGTGACTTTCATCATATCATGTGGGGTTATATGAGTATTTCCTCCAGGGTTCCAGGACCCATATGACCCACTCCTTCAATAGGCTCTAGGCTACTGAGTCGAGGCGGTATTACACTACACGACTTTGGCTGTGATATCGGCGCAATACTGTGATATCCCAGGCAAGAATATGATATTATTATAACATTGTTATAACGTTCTATTTGGTCCTGGTTTGGTCCTTGTTACATTATTTTGATGGTACCCAACAACGTCTTTAGAACATTGCAACTTTGCACTGTGACATTATAATGACCTTTTTGTTATGTTATTTCACGTAAAAAAGAGGTTATCATGACGTTTGGTTTTGGTTAAGTCTCAACTTCACCAGAATATAATGTTATTATAACACTCTGTCTTGGAAAGTCTCAACCTTACATGTAATAACATAACTATTATGTGACAAACAGACAGGTTACAGACTGACCAAAAAAGTAACGCTAAAATATATATAATTCACAAACATTAATACATCAAAATATGTGTATGTGGCCAAGGAAGAATGCTATATAGTTTAAGTTTGATAAAAAAAAAATTGATATAAATATTGAAAGAGAATAATTCCATATGGCAATAGCATTTTTTGGTATTATATAGTATCCTAAACAGGATTATCGAGAAATCTTTAAGGAATGCCCCCCAGGTTGCAATGCACCAAAACGAAAATAAAAGGTGCATCCTGAGGTAACATGCCATGAGGAAGGAATCCCGAGGTTCGAAAGAGGCAAGGGGTTCCCCAGGGACTGGGGCATTGTGGGTAGACAAAGAGTTAGACTGCTGAAGGGGCGGGTCTTAAAAAAGGGGTCGGCAGGAGAGAGGGGTAGGGGGAAGACATGCCATGCTTTGATATTGTACACCCTATTGGCTTGGTAATGTAATTTGTAGGGGTTCAAAGAATGAGGCCAATACCCTTATACCAGAGTCTACCAGTGTTGATGTAAGCCCTTGAATCAAAGTGGCTTACAGCATGATCATGATTGTCTACCTATCTGATTGTCTATCTTTTTGAATAACCTGATTCATGTTGCAACCTATATATATATATATATATATATATATATATATATATATATATATATTTGCAGATCCAGGGGAGGCCCTCTTTGGATGGACCCCTGTACTAAAATAAGTTGGGTAAATGCTGTGTGCATACATGTGCATATGTGTGAATGCATAAAGTTTTTGCACTTGGCCTTTTTTCTGACCCTCCCCCTTTCAGAAATCCTGTATCTTACCCTGAATGATGTCACACTTTTTCAGGGTACTTTTAGGACCTCTCTCTCCCACGTGCATGCACCCCCTATCACACTGAATTTTCTGCTTTAAATATGAAAAGAAGGGACCCATTATTAGTGTAACACTGTGCAACCTACCCACCTACCCCATTGTGTGTGATACCATTTATGGACGGTTTTATGGATGTTTATTGAAGCTCTTCCAAATTTCACAAGTGGCTGTCAATATCATTCTTGATTAGATGGAATTAAGTAAACGTTGCTACACCGAACTCAACAACAGACGTGTGGTGGACTTGTAGTTTTATTCTAAAGATGAGATAAATGACCAGGGTTTGATTTTGAATTGCGTAACGGGTACAGGGAAATTAGGCCAGAGGCTATTCAAGTTGCTTCCGAGACTTTACTCTGTCTATGGGTATTCAACATGTTGTATCTATAGTCAATCCCATTGTTTGGTTTCAATAATGAATGACCCTTGTTGATAGTGCCAGTGGTGAGGACTGGAACGTCTCCATATTCCCGTTCATTTGAAGTTGCATGAGCATCCCATAGTCATGAAAAGTACACTTGCAATTCTAATAGGCTTGAATTACAAAGGATTTACAAATGTGACCTACATTATGACCTGCCCTAATTTCCTTTGTTGTTGCTACTGGTGCATACACAGAGATTGTATGGCCAGGGGGTGGAGTACACATAGACTGAAAACTTTAATGTTGACTATATAATGTATATTGTTAAGGATATATCCACTGCCTAGATGTCCTTGGAGGTAATTGTCTGCACAGTTGTTGTCTTAATGTTAGTTGCCTTGAAGGGAAGTTGTCCAGGTGGTAGATGTCCTTAACATATAAAGTTGACATTCTCGTCCAAGAATTTTAGATCTACCTCTCATCCATGGCTATCCCACCGCGTCACCTTCCTTAATATACATGTTGTAATACGTACTAATATATTATATATAATAATCATGTCAATAATCAATAATCATATACACTGTAACAGGATAAGTGGTATTATAAACGATTGTTATTGGTATAGGTTCACGTGTACATCTCAGGCACTTAATGTAAAAAGTTGCAAAACTTATTATTTGTCTGAATAAAGAAATGAATTAAAAAAAAATGTCCTTGAGATACAGCAGACTATAATACTAGGTCAATAGCGCATAAGGAGTCATTGCCTCAGACTGTACATCGTCTCAGTTTTTTGAAACAAACTTTTTTTTCATATAATCTTTATCGCACGTTGAAACAAATAAAGAACAACATTATGCGAGTCACAAATGATGGCCTTCCTCTGTAGTGTTTCCCACGTCTTGGTTTTGCCAGGCTCGGTTTCTTCCATTTGCCAATAAAAAGCCAACGGTGTCTTAATTATTCACTTAGTGTGTTTGTTTTATAAGTAGGCCTACAGGGATACTAATGGGAGCCGTGGTATGTCTAAATGGTGTTTTTAGTGTAAAGGGAAAGAAAGAAGAGATGGCTTGTGTAAGAGAGCCCATTGGCTAAGTGCTGAAGTATAGCCGTTCTTCTTCTGCGTCTGGTTAGGTCTTCGCTTTTTATGTTTATGGTTATTCATTTACTCTTCAGGGATGTCTGATAGAACAGACATTATAACATTGTAAGTCATTTGATGAACATTTTATGTATTAAAGAATAAAATTTTATGGTTATACAAATTAAAGGACGAAAAAGCTTTATTCAAGACTATTTGCATAAATTATATATTCTTGTTTGAAATTTTGCAAATGGTGTTTTAAAATAGGAAATGCATGGTAGAAGGGGGCTCAAACCCTATTGAAAATCGGCTAGCTGTTTAGGCATAGTAAGCCCATCCCATATTGGGTATGTCCCAGGGAGGGACAAGAAAATATTAAACTTAATTATGTCATACAAACCTCATATTCTTGCCTGGGCTGTGATAGGGGACACTTGTCAGAGTGATTGCCAACAGTGCTCCATTGCATAACCAAACTCTCGAAACAGCAAGATTTCTCCAAGGATTTAGTTATGGGTCTTGCTACAGAGATATCCCTAATTTTTTTATTGTGCCAATCCTCCCTACAGCGACAGTTTTGTACACATTTTGACCACATTTAATTAACTGATAGATACATTTCCACCACTTGTACATCTTATAAGCTGAAGGACACACTGGAGATCGGGTGAAAACAAAAAATTGAAATAATGATCCCAAAATGTCCCCCCGGCCATTGTAAAAAAAGGGTGTGCCAACCCTCACTGTTGTAAGGAAAGTTGGATTCACTCGGATGGGTCTCGCTCTTTGTACCAACTCTCCCAACGGCGAGACCCGTTATGCGACGGACCACAGCCAACAGTAGGTGTTAAAAAATACCAGGCCCGACCACCTGTCTGTAATCGGCGGGCAGGGGGTAGCATGAAAGATGCAGTGCACGAAATGAACATTGATCTAATTATTTTGTTGGCCGCCAGGATCGCAGGAAAGAAGGCCAACCGACACTGTCTACATTGATTTGTGTCGGCAGAGGAGAATATTGATTCTGCAAAGAAAACCATTCTTGGAAATTGTGCGTGGAATACAAAATAAAATGTCATGGTGGATTGTTTTGTGCCAGATCTCAATACTTCTTTTCAGGTTTGAGTTAGATGCATGCCTAGCATCAGGATTACTGCAGAACACAAGTGGAAATCTATCGATTACTCATAATGTATGGAGTGAGTGATGTAGTTGTCATTTTTGCAATTCATGGAATGAAATCTGTCAAAGATGCAAAATTAACCAGGCGTTGGTTCCACTGCTGGGTCTCCTACAAACAGTACTCCGTCTAAATGTATAGACCTTCTGCAAATGACATAACATACCTCAGAAAAGTACTTTCCTAAGCCCTACTTTATGTACTGGTGATCAGTTAATAATTTGAAAATTTAATATTTCTCAAGTATTTAAGAAAATTCTTTTGAGGTTCTGCATTTATTTATTACCCAGAATGATTATTTCCCATATTTGGGCATATGTTGCCAGTGAACAAGGGACCAATTTTATAGGAGAGCTAGTCAGTGGTAGTGAACTCAGTCCCGTAACCAGGGGAGGAGGTGGGGGTGGCGGGCCGACCCCCCAACAGAAGGAATTTCTTAAAAAGTTCCACCTTTCCTTTGGTACACTATTGTAAAACCCTAGAAAAATGGGAAGAAAATATTGAAAAGTTGTAAGCACAAGTTCCACTTAAGGAACCTCGCCACCCTTTTTTAAAATTTAAATTACTGATATTATAAGCAAAAGTTCCACTTAAGGAACCTCGCCACCCCCTTTTTAGATTTAAATACTGATATTATAAGAAAGAGTTCCACTTAAGGAACCTCGCCAACCCCCCACAGCAGACCCTGGGCACGGGCCTGTGAACTTGCTCTCTAGATCAATTGCAAAGGTCCTGGATTAGAATGCCAGCCTGGTATCTAAAAATGAACTAAAATGTATTTAAGGTATATGTGGTCAGTTCTCCCGAAAGGGTGCCAAATGGGAAAATCTAATGAAATGGCATACAAATACAGATAAAAAAATTTTTTTTGAATATTTCATGAATAATTCAGATATAACGTGATAAGTTCTTTGTTGGTAACCATACAATTATTGATTTTTATCAATATTTTGTATATTATAGCTAAAAAGAACAGTCATTTTTGGGCCCTTTTTTCAAGAAAATCATGTGATGAGAGTGAACATAATGCTCTAAATTTTGTTTAATTACTTTCATACATACTTGCTGTTCAAATAACAGTATACACCCTTATTGCTTAAGCAGAAATATAAAATAAGGTGATAAATTAATAATTTCCATATTTTATGAACCAAAAAAGTATTATGTAATAAGTGCGCCACCATACATATATACTGAAACTGTCTTTTTTAAATGTGCATAAAGAAAGGTAAAGAAAAATATAATACACCGCAAAATTAGACAATTATCTGCCCATATATTAGTAGAATTAAATATTGAAGCAGAAAAAGTTTTCATGCAATATTTGTAGTTTCAGCATGGAATAAGTAACACTATGTTGTTTTGGTGAAGGTAAGTGCTTCACCTTACATAATTATATGGATGAAAATCAGTGCAAAATAGAGAAATATGAATTTTAGTGAAAAATATTTTTCTTCAATATAAACCGACTCCATATAATTACATTTCTGAGAGAAATATGCAAAAATAATTAATTCTGATTGGAAATATTATCAAAGATAAAGGTAAAAACACAAAGTGTGTCACTGTACATATACAACACCATAGTTCTAATAATTGCTCAATTTTTTTTTTGAAAAAAGAATGAAAAAAGAGTCCATGTATCTCTCAAAGCATTATGATGTTTTAGAATACTAATTTTGAAAAATTTTGCCAAAGAAAATAAACTTTGATCCTAAAAATAATTGTGTCACCATACATATACCGCCATATCCAGGCGTATATAATGGGGTATTATACACGTATTCAAAAGAGTGGCAAATATGACCTTAACTTATGTCATTTTATCAAAACTAAAATCAAAAGTGCATGGTCACACTATGGTGCCACTTAGGGAGCTATTTATTAACTTTATTTTTTAATATAAATTGGGATTTATTGCATTTTTATGTGAAAATAATTGCATGACCATACATATACTGCGTCACCGTACATATACCTTTCAAAAAACCGTAATATCTCAATAAATTATTAATATCAGTGTTCCCAACTTTGGGAATGAATTTCAATATATATACCCATTATTCTATAAAGATTACTTAAAGATACATTTAAATTTATTTTTTCACCCTACTTTTCCCGGTTTGGCACCCTTTCAGGAGAACTGACCATATATATATATATATATATGACCAGACATGATTCATGCATCTCATTCCTTGAGTGGTACACAACTCATCTAAAGGTCGGGAGTGCCTAGGAATATGTCCTCTATTCAAAACAAACGTTTCAGATATTGGGAGTAATAAGAGCAGGGCATGACCCCATAAATTTTGGTCTCTCATCACAACAATAGATGGGAGAACACTGCCCCAAATTTGGTTCCAGCTGAATTAAATGCATGAGTACCCCGACATGCTAGGTATTAATAATAGCATTAAGATTGAAATTGAAACGATTATAAATCAAAGTAAAAATCAAAATCAAACAATAATAAGCTTGCAATCACAAAAAAAGGGTGGGGGGTCAGGATCCCCAGGACATCCCCCGGATCTGCTCCTTCCATTCCCTTATCTGCACAAGCTATATTCAGGAGAATGATGCAGCAGTCATCATTGTGGTAACTCTCAAGTAGGAGCATTATTTTTGTACTTAGTGTGATTACCCTATCTGCACAGGGTCTATAACGGGGAATGATGTAGCAGTGATCATTGTGATTACCTCTCTGGTAGGTTTGTCATTTTTGTACTTAGTGTGATTACCCTATCTGCACAGGGTCTATAAAGGGTAATGATGTAGCAGTGATCATTGCGGTTACCTCTCTGGCTGGATTGTTATTTTTGTACTTGGTGTGATGGATCTTTAAGATGAAATTTAAGACGCCAATGGAGATGCGCTCGGAGAGATTGATGATGGGAGAATGGTCCTTGGGCGACAGGGTGAACGATCAGGGCTTGGGGTGGGGGGGGGGGGGGAGAATCAAGGTGGCACTGTTCACCCACTGACATTCATAATAATAGTGCAGCCCTCAACAAAATTTAATATGCTTAGAGCAAGACTTTAGAATAATGGGTTGGGGTTTTACATAATTTATACAGAATGTTGCTCAGTTACATCACAAGAAATAAACTCTTTCGTTTAATTGAGTTTGTAATAAAAAGTATTAAAAGGGACTTTGGTAATTCAGGCGCAGATACAGGATTTCCGAAAAGGGGAGGGGGGGCAGAATATAGGCTAAGTATCAAAAGGTATGCATTCACATGCAACGTTTTCCCCTCTTTTTATAGTTTGCCGGTCCACCAGAAGAGGGGTTGGGGTCAGGACCTTCTTGACTTCCCCCCCTCCTTGATCTGCCCCTGTCACGTATCTTTGGACATAATAATGCAACTGAAAAACCAACCAACTACAGTCAATGGGTTATCAATGGCCCCTCCTTCCCAGACTCAAGGTGAATAAGCCCATCCCAGCTTACACCAACTTTAAGGTTTATTATGAATTATACTACTCCCGGCATTGCCGTTATCATCCTTTCAGTAGATTTCTATGCGTAACCTACATTTCCCCCATCGGTGGAGGTTTATTTGATAACCTAAATGGATGTATAGGCAAAGAGCCTAACCACTACCCTACTGAGGCCGCTGACATGGCCCTATGCCTTTTGAAATGTTAAGGAAACGTACCTAATTCACTAAAGTGTTCTTTCAAATAGAATTACAACAAAGCATTAGAAATAGAAATAATTTTAAAAACTACACGGGTGTCAATGTACTTTAATGGTATATTCAATGTGCAGTTGTTTAAAACATAGTTTATAAAATAGAAAAGCAGGCCTTTGAGGGGTTAAACTCGGGACCCCTCACTTAAGAAGCAAGCACTCTAACCACTACACCAATAGAACAGTTATACCTACTACATATGAACATCTGTTTCAGTTCGGTCTACAGCATAAATATATATATATGTATGTATAATATATATATATATATTATAGAATCTATATTTCTCAACCCAGAAAGGGTCTGACTACCTCAAGATGTGTATCTTTTGGTTATGGGACGTAGTATAAGCTTGTAAATCGCCTTGGAGATGGAGCTTATGGTATATAACCTCCGCCTCCGCGGTGGTTTTTCACATATTTCAAAATTGTCTCCCTGCTTGTTCCCTAAAGAAGGCTGTATAATACAAAATTACCCCAAACAATTCCGTTTACAGGTTTACATAGAATTTGTAAAACACAACTTTATATTTTGGCATTTTCCCCATAGGAATCAATGGTAAAGCGTGTCAGCCCTGCCTATAATGTCCAACCCTATATTGCCCTGAAAATGATCATGTTGATTGGCTGGCAAACCTACAAATCTGTCAATTGACAAGATTTGGGCATTCATAATGTTCAAGCAGTACCTGAGGATATAGAAAAACATTCTTGCTTATTTCAGTAACCCCAATTTTTGGAAATATTAATGGCTTAAACAGTCATTCTTGTCCAATATGGGATGGGTTTAATATCCTCTGTTGATAGTTTGTCCTAGAAGCTCACCAAATCACTACGATCAATCCAGGTGACCCACATTAGAAACAGGCACTTTGGGGGCTCTGGATGGGGGGTCCCCATGTCATCCGTCGATTTTAAGAAATTGCTCTGTCGCTGTGTTGAATTTAAGAAAAGCCCATGTCGAATGTCACTAAAAGCTATGTCGCCTGTTGATCTTAAGGAATGGCCCTGTTGCTGTGTCAAATTTAATAATTAGCCCTGTCACCTGTTACTAAGCTAAAGATTGGCACTATTGCCATGTTAAATTAAATGGTCTGGACCCATACTATAATTATTTGATTTCCCACTTTGTCTGATTGTTTAATTTCAGTTTATGTCTCCTTGACTGTATTGAAGCCTCACCACAAGGCCCTAATGTTACCCCATTACTTCGCAGAGACACATCCCACCATTAGACACCTACAATTGTTTCTCCAGCGTCTTTTATTGATTTGAAACTATTCACCAGAATCTCCCGACAAGCTGATACTATTTCACTTTGAATCATGTATTGTTCCCAGATTCTATTTTTTTTAATTTTCTTTATTTATTAAATCAAATTCATCAGAGATGATCTTCCATGTACGTGAAAATAAATACTATAAAGTTATCATGATAATGAGAAGTTATAGTCTGTTCCATGTAGGTTGGACTGTCAAGAGTCATGTTTTGTTCCTATTGTTGCATAACCATCTGTTCTGCCTCTGTTTCTGCCATCTAATTCTGATCCCATCACATTATAGTTTGCTCTTTATGGTTGGGTTATAATCCCAAATTTGGTCTTTTCTGAAGAGGCTGTACATTTCTATCACATTACTCTAAACCCTTCCCCGGTGACTATAAAAGGAACAATGGGAGCAGAGCTGGCCATTAAAAGTTGAATTTAATGACAGAACAATAGATCCACTTCTTTCTAATGATAAAGTGTCATTGACTTCTATTTCAACGTCATAATCTGTTCCTTATATGTAGAGCATTCAATAACTGAATGTCCACATTTCTACTCCCTGCACAGTCTTATCTGTTGGGTGTTTCAAAAGAAGCTCCATAGCTACAGAAGTTTTATGTGCCCTTACGGAAACTGTGCGTGAGATTGAAACTCCTGTATCTCAATGTTTCATGAGCTCCTGTAAATTGACCCAAAACTCATGTAAATCCACCCAAACGCACATAAGCAAAGACAAAGCTCATGTAGCTACGGCACCCAAAAAGGTGACCATAACTTTATGAAACGCAAAACTCGCATAGCGGTATTGAGGTTTGTTATGAAGCGGGCCCCTGTACAGGTTCATCATTCAGGAACTTACAGTGATTTCTGTACCCATTATTGTATGTTTAATCTCATATTGGCACCTTTCAACATTACATCTAGTCTTTCCTACATAGTATAGGTTTAGATGCCATTGTAAACCTGATAACATATTAGTCTCAACAAAGATACGGAATAGGAGAATATAATATCTATGAATATCTTAAATGCTGCATGGCAAATTTATTCATCAGCTGTCAATTTCCGATCAAAAATTCTTTTTTTTCGCAGTGCTAAATAAGTAAATCACCAGTCTTTCCTACATAGTATAGGTTTAGATGCCATTGTAAACCTGATAACATATTAGTCTCAACAAAGATACGGAATAGGAGAATATAATATCTATGAATATCTTAAATGCTGCATGGCAAATTTATTCATCAGCTGTCAATTTCCGATCAAAAATTCTTTTTTTTCGCAGTGCTAAATAAGTAAATCAGCCATTTTAATTTTTATTGCTAATTGCTTTCTCCTCAAACTAATGCTGTACTCAAAACACCACTAGAACCATTTAAAGCTTGGTGCCCAATAAATTACCATGTTTCCATTCCAGACTTGATCTAATTACAAGTAATCAGTTCGGGGGTAATGTCGCCTTGGTGGGGCAGGTTCTAGATTAATCCTTGGTGAGAGAAGATAACCAGTTCCCCCACCTCCTCACTGCCGGACTCTTAGTAGGTAAGAGGTCTTCTATAGACGTTGCACAGTTAATGTCCCATCCGCCAAAATAGGCTGGCCGCCATATTGGTATTTAGTTTAAGACCATTTTTATATACCATTTATTAAGTATTTAGAGCGTATAGTTTGGTGACATTTAATTAACATCAATTAAGGGTACAATAATCAATGATTTTGAAAACCTTTTAGGGAAAGCTTTCTCCTCTCCTTAAAGAGAAAGAGTCTAGGCGTATAGGGTGCCTGTCACCTGTTGCTGATAAAATCGCTTAGTGGGTATGGAGTTTTAGTGGGTATGGACCTTAAGCTTCTCATAAGAGAAGTTTACGATATCTATATACTAGTGTACTATGGTGACCCCTACAATCTCAGAGGTCTGAATGACCCGTACCCACTTTAGGTTCGCCTTTGAAGCTGAATTGAACCACCGTTTCTACCGCACTAAAATTTCAGCTATTGTGGAAGCAAATAAAATAAGTCATTAAAAAAATTGCTTTTTAGCCAGGAAAAAAAATAATGCTGTATTTCAGAACAATCAAAGCTAGACTCTTTGTGCAAAGATTTGTATTATAAAATGAACTATTTCATTTATTGGCACTTTGCAAAAGGAAACTGTAATACCTTTACCAACTAAAATGATGCATGCCGTGTAGAATGCCGTGTATATGTATATGGGGTATAAGCATTGATAAACCTAATCCTATTTCGCCCACATGCATTTATGCTACATTAAGCCACAGATCAAGAGGTAAAATGAAGATACCAGATAGTTTCCAAAGGATTATTAGTAAAAAAAGATGGTTTCCAAAACATGATACTGAATAATACAGAAGGTAGATCTAGAGAGTGGAATGATCAATAACAATGAAAGATGAAAAGTAAGCTAGTACTTGTATTAGATACATTGAAAATCATATATCATACTCACACAAATGTTCTGGACCCTTAGGATAAAGAGTAAAACACTTACATAGGCAGAGCCTTACGATCTGAGTAATGATATCTTTGTTGAAGATGTGTTTTACCAAAACTCTAAGACTGATATTATTACTTTGAGATACATCGTTTCTATATGATCAAAGGAAAGGTATCAAATTTGTTTTAGGGTAAGGTTTCATAAGCATCAAGGTATCAATATAGGAATTATATCCTTAGTCATCTACCCAAAGAAATAGTAGATTCTATATTTCCACAATATTTTTACCAAGGTTTTATAATATGATCGGTTCCATTGAGTGTTTTTATAACACATTCAGGTGGCTTATTTCTGAGATCTATTTTTGGGAAAAACGATTACTGACAGGTTTTACTGCCGTCTGATGAGGAAATCGAATAACTTCTAAAATTCATGTATTTCTATGGGAACATTTGGTCAACTTGATTTTTGATTAAGACTTAGGTAAGTTTGGAAAAGTCCATTAAAGTCTATTTCAGAGATCTATAATAGCTTTTGAATTTCTGCTGACCAGTAATCTTTTTGATTGATGCAGTATTAGATAATATAGCTACAATATAGGCCACCCTTAGCAAAATGTATATGGCTGGTGTCAAGAACAACTAGTTTTAAAGTCCACTCTAGTGTTCTCTCCCTACAGTTTGGTCTTTAGGCCGCTAGCCCTTGACTGACAATTTTCATGATTACAAATATAATTTACTCCTAACTATTGTCTTTGGTGGCTGTAAGAAATGAGTACCAACAGTAGATAGCCTCGTGGGAGACAGTATGATGTCTGACAGAGACCAGTCAGGACATGTCGCTACCATTTAGCATTTCATTGCTATAATGTCAAAGCTAGCTATGAATGTTAGCTGATACAAATATGGCATATGGTTGGTTGGTTTTTCTCCCAAAATTGAAATATATAAGAGTTCATGGCTTTTACTCACTTATCCCACATTCAGTGAAAAATTGCATCAAAGATATGGTTGGTTGGTTATTGGGGTTTTCCACCGTATCAACATCTATGGTCATATCACGGTGAGAACAAGGTCTTGACAATTCTGTCTGTTTGATGATCGCATCTATGAAATGATCATTTCCATCAAAAGGTAGAGACCATTCCCCTACACTTTTACCGAGGTAGGTGTTCTTTAATGTGCACGGTCCCATAGGCAGGGCCCTACACACAACAGCCGGTGGTCCTTAGACCCTGTTGTTGTCACAGGGGGAAATGCAGTGAGGTGTAGCAGTCTCACATGGCCCAGCCGAGAATCTAACCCAGCTGTCATGGTGCAAAGCGATCGTTCTGACCACTTAACTGCCCGACGCCCCAATATGGCATAATGTTATAAGTTATATCATGTATATGCTTGCTCTTGAGAACTAGAACTAGAAATCTCATCTTCTAATATAAAAGATGGTGATTTCAGTTAGGGTAATGTGTCTATATTTCGTTCCCAGTTCCGAACCAATGTAATAAAAAATATTATAGCTACACTAAGATATGTAACCCTCATCTGCAGGATTTTCGTGAAGGCAATGATGATGACACCCCTATGAGAATCCATGGAAACCGTTTCAACTGTGGTCTGTTTTGCCATTTTCGTGACGTCATAAATAGTATGTTGATGTTACAGAAAAAGGAGAAAGAGATGCAAGTTGAATATTTGTAACACTTTGCACTGAAGAATTGACACTCTTATCGCAGATGTTCGTTGATATAAGGTTGCATAAATGGAAAATCTATCTTTTCTGAATGTCACGACATTGACTGACATTTACCATTTAAAAACAGTGTTGTGAGACATGATGGATATGCTAAATTGTTTATGATAATATGATGATTCAGGTAAATGTTACCATGGTTACAACTCTGCTTATGTGTCTGAATATCGTACTACAGGTGTTCCTTTGCAATTGTAGATTCAATATAAAGAGACAATGACAAAAATTATCCAAAAGCAATATGAAAATATGTGAGTTTCATGCAATAATCCTTCTATTCTATACAGGATAAAGCTACATTATGGATTAATATAATTTGGTTACCCTGAATTTGAATCTACACTTTCCCTATTCTCTATTCCACTGGGAGTATAACAGTTTTTAATATGAAGGGAAGGAAGGCTTCTGAATCGGTATCAGTTATTATGAGTGGAAACTCTGGAAATCAAATCGATTCGGGGAAGCCTTTAAATGATGCCTCAAAGGCCTATTACCATTATTGTTGTTAAACGCAGAGCTCTGGGTGCAGTCTAACACTTCTCTTGGGTGTTATTACTCTATTGAAACACTAAGATTAGATGCGAAGCAGGGAATCCAGACATTCTTAAGAATCTCTGGTTTGCCAATAAAAGGAAAATGGTGAGAAAATGTGAAAATCTTTAGGCAGTGGTATTGCACTAGATTAATGCACTATCTGCATCTTTATGAAAATATTAGCAATAAAGTCTTTAAAGGTGAAACATTAGTTGAACTGTCTACTTGATGTGAATGGGTGCTCTCAGACTTGTATCTAGGGGAGGTGGGTGGACATTCCTCAGAAAGACTTAGACTCAGATGATAGTTAAAGCTATAGACAGTGTCCAGATAATGTCACAACATCTATAGATAAACTGGCAGCCATATTGGTGATCAATTGGATATCCTGACCATTCTTTTTTAAAAATGTTTTGCTCAATTTATCTTATGCAATCTCACAAAGTCAAAATTCTGCATTCAATTGAATGCCATATGGATCAAATGACCACATGATGATCACCAAAAAGTGGTCACGTGATCATGTCTGCACAAGGTCTATGGACAATAGCCAAAGCTACAATTTAAATCAGTGCTCTTCCAATAGTTAACCCTTTAGCCTCCAATCCGGCCATGGCCGCCCGAGGGTGTACTCCCCAATTGCAATCTGGCCGTGGCTGCCTGGAAAAATGACAATTTTTCTATTATTTTCCATATTTTTCCAGGGAGAACACTTTAATAAATATTGAACATACAAAAACGGCCAATATATCGTTTAAAAGCTTATTAATTTCTTATCTAAAATCTCATTTGTATGACGTTGTTTCATAATGGTCGGTTTGCCTTTGAACCTGCTCAAGTACAAGGAATTTAAGGAATTCCGGAGGGAAATCCATTGAATTCCTGGGGAAATCAAGCAATTTATCAACACAAAGTTTGGGGTCTAAAGGGTTAATAGAATGCTTGTGATATGTGGGATAATGTGTAGATGAATTAATGTTCCAAATATACAGTAATATACCAGCTACAAAGTAACAATCTTCAATATATATGAATAACATGGACCATAATGTATATGTTTCTAAATTCGATGACACCTTCAGAATAATAAATGGTTATCATTCCTAACACTTTTTTCATCATTTGACAATATTGTATGTGGTCAATGGAGTTGTCAGTTTTGTGAATAAAGGATGAAAAGATGGCAAGAAAGAAAACATGAGAAGGGGTTATTCATAAGGCCATTACGTGGCAAATAAAAAGATAGAAAGATAATGAGAAAAAGCATTGTTTTGCATTTTGTTATGCTGGATTAAAAAAGTAAAGAATAACCAAAGCAAAAGATGATAGAAGAAAGACATGGAAGAAGACCCACAGAGAGTCAGTGTTGTTGACAGGGGGGGAGAGAAAGCTCCTGTCACCACCAGGGGAGAGCGGAGAAAGGGGGTGGGGCACTTGCTTGTGTGGGGGCTGCTAATGGGGCATCACTTTGATAAATATTGTCACAAATATGGCCATTGTTCCAGGCAATGTCTACAAATGCTTTCCTTGGTTCTGTCAGCTGGGACATTAGTGCCAGAAGAGTACTGGCTTCCCCGTTTTGACGGGTCGGGACAGCAGCAGGACCAGTCAGAGCAGAGTGATAAGCTGGCCAGGCAAGTACACAAGGGCGGATACAGGATTTCGGCAAGATTAAAGGCGGTATTCCATATACCGAAGTGCATGTTGCTGATGTTGTGCATTGTCATAGCAATGTTCCATATCCACGTCACACATTTTCGGCACAATTTGGGCTGCCGAAAGTGGGATATCGGTAGCCAGTCGAAAATCCTCCCCTGGTACACAGATGTCTAAGCCTAGTCTGGCTGCCATGATTGTTTTTTGTCTCCATTTTTGTTTGTTTCAGTTTTATGCATGAGGCATACACTTCAAACTGCTGTTTAGTTTCCCATTAAGGTTGTGTGCTCTATTTATGTAACAGAATGTAATATATTTACATTAGCAGTTAATGAGAAGAGATGTATTAATGGATGTTTTCAGTAATATCCAATTAATCAATAAAACCTGTGCTATGCATAATCAGATTCCACATATGGTATTGTCAAATTCTCAAAAGTGAAACAGTAATCATTATGAAGAGGTACCTTGACAGGATCAAATCACCCTTCATGTCAATTATTCAATATGTTCGACAGAATTTGGACTGATTTTGGATGTTATTTTGACCAATAACGATTATTCATACGCAAAATAATGTATTATTTTGTGGAGGGAGACCTCCATCATAGTTATCATTTCTGTTTGTGCCAGTGATGTAAGTGTTCTGGAATAAGGGTTGGGCCGCTTTCTTGTCATCCTGCATCAAGTGCAGTGACTGTTTGGTAAGTTCCATTTCAATCACAGCTATGTCCATTGTGTCTAACTTTAGATTTTTTCAACTTTTCTCAGGGACATGTCACGTGATATGCCAATCAGCATTTACCTGTTGCCCACAGAAGATGGACAGTTACCTAAAAAAGAAAACAGAGTACTTTAAGGTGCTCAACTGTGAACATCTAATCCGTTGTTGTCTTATGCTTGAGAAGCAGACAAATATGGCCAACATGAGCACTTGAGGATATGTCCTGACTCGGCTGCAACGCTCCTAAGGCAACTCAAGTACCTAGCTGCCATAGGGCAACAAATACCAAACTTGGGGGTCTTGGGAAGGTTCCTCAAAGGCAGCCATATAATGACCAAAGCCTTTAAGTGATCACTATTTAAGGCCATATTTAATATGATAATTATTTGATATTATCTAGAACCAACTTTTCATCAATAGTTATGAAGCCAATTGCAAGGAAACTTTTGCCCTTATATATTTATCTGAATTTGGAAAAAACACATAGACAAAAACTTGGTTGGTGTTCTTTTTCGCACCATGTATTACTAAGTCTCACAGCAGAACCAGCATCTACTATTGATATCTAAAATGTACAATCTCTTTGATAGATTGACTGATTGTCAAAGGGCTCTCAGGTGCTTTGTCCTACTACCAGTATCTGACGATACTGTCAGATAGATGCATTAGAAAGGTAATAGGCCTTTGAAAATGAATATAATTCATTGAAATAGTTCAAGTTACACAGTTTAGGATACGCCTGAACTGAAATCGCTGTAAAATCTCCAACCTTTGCTAAATCCCACTTCACAGACATATCAACGTTGCAAAGTTGCCAAGAGGAATTTAGCCTCAAATGAAATTTGTACAATTTAAGGTCTTATCCTCAAAACATACACAAATAAAGAATGTGATAAATCATGTGTACTTTTTCAAAATTTTAGTATGGCTTGTTTGGCATCTCAATATTTTTTTATGTGATAAATGAGAATTCGGTAATTCGACCACATGAAGTAAACAAACAATATAACAAGACAATGCCGTTTATTTGACAAACAATCTAAAGTGCATTTCAATGTGGGTGCTTTCATGGGAAGAAGGGCAAGTGTCTATAAATTGCTTTGGCATTTTATGATTGTATATTAACAAATGTTCTAATGCTTCCTCTAGAGTTATCTATCCTCAAATCAACTAATGCATCCTGGAAACATATTGAAACTCCCTTCTCTTTGGTGTGCTGGTCCATCTTGAGATAGCTTTCATTAAACTAATTTAATACATTAACTAATAACGCTTCAATATCATTATATATGTAGGAGACCTCTGAAACACCTTTCCCTTCTGGTCTGTTTCAGATCTGCAGGTAATGCAATTTAACTTCATTCAGTTTCAGAACACTTTTTCCTTCTAAAGTACTATATTTCAATTTCATTCACAAGTTAATATGTTTTAAAAAGGTGAATGAGAGACAACAAGTATTTGCATTTGCAGATTAAGCAAGCATCTTTCATTTACAAATAAATATATATTGTAGAGATAGTTAATCATTTTGCAACTCATGAATTTTTTTTAGCCAAGGTAGACTGCTATTCTGTATGGCCGATTTAAAACATTGAATTAATTGATTAACATGAAATTAATGATTGAATGTAAGTACCCAAGTCTGTCATTGAACAAGACTTGACATTTCAAGAAATACTCGGTTCACGCACATATATTTCCAACTGTGTATTTTTATATACCTAATATCATTAGGTAGATCAAACAGCCGTTATTTTGAACCTACATCATGCATACTATATGGTCACTTTTTTTTTATTTTGTCGATGAAATTATTTATACTGGCTAAGTATTAGTAAATTTAAATATTTTTTGTTAAAAGCCAGTTCATGTACTGCTTTCATATTTTCTCTTAATGATATGTTAATATTATATGTTTTGCTTTAAATATTTATCCAACTTTACGTAGTTCAAAAGCTAGGACTGGCTGATTATGTGATATTCCTCAGTAGTTCGGGGTTTCCGGTTTCTACCGCCGAGGGACGGGGGGGTTATTTTGGTTCTTAGCTGGGCACGGAGGCCGAGCAAGAAGCCGAGGTGTAAAATCCAGAGTCGTACCTTGCGCACGAGGGGGGCTGAGTGGGTCGGTCGGGGGATCGGTATTCGTTGAAGGGGGGAGGGTGTGTTGGTCAGGTCGGGCCGGGGGGTTGCAGCCATCAAGCGTGGAGGACGGAGGAGGGCAATATTATCGTCATGGTAGGGGTCCGAATTCCTACTATTAAACTCCTGGTTTGTAATTATAAAAGTCCATAAATTTTTTTGGTGTTTTGTTATGCTGGGTCTATATAGTAAACTTACAAATTAAGGGCACTTCTCAAGAACTGTAAGTATCATGCACAAGAGAAATGAATTATCATTGTGGCTTCTTTCTTTGAAAATGGTATTTACATTGTCATGTATTGGTTATTACATGTGTTTAAACATCAGCAGTGCTCATAATGCTATTTATGTATGTTGTAGAAAAGGAAAATGTATAATTGTATGTGATAAAAGGTATCATTCTCAGAATAGAGAGTAAACAGGTTGTTGCATGAACTGTATGAGATAAAATTTTCATTGATAAGTTTGTTTGTATCTATCTCACATTGAATGGAGGTCAAAAAAGTATGAAAATGGCTAAACTTATGTTTTAAATCATCTTGCATGTGTAGCTGAAGGTAATTTTGCATAACCAATACCAAACAACCAGTTCCTTGACTTCCTCTAGGACGAATTAACATAATGTAACTTACACATTGAAATATTTGCTTACATATAATTGGGCTGATTTTGGATGGTAAGCACTTATCAATAAAGTTCACTACTTTTCTCCAGAGATTCTCTCCTTGTTTTATTCATAATAAAGTGCAACGTTACTATCATTATGAATTCGAAGCTATTTTCTTATGTGGCACATACAAGAAATATTTTATTGTACCTATCAGGATATAACTGTGAAGTGAAGTGACAAGCCACAGAGTGTGCCCAGGTAACAAAGGCACGTGTTGTGCACGTTTGATGGAGGGTCTACAGGGGAATGAAACACGTGATTTAAACACGAGCATAACTCGGTATTTTGTGGACCTCATTTCTGGTGTTCCCCACAAGTGTCTAACATGAGTTTTTGACACGAGATTTCACATGTTAATCTCGTGTTTTTTTCCCTCCTGGCTAAAATAAGTTGTGGGGATTGAACCAGGGACCTCTCACACACATTTCCAGTACTCTACCACTGAGCTATTGAGGATTTAGATACTCACAGGGGTAGGGCAGTTATATTTATATTTTTCAGAGCATTGATATTTCTTGGAAATGAATATTTGGATATCTGAGTGTTGTATTATAATTTCATTTCTTATTTTGGATAGTTCACTTGAGGTTTGTTATTGGAAATAATTCTATATAACCAGTTTAGCATGAGTTTCACATGATTAAAAAAATACAGAAACTCATGCTTTTCTCAGGGTAATCAAGTAGATTTACCAATTTGAAGTAAGATAAAAATCAGGTAGGTCCTGAGTTAAACACATGTTTTTCACTGATTTTATACATGTCTGAAACTTGTGTCACAGGTATGGGGATTTCTCAGATAATTCACAGGCTTTTACACAACACCAGAATTACATTCAAATAACACGTGTTAAAACTGGTGTTATTTACATGGTTTACATAGGGATTGTCATTACACCAGAATGTCATCAGAATGACACTTAATGTAGAAATGATCATACTGTCAACTCAAAATGTAATTAGATGTAGAATAATGAAATTAACCACGTGAAATGCATAAAAAGTGCTTTACCATGTGAAAACTTGTAGTAAAACTTGTTAAAAGTCCTAATATTTCTCTGAGAACCAAACAACACCAGTACTACACTAGATTAACATGTGACAAACTGGGGAAAACACGTGCTATGGGAAGTGGTTAGGGCATGACCATACCCTGCCCTTGGCCCCATTGGCAGCTGGGTCATTTCAACCTTGGATGATCAAATCTAAAGCCCATACCCCTACACTTTAATCAAGGTAGGTGTTCTGTTATAATATTGTGTGGGGTCACCTCTGCAGGGTTTTGCTTATATATTGGCCATTTGCACGAAGCCTTTGATTACCTTGTCATTGACTGAATGAGTGTGCATGTGTATGCTAACAATACTTTTGCGAATAGGGATGCTTAAAGCTACATTTTCGTTCATGAGCTAGGCTTACATACACCAACATAAGCCTATTAACATCATAGCTGGCGATATTAGAATGTCGCGAAAATGGTGCAGTATATGGTTGTTACAACGCAGCAAATAACATCGTCCTGATGGACAAGAATGTTGCTTTAAGGGAAAAAAACAGGCTCTCAAGATAAATAGTGTTCTATAGACCTTGCACAAATGCCATCATAATGCTCAGAATGGGACAGACCACCATAAAGGAGATAATTTTGAAATTATCAATCCACAACAATCCGAATGCGATAATGTGTCAAAATATGACAACATTTTGCAAACTCAAATTACTATGAAAATACATTCTAAGAGTCTAACTTTAGCCATTGGTACAATATAAAGTGTGATAACTAGCTTTAACTTCACTTAAATTCCATAATATTCATGCCTTGTATGCCTGAAAACAGCAATGTTTGTAAACAAAGCAATTTTGGTGGATCACCAAAATTGACCAGGGATGAGTTTTAATGTATTTTGATGTTGTTTAAGTGTGTATTCACAGTTTATATTTTACCACAGGCATAGGCTATTGCCATAGAATATATTTCAGTAGTAAACAGAATTTGCACAATTTTGACCTTATATTGCTTTTGCCTCCCTTTAAGAACATATATCAATGCTGAATTTATCTCAGATAAACAGACAGAACCATAAATAGCCATTGTTATTATGTCAGCATCAGTCAAGTCGACATCATGAAAAAAACATGTGTGATAATGTTTCGTAGTACAATATCACAGACATTACTATAGATGATTTATTTCTTTTTTACATTTTTTGTATTGCCCCCACCACGCAGCAGCTAACTGGCTGTAGGCCATGTGGTGGGGTGGTTTTGCCGTAGTCACTTTCCATAGTCAGTTACAACAGACTGCCGCATTTCAACAATGTAAGTAAACTCTTATTGTGCTTGATATTAGGGGCCTATTGCTAAAATATAGTAAGTATTGATTAGTTTTCTATAGCCACATGTGAATGAGTTGGAGGGAAAGTAGATCTATCTATTATGATGATGTCAATGATGTAATTAAGTTAAAGCTGAGAATTTGTCCATGCGATGGACAAATTTGTGACGTGACCAATGATGTTGCCTGATTACATTCTAACATCTTAAGACATGTTGCTAGCTGTGTCATCATGAGGTTAAAGTCAGCAGTCAGGAGGATGAGAGCATACAAAATACCACACCCCTCCGATGGTCCAATGCTGGTTTTATGCTGGGTTGTCGGGAAGACAAACTGGTGATTAGCTACTTTTCTGGGCTGCTGGGTACCAGCAGTAGGTTATCAGTGTAGCATGGTGGAAACTTTCTTCACTGCTGGTGCCCAGCGTGTACACCAATAATCTATGGCTGGTACCCAATGGCCCAGAAAAGTTGTTTTCCTCCTAGCGTTGACCTTACAGACAGCCCTTGCTCTTACCCTTCCCTCACTCCATGAACAATTTGTATCCATTTCACAACTTATGTCTCAAGAAATGTGTGTGTGGGGGGGGGGGGGGGGAGGGGAGGGGCAGGGGAACATAGGGAGTGTATGGAAGCGATGTAACAATAAATAATATTATAATTACGCAAAACCTGTCTAGAGTATTTTTATGAAAATGGATATCTGCATACTATGTTTTAACCTACTTATAGGTTGCTGAGAATGCATGATTTATTATTCTACGTAGGCATTTGATGTAAACAGGTGCCTTTGCACTTACTTTATGTCTGATCATGATCAGATAAAGGAATTTACAGGGGAAAAAAATCCATTTCATGGATTTTCATTAATGACTGTAATTTGAAGGTAATTTCTGGTATGGCCATCAATGTTGAGTTGGTTGCCTTGAAATTCACCAAACACTGTTAGATGACACAATCAATAATACCGAAACACTTTTCCGGTCCAACCTGTTTTCCAACTGCAGGAGACATCAATCAATTTTATTCATAGGTAAAGCACTCAAGTTTGTGGATTTTGATTTCTGATTTCTAAATAATGTACCTACATTAATGTGTTGAGGTTCTTCCTTAGCTACCTTACACTTAAAACCCTCATAGATGAGTCAAGAAAGATACAAGGTTTAATTCAGGAAGATTAAAGAATTTTAGGTTACATCTCTTAAACATATCTCCTTACCTATAACAACTATAATATTTAGACTTAATTAAACTGACCTTAACTTACAACTAGACAATCTTATGATTTCCAATTATCTTTCTTAATGGTGAAATATTTGTGATTTTCTATGTTACAGATCAGCAGGTGAGATGTGGCTCACGACCCTCATTGTTGCTGGCATAGGCCTTTTAATTCATCATATTATACAAACTCTGGTTACCAAGCCATGGCCCATATGGTCTGCAAGCAATATGAACCTGTATGGCCCTAACTCAAGACGACTTGGCTATAAGGAAAAGATATATGCAAGAATGGCTACATCTGGTGTATACAACAATTCTTTTGTGCTTGTGCTGCAATCAAGTGAACAGCTTACAGGAAAAGCTATATGTGAAGCATTATTGGCTTTGAGTAAGAGGCATCCTTTGTTGCGGATGAGGCTTGGTAAAGAAGGGAAATGGTTGACATATATGGCAGAAATGGAGGATTTTATCCTTTGATTTCCAGGTGTGTATAAGTGCAGATTGGAAGAGTGAGACAGAAACACTGACAAAGCAAATCTTTGATGCTGAAAATGGTCCTTTGTGGCGTGTTTGTTTTCTGCCAAATGCAACCAAAAATGGTCAATGCTGGGATTGTGTTGGTTTCCAGTCAGTTTGTATATTTACTTTTCACCATACAATTACGGATGGGCTATCCTGTTGCCATCTTTTCAAGGAGTTTATTAAAATAATTGGTGGAAGTGATGAAAAGAGCAAGTCAACTCTCAAGCCAATGTCTCTTTTACCTCCTGTGGAATACTATGTAAAATCAGATTCCCTCAAAAAGACATTGAAATGGAACATCAGTGTGTTACTATCATCAATAACAGTTTTATTATACATTATTGTGGAAAAATCATTTTTGTGTAACCTATTTAGAAAGAAACTTCCAAAAAAAACTCCCGAGAGCAATGAAAGTGGTAAAATGTTAACATTTGAAATGACTAAAGACCAGACCTCTCAACTATTGATTGCTTGCAAGAAGCATGGTGTGACAGTTCAAGCTGGATTTCAAACAGCCTTATCAGTTGCTTCTGTTCTGATCTCTTCAGATAAGCAAAGAGTCCAAAATTTCCGTTTCCTTTTACCAGTCAACATGCGTCCATATCTGGAATTGGATTTTCCAGAAGACTATTTGGGATTCTATATCATGATGGTCACTACTAATACAGAAATTGATCCAAACTTACCCTTCTGGCACATGGCATGCAACATAAAACAAAACCTTAAGGAAAAGATACAGGCACAGGAGCATGTATCATCAATGGCCCACCTGCCCAGTGTATGGAAGGCTCTAGTATCTGAGATACAACTAAGCCACCATGATATGGTTGATCTATTTCTAAGTAATCTAGGGAATTTAACCTTTCTTGATCATGACATTTCTAGCAAGGTTAAACTTGATGCCTTATACATATCATCTCCTCTGAGTGGTTTTGAGCAGGAATTCACTAACTTTATTGCCACATTTAATGGAAAACTATTCTGGAGTCTCGCATACCATGGGTCTTTCACAAGTGAAAGCAGGGCAGAAATGTTCATGGATCTAGCAATGCAGACATTACTCTCTGCAATCAAAGAGTAAAGTACACACAATTTCTAAAGATCCTATTACCGTAATGAGTATGTGCATGTAAAATTAATATATTGGAAGACGAAGTTAAACATGTTGGATAAATGTGTTTCAGGAGTGAAATACTTCAGCTTCATCTGCCCCCTTCTTCATCATTATTCATGTTATAAGGCAATGCTTAGATCAAAATTAGTAAACAAAATTTGACACATTGTAGTTAACAGGCTATATGAGGTGAAAGCAAAGGGTCCAGACCCCAGAGACCCTCAACTAACAAAGATCTCTAAGTACACCAGCGTTGAGAAATAGAGTGGGTAGGAGTATCCCAATGGTTGCCTGAGTCCTTGATTGCAGAAGAAATAATCTGTATTTGTATTATTCCACTACACTTTCTGGTCTAGAGTTTACTGTTGTCCATTGTTTTCGCAATATCTTAACACTCAGTCAATAGAGATGCTCAAGAGTTGTCAAGAGATTTAAAAGACAAACCAAAAGACTTTGGAATTCCTATGTAAGATATAAGCAGGAATTAAAAGTACTTGAGGCTGTTCAAGGCACCACCTGGGTGATAGATTAAGAACTACAAACGAAATATTTCTTTAAAGCTATTTTAAATATATTACATGTCCAATAATAGTAGGAGAAGCAAAGTCAAAGTGTTTTTGTTCAATTAGAATAACAGGGTATCAAATTACCATAGTATAGATACCCCAAATCCCTCAATTTTTCAATATTTGTATTTGTCCGTATAATTTTTCTGACAAACGGAGAAAAGTCAATACTTTGGTTTAAATATTTACTCCTAGGTAAATGCTAAATATTTCAGAAGTTTCATGGGAATTCAATTAGTAGTTTTTTTCACAGAGAAAAAACTCCTGATATTTCCCATTGAAATCAATGGTAGGGGTGGAATTATTTTATATATATCAGGTTGTAGTCTTATCAGAAATAGTCCAAAATTGTTTATATTGTTTCCATATATTCCTCTATATAGAAACTAAAGTTTCCCCAAATTTGCAGGAGATTGCATTGGTAATAGACATTTAGGCCAAACACCTCCAAGTACTTTTAAGCTTATCAATTTCGTGATGCTTTTGAGAAACCATTGTGTAACATAGCTCTGCTTAGTACTAAAATGTATAATCATGTATAATCAATATTAATCATACTAAGAGGGTCAGGGTCAGAGGACAGTTTGCATACAATCAATAAGCATCTAGTATTCTCTTATGCCTGGATCCTTTCTGGTCTATGAAAAAGTAACCTTGCAACATAACCTAGCAATAGTAGGTAATAACAAGTCCTAAGATAGATATAATGATGTGTCATGCGAACTGTTTTGCTGTTGCAAATTTCTATCCAAAACATAATGGATGTTTCCTCAATGTTGCTTGTATATCAGGGATGCTAATTATTATAATTCTTGTGAGTGTTAACTTCTTTTATATTTGAATAACAAAGTGAATATTTGCATCATCAGCCATTATGTATATGTGGGGAAACACTGTAGTACAGGGTCATAATTGTAATATCTCTATATAGACTGGAATAATTTGAAAAACTGTTTAATGCATAATTTGATATAATATAAATTGAAATAAAACATTATATCAAAAATATTGTAACTACCTGGATTGTTATTTGATTGGAACTCTGGAAAAAGGCTGAATGGGATTTATGGGCCTCGAGGTATTTTGGAGTCTCAAGTGTGGTCTCATGCCTTGGGGTCTTCGTGGTTGGTGTTTGAGTAAACTTAATGTGAAACAGGTTTCTCGAAGGTTGATCTGCTGCATAGTCTACTGCTATAGTATATATTTGTGATTGGGACATGATTATCAATTTTGATCTAAATGCAAGCCGTGCCGGAGCACCTGTTCAGAATCAGGTCAACAGATGGTTGAGTATCCTAAGACCATCAGTCTTAGGTATGAAGTACTATCATGTTTTTTCACAAACAACATAGGATAACAAAAGGTTGATGTTAACAGTTGAACAAAGAGGCACTGATTTATTTCATGATGACAAGTTGCCTTTTATAGGCTCTTCAAAAGGTACATAGCAAGATAAAATCTTTAGTACTACCTATTTTCATGTCGTTTACAAGTATCAACTACTTTTGTATAATCTTTTTACTCTGCGTCATATTCCAATTAGTTGCTGATAATTATAACATCAATCACTTATAGATGTGCTGATTTACAAAATATGTTGTTAATTACAGGAATGTTCATCAATCTAATAAAGGGGCTTAACTAAAGTTGGTCAATTGCAAAACTGTACATGTATAACCATTATAAATAAAGGAAGTTAAATATCACCTCCCTTGTAGTCCAGTGTTCTCTGAACCCTTTTTTTAAAGGGGATAATGCTAGGAAAGCAGTACAACTCTTAATTAAAAAAGTAAAGGTTTGATTAAAAAAGAGTTCTGCTGTACTTCAAACTTACATCACCTTCTGGTTATGGGTCAAAGATGGGTTCAAAGTGATATTTTAAGGAAAGCTTGCACATAGATTCAAGAAGTGTTATTTTTTGTGTAATTACAAGTGCCTTCGGGAAATTTGACAAAATCTAGTCGTAATAGATAGAAATTGGCTCTTCCTTTCGAAGCTGTTAACTATGATAACTACATTTAGACTAATTAATGAATTCTCTGATGGATCCACCCTCATGAGAATTCCTAGTCCACAGACATATATGTCTATATAGTGGTTACTGGACAGACATGTTTGTATAGTGGCTATTGTGTACACATGTTTTTCTGGTTCCTAGCAGTTTCTCTAATTCATTACATTGGCATGAAAATAGCTAGAGGGAAGCAGCATATCAGCTAATTAGAAGGCGCTGCCACCTAGCTGATTCGGGTGGAGTAACATGGAGTGGAGTACACCTCAGCCAACCAGATGGCTGCATTCTGTGGATGCCTAACATTTAGTGTAACATAGACCAACTTGCATATGGTGTTGACCTCTTGATATTAAGCCAAAAGTTTTGACCTTTATCTATCTGAATAAGAAATTATAAATCTTATACAAAAATAAGGGGAATGCTAATGATCCAATGGACTATTTATTAACCCTTCAAAGTGTGCTTGTAGCACACAGATGGGAGAGTCAGTTAGGCTCATTCAAGCACCTGTTCAAGCTAGGCAATTTTGGTCAGTTTTGGGGAGACTTTTACACACGGCCCACTTCTTGATTCCCACAGTTCTTTATATAAAGACTAAACATGACTGAAGTATTCTGAAACTATTTCTAAAGTAAAAACTTGAAAATTTCCAGGTCGTAGTTAATTATTCAGCAAAGGAAATTATTTGGGAATTCCCTGAATGCTGGGCTCCTCAGTACTGCCCTTGCTACGTCACAGCTATGGGAATTCCCTCCAAAGTTATTTTGGGATTCCCTGATTAATGAATGGTCGTGAATGGATATATATTTTGATTTATTATGAGTTGCATCTGGTCAAATATATATACTTTGGTGATTCCCTTTTAAGGGCAGATGGGAACCCCCAAGTACTCCCCTTGCTAGATCATAAATGGTGGGATTTCCCTTAGAAATGTAATAAAATACAAGTTTTTTTTATGTCCCATCATTGTGTGTAAACTAAATATTTTCCTTCCATTTTGATCAAATTGATAGTGCAAGTTGTGATTGACATGCTGAATTGAATTCATTGAAAACTAATTATCCTGTAATTATGTGCAAGGTTTCCTTTAAACAGAATTGGGTATGTATGTGCTTATAAAGGTCAGGCACATGCTTTTTATGGTATTTTATTGACCTATTCCCAAGTTTCAGAGATACTTGTCCTTCTTCAGGGAGAAAGTAATTTTGTCCTTCATTTTTGTGTTAATACTAGAAACCTCAGTAAGATAATTAGACAACTAAATTCAGGTAAACTTTTCCTTTTATTATTTTACATATAGTAGATGTGTCAGGGATACAATGTGCAACATATTAGTACTTAGATTATAGGCAAACCACTCATTTTTCAAAATTCTGTATCTTCCCCTGCCTGCTATAGTTCACAGTGACGAGAGTTCTGAGCAGAACGAATAAGGAGCGGCAAGGACCATACAACATATCCTAGAAGACTAAACTTAAATCAAAAGCTAAAAACAGGTATATCATTTATAAATACTGCTGGAAATACATAAATTGTTCCAGGCCATGTCTACGAAGTGCTTACAATTGTTTTGTCATCTCAGATATTAGTGCCACATTCTGATTGGTGGGCAGGGACAGCAGTTTTATCCGTGGAAGCACAAATTATTTAGCAAAAGTCCTATTCAATTAGCCTTATTGATCCAGGTGTTCAGTATTGTCATATAACTGTATCTATGATAGAGTACTGACGCGGGTGTCAGTCCATTAGATAATTTAGGAAGCCTGCGCAGAAAACAAGATGCAGGGTTAAGGATAGACCCCAGTGATGGGAGTGAGAATGCCGTGGCTGCCTTTTATCATAATCTTTATATTTGTTGCTTGAAGTATTATCAAATGTAAAACATCATTAGGTAGCCAATGGATAACAGTATCTATTGATATAACTTATGTGAATATGCATATAACAATAGTTCTGTAAATGTGTTGCAAATAAGAAAATCATTATTTTCAAATTTACTTTTTGAACTTGAATATCTCACTTAATTTTCAACCTAAAGGTCGGAAATTTTGGTGCATCTTCATGGGATATATAAGGAGGGAACCGTGTCTCAGAATTTTAATTGAGGCCATAATTTCATTTTCATGAAATGTAGAAAATGGTGTAACAAAAAAATCTAAATAAATTGTCCGTTTTTTGCCGTTTTTGATCATAAAATAAAAACTAGGGCCTCAATCAAAAATCTGAGACACGTTTCCCTGCATATGAATGCCATGATGATCTGTCTAAAATATCATACATGCCAATCTAATATTAACTAAGATATCGCTGTTCAAAAAATAGAAGTAAAAAATTCAATTTTTATTTGATAAAATCTGGAAAATCAAAAACATCATAACTTTAGATATATCAATAGATAGAGAAAAGATTGACCTTTAACATGATGTACAGCACTTTATGATCAGAGCAATAGTAAGAAAGGCATTCATGCTTTCCTGAATTGGCCGTCCATCAGTGGGGTCTATCCTTAAGAGTGTTTCTCTGCAGAAGGTGGAAAGTGGGAGGCTACATTATAGGTATGGCTTGACAGGGAGCTTGAGTGTTGCTAGCAATAGAGTGTAACTTGAAAGCCGATAGCTAGCATCTCAAATAGTCATCAGAGCCACCATCTCTGGTTACCGTTGTGCAGGTTAGCATACCAGTGAGCAGGAAGCCTAAGAGAATTTGTTGTTTTGGTTAGAGTGGATAAGGCCTCTTGAACTGATGATTGTCAATAGGCTAGGGGTGCAGTGTCTCATATTATGTGTTTGGACTCAATAAACATCATCCTTTCATACGAGTGTTCTGTCACCTCTAAATGACAAACAATATTGCATTTGCATACAAACAAATGACATTCTAATTATGTTCAAGCTTTTAATGGCTTATAATTTTTTTCGTGATTTAATCTAGAATCTTGGAACATATTTCTATATCTGTAGTTATCTGAGTTCCCAAAATGTTGTCAATTATTTTGGTTTTTTGGTCCCTTTAAGGGTTATCCTAATCCCTCCCTTTGACACTGGAGGCAAACACTAAAGCTGTAGTCCGTGACTTTCATCATATCATGTTGGGTTATATAAGTATTTCCTCCTCTCCAGGGTTCCAGGACCCATATGACCCACTCCTTCAATAGGCTCTAGGCTACTGAGTCTAGGCGGTATTACACTACACGACTTTGGCTGTGATATCGGTGCAATACCGTGATATCCCAGGCAAGAATATGATATTATTATAACATTGTTATAACGTTCTATTTGGTCCAGGTTTGGTCCTTGTTACATTATTTTGATGGTACCCAACAACGTCTTTAGAACATTGCAACTTTGCACTGTGACATTATAATGACCTTTTGGTTATGTTATTTCACGTAAAAAAGAGGTTATCATGATGTTCGGTTTTGGTTAAGTCTCAACTTCACCAGAATATATTGTTATTATAACACTCTGTCTTGGAAAGTCTCAACCTTACATACAATAACATAACTGTTATGTGAAAAACGGACAGGTTACAGACTGACCAAAAAAGTAACGCTAAAATATATATAATTCACAAACATTAATACATCAAAATATGTGTATGTGGCCAAGGAAGAATGCTATATAGTTTAAGTTTGATAAAAAAAAAATTGATATAAATATTGAAAGAGAATAATTCCATATGGCAATAGCATTTTTTGGTATTATATAGTACCCTAAACAGGATTATCGAGAAATTTTTAAGGAATGCCCCTCAGGTCGCACTGCACCAAAATGAAAATAAAAGGTGCATCCTGAGGTAACACGCCATGAGGAGGGAATCCCGAGGTCAGAAAGAGGCAAGGGGTTCCCCAGGGGCTGGGGCATTGTGGGTAGGCAAAGAGTCAGACTGCTGAAGGGGCGGGTCTTAAAACAGGGGTCGGCAGGGGAGAGGAGCAGGGGGAAGACATGCCATGCTTTGATATTGTACACCCTATTGGCTTGGTAATGTAATTTGTAGGGGTTCAAAGAATGAGGCCAATACCCTTATACCAGAGTCTACCAGTGTTGATGTAAGCCCTTGAATCAATATTTATATATATAGGGCCTATGTAGATCCAGGGGAGGCCAAGGGATCCAGCTGACTCCCCCCTCTTTTGATGGACCGCTGTACTAAAACAAGTTGGGTAAATGCTGTGTGCATACATGTTCATATGTGTGAATGCATGCAGTTTTAGCACTTGGCCTTTTTTCTGACCCTCCCCTTTTCGAAAATCCTGTATCTTACCCTGAATGATGTCACACTTTTTCAGGGTACTTTTAGGACCTCCCTCTCCCACGTGCACCCCCTATCACACTGAATTTTCTGCTTTAAATATGAAAAGAAGGGACCCATTTTTAGTGTAACACTGTGCAACCTACCCACCTACCCCCTTTGTGTGTGATACCATTTTATGGACTGTTGTATGGATGTTTATTGAAGCTCTTCCAAATTTCACAAATGGCTGTCAATATCATTCTTGATTAGATGGAATTAAGTAAACGTTGCTACACCGAACTTAACAACAGACGTGTGGTGGACTTATATTCTAAAGATGAGATAAATGACCAGGGTTTGATTTTGAATTGCGTAACAGGTACAGGGAAATTAGGCCAGAGGCTATTCAAGTGGCTTCCGAGACTTTACTCAGTCTCTGGGTATTCAACATGTTGTATCTATAGTCAATCCCATTGTTTGGTTTCAATAATGAATAACCCTTGTTGATAGTGCCAGTGGTGAGGACTGGAACGTCTCCATATTCCCGTTCATTTGAAGTTTCATGAGCATCCCATAGTCATGAAATGTACACTTGCAATTCTAATAGGCTTGAATTACAAAGGGTTTACAAATGTGACCTACATTATGACCTGCCCTAATTTCCTTTGTTGTTGCTACTGGTGCATGCCCAGAAATTGTATGGCCATGGGGTGGGAGTACACATATAGACTGAAAACTTTAATGTTGACTATAATGTATATTGTTAAGGATATATCCACTGCCTAGATGTCCTTGGAGGTAATTGTCTGCACAGTTGTTGTCTTAATGTAAGTTGCCTTGAAGGGTAGTTGTCCAGGTGGTAGATGTCCTTAACATATAAAGTTGACATTCTCGTCCAAGAATTTTAGTCCTACCTCACATCCATGGCTATCCCACCGCGTCACCTTCCTTAATATACATGTTGTAATACGTACTAATATATTATATATAATAATCATGTCCTTGAGATACAGCAGACTATAATACTAGGTCAATAACGCATAAGGAGTCATTGCCTCAGACTGTACATCGTCTCATTTTTTTTAAACAAACTTTTTTTTCATATAATCTTTACCATACGTAATTGAAACAAATAAAGAACAGCATTCTGCGAGTCACAAATGATGGCCTTCCTCTGTAGTGTTTCCCACGTCTTGGTTTTGCCAGGCTCGGTTTCTTCCATTCGCCAATAAAAAGCCAACAGCGTCTTAAGGTTAGACTACTGTGATGAGGGACCATTTCGCAGGTCTTGCAAAATCCTAGAACAATTATTTTCCTATTATTTATCTTAATATTCATCACATATCATTAGATATATGTTGAAATAAACTATCTTTCGATATAAATCATATAGATATGGGTTTTAGAATAGAAATAGAAATTGTTCGGAAATAAAAAAATCATGTTTATTACTTAATTTTTTTGAATTGAAATATCTCAGCTAATAATAAAGTGAAATCCATAATATTTCGTATGCATATAGATAATAGTCATATAGAGGGAACCATGTCTCAGATTTTTTATTTAGGACATGGTTTTGATTTTATGAAATCTAGAAAATGAAGTTGTAAAAATTGACAAAAAATGACAAAAAGTTACCCGTTTTTTGTCATAAAAACAAAACTAAGGCCTAAATTGATAATCTGAGACACGGTTCCCTCCAAATGAATGTTATTGACAATACTACAAAGTTTCAAAGCTGTAAACCTAATATTGAATTAGCTTTTTTGGTTAAAAAAATGAAAGTGAAAAAAATCGATTTTAATTAATATTTTCCCAAAACTATATCTTCACTTGATCTATCATGTATGATAAGATAAAGAAAATTATCAGCTTTCATCTGATGTATTATATGTTAAAATATCGCCAATAGCTACAGGGATATTGCAATTTTGGTAAATTGACTGGTCACCACCGTAGTCTAACCTTAATTATTCACTTAGTGTGTTTGTTTTATAAGCAGGCCTACAGGGATACTAATGGGAGTCGTGGTATGTCTAAATGGTGTTTTTAGTGTAAAGGGAAAGAAAGAAGAGATGGCTTGTGTATGGGAGCCCATTGGCTAAGTGCTGAAGTATAGCCGTTCTTCTTCTGCGTCTGGTTAGGTCTTCGCTTTTTATGTTTATGGTTATTCATTTACTCTTCAGGGATGTCTGATAGAACAGACATTATAACATTGTAAGTCATTTGATGAACATTTTATGTATTAAAGAATACAATTTTATGGTTATACAAATTAAAGGACGAAAAAGCTTTATTCAAGACTATTTGCATAAATTATATATTCTTGTTTGAAATATTGCAAATGGTGTTTTAAAATAGGAAATGCATGGTAGAAGGGGGCCCAAACCCTATTGAAAATTGGCTAGCTGTTTAGGCATAGTAAGCCCATCCCATATTGGGTATGTCCCAGGGAGGGACAAGAAAATATTAAACTTAATTATGTCATACAAACCTCATATTCTTGCCTGGGCTGTGATAGGGGACACTTGTCAGAGTGATTGCCAACAGTGCTCCATTGCATAACCAAACTCTCGAGATTTCTCCAAGGATTTAGTCTTGCTACAGGGATATCCTTAATTTTTTAGTATGCCAATCCTCCCTACAGCGACAGTTTTGTACACATTTTGAACACATTTAGTTGGCTGATAGATACATTTTCACCACTTGTACATCTTATAAGCTGAAGGACACACCTGAGATTTGGTGAAAACAAAAAATTTAAATAATGATTCCAAAATGTCCCCCCAGCCATTGTAAAAAAAGGGTGTGCCAACCCTCACTGTTGTAAGGAAAGTTGGATTCACTCGGATGGGTCTCGCTCTTTGTACCAACTCTCCCAACAGCGAGACCAGTTATGCGACGGACCACAGCGACAGTAGGTGTCAATAAATACCAGGCCCGACCACCTGTCTGTAATCGGCGGGCAGGGGGTAGCATGAAAGATGCAGTGCACGAAATGAACATTGATCTAATTATTTTGTTGGCCGCCAGGATCACAGGAAAGAAGGCCAACCGACACTGTCTACATTGATTTGCGTCGGCAGAGGAGAATATTGATTCTGCAAAGAAAACCATTCTTGGAAATTGTGCGTGGAATACAAAATAAAATGTCACGGTGGATTGTTTTGTGCCAGATCTCAATACTTCTTTTCGGGTTTGAGTTAGATGCATGCCTAGCATCAGGATTACTGCAGAACACAAGGGGAAATCTATCGATTACTCATAATGTATGGAGTGAGTGATGTAGTTGTCATTTTCACAATTCATGGAATGAAATCTGTCAAAGATGCAAAATTAACCAGGCAAATGACATAACATACCTCAGAAAAGTACTTTCCTAAGCCCTACTTTATGTACTGGTGATCAGTTAATAATTTGAAAAGTTAATATTTCTCAAGGGTTTAAGAAAATTCTTTTGAGGTTCTGCATTTATTTATTACCCAGAATGATTATTTCCCATATCTGGGCATATGTTGCCAGTGAACAAGAGACCATTTTGGAGGAGAGCTAGTCAGTGGTAGTGAACTTGCTCCCTAGATCAAAGGTCCTGGATAAGAATGCCAGCCTGGTATCTAAAAAGGAACTAAAACATATTTAAGGTATAGGTGGTCAGTTCTTCTGAAAGGGTGCCAAATGGGAAAATCGAATGAAATGGCATATAGAAATACAGATAAAAAAATAATTTTTGAATATTTCATGAATAATTCAGATATAACGTGATAAGTTCTTTGTTGGGAACCATACAATTATTGATTTTTATCAATATTTTTTATACTATAGCTAAAAAAAACAGCCAATTTTGGGCCCTTTTTTCAAGAAAATCATGTGATGAGAGTGAACATAATGCTCTAAATTTTGTTTAATTACTTTCATACATACTTGCTGTTCAAATAACATTATACACCCTTATTGCTTAAAGCAGAAATATAAAATAAGGTGATAAATTAATAATTTCCATATTTTATGAACCAAAAAAGTATTGTGAAATAAGTGCGTCACCATACATATACTGAAACAGTCTTTTTTAAATATGCATAAAGAAAGGTAAAGAAAAATCAAATACACCACAAAATTAGACAATTATCTGCCCATATATTAGTAGAATTAAATATTGAAGAAAAAAAAGTTATCATGCAATATTTGTAGTTTCAGTGTGGAATAAGTAATACTATGTTGTTTTGGTGAAGGTAAGTGCGTCACCTTACATATACAGATGAAAATCAGTGCAAAATAGAGAAATATGAATATTAGTGAAAAATATTTTTCTTCAATATAAACCGACTCCATATAATTACATTTCTGAGAGAAATATGCAAAAATAATTAATTCTGATTGGAAATATTAACAAAGATAAAGGTAAAAACACAAAGTAGTTCTAATAATTGCTCAATTCTTTTTTTGAAAAAAGAATGAAAAAAGAGTCAGATGTATTCATGTGCACCATGTATCTCTCCAAGCATTATGATGTTTTAGAATACTAATTTTGAAAAATTTTGCCAAAAAAATTAAACTTAGGCCTAAAAATAAGTGTGTCACCGTACATATACCACTATATCCAGACGTATATAATGGGGTATTATACAATTGTTCAAAACAGTGGCAAATATGACCTTAACTTATGTCATTTTATTAAAACTAAAATCAAAAGTGCATGGTCACACTTAGGGAGCTGTTTATTAACTTTATTTTTAAATATAAATTGGGATTTATTGCATTTTTATGTGAAAATAATTGCGAAAAACCGTAATATCTCAATAAATTATGAATATTAGTGTTCCCAACTTTGGGAATGAATTTCAATATATATACCCATTATTCTATAAAGATTACTTAAAGATACATTTAAATTTATTTTTTCACCCTGTTTTTCCCGGTTTGGCACCCTCTCAGGAGAACTGACCATATATATATATATATATATATATATATATATATATATATATATGTATGACCAGACATGATTCATGCATCTCATTCCTTGAGTGGTACACAACTCATCTAAAGGTCGGGAGTGCCTAGGAATATGTCCTCTATTCAAAACAAACGTTTCAGATTTTGGGATTAATAAGAGCAGGGCATGACCCCATAAATTTTGGTCTCTCATCACAACAATAGATGGGAGAACACTAACCCAAATTTGGTTCCAGCTGAATTAAATGCATGAGTACCCCGACATGCTAGGTATTAATAATAGCATTAAGATTGAAATTGAAACGAATTATAAATCAAAGTAAAAATCAAAATCAAAATCAAACAATAATAAGCTTACAATCACAAAAAAAAGGGTGGGGGGTCAGGATCCCCAGGACATTCCCCGGATCTGCTCCTTCCATTCCCTTATCTGCACAAGCTCTGTTCAGGAGAATGATGCAGCAGTCATCATTGTGGTAACTCTATAGTAGGAGCGTTATTTTTGTACTTAGTGTGATTACCCTATCTGCACAGGGTCTATAACGGGTAATGATGTAGCAGTGATCATTGCGGTTACCTCTCTGGTTGGATTGTCATTTTTGTACTTAGTGTGATGGATCTTTAAGATGAAATTCAAGATGCCAAGCAAGATGCACTGGGAGAGATTGATGAAGGGGGAATGGTCCTTGGGCAACAGGGTGAATGATCAGGGCTTGGGGTGGGGGGTGAGAGAGTCAAAGTGGCACTGTTCCCCCACTGACATTCATACTAATACTGCAGGCCTCAACAAAATTTAATATGCTTAGAGCAAGACTTTAAAATGATGAGTTGGGCTTTTACATGATTTATACAGAATGTTGCTCAGTTACATCACAAGAAATAAACTCTTTCGTTTACTTGAGTTTGTAATAAAAAGTATTAAAAGGGACTTTGGTAATTCAGGTGCAGATACAGGATTTCCGAAAAGGGGAGGGGGGGCAGCATATAGGCTAAGTATCAAAAGGTATTCATTCACATGCAACATTCTCCCCTCTTTTTATAGTTTGCTGGTCCACCAGAAGGGGGGTTGGGGTCAGGACCTTCTTGACCCCCCCTCCCTTGATCTGCCCCTGTCACATATCACACGGGTATCTTTGGACATAATAATGCAACAAAAAAAAACAACCAACGACAGTCAATGGGTATTCAAAGGCCCCTCCTTCACAGACTTAAGGTGAATTATCTTCTGTTGATAGTTTGTCCTAGAAGCTCAACATAAGACTGTTATATATAGAAACAAGCTAGCTCTGCTTCTCCACCCTCCCCACACTAACCCGTCTGTGTCCATAATAATGCAACTGAAAAACCAACCAACTACAGTCAATGGGTTATCAATGGCCCCTCCTTCCCAGACTCAAGGTGAATAAGCCCATCCCAGCTTACACCAACTTTAAGGTTTATTATTAATTATACTACTCCCAGCATTGCCGCTATCGTCCTTTCAGTAGATTTCTATGCGTAACCTACATTTCCACCATCGGCGGAGGTTTATTTGATAACCTAAATGGATGTATAGGCAAAGGGCCTAACCACTACCCTACTGAGGCCGCTGACATGGCCCTATGCTTTTTGAAATGTTAAGGAAACGTACCTAATTCACTAAAGTGTTCTTTCAAATAGAATTACAACAAAGCATTAGAGATAGAAATAATTTTAAAAACTACACGGGTGTCAATGTACTTTAATGGTATATTCAATGTGCAGTTGTTTAAAACATAGTTTATAAAATAGAAAAGCAGGCCTTTGAGGGGTTGAACTCGGGACCCCTCACTTGAGAAGCAAGCACTCTAACCACTACACCAATAGAACACTTAGGTGGTGAAAGCACAACAGTTATACCTACTACATATGAACATCTGTTTCAGTTCGGTCTACACCATATATATATATATATATATATATTTATATGTATAATATATATGTATATATATATATTATAGAATCTATATTTCTGAACCCAGAAAGGGTCTGACTACCTCAAGATGTGTATCTTTTGGTTATGGGACGTAGTATAAGCTTGTAAACCGCCTTGGAGGTGGAGCTTATGGTATTTATACTACTCCCGACCCCCCACCCTATTGTTCCCATCGGAGGTTTCTGGGCGTAACCTACAGTGACAGGGGAGGTTTACCTGATAAACCTCCGGTGGAGGTTTATTTGATAAACCTCCGGCGGAGGTTTATTTGGTAAACCTCCGGAGGAGGTTTATTTGATAGCTTTGATAGACAGAATGTACCTGAGACTATACGAGGACAATTTTGAATTCATGAAAAGTATTGTAATCACACTGCACAGGCGAGAGGCGAACCTCAGACCTTCAGATTTACAGCGCGAAAGCCTAACCACTACCCTATCGAGGCAGGTACTAGATCACAGCAGAAGGCTGTCACAGTATGTCCAGCTGTGCCCAGGTGCCAGAGGCTCTTTCACAACACAGTGGCGCACCATTTTAACTACTGGGGGTCTAGAGGGGGGACGGGGGTTCCCCTGTCGCATGTTGAATTTAAAAAAACGGCCCTCTACCTTGTCACTATCTTTTTAAAGCTTATGTCCCATGTCGAATTTAAGAAGTGGGCAATGTCATTTGTCCCTTATTTGCCATGTCACTGAAATAGCCGTGTCGCCCTGTTGATTTTAAGGGTCTACACCCCCACTACTGTCCGGCCAGACGGCCCGCCACCCGTGCAATCTGCGTGGAGGCCAGTGGGTGAGGCGGGAGTGGGGTGTCACGGCTGGGCTGTGATACTGCTAATTGTTTCCATATTCTCCCAATAACGATTGAATCACCATGTAGGAAGCAAGTGAAAATGTAGCTAAGAACCTTGTCAAGTTGACACATGTGTCAAATGTATCATTTCTGTAAGTCTTTATTTTGTTTTGATTTAATGAAAAATAAAAGTAAATCCTTCCCATAGGATCCAGTGTTAAAAACATTCAAGTTCTTTCTCAAATAACTCCCACGAAAATCTTCAAATATATATTTTTTTATGGTTTTGGGATGTAGTATAAGCTTGTAAACCTCCGCGGCCACATTTACAACCTCCGAGCCCGAAGGGCGAGGAGGTTGTGTGGCCAAGGAGGTTATATAGCATATCCTCCTTCTCCGCGGAGGCCTTAGAGGTTATATACCATAACCTCCGCCTCCGCGGTGGTTTACTATCACATATTTCAAAATTGTCTCCCTGCTTGTTCCCTAGAGAAGGCTGTATAATACAAAGTTACCCCAAATTCGGTTTACAGGTTTACATAGAATTTGTGAAACACAACTTTATATTTTGGCCTTTTCCCCATAGGAATCAATGGTAGAGCCTGACAGCCCTGCCTATAATGGCCTGAAAATGATCATGTTGATTGGCTGGCAAACCTACAAATCTGTCAATTGACAAGATTTGGGCATTCATAATGTTCAAGCAGTACCTGAGGATATAGAAAAACATTCTTGATTATTTCAGTAACCCAAATTTTTGGAAATATGAATGGCTTAAACAGTCATTCTTGTCTAATATGGGATGGGTTTAATATCCTCTGTTGATAGTTTGTCCTAGAAGCTCACCATAACACTGTTTTAGAGAGAAATCACTACGATCAATCCAGGTGACCCACATTACAAACAGGCACTTTGGGGGCTCTGGATGGGGGGTCCCCATGTCATCCGTCGATTTTAAGAAATTGCTCTGTCGCCGTGTTGAATTTAAGAAAAGCCCATGTCGAATGTCACTAAAAGCTATGACGCCTGTCGATCTTAAGGAATGGCCCTGTTGTTGTGTCAAATTTAATAATTAGCCCTGTCACCTGTAACTTAGCTAAAGATTGGCACTGTTGCCATGTCAAATTTAATGGTCTAGACCCATACTATAATTATTTGATTTCCCACTTTGTGTGATTGTTTAATTTCAGTTGATGTCTCCTTGACTGTAAAGCCTCACCACAAGACCCTAATGTTACCTCATTACTTCGCAGAGACACATCCCACCATTAGACACCTACAATTGTTTCTCCAGCGTCTTTTATTGATTTGAAACTATTCACCAGAATCTCCCGTCAAGCTGATACTATTTCACTTTGAATCATGTATTGTTCCCAGATTCTATTTTTTTTTTTTTTTTATTTATTTATTAAACTAAATTCATCAGAGATGATCTTCCATGTACGTGAAAATAAATACTATAAAGTTATCATGATAATGAGAAGTTATAGTCTGTTCCGTGTAGGCTGGAATGTCAAGAGTCATGTTTTGTTCCTATTGCTGCATAACCATCTGTTCTGCCTCTGTTTCTGCCATCTAATTCTGATCCCATCACATTATAGTTTGCTCTGTATGGTTTGGTTATAATCCCAAATTTGGTCTTTTCTGAACAGGCTGTACATTTCTATCACATTACTAGTAACCCCTCCCCTGGTGACTATAAAAGGAACAATGGGAGCAGAGCTGGCCAGTAAAACTTGAATTTAATGACAGAACAATAGATCCACTTCTTTCCAACGATAAAGTGTCATTGACTTCTATTTCAACGTCATAATCTGTTCCTTATATGTAGAGCATTCAATAACTGAATGTCCACCATTTCTACTCCCTGCACAGTCTTATCTGTTCCATAGCTACGGAAGTTTTATGTGCCCTTACGGAAACTGTGCGTGAGATTGAAACTCCTGTGTCTCAACGTTTCATGAGCTCCTGTAAATTGACCCAAAACTCCTGTAAATTGACCCAAAACTCCTCATAAATCTCATAAAGGCACCTTTTACCATTACATCTAGTCTTTCCTAGATAGTATAGGTTTAGATGCCATCGTAAACCGGATAACCTTCTAGTCTCAACAAAGATACGGAATAGGAGAATATAAAATCTATGAATATCTTTATTAATTTTGGGTCATCGGTGGTCATGATTTTAGACTGGTTTGCTGCTGCACTAAAACTCATGTAAATCCACCCAAACTCACATCAGCAAAGACAAAGGTCATGTAGCTACGACACCCAAAAAGGTGACCATAACTTTATGAAACGCAAAACTCGCATAGCGGTATTGAGGTTTGTTATGAAACCGGCCCCTGTGCAGGTTCATCATTCAGGAACTTACAGTGATTTCTGTAACCATATTATTGTATGTTTAATCTCATATTGGCACCTTTCAACATTACATCTAGTCTTTCCTACATAGTATAGGTTTAGATGCCATTGTAAACCTGATAACATATTAGTCTCAACAAAGATACGGAATAGGAGAATATAATATCTTTGAATATCTTAAATGCTCCATGGCAAATTTAGTTATCAGCTGTCAATTTCCAATCAAAAATTCTTTTTTTTTGCAGTGCTAAATAAGTAAATCAGCCATTTTAATTTTTATTGCTAATTGCTTTCTCCTCAAACTATTGCTGTACTCGAAACACCACTAGAACCATTTAAAGCTTGGCGCTCAATAAATTACCATGTTTCCATTCCAGACTTGATCTAATTACAAGTAATCAGTTCGGGGGTAATGTCGCCTTGATGGGGCAGGTTCTAGATTAATCCTTGGTGAGAGAAGATAACCAGTTCCCCCCACCTCCTCACTGCCGGACTCTTTGTAGGGTAAGAGGTCTTCTATAGACGTTGTACAGTTAATGTCGCATCCACCAAAATAGGCTGGCCGCCATATTGGTATTTAGTTTAAGACCATTATCATATACCATTTATTAAGTATTTAGAGTGTATAGTTTGGTGACATTTAATTAACATCAATTAAGGGTACCATAATCAATGATTTTGATGGTTTAGAATTGGTAATTTTCTTTATATGACATAACCACATGGTGATCAACAAAATATGGTCACATGAACACATGTGCACTATGCCTATAAATATGAGCAGTAAGAAACAGCTCATTTTGTGTTTCCATTCTTATGACATGGACAAACTTTTAGCTTGAAAGAGACAGCTCATTCCTTAATAGATTTGAGATATGAATACTTTTTCAGCCCATTCCCATTTTATCTCTATGTAAGCTGTCCCACAACTTTGGCCTGGACTCCTCTCTGCATGTGAAGGTTTATAAATTTTGTAATGAAACAGTGTGGAGATACCCACCAAATACCCACTAGGTGATTTCAATGTTGACCGGCAACAGACGACTGGAAGAATCGCCAGCGGAGTCGCCTGGTCATTGAGTTATCAATGGATTGCCGGGCAATTCCCCATACTCACTAGGCGATTTCGGTCAAGTCGGCCAACTAATCAACGGTAAAATCTGCCGATTCTAGGGGTAGAATTGGCCGATTTTAGCAGTGATATGTATCAAACATGCACATTCCAATATGATATACTTACAGGCGATCGTGAGAATCGCTCAATTCTGCCAGTGGCCTGTTGCACCTCATACACCTACTTTCTGCTTATTTAAGAGGAAGAGGAAGGTATAGCCTGTTCCTGTTTAAGAGCAAAGATTCTCCGTGTTATATCTCACATGAGGCTTATAAGGTGAGGTTTTCCTCTTGAGACAATTAGGTTCGCCTTTGAGGCTGAATTGAACCACCGTTTCTACTGCACTAAAATTTCAGCTATTGTGGAAGCAAATAAAATAAGTCATTAAAAAAATTGCTTTTTAGCCAGGAAAAAAATTAATGCTGTATTTCAGAACAATCTAAGCTTGTGCAAAGATTTGTATTATAAAATGAACTATTTCATTTATCGGCACTTTGCAGATGGAAACTGTAATACCTTTACCAACTAAAATGACAAATGCCGTGTAGAATAACTATATGTATATGGGGTATAAGCATTGATAAACCTAATCCTATTTCGCCCACATGCATTTATGCTACATTAAGCCACAGATCAAGAGGTAAAATAAAGATACCAGATAGTTTCCAAAGGATTATCAGTAAAAAAAGATGGTTTCCAAAACATGATACTGAATAAGACAGAAGGTAGAGAGTGGAATGATGAATAACAATGAAAGATGAAAAGTAAACTAGTACTTGTATTAGATAAATTGAAAATCATATATCATACTCACACAAATGTTCAGGACCCTTAAGATATAGACGTTGTGCAGATGACGTCACAGGTCCTGAATTGGGCTGGGCGCCATGTTGGTGATCAAGTATTACTTACAATTTGGCAGCACTTATAACAAATATTTATGCTACATGTATTTGGAATAATCTTCCTGACTAAAAATCAACAATAATTTTCAATTATAGTTCAACATTTCATTTATATTTCTGAGCCACGTGCTCATGCTCACCACGTGGTGATCACCAAAATCTGGTCACGTGACCCTGTCTGCACAAGGTCTATAAGAGTAAAGCACTTACATAGGCAGAGCCTTACGATCTGAGTAATGATATCTTTGCTGAAGATGTGTTTTACCAAAACTCTAAGACTGATATTATTACTTTGAGATACATCGTCTCTATATTATCAAAGGAAAGGTATCTCATTTGTTTTAGAGTAAGGTTTCATAAGCATCAAGTAATCAATATGGGAATTATATCCTTACTCATCTACCCCAAGAAATAGTAAATTGAGTGTTTTTATAACAAATTCAGGTGGCTTATTTATGAGATCTATTTGGGGAAAAAACGATTACTGACTGGTTTTACTGCCGTCTGATGAGGAAATCATGCAACTTCTAAAATCCATGTATTTCTATGGGAACATTTGGTCAACTTGATTTTTGATTAAGACTTAGGTTAGTTTGGGAAAGTCTATTGAAGTCTATTTCAGAGATCTATAATAGCTTTTGAATTTCTGCTGACCAGTAATCTTTTTGATTGATGCAGTATTAGATAATATTGCTACAATATGGGCAACCCTTAGCAAAATGTATATGGCTGGTGACAAGAACAACTAGTTTTAAAGTCCACTCTAGTGTTCTCTCCCTACAGTTTGTTCTTTAGGCTGCTAGCCCTTGACTGACAATTTTCATGAGTACAAATACAATTTACTCCTAACTTGTCTTTGGTGGCTGTAAGAAATTAGTACCAACAGTGGATAGCCTTGTGGGAGACAGTATGATGTCTGACAGAGACCAGTCAGGACATGTTGCTTCCATTTAGCATTTCATTGCTATAATGTCAAAGCTAGCTATGAATGTTTCATCCTGATACAAATATGGCATATGGTTGGTTGGTTTTTCTCCCAAAATTGAAATATATAAGAGATCATGGCTTTTACTCACTTATCCCACATTCAGTGAAAAATTGCATCAAAGATATGGTTGGTTGGTTATTGGGGTTTTCCACCGTATCAACATCTATGGTCATATCACGGTGAGAACAAGGTCTTGACAATTCTGTCTGTTTGATGATCGCATCTATGAAATGATCATATCCATCAAAAGGTAGAGACCATACCCCTACACTTTTACCGAGGTAGGTGTTCTTTAATGTGCACGGTCCCATAGGCAGGGCCCTATACACAAGGGCGGGTGGTCCTTAGACCTATGATAACCCTGTTGTTGTCACAGGGGGAAATGCAGTGGGGTGTAGCAGTCTCACGTTCCCCAGCCGAGAATTTAACCCAGCTGTCATGGTGCCAAGCAATCGTTCTGACCACTTAACTGCCCCACGCCCCAATATGGCATATGTTATAAGTTATATCATGTATATGCTTGCTCGTGAGAACTAGAACTAGAAATCTCATCTTCTGAAATAAAAGATGGTGATTTCAGTTAGGGTAATGTGTCTATATTTTGTTCCCAGTTCCGAACCAATGTAATAAAAAATATTATAGCTACACTAAGATATGTAACCCTCATCTGCAGGATTTTCGTGACGGCAATGATGATGACACCCCTATGAGAATCCATGCAAACCGTTTCAACTGTGGTCTGTTTTGCCATTTTCGTGATGTCATAAATAGTATGTTGATGTTACAGAAAAAGGAGAAAGAGATGCAAGTTGAATTATTGTAACACTTTGCACTGAAGAATTGGCACTCTTATCGCAGATGTTTGTTGATATAAGGTTGCATAAATGGAAAATCTATCTTTTCTGAATGTCACGACATTGACTGACATTTACCAATTAAAAACAGTGTTGTGAGACATGATGGATATGCTGAATGGTTTATGATAATATGATGATTCAGGTAAATGTTACCATGGTTACAACTCTGCTTATGTGTCTGATTATCGTACTACAGGTGTTCCTTTGCAATTGTAGATTCAATATAAAGAGACAATGACAAAAATTATCCAAAAGCAATATGAAAATATGTGAGTTTCATGCAATAATCCTTCTATTCTATACAGGATAAAGCTACATTATGGATTAATATAATTTGGTTACCCTGAATTTGAATGTACACTTTCCTTATTCTCTATTCCACTGGGAGTATAACAGTTTTTAATATGAAGGGAAGGAAGGCTTCTGAATCGGTCCCAGTTATTATGAGTGGAAAGTCTGGAAATCAAATCGATTCGGGGAAGCCTTTAAATGATGCCTCAAAGGCCTATTACCATTATTGTTGTTAAACGCAGAGCTCTGGGTGCAGTCTAACACTTCTCTTGGGTGTTATTACTCTATTGAAACACTTAGATTAGATGCGAAGCAGGGAATCCAGACATTCTTAAAAATCTTAGGTTTGTCAATGAAAGGAAAATGGTGAGAAAATGTCAAAATCTTTAGGCAGTAGTATATTGCACTAGATTAATGCACTATCTGCATCTTCATGAAAATATTAGCAATAAAGTCTTTAAAGGTGAAACATTAGTTAAACTGTCTACTTGATGTGAATGGGTGCTCTCAGACTTGTATCTAGGGGAGGTGGGTGGACATTCCTCAAAAAGACTTAGACTCAAATGATAGTTAAAGCTATAGACAGTGTCCAGATAATGTCACAACATCTATAGATAAACTGGCAGCCATATTGGTGATCGATTGGATATCCTGACCATTCTTTTTTAAAAATGTTTTGCTCAATTTATCTTATGCAATCTCACAAAGTCAAAATTCTGCATTCAATTGAATGCCATATGGATCAAATGACCACATGATGATCACTAAAAAGTGGTCACGTGATCATGTCTGCACAAGGTCTATGGACAATAGCCAAAGCTACAATTTAAATCAGTGCTCTTCCAATAGTTAACCCTTTAGCCCCCAATCCGGCCATGGCCGCCCGAGGGTGTACTCCCCAATCCGGCCGTGGCTGCCCGGAAAAATGACAATTTTTCTATTATTTTTCCATATTTATCCAGGGAGAACACTTTAATAAATATTCAACATACAAAAACGGCCAATATATCGTTTAAAAGCTTATTAATTTCCTATCTAAAACCTTATTTTTATGACGTTGTTTCATAATGGTCGGTTTGCCTTTGAACCTGCTCAAGTACAAGGAATTTAAGGAATTCCGGAGGGAAATCCATTGAATTCCTGGGGAAATCAAGCAATTTATCAATACAAAGTTTGGGGTCTAAAGGGTTAATAGAATGCTTGTGATATGTGGGATAATGTGTAGATGAATTAATGGTCAAAATATACAGTAATATACCAGCTACAAAGTAACAATCTTCAATATATATGAATAACATGGACCATAATGTATATGTTTCTAAATTCGATGACACCTTCAGAATAATAAAGGGTTATAATTCCCAACACTTTTTTCATCATTTGACAATATTGTATGTGGTCAATGGAGTTGTCAGTTTTGTGAATAAAGGATGAAAAAATGGCAAGAAAGAAAACATGAGAAGGGGTTATTCATAAGGCCATTACGTGGCAAATAAAAAGATAGAAAGATAATGAGAAAAAGCATTGTTTTGCATTTTGTTATGCTGGATTAAAAAAGTAAAGAATAACCAAAGCAAAAGATGATAGAAGAAAGACATGGAAGAAGACCCACAGAGAGTCAGTGTTGTTGACAGGGGGCGGAGAAAGCTCCTGTCACCACCAGGGGAGAGCGGAGAAAGGGGGTGGGGCACTTGCTTGTGTGGGGTTGCTAATAGGGCATCACTTTGATAAATATTGTCACAAATATGGCCATTGTTCCAGGCAATGTCTACAAATTCTTTCCTTGGTTCTGTCAGCTGGGACATTAGTGCCAGAAGAGTGCTGGCTTCCCCGTTTTGACAGGTCGGGACAGCAGCAGGACCAGTCAGAGCAGAGTGGTAAGCTGGCCAGGCAAGTACACAAGGGCGGATACAGGATTTCGGCAAGATTAAAGGCCGTATTCCATATACCGAAGTGCATGTTGCTGATGTTGTGCATTGTCATAGCAATGTTCCATATCCGCGTCACACATTTTCGGCACAATTTTGGCGGCGGAAAGTGGGATATCGGTAGCCAGTCTAAAATCCTCCCCTGGTACACAGATGTCTAAACCTAGTCCGGCTGCCATGATTGTTTTTTGTCTCCTTTATTGTTTGTTTCAGTTTTATTCATGAGGCATACACTTCAAACTGCTGTTTAGTTTCCCATTAAGGTCCTGTTCTCTATTTATGTGACAGAATGTAATATGTTTACATTAGCAGTTAATGAGAAGAGATGTATTAATGGATGTTTTCAGTAATATCCAATAAATCAATAAAACATGTGCTATGCATAATCAGATTCCATATATGGTATTGTCAAATTCTCAAAAGTGAAATAGTAATCATTATGAAGAGGTACCTTGACAGGATCAAATCACCCTTCATGTCAATTATTCAATATGTTGGACAGAATATGGACTATTTTGGATGTTATTTTGACCAATAACGATGGAGACCTCCATCAAAGTTATCATTTCTGTTTGTGCCAGTGATGTAAGTGTTCTGGAACAAGGGTTGGGCCGCTTTCTTGTCATCCTGCATCAAGTACAGTAACTGTTTGGTAAGTTCCATTTCAATCACGGCTATGTCCATTGTGTCTTTCTTTTGATTTTTTCAACTTTTCTCAGGGACATGTCACATGATTATACCAATCAGCATTTACCTGTTGCCTATAGAAGATGGACAGTTACCTAAAAAAGAAGACAGAATCCTTTAAGGTGCTCAACTGTGAACATCTAATCCGTTGTTGTCTTATGCTTGAGAAGCAGACAAATATGGCCAACATGAGCACTCGAGGAGATGTCCTGACTCTGCTGCAACGCTCCTAAGGCAACTCAAGTACCTAGCTGCCATAGGGCAACACATACCAAACTTGGGGGTCTTGGGAAGGTGCCTCATAGGCAGCCATATAATGACCAAAGCCTTTAACCCTTTCACTGCTAAATATGTCATTCCACAGCTTATATTTAAGGAGATATTGCCCAAAATATGAAAATTAGTCTTAAAAATGCATAAAACTCCAATTTTCCCTAGATTAATCTGGCAGAATATGTTTTTATGTAAGTTGCATTGAAACCTTCCAAATGTTGGCACTGTGCCAATTGGTAAACTTGCCAAATGGGCTATATTGATAATATCTGCATCATACATTCCAATTATTGGTTTCCATGGTAACCATCAACTGGTGAAAAGTTGAATTTATTTGTATAAAAGAGAACAAAAAAAGGTTTATTGTGTTTAAACAAAAAAAAACTGTTTGTGATTATTATGAATTAAACCAAAGTTATGATATTTTGAAAATCATATAATTTTCAACAAATCAACAAATTTCTATTGATTTGAATAATGATGGAAAATTCATTGTTGTCTACATTGCTACAAAATTGCTCAATTGCAATTCTATCATTTTCTAATGGACTGATGCTGGGATATTCAAATGACCATATCTCTGGTTCTAATTGGACTTTTTTTTTAAATTCTTTCAGATTCTGAAAGCTCAATTCCTCCTCTTTAAATACTATACCTATCGAAATTTACTTTAGAGCCACTTTAGTGGCTTCCTGGCTGAAAGGGTTAAGTGATCATTATTTAAGGCCATATTTAATATGATAATTATTTGATATTATCTAGAGCCAACTTTTCATCAATAGTTATGAAGCCAATTGCAAGGAAACTTTTGCCCTTATATATTTATCTGAATTTGGAAAAAACACATAGATAAAAACTTGGTTGGTGTTCTTTTTCGCACCATGGATTACTAAGTCTCACAGCAGAACCAGCATCTACTATTGATATCTAAAATGTACAATCTCTTTGATAGATTGACTGATTGTCAAAGGGCTCTCAGGGGCTTTGTCCTTCTACCATTATCTGACAATACTGTCAGATAGATAAATTAGAAAGGTAATAGGCCTTTGAACATGAATATAATTCATTGAAATAGTTCAAGTTACACAGTTTAGGATACGTCTGAACTTACATCGCTGTCAAATCTCCAACCTTTGCTAAATCCCACTTCACAGACATATCAACGTTACCAAGTTGCCAAGAGGAATTTAGCCTCAAATGAAATTTGTACAATTTTAGGTCTTATCCTCAAAACATACACAAATAAAGAATGTGATAAATCATGTGTACTTTTTCAAAATTTGAGTATGGCTTGTTTGGCATCTCAATATTATTTTATGTGGTAAATGAGAATTCGGTAATTCGACCACATGAAGTAAACAAACAATATTATAAGACAATGCCATTTATTTGACAAACAATCTAAAGCGCATTTCAATATGGGTGCTTTCATGGGAAGGAGGGCAGGTGTCTGTAAATTGCTTTGTCATTTTATGATTGTATATTAACGAATGTTCTAATGGTTCCTCTAGAGTTATCTATCCTCAAATCAACTAATGCATCCTGGAAACATATTGAAACTCCCTTCTCTTTGGTGTGCTGGTCCATGTTGAGATAGCTTTCATCAAACTAATTTAATAAATTAACTAATAACGCTTCAATATCATTATATATGTAAGAGACCTCTGAAACACCTTTCCCTTCTGATCTGTTTCAGATCTGCAGGTAACGCAATTTAACTTCTTTCAGTTTCCGAACACTTTTTCCTTCTGAAGTACTATATTTCAATTTCATTCACAAGTTAATATGTTTTAAAAAGTTGAATGAGAGACAACAAGTATTTGCATTTGCAGATTAAGCAAGCATCTTTCATTTACAAATAAATATATATTGTAGAGAGAGTTAATTATTTTACAACTCATGAAAAAATTGTAGCCAATTGCAAGGTAGACTGCTATTCTGTATGGCCGATTTAAAACATTGAATTAATTGATTAACATGAAATTAATAATTGAATGTAAGTACCCAAGTCTGTCATTGAACAAGACTTGACATTTCAAGAAATACTCGGTTCACACACATAAATTTCCAACTGTGTATTTTTATATACCTAATATCATTAGGTAGATCAAACAGCCGTTATTTTGAACCTACATCATGCATACTTTATGGTCACTTTTTCTTTATTTTGTCGATGAAATTATTTATACTGGCTAAGTATTAGTAAAATTAAATATTTTTTTGTTACAAGCCAGTTTATGTACTGTTTTCACATTTTCTCTTAATGATATGTTAATATTATACAGTTTGCTTTAAATATTTATCCAATTTTACGTAGTTCAAAAGCTAGGACTGGCTGATTACAACAAAGCCAGTACAATATTGACTACATACTGAGCTCATTCATAACAATGGAGAGGAAATGAATGAAGTATAAATTCCCATAATAGTAGAGGTGTATGTTGTCACTACCTTACATTCTATGACAAACAATACATTTGTTACAGTTGTTAGATATTATATAATGTACAAGGGTTTTCAATCAGTATATTTGTAATTTCTAGCATCCTATAATTCCCTAATTTCCTATATTTCTTACATCAGCAGGCGACACATTCCACTTGCGTGCACTTCTATATTTCTATTGTGCAGATGACGTCACATATGTCAAAATGAAATGTACGCCATATTGGTGATTAATTCAATATTGGCAATATTCACATTGTTGTAACAAATATTTATGCCCCATTTCCTTTAAACAAACTCACTGAATATTTTTTCATTTTTTTCACAGCATTAATTCTAACAATCACCTATCAGTTCAATTCCTGAGGAATTAGGTTTTACAGTTCGTGTCTGAAGATGTCTGAATTGGGATATTTCAACTCAAATATTGAGAATCTTATTGAAAATCTTAGCAGCAAGTCTCAAGGAAGCATCAGTCTTAGCTCCATACCCACTAGGTCAGTCAACCGATCAGTGCTAAAATCGGCGGATTACTCCTATTGAATTAGCTGATTTTAAAGGAGTTGGCAATAAAACCAATTGACTCTACCAGAAGAGTCAGCAACTTTAAACACTGATGAGTCAGCTGACTTTGGTAAAAAGTCACCTAGTGGGTATGGGGCCTTAGCTCCAGGGGTAAGTGGGACAAAATGGTAAACAGTGGGGCAGTTATTTGATTCTTTATAGTATGTTTTCATCTAAATCTCTCAAAAAATATTTCCATGTTAGTTTAAAAGTGGTCAATCAGGGAGCAAAGTACATAAAAAGTAGTTTTATTCATCTAAAAATCTGTCTTATTTGAACTAAGGAACATTATGGGTGGTAATATTCTGTTAGCCTACAATGTGCCCTACCCTTAGTATTTTGAATTAGTGCTGGTTCTACCTTAATCTTAATCTTAGATTGAATCACAAAGGTTTCATGAATCTATAGTTATATTATTTGAAATTTTCTCCTGACCTATTTATAAATAGCCTGCAAATAATGTTTATTTGACAAATGAATACAATAAAAGCAAGCCTGTAAAGCTGTATTTCTCAACCATAAAGTTTTTGTAATTTAAGGTATTTTGCTTTACTTTCCAGAGAAACAGACATGGTGTGGCTAATGACCCTGATTGTTGGTGGTATTTGCCTTTTCATTCATCGTATTATAAAGTGTTTGGTTACCAAACCATGGTCCATATGGCCCGCAAGTAATATGAACCTTTATGGCCCCAATTCAAGGAAGCTTGGGTATATGGAGAAGATGTATGCTAAGTTGGCTTCGTCTGGTGTATATAATTTCTCATTTGTGCTCATTCTCCAATCAAATGAACAACTAACAAAATATGTCATTTGTAAAGCATTACTGGTTTTGAGCCAGAGGCATCCAATGCTCCGGATGAGGCTTGGTAAAGATGAAGAATGGTTTACATACATCGAAGAAATGGAAGATTTCACCCTTGATTTCCAGGAGTGTGTGAGTGCAAACTGGAAATATGTGACAGAAGTTGGAACAGCACAAATATTTGATGCTGAAAATGGACCTTTGTGGCGTGTACGCTTTATACCAAACCCTGAAAGAAATGGTGAGGAGTGGGATGGTGTCAGTTTCCAATCTGTCTGTGTATTCATGTTTCACCATGCAATCGCAGATGGGCTGTCCTGTTGCCACTTATTTAAAGATTTTATACGAATAATTGATGGAAATGTTGAAAACAATGAGTTGACAATCAAGCCAATGTCCCTTTTACCACCAATGGAATACTATGTGCAATCTTATTCTTTCAAAAAGACATTGAAATGGAATATTAATGTATTACATTCATCAATAACAGTTTATTTACATAACCTTGTTGAAAAATCATTTTTGTTTTGTCTATTTAAAAAGGAGATTCCCCAAAAGATGCCCCAAAACAGTAAAATGATAAAATTTGAACTGACTAAAAAACAGACCTCTGACCTATTGCTTGCCTGCAAGAAGCATGGTGTGACTGTCCAAGCTGCACTCCAAACAGCCATATCAGTCACTTCATCAGTTCTGTTCTCTTCAGATAAAGACGCAATGCAAAATCTATGCTCATTTTTACCAGTCAACATGCGTCCATTTCTGGAATCACATTTTCCAGAAGACTATTTGGGATTCTATGTCATGATGGTCACTATGAACACGGAAATCAGTCTAAACTTGCCTTTCTGGCACATAGCTAAGAAGATAAAACAAAGTCTCCATGAAAAGCTCCTGGCACAACAACAGGTATTGAATATTGCTCGCTTGCCTGATGAGTGGAAAGCAATGGTATCAGAGGTACAACTTCATCACCCCACTAGCCCTGATCTATTTCTAAGTAATTTTGGGAACCTTAACTTTCTTGACCACAATGATTCTTACAAAGTCAACCTGAAGGCTTTGTATGCATTTACTAATCTGAGTGGTTTTGAGCAAAAATTTGCTAATTTCGTTGCAACTCTTAACGGTAAACTATTCTGGAGTATTGTATACCATGGGTCTTCCACTTGTGAAAGCCAGGCAGAAATGTATCTAGATCTTGTAACTGAGACATTACTCAATGCTATTAAAGAATGAACTATGAAAATTGTTGATATTAAAGGCATTAGCACTACACCATTATTGCATTGTTGCACAACTATTCATAGGTGTCTGATGAAACCTTTTAAATAATGAGAGATTAGAGCTACTTGCATATCTAATTGCTGTTGAAAAGAAGGTTTGACACTCATATCCTGGTCACTCAATTCTTCATCACCCAAGTAGTTCAAGTAATACCAGTGCGTACAATGAGTTTGATATAATTATCAGTTCATACCACCTGACTGTATATACATGCAGGTATGTTTATATTGTAAAACGGCTTCAATGTTTTGGTCTCTGAAGGCTGTCAATTTTGTAGATGCAGTATCGAATTCCTACTGTTGAACTGCTGATTTGCTATTAGTCCATAAAATCTGCTGGTGTTTTGTTGTGCTGGGTCTATATTTCTTTGTAAATGGTATTTACATTGGCATATTTTGGTAATTACATGTGTTTATCAGCAGTGCTCATACTGCTATCTATGTATGTTGTAGAGAAGGAAAATGTGTAATTGTATGCAAGAAAAGATAAAATTCCCAGAATAGAGAGTAAACAAGTTGTTTCATGAACTCTATGGGACAAAAGACTTAGATCAAAATTTGGATGTAAAAGTTTGTTTGTATCTATTATCTGCAAGGGTGACCAAAACACCTGCACAAATCTAATGTTCATGATTTCAACATTTGGTTGCATGAAAAAAGACAACATTGTTAAAGGGAGGAGCCAGTGACTTTGAATCAGCATAGTGCCATAACTGTGACCATCTGAGTAGTCACCATAACAATTTTCATACATTTATCTCTAACAGTTTTGATTTTATTCAAACTTTTCTGAATGAAAATGAATCTCCCTGTGTGCATCCTGATGCACCTTGCACAGAGCATAATCTGTGTGTGACATCACAAGCAAAACAGTTGAAAAATTATAAAACTGAAAATAATACAATAAGAAATTTATCAAATGTACTTTATAAGTTTAAAAGAGATTAGAATCACCAAATTAAATGATTTATAAAAGAAAATGCGAAAAAATATGTTTTTTATGGAATTTGGAAATTTGAAATTTGAATATAACTGTCATTTTGTGTGACGTCACACACAGATATGTGTTTTACTGAGGACCAGATGACTTATATGTTCCTGAAATTCAAATCATATTTATCACATGAAAGATTTAATTATTGCCATAGAAATTTCGCATAATTCTAAGCAAACATTCAATCTAACATATAAAGCGTAAAAGAACCAACATTGAAATTTCACTGGCTCCTCTCTTTAATGTGTGAAAGATTGGTGATTTAGTTTTCCATTCAAAAATCTGCAATATACTTCTTGCAGATAATGATACTAAATAAATATTTATATGTAATATTTTCGGTTCTGATACCTCAAAATTGTTATTTCCGCAAAGTGGCAAGTGATGTAGCAGTCCTGTAACCATGGCTCCCTGCATCTGTTGACAACTCACTATATAAACTAGGCAGCTATCGGTTACATTTGGTTGCTCACTCACTGCCAAGCTGCTCGCATTGTAATATTATAAAATTTTAGAGTTGATGTAATAGGAGAATCTATTAAATTTTCACATTGTTTATCTATGTTCATCTATGTCCAAACTTAATCACCTTGTTACATGTTATTTCCTATATTCACCTGTAATAATTAATCATGTCTAAGAAGCAGTTTTAAATGATTTTATATGAAATTTTGCACAATTCTGTTCATGTTCACACATTTATCTTCTAAAGTTTTCTTTGTGAACAGATGAATGCATGTGAATCTTTTTTGATACCTACATTTTTTGGGTTGGCCTTACTACTGTATTATATTTGTAAAGAACTTATGTAGTTAAGATCTTTCAGATCCCCCCTTTAAGCGTATTTACTAGACACAAAGCCCCTAAGTTATCTTCAATTAGGATTGGTGTCAAATTATTATTGCCTTAAAATGATTATAGCAATATATTATATCGCATTGCATAGAGGTTGAAAAAGTATTAAAATGGCTAAATTCATGTTTTATATCATCTTATGTGTGTTAGTGAAGGTAATTTTGCATAACCAATATCAAACAACCAGTTCCTGACTTCACCTAGGACAAATTAATCAAAAACATTATGTAACTTTGGCATTGAAATATTTGCTTACATATTGTTTGGCTGATTTTGGATGTAAAGCATTTGTCACCAAAGCTCACTACTTTTTCTCCAGAGATTCTCTTCTTGTTATATTAATATAAAGCTATTTTCTTATGTGGCACATACAAGAAATATTTTGTTGTACCTATCAGGGTATAACAGTGTAGTGAGGTGAAAAGCCACAGAGTGTGCCCTACCTATTCTGATGCCACAATATGCAGGGGCAGATCCGGGGTGAGGGAGGGGAGGTTCAAGAGGGTCCTCACCATCCCCCCCCCCCACCCTTTTGGTGGACTCCTAACCTACAAAAAGAGGGGAAAATAACGTGGGCAAGTGAATCCGGTTTTAGTGCTTAGCCTTTTTGCTGACCCCCCCCGCCGTTTTTAAAATCATGTATCCCCCCTGCTCTGTCAAATTTGTTGCAAGTTCACTGCAAAACGTCTTGAATGACAAAACCAAGAATTACCCAGCAAACACACAACGTCCAGACAACGTTGTGCAACATTACCTTTTTACAACATTCAAGGAAAAACGTGATAGCAACGTTGCTACAACGTAATTTGCAATGTTTTTTCAAAACATACTTGCAACATTTCAAAATAACGTTGTCACAATGTCATTTCACAACGTTTTGACAATGTTACTTTCACAACGTTGTCACAACATTGTAGAACAACCTAAAATCAACATACAGGTGGCACCACTGTCTGTAAAGTACAACAATTTAAAAAAACGTTTTTCATTTGGTGCAATTTATTACAATAATTTAATATTTGTTTACCAAAATAATTGATGAATAATGTAACCTGATTAAGGGTGCAGTGTTTATATTCATTAAGTCTTAATGCTGTCGTATATTTTGATATAAGGAGGGATTATGAAATAAAGGCTCTACTTAGACACCTTTTTTAAAGCTTGTCAACGTGGTACAGCCTTTCCAGCTTTTAGAGCTTTAAATTGTAAATGCAACAGGTCATTAACCTGACGTGATCAAACATACATGGTCATTATGTTGGTTTCTAGGTCCAAAATGCACTCTGAAATCAAAAATATTGAATTGTGAATAAAGATTTTCTGTATATTAATTATGTTTTTCATATAATAATTTCTATTTTTCAATTATGGTTTGGGGACACCACAAAAATGTGACCACCATAAGGGAACATAAATATGTCAGCAAAAATTAATGGATTACACATTCTAAATGATATTCATGAACACTGAATGTATAATTCATATATATATATAAAGAAAGTTGTGTAAAGGTTGTAAAAAGGTAACACTACAACGTTGTGAACAACGTTGCTGCAACCTTTCTGGGAGTCCACAAATTTACGTTGTAACAACGTAATTTCACAATGTTGTTACAACCAAACTGTAATGTTGCAGCAACGTTGTAGCAACGTAAAATTGCGAGCTGGGTTACTGTTGTCCACATTCAGAGCCTTGTTTTACAGCATAGAATTACATTAAACCATTGGCTTGCTGCAAATACTTATAAATTTTATCATGAAAAATTACTGAAAACATTCTTTATCGAATATGTGAAATGGAAATATGACCAAAAATTTCTATTTATCCTTTGTCGTAATCAGCTATGGGAAGTGGCTATGGCATGACTATCCCAATGTCCTAGGCCCCATATGCTGCTGGGTTATTTCACCCTTGGATGGTCAAATCTAGAGCCCATACTCCTACACTTTTATCAAGGTAGGTGTTCTTTTATATGTAGGGTCCCCTCTGCAGGGCTTCACATACATTGACCTTTTCCACTAAGCCTTTGATAACCCTGTCATTGACTGAATGACTGATACCAGAGCAGCAGGACAGAGACTTGAACTGCTAACTATTAGATGAAGCTGCCAAAATTGTACCACTGTGCCACCAGAACACCCTTAGCCAAGAACTGAAACATTGTGCCTTGACATACACATGCAGTTACCCCTCTTTGGATAGTCCATGGAGAGTTGCGGATAGATCTAGAAGGACTGTTTGGGGCCACCCCCTGGATTCACTATTGTAGGGTAACAAGTTGAAAAGGCTTTGTTCTAGATCCTTTTATGCATCAATTCAATTAAACTATTAATGCACACTTGACAATTTGCCCACATTGCCATGCATGAGGTACTGGACAGATCAATTTATTTTAACATTATCCAGATATTGGTTTTTGTTTATCTGTAAAGTAAAATTTATTGTTAATGGCCTCAAAAGGCTTTCTCAAGGGAAAAGTCTTTTGTTTTTACATAGTAAAAAGTATTCAGGTACTAAACATGTCAACACATAAAAGCTTTTTCATACTATATAGTAATTAGGTTATGACAATATTGAGCTCATGCTTTATTCTGTATAATGTTATAACATGGCAGTGGGGTAGCAACGTGCCGATCTAGACGTCCAGACATTGTAAAAAACGTTGTAAATGCAGTGTAAATGCCTTAATCATTGCCAAACTTTGTAAATGAATGCCATATTGTATACTGAAAAAGATTTATGATAAATTATTATCTGTTCTAAATAAAATCATTTTCAAAGGTTTTTCTGGTTGCCACCTGACCATGCATCTATCCTGAGCTAGCAAACACCTCTCCATGGACACATAGATAACACCCAATCAGAGCATAGCATTAGGATAATTAGGTCAGGTTGCCATGTGTCACTAGGTTGCGTCGCTAGGTTGCAGAAGTCACACTTGATGCTTATCATTTGTTATGGACTATCTGTAGTATTTTGGCTATATCTTTTTTCCTGTTCATTTAATTCATATACAGTAAGTGAGAAAGTTGTTTGTATTGATCTCTGCTGTAGGAATATCACAAAACTTTCAGGTTTCACCATGATTATTAAACAGAATAGAAGGAGAATACTGTCGACATTTGAGAAAATATTATGGATAACTTTGTAACACATGTAACAAAGTTGTTGCAATGTTAGATCATTGAGATACATTTTATATACTATTTTGATACATTTTAGATTCTATTTTGATACAATTCTCCGTGTTATAACGTGAATGACGCACTCGGGGTGGGGTCTCGACCTCCTGGTGCCAGGCTAGAAAGCACGGGGCTGAGGGCCACGAGTGCGTTATTTCCTAAATAGAGTATGACAAATGTTAAGCTCATGAAGAGTGAGATAATGTTGAAATTGCTATTACTGTCAATCCACAAAATTAAGAACATATATCAATGATGAACTTATAAACAGACAGAGACATAATTAGCTATTGTGATTATGTCAGCATCAGTTAAATTGACATCATGAAAAATCATGTGACACAGTTTCATAGTACAATATAACAGACATGTTTTTTGACAAAATTCTTTTTAATCACCCGCCATGCAGCAGCTACCTGGCCGTAGGCCATGTGGTGGGGTGGTAACGCCATAGTCACTTTCCGTAGTCAGTTATGACAGAATTCGACGATGTAAGAAAACTCTAATCATGCTTGATAATACCGCTTAATGTGCTTAGAATTGCTATGTTATTTAAAAGCCATATGTGGATGAGTTGGAGGGAAAGCCCAGAGGTAGATCTATCTATTACGAGGATGTTAATGATGTGATTAAGTTAAAGCTGTGAATTAGTCTGCGCGATGGACAAACTTGTGACATGACTAATAACATTGCCTGATTACATTCTAACGTCTTAAAACACGTTGCTAGCTTTGGCGTCATGAGGTTAAAGTCAGCAGACAGGAGGATGAGAGCACACAAAATACCAAACACTCCCAATGGTACAATGCTGCTTTATGATTGGACCTCGGCAAGACAAACCAGCAGTTAGCTATTTTCCTGGGCCGCTCGGTACCAGCAGTAGGCTCGTAAGTATGATATGCTAGCTATATAGTTAATATTTTCACCCCTTTGTATTCAGTGAGGAGATATGGGTACATAGAGACTGTGATTTCCTTTTTTATTGTGATCCTAACTCTCCAGGCGCCTACTTTTGTGATATTTGAGGCTAACATTTCTAAATCTGGTGTCTAAATACATTGTCTTTTTGGCTCATGGGACATTAGGTTAAATTGTTTTGTTCTAAATTGAAATGGAAGTAGAGCAATCAATATCACAATTACCTATTAAATTATATTATAGATAATTATCGAAAAAATACTTGAGGAGGCAGGCCCTAGCAACCTGATAGTAGCCCACCGCAAGTACCACCATGAGTACCATAACAAGTAATATATATATTCCACCTTGAGGTGGCCAGATTTACTTGCGGTGGGGCCAAACACCACTAGTAAAATGCCCACTGTGAGCAAAACACTGCACAGTGGAATATGGCCTTAAGGTTCGGGTTAGCTCTGCCAGCAGGTCAGGTGGGGCCAAATGCCGATTAGGTCCAGTTCAATTGTACAAAGTTTCAAGTTCCAATAGACCCCTTTTGGCTTTTCCTTTGTCACATTATCTAAGAAACACTGCAGTAATATGTGTACTGTTTTGTGTTTTACTTACTAGGGCTTACACGTCAAACCAAATTGGCAGTCTGCAACGGATTTATAGTTTGGACTGAACAATAATCCAATTTCATGGATTTTCATTAATGGCTATAATTTGAAGGTGATCTCTGGTATGGTAGTCCATGTTGAGTTTGTTTCCTTGAAATTCACCACACACGTTTTGATGACACAATGAATAATAAGATGTTTCAATGCTGCAGAAACACTCTTACAGTCCAACATGTTTTCCAACTGCAGGGGAGATCAATCAATTTATAATATTTTATTCATAGGTAAAGCACTCAAGTTTGTGTATTTTAATTTCTGATTTCTATCAAATGCACCTACAATGTGTTGAGGTTCTTCATTAGCTTCCTTACTCGCAACAAGGTATAATCAAGGAAGATTCCAGAATTTTAGGTTACATCTTTTAAACTTGTCCACTAACCTAAAACAACTGTAATATTTAGACTTTATTCAACTGACCTTAACTTACTACTAGACAATCTTATGATTTGTAATTTCCTTTCTTAATGGTTACATATTTGTGATTCTTTATGTTACAGACCAGCAGGTGGGATGTGGCTGACGACCCTCATTGTTGCTGGTATCGGCCTTTTAATTCATCATATTATACAGTTCCTGGTTATGAAACCATGGCCCATATGGTGTGCTAGCAATATGAAGCTGTATGGCGCAAACTCAAGACTGCTTGGCTATAAGGAAAAGATATATGCAAGAATGGCTTCCTTTGGTGTATACAACATCTCTTTTGTGCTTGTGCTGCAATCAAGTGAACAGCTTACAGGAACTGCTATATGTAAAACATTATTGGCTTTGAGTAAGAGGCATCCTTTGTTGCGGATGAGGCTTGGTAAAGAAGGGGACAGGTTTACATACATGGCAGAAATGAAAAAAATTAGCCTTGATTTCCAGGAGTGTGTTAGTGAAGATTGGAAAAGTAGAACAGAAGTTGGAACAAGGAAAATATTTGATGCCATCAATGGGCCTCTGTGGCAGGTTTGCTATCTGCCAAATGCCACCAAAAGTGGGAAGCGGTGGGAAGGCCTTGGTTTCCAGTCAGTCTGTATATTCACGTTTCACCATACTATTACAGATGGGGTGTCCTGTTGCCACCTGTTTAAAGAATTTTTGAAAGTGGTTAGTCAAAATACTGACAAGGAGAAGTTGTCTTTTGAGGAAATGTCTCTTTTACCTCCAATGGAAGACTATGTGCCATTTGATTCCTTCAAAAAAACATTCAAATGGAACACAAATATCTTATTCTCATCAGTAAAAGTTTATTTCCATATTCTCATCGGAAAATTATTTCTTGGTTACATTTTTAGTAAGAAAAATCCCACAAAGATTCCTCAAGATAGTAAAATGTTGCATTTTGAACTGAATAAAAAGCAGACCTCTAAACTTTTGCGGGCTTGCAAGAAGCATGGTGTGACTGTTCAAGCTGTACTTCAAACAGCCATATCAATGGCTTCAGTTCTGATTTCTTCAGCAAAAGAAACAACACAGAATCTTAGCACTTTAATCCCAGTCAATATGCGCCAGTATCTGATGAGAGATTTTCCACAAGATTATATTGGACTCTATATTATGCATCTCACTATCAATACACAAATCAATCTGAACTTGTCGTTCTGGCACATAGCCCTCAAAATAAAGCATAGTCTTCAAGGAAAGCTCCATGCACAAGAACAGGTATCAAGTATGGCTTACTTGCCTGGCATATGGAAAGCCATGGTATCTGAGCAACAACTATGCCACTCTGGTCAGGTTGATCTGTTTTTGAGTAATTTTGGGAACTTATCCTTTCTTGACCACAATGATTCTCGTAAAGTTAACCTTGAGGCTATGTATGTATTATCTACTCTGAGTGGTTTAGAGCAGGAATTTACTAACTTTGCTGTTACATTTAATGGTAAAATGTTCTGGAGTCTTGCATACCATGGCTTTTCTTCAAGTGAAAGCAGGGCAAAATCCTTTCTTGACCTGGTAAAGCAAACATTACTTGATGCTATTAAAGGATAATAGCCTGTGGAATAATTGTGGACAGATTTCATCCACTAAATAGTGAACCTCCTTTTATATCATTCTAGGGATATCTTGTTCTCAGAAACTATAGCTAGATCTGAGGAAAACCACAGAAAATACAAAATACAGTGGTGAGAATCTGTTTATGTTAATAAAGCTGTAGAGAAAGGAAGGTAATTTGTGTAAAATAGATTTGTTGAAAGGTCGCCTGTATGCTGATATAATCCATGTATCTAATGAGTAAAAATTCATTGCATAGTCAGGTTTTACTATAATAACTTATAATGCATGCTATCAGGGACCAACCTTTAATGAGTTAAGGTATATAACAATGCACGGTTGAGAGGACCATATTATATCAATTCCTCTTACTCGGGAATCAATTGTGTGAATCAGCGAGAGATTTTGATTCTTTTAAAACTTTAAAGTGAGTCGAGGATCACTAATATTCTCTTTATTGCTTAAGTTCAGTTATTAATGTGTTAAGTCAGAGTAAATGAGGTTAATGTTTATAATAGGTGCGCTATTGTTGGGAAGGTAGTATGAGATATTTGTCACACATTTATTCCTATTATATCTGTCATAATTATGTAGTATGTATATGGATTGATATTGTAGCCTGTATTTCCAATTGTAATTTGTTTCAAATGATCACAATTATTGGAGGTACAGTTTAATGCTTGAATTGATGTAAACCAAAGGTGTCCTTACATAAAACCCCTTATTCAAATGGCAGCTTAGATAAGGGTTGGTTTCAGAAAAGATAGACATTTGTGTCTCAAGTCTGAAGGTCTATGGCTTAAATTAGGGTTTTACAAAACCTTGAATAGAAACACTTAGGAGAAAGTTTATGGGAAAATGCCCACAAACCGAAAAGTTAATGGTTTTACAGTGATAATATTGATTTTATCAATAAAACACATACATTTTGAATGTTTCTCATCCGAACTCTCTTATTCCATTATAATGTTCCCCTACATAAGACAGGACGCTATATGATATATCAAGTGTAGAAAAAGTGTGAAATGAGTACTAGTGAAACTTGGTTATGCATGGAAATCAACAGCTCTGTTGTCATGGCATCAATATCATCAAAACCACAAACACCATCTGCAAAAGTTAGGTTTATATTTAACCTTCTTATCAAGTTTTATGAAAAGCCATTTATGTATGAATCTATAAATACATAGCGTTTCTGTGGTCACTACGAAGGCTAAGAGTAAGCCGAGTACTACTTGGTTCCTGCACCCTAAAGTAATATAATTAGTAAAGAAAGTGAAGGAATAAGTCACCAGTTTATAGAAGACAATTATATAAGATATTCAAAATTATACAAATTACTGTGTTATGCAATGTAAGCATGGCAGGAGCTTCTGGTAGATGTAAGTAAACCTGTTCAGACAGGCTACGTCTCCCAGTAAGCAGCACTGCTTGGGAGAACATCAATAATCCAACTAATATATAAAGGTGGGAACCGTATAGTTAGAGAGAGAGCAAGTCGATACCCATTTGGAACAATACGAGTCTTAAGGATTCGAGGGTTTGGAGACTATTAAAGGAACTGTACTGTTGCATGGCCTCACGAAGTCAGGTGGACTTTATAGAGGAAATGTGCCTCCAGGTACAATAAGTGTAATATGCTCAAAATTATGTATAACCAAAATGATGTATTCTTAAATATATGTGCAACAAAGGTAAAGATGACAAGTCTTTACCAAACTTACTAAAATACAGAAAAGCCTATATCATAGAGGGATAGATAAGTGAAATAGACCTTGTGCAGACATGATCAAGTGATCATTTTTTGGTATCCATAGGTGTCTATAGGCTACCTGTAGAAACTCAAAGGGAATGTGATAAACACCATTTCAAAATGCTGATAAAGAATTATGTGTTCTAGATAGAATCAGCTATGCTGTACACGCCGGGAACAATGCTGTCTTATATTAAGTTGAATTTATTCTGTCAAATGAAGATTTGTCTCAAAGTTCCCAAACAGTTTCTTATGGAAAAACTTGTAATAAAAGAATCAGAAATGAAAGAAAATCATAATCTTACAAATGTAGAAAAAGTGTGAAATCAGTGAAAACTAACTTCGTTGTGATGGCAGCAAGTCGAAATGTAATGGAAAGTAGTGGAAAAAGACAAAGGTGGAATAAACTTTGACATCAACAGGTTAGACCCAGCTAAGCATGTGACGTTATTATGACGTTGCAACAATGTTCTGATTGGTTCTGTATTGGTGCATGTTACGTTATTTGATGGCTCCCAAAACGCTGCTGAAATGTAATGCTGTGAGGTTGCACTGCAACATTATTACTCTATTCTGGTAATATTCTTCAGTCTAATCAGAATATTCTTCTAATATTCTGTTTTGGTTTGGTTCTAACCTCACCAAAAGATATAAATTATTATAGCATTCTTATTTGGGGAGGTTTTAACCTCACCATCAATAACGTAACTGTTTCTTGACTGACTAAAAAAAAGATCCATTCTTAACAACATAATTATGCTAATTTTGATGCTGCTGATTTTGTATTAGTTCAATGTTAAGATATTGCATGGCAACATACATTCAACATAACATTCAAAATCAGGTTATATAAGCTATTTTTAATCATGCATCACATTGTACGATGGGTAGCCCCTAGGGGTCAAGGAATACCCTAGTGGGTACAGAGGACTGCCATCTACGGTGGGTGTGGTCGCGAGTCACGTAAGTGTGACGGTTTCTTCCGGGTGGTCAGTAACAATGCGAAGACCAGTCAGTACGAAGGCTGAAACCAAGTGCTTGCTTCCATCTCTGAGAGCCCCCCTTTTATTTCGTTTCTAATCATACAATCATTTTGGTGTTCATGATCAGTTTCATAATCGTACCGCCCATTGTTGCACCCGGTACAACCACATCTATACAATCAACCACTATCATGTTCTGTGAGGTTTTGAAGTGATCTCTGTGTATATCAATATATAGGTAATGCAGTGTATAGTTATTGGTACTGCATTTCTGCATTCTTTGCTACACCACAAAAACCATCAATGTTATGCTACAGGCATGTACTGTCTATAAATGGTAGTATTATGTGATTGTTCTGGGTGTTTCATAACTTGTTATTGTCTTCCTCATGGGTTCATGTCCTCATGGATTAATTTGTAGTTAACATATTTTGTGGTTCTAATAATCACCTATTCTTTTGTATATAATAACTTTATACCCTATATCATTAATGACCATTCCCAAAGTTACTTCCCAATTATATTCGTACACTCTTTTACCTCACTCGGTCACCTAACATGTTAACCTGGAACCTATGTCAGGTGAACTTTTGACCGATACTGATAAGAGTTCAGGGCCTGGCTGGACCAATGATATCTGTACTACAGATAAGTACATGTCGACTTATACAGTCATCTGCATTGTGTAAAAATAACAACTAGTATTTCGGATAATTCACAGAGATATAGAAGTCCCAAGAAAGGTAGGTAGGCAGGAAACTTAAAACAGGTAAGAGTAAGATATTTTTTATAATTTTCTGGAATTGACAAATGGGCATACTATAACAAGAAGCACCGCAGGGGGTATCCGAGGGTGGCTGTATGACCCATAGGGGATCGTCAAATACTGAGGGTCAAGCCAGAGGTTCATACGATCCCCATGGGTCGTGCGGCCATCCGAGGACAACCCCTAAGGTGCTTCTTCATTTGATCACCAAAACAATGATCTATTTCTTGAGAAAATAATGACAATATGCAGCGGTGCGTACGGCCTGTCAATATGCCCTGCACACAATACATACCACTTGCCTGCCATGTGAGTGATAAAATGAAAGCGCTGACCGTGGTAATACTGATTCTGTATTTCCATAATATATGCATACGTAAAAGTAGGTCTGCCCTAGTTTGCTAACCAATCAAAATCAAGCATTATTAGGGGGTAAACTTTTTAATTAAGAAAAGGATGGCATGTAACACCATGGAACAGCAGAGCATGTATTTTATATGCTAAAAATTGTTTTAGCGGATATATCAATTTGTATCCCCAGTTTTTAGCGCACTGTCCAGGTCTCTTTGGTAGGTAAAAAAAAAAATCAACCTGCATATCCTATTTTTCCTGACCTATGTTACCTGGACATAAATATCTATTTTTGTTGGCCTTTCTTTTCAGCTGTGGTTCAACCAAAGGTCACCCGTTCAGAGACCGTGGGACGTGTGAGCACACTAGATTCCTACTACTTCAGTAGCGTGAGAGAGTCTCAGGAGGTAGGTTGTGTATCCTTCTTATTTGTATGTAGTACTGGAGTATATTTCTTTTTTTCTTTATTAAAGTGGCACACATCATCAGGGCAGTTTTGTTGTGAGTCATATATATCAGTAGGTACTACGGTGTCTATATTCAGTGATAGCAATAGAATGATATAGTCCTTAAAACTAAACATCTAAAACTAGCCTTATGATTATGTATGTTTAACAAGTCCAATGTTTTAGACATTCATGTGAGATCTAGAATAGATGAAGCATGATGCAGCCATGAGAATATACATACAGAAAAATGGACCTACTGTACCACAATCCAGAAATGATTAGGTATCCTGAATGGGTTTGATCTATCAGATGTATATGTATCAATATTCACATTATATTAATATTTTATATAATTATTTGGAGACTGCATTAACACCAGGTGGTGCCACCTCACTTTATGTGTACACACATTCGTCTCTCTCTCTGTGTAGGTTGCTTAGTTACCAGCCACACACACACACACAAGTTTATTCTCCTCTCAGGTACACCAAGTGTCCTGCAGTGTCTCCTGGTTTATTACTGTTAGTTTGTTCCAATTTCATACAATAACAAAATGTGTGTGTCCGGTTTGCTTAAAAGCGTAATTAAATGTCCTAATCAACTCCTGAATTCCATAACCATATTTCCTTAATTCACAGTATGATGTGGGTTCAGGGTTTTAACTTCATTGATAAAAGAAAGCCATTTGAATTACTCTGTAAACGCGTGAATTGATTTTCCTATTGGCCAAAATATAATTTTGTTGGTCAAGTTGTATTTGGATAAATGGTATCACCTATGTGTTGACCAATTTGTTTATATGAATAACCATCCACTACACGACTTGGGATATCAGCGTGATATGACATATATTACAGACAAATTCGCAAATAGGAATAATAAAATGCTTAAAAACTGGCAATTTTGAACATGTTGCATATATCTTTAACATATGATTCTCTCTGCAATATGTGCAATTTCCTTGTGACATCTAAATATCGCAGCCCAAGTCATCAGAGACCTTGTATGTATATATAGGATATATCAAGACTGGAAAGTTAGAGGGAAACCTGTTATGCACTACAGGCCTGCCACCTGAGCTGTGGTTGGATTGGATTTGGATTGACCATTATGCCTTAGGTAGGAATGGTATGGGTGGTACCAATTGCTATTCCAAAAATACACTGGGAATGTTCAGTCCCTGGTCACAGTTGACTAGCTGGGATCTAACCAGCCACCATGGAAATGATCACATAGGGCCATGGAGAAGCTTTCCAGTCTCCATATATCCTATATACACATACAAGGTCTCTGAAGTCATGTAAGGTGACCCAGACCTGGCCTGATGACCTAGTGGCCGTTTAGGGGGCGGGGGGCCTTGCACATGTGTATACGGGACGTTTTAGTACTAAACTACAAGTCGAGCCCTACACCTTTAAATTTGCAACAGCGACATGGCCATTTCTTAAAACCTACATTTGACATAGGGCATTAGTGATACAATGAAGTGTACATGAGAAGTTCTTAAAGGCGACATGGGACATGAGAAGGTCGTGACAAGGAACGTAATGATTTCTTAAATTTGACATGCTATATTAGAACCCCCCATCAAATACCACACACGTGGAACACCCCCCTCCCCCCGAACCCCCCCACCCCCCGAACCCCCGAACCCCCCCCCCCCCACCCCCCACCCCACCCGTACCCCCGCCCCTCTGTATCTGTCTCTGATAGGAAGTAGAGTATGAAGGTGTCCTCAGGTGCCTTCCTCCTCTGCACGGTAAGCATGCCATGGCAGGGGAGGAGTTGTTATTACAATTTTGGTAAGGGGGTAATCAATTGGTGTCAGATATCAGAGAAGACGAGAAATAGGGCAAGGTATATATGGTGTTATTATACCCTAGGGTGATACAGGGGTGCGTTCCAAACTGCGTTATTGTATGAGTAATAGGTTGTATCTTTGATTGTCATTTATTACTGATTTACGATCATTTGGTTCCAAAGTATCAAATGAAGGGTTCGTCGTACATAACCTATTGGACCTCCTTCTGTATAATCTAATAATAAGCCGTTGCAAGCAATCTCTGGGACAATCATAAAATCATCGCAGATAGGTTATTTGGGAAGAAAATATATGACACCTATTTAGGTGGTTGTAAGTGCAGAGTAATACTCACAAAATTGCGAAATTCATAGTAGAATATTGGAAATATAATTATGCAAAAAAATAGTTGGCAGTAAAGCCCATGTATTTTACAACCTTTACATTATTCCATAAATACTTTGCCTTTTATAATTTAAGTTTTATGGTGTTGGAAACACATGCATTTGCACCATGAATCAGAGGCCAGCTGCGTTTGTATCTGTGCACTATGGCGCCGTAGACAATAAGCCCATCCCACATTGGATATATATGCTAGGGTTGGACAAGGGTTGGACAAAATTACTGTATACACCTTCCTTGTTTCCAAGAGTTGGGTTACTGAAATGAGCAAAAATTATGTTTTTATATATCTTCAAGGATTATTTTAACATTATGATTTCTTAAATATTATCAGTTGACTGATTTGTAGGTTGGCCAGCCAATCAAAATGCTGTATTTCAGGGCAAAATAGGGTTGGACATTATAGGCTGGGCTGACAGGCTTTAACATTGGTTTCTATGGGGAAAATGCCAAAATGTAAAGCTATATCATACCACGTTTAGGAGCAGTCTATCACCCAAATTGCTTTGGTTAATTTTGTATTCTATAACTGTGTTTAGGGAATAAGCATGGAGGCAATTTTGAAAATATTTCATAATAAGACTTAGTGCTGGTGTAAACTGTGATGGGCTTATTAAGGTAATTATGGGTGGTAGACAGAACGGCACCTGGGACCTTGGGTCCAAAACTTTGGAATTCAAAGACAATTGTCATGCATTACTGCCCTTGACTCGAATTACTATGATCAAAATCAAAGTATACTACCGGGTAGTGATAAGTGATACATCTAGAGATAGCCAATTCAATAAACTAATTTCTGACGCACCATTTCAAAACATTCTTTCTGTGGAAATTAACAAATTAAGGATAATCCTTTTCTATTTATGTCACAGGTGGTTGGCATTCCCTTATGACATATTCTACCACGTGTATTTTTGTCCTGAGCTAGATACGACATGGACCCCCTCCGTATCTATGTGCCTTGCAATGTCCGTGTGTAAATGGACCCCCTGGTCGCAGCGACTTACGGCCTGAAACGCTGAATACTTTGGGACGCACCCAAGGTTTAGTAGCCAACCTCGAAGGGGATGCTCGGTGGGCGAGCACCCCTTGGTGGGACCCTGAAACCAGCCTGTGGGCGGCCCTGCAGGCCCTGCCCTTAGGCTGATATCAGGGTCCTGCCTTATGACGCTAACCCACCCTGTATCCCCTTCTCTGTTGGTTATATATATGTCTATATATTTATGCAGGGTCCATATACAAATACTTGTATATCTGTTCTCCTCACCACAGATAGCTGAATTTTAGTATTTTCAGTTTCAATTTTGGTTACTTTTGTGGACAAAAACACAGGAAAATAAATTTATAAGGAATATATAAATATTTACTATTTGCCTGTTTGTATTTCTGATGCATTTTCAAATGAATAGTCCAAAGAAGAGTCCAAAGAATATGAAGTAAATATAGATACGATTTGAATAAGTGCTCAGTACCAGCTTTCCACTGTGTTGGACCACAAAGAATGCCACGCTTTATGAAGAAGAAATTATGTTCTCAATTCACCCAACCACGGATAGCCAATTTCTTGTCATCTTGCTCAAGATACATTATGGGTATGTTGACAAATCACAAGGCTTTAGCATAGGATATGTCCTTTTTACATCATTAATTGTAGTTTGACATGATGACAATTTATTTAATGTGTAGCCATATACCTTAGATATATTCCAAGTGGTTTCAAAATTCATTCACTATAACTGGATATATCACAGATATTCATTAATTATCTATAGAATTTCCAGGGGTTTTGTTAGAAAAATTGTTCAAAGTTGGGCTGCAGGCACTTAAAATACTGTAAGTCAGCTATCCGTGGTAGCCTGAATTCTTGTGACTTATCTACTTATATCCCAGCATCCATCTTGACTTAGTCTAGTCTGCAGGTAAAATAATTAGTTAACAGGTATCTGCGGTGGGGAAAATTAGGCGTACTGGTCTACTGTAAGCAATGTCTATGGCAGATGTCTCCATTTATATACATAAACATGAGTAAATATTTCATAAATAAACCAAATTAGTTTGATTCATTCCTTACAATTTCTGAGCATGTCTAGATTTTTGAACCTTGGGTTTCTTGGATTACTAACTATACATTTAAATGGAACACCAAGGCCTGATATTCGAATATCTGTAACCTTGAAATAACTTTGTTTTTACCTATTTTTTTTAAAGTCTCTCATGCTGTTTCAAATTTTGTATTTTCCATGACTCATAACTAGATTGTGAGATATCTTATATTAATTGTTATGGACATGAGTCCTTATCATAGACAGCTCATGTGAGATGATGATACCCCCATCTATCCTTAATTATTTTAATGTTTCCTCTATCGTTCAATTGATCATGGTATCCTATTTACAAACCGAGAGCCCCTTCTGTTATATTATGGTGTATGATGAACAGATCCAGACTGAAATAAATCATGCTTTGGCAATGATTCTGAGTAACTACAAAAGTATCAATTTGTGATATTTCAGGAATACCTATCAACCTGATCGGCCTCTCAGCAGAAGGTAAGAGAAAACAATTTTATTCATGACAGTAAAGATTTGGTGTTTTTATAATAATATTCTTGTAACTTTGTTTTAAGTTAGTTCTGAAGCTGACTTAGGCTTGATAACCTAAGTTGGGCTTGTGACCATTCTTAAAAATGTTCGTTACATTTGCCAAAGTTCAGACCTAACTTAACGAATATAGCCCTTACAACATATTTCTTATTTAGACTTTATTTCATTGACTCAAAAATAAATAATCCTATAAATTGCAATGGTATATCTTTCTCATGAAATATTTGTGATTTCCTTGTTCTCTTCATTTTTCAGATAAGTAGACAAGATGTGGCTGACGACCCTCATTGTTGCTGGCATTTGTCTTTTGATTCATCGCATCGTACACATTCTGGTTACCAAGCCATGGTCCATATGGCCTGCAAGCAACATGAACCTTTATGGCCCCAATTCAAGAAAGCTTGGGTATATGGAGCAGATATACGCTAAACTGGCCTCATTTGGCGTATACAATCCTATGTTTGTGCTAATTCTGAAATCACGTGAGCAACTGATAGAAAGTGTCATTCATAAAGCATTACTCGCTTTAAGTGAGAGGCATCCTTTGCTGAGGATGAGGCTTGGAAAAGAAGGAGAGTGTTTCACATACATGACAGAAATGAATGACTTTATGCCTGATTTTCAACTGTGTGTGAGTACAGATTGGAAAAGTGAGACTGAAGAACTAACAAAACAAATATTTGATGCTGAAGAGGGACCCTTATGGCGGGTTCGCTTTCTGCCCAATGCAGCCGACAAAGGTAAACAGGGGGAAGGTATTGGTTTCCAGTCTGTCTGTGTGTTTGCTTTTCACCATGCAATAGCAGATGCACTGTCCTGTTGTCACCTATTCAAAGAGTTCATAAAAATGATCGATGAAAATACTGAAGCAAATGAGTTAACCACAGAGCCAATGTCTCTTTTACCTCCTATGGAATACTATGTGCAGTCTGACTCTTTCCAAAAGACATTGGAATGGAACGCAAATGTATTCCTCTCATTAATAAGAGTTGCCTTGTATAGTATTCTGGAAAATTCATTCTTATCGCATCATTTTAAAAAGAAAATTCCTGAAAGTATTCCCCAAAATACCAAATTGTTAAAATGTGACCTGACTAAGAAACAGACCTCCGACCTATTGCTTGCCTGCAAGAAGCATGGTGTGACTGTTCAAGCTGCACTCCAGACAGCCATGTCAGTAGCTACTGTTGAGATCTGCTCAGATGAAAATACCAAGAAAGATTTCTGTGCACTTTTGCCCATCAATATGCGCCCATATTTGAAATCAGATTTTCCTCAAGACTATCTGGGATCATATTTCAATGTGATCAATACAAATACGGAAATCAGCCCAAACTTGCCTTTTTGGTATATGGCCACCCAAATAAAACTAAACCTTAAAGAAAAGGTCAAGTCTCAGGAACAGGTATTAAATATGGCGCGCCTGCCATCTGCTTGGAAAGGTTTAGTATCAGAGGTGGATCTTGGCCACTCTGAGAAGGTGGATCTATTTCTAAGTAATTTTGGTAACCTAACCTTCCTTGATAATGATGTTTCCCTTAAGGTTAACCTTGAGGCTTTGTATGTATGTTCTTCCCTCAGTGGTTTGGAACAGGAGTTTGCTAACTACGTTGTCACGTTTAATGGCAAACTATTCTGGAGTCTTTTATACCATGGCTTTAAAACAAGTGAAAGTAGGGCAGAAATGTTTCAGGATCTGGTAATGCAGACATTGCTACGAGCTTTTGAAGAATGAATTACACTGGAATACATGATTATTGTGATTTCTGATTTACAAAAGTGACAGATAAATCAAAGGACAAGCTGAGGATGACAAAAAATATAGTTTTTATGTATCTGCTACATCTAAAAACGAAAATCAGTGTTGGGATGATTTTGCTTAGAATAGACTTGTAATGTGCAGTTGTAAAGTAGAAAAAGGTTTGAAATGTTGACGTGTGTGTATTTCAGAAATAAAGTCACAGACTAAAAAAGACAATTTTACCATTGGTTTCTATGGGGAAATGAATTTTTGTAAAATTAATAGAGATAGCCAGAGCTTTTCCACCAAATCCAGTATATAAAAAAATAAACAATTAAACTAATTCATTAACAATTTGTGAGACAAGTTACAGTGAATACAATTTTAAAAATCTGAGTATTTGAGCACTATTTGCTCGGATAATTTTAGGTAATATTGCTCTATCAAACAAAAGTTGTGTGCATTATATGCTCTTGAGTAACCTAATACCTAAAATATCATGTTTAAAAACAATATGTCTTTTTAGTTCTCGATACACCTCCCATATCTATTCAAGTAGTTGGTCAAAGTTAGTACTTGTTATCTATTAACAGACTTGATTATAATTATACTGACTTGATTATCATTATATACTGTTCTATCATATTAAAAGTATTAGATATGCTGTCTGATTTGATTTTGAATGACCCTGTCCCGGTTCCCTGGAGGCCCAAGAGCTGGCCTGGCTCCTGTCCTGGCCCCCTGGAGGCGCCATAGCAGGCCTGGACCATGTCCCGGCCCCCTGGAAGCCCCAGAGCAGGCCTGGCCCCTATCCCCACCCACTGGAGGCCCTAGAGCAGGCCTGGCCCCTGTCCCAGCCCCCTGGATGTCCCAGAGCAGGCCTGTCCCAGCCCCCTGGAGGCCCTTGTGCCAGCCTGGCCCTGTCCCTTCCCCTTGGAGCCCCCAGGGCCGGCCTAGCCCCTGTCCCGGCCCTCTGGAGACCCCAGGGCTGGCATGGCCCCTGTCCAGGCCCCCTGGAGGTCCAAGGGCCGGCCTGGCCCCCTTCCCAGCCCCCTCAGAGACCCCAGGGATGGCCTGGCCCCTTTTCCGGCCCCCTGGAGGCCCCAGGGCTGGCCTGGCCCCTTTCCCGGCCCCCTGGAGGCCCTAGGGCTAGGCTGACCCCTGTCCCAGCCTCCTGGAGGCCCCAGGGCTGGCCTGCCCCCTCTCTCGGGCTCCTGGAGGCCCAGGGCTGGCCTGGCCCCTTTCCCACCCCCCTGGAGGCCCCAGGGCTGGCATGGACCTCTCCCAGCCTCCTGGAGGCCCCAGGGCTGGCCTGCCCCCTCTCTCGGGCTCCTGGAGGCCCAGGGCCGGCCTGTCTCCTCTCCCACTCCCCTGGAGGTCCCAGAGCTGGCCTGGCCCCTGTCGCAGCCCCCATGGAGGCCCCAGGGCCGGCCTGCCCCCTTTCCCAGCCCCCTCGGAGACCCCAGGGATGGCCTGGCCCCTTTTCCGGCCCCCTGGAGCATCCAGGGCTGGCCTGTCCCCTCTCCCACTCCTCTGGAGGCCCCAGGGCTGGCCTGGCCCCTGTCCCAGTCCCCTCAGAGGCCCCAGGGCTGGCCTGCCCCCTTTCCAAGCCCCCTCGGAGACCCCAGGGATAGCCTGGCCCTTTTTCCGGCCCTCTGGAGGCCCCAGGCCTGGCCTGGCCCCTGTCCCAGCCCCCTGGATGTCCCAGAGCAGGCCTGTCCCAGCCCCCTGGAGGCCCTTGTGCCAGCCTGGCCCCTGTCCCTTCCCCCTGGAGCCCCCAGGGCTGGCCTAGCCCCTGTCCCAGCCCCCTGGAGGCCCCAGGGCTGGCATGGCCCCTGTCCCGGCCCCCTGGAGGTCCAAGGGCCGGCCTGGCCCCCTTCCCAGCCCCCTCAGAGACCCCAGGGATGGCCTGGCCCCCTGGAGGCCCCCTGGAGGCCCCAGGGCTGGCCTGGCCCCTTTCCCGGCCCCCTGGAGGCCCTAGGGCTAGGCTGACCCCTGTCCCAGCCTCCTGGAGGCCCCAGGGATGGCCTGCCCCCTCTCTCGGGCTCCTGGAGGCCCAGGGCCGGCCTGGCCCCTTTCCCGCCCCCCTGGAGGCCCCAGGGCTGGCATGGACCTCTCCCCGCATCCTGGAGGCCTCAGGGCCGGCCTGGCCCCTTTCTCAGACTCCTGGAGGCCCCAGGGCCGGCCTGTCTCCTCTCCCACTCCCCTGGAGGTCCCAGAGCTGGCCTGGCCCCTGTCGCAGCCCCCTTGGAGGCCCCAGGGCCGGCCTGCCCCCTTTCCCAGCCCCCTCAGAGACCCCAGGGATGTCCTGGCCCCTTTTCCGCCCCCCTGGAGCATCCAGGGCTGGCCTGTCCCCTCTCCCGCTCCTCTGGAGGCCCCAGGGCTGGCCTGGCCCCTGTCCCAGTCCCCTCAGAGGCCCCAGGGCCGGCCTGGCCCCTGTCCCAGCCCCCTCAGAGGCCCCAGGGCCGGCCTGCCCCCTTTCCCAGCCCCCTCGGAGACCCCAGGGATAGCCTGGCCCTTTTTCCAGCCCTCTGGAGGCCCCAGAGCTGGCCTGGCCTCTCTCTTGGGCTCCTTGAGGTCCCACACCTGGCCTGGCCCCTGTCCCAGCCCCCTGGAGGCCCCAAGGATGGCCTGCCCCCTTTCCCGGCCCCCTGGCCCCTGTCCCGGCCCCCTACAGGCCCCAGGGCAGGCATGGCCCTCTCCCCGCATCCTGGAGGCCCCAGGGCCGGCCTGGCCCCTGTTCCGGCCCCCTGGAGGCCCCAGGGCTAGGCTGGCCCCTTTCCCGGCCCCCTGGAGGTCCCAGGGCCGGCCTGCCCCCTTTCCCGGCCCCCCTAGACACCCCAGTGCTGGCCTGGCCCCTTTCCCAGCCCCCTGGAGGCCCCAGAGCTGGCCTGGCCCCTCTCTCGGGCTCCTGGAGACCCCAGGGCTGGCCTTGCCCCTCTCCCCACATCTTGGAAGCCCCAGGGGAGAAAATGATGATTGAAGTCCATAACAAAAAATGATTAAAGTACAGTTTTTTAAAGCAATAAAAGATGATTCAATGCACTGTCATTATGATGACAAAAGTACATAAATACAATTAATCATGATGGCGGTCCATCATCTAAAGCCTCTTAAAGGGAGGGGCCAGTGACCATAAATTAGTAGACTGCCGTGATCTTTACCATAAAGGGAATAACCATACCAAATTTTATGCTTTTATCTCTAATAGATTTTGATTTATTCACATTTGTCTCCATCAAAATAAGTTTCCCTGTCTGCATCTGACATTGCCTGCACAGGCAATTATCTGCATGTGACGTCACAAGCAGAACAGTTGAAAAATTATAAAACTGAAATAAATGCAATGAGAAATATATTAAATGTTCTTTATAAGTTTAAAAGTGATTAAAATCACAAAATTAAATGAATTATTAAAGAAAATGTGAAAAAATATAATTTTTATGGAACTTAGAAATTTGAAATTTGAATATAACTGTCATTTTGTGTGACGTCACACACAGATATGTGTTTTCCTGATGTTCAGAGGGATATGAGGAAAATTTGAAGCCCATTTTCAATATGAAATAGTCAATTAATCAAACTGAAACTTGGCATAGTACTAAATATGCATCAAATCTAACATATAAAGTGTAAAATAACCAGAATTGAAATTTCACTGGCTCCTCTCTTTAAATGGAAGGTTGTAAAGCCACTTAAATGCAATTGCACTCAAATATAACTAAAGACAATTAAATGCAGCAATACTGAATTTCATTTATGAACTTCAATAGGAAGTCAAGGCCTTGTAAATGTCAAATTTCGTGCAGTGCCGGATACATTTTTCGTGGCTCTCTTTGACAGAAAGATCAACCAGGGGTAAAGGGACTTTAGGATTAGTTGTTCCCTGCCTGAATGTTGTTTAATGTGCAAATCTTAGCTATGTCTATGCAAGTATTCCATATATATATATTGACAGTGCAACCTGTCAATATAATTTATTATATGTATTTTTCCAAATACAAAAGAAATTAACCTCCAAGATGAAAAGTGTCAGGTATAGTTGTCACCTCTCCCCCATTGTTTCTCATTTCACCTATTTGATCGATAAGTACATTCATAGTTGATTTACTGGAGCGGTGTGATATAGAAGTAGGTAGGGTTTCCTAGTTTTTTAGGAACTGCGAAACGGTAGTTATATTTTCATTCATCTATTCACAATTGTGCTTGTCGATACGCACATTGAGAAGTGCCATGACCTCAGATTTATTTGGTAATTTATAATTAGTCACGAGACTCTTTGCAGCACGTCATTGAGATGAGGTTCACTTCACAGATGGGACATCACAATTAAGTGGCTATAATTATTGTCCCAAATCTTCCCACCAGTTGCCTACCCTCCAGTAGGACCGACAAACAGCCGTCGGGAGGTAAGTTATCAGGGGCGGATCCAGAGTCTGTCTTCTAGATATCTACCCCCACCCCCCATGATTTACCTTGCAAAATTTCTCCTCGGATTTGTCAAAACTACGAGAGTTCATTTTTGGACTAGGGGGGCAATTGCCCCTTTTGCCCCCCCCACCCCCCCCTGGATCCGCCACTGGTTATCGTGCATTTCTTTTCCGTTTGTACATGATAATGGGATAGCCTGTCATGTTTTCAGGCTTTAACTTTCATAAGGGGAACCTAGCACTTCTGAAGATTATTGTTGGTTTTAGATGGACATCTTCATAATCATGATGACCCACAGAAGCTCACAAGGTTCAGACCATTTGTACAGCAATTTTTCAACATTGCAAAACAAACATGGCAAGAAAATAACAACAAATACAAAATCCTGTTGTGTTGCAATATTCACAAAACCTCGTATAATAAGGCTACAGTGCTGTGTCTAACAATATCATTTTCCCAATTTTGCGGCAACATTATTAGACAGCCTAAATACTACATATTTAAAAACTTCTTTTTGAAATACGTTATTCAGAATATAAATATATAGTAGATATGTGACATAAACTACAGAGTCAATCAACGTGATTGACAAATTATAATTTCCTAATTATCTGCTTTAAGGTGATACAACCTAGTTAACCATAATCTCGTTTTAGAATATAAGGGCCATACAGAAAAAAGTGTAAATAGCAATGCATGAATTGTGTGAAAACTAGAAACGAGTGAACAGGAAACTCTCTATGCACTTAAGATACGGAAGGAATGTGTCAGAAGAAATACATGACTTGTGTGAAAACTAGCAACGTGCGATAAGAAAACTAAAATTAAAAAAAAAATAATAAAAAAACAAACTTTATCTGACCCCTAATTGGATAGTTTCTATACTGTTACTACTATAAGTTGGAAGATAACACTCACCAAGCCATGACAGATTCATGGTTACTATCAGTGGCTTGTTAACAATAGCTAATAGTACATTGAGTATACTGTTAAGATTCCTGCTTATAAACAGCAATCTAAACGGTAGTTTCGGTCAGAAGGGAAATTTGGGGTACTTCCAAGATCAGTGGCGGATCCAGGTTTTTGAAAAGGGGGGGGGGGGCACGCTATTGAAAATTTTTTCATCGTAATTACCTTTAGGACGAGTTTTACATTAAAAAAATGTAAAATTGGCCCCAAAAAGGGGGGGGGGGGGGCGCCCAAGCCGCCCCCCTCTAAATCCGCCACTGAAGATTTTCAAGAACGTTCTAAGAATTTTCTTTAGCATTTCTTGAAAAGCTCTATTGTAATGTCTTCTTTGTTGTATGTAAATTCGTATGCCTATTCCTCATCCCCCTCTCATCAAGTGAAAATAACTGATACTCTCCATCACATCCTTATGGTCAATGTAGAGTTAAAACACGCATAGATATGCTGGGAGAGTTAACAAATTAAAGATTTTATTTTGAAAGGCTTTTAAGAATTCTTAAAGTGTAAGTTTAAGAACTAAAATGAAACAGGAATTTCAGTCTTTGTAAAGATTTTTTTAGCCAGAGGTCCTTATGAAATGTCTGGGTCAAAAATGTTTCTTGACAATGCATTAGCCATTGAAATTCGTTTGTGATCACATTTAAAGGAATGCTTTTACATAATTGCAGGATGGTCATTTTTCATTGAATTCAATACAGTATGTTATTGCCTACTTGCAGTATCAATGTTAGCAACATTGAAGGAAAATATTTAGTTTAAACGCAAATATGGGACATTAATAAACTTGTATTTTATCACATTTTTAAGGGAAATCCTCCAATTTATGACGTAGCAGGGGGAGTTCTTGGGGAATCCCATGTTCCCTGAGGAGGGAATCCCCCTCCCTGTATAATTTGTCTAACAAAAAGTAAATATATCTGACCTGATGCAACTCATAATAAATTAAAATATCTATCTATCTAAAACTGTATATTAATCAGGAAATCCCAAAATAACTTTGGAAGGAATTTCCATAGCTGTGACTTAGCAAGGGGAGTAATGATCAACCCAGCATTCAGGGAATTCCCAAAATTAAATTTCATTCATCAATAATTCCCTTACAGCTCGACATTTTCAATTTTTTTATGTTGAAATATTTTTAGAATACTTAAGTGACATTAGTTACACAAAAAATAGCGCTTCATGAAAATATGTGCAAGTTTTCCTTTAATGTCATTTTAGACCTCCCAGGGTAACAACAATTTCTTATAAAACACTATTACAAAGAATTCTCAAATCCAAACATATTCCAATGGAATTGATGTAAGAAGTAGCAACAAAGATTCTATGAAATAAAAATTGTTCTGAAATTGCCTCCAGAAAAACAGTGATCATTTTGGACAAGGAAAGGGCTCACTGTTGTCCAACTGTTCGTTATCACAATTGATAGTTTACAATGGGCCACAGAGGGAGAAAGGCATCTTAGTACTCTGCAACGCAACAACCCATGGCCCTATATCAGCCAAAGTAATAAGTCAAACGAGGGTGTCACTGGGTCAGGGTTTTACCTCAGGTTTACAAAGATTCACCTTTGTGGTTTGCAACCAGACCATGACAGAGCTCCATGGAAAGTTACATTCTTAGAAAGAGGTTCTGTTTTTTTTTAAAAAAATCATTATATAAAGTTAAATGCTACCAATGAGAGACCAATACATGGTGGTGCTGCATGACATCCACCTGTTAGGTTTTGTGTATGTATGTTAAAGGGAGCCAAAAGCTATATTGTGTCAAAATATGACAAAATTTTGCAAACTCAAATATTTATAAAAAGACATTCTAAGAGTCTAACTTTAGCCATTGGTACAGTATAAATCATGATAACTAGCTTTACGTTCACTTAAATTCCCTAATACTCATGCCATGTATGCCTGAAAACAGCAATGTTTGTAAACATACCAATTTTGGTGGGTCACCAAAATTGACCTGGGATGAGTTTTCATCTATTTTAATGTAGTTAAAGTGTGTATTCACAGTCTATATTTTACCACAGGCAAAGGCTGTGGCCATAGAATATATTTCAATAGTTAACAGAATTTGCAAAATTTTGACCCTACATTGCTTTTGGCTCCCTTTAAGTTAATAGGGATATTTTATTAGGGGATTTACATTAAAGAGTTTACGGGAGACACTCCCAGCTAATCTGAAGTCAAACCTCCCCTCCCTTAGCTACGGTTGGGTGGCTACACAGGCCACCCTACCACCACTGGCTGAAGGACGGTGAGGCCTTGTCATGAAAATGACACACTCCAGGCTTGAACTTTGAAAGGGACGGACGGAGTTGGTCCAGTCCTGTGCCAGTACAGGCAGTCAAAATTATAGAAATATATTCAAAATTATCATTTCACTACTAGTAAACAGCATTTGTGGTGATGACAGCTAACTCTGTCTTAAACCTATCTGCTTGTGTCCAGTTTTACTTTACCTCTTTATCTTAAACATACAATATCAGAGAAGCAAAATAAACTAAAGATTACACATAGAGAAATCGTCTTAACATCACACCCATCTTAAACTTTACATGTACTGCACCAAGCAATAATTATGTCACTCGGTCAACAGTTCACCTAAGGTGAAAGATTCACCTTTGCATTTTGCAACTATTCCTCTAAAATAGTCCACAATGAATGTTACTGATCTCCTTCTGTACCTATCCCTGGACAACAGGTGTGGAGGTGAACAAAATCATATCCTGTACACTGCGACCAACGATAAGACTCATACACGGTGGTGCTGCATGAGATATAACTGAGAATATTAATCCTTTCTTCTGGAAAACGAAGGGAATGTAAATACTTGTATTATCCACATTGCATTAGGGGCATTTATCTTATTTCTTAGTGCAAACAGATAGAATGTGCGTTTCTTAAAACATTGTGTTGCAGAAAAGAGAAATGTCCGCTGCAAACTGGCTCTGGTTGTCAGCAATAGTTGGCACTTTTCATTTGATAAACTTTCAATTTATTTCAATATTTCATATTAAGTACATCAATGATGTCCATAAAAACAGCCAATGGCTATGAATTTAATTGATGTTTAATTCTTTCTACCCCTGACCAGAGTAGGGCCTCATCTTTTCAGATCTCATTAGTTGTTCTACAATAGAAAGAATGGAAGCTTATGTATCAAATAAAAAGTGATCAAAATTGTCTTTATTCAGAAAATTAACTATCACAATAAACTGAAATCTGGATCAAACTTTCATGTATGCCTCTTTTAAAAGGAATGTTTTTAACATAATTGATTAGTTTTATTCAGAAGGAATCCTTGTTCATAGAATACAAGTGCCCACATAATATGAATATATTTTCCACATCCTTTTTCCAACCTTGCATACAATTAAACGGTTATAATTTTTCATTTAAATTTATTGAGGATGGAGACCGAACAAAGAACAAACAATGCTAGAGATATCATAATAGCCACTGTGAAAAGTTTGGTCTATTTCATGAGTCAAATAATGACTAATTTGGAACCCTCATCTTTTAATAAAAGGGAATCCCCCAGTCTCAGAAATTGTATAAAAAAACTAATCAGTTTTAATGCACATTTATTATGTAAGGCCCCATACCGCCTATTATAGTTTGTGTCTTTTACTCACCCAAAACCAATGAATTACCTGATATTCCCAATTTATTTCAAAAAGGCATTCCCAGTATCTTGACATACCAAGGGGAGTACTGAAAAGCTAAGAATTCCTAAATTACATTGTCTTTCCTTAAACTTAATAATTCACTAAATATTGATTTTTTAAAAATTCTTTATTTGATCAGACATAAAATAACTGCAAAAGCATTTGTTTACATTAAATGCCTGAAGCATTAACTTGATTTCATTTCAAATATTTTAAGAATACACAAGTGAAGGAATTTCCAAACAAAATTGCAACTTGTTAATGTATTTGCAAGGAACCTTCAAAATCTATATCTAACTCTCAACTTATTATTGAAAAAACATAAAACATGAGAATGAACAGCACTTTTTGGTTAGTTTAGTGTCAAGATATCTAATATATATTATAATTATTATGATATATATCATACAATGTATTATAAGGTATACCATACCAAAAGAAATAGTACATGAACAGCCAACAACAATAGGATATCCTATATTAATTTGTCTACAGGTAAAGATACAAGGAACTTTCCCTTAAATGCTACTCTAAGTATGGTCAATCCTTTCATTCAAAATTCATCTTGACATCCTTTGCATCCACAGAAAGTCTCTTTTGTAATGGTACCTATGGTTTAGGTTCATAACAGAAAAATCTAAGTGTTCGGATTCTAAAACTCTTGAAACCCTGCTTGTATCCAACAATGGAAGTGTCAAGGTAGTTATGGAGCTGTCATTATGCTAACAGTCTAGGTCTAGTTAGGAAAGGTTCTTGAACTATTAGGTTACATAATTAAGGTTCAGCTATCAATTGATGAATATCATGCTAGCAATGAGCCCAATTGACATATGTATTGGGCAAATATAATCTGTAATGTTCATTTTCATTTCTTGTGATTAAATCAGTTTTTTTTTTCATTCTTCAGAGGAGCAACGAAGATGTGGCATAAGAGTCTCATGGTTATTGGCATTGGCCATTCAATTCATCGTACTATACGTTTTATGGTTACAAAGCCATGGCCTATATGGCCTGCAAGCAATATGAACGTGAAGGGTCCCAACTCAAGAAGACTTGGCTACATGGAGAAGATATATGCAAAGATGGGCACATCTGGTGTATACAATAACTCCCTTGTGCTTATTCTCCAATCAAACAAACAACTTACAGCTACTGGTATTCGTAAGCCATTACTGGCATTGTGCCAGAGGCACCCCTTGCTGCGTATGAGGCTTGGTAAAGAAGGGGAATGGTTCACATACATGGCAGAAATGGATGATTTTAAGCTTGATCTCAAAGTGTGTATGAGTGCAGATTGGAAGAGTGAGGCAGAAATGTCAGCAAGGCAAATATTTGATGCTGAAAATGGTCCTCTGTGGCGTGTTAGTTTTCTGCCAAATGCAACCAAGAGCGGCCAGTGCTGGGATGGTGTTGGTTTCCAGTCAGTCTGTGTATTTACTTTTCACCACACAATTACAGATGGGATGTCCTGTTGCCACCTATTCAAAGAGTTTATTAAAATGGTTGGTGGAAGTTATGAAAAGAACAAGTTAACCGCCGAGTCAATGTCCCTTTTACCTCCCATGGAACACTATGTAAAATCAGATTCCTTCAAAAAGACATTGAAATGGAACATCAATGTACTACTCTCTTGGGTAACAGTTTTATTATATAGTGTTGTGGAAAAATCACTGTTTTGTAACCTATTTAGGAAGAAACTTCCCTCAAAAATTCCCCAGAGCAGTGAAAGTGGCAAAATGTTAAACTTTGAAATGAATGAAAACCAAACCTCTCAACTACTGTTTGCTTGCAAGAAACATGGTGTAACAGTTCAAGCTGCCTTTCAGGCAGCTTTATCAGTTGCTTCTGTCCTAATCTCTTCAGATAAAGATAGAATCAGAAATCTCTGTGCACTTTTACCAGTCAACATGCGCCCGTATCTGAAATCAGATTTTCCCCAAGACTATTTGGGATGCTATTTCGTGATGGTCACTACAAATACAGATATCAGTGCCAACCTGCCCTTCTGGCAGGTAGCCAAAACAATAAAACAAAGTCTTCATGAAAAGCTCCTGGTAGAAGAGCAGATATCAAGGATGGCCTATCTGCCCAGTGTATGGAAAGCTTTGGTATCGGAGGTACAACTAAGCAACTCAGATACTTTTGATATATTCCTAAGTAATTTGGGAAACCTAGACATTCTTGACAATGACGATTCTTGTGAGGTTAACCTTGAGGCTTTGTACATAACTGGTACTCTGAGGGGCTTTGAGCAGGAGTTTGCTAATTTTATTGTCACATTTAATGGCAAACTGTTCTGGAGTCTTGTCTACCATGGCTCTTGTACAAGTGAAAGTAGGGCAAAAATGTTCAGGAATCTGGTAATGCAGACACTACTTGCTGCAATCAAAGAGTAAACTTTAGATAATGTTTAAACCACCATATCCACTAGCCAGTTTTGAGAAGAATTGGTGCAGACATCCGTGCAGTTTCCAGCCATCAATTAATTACCTAGTTGGTTTGGCCCTTTAAGATCCCTTCATTGTTAGGAGGCTGTCCATGTAACATTAATTTGTTGGAAAAAATGATAAAACAAATCAGGTGATACCAACAATCATATTTTGACTCATTGCAGTTACAGGGCTCTACCAGGTGAGAGCAAAGGGTACTGAACCCATAGACCCTTAGTTGACCAACGATCTAAAAGTTCAATCAACTTTGAGAAAGAGAATGAGTACTGTACTACTACACTTCCTTGTCTAGAGATGACTGTTGTCCATTGTGTTCACACTGTCTTAAAACTCAGTCACTAATGTGGGCATCCCAGAGTCGATTAAGTCAGGTTTAAGGGATTTAAAAAAAACAAATTCAATTAGGAATTCCTATATAAGATATGGGTAGGGCTTAAGCTAATCAATCTTGTGATTAAAAAGTACACATTCAGATTGAAAAAGGTTATGAAATATAGATCTGTTTGTACTTGATTGTATAACTATTCAACATTAATCATACTTAGAGGTTCAGGGTCAGACAACAGTCTGTATGGTCAGCTGCAGGACCTTCTGTAGTAGAGACTATAATGACTATAATGATTGAAAGCTTGATCGTTAATAGAACTTAGAAACTGATAAACAGTCATTATGTCCTAAAAAGAAATCACTGGTTACATTTGCATACACCAATGAGCATCTAGTATTCACCTATGCCTCAGCCCTTTCTGGTCTATGACAAAGTAACTTTGCAATGTAACCTGGAAAAATGGATAATAAAGTGTTTTATAGACCTTGTGCAGAAGTGGTCACGTGATCACATTTTGTTGATCAACACATGGTAATCAAGGACACATGGCTTTGGAATAAATTAAAAGTTTTACATTTTCAATGATTATATTTGTTTAGTTCACTCAGTAAATCCATTATAATTAAAAGTAATATAAAAATATATTCTGAATGATTGAAAATGGGATATAATAATGGTCATAAATTGATCACCAATAATTATGGTGGCCAAGCCATTATGGGCAGTTGTGACATCATCTGCACAACGTCTATAATATAGAATAGTATCCAAAGCGGTATAATGATGTCATGCAAACTGTTTTTCTGCTGCAAATTTCTTTTTCTAGCCAAAACCCTCAGGTCAACAGGTGGTTGAGTATCCTAAGATCATTAAGTCTGTTCCAGGATCCGTCCTTGGGTATGAAGTACTATCATGTTTTATTTCTCAACTTGGTTCTACAAATGAATGACCCTACCAGTTGAGCATCAAAGATGCACTGATTTAAAGACACCTAGGCATTTATTATGCTTTCCCAAAGGTGAAATGTAGTATTTCACGTACTACCTATTTTCATTTACAACTTTGTGTCATATTTTGAGGATAATCTACTTTTGTGTCATTTGCAACTCTGTGTAATATATCAAGTATTTACCAATTATAACATTACTCTCTGATTTAAGAGATATGCTGTTAATTACAAAAATGGTGATTAATCTAATGAGGGGGCTCAATTAAAGTTGGTCATCTTGCAAAACTGTTTAAATATTATGAATAAAGGAAATGAAATAGACCTCCATTGCAGTCCTGTTAATTTACTCCTGTTAATGATATTGCTTTGTAATTGCATATAGGTTTCTCATAAAATCATTCTCATAATAAGAAACTAGTTACACACCATCCTGTCCATCTAGTCTATGCTTCATATACAAATAAACTTCCGCCTTATTCTATGTTGGTTTTAACCAAAATTAAGCCATCTTTTTAAACATTCTCTGAAACACCTTTTTTCAAGGTTGATCATACTAGGGAAGCAGTTCCCCTCTCAATTAGGTTTAGTTGAAAAATTGTATTGTATTTCAAACTTAAATGACCTTCCTGGTTTGGTTCAAGGATATGATCAAAGTAAATGGGTCATTTGTGTGATTAAATAGGGCAGACATATGCAGTATTATGAACTTTATTTTTGATCAAGACCATAGTTCCAGGTACATGTATCCCTCTTCAAGGATAAGGTAATTTTGTCCCTCATTTTAGTGTTAAGAATATATATTTCCTTTTAATTTATTTCACACATAGTAGGAGCGTCAGGGACAGGGTGAGGGGGTTGTACATGCAAATGCACATGCAAATGCACATGCAAATGCACAACATTTTAATACTTAGATCATAGACAAAACCCTCCCTTTTAAAAATCTTGTATCGGCCCTGCCTGTTATAGTTCACAAGGGTAAAAGCTCTGAGTAGAATGAACAAGGAGAGGCAAGTACCACACAACATGACCTAGAATGAGACTAAACCAATATTAAAAGCCAAAGACAGGCTTAGGTATAACAATTTTATGAGTACTTCTGGGCGGTATCAATTGGGCTTTACTCTTATAAATACTGCTGGAGATATGTCCATATCCAGGCAATAGCTTAAAAGTGCTTACATTGGTTCCACCCACTAAGATATTAGTGCCACATTCTGCTGGCTGGGGACAGCAGCCTTATCTTTGGACGCACAAATTATTTAGCAAAAGTCCTATTCACTTAGCCTTATTGATACAGGTATGCAGTTTTGTGATATAACTGTATCTATGATAAAGTACTGATGCTGGTGTCAGTCCATTAGATAATTTAGCAAGCCTGCACAGAAAACAAGATGCAGGGTTAAGAGTGTCTCTCTGCAGAAGGTGGAAAGTGGGAGGCTACGTTATAGGTATGGCTTGACAGGGAGCTTGAGTGTTGCTAGCAATAGAGTGTAACTTGAAAGCCGATAGCTAGCATCTCAAATGGCCATCAGAGCCACCATCTCTGGTTACCGTTGTGCAGGTTAGCATACCAGTGAGCAGGAAGCCTGAGAGAATTTGTTGTATTGGTTAGAGTCTATTGAACTGATGATTGTCAATAGGGGTGCAGCGACTCATATTATGTGTTTGGACTCAATAAACATCATCCTTTCATACAAGTGTTCTGTCACCTCTTAATGACGAACTATATTCTGAGTTGACTTGCAGCTGAGACTGGAAGGAAGGCTGTGATTATTATGAGCTAGCACACTGGAATAACTAACAAAGGATAATGATTAAAGGCATCCCAGCTAATAACAGTGAAATAAAACCCCATAGTTCTACAGTCAAACATGTTTTAAATCATCTCACCAATATTGGAGTTATATTTGTTTTGTCAACTGCGATAGAATTTTTTTTTTTTTTATAGTTGTTTATTATATGTCTATTTCATTTTGAATATTCAAGTCTCCACGCCCTTACTAATTTAACAGTCAGAAAAACCTTACTTGAAGCACATATTTCTCTGGAGAAATATGTGATTATGATTTTAGTTAATATAAAATCTAACAACCTTAGCATCTGGTAAAATCAAATTTTCTTCATAAGCCAGCTGCATGTGATGAATTAACCCTTTGCTGATGGCACCAAATTGGATATTGCACAAGTGATTGAGTATTACAGTTTTCATTTCCTAAATTGTGATTTTTTGATGAATAAGTATCATATCATTATGCAACCCAGTATCACAGGCTTTAGGGAATTTATTTTCATGTTGGATTTTCGTAACCATGGTAACCATAGAAGGTTTTGAGGAGGTGTCTAATTTCTTGAAAACGAGGTATTTTAAAGCCGATTTTCCTATAAATGCCCAAAAAATTGGAATAATTATTGATTTTAGAGACAATATTTGAATTAGGAAGTTGTTCCTCTTGTCAGGGAAATTTTAATTCTCTCCCACGTGCTTCCAAACGTATTGTTGGGGCTAACAATCTCCATGGACCATTCCCAAATACAGGAAGGGGTAAGATTTTTTGTCTCACTGCCATCCCCTCTCATACACCCTGAAATCATTAAGAAATGTAAAAGTGACGGACGCTTCTGGCCAACAACAGAATAATGCTGAGATCTGGAAGTTTGGTGCTTTTGTTGGCTGCAGTGAAATAAAAAAACACAGCTCAAAACTCAATACTTGCATTGAATCCTTGAGTCTTCTCTCGTTGGCCAATTGCAGAGTATAGACCATAAAGACAAACTGTTGATAAGATGTACATACCACTTATGAAAGATTAAATAACATTTCTTTGGAATCACGTCAGTAGTCAACATGTTTTTTTGTCTTAGGATGGTGTGTCAACCACCTAAATTGGTCAATTGCTCCTGGAACACTTTGGAAGAAAAACAAAAAGAAAGGAAAAAAAAGGGGGGAAAGGGGGACTTGGGGGCACTGCCCCCGATTTCTATTGAATATTTCCAAAAGATATTCACAAAACCTAAATTATTTTGCTCTGAAAAGTATACTTGTTATTCCTGCATAAACTTTGCATGGCTCTGTCATCTGACTCTAATTCCTCACTGTTTTGTTTCCTCAAATTCTAACCATATATACGTACATATGAAATATCAATCACAATACAACTTATGGAATTCAAAATATGAAATATGAGATGTCATTAAGAAATGTTATATTGCCAAATACCATAATACATGCATTTCATGATGGAATTGTGATGAATTGCTTATTTCATCAGTTAGGCACAAAAATACAAAGCTAGAAATTGGTCTTAACTCTCGTATAAAGGTGTAGAATCAATTGTGAAATGATTGAAGAATGGAAAGATTTGCTGATTAAGGATCAAATAAGGTACAAAATCACAAAATAATGTATTACCAGAAGTGATGTCATGTGGGTCACGTGATTGTAATTGACCATTGGGAAGACATTTGTAGCTAAATATAGCACATGATAAACAGTTCATTTATGGTACTCACTGCGTTCACACCTTTCTTTCTTGGATGAACAGCCTCTCTATTTACCCAGAACGAACATACGACCTTAATAAATGGGAGTTCCTCGACGAGTAAAACCCCAAGTTATAGTTCCAGACATAGTTGAAGAATAGGCTGGACAGTACGAAAATGGTGGCACAGAAGCCTGAAACCGTAGGCAGTAGGCACAATTCCGGGGAACGAAAGCACAAAGTCTTCGGCAATGGGCTACCACCCTTTAATTGCGAACGACAGCCCGAGTTCTCTGGCTCCAAGATTGACCTAGAGTAGACTAGAGCGACCGAAACCGAGAATAGCCAAGACACTGACCCCTCCTCCCCCTTGTTGTATGTTCACCTGTCTCCCAGCATGCGTGCAATGCTCCATGGGCAAGTCCCAAATCTATTGATCCTCGTGTGCAAGGCACAACTCTGAATCAGACAGTCTCCCATACTAAAGAATTGGTCGGACCAAGACCAAAAGTCAACCCCTTTACGTTTAGGAGAAGGGAAACCCCGCTTCCCTGTATAATATCACAGAATCATCAATTTAATTCAAAATTGTCAAAATATAAACATGAATGTTTTACAAAATTCAATTGATTATCAATGATGGTCAATTGATACATAAATTTTCATATTTTGATTCATTGATGTGCTAAACCATAAAATGCACATTGAATTTTAGATTCTTGGAAATGAAGGCCTTCATGAATGTTAAGCAAAAACCATGGTACCTTGACCGCCACCTACTGTTTCCTCAAAATATAGGTCAGACATCGCCATGTAAACAAGGCTTTGGAGGTTGTGAGGGTATACACACCGTTTTTTTGTGTTGCCTTTTTGCACGGATTATATTATAAAAAAATAAAACTCAACTGGCTTGGTGCAGTACATACACAATATTTTTACTCTCTGATTTGGCTTCACCATAAATTCCTCTGCTGGTGAAAATATTTCAGATAGGACAACTACGGCACCAAGCCATATGTCACTGGGTCAACGGTTCACCTAAGGTGAAAGATTCACCTTTGTGTTTTGCAACTAGAGCATGACAGGCCTCCATGATGAAGTTGCTGACGTCCTGCTGTACCTATCCATGAACAACAGGTGTGGAGGTGAAAAAAATCATATCCTGTTCACTGCGACCAACAATAAGACTCATACACAGTGGTGCAACATAAGATATAACTGAGAATATTAATCCTTTCTTCTGGAAAACGAAGGGAATGTAAGTACTTGTATTATCCACATTGCATTGTGGCACTTATCCTTTTTCTTAGTGCAAACAGATAGAATGTGTGTTTCTTAAAACATTGCGTTGCAGAAAAGAGAAATGTCCACTGCAAACTGGCTCAGGTTGACACAAAGAAATATGTAAATATGTGAAGTGTCAGCAACAGTTGGCACTTTTCATTCGATAAACTTTTAGTTTATTTCAATACTTCATATTAAAGGGATAACGGACTGTTTGACCCCAATTTTAAATCCATTACAGGCTTCCAAAAATAGAACTGAATATCAGACCTATATTAGAAGAACACAGAAGAGCAAAAAAATATACATATGTCACCATGCTTATTTCTGAGTGAGGAATTATGAAAGATAATGTCCTTAAGTATAGAAATCTATGGAGAAAATGAATTTAGTGATATTCAACTGATCCTAGAATCTTCAAAATCCATTACAGCTTCACCAAGTCCTAGGAATATGTACCTTAGGTCTGTAGCAAGATTTTAGGGCTAAAAAGTATAGGGGTCACCAATGATATTAAAGGGCTGGAGGTTGGTAAAACTTTAGTCGGTGATTATTTCTGTATAATCCTTTATAATACTTTCTTTTCTATTCCCCTAAATTTTCAGTTTAAACAACTAGCATTTATTTATTTTATTTCAAATTCAAACACTGCTCATCTCTAAAGAGAAATTTTCAAATTTTGATGCACTTCATTTTTGTCACTAGGGGGCGCATATGTGCCTGATCCATTTGAAATTAAATACTGTTTTGATTATTATTCCAAGTTTCTAATTTTCTTAATTTCTTATCATAGGTCTACTGTCATCAATGTAGGTTGTGAAATTTTAAGATTAGACGATTCTAAAATTTTCCCACCAGGGGGCATAGCTGTGAACAGTATGTTATCCCTTTAAGTACATCAATGATAATCATAAAAAGAGCCAATGGCTATGAATTTAATTGATGTTAATTCTTACGACCCATGACCAGAGTAGGGCCTTGCCTTTTCAGATCTCATTATCTTTTTTACAATAGAAAAGATGGAAGCTTATGTATGAAATAAAAATGATCAAAATTAACTTCATTTAGAAAAATTAACTATTGAAATAAATTGAAATCTGAATCAAACTTTCATGTATGCCTCTTTTAAGAAGAATGCTTTTAACATAATTGATAAGTTTTGTAGAGGGAGACGTGGCTATAGGTAGCTCACACGAGCACAATTTTTTTTCAAAACTTGGGATACCAAGAGAAAAGATATCTGTAATCTATACTCAATGTACTCCCAGACTGAAAAGGATTTAACCCTAATAATTGATAAGTTGTATTTAATTAGGGATGAATCCTTGTTCATAGAATACAAGTGTCCACATAATATGAATATATTTTCCACATCCTGTTTCCTACAGTTTGTTGTTAAAGGAAACCTTACATACAATTAAAGGGTTGCAATTTTTCATTTAAATTTATTGAGGATGGAGATAACAATGCTAGAGATATTATAATAGCCACTGTGAAACGTTTGGTCTATTTCATGAGTCAAATAATGACTAATTGGGAACCCTCATCTTTTAATGAAGGGGAATCCCCCAGTCTCAAAAATTTTACAGAATAGAGAAAATCAGTTTTGACATACATTTATTATGTAAGGCCCCATAGAGGCTATCATAGATTGTGTCTTTTACTCACCCAAATCCAATGAATAATCTTCTATTCCCAAGTTATTTTTAAAAGGCATTCCTAGTATCTTAATATAGCAAGGTAAGTACTGAATAGCTAAGAATTCCTAAATTACATTTTCTTTCCTTAAACTTAATGATTCACTAAATATTGATATTTGTTCCCTTTATTTCATTTCAAACATTTCAAGAATACACAAGTGAAGGAATTGTCAAACAAAATGGTAACTTATTAATGTTTTTGGAAGGAACCTTCAAAAGTTATATTATTTTAACTCTCAACTTATTATTAACCCTTTCCTGACCGTCAATGGTAAAATTGTAAGATATATTACAATGGCACAGATGCCTGCTTTGGAACCCCAAATCATTTTTGATATTCAATTTTTTTCAAAAATTCGAAAAAGTTTGGATCAATTATAAGTCAGATATAAGATTTGGGGCACTTTTTTCGTTATTTCTTTTACATGTCTGTAATAAAAAAGATTTCGATAAATTTGAATAATATAAAGGTAAAATCTGCCATAAAACCTCCGATAATTACCCAATAATGTGATAAAATATCAATAAAACTATCCCAATTCGTAATTGTTCTAGATACCTTGATGATTGATATATTACAGTAAATTAGATGAAAATTTGGAAAATAGTGTGAAATTTAGTAATTGCAAGCAATAACTGGGGAAACACTTGAAAAAACATGGAAGTATCAAAAACGGTAATATTGTTACTGAATATTCACATAACTCTTTGAAACACATAGCTTTGATGTGTTTTCTTTTAAATATTGTATTTAGAAATATGTTTAGGTATCAAAATCAAATAAATGTGAACAGACATATTATGTATCAATAGAATGAACCAAAATCATGCCAAAACGCCCCTTTTTTCATAATTATTATTTCCATAATCTAAGCAAATCTTTCTTTTATTTACATAATCATAGCAATGTTGGCATCAAAGTGAGCTAGACTGGTGTTATTTATCTTTAGTTAACTCCTGTGATGTTTCGTGATATAGTTCTTAGTTTCCTTTGCATCTGATGGGGAAATGTTCAATAGTTCATAAAGCCTGGTCCCCACTTGGGCAACTAGATTTCCTTGGTCGGCGAACTACTAAGGTTGTTAATCGTCCGGCGAACAACTCCACACTGGCGCCGTGATGTCTGGCGACCAAACCACTAGTCGCCCTGGGTTTTGGGCAAAATATTTGACATGTTTAATATTGTTCTATGGCCACGGGCGACTAGTTAGTCGACGGGCGACGTACTAAAGTTTCCTCTCATCGCCCAGCGATTAACTAAAAGAGCGTCCCAATGTGGCGATTAATTTTTTAGTATCCCAGTGATACGTTGGTCGCCCGACGATGTACTAAATTCATTAATAGCCGGGGGATTAATGTTAGTAGCCGTAGCTAGTCGCTCAAGTGGGGACACGGCATTAGACTGCATGATATTTATCGCATGTCATTTACTTTCTTGCTACTTGAAGATGTCCGAATAAAGACTATTACTATATAAATTTGGGGAGTTCTTCATTATTTTTTGTCATTTTAGCTAGCTTTCATTCTTAATCCGATTAGATCTTATTATGAATGTTTGTCTGTTCTTCAGTGGTAGAGATTTTAAGTAAAGGGGCTCATTCCGACATAAAAGAACATGCGCTTGGCAAGAGGTAATTTCATTATATATATCCATTTAGACAGTCTGAAGATACAAGTAAAAAGTCTTTCCATCCATACAGTACATGCCATCCATCTCACAATGCTAACAACATCAGTAACGTTCCAACCAGGTATAGTTAAGCTTCCCCTTTCAAGGTCTATACACTCAATGACTGTTGGGAGAGTCACCTACCGTCTACTGGTGCCGGAGATCATCGGTAGAGTCTCTATCACTTCCAGTACTCCGTCCGTAAGGTTAAGCCTAAGCTGTCTCCATCCTTACTATCACCTGTTATAGCGGTTACTACCATTTCAGCACTACCCGTTTTGATCCGTTTGTTAGACTATTGCTACCATGTGTTCTGATCGAAGTCTATATTGGTCTGCTCGTCTATCCTAAGTCTCATACTGCTTATATAGCTTCAGCCACAGGCTTGGCGCTATACGCACATATCCTAACACCTATAATAGTGCTTTCTCTATCTTTCATACTTCTCATTCTTACTTACATTAAACTAATTTTACTTCTAATTTGACGTAAAAGCTATCGCAGATGTTAAGACCCTTGATCACATAATGTTCTCTTAAGCTTTCTAAAGAATATAATGATTCTTTTGCACTGGACTTCAGTGCAAAGGTGTGTGGAATAACATAGTCAACAGCTTCATAATACAAAGTTTGTCTCAAAAATAAATATTTCTTGCATTTAAAGCAGTTTCTATGCTTTCTTTTGGGGAAAATTGCCAATTTATTAGTACAAATGTCATGTGACCTATCAGATTATGAGTTGCCATGGCAACCAGGATTTTTGAAAAATGATACATCACATTATTCTCTGATTCATGGCTATAATATTGATGTTTGATAAGTGACAGTGATACTTGTTTATCACTTTAAAGTATTAAGGTAATGCATCCATGATTCAGTGTGCATCCAAGCTGCGCAGCTCAAATTTGTCAGCAACATGAGGTTTGTAACTATGTTAACACATTTCAATGCGTAATAAAAGTTTGTAAAAATGAATACAAAGATTTACAAACTTCAGCGAGTGTTCATATATATGTAGGCATTGCCTGGGGGGCGTTTTAAAGACAGGATACATATTTTTGGTAAATAAATTAATACAAAAAATGCTTTACATATACAAATGAAAAATATTGCCAAGTCGAGCTTAAGACAGGGTTTTTTCCTTTTGTATATGTAAAAAAAAATTCTGAATATTTTTCGAAAATTTTTGGTAAATATACAAATTCTTTTGTAAATTTACAAAATTTTTGTATAATTTTACCAAAATATTTGTAAATCGCGCTTTTGGTCACGTGACTTGCCCGAAAGGTCATTTCCGGTTTTGCTGGTTTCCGGCGGGAGGACTACATTTTTACATACCGATCTCAGTTAACCAGCGAAAGGACGCCATCTTTGACGCCATCTTTGACGTACCGTGATCCGGCCACAACCGGAGGTAAGAAATCATGCGAAATCATCATAATTCAGTGTCTAAATTGTTCTGATTACAGGTAGTTATCGAGTACAGATAATAGGTGTATCTTACATAACGTAAGGGTTCCGTGACATAGCTTCATTTGTTTGATTCTCGGTATTTTCATCCTATCAATGGCGCACGTCGTCCATTGCGTAATGAATGAACAACATGACTCTGCACATCGCGTACCTTATGTCCAGATTTTCTGGATATTATACTTTGTAATACTGTTGTGCACGTGTATTTGGCTTTTTATAGTATTTCTCTAGAAGATGTTCCTTGAATTGAGTATAGTGCATCGTCTGTAGTATGTGTGAGACCGTATTAGATTGTCTGCTAAGTGCGGGCGGCGCCGCAGGGGTGGATCCAGGAATTCCTAGAGGGGGGAATGTTGTCTGACTTTTTCAGTGTATTTTTAGTAACCTTTATATACTTTTTTTTAAATTTTTAGATGGATGAAAGTCAGCCAGAGCAATCAACTATATACCCATCACAGTCACAGTCACAGTCTGAGTCGATAACCCGCCTTTCCAGACATAATAAAAGGAAATCTTCACCAGCACCCACATTTTCTGATGACGAAGAAGACCCCATTAGAAGCCCAATAGACGACACGGATGCGGATGAGGATTTCAAACCTGATCCAAATGAGCGTTCATCATCTGAAGATTCTAACGAAGAAGAAGAAGATCCAGAGTTCACAGCTCTAATTCAAAACCAAGAGATACCTGCCAAACAACGTAAGCTAATGCAAGAACTTATGGAAGAGAAGAACCTAAGAAAAGCTAACGCTAAGAACAAAAAAAAGGGTGTATCTAAAAAAAAAAGTGAAAGTAAGAAAGGTGAAAGCTCTAAATCCTCAATCCCTCCAAAGAAGAAAACAAAGAAACTTCCTCGTGCATTGCATAAAGAAAATACTGATAGTGAGGACAGTTCTGATGACTCAGGAACATCTGACGTTGAGATCATGGATTCCCCCTCAGATCTCCCACAGTTATCCACCAAATCAAAAAGACATTCTAAGAAAACCAAAACCAAATCAAGAACTCCAAAGGTAAAACACAAGAAAGTGGAAAAAAAAGCTGGGTCAAGAAGAAGTTCCAAAGTCTCCTCCACGCCCATTAAGAAGAAAAAGAAAAAGAGGTCTCATGATACCAGTTCATCATCATCTCCAACTACAACATCATCTTCATCGTCATCATCTTCTCATGACAGTGATAGTGACAGTTTAGAGTACGTGAGTCCGGTAGAACCGAGTGGCTCTAAGAAGAAGAAAAAGAAGAAGAAAACTAAAACTAAAAAGACATCTAAGACTCCGTCTAAGACACCAGCGAAAAAAAAAAGCGTTACTACCCAATCATGGATGCGATACGAGGGGGAAAGTGACACTGAGGGTAGTGGAAAGTCATCTAACTGGAAGGATGTGGAGGTCGAAGCAATGTACAGGGTTGCTAACCACTTCAAGTAAGTTATTTATCCTGTAAACACTTTATCTTATATTTACAATATATATGTAAATAATACCATATACTGCGTAAGGGATTACTTATTTCAATAGTAATTCTTATGATATTCAGCAATTTATACTCATTGAATTTAAATACATTCCTAAATAGTCATTTACACTGACACAAATTTGCCCTTTATATTTTTTAATTAATATCTGGAATCTTCATTGCTTCATTGTTTTTACTCATTGTGTGCGCTTACTTTTTTTAGTTTTACATTAACTTTTCCTCTTTACAAAATCATTTGTAAATAGGACCGACGTTATCTGTGAGAGGGACAACAAGAAGGATCCCGAGCGTAAAAAGAAGAGATGGATAGCATTTCGCAAGATGCAGAAAGCCGTTAACGCTGTAGGGGGTAAGAAGCGTTTGGTTCGACACGTCTTCAGTAAGTTGAACGACCACAAAAGAACCACCAAAGACAAGGTACATAATGCTTATCATTTAAGTATGTCCCACCATGTCATGGGAAAAGTAGAGAACTTCCATAAATATAATATATGACAATTCAGTACAATCATTTCTTAATATATTAAATATATATCCATTCATTTTGTGTGTATATACATTACTGCATAACCGAATAATATACAAAGTTTTATGAAACACTTGGACATTATATAAGGGCAATAAACCTATTGCACTGATTGCAAATGTGATTTTATTGGAAATATGTCGTGTAACTTATGCAGTCAATTATCTTTAATACCCAAATCATATCATATCATTATGTCTGTTAAATTTCTATTTTCTTTCTATGATTCCAAAAATTCTTCCTACAGGTGCGGAGAATCAACAACAAATACGGGAAAACTGGTGCGGCGGGGGGGAAAAAACCAGAGGAGTTCACCCTCAAAACTTGCGAACTAATGTGCCTTAGTTTCTGGGGTGAGGCATACTGCGGAGGTAACTACAAACAATGAATTGGAATTAATCAATATATATACAGAGAATACTTAGTTAAAAATGACTTGCAATAAATCAGTATATATACAAATAATATGTAGCTATATTTATATTTTGGTAAATCTGTAAATGTCATATTCCACTTCTTATTCTTTGACCCTGAGTAAAATTAACAGAATGTATGAATTGTATGGACTCTAATCTAGTACTTATATTTATTTTCTTATTTGTGTGTTGTTGTTTTTTTTATAGCTGTTCCCGGTGCTCAAATCTTCTCTGTTGACCCTGACTCGGATGGTGAGCTGGATACATCGGCCGTAGTGTTCCAGAAAATGTTCATGGGCGAGGAACACCAGAAGAAGGAGGCTCAAAAGTACAAGGATGACAGGAAACAAGAAAAGAAAATTCAGGCAGAGGAGTATGGTAGGTGTTTCAAAGATAACGACTCTGAGACTCCCCCTCACTATCCCCCTGTCTGTCCCCTACGCTCCGCCCTCCCTCTCCCTCCCTCTCCCTCAATCTCCCCCTGTTATAGTTATTTAACTAATATTCATTTATATAAGTACTTGCACTTCATGTGGTATAAAGAAAATTAACTTCAACTTGCACTTAGATTTACTCCAAAATAAAACATCCAAACTGATTTAATATTATTACAATCAAGTGACACTGTTACATTACTGTAGGTATGCTGTCAGTACCATAACATAATATTATATAATTTGCTATATATTGAATATTTCCTACAGGCGTTACTTCTCAGATGTACCGTATGACCAGTGACGAGGAGATCCAGAGGAGAGCTGAAAAGTACAAGCCAGCACGTAAAGTGTCAGTTAGTGGGAAATCCTGTGCCCATAACAGCAGCAGTGAGAGCGCCGAGAAAACAGCACATGAAACGCCCAGTGAAGGTATTTAATTTGCATTTTTTATTGGTTTGTTTATACCACATGAGTAAAAAGTACCTTTCAGAGTAATTCTAATCTGAAATTACCATATATTTGCTTTATCACTATATTATAGGTATAAATGTACTCATAGTACTCACACTATCTGTGTTAACTCTTGAAAAAATTATACATCCGCTCTTTAATATTTAATTACATTAAACCTTTTTTTGGTTTTAAGCTGAAACGAGTACTGAAAACTTCTCAAAAATCCCCACCCCTACCAAGGAATTTGCTAGTGAACGTCATGCAGGTAAATATAAATTGAAAATATAGTCGTAATGTACTCACAGCAATTCTGAGAAAACTATTTGTTAGTCACAATTACAGCGTGTACTATACTTTACAAAAATTTTGGTAAATGCCCATATTCACGTCGCGTTCAAGTCAGGTTATTTTCATATATTACTTCTTACTTTATTGCATGATTTATTACTTTTATTTTATCTGGAAATATCAATGTTTTTCCAGAGAAACAACAAAGAAAGACAGGAAGGAAGGATGATTCTTCAGAACAACAGTCTTCTTTTGAGGGGGAAGGTATGTATTTGATCGTAGGTCTTGTAGTATATGATGTACATAACATAGGTCAAGTTAGCTCATATTAGGTCAACTTATGCACTCATGTCATGTATGTCAAGTAGGTCATGTGTATACCATAGGTCAACTTAGGTCAACTTATGCACTCATGTCCCGTAGGTAAAGTAGATCATGTGTATACCATAGGTCAACTTATGCACTCATGTCCCGTAGGTAAAGTAGATCATGTGTATACCATAGGTCAACTTAGGTCAACTTATGCACTCATGTCCCGTAGGTAAAGTAGATCATGTGTATACCATAGGTCAACTTAGGTCAACTTATGCACTCATGTCCCGTAGGTAAAGTAGATCATGTGTATACCATAGGTCAACTTATGCACTCATGTCCCGTAGGTCAAGTAGATCATGTGTATACCATAGGTCAACTTATGCACTCATGTCCCGTAGGTCAAGTAGATCATGTGTATACCATAGGTCAACTTAGGTCAACTTATGCACTCATGTCCCGTAGGTAAAGTAGATCATGTGTATACCATAGGTCAACTTATGCACTCATGTCCCGTAGGTCAAGTAGATCATGTGTATACCATAGGTCAACTTAGGTCAACTTATGCACTCATGTCCCGTAGGTCCAGTAGGTTAAATACATGCTTCGTTTCCTCTTCCTCCAGAACCTCGCCGTAGTCCTCGTCTGAAGGCTGCAGAAGGTGTAGCCGCTTATAAACCTGTCGAAAGTAAGTATCTATTAAGCACTTCCATCATACAATGTATCATTTTCAGACCCCAATCTAATAAGAACCATATGTCAGTAAAACCACTTAAAAAACTTAAATTATAATAGACCTAGCAAATTCCTAAATTCTCCTGAAGCTCTACCATAAGAATGGAAATGTTATTTTTAATAATACTAGTATTATAATGTTGTTGTGAAACTTGATTGCAAGTGTTTTTACTTGTTATTTTTCAGAAACAACAACTCGTAAAAGTCCACGTCTTCAAGAAAGAATGGCCATGGAAGGTAAATGCAGAGAGGGAGCGTTAACCCCCAAATCCAAGAAGAAGCTGGATTACTGTGCAAAGGAGAAAGGTAAATATATACTAATTGCGGGCAATAGACAAAAAAAACAATGTTTGCTTCCCCAAAATACATATAAGATTTGTAATTTTTACCAATAAACTTTTTTACTTGTAAAACCGGTTACCGATATTATTATGTATATGTTAACTATATCATGTTAATTCTACAGCATGTAAATGTATTAAACACTGACTTTAACAGATTTCCTAACTTACACCGTTTACAAAAAATTAATTAATAATGAAATTAAGTTTACAATATAAATTGTATTTTTAAAAATGCTTACAGATTCTTCATATGAAAGCCCTCATGTGAGTGACTACGCTGATGACGGGACTACTGGCATCGAGTACGCTGATGACGGGACTACTGGCATCGAGAACGCTGATGACGGGACTACTGGCATCGAGAACGCTGATGACGGGACTACTGGCATCGAGTACGATACTAGCCCGCAGAAGGTCACTGTGAGAAAGGCCATCCCAGAAGCTGGTGATAGTGTCCCTGTCACCATAAAGACTGATGTGTTCTACAAAAGTAAACAACAACAGAACGGTTCCTCCTCGGGTAAAATAGGGTGTTCCGGTAAGCCCCCCTCTGAACATGCTAATGTAATTCAGACTCCCTGTAGTGAACGTACTCAGAAGCAGGGATCCACCCTCAGTGACCCTCCCTCTGTTCAGGCTAATGAAAGTAGGTCAGGCACCCTCAGAGACCCTCCCTCTGTTCAGGTTAGTCAAAATAGGTTAGGCATGACTGAGGAGGAGTTGAGGCAAGAGCAGGCAGAAAAAGAGTTTCTGGAAGCCATAGAAAGACGTCTGAGAAGGATGGAAAACCGACTGGGGGAAAAGATATCCGATAAGCTGGCATTCAGTATGGAAGAAATAAAAGGGTCTATTGCAAAAGCTAGCAATCGATCCGATGCTTGTTCCAGTCGCGTAGGTGGAGTTGAAAATCAAATGTACTCACTCTTCAACATGGTTAGGGAAATAAAAGGGGAAATGAAAGACGGATTGAAGGAGGTAAAGGAGACATTAGATGAACTGAAAACAAAAGGTGCGGCTCAAAAGAGTAAATTCAAAACTCTGAAAATTTCCCTTGATATGGAATCTGATGCTAAAGAAATGGTAGAGTCTGGTACACAATATCATAAGAATGATTTGCTTAAAACTCCAACTGTTTTTAAGATTAACTCTGGCAATACAGAATCGATCCACTCCAGGAAAAAAGAAATGAATACTGGCAACACAGAGTCGCAGCAGGAAAAAACAAATGATCAGGAGGAAATGCAGGGTGACAAGACAGGGTCGATCCACCAGACAACAAATGGTGAGCAGGAAATAGACTCTTGCAAAAGAGGGTCGATCAAGAAGACAACAAATCCTGACCCGGAAATGGAGGGTGGAAACTCAGAGTCGCCACACCAGACAACAAATGATGAGCAGCAGGAAATGGAGGTTGGAAACACAGAGTCGATGCAGGGCACAAGTAATGATCAGCAGGAAATGGACTGTGGCAACACAGAGTCGCCACACCAGACAACAAATGATGAGCAGCAGGAAATGGAGGTTGGAAACACAGAGTCGATGCAGGGAACAAGTAATGATCAGCACCAAATCGACTGTGGCAACACAGAGTTGCCACACAAGACAACAAATGATGAGCAGCAGGAAATGGAGGTTGGAAACACAGAGTCGACACAGGGCACAAGTAATGATCAGCACCATGTCCAGCACGGTACCCATCATGGGAATATATATAATATTCAAGACCAACCTATGTATACTGGGGATAGAGTTTCCACAAAGTTTCTATCAGAGGACTGTGTTTTGGAGGAACTGAGGGATGTTTCATCTGAAGCTAGTCTTGAGAAAATACATGAGGTTGCGGAGGTTCTGGCTGACATGGAAGGGGTGGTTAATATACAAGAGTACAAATCATCTTCACAAAAAGAAAGTTCTCTATCATGGCCAAACCAGCTAGAGTATGAAAGGTACATGACAAGCATCCGTCACAAAGTGTTTGCCGATAGTGAGGTAATACCAGGAACACCACCGGGACCTGGACGACTACTAGTACCGGAAACGCAAGATGATTCTGAAATATACGAAAGAGAACAGGAGGCGGGTCCAGAGGTAGTAACTCACGAGTTCAATATAAATATTGTTAAGAAAGAGCCCAAAGATGACGACTGTGTACCCATAGAGGCACAAGCAATGGCGACAGAAATGGAACCGCCCCAGGAAGTAGCTATAGAGGAAGAAGAGAGCCAGAGTATTCTCCAACCCAAAGGGAACCAAAGCAGTAGGGGGAAATCGAGGGGAAAGGCCAAGGGAAAGGGCAAAGGAAGGGGCCGTACTTTGGGTCTTAAACTTGTCAGTCTTCCCCTTCAGAAACAAGAGGATGATTGTAGTAGCACATGCTCGAGCCCTAGAAAGTCCTCCAGACAGAGGAAGCAGAGGAATGTGTTCAACATGTGAGGGCAATATTTACAAGTATTTGTGTAAGTTTACCAAATAACTGAAATTTCTTGTTCAATAGTTAGAAGTTTTGTGGAATATGGTCACCACCCTGTTCTACTATAAACATGTTGAGAAACATGTTGAGAATGTTACTAGTATTATTTGACTAGCATTGTCTTACCTTACTACGCGGTTACTTATGTAGTAGGTAAAAAAGAAGTAACATGATACACAAGTGAAACATGTGGCTGTATTGTTTATGAATAATTGATAATGTTAACCAAAGATACTGTAATTTTTTGCTATTTGTGTGACCCACGTATTTTGTATTTGACAGTCTGTAGCATGGATACAGGAAAAAAGCATGTGAAACATGTTAAACATGCGGGCGGATTGTTTGACAATACTTTAGAATGTTTACCAAAGGTACTGTAATTGTTCATATGTATATGAGACCCATGTACTCTGTATTTGATAGTCTGTAGCATGGATACAGGAAAAAAGCATGTGAAACATGTTAAACATGCGGGCGGATTGTTTGACAATACTTTAGAATGTTTACCAAAGGTACTGTAATTGTTCATATGTATATGAGACCCATGTACTCTGTATTTGATAGTCTGTAGCGTGGATACAGGAAAAAAGCATGTTAAACATGTTAAACATGCGGGCGGATTGTTTGACAATACTTTAGAATGTTTACCAAAGGTACTGTAATTGTTCATATGTATATGAGACCCATGTACTCTGTATTTGATAGTCTGTAGCGTGGATACAGGATAAAAGCATGTTAAACATGTTAAACATGCGGGCGGATTGTTTGACAATACTTTAGAATGTTTACCAAAGGTACTGTAATTGTTCATATGTATATGAGACCCATGTACTCTGTATTTGATAGTCTGTAGCGTGGATACAGGAAAAAAGCATGTGAAACATGTTAAACATGTGGGCGGATTGTTTGACAATGCTTTAGAATGTTTACCAAAGATACGGGAAAATATGTGAAACATGTTCAAGATGTGGCCGGAATGTTAATAAGTACTTGTGATCGTTTACAAGAAAAAAAAAAGTTTAGAATGTTATAGAAATTGACGTTTTTACTTAGTTTCTGCAAATAAATAGTGGTTAACTGTCTACGCTTTATTTGTTGATACTTTTACATTAAATAGTACAATTTGTAAATCTATTTACTTTGTATCGAAAAATAAGTCAATAAGTACTACAATATTAACCAATTTTTAGCAAATATCCATCTTTATTCTTAATCTCACAAGCAAACTTGCGCCATTCTCCCTAACTGTTCAGATATGACTTTCTAGTCTTTGGTCCATAGACCGGAAACACCATTGCCTCAGTAATTCGGTTTGGGGAGGTACGCATCTTAATCCTTGTTAGATTCAGGGCCCTTAGCTGGACCACGGGGACGGCCACGGCCACGCCCACGGCCACGTGCCCGTGCACGTTCCTTTGCCTTGGCCTTCTTGGCTTGTGCCTGGGCACGGGCAAGCTCGACGGGGGATGGACCCCCACATTCTTGGTAGATGATCTTCTTTCGGCGTGCAACTCCGGCCAGGTGCGCATCCTTGTCAAAACGCCTCCTGGGGTGTACGACTGGGTCACGCCCTCGGGCATCTCGCAGCGCTTTGAGAAAGCGCTTTGCAGCTGTCTTCTGGATTTGGCCCTCGATGTCGGGGTCATACCGATCTTGAGGACGCACTACACGCAGACCCCAATCCACGCACATGTTGTGCAAAACACAACACGCCCTCACGAGCCTTGACGCCTGAAGAGGCTCCATTTTCACGACGCCCCCCCCGTTCTTTGCAAGGCACCTGGAATGTGAAAGTTAGACTAATTTAGAATACAATATCATAATATACACAATAATTCCATGAAATCCAAGCACACTCAATTATTGTTTTTGTTTCAATCAATGGAAAACATTAATAAGATAATGTTTAGAGTGTTTTTTTCAAGTTGTTTTTCTCAAGTCCATTTAGAAAAATACCTCCACCGCGTCTTGAGCTGCCCGATTGCACGTTCCACAGAGCTCCGCGCACTTGTGTGGCGGGACTGGTATCGCTTATCCCAGGGCTCCATGGTGTCAATGTCGACATTTTTGAACGGTGTCATCAGGCGTTCTGTCAATGCGTACCTGTGCATGATAAGCAAGATAAAATGCAACTTAGCCTAAAATAATGTATAAACATCTAACTATATACAGTGGAATTTGTAAGTTTACCAAAAATTTACAACAGTAAAAAACAAGTGAAGCCAATTATATTGTCTAAAGTATTGGTTTGAAAGCAAGAAAAACCAAGAAAAAAGCAATTTATATTTAAAGATAATGTTATGTATTTCTTTTTACCCGCTGTCGGCCAGGAGAAAATAGTCCCCCATCCTGTCCGTGTTCGATACTAGTTGCCCGAAATCCGAAATGTCGAACACCGACATGTCATGGTGGGATCCGGCAACGCCTGACTCCACGAAGGTGAATCGCTGTCTGGCATCGGTCACCAACTGAATAGAAATAGAAGTTTTAGCTTTTTCTTATTTTACAAGGTAACATAATCCAATTTGAGTAAACATAGGATTTTAAACTAGTAGGTTATGTAGATAAGAAAAACAAAAGTATTATTAGTATTTATAAAAAACTAGATCATATGCAACAAAGGTGTAAGGGGTTTTTACCATCACATTCAAGGCGTGGTAGCCATGACGGCAGATGTAATTGGCCTCTTGGTTCGTTGGCCTCTTTATGGGGACGTAGCTGCCATCTATACACCCTACACACTGATTGAAGCGGTAGTTGTTGGCAAAGCGCACAGCACTCTCGTGCAACTCGTACCCCTAATTAGGTAGACAAAAATAGACAATTAGCGCTATTGAATATACATGAATACATACAGTAAATGATAACATGTATGAAAATTTGTTTAGTTTGTTGCAAGTATTTTTGTATCGATCTAGTTTGTATCTGTAAAATAGCAAAATATGTCTTAAGGGATTAGAAAATATATCATAATGAAATGAAATGTTACTCACAGAAGGGAAAGTGATGTAGTTCTTGGAGCGGGAGCACAAGAACTTAACGAAGCGGTGCACCGCGTCTGAAAGGGCACCTTTGGAGCAACCTCCTTGGGTATCTCGCAGGGCTGTGTAGTTGGCACCGGTTGCCATGAACCGAAGTGCGAGGCACACCTGTGGGAAAGAAATTAAGTAATAAATAATAGGAAGTTAACTACATAATATTGTAAATATTAAGTTTTTTTTAAGAGAGGGGGGGGGACACACATAGAACTATAGTTCAACTGAATGATACTATGATTACAGTGAACTGAACTAAAACTTAATATGTACAACAGTATGTACAACAAAGTATATATATATATCGTTTAAAAAAAGGTAAATACATACTTTCTGGAAAACAGGAATGGGGCTTCCCCTGCCGTTCGGATCATCCCCCTGGGTGATGTAGATAGAGCTTCGGAAGAACTCCCCAGCAAGGTACTCCACCATTTCAGGTGTAAGCCGGTGCCTTTGCTCAAACTCTCGGCTGCGAGGCCACAACATACGGGGGTCATTTCTTCTCCTAATAACGCGTTGAGCCCTACATCGTCTCCTTCCTGTACCCTCTCTGAGGCGTTTGGGATGTTTCAAAGCACTGGGGCGCGGCCAGAATCGCAGTGGCATGCTCCTGGCACACTGACCGATGGGAAGCTTCACCATGCTAAACAATGAAAGAAGCATACCCATTACAACATTTGCTAATTGTGCCGAAATAACTTGACAAAAGAAAGTAGAAATATGACACCTTATGTCTATGCATTATCATGAGAAAAAGTGAAAATACAAAAACGTCTGAAAATGGTCAAAATCATCTCAGAACCCTAAAAAAAAAAATAGGCATAATACTTACGTCTCCGTCGATCCGCCAAATGACGTTTTGGCGCCCAAAGGTCAATATTTCCCGCCCAAAAAAATTTACCATTGCTCATCGCACCATCTGTAAATTTTGGCGTTTACCAACGATTTTTCCATTTGTAAATATTTACAAAAAATATGTAAATTTGGGGCATTTCTCTTAAGCTCGACCGGAATTTTTGTATCCTGTCTTTAGTCCAACTTTTGCTTTTGCAAAGGGTTTTTTTCTATGGTAAATTTACAAATATTTTGTATCCTGTCTTTAAAACGACCCCCAGGTGAAAAGGAGAGTGTAATTCTCCCTACCACGGATAGCTGATTTACAGTATTGGACCTGCAGGCTAATTTAAGCTGATTTTGTTGACAAAACCCCCAGAAAAACAATAGAAAATAACCAAATTATTGCTATTTATCCATTTATTATGAATGAATTCTCAAACAGCTCAGGAAATATAAATGCATATTTTGAACTGATTCTAAAAATAATGATGGTTAATTTTATTCAATGTTTATCTCAGAATTACAGTAAAATTCATGAAAATTCCTATGCTAAAACCCAGAGTTTTGTCAACACATTACCCAGGATGCATCCTGTTCTAGGCTTACCAGGTGGAGCAGGTAGAGTTCAGAAAATTGGCTATCCGTGGTTGGGAGCATTGAAATAAGAGAACATATATAATCATTGCGCTTTTGTAGACTGACACAAATCGTAGTGTTTTGTCTCCCATGAACTGGTCATCATAACTTTGTTTACAAATTTCAGGAGGGTATAAAAGAAGGTTATAATGATCACAGAGATTTACAAACTTCAGCGAGTCTTCATCTATTTGTAGACAATATATGGTGAAAGGGACACCATAATTGAGATAGGAGAACATACTTTTTTGTCCTATTTCTATTGATTGACAAAGGGAGCACTCTAGTGTCCTGCATCCCTCGGGCTCTCCCCGGCCTGTGCCTGAGCTCTCCTCAGCCTGTACCTGGGCTCTCCCCTGCCACCTCTGGGCCTCTGGCCGGTCTACCCCTGAACCATGTTATAAAGATGTATTACTCAAAAACTAGGTTGGAAAGGCCTATTGAAACTTTGCATGTTCAATCTATATAATATTTATTTCATTTACCAAAGAGAAATCAAATTTTTTGGGTAAACATTTTTCCCTCATCACTTTGAATAGATTTTTGTCTGTATGTTTGTATGGTATGACTAGGGAAACTTGTCAAGAAATGGCAGCTGAATGGATGCAAAATATGGTTATGGGCATACTGAATTCAATCATGATCCTGGCAAAGCAATTCACAGATCAGATCTTGTAGAAAAATACTTTTTCCATAATATTTATGATATCTTTAATTTTTTTCGCGATTTGCACAACTTTTATTACTAAAAAAAATGCTAGCTAAAATCAGACTTGGTGATATTTACTTTTTTTTGCATATTCAAGTTCTTCATATTTCAATCTATAGATGTACACATTTTCGTATTGATGCAAGTATTTTGATTTCATGGGTGCATTACCATCAAAATAGCATGGTCTTATCACTACAGTAAATTGTCTTTTTGTCACGATCAGGAAAGGGTTAAAGAAACATAAAACATAAGAATGAACAACACTTTATTTTTGTTAGTTTAGTGTCAAGATGCACAAAGGTAGAGATTAAATCATTTACTTTGTGCATGATAATTGAAATAGTGTAAAGGTCACCAGTTGAATACAAGAGGATAATAAGAATTCTTCCAAATTACCTAGCTTATGACAATACCTAGTATAAATATGGCGGGTGCCGCTGGTAGGTGTAAATATACCTGATGACAATGCTCACCGGGGTACACCTCCCAACAGGCATCGATGCCTGGGGTAAAATCAATACCAGACTGCTATAAGAGCGGGAACACAGTGTAAGAGAGGGGGAGAAATCATTAGCGTTTGGATAATACGGATCGAGAGATTTGAAGGGGTTTTAGATGGCTACGCAACCACAGGGACATCTGGTGACTTACACGGTACTATCACACTACGGCTGGAGGTGAGACTAGGCGGACTCTGAGGAGGAAGCTTACTCTACCCTGAATTGGAACTGTAACACCTAGGAACTTATCACCATCACTGGCAATTGTACGCATCGCCGTATCCACCAATAAACTTACCCTACTGCCAAGCGTTGTTCGTGTTATGGATTCAGCACCCATCTCGTGGACTTACTTACCACTCGACTAGCACCCATTAGGAATAGTATTAATGACAGTAATCATCTCGGACAATGCACCATAATTATAATTAACCATAAACAATACAATAGCGTTCAAAGATATCTAATATATATTATATTATGATATATATCATATGATGATATTATAAGGTATATCATACCAAATGAAATAGCACATGAACAGCCAACAATAATAAGATATCCTTTATTAATTGTCTACAGGTAAAGATACAGGGAACTTTCCCTTTAATGGATAAATTTGTCTTTCAATTCTACTCTAAGTATGGTCAATCCTTTCATTCAAAATTAATCTTGACATCCTTTGCACCCACAGAAAGTTTCTTTTGAATTGGTACCTATGGTTTAGGTTCATAACAGAAAAATCCAAGTGTTAGGATAAGTTTCAAGGTAGTTATGGAGCTGTCATTATGCTAACAGTCTAGGTCTAGTTAGGAAAGGTTCTTGAACTATTAGGTTACATGATTAAGGTTCAGCTATCAATTGATGAATATCATGCTAGCAATGAGCCCAATTGACATATGTATTGGGCAAATATAATCTGTAATGTTCATTTTTCTTGTGATTAAATCAGTTTTTTTTTTCATTTTTCAGAGGAGCAACGAAGATGTGGCATAAGAGTCTCATGGTTATTGGCATTGGCCATTCAATTCATCGTACTATACGTTTTATGGTTACAAAGCCATGGCCTATATGGCCTGCAAGCAATATGAATGTGAAGGGTCCCAACTCAAGAAGACTTGGCTACATGGAGAAGATATATGCAAAGATGGGCACATCTGGTGTATACAATAATTCCCTTGTGCTCATTCTCCAATCAAACAAACAACTTACAGCTACTGGTGTTCGTAAGCCGTTACTGGAATTGTGCCAGAGGCACCCCTTGCTGCGTATGCGGCTTGGTAAAGAAGGGAAATGGTTTACATACATGGCAGAAATGGATGATTTTAAGCTTGATCTCAAAGTGTGTATGAGTGCAGATTGGAAGAGTGAGGCAGAAATGTCAGCACGGCAAATATTTGATGCTGAAAATGGTCCTCTGTGGCGTGTTAGTTTTCTGCCAAATGCAACCAAGAGCGGCCAGTACAGGATGGTGTTGGTTTCCAGTCAGTCTGTGTATTTACTTTTCACCACACAATTACAGATGGGATGTCTTGTTGCCACCTATTCAAAGAGTTTATTAAAATGGTTGGTGGAAGTTATGAAAAGAACAAGTTAACCGCCGAGGCGATGTCCCTTTTACCTCCCATGGAACACTATGTAAAATCAGATTCCTTCAAAAAGACATTGAAATGGAACATCAATGTACTACTCTCTTGGGTAACAGTTTTATTATATAGTGTTGTCGAAAAATCACTGTTTTGTAACCTATTTAGGAAGAAACTTCCCTCAAAAATTCCCCAGAGCAGTGAAAGTGGTAAAATGTTAGACTTTGAAATGAATGAAAACCAAACCTCTCAACTACTGTTTGCTTGCAAGAAACATGGTGTAACAGTTCAAGCTGCCTTTCAGGCAGCCTTATCAGTTGCTTCTGTCCTAATCTCATCAGATAAAGATAGAATCAGAAATCTCTGTGCACTTTTACCAGTCAACATGCGCCCATATCTGAAATCAGATTTTCCCCAAGACTATTTGGGATGCTACTTCGTGATGGTCACTACAAATAGATATCAGTGCCAACCTGCCCTTCTGGCAGGTGGCCAAAACAATAAAAGAAAGTCTTCATGAAAAGCTCCAGGTAGAAGAGCAGATATCAAGGATGGCCTATCTGCCTAGTGTATGGAAAGCTCTGGTATCGGAGGTACAACTAAGCAACTCAGATACTTTTGATATATTCCTAAGTAATTTGGGGAACCTAAACTTTCTTGACAATGACGATTCTTGTGAGGTTAACCTTGAGGCTTTGTACATAACTGGTACTCTGAGAGGCTTTGAGCAGGAGTTTGCTAATTTTATTGTCACATTTAATGGCAAACTGTTCTGGAGTCTTGTCTACCATGGCTCTTGTACAAGTAAAAGTAGGGCAAAAATGTTCAGGAATCTGGTAATGCAGACACTACTTGCTGCAATCAAAGAGTAAACTTTAGAGCATTTCTAAACCACCATACCCACTAGGCAGTTTTGGGAAGAATTGACACAGACATCTGTGCAGTTTTCAGCCATCAATTAATTACCTAGTTGGTATGTCCCTTAAAGATCCCTTCTTTGTTAGGAGGCTGTCCATGTAAAATTAATTTGTTGGAAAAAATGTTGAAACAAATCAGGAGATACCAGCAATCATATTTTGACTTGTTGCAGTTACAGGGCTCTACCAGGTGAGAGCAAAGGGTACTGAACCCATAGACCCTTAGTTGATCAACAATCTCAAAGTTCAATCAACTTTGAGGAAGAGAATGGGTACTGTACTACTACACTTCCTTGTCTAGAGATGACTGTTGTCCATTGTGTTCACACTGTCTTAAAACTCAGTTACTAATGTGGGCATCCCAGAGTCGATTAAGTCAGGTTTAAAAAAAAACAGCTTTGATTAGGAAATCCTATATAAGATATTGGTTGGGCTTAAGCTAATCAATCTTGTGATTAAAAAAAACATATTCAGATTGAAAAAGGTATGAAATATAGCTCTGTTTGTACTTGATTGTATAACTATTCAGCATTAATCATACTTAGAGGTTCAGGGTCAGACAATGTTCTGTATGGTCAGATGCAGGACCTTCTGTAGTAGAGATTATACTGACTATAATGATTGAAAGCTTGATTATTAATACAATTTAGAAACTGATAAACATTCATCATGTCCTATTAAAAAATCACTGTTTACATTTGCATACACCAATGAGCATCTAATATTCACCTAGTAATATAAAAATACATTCTGAATGATTGAAAATGAGAATTATAATTCTCGGGAATGTTAACTTTTTTATATTTAAATATCAAAGTGGATAATTGCATTATAAGCCAGGGTATAACATTACGTATATATAGGAAAAGAGTGGTGTTGTAATTGTAATATCTTCACATATATTGGAATAATTGGAGGAACTGTACATGTTTAATGCATACATTGGTGCAGATGAAAAGTACTGTAACTGTCTAGCCTATTGTTTCATAGTCAGGGCAAAGGTGTACGGGATTTGTTAGTCTGAAGGGGTGTCTCGTGCCTTGGGATCTTCCTGGCTGGTGTTTGAGTAAAAATGATGATGATAAAAAGGGGTCTCAAAGCTTGATCTGCAGAGTAGTCTACTGCTATGTTATATATTTGTGATTGGGGGATGAGTATATGATCTAAATGCAAGCCTTGCTGGAATACCTGTCCAGAACCTCATTCAGACAGGGTCATCCTCAGGTCAACAGATGGTTGAGAATCCTAAGATCATTAAGTCTGTTCCAGGATCTGTCCTTGGGTATGAAGTACTATCATGTTGGTTTTTCTCAACACAGTTCTACAAATGAATGACCCTACTAGTTGAGCATCAAAGATGCACTGATTTAAAGACACCTAGGCCTTTATTAGGCTGTCCCAAAGGCGAAATGTAGTATTTCGTGTACTACCTATTTTCATGTCATTTACAACTTTGTGTCATATTTCGAGGATCATCTACTTTTGTGTCATTTGAAACTCTGTGTAATATATCAAGTATTTACTAATTATAACATTACTCTCTGATTTAAGAGATATGCTGTTAATGACAAAAATGTTGATTAATATAATGAGGGGGCTCAATTAAAGTTGGTCATTGGCAAAACTGTATAACTATTATGAATAAAGGAAATGAAATAGACCTACATTGCAGTCCTGTAAATTTAGTCCTGTTAATGGTATTGCTTTGTAAATGCATATAGGTTTCTCATTAAATCATTTTCACAATAAGAAAATAGCTACACACCATCCTGTCCATCTAGTCTATGCTTCATATAAAAATAATCTTTTGCCTTATTCTATGTTGGTTTGAACCAAAATTAAGCCATCTTTTTAATCATTCTCTGAAACACCTTTTTTCAAGGTTGATCATACTAGGGAAGCAGTTCCCCTCTCAATTAGGTTTGGTTGAAAAATTGTAATGTACTTCAAACTTAAATGACCCTCTTGGCTTTATCAAGTCCAAAGTTCCAGGTACATGCATCCCTCTTCAAGGATAAGGTAATTTTGTCCCTCATTTTTATGTTAAGCTTAGAAACCTGGGTAAAAAAACTAAGAAAAATAAATCAATTCATTTCACACATAGTAGGAGCATCAAGGATAGGGGGAGGGGGGTTGTACATGCAAATGCACATGCAAATGCACAACATTTTAGTACTTAGATCATAGGCAAAACCTTCCTTTTTCCAAAATCTTGTATCGACCCTGCCCGTTATAGTTCACAAGGGTAAAAGCTCTGAGTAGAATGAACAAGGAGAGGCAAGTACCACACAACAACATGACCTAGAATGCGACTTAACTAATATCAAAAGGCAAAGACAGGTATAACATTTTTATGAGTACTTCTGGGCGGTATCAATTGGGCTTTAGTCTTATGAATCAGGCCCGTAACTAGGGGGGGAGGCGGGGGTGGCGCGCCACCCCCCCACAGAGGAAAGTTGTGAAAAAAGTTCCACCTTTCCTTAAGAAATTCACTGTAAAATCATTTTAAAAAAAAAGGTGAGATGATACTGAAAAGTTCCACTTTGGAACTTCGCCACCCCCCTTTTTAGCTCTAAATTATTGAAATTATAAACAAAAGTTCCACTTAATGATTCTCGCCACCCCCCCACAGCAGACCCTGGGTACAGGCCTGTGAATACTGCTGGAGATTTGTCCATTGTTCCAGGCAATGTCTTGAAAGTACTAGTGTTTACATTGGTTCCATCCACTGAAATATTAGTGCCACATTCTGATGGCTGGGGACAGCAGCCTTATATTTGGAAGCACAAATTATTTAGCCTTATTAAGTCCTATTCACTTAGCCTTATTGATACAGGTATGCAGTTTTGTGATATAACTGTATCTATGATAAAGTACTGATGCTGGTGTCAGTCCATTAGATAATTTAGCAAGCCTGCACAGAAAACAAGATGCAGGGTTAAGAGTGTCTCTCTGCAGAAGGTGGAAAGTGGGAGGCTACGTTATAGGTATGGCTTAACAGGGAGCTTGAGTGTTGCTAGCAATAGAGTGTAACTTGAAAGCCGATAGCTAGCATCTCAAATGGCCATCAGAGCCACCATCTCTGGTTACCATTGTGCAGGTTAGCATACCAGTGAGCAGGAAGCCTGAGAGAATTTGTTGTATTGGTTAGAGTCTATTGAACTGATGATTGTCAATAGGGGTGCAGCGACTCATATTATGTGTTTGGACTCAATAAACATCATCCTTTCATACAAGTGTTCTGTCACCTCTTAATGACGAACTATATTCTGAGTTGACTTGCAGCTGAGACTGGAAGGAAGGCTGTGATTATTATGAGCTAGCACACTGGAATAACTAACAAAGGATAATGATTAAAGGCATCCCAGCTAATAACAGTGAAATAAAACCCCATAGTTCTACAGTCAAACAAAATTGGAATAATTATTGATTTTAGATACAATATTTGAATTAGGAAGTTGTTCCTCTTGTCAGGGAAATTTTAATTCTCTCCCACGTGCTTCCAAACGTATTGTTGGGGCTAACAATCTCCATGGACCATTCCCAAATACAGGAAGGGGTAAGATTTTTTGTCTCACTGCCATCCCCTCTCATACACCCTGAAATCATTAAGAAATGTAAAAGTGACGGACGCTTCTGGCCAACAACAGAATAATGCTGAGATCTGGAAGTTTGGTGCTTTTGTTGGCTGCAGTGAAATAAAAAAACACAGCTCAAAACTCAATACTTGCATTGAATCCTTGAGTCTTCTCTCGTTGGCCAATTGCAGAGTATAGACCATAAAGACAAACTGTTGATAAGATGTACATACCATTTATGAAAGATTAAATAACATTTCTTTGGAATCACGTCAGTAGTCAACATGGTTTTTTGTGTTAGGATGGTGTGTCAACCACCTAAATTGGTCAATTGCTCCTGGAACACTTTGGAAGAAAAACAAAAAGAAAGGAAAAAAAAAGGGGGGAAAGGGGGACTTGGGGGCACTGCCCCCGATTTCTTTTGAATATTTCCAAAAGATATTCACAAAACCTAAATTATTTTGCTCTGAAAAGTATACTTGTTATTCTTGCATAAACTTTGCATGGCTCTGTCATCTGACTCTAATTCCTCACTGTTTTGTTTCCTCAAATTCTAACCATATATACGTACATATGAAATATCAATCACAATACAACTTATGGAATTCAAAATATGAAATATGAGATGTCATTAAGAAATGTTATATTGCCAAATACCATAATACATGCATTTCATGATGGAATTGTGATGAATTGCTTATTTCATCAGTTAGGCACAAAAATACAAAGCTAGAAATTGGTCTTAACTCTCGTATAAAGGTGTAGAAACAATTGTGAAATGATTGAAGAATGGAAAGATTTGCTGATTAAGGATCAAATAAGGTACAAAATCACAAAATAATGTATTACCAGAAGTGATGTCATGTGGGTCACGTGATTGTAATTGACCATTGGGAAGACATTTGTAGCTAAATATAGCACATGATAAACAGTTCATTTATGGTACTCACTGTGTTCACACCTTTCTTTCTTGGATGAACAGCCTCTCTATTTACCCAGAACGAACATACGACCTTAATAAATGGGAGTTCCTCGACGAGTAAAACCCCAAGTTATAGTTCCAGACATAGTTGAAGAATAGGCTGGACAGTACAAAAATGGTGGCACAGAAGCCTGAAACCGTAGGCAGTAGGCACAATTCCGGGGAACGAAAGCACAAAGTCTTCGGCAATGGGCTACCACCCTTTAATTGCGAACGACAGCCCGAGTTCTCTGGCTCCAAGATTGACCTAGAGTAGACTAGAGCGACCGAAACCGAGAATAGCCAAGACACTGACCCCTCCTCCCCCTTGTTGTATGTTCACCTGTCTCCCAGCATGCGTGCAATGCTCCATGGGCAAGTCCCAAATCTATTGATCCTCGTGTGCAAGGCACAACTCTGAATCAGACTCCCATACTAAAGAATTGGTCGGACCAAGACCAAAAGTCAACCCCTTTACGTTTAGGAGAAGGGAAACCCCGCTTCCCTGTATAATATCACAGAATCATCAATTTAATTCAAAATTGTCAAAATATAATCATGAATATTTTACAAAATTCAATTGATTATCAATGATGGTCAATTGATACATAAATTTTGATATTTTGATTCATTGATGTGCTAAACCATAAAATGCACATTGAATTTCAGATTCTTGGAAATGAAGGCCTTCATGAATGTTAAGCAAAAACCATGGTACCTTTGCCGCCACCTACTGTTTCCTCAAAATATAGGTCAGACATCGCCATGTAAACAAGGCTTTGGAGGTTGCGAGGGTATACATACTGTATTTGTGTTGCCTTTTTGCACGGATTATATTATAAAAAACATAAAACTCAACTGGCTTGGTGCAGTACATACACAATATTTTTACTCTCTGATTTGGCTTCACCATAAATTCCTCTGCTGGTGAAAATATTTCAGATAGGACAACTACGGCACCAAGCCATATGTCACTGGGTCAACGGTTCACCTAAGGTGAAAGATTCACCTTTGTGTTTTGCAACTAGAGCATGACAGGCCTCCATGATGAAGTTGCTGACGTCCTGCTGTACTTATCCATGAACAACAGGTGTGCAGGTGAAAAAAATCATATCCTGTTCACTGCGACCAACGATAAGACTCATACACAGTGGTGCAACATAAGATATAACTGAGAATATTAATCCTTTCTTCTGGAAAACGAAGGGAATGTAAGTACTTGTATTATCCACATTGCATTGTGGCACTTATCCTTTTTCTTAGTGCAAACAGATAGAATGTGTGTTTCTTAAAACATTGCGTTGCAGAAAAGAGAAATGTCCACTGCAAACTGGCTCAGGTTGACACAAAGAAATATGTAAATATGTGAAGTGTCAGCAACAGTTGGCACTTTTCATTCGATAAACTTTTAGTTTATTTCAATACTTCATATTAAAGGGATAACGGACTGTTTGACCCCAATTTTAAATCCATTACAGGCTTCCAAAAATAGAACTGAATATCAGACCTATATTAGAAGAACACAGAAGAGCAAAAAAATATACATGTCACCATGCTTATTTCTGAGTGAGGAATTATGAAAGATAATGTCCTTAAGTATAGAAATCTATGGAGAAAATGAATTTAGTGATATTCAACTGATCCTAGAATCTTCAAAATCCATTACAGCTTCACCAAGTCCTAGGAATATGTACCTTAGGTCTGTAGCAAGATTTTAGGGCTAAAAAGTATAGGGGTCACCAATGATATTAAAGGGCTGGAGGTTGGTAAAACTTTAGTCGGTGATTATTTCTGTATAATCCTTTATAATACTTTCTTTTCTATTCCCCTAAATTTTCAGTTTAAACAACTAGCATTTATTTATTTTATTTCAAATTCAAACACTGCTCATCTCTAAAGAGAAATTTTCAAATTTTGATGCACTTCATTTTTGTCACTAGGGGGCGCATATGTGCCTGATCCATTTGAAATTAAATACTGTTTTGATTATTATTCCAAGTTTCTAATTTTCTTAATTTCTTATCATAGGTCTACTGTCATCAATGTAGGTTGTGAAATTTTAAGATTAGACGATTCTAAAATTTTCCCACCAGGGGGCATAGCTGTGAACAGTATGTTATCCCTTTAAGTACATCAATGATAATCATAAAAAGAGCCAATGGCTATGAATTTAATTGATGTTAATTCTTACGGCCCATGACCAGAGTAGGGCCTTGCCTTTTCAGATCTCATTATCTTTTTTACAATAGAAAAGATGGAAGCTTATGTATGAAATAAAAATGATCAAAATTAACTTCATTTAGAAAAATTAACTATTGAAATAAATTGAAATCTGAATCAAACTTTCATGTATGCCTCTTTTAAGAAGAATGCTTTTAACATAATTGATAAGTTTTGTAGAGGGAGACGTGGCTATAGGTAGCTCACACGAGCACAATTTTTTTTCAAAACTTGGGATACCAAGAGAAAAGATATCTGTAATCTATACTCAATGTACTCCCAGACTGTAAAGGATTTAACCCTAATAATTGATAAGTTGTATTTAATTAGGGATGAATCCTTGTTCATAGAATACAAGTGTCCACATAATATGAATATATTTTCCACATCCTGTTTCCTACAGTTTGTTGTTAAAGGAAACCTTACATACAATTAAAGGGTTGCAATTTTTCATTTAAATTTATTGAGGATGGAGATAACAATGCTAGAGATATTATAATAGCCACTGTGAAACGTTTGGTCTATTTCATGAGTCAAATAATGACTAATTGGGAACCCTCATCTTTTAATGAAGGGGAATCCCCCAGTCTCAAAAATTTTACAGAATAGAGAAAATCAGTTTTGACATACATTTATTATGTAAGGCCCCATAGAGGCTATCATAGATTGTGTCTTTTACTCACCCAAATCCAATGAATAATCTTCTATTCCCAAGTTATTTTTAAAAGGCATTCCTAGTATCTTGATATAGCAAGGGAAGTACTGAATAGCTAAGAATTCCTAAATTACATTTTCTTTCCTTAAACTTAATGATTCACTAAATATTGATATTTGTTCCCTTTATTTCATTTCAAACATTTCAAGAATACACAAGTGAAGGAATTGTCAAACAAAATGGTAACTTATTAATGTTTTTGGAAGGAACCTTCAAAAGTTATATTATTTTAACTCTCAACTTATTATTAACCCTTTCCTGACCGTCAATGGTAAAATTGTAAGATATATTACAATGGCACAGATGCCTGCTTTGGAACCCCAAATCATTTTTGATATTCAATTTTTTTCAAAAATTCGAAAAAGTTTGGATCAATTATAAGTCAGATATAAGATTTGGGGCACTTTTTTCGTTATTTCTTTTACATGTCTGTAATAAAAAAGATTTCGATAAATTTGAATAATATAAAGGTAAAATCTGCCATAAAACCTCCGATAATTACCCAATAATGTGATAAAATATCAATAAAACTATCCCAATTCGTAATTGTTCTAGATACCTTGATGATTGATATATTACAGTAAATTAGATGAAAATTTGGAAAATAGTGTGAAATTTAGTAATTGCAAGCAATAACTGGGGAAACACTTGAAAAAACATGGAAGTATCAAAAACGGTAATATTGTTACTGAATATTCACATAACTCTTTGAAACACATAACTTTGATGTGTTTTCTTTTAAATATTGTATTTAGAAATATGTTTAGGTATCAAAATCAAATAAATGTGAACAGACATATTATGTATCAATAGAATGAACCAAAATCATGCCAAAACGCCCCTTTTTTCATAATTATTATTTCCATAATCTAAGCAAATCTTTCTTTTATTTACATAATCATAGCAATGTTGGCATCAAAGTGAGCTAGACTGGTGTTATTTATCTTTAGTTAACTCCTGTGATGTTTCGTGATATAGTTCTTAGTTTCCTTTGCATCTGATGGGGAAATGTTCAATAGTTCATAAAGCCTGGTCCCCACTTGGGCAACTAGATTTCCTTGGTCGGCGAACTACTAAGGTTGTTAATCGTCCGGCGAACAACTCCACACTGGCGCCGTGATGTCTGGCGACCAAACCACTAGTCGCCCTGGGTTTTGGGCAAAATATTTGACATGTTTAATATTGTTCTATGGCCACGGGCGACTAGTTAGTCGACGGGCGACGTACTAAAGTTTCCTCTCATCGCCCAGCGATTAACTAAAAGAGCGTCCCAATGTGGCGATTAATTTTTTAGTATCCCAGTGATACGTTGGTCGCCCGACGATGTACTAAATTCATTAATAGCCGGGGGATTAATGTTAGTAGCCGTAGCTAGTCGCTCAAGTGGGGACACGGCATTAGACTGCATGATATTTATCGCATGTCATTTACTTTCTTGCTACTTGAAGATGTCCGAATAAAGACTATTACTATATAAATTTGGGGAGTTCTTCATTATTTTTTGTCATTTTAGCTAGCTTTCATTCTTAATCCGATTAGATCTTATTATGAATGTTTGTCTGTTCTTCAGTGGTAGAGATTTTAAGTAAAGGGGCTCATTCCGACATAAAAGAACATGCGCTTGGCAAGAGGTAATTTTATTATATATATCCATTTAGACAGTCTGAAGATACAAGTAAAAAGTCTTTCCATCCATACAGTACATGCCATCCATCTCACAATGCTAACAACATCAGTAACGTTCCAACCAGGTATAGTTAAGCTTCCCCTTTCAAGGTCTATACACTCAATGACTGTTGGGAGAGTCACCTACCGTCTACTGGTGCCGGAGATCATCGGTAGAGTCTCTGTCACTTCCAGTACTCCGTCCGTAAGGTTAAGCCTAAGCTGTCTCCATCCTTACTATCACCTGTTATAGCGGTTACTACCATTTCAGCACTACCCGTTTTGATCCGTTTGTTAGACTATTGCTACCATGTGTTCTGATCGAAGTCTATATTGGTCTGCTCGTCTATCCTAAGTCTCATACTGCTTATATAGCTTCAGCCACAGGCTTGGCGCTATACGCACATATCCTAACACCTATAATAGTGCTTTCTCTATCTTTCATACTTCTCATTCTTACTTACATTAAACTAATTTTACTTCTAATTTGACGTAAAAGCTATCGCAGATGTTAAGACCCTTGATCACACAATGTTCTCTTAAGCTTTCTAAAAAATATAATGATTCTTTTGCACTGGACTTCAGTGCAAAGGTGTGTGGAATAACATAGTCAACAGCTTCATAATACAAAGTTTGTCTCAAAAATAAATATTTCTTGCATTTAAAGCAGTTTCTATGCTTTCTTTTGGGGAAAATTGCCAATTTATTAGTACAAATGTCATGTGACCTATCAGATTATGAGTTGCCATGGCAACCAGGATTTTTGAAAAATGATACATCACATTATTCTCTGATTCATGGCTATAATATTGATGTTTGATAAGTGACAGTGATACTTGTTTATCACTTTAAAGTATTAAGGTAATGCATCCATGATTCAGTGTGCATCCAAGCTGCGCAGCTCAAATTTGTCAGCAACATGAGGTTTGTAACTATGTTAACACATTTTAATGCGTAATAAAAGTTTGTAAAAATGAATACAAAGATTTACAAACTTCAGCGAGTGTTCATATATATGTAGGCATTGCCTGGTGAAAAGGAGAGTGTAATTCTCCCTACCACGGATAGCTGATTTACAGTATTGGACCTGCAGGCTAATTTAAGCTGATTTTGTTGACAAAACCCCCAGAAAAACAATAGAAAATAACCAAATTATTGCTATTTATCCATTTATTATGAATGAATTCTCAAACAGCTCAGGAAATATAAATGCATATTTTGAACTGATTCTAAAAATAATGATGGTTAATTTTATTCAATGTTTATCTCAGAATTACAGTAAAATTCATGAAAATTCCTATGCTAAAACCCAGAGTTTTGTCAACACATTACCCAGGATGCATCCTGTTCTAGGCTTACCAGGTGGAGCAGGTAGAGTTCAGAAAATTGGCTATCCGTGGTTGGGAGCATTGAAATAAGAGAACATATATAATCATTGCGCTTTTGTAGACTGACACAAATCGTAGTGTTTTGTCTCCCATGAACTGGTCATCATAACTTTGTTTACAAATTTCAGGAGGGTATAAAAGAAGGTTATAATGATCATAGAGATTTACAAACTTCAGCGAGTCTTCATCTATTTGTAGACAATATATGGTGAAAGGGACACCATAATTGAGATAGGAGAACATACTTTTTTGTCCTATTTCTATTGATTGACAAAGGGAGCACTCTAGTGTCCTGCATCCCTCGGGCTCTCCCCGGCCTGTGCCTGAGCTCTCCTCAGCCTGTACCTGGGCTCTCCCCTGCCACCTCTGGGCCTCTGGCCGGTCTACCCCTGAACCATGTTATAAAGATGTATTACTCAAAAACTAGGTTGGAAAGGCCTATTGAAACTTTGCATGTTCATTCTATATAATATTTATTTCATTTACCAAAGAGAAATCAAATTTTTTGGGTAAACATTTTTCCCTCATCACTTTGAATAGATTTTTGTCTGTATGTTTGTATGGTATGACTAGGGAAACTTGTCAAGAAATGGCAGCTGAATGGATGCAAAATATGGTTATGGGCATACTGAATTCAATCATGATCCTGGCAAAGCAATTCACAGATCAGATCTTGTAGAAAAATACTTTTTCCATAATATTTATGATATCTTTAATTTTTTTCGCGATTTGCACAACTTTTATTACTAAAAAAAATGCTAGCTAAAATCAGACTTGGTGATATTTACTTTTTTTTGCATATTCAAGTTCTTCATATTTCAATCTATAGATGTACACATTTTCGTATTGATGCAAGTATTTTGATTTCATGGGTGCATTACCATCAAAATAGCATGGTCTTATCACTACAGTAAATTGTCTTTTTGTCACGATCAGGAAAGGGTTAAAGAAACATAAAACATAAGAATGAACAACACTTTATTTTTGTTAGTTTAGTGTCAAGATGCACAAAGGTAGAGATTAAATCATTTACTTTGTGCATGATAATTGAAATAGTGTAAAGGTCACCAGTTGAATACAAGAGGATAATAAGAATTCTTCCAAATTACCTAGCTTATGACAATACCTAGTATAAATATGGCGGGTGCCGCTGGTAGGTGTAAATATACCTGATGACAATGCTCACCGGGGTACACCTCCCAACAGGCATCGATGCCTGGGGTAAAATCAATACCAGACTGCTATAAGAGCGGGAACACAGTGTAAGAGAGGGGGAGAAATCATTAGCGTTTGGATAATACGGATCGAGAGATTTGAAGGGGTTTTAGATGGCTACGCAACCACAGGGACATCTGGTGACTTACACGGTACTATCACACTACGGCTGGAGGTGAGACTAGGCGGACTCTGAGGAGGAAGCTTAATCTACCCTGAATTGGAACTGTAACACCTAGGAACTTATCACCATCACTGGCAATTGTACGCATCGCCGTATCCACCAATAAACTTACCCTACTGCCAAGCGTTGTTCGTGTTATGGATTCAGCACCCATCTCGTGGACTTACTTACCACTCGACTAGCACCCATTAGGAATAGTATTAATGACAGTAATCATCTCGGACAATGCACCATAATTATAATTAACCATAAACAATACAATAGCGTTCAAAGATATCTAATATATATTATATTATGATATATATCATATGATGATATTATAAGGTATATCATACCAAATGAAATAGCACATGAACAGCCAACAATAATAAGATATCCTTTATTAATTGTCTACAGGTAAAGATACAGGGAATTTTCCCTTTAATAGATAAATTTGTGTTACAGTGCTACTTAGTGGTCCACCCTTTCATTCAAAATTCATCTTGACATCCTTTACACATATCAAAAGTTTCTTTTGTAGTGGTACCTATTGTGTAGGTTCATAACAGAAAAACCTAAGTGTTTGCATTATAAAACTCTTGAAACCCTGATTGTATCCAACAATGGAAGTTTCAAGGTAGTTATGGAGCTACCATTAAGCTAACAGTCTAGGTCTGGTTAGGAAAGGTTCTTGAACCATGAGGTTACATGATTAAGCTTCAGTTATCAATTGATGAATATCATACTAGCAATATAAAGGCTGAGCCCAATTGATATATGTATTGGACAAATATAATCTATAGTGTTCATTTTCATTTGTTGTGATTAAATCTTTTTTTTTTTCATATTTCAGAGGAGCAAGCAAGATGTGGCATATGAGTCTCATGGTTATTGGCATTGGCCATTCAATTCATCGTACTATACGTTTTATGGTTACAAAGCCATGGCCTATATGGCCTGCAAGCAATATGAACGTGAAGGGTCCCAACTCAAGAAGACTTGGCTACATGGAGAAGATATATGCAAAGATGGGCACATCTGGTGTATACAATAACTCTTTTGTGCTCATTCTCCAATCAAACAAACAACTTACAGCTACTGGTATTCGTAAGCCATTACTGGATTTGAGCCAGAGGCACTCCTTGCTGCGTATGAGGCTTGGTAAAGAGGGGAAATGGTTTACATACATGGCAGAAATGGATGATTTTAAGCTTGATCTCAAAGTGTGTATGAGTGCAGATTGGAAGAGTGAGGCAGAAATGTCAGCAAGGCAAATATTTGATGCTGAAAATGGTCCTCTGTGGCGTGTTAGTTTTCTGCCAAATGCAACCAAGAGTGGTCAATGCTGGGATGATGTTGGTTTCCAGTCAGTCTGTGTATTTACTTTTCACCACACAATTACAGATGGGATGTCCTGTTGCCACCTTTTCAAAGAGTTTATAAAAATGGTTGGTGGAAGTTATGAAAAGAACAAGTTAACCTCCGAGTCGATGTCCCTTCTACCTCCCATGGAACACTATATAAAATCAGATTCCTTCAAAAAGACATTGAAATGGAACATCAATGTATTACTCTCATCAGTAACAGTTTTATTATACAGTGTCGTGGAAAAATCATTGTTTTGTAACCTATTTAGGAAGAAACTTCCCACAAAGATTCCCCAGAGCAGTGAAAGTGGCAAAATGTTAAACTTTAAAATGAATGAAAACCAGACCTCTCAACTACTGATTGCTTGTAAGAAACATGGTGTAACAGTTCAAGCTGCCTTTCAGGCAGCCTTATCAGTTGCTTCTGTCCAGAACTCTTCAGATAAAGATAAAATCAAAAATCTCTGTGCACTTTTACCAGTCAACATGCGCCCGTATCTGAAATCAGATTTTCCCCAAGACTATTTGGGATGCTATTTCGTGATGGTCACTACGAATACAGAAATCAGTGCCAATTTGCCCTTCTGGCAGGTAGCCAAAACAATTAAAGAAAGTCTTCATGAAAAGCTCCAGGTAGAAGAGCAGATATCAAAGATGGCTCATCTGCCCAGTGTCTGGAAAGCTTTGGTATCGGAGGTACAACTAAGCCACTCAGAAACTGTTGATATATTCCTAAGTAATTTTGGGAACCTAAACTTTTTTGACAATGACAATTCTTGTGAGGTTAACCTTGAGGCTTTGTACATAACTAGTACTCTGAGTGGCTTCGAGCAGGAATTTGCCAATTTTATTGCCTCATTTAATGGCAAACTGTTCTGGAGTCTTGTCTACCATGGCTCTTCTACAAGTGAAAGAAGGGCAAAATTGTTTAGGAATCTGGTAATGCAGACACTACTTGCTGCAATCAAAGAGTAAACTTTAGAGCATTTCTAAGCCGCCATATCCACTAGGCAGTTTTGGGAAGAATTGGCGCCGACGTCCGTGCAGTTTTCAACCATCAATTAATTGCCTAGTGGGTATGGCCCTTAAAGATCCCTTCACTGTTAGCAGGCTGTCCATGTAAAACTAATTTGTTGGAAAAAATGTTAAAACAAATCAGGTGATACCAGCAATCATATTTTGACTCATTGCAGTTATAGGGCTTTATCAGGTGAGAGCAAAGGGTACTGAAACCATAGATCCTCAGTTGAACAACAATCTCAAAGTTCAATCAACTTTGAGGAAGAGAATGGGTACTGTACTACTACACTTCCTTGTCTAGAGATGACTGTTGTCCTTTGTGTTCACACTGTCTTAAAACTGAGTCCCTAATGTGGGCATCCCAGGGCGATTAAGTCAGGTTCAAGAGATTTTAAAAAAAAACAGCTTTAATTAGGAATTCTTATATAAGAAATGGGTAGGGCTTAAGCTAATCAATCTTGTGATTAAAAAAACACATTCAGATTGAAAAAAGTTATGAAAAATAGCTCTGTTTGTACTTGATTGTATAACTATTCAACATTAGTCATACTTAGAGGTTCAGGGTCAGACAACAGTCTGTATGGTCAGCTGCAGGACCTTCTGTAGTAGAGATTATAATGACTATAATGATTGAAAGCTTGATCATTAATATAATTTAGAAACTGATAAACATTCAATTTGTCCTATAAAGAAATCACTGGTTACATTTGCATACAACAATGAGCATCTAGTATTCACCTATGCCTGAGCCCTGTCTAGTCTATGACAAAGTAACCTTGCAACGTAACCTGGAAAAAGTAGATAATAAAGTGTTCTATAGACCTTGTGCAGAAGTGGTCGCACGATCACATTTTGTTGATCACGATCATTATGGGCAGTTGTGACATCATCTGCACAACGTCTATAATAATTTTAGAATAGCACAGCATTATCCAAAGCGGTATAATGATGTGTCATGCAGACTGTTTTTCTTCTGCAAAATTGAATGCAATTGACTTAATACAGAAATCTGTCTTACTAATTTTGTGAAATGGCTTCAAACTCAATTTATTGAAAAGAAACGATGATGTTGCATGATACTAAAAGGAAGTACCATAACAAATATTAATATGGCACACTGTGGAATGTAGTTCAGTCTGTGCAATTGTATCATTTGTTGATGTAAACTATTGCTAAGAAAAATGTTTACAAAAGGAAATCAAGAAATTACATATATATTAATTAAATGACTATGATTGCCATATAGATTTCATGAAAAGCAGAGATGCATATTCAATTACAAACCTTTTTGATATGTCGTATGTTACAAATACGTTGTCTCTCCACTTCACAGAATGTTATGAAGAACCACAATGCAACCACAAACAGAATGCATCGGACAGAAGCTGGCATCTTCTCTAGGGTATTTGATGGTGCGCAATAGTGTCCTGTTAGAGGATACACTAGTCCCCAACTCCTCATCCACTATGCTCCTCTAGTCTTCGTGTACAGCTGCAGGTCCACCCTACTTCCCAGTTTGTCAGATTTTGACAAATTCAGAGTCACATGACAACCTCTTGGACAATCAGATGGCCAGAAAAAATGAAGAGAACCTCCAGTCTCTCACGCCGAATCCTCCTAGCGGAGAGAGGGGCAGGTACCAGGATAATTAGAGGAATGATTCTTGGTCTGGACCTCTCTGAGAAACAGATGTAATGTGTGTCCACATTATGCTTAGCATTTATTAATTCAAAAGGTTGGATATAGATTACTCCCGTAGGAGGCTTACATTATAATAGATAATTCAGACATTTGACTTATCACCTCATTAGGATAGCTTAGATGAATATCGATCTCAATATTGTCATAAAATGAAAAATGTTTCTGATGAAAATACAATAAGGTGATTAATTCAAATTGAACATTGTACCACTGACATTTGCCACTTTGCCTTGACTAACTGTATTAGGCTTCTTTTTTTTTAGATAGTTCATTAATTTAATTCAAAAACCTTGCAAAACTTTTAAGGTGTAGTTGCAAAGGCACCAGAGGTCCAATGCAGGGCTTCCTGAATTATGACAAAAGTTATCAGCTTTCTTATTGATAAGAAAAGAAATCTGAGCACAGAGAGACATGTATGAAATTATTTCAGACAAATGTGGAGAAAGGTATTGTCACCCGAAATTCCTTTCGGCACTCTGTCCCTCCCAACCAGTTTTACCTGAGGTTCTTATCAGACCATCCTACACCCTCACCTCCCTAGCCCAATCAGGATAGGGGCACAAACCATGTTGGATATTAGGGTATCATTGCTCCTATGTGATTCAAAAGTTGGATTCGTGCTTTAATTTAAAAATATTCCTGATTTCCTCAATTTTTGTTTACTTCAAATGGTTGCCATGACAACCAGACCAATTTCTCAGACCACCATATTCTACTATCCATTACTTTGCTTGTGATGAGTAATTTTGATATCCGTTGCAAGTTAAAATAAGCACAGCTTCATGGAATATAGATAATTGCTTGCGGTGGTACTTGTAGTGGTCCAACGCAAGTATCACCGCAAGTAGCTTTATATAGGTTTTCTTTAGAATGCGTGCCATGGAGTATACTAACATTAACATACATATGTAAGTATGTGAACCTCAAATTACTTGTCGTGGCAAAAGAGACCATTGCAAATGGTCCCTGGCAGAGTGGAACATGGGCTTTAGGGTGTAGAGGGAGGGATGCAATGTTGCTGAGTGAAGTTGCAGGGTTTCTGGAGATGTCAGCGGGGACGTCATTCAATGCAAGAGGTGTGAAGTGAAGGTGGGGTAAAGAAAAGCGGGGAGACAGCAGGGTGTATTAGCCCATCCCAGTATACATCAACATCATATTTTACCAGGAAATTACATAGTAATTTCTTTCTGATTTAATCCCCAAAGAAAGAAGTGTTAAACAAAATGAACCATGGTGGTTTAGTTGACAAATTGCTCCTACAATTTGTAAAATGCAGCTTTATATAATTTATTCACATTTTCCCCATAGGAACCAATGTTAAAGTCTGTCAGTCAAACCTATTTTCCCTAAAATGCAGCATTTTGATTGGCTGGCAAACCTGCAAATCTGTCAAATGGTAAAATCTAAGTAATCATTTTATCAATACTTGAGGATATAAGAAAACATCATTCTTATTAATTCCAGTAATCCCAACTCTAGACAAGAAGGATTGCTTATACGTCTTTTTTTCCCTACTCTTGTCCAACCCTAGGATATACCCAATGTGGGATGGGCTTATTATGGACCTCTCCACAGGGGGATGCCTCAAGTATAGTATACAGCAGGGGGCAATACACCTTTTACTGAGTCTCTGCAGTGAACCCTCCCATAGTTACTATTTTAGCCAGGGCCCATTACAATGTACATCCCAAAACGTTTCTTTTGACCTATACATCTTTTTCAATAAAGTGGCGCTGCCCTAGCGTTTTAAATTTGAAACAATTCTTTGGGAGTTTTTCTATATTAAGCCTCACAGATAAAATCAATGCTCTGAACAAGCTGCACCAGTTTCAGAAAGAGACAAATCCTTTCAATCAGATGCGTATGAATGTTTGAAACTGATGATAATAACTGTATGAAACTTGGCAAGGTTATTACTTGGATGGGGAGGATCATGAAATTATGATAATTTATATCCACTGGCCACTCTCTTCAATGGGAAAGGTGTAGGCCGACAATATAGGCCACTGTCAGGGTCGTACCCAACCCCAAAGAGTGAGGGGGTTCTGGGAAAATCTAGGGGGTCCTAAGTTAATCTCAGGGGTTCTAGGTAAATCCCAGGGGTTCCAGGTAGTTCCAAAATGGTTCTAAGAAAACCTGAAGGGGGGATCCAGATGAGAATGTATACTATGTTTATATATGTCTGTGACCTAAACCTTTCAAAATGTGAGAGGTTTCGAGACGTCTCTTGGTGTGGCCAGGGAAGTGGAACGACATACCAACGAATCAGGTCACCAATTATGCATAGCATTATCTAAAGTAATGATCAGTTAACCGACTTATGAGAGTGTATGGTGATTACCTACAATTCACCCAACCACAGATAGCTCATGACTTTTACGCAAGGGTTAGCCTAGATCAGGGGGTCATTCCACCAAAAGTTACGAACAATAAGAAATTAAATTTCGTTGCAGAAAAAAGATACACACAAAAATATATGCCTGCTTAGTGTACACAGTACAATAACTCGTAATTAGCTGCGACATGTAATTAAGTATTCGTAAGTCATTTTTAATATTCAAATATTTCTTTCATCATGGAATTATAAGGCTATAATAATATATGAGGCACCATAGAAATGCTTATTCTATGAGAAATCCATAGTTGAAAACCAATTTAGAATCGGTTGAGAACTCACGTAGTTATCTAAGAAAGACTGCAAATTATATCAAATCCAATGTTTTGTCATTTGTGAATATTTGCGTACATACAGTGTACGTAGCATGGTATTTTTGACACTACGTACACCTTAATTTTCTCACGAACACTACTTGTGAACAAATTGCTCACACTTACGTACAGTTTTTGTGGAATAGCGCCCTGGGGGCTATTCCACAAAAATCCAAGTTACATACGTTTGCCTTAAAGATGTGCAGAAATAATGTAAGTAAGGAAAAGTGTGTGTAATGTCAAAATAACAATTAAACTTACTACTTACGCTGAAAATAGACATCAATGGCCTAGGATTCGATTTCTAATAAAAAGAATCAATAACAATTTTTAGTTTTTAGCTGATTTTCATTTGTTTTTCACCATCATGTTGCATATAAAATGAGCTTTCCAATGGTAGCTCACACATAATCATAACATCATAACTTATCAAAGGAAACTGTTATCAATTTTCAAAATTATTTATGAATATATGCTAACCTCTCACATGTAATATATACTTATGCACACTTTTGCATACCTTTTGCACACTTTTTGAGTACAGAAATACATTTTTTGTACATATATGTTATTTCTGGAACGAATTATTTATTTCAAATTTTTAATGGGATGGCCCCCAGGACGCATGCTGACTTTTGAGAGTTCATGGTGATTTTTTTAGTATCAAAGGTGGTTTGCACCATTATATACTTTGATGATATTCTTTGCATCAATGTATTATCAACAGTGGGATAGTTGCATCTTTGGTTACCTATTCGGGAGATGTTTTGCACTAAGACTAGTTTACTAGGGGTTGCCAATGGCACGTGTGGTATACTTATAACGGTAAACACTGCAATAAGTAATTTCTGCCAATTTTTATCTTTTCTATGTTAGGCCGTACTGTTTGTTTCATTGAATAGATCTAATTTTCACCGTCATGATGTTTTAACGTTGAATGAGTTGATAATTTGCGTACCTATCTATCTCCATTAAAATGCTCATTTTGGCTTGAACTTTGCAATATCTTTAGTTGTCACAAAACTCAGGCAGTGATCAGTAACGTTGGCTACACGTCCATGTGTGCATTACTTTTATTAGGATATTCTTCAAAATGACAGTTGGTCATACTCCAATACCTTTAGACCATAGAAAAGGACGCAGGTATTACTGGGGCTCTGGATGGGGGTCCTAATGTTGCATACTGAATTTAAAAATGGTAATGTCGCATGTCTCTGTCCCTTATTTTTCTCAATGTTGCATGTCGAATCAAAGAAATATCTATGTCCCATATCACTAAGATTCAAAGCTGTCTGTCGTGTCACTTAGGCTCCATGTTCAGGACAGTATCCAGAACTCTTCATAGGGGTGACTGTTTCCAAAAGGTGGACTTTCTAGAGATGAAAATAGCTTAAAGCCAGAGTATCATCCAAGGGTTGTGAGGATTAGTGGCTCCAGTCCTTAGAAAATTGACATTGTACTTGTAGCCACCAATGTATTTTGCAACATTAGAATGTAATCCAGCAATATTATTGGTCACCTTGCAAATCTAGCACGCTCTTCAGAGAGACATAAAGAATAAGAGAGAGTTTTACAGGGATAGCATAAGGTCAGGATAAGAGGGGAGGAGGGAAAACTGAAATATTGGTTTTTCAAAAAGTGGATGTGGCCCAGCTTGGTGGAGGGGGGAGGGGGGGTGTGTGATGACCAATACCCCGTGTCACCACCTCCCTCCCTAGATACAGGCTTTAAAATATCAAATTTAAGAAACAGCCATATAGTCTAGTCGGATTTCTTGAAAAGAGGCCTCTAAAACAATTCAGGCGGCATTTGGTCAAAATTTCAAAATTTCAAAATTAAAATAAGGCCACCACACATGTGCATGTTCGATAAAAATTTGGTACTGATACGATGAAAACTTTTCAAGTTATTAACAATTAAGTGATTTACCCTTATAAATTGTAAAAATTCCACAGTAACCATGGAAACAGGGTGAAAAATGCAAAATCCAGCTTGGGAACAAGCATATTCAGATTCAGCAGGTCCAAATTGTCTAAAATAGCCTTGTTCCCAACTTTTACTCAAAAATGCCGCCTAAACTTATTTTTCATAGAAATCCGACTAGACTAATATGTTGTGCTGTTGATTTCAGTGGTAAAGACCCATATCACTAGTAGTGCCCTAACCAGCAGACATTGGGTCATGTGACATATCCATCATGCAGCTGACACAAACACGGACTGCGCATGCCCAGCCCATTAGTGGTGCATCCTGCTGGTTCCTGGTGACCAGCCGGGTTGCTATGGAGATCATGCTGATGACCAGCGGGGTTGTTATGGAGACCCGGATGATGGGGCGGTCAGGTTCCTAGATGACAGCGTAACGTCAACACTGAAGGCCGTACTACACTACAGGACATCAGCCGTGATGTGACTGTGACATCACCCAGGCAATCAGCGACGTAACAGGCACATTCTCCAACCATACTTTTTTCGTTAGTCTATGACCCGCCCAATTCTCACTTAACTGTGACGTTATTATAGGTAAGGTTGAGATTTACTAAAAAAACAATGTTATAATAACATTATATTTTCATTAAGTTGTCAATTATTAAAAAGGCATTGTCCGATGAAGAAGATGTTCATTAGCAAACAACAAATCTGAACATTAGTAGCTAGACCATCAGATATTGAAGATATAACTAGTAAATTATTCAAAGATTGTGCTGAAATATTATTTTGTTGAATCAACATTAAAATTTTATGTTTAATCAATCATTGTATTATGGTGTGATACCCCCGAAAGGGATACAAGGTGTGATCACCCTATACCCAAAGGTGGAAATTGTTGTGATATCAACAATTGGAGACCAATAACTATCACACCAAAAATGTGTAAAATGATGGACAAAGGTATACATAATTAAATCATGATATATTTTATTGAATATTAATTATTGGACCCCCATCAGCATGGTTTAAGGCCAGGACATATAAAAACATAAATAATAAAGAAATCACTAGTTCAATTTATGTCCACCATTCTAAAGTATTTGACTCATCAAATTTTAATATCTTATTACATAAACTGAAACTAATTTATGGTTTTGACAATAATTAACAAAATGGTGTGCCAGCTATATGTAGCATAGAAAAATTAAGACCAATATACGGAAAATTGTCTCAACTCCAAATGATATACAACATGATATTGGTCAGGGTACATGTCTGGGTCCATTATTCTTCATTATTCATGTAAATGATTTGTTTCAGGAGTTTGTTGATTGTGATGCTAGTATGTAGTCTGTTATTTTGATGGCACTCAAAATTGTCTTTAGAACGTTGCGTTCTGATGTACTTTAGACTTATTGTGACATTTCTGGTACGTTCTTTCACATAAAGATAACATAATTATAACATTTTGTATTAGTAAGGTCTCAACATCACTTAAATGTAATATTATTATATTGGGTCTTCTCTTTATAGTGGGCAAGTCTTCTTTAGTGGGTCTCAATCTAACCCAAAATAACGTTAACTGTTACAGGACAATTCAAACAACTGACATGAAATTATGGTCACAGAACATGCCTGTTACATTGCTTGCCTATGCTCAGTGTAAATGACCCTTAACCTGGCACTATACTGCTCTACATTAGTGTAAATGGCCCTTAACTTGGCACTATACTGCTCTACATTAGTGTAAATGGCCCTTAACTTGGCACTATACTGCCCTACATCAGTGTAAACATCCCTTAAGTGCTTTACTGCTTTACATCAGTGTAAAAAAGCTCTTAACCTGGCACTATACTGCCCTACATCAGTGTAAACAGCCCTTAACTTGGCACTATACCAGTTTATGTCTGTGTAAAAGACCCTTAACCTGGTGCTATAATGGTTAACATCAGTGTAAACGGTCCTTAACTTTGTGCTATACCGCTTTACATCAGTGTAAAAAAGCTCTTAACTTGGCACTATACCACTTTACTTAAGTGTAAAGGACCATTAACCTGGCGCTATAACGGTTTACATCAGTGTAATCAGTGTAACCTGGAACTATACCACTTTACATGAGTATATACTGTTGACAACCTATGCTGCCATCTGTGGTCTAAACTAGAACTAACCTCATTATCATAAATTAACATAACAGGTACCTCCATCTGGTGGAATTGACTTGTACTACTAAGAGATAACTTGACAGTAAACTTATAAGAAGTTCTCCTCCTCATTTCTTCATCTTGTCTACTCATTCTGCATCTGAACCCATAACTAATCAACATAAACCACTTTTAACTTGGCGGTATACTGCTTTACGTCGGTGTAAAGGACCCTTAACCTGGCACTATAATGGTTTACATCAGTGTAAACGGTCCTTAACTTGGCACTAACCACTTTACATGAGTATAAACCACCCTTAAGTTGGTGCTATACTGCTTTACATCAGACTTGCCCCCTAAGTAGATTACAAGGGAGGGGTTTTACGCCAGACTAGAGGCATGTCATTATGGGCCTTTCGCCCTGTACTTTTTCCTCCCAGCTTTTCATATTACACTATCAGAGAATAGCACTCTCTATGATAAAGCTCCCATGGCGGATCGGGCCGTGGGCAATGCCTGAAAACTGTGTTAGCTTAAGTTTTAGAAGGAGTGGATTTAGAATCATGCAGTTTAGGGTCCTTCCATTTAGTACATATATGCACATTTTCAAAAATCTCAGATCCCCCTCCCACGGCCCATGTTAAAAAATACGCATTGGAGTTGTACTAGAATATACTCACATTTTCTAAAATCTTAGACCCCCCTCCTCCCTTGTTGTGTACATACTTTAATGAAGGCCCCTTATTAGGTAATTTGGGATACCACTAAAGTTTAATGTGGATCCATTTTTGTGTGGCTGTTCTTTCGTAAACATAATCAACAGGGAAGATAAATGTGACTGGGTCATTTGAAATTGATTAACAATTAGTCATTGGATACATTTTGACTGTGATATTGCCTGATGATCGTTCTATGTAATATACTTTAAGAACAGACATAATCCACTGAATCAGTCTGGACGCCATATTGGTGATCAATTCAAAATCATCAATATTTTATTCAATTTAGAAACACCTTGTACATATATATTTATGACAATGTCATCTTTAATTATCTTATCCTAATGATATTGATCCTTTTTGGTGTCAAAAACCAATAAATAATCGATTTTTCTGATCACACGTGATTGTGGTGAGCACATCGTGATCACCAATGAGGGATCACATGACCACGTCTGCACAAGGTCCATATACATATACATATACATATATATATATATATATATATATATATATATATATACATACATATACATATATATATATATATATAAGCCTCAGTAAATCAGTAATAAGTATCCTTGTCCACCACTTTGTTCAATCCTGAGTAAATTAAATCTTCAAGCAAATGGACAAATTTTGAATCATATAAGTGTATATCTAACTTAAAACATATAGATTCCTTTATGAAAAGTAGGATATATATATCTCATATATACACACACGCCAAGCTGTACCCTGCCAACCACCCCAAGGCCTATATAGCTGCTACATATGCCAGGTAGAACTAGGGGGGGGGGGTTTCAGGTGCAGGTAAGGGGGTGGAAGAGGAGGGGGGCAGTCAGTACTTTCCAGGTACTTGATGTTTTGGGGGATCCAGCATTTCTAGACGTAATGTGCACACTGAAAAAAATGGACGAATCCATTTCCACTACTAACATAATTATGGTGTACAGTTACATCTGATTGATATTCTACCCTATCAAATGTACGTCTCTCTTTATTCTTTTAAGGGCAATGGCGCCATTATAGATCTAAAGTTGAGATTTTCTTGAAACTCAGAGAAATACCAGGTAAATATGTTTATAGTCCAAAAATGGAAAAAAATTAGGGGGTCACCATGCTAACTTTTGATCTACAGGTAGAGTAATATGGGCATAATTCCTCCAAAATTAAGGTTTTGGAGAGCCATATGTAGGCATACAATTTTCGTGAAAACTTTCATGCTAATGCTCGAATAAACAATCTAATCACTTGAATCTTAAGCTAGGACACGTGTTCACAGACTTTATGCATGGCCTGGAAAAAAATGTGTTTTTTTCCTGCATTTTAATTTATTTTCATTGCAAATCAATTTAGTAGAAAAATTAATTTTCAGACAAGAAAGTTCACACACAAAGATTCAAAGTTGAAAAATAAATAAAAATGACACATAATGTACATCAGACTGTTAGCTTTTATTTTCAACAAAGAAAACATGGGGTCACCGCATGAATTTTGCCAGAAAAAGTGATTATCTACCTCTAAGTCTGAAATTAACTCACCAGGTCTATTTGCTTCAATGGTCACTATACCTATCAAAATACAAAATATCTGGAAGTATTATATCCTAATATTGTTCCCTACATCATAAGGATTCTGGTACTGCTTACTGTATAAAGATTGAATTAATATTAACAAAGTTATAGCCATCATTGCACTGCCCCCTCCCCACCTCACATAGGCTCCTATGCTGTGACCACTGGTCGTCACGGTCCACTGCACACCCATACCTGCAGGCTGCGCGCTGTGGGTGCGCAGTAAAAAATGGCGCGATTGTCTTTAAATGGTTGCATGGTCTTCATCTTTTTTAGATATTTTTTATCTTTTACCATTTACTTTTAAAAAGGATATGAACAGATTCATATGAAGAATCATAATAATGTTTGTATTAGTGACTAAGCAGTTATCAATAAAGCATAAGTTAGAAGTTTAAAGGAAACCCTTTACAAAACTAAAAGAGAGTTATTTTTTAATGAAATCAATTTGGTCTGTTGTTCACAGTACTAGTGGTATTCATGTATGTATGTATGTATGTATGTATGTATGTATGTATGTATGTATGTATGTATTTATGTATGTATTTATGTATGTATGTCGAACAAAGATCTAACCATATATACATATCTATCTTAAGGATAGACAAGACCTCTCAGCGGCCAATGCGCAGCACTCCCTATATTTTGGAATTGATTCTATACTGTTCACGATATTATCATATACCATATATATCTTAAAAGTCAATGAAGAACTCTATTTAATAATATAAATCATATTAGAATGTGAATAACAGCACCTTTGTAGGTACACCAGGAATTGAAAAAATGTATTTTTCGTTTTTATTTTTTGATCAAGGATATCTCAGTAACTACTGTATATAAATGCTTGAAATTGCTTTGATATGTAGATAACATTTATTTGGAGGGAACCTTGTCTCAGAGTTCTGATTTAGGTCTTATTTCCTGTTTTGTAAGATATAGAAAATAATGTTGTTAAAATTAACCAAAATCTTCCCGTTTTTTGTCATAAAATGAAAACCAGGCCCTAAATAAAAACAATCTAAGACACACTTTCCTCTGTGGGATCATTATGGACATGTCCAACAAAATTCATTAGATTCCATCAAGTGGTTACAGAGATATTCATGTTCAAAAAATAAAAGTGAAAAAATTAGTTTTTCACAGATAATTCCTCGAATCTTAATGTATTGACAACAAAAATTGTTCTAAAAGATAGAGAGAAATGTGCCCTTTCATTTGATATTTAGTACGCTGTTCTGGCTTTCCTGGTTAGTGCACAGTTGCCATTACCATAAATGAAGCCACTCTGAGGTGTTGTCTATCCCGCATACAGATTCCTATAATCATAAAAAATAGAGGTTTTTCAAAGCTCATATCATTTAGGACGATGTAACCTCCCCTTTACCGTGATATTGTGTGAGGTAGAGTACTCGAATGACGTCAGAGATCTAAGAGGAGGCCTCATATTGGTAGAGGCTCTGCACGGGGAGTCCCCATGTACCGTATTAAGGTATATTGTGCAATTCTCCCTACCACAGATTTACAGCATTTTAGGCACCTGCAGGTTAATTTTCACGGGCGAATCCAGCGGGGGGGGGACCCCCCCCCCCCCCGACCCTTTTTGGCAGACCCCTAAATCGCATATGTGCAATTGCACATGGTTTTTGTACTTAGCCTTTATGCTGCCCCCCCCCCTTCGAAAATACTGTATCTGCCCTTGATTTTGACTGATTTAGGAGAGAAAAACTCTGGAAAAACTATAGAAAATTTACAAATACTTGTTATATATATTATCAAAATGAAATAATTTTCAAACCGAGTTGAGAAAAATTATACATTTAGTGACACAAAACGGAGTAATAGTCAACGTTAGTTTTACATCACATCAACCCACAAGTTATGCCATGATTATTGAAAGTTTCTATATTTAAGAATTGTGACTGGTCTGTGAGAATACTGCTTTATGATTTTGATAAATTCATAGATACCAATAGCTCAGCATCTACTGTGATTATTAACAAGATTTATATATTATTAAAAAAAAAACCTTCTTATCATTCTCTATGCGAATGGCCCCTATTTTACTTTAGCCCTTAGCACAGTATAACAGCCATGATATGCTTGTCAAAATAAACACAGGTGAAGCCCCATTCGCCCTGGGCAATATATCACCGCAATCTTATAATCGCAAATATGAAAAACTACTATTAAATACTCACACGATTTACTACCTGAACATGTTTTTAAAAAATATGTTTTTTAAATACAAGAAGATCACAATTGTATCTCGGATCCCAATGAAAACGTGCCTAGGGCGAATGGGGCTTGACAAAAACAGTACCTTTTGTAACTAACACTGCGCTGCGTGCCACAATGCCAATTTCTCGGTGTGTGTTTGAGACGTGTGGTGCCCCCTGTGGAGATCCCCGATGTACAGGACTGCTATAGCCCCATTCGCCGTGGGCAACTTTTCATAGCGATCTGAGATATACTTGCAATCTTCTTGTATTTACAATTACCATTTTTGGAAAATATGTTTGTGGTTTACAAAGAGGCTATCAATGTATAAGGTTATGCAATTTTTTAGTTAATATAGTGTTTTCTTATGCTTGCGTTTTTAAGATCGCATTGAGAAATTGCCCACGGCCAATGGGGCTTCAGCTGCCCGGGGGTGGAGGGAGGTGGGTGGGGGATGGTGAGTAGAGCCTTGTCCCCACCAGGGGAAAAGGTATAGGCAAAATGACCAACGATAAAAAAGCCTGGTCCCGCCACTCTAATTGAAGAAGGGTACGCATCAAAGTTCTAAAAAACGCGAAGAAATTGTCTCTTTTTACAAACTTCATACGTCCTTGTTTCTAGAAAAAGAGGGTACAATTTTCACCAAAAGATCTGTGATTTGGGAAAATAGGGTCTATTTTTCCTGGACAGAACGTAATTTCTGGAAAAAAAGGGTGATTTATAACATTTGCAAAAAAGGGGTAGTTTTACAGAATGTCAGTGGAAAGGGGATATTTTCGATTTTGAAGGACGAGGGTATGTCCTCCTATTACACTTGAGTGGCGGGACTGGGCAAAAGAGCCCCTAGAATAAGTGGTAAGTAGATAGACTGGCGCCAGGTGTTAAAAGACGCTACTTATTTTCCAACGATGAAAACGGATGACATGTATATGACCATTCGTTGTCGACACTAGGCCTATTAAACATGCATGATATTTCGTTGGAAAAAAACGACGATGAAAAGGTTCAGCGTCAGACAGCCTGGCGCTACTTTCCTAAACGATAAACACCTCTTTATCGTCCAAAATTCATCATCCATTACGTCCCACCAAGTTTATAAACTTCCCCATCGTCGACGCCAAAATTTTTGTCTTCGGCGACGGGATTTTTGTCTTCAGCAATTGGATTTTTGTTGTTGACAATGGGATTTTTGACTGACAAACGCTCGTGGGGACGGGGCTTTAGATGGGTAGGGGTGGGTTGGGGAGATACCAGACAGCACGCGGTGACCCCTCCACGTCTGTCTCCACCCTCCCACACACAACACCCTGTTTGATGGCATCTCTACCAGACCCTCAGGACTTGGGAGGATGGAGAGAGGGTTAGAGGGTTGTCATAGGGGGTTGGACTGCAGATGTAGATGTTCTAGGTGTAGGACACAAGAACCACTAAAAAAAACACCTGAACATCTTTTTGTCACCTCTTGCTTCAACACTGTTATATTGGGGTTGGTACTGCAAGGTGGAAGAGTGGGTGGGGGGTGTAGCACACGAGCCCCTGTGTGATGGCTTCTCCACCAGATCTAGACCCTCAGGAACTGTATGGGAGGAGGGGGAGGGTGTGAGAGGGTTGTCTTAAGCTTAAGAGGTTGGACTGCAGAGCACGGGTCCTAATACCAAAAAGGAAATACAGTAGTAGCAGATCTTTTATTGACAGTCAAGAAGTCAAAATTGACTTATAATGTGCCATGCAACACCTGAACATATTTGTAACCTCATGCCCAATAACTGTTACTTACATAGGAGGTGAAGAGGTTGATACCGCCAGGGGGTAGGGGTATTATATAGGTGTAACAGGCAGCCACCGCCCCAACCCCCACACACCCCTCCCCCCTGTTTGATGGCATCTCTACCAGACCCTAGGAACCTGGGAGGTGGGGGAGAGGGGGTTGGACTGCAGATGACAGGTTGTAGATCTAGGACACAAGTCACCTCTTGCTTCAACACTGTAAATCCCTGTTTCCACCGAACGACATTTTGCTAACGACTATGAACGACAGTGAAAGATTCACTAGTCTTTTGTGGTCTTTAGTAAAATCTTTCAGTGGAAACACAAAATCGTTGGTTAAGACTCTGTAAACGAATGTAAACGACAGTAAACGACTGTAGAAATCAAAAGATTTACAAACGACCAGATATTCAACTTGTTAAATATTTTTGGACGATAGTTACTCACGATTTCTTTCCAAGGCAATTAAAAGCAATTAAATCAATTGTTCCCATCTTTTTCTACCTCTAGTCGTTGGAAATAGACGTCCAGAATGTCCAAGAGTTGACCAGTTATCAGTATTTTAGTCATTCGGTGGAAACAAGAAATTGTGCCTTTCTGAACAACTAAAATGAGCAAAGATTATCATTTTTTACAGTTGTTCATGGTCGTTAGGAACTATCCACGAAAGTTGTTCGGTGGAAACCTGGCTTCATATAGGAGTTTGGTACTGCTGGATGGCAGTGCTGGTGGGGGGGATGTAGCACACAACCCCACAAAGTGATGGCTTCCCACCAGACCCTCGGGACTTGGGAGGTGGGGGAGGGTTAGAGGGTTGTCATAGGGGGTTGAACTGCACAGGACAGGTTCGAGATATAGGACACAAGAACCACTAAGAAAACTGAACATTTTTTTGTCACCTCTTGCTTAAACACTGTTATAGGACTATCGGAAGTGAACAGGGTGGTACTACTGGGGACTCCCCACCACCACCACCACCACCACTACTACTACTACTACCTCGAAACTTTTCTTTTATAAATCATTTAATTTTGTGATTTCAATCTCTTTTAGACTACAAAGAACAGTTAACATAATTCTTTTTGCATTTACTTTAGGTTTATAATTTTTCAACTGTTCTGCTTGTCACACACAGACAAATGCACTGTGCAGGCTGCACCAGGTGCAAGGCAGGGCCACTCATTTTGATTCAGAAAAATGTGTGTAAAATAAAAACTACTCAAGATAGCTGTATAAAATTTTGCATGGTTATTCCATGGGTGGTGGGGATCACGGCAATATACCTTTTTACAGTCACTGACCCCTCCTTTAAAGTTATCATTGTTACGATAGATCTTTGTGCAATGGGCCACTGGGTATACGCTAAATCAATAAACCAATTTTGAGGTATACATTCTGGAAATATTAAGGAAGTTGTTTCTTTTAAATAAAATGCATCTCATTTAATTTGGATGTACTGTAGAAACAGTTTTAGCTGATTTAATTCTAACCAGTTCTCACTTTAACACCTGCAATGTCAGTCTATACGTGGCAGCTGCATACGTCTGGGAGTCAGGTTTCATTATTCACATATGGATTTTTACTTCTACATCTGAAGCACAAGGCTCGCGAGAATTTATGTCTGGTGCGCTATTTCAGAGAAACTTTCCTTCATTTAGACGTTCATTTGTATGGGAATCGTATTTCTATGAGGGGTGTTGGCTGTCGTCTGTATGTAGAGTCGGGAGTCTGCATATGTTTTATATGCCATGTGCAAACCTAATGAGAAAAGTTCTTGGAGGGATACCAAAAGCCAATAGAAATATAATTGTATATGACTTGCAATTTTTTCCCTGTCTCATCCAGAGGTTAATATCAGTTGGAGTCTTAGGGGGAGTTTCACACTGGTCATAATTTTAAGATCCTACTTTTAGTTAAGATATTTTGACTATCTCACGGTTGAGTTTCAGACTTTATGATCGTATGTTCCTACTTGTGTATCTATTTATTATTAGAGTTAAGATATTCAATTATTAAGAACATCTTATCTTCAATTTTGTGAGATGTGAGAAATTCATCTCCAATTCCCTAGTGTGAAACGCGCCCTTGGTCCTGCTGTTGTAGTATGAAGGCGGGTCCCCAAGTGGTGACTAAATCACGGCGATTAACTTTGGTCGCCCACCAATTAAGAAATAAGTATGTCGTTGGGTGGCTAACTAATCGCTGGTGGAAAAAAAATTAATCACCATGTTGGGATGCTTTTCCCATCAAACTGGCGGCAATTAGATGTGACATTAGTTGCTGTGCCCGACGATTACGTGCAGTAATCACCAGCGACCAGAGGAAAATAATAAAAATGTCAAATATTTCGCCCAGAAACCACGCGATTAGTGGTTTGGTCGCCAGACACCACCGCGCCCTTGCATGGAAAGTCGTCAGGCGATTAAACTGCCAATCTTCACGGTGGTCGCCGCGGATTTTGTGAAAACTAATCGCCCTGTGGGGATCAGTCTTTAGACGTCGTTCTTGTGGTAAACAACAGGGTTATGCAAGGCCTAGTGCCAGTGGCTGTTACCTATATATGATGCCCTGCTTATGGGACACCGCATAAAAAAGACACCCGCCTTAATGCAAGTGAAGGTGTTGTGCAGCAGAAAGAACCTTGAACCAGAAACTATCTACCGTCCTCAAGGGCACGCCAGTCAAAGTTGTGATGGGTAGCAAACTAAACTTAATATATCCTCACAAACATTACATTATTATAGAAAATATAGGTTTGATGCCCAATGTCTAACTTGTCTCTATTCTACAGTTTGTGAACAGGGTACTTGTCAAGGTGTGCAGCTAACCAATCAAATTCCGCCTAGTGCCTTCTTCCTATCACGTTGATCTCTTCCTTCTCATTCATGATATTATGGCTTGTCCAGATTGCCCGAAATCATTTGCTTTGCAGCAGGTTCCCTCTGTATGATGGTAGTGTTATTATTTTTCGTCTTGGACTCTTAGCAATTAAAATTGGAAAAAGCAAATATCACAAGCAATATGGATCAACAGATTATCAGGTCATCAAGCTTAATTATCATATTTGTGAACATAATGAGGAAAGAAGGCTACTGCCAATGCTAAGGATAGGCAGGAACCTGATTGTACCACATCGAACCGAAATATGGCAAATATACATTATAGAGAGTGTATAGATTTGATCGTCCCAGAGTGAGGTGAAACCCACTACACCAGAGTTTAAGGCTGAACATTATTAAAAGTGGTACACCTGGCACTCTGTACTCCGAGGTCTGGAATAAGGGCGTGTTTCACACTAGGGATATTGGAAATGCGTTTCTCACATCTTACAAATTTTGAGGTAAGATGTTCTTAATAATCAATTATCTTGACTCTAATAATATATAGATAACAATAGTAAAATTAGATCATAAAGTCTGAAACTCAACCATGAAAAAGTCAAGATATCTTAGCTCAAAGTACGATCTTAAAATTGTGACCAGTGTGAAACTCCCCCTAAGTGAGTGGGAAGGTGTCGGGGCATCCACTGTATTAAAAGGTGTACACTCGGTTCTTTTTATTCCGGGGATTGTATCAGTCGTCTGATAATTGTGGAGGACTTCCTCTTTGTCATACCTTAGGGTGATAGACGTTTAGTAGTTAAGAGTTATATGCATGCTGCATCAAACCTGGATGATAGTCAGTCTTGTATCACCCTCCAAGGTGATACAGAAACTTTTTTTCAATGATTCATGTAAAAAAAAGAATTTATTAAGAAATAAAAATCTAGCATATGCATTATCTGCACAACTTTCCCAGCTAGATTCTCCTTGCTTACTGTTTGTGGATTTGATGGATATCAAAAAAGTTGTGTAGACATATCTTTTTAGATATGTCGTTTCATTTGCATTGGTGGTGCCTTTATATAACCCCCTCTGGTGTTTCAATCATACACCAATGCCCTAATTCTCATCCAACCAGTTCCCCTCTTACTCCGCATGCCCAGTGCACATACCTACCCCAAACCCCCGGCGCCTCGATCACTTCGTGCCTGCTTTCACCTTACTCACGTCATTCTTACCCACCCGCCCACACCTTTTACATATCTATATTCTTATTCCATGTGACCCATTTTATATAATGAATGTTATACATTTTACATTTTACCTCACTATAATTTTATATGTATTAAAATTCTATTATCGGAGTTCCTGCTTTCACTCTTATCTATTTGCACCCCATGTAAGCTAATGATAATTATGAAAAAACTTAAACAAATGTGTAGCATCACAGCCCCACCATCACTGATTGCTGTGTATCCTTCTTTGGGTGCTCAGATCTTACAGAAAAGGTATAATAAATCCATAACCAACCCTGAAGGGGGACCTCGGGGAGTCAGCACCCTCGGCTGGACTCAGATATCAGCCTGCAGTTGGCCCTGCAGGCCACGGGCATGAACCCTCCAGATGGCACCAGGGTTCCTGATTAGAACTATAAGAATAGAAAGGGTAGCACACTCGCCATTTTGTTTTTAGCTGGTGCCTGTCAAAACCATAAGCTGATGACCAGCAGACTGGTAGGATTCACACAAGACCACAGTAAATGACCTAGTTTTAGTTGTATTTTAAATAGGAGAAACATATCTTAACTTATTATATTTGTCTCACTTGTATTGTAATAAATCATAATTATTACAGTTTGTTTTGTATTATTGTGTGGCCTTTTTTTACAGGTAAATGTAGATGTATGTATACTTTCCCCCTTCAGTGCCCCTTTACTGGTCAGAATGCAACTCATTGACTGGGTTGGTCAGTTATTTATAGTGCTAAAAGGGTTTCCCCAAACTTGATTAAACATTCTGTCAAGTAATCACAAGAAGCAAGTTACAAGCTATAATATGCTCATACCAGTCATGAACACCCTCCTTTACTATGGGCCAAACTAGCCCAGTGCCTAGAGCTTAGAGTTTCAAATCTGGAAGTTGGTGATCCAAGTCCCACCCATGTCTAGTCAAGCTTTTTCTTTTTACAAATAAAGTCACTTTAAGAGTATCTAATTTTGTAAAATATAAAATAGAACTTTTGAAATCATATATATGCAATTGTTGGTTTATCCACAAGTTATATTGTATTTATCCTACAAATTTTATTTTCAGTTTACAGTATAGTAAAATATGAAAAGGTTTCATCCTGATTTGAACTCTTTAACTTTGTATTTGCAGATGATCTCTCTAACCATTAGGCCATATGTATCTACCTTCCTACCTTCTTTACAGTTACACTTATTCATACATAATCTATTATATACATAAAACTGAATTATGTCAAAGTGCAAGCGGTACTATTTTATGCTATTCATATATCAGGACAATTCTTACAAATAAAGCTATGATTTATATGTGTAAGTATCCAAGGGTAATTCATATATGTATGTATCTCGGGGAATGAATACATGTAATATAAAATTAATGGTTAAAATGATACAAATTGAAAAATGACTAATAAGATGAGCATCAGGGATTTGAACCTCCTAGCTCCTGATTTGAAGTCCTGCACCTTGGCCACTGGGCCACTGGTTACTGTAATGTTAGTGGCACAAATGCCTGGGCCGTATGAGGGTGCTGTATTATGTAAACCATGAAGTCTTTTGTTCAGAACCCCCATGTGGGGGCCTCTTGTATAACTAACATTGTGATGTCACAGGGGATTCCCCTACCCTCCCATGTCCTAATTAACCTGTTTGAAGGAAATAGTAATGCATATTACACAACAACTAGAAAACTATGGTCAAATAAAGGTTTTAACACACATAGGAGTTGTAATTACAATTGTACATTACATATAATTACCAATTGGCATTAATGCACATTGCCCTATGTGGTTGGTCATGTGACCTCCATTCATAAAGTCCTTTCCAAATAAAGGCATTGCCATATATGGTATGCTGCTATGCTGGGTGGGGTTTCATTTATTTCAATAAATTTGTCAATTGCCATTTAGTGAGCATAAATACCAATAAAGTACGACAGCCAATTGGTTTTTATCCTTTGTCTGCAATACAAACTGTTGTTCATTTCACAAAAAAACACATAGTTTAGGCACAAATCCAAAATATATGTCAGTGCAAACTGCAGGGTACAGTTTTAGGTTCTTACCCTGTTGTACTAATGGCTTAGTACTTTTAATACATTGTCATAATATATAATCCAACAAGGATCAGGCTTAGCAAGTCTACTTCTAGTCTACTTCTAGGGGAAATATCTTACGCTCCTAGCGCCACCTGTTAACCAGTATAAAAGGCGCTGCAAGGTAGGGAGCGAGCAGTTAGTGAGTTAGTTGGTTAGAAGTTAGTAGTCACTTAGTTTAGCGAGAACATTAGCTAAACATGTTTAGCCAAGGAGTTATACATGGAGTAAGTACATCGACTCCGTGTAACAGACTGGAGTTTACCAATATCCACTACCTCGGACATAGGATTGTGTTAGAGCTGAATACTAGAATGGTCTAGAAGGCGTTGGAGCAACTCGTGTTCTAAATGTGGTTGATTGCTGATAGGAGACGGGAGGTGGACTGATGAAGACTTATACATGGTGGCTTTGACTCGGGATGAGATGTTTACTGAATAAAAACCCTTTCATATTAAGAAGCTCCCTCATCGTTCATTTCTTTTGAACTATTGGGAAGTGAATGGACAAACCTTAAACGCGGTCTGAATTACTCAGACATTCTGGAAAGCAACTTACGAAGACTTGGATATACACGAATCTTACGCAGTCTTAAATCAAACATTAACAATAGTTCATTTGGTGGAGATACCCGAAACATGACTTGTGCCGTTTTGCTCATCCTTGATGTCAGCCACCGGTGACTTTGAGGCTTCCTCTAACCCCAAGCCTCAATCTTTGCGGCCCGCAGGACACGATGTGTCAACATCATATACAGGGAGTGTGGAAAACCGCCACCTGGTAGGTAATCCCTTAGACGGGGAGGCACAGAGACAGGAGGTCGCAGCCAGACCCAAGCAGCTCTGCCCCGAAGGTGCACAAAATTACCAAACCCGTGGCAAAGGTAAACCATTTCCCTGGCACCTAGGGTCCAAAGATAGGCCGGTTCTTGACGAAGGACTTGAAACCCTAATACACTCGGGACGAGTTGAAGGGAAGAACCGTCTCACGGAATATCAGCAATATTGGAACCCAGGGTACGTACCACCTACGGACCACGAAACTGGTACTAGCTCTCGCTCCACCTGTGAATCTGATGTGAACAATCCGTGGTGTAACCAAAGTGTTCCTTATCGTTTACTGCCCGCAGCGGGAGGTGAAGGCGAACAGGAAGTTTCCAATGGAGATAACCTATTTTCTTCAGGAAATCTAAAACAACGACAAAACACCGCGGATAACTCCAGCCCATCAGGGGGAAAACGCCCCGAAAATCCGGTAATCCTACCTGATGGGAGCTCTCTCACCTATCCATTACCCCAACGACTTGAGTTTATCAGTCACCCACTGGTAACACCAACTCACCCCAACCCGGGGGCGTCCATTCCTTATTCCACTGTAGCTAAAGGAAAAACAGTGGGAAGGGATAGGGGAGTGGGAAGGGAAGCAGAGGGAAACAGCGAGAAAGTAGGCAATTTACAACCCTATCGATTAACTTACGGTGTAGAAACGAACTTAGACCAGGCTGGTAGGGGAGCGGAAGCTCAGGCCTTTGATCCAGCCGAAATATTAAAGCAGTGGGCAGACTCAAGCCCCGAAAAGCACATAGATTTAGAGAGGCTAAGCGATCAGGATAGTGAAGAAAATGTAACGCTTAAAGCACAAGATTTTAACACTCTAACTCATGAATTGTATGGAGAATACGAGGACGAGTACGAGGAAGAAAATAGCGAGACAGAACAAGCAGCCGCAGATGTCAGAGGGGGTAGTCCTGATAGAAAATTAGCTAGAGAAGATAAATCAACCTCGTCTTCATACGAAATTATTACCGAGGATGTTCTAGACACAGGTAAGAAAGCTAAACTAGAGAGTGAGGACGAAATTAGTGTAGAGGAAATACCTGTGAAAGAACAGTGGGACGATCACGATATACAAAACCTCCACGAAAATAATATGGCGGAAGGAGGCGTTCCTTTGATGGATCTAGTAGAAGAAAGAGAGGATAGAGATCAACGCCAGCAACCCGATGAAGGGGGAGCTGGGGGTGTAGATCTGGGGGCATGGCATCCTAACCGTGGGATGGACCCTGGGGGACCTCAACAAAACAATGGGAATGGCCAGATCCTAATCCAGCAGCCGGACCGAGGCGTGCAGGCAGGACTTATTCCTCCTCTTAATCAACAGGCCCAAGGAGGCCAAGGTAATCAGGCCAACCCTCCCCTTAATCAACAAGTTCAAGGGGGCCAGAACGATCAGGCCAACCCTCAAGGACTTATTCCTCCTCTTAATCAGCAGGTCCAGGGAGGCCAAGATAATCAGGCCAACCCACAAGGGCCTAACCCTCCTCAAAACCTTCTCAACAACCCTCCCCAAAACCTTATTAATAATCCCCCTCTGAATCAGCCCAATCTGGGGATAAACCCTGGGGGACTCCAGCAACCCGGTGCAGGGGGAAATGGTGGTGTGAATCCGGGAATACAGCAGCCTAATCCTGGGGTAAACCTTGGGGGACTGCAACAAAATGATGGGGGAGGCCAACCAGGCCAACAGCCCGGCCGGGCCGAGCCAGCGGGAGGTGGGGTCGATCAAAACCTGCTCCCTCACCTATTGCAGGCGATGGCACTCGCAGCCAATCTTAACGCAGGCCGAGGAAGAGCGGATAACCAGCAGGGTCAGCAAGCCCCAGCAGGCCAGAATAATCAAGTAAATCCACCAGGACCCAATAACCCTCCCCCGAACCAGAACAACAATCCTTTCCTTAACCAACTCAACAACCCCCCAAACCCACCGAACCCTCCGCCGCCCGGACCACCAGGTCCGCCGGGCCCACCAGGTCAGAACAACCCTCCAAATCCACAGAATCAACCAAATATTTGGGAAATTCTACCACAGTTGGGTCTGGCACTGGGGCAAACACCAGCGCCAGTGCGTGAAACGACTCACAGTGGTCACCAAAGGGGACCAAACATTAGGTTACCGTGGTTTAGTGGAAAAGAAGACGAGCAAATAGAAAAGTATTTCAGGGAATTAAAACGACTGAAAGCTATCTATGACTGGTCGGACGCCCACCTCCTGAATATGGCGCTGTTAGGCCTAAAGGGAAGGGCCGACGACTGGGCAGGAGCGTTAGCTGAAAGTGAGAAAGACTCATTTGAGAAGCTAGAAGCCCAAATGACCAAGATCTTCGGTGATCGAAGAGCTAAGTGGCAGAAACACGCAGAGTTCTGTGGCCTTAAACAAGGAAAAGACCAGAGCGTGATCGAATTTGCAGGTGTTCTGAAACAAAAGCAAGTGAAAGCAGAGGCGAGTGAAAGCATGATGTTAGCTGTGTTTTTAGAAGGATTAAAACAGGGCGTAGCCAGGCAAGTAGCTATACTGGACCCTAAGTCTTTCACCGAAGCGGTGGATTGTGCAACGAGGTTAGAATCGTTGGACAAAGGCAAAGGGGGAACTAAAATATCTAATGCAGTGAGCGAACTGGCTGGAAGCCAAGAATCAGAGGAGACCGCGGCCCTAAACTCCATCTCCGAACGGTTTGGAGTGGTGCTGGCCCGACTGGAGGCCGCTCCATGGTTTCAGAAACCAAAGCCAGGGCAAAGCGGGACTCCTCAGAGTGGTGGTAACTTTAAACAGCAAGGTTATGAGAGAAAAGATAGGTACGAAAACCAGAAAGGGGAAAGAAATTCAGATCAGAAGCCTAAATCCAACGTCGCCCCGAACAGAGAGGCAGATAAGGGAAAGAATCTGCCAACTCAACAGAAAGTAGAGAGACCCAGGTTGCCTTTTGATGAAAGTAAGTTTTGTATCATTCACCAACAGCATGGTCACTCTACAGAAGCGTGCTTGTGGTTAAAGAATAGGTTGAGGGAAAAACCCCCGCGGATCTACAAAGATAGCAAAGCCAGTGGTACCGAACAAAAGAATCAGGGAAACTAGAGGAAGGGTCCGTTCATTCCACGATAGAATTAGGCGCAGTGGACGGACCGGCTAGGAGAGAGATAGGAGACGAAGCATTTTTCTTAACGTTAAGATTTGATGATCAGAAGGAGGTTAGATCTTTAGTAGACACAGGAGCGAGCGATTGCTTCATGTCCACCCATTGTAAACGACAGATCCCTAAACAATGCATTTTAGATGAATGGAAGGTATCGAAGGGAAACATCAGTTTGGCAGACAACTCGTCTCAAGTAATACTAGAACAAATTAGATGTAAGTTTTCAATCCAGGGATCGGTGGTCTGCTATGATTTCAACATAGTGGACGATCTATGCCACCTAATAGTAATCGGGAGGAACTTATTAACAGTGCTTCGATCAGATTTATCTCTACCAGGCGCAAAGATAGAAGTGTTTTGTGGAAACCCTATAGTTAGCAAAGAAACAGTGAAAATTCCGCCGGGAAATGAATGCATCATACCGGTAACCACTCGAGAGCCGCTGGGATTAGACTCACCGGTAGCTTACTGCGCACCGGCGGTAACCGCACCAGTCCTAGTAGAGGGGTGCGTGAATACGGTGGGAAGCCAGTGGTGGATCAAAGTCATGAATCCGCTAGATGAAATGCAAGAAATCACTCCCCAGGAAGTATTAGCTTTTGCGGAAGAATGCGCAGTGCCTGAGGTAAACCAAAATCAGATAGAGGAGTTCCTAGACTTGTGTTATCTAACTAAAACAGAGACCCCAATGTCCATCTGTAGGATTTCTGTAGAAGTAATGAAAGACGCAGTGCAAATGGAAAGCCAAACCTCTGAGGAGAAATCCCGAGGTAAAATGGATGAAAATGTGAGTAAAATAGATCTGACCGAGTCGTGCTTAAACGAAGAACAACAGGTAAGGTTTAGGCAAATGCTTAATAACAATAGAAATGCACTAGCGTTCTCAATGGAAGAGTTAGGTCACTGTGAAATAGCGCCGATGAGAATCATTGTGGATGAGTCGCAGGGAGTCATAAGTTCCAGACCATACCGATACTCTCCACAGAAAATGGATATCATCGATGAACAGGTTAGGCAACTCATAGATATAGGTGTCATAGAGCCCAGCGAATTGGCTTGGCGAAGCCCGCTGGTGGTAGTGCAGAAGAAAGATGGCAAACCTAGGCTCTGTACAGACTTTCGCATGCTTAATCAAGTCACTTTTAAAGATAAATTCCCCATGCCCACGGCTCGCTCGCTTTTCCTATATATGGCTTACAAGAAACCCACTATGTGGACAGCTTTAGATCTGTTGAGCGGCTATCATCAGTGTGTAATCGAAGAAGACAGTAGAAAATATACCGCTTTTGAAACCCCGATGGGTGTGTATCAGTATAAGCGTGTACCATTTGGCTTAGTTGGCGCACCTTGGCAGTTTACCAAGGTAATGGCCATAGCGCTAAAGGGATTGATTCCTAGAACATGCTTAGCATATTTAGACGACGTAATTGTCTACGACACTACATTTGAAGAACACCTGGCGAGCGTTGAGGTGGTTCTCCAAGCTTTGGCGAGAGCTAATCTCAAACTGAAACCGTCAAAGTGTGAGTGGTGCCGCAGTGAAATCAATTTCCTCGGCCACGTAGTAAACGCGGAAGGAGTGGCTACACAAAGGGTAACCACAGAAAAGATTACAGCCTTTAACCGTCCACATAATGTGAAAACCATTAAATCATTTCTGGGACTGTGTAATTACTACCGATCGTTTGTCCCTAATTTCGCTGATCTAGCAAAGCCTTTAAACCGGCTGCTAAAGAAAGAAGTCTATTTTGAGTGGACAGAGGCCTGCGAGGAAGCGTTTCAACAGTTAAAGAAATTGCTGACCTCGCCGCCCTTACTAATTCATCCAGATATAGGAGGGCATTTCTATCTACTAACTGACGCATCAGACGCCGCGTGCGGTGCAGCGGTTTGTCACAAACTAGATGAAATCTACCGTCCGGTTGCTTTCTGGGGATGTACTCTCCGGGACGCCGAATTAAATTATTCGGTAACAGAAAAGGAGGCTCTGGCAGTAATTAAAGGCATTAAGAACTATGAGGACATGTTGCAGGGAGCTAAAATCACAATAGTGACTGATCACAAACCGTTGATTCCCCTGCTACAGAGTGCCTACAAAGCCCCGTCAGCCCGGCTGAGACGGTGGGCTTTAGCGTTATCAGATTTTGATTTTGAAATCATATATGAGCCAGGAGCGACTCATTTTCTACCGGACTATTTGTCTAGAGTCTATCATGAGCATGTCCCAGGTGAGGAATATGAGCCCGCTGTGGGATGTGAGTTATTTGAGGCCGAAGTTCAGGAGGAAGAGCTTTCTGTGGCTACGGTATTAAACGACCAACTCCAAGATGCAGAGTGCGCGCAATTGATAGACTACCTGCAGGACGGAGACCTACCGACAGATCCCATTGAAGCTAGGCGAATAATGGACCAAGCCGATTTTGTGGGAATGGTGGCACCGGGAGTACTATGTAGGTTCAACATCAAAAGGTATAACAAACACCAAGACCAACTGGTCAGACTAAAACCCAGAATGATAGTTCCAGGTAGGTTAATTCCCAAAGTCCTGAGACTGTTACATAATGACATCTTAGCTGGGGGACATGTAGGGATCAGTAACCTCACTACCAAAATCTCTGATAAATTCTACTGGCGGAACATGAACGCCGACATAGTAGACTATGTAAAAGCTTGTGAGACCTGTTCTCTAAGGAGACGGGCCCCACATTTCAAGGCCTTAGCTAAGTCTTGGGAGAGACCAACCCGACCCTTTGAGGTAGTACAGTGTGATTTCATCGGGCCACTAAAGAAGGCTAGGGATGGGTCAAAATACATCATGACCTTCATAGACTTACTAACTGGATGGCCGGAGGCTTTCACCACGAAAGACTCTACTGCGCAAACCGCGGCCAACTGTTTCCTAACCGGGATAGTGTGTCGGTATGGACGGGTAAACCGTCTGCACACAGACCGGGGGGCGGCCTTCCTCTCAGGGCTATTCAGGGAAATCACCACCCGACTAGCGTGCAAACAAACGTTCACTACCGGGCGAATGCCGACTGGCAACGCTCGAGTAGAAAGACTACATAAAACCATTGAAAACCTGATTGCTTATTACATCCCTGACGACCACTGTAACTGGATCGATCTACTTCCCATTGCATTATGGACAGTTAGATCCACAATCAGTGTACGGTCGGGATACAGCCCGCACACCCTGCTGTTTGGCAGAGATCCAATCAGTATGGGAATGCCTGAGCAAGGAACAATTCCTGAAACGCTGAACGACTGCGAGTTTTTCATGCAAACCAAGGATAATATTGCTATGTTTAGGAATATGGCTGAAAGGGTAGTTCAAAACTACGAAAAAGATCTGAGGCTGCGAATTGACGAGCGGGCGCGGCCCACTCAGATGTACGAAGGTGATATGGTATACATGTACGACCCTTTAGCTAGTGAAAATAAAGCGTCTAAGTTCTCAAACAGGTATACTGGGCCATTCAGGGTAATTGAAACAAAAGGAGACCACCTTGTTAGACTAGTGTCTTTAAAAACTGGAAAACAGGTCCCACATCTAGTAAACATTTCAAAACTCAAACCTGCACATGGGCCCTGGTCTCCCGCCGTCCCTCATAATATTCCCAAACTGGTGAGAGAAGCGAAAACCACTAACTCAAAAGGGGCAGATCCTGACCGAAACCCTGAATTGCATCACACTCCGACGGGTGAAATCGCTGAGGAAGATGGCGAAATAAGGGGTGCTGAGACTGAAAACTCAACGGGAACGACCGGTCCCCGTGAGCATGATGCAGTTCCTATGACCAGGAAGGTACCTACACAAAAACCTGGTCCAAGTCCCACTGATTTAGCAGAAACGGATGGGCAAATCACTGATGGTCAGGGCACCAGTGCGGACACCGCGCTGTCAACAAACTTATCCTTTGTTCCTAATAAAGCCGCCTGTGAACGGGGAACAGCTGGCGCTAATGGACAGAGGAAACGCAAACGAGCTAAACGAAGGGGCAAAAACCAGCCGTTGGAGGGGAGATCCCCTCCAGACAACAACAAGCCCATAAAACTACCCTGCGGTGATGTGCCGATTTCGGATACATCGGAACAGAGCCCAGGAAAAACAGTAAAGGACTGTGTCCCGACGAAAGGTGGCTATAACCTACGTCGGAACCGCCGCCCTAACTACGTCGCTCTGTCCAACGGCGGGGAGAGCGACGACATGGATGATTAATGCAGGAAATTTAGCCGCCCTGTGAAAATAAAGGTTCGGCGGAGCGGCACCGTTAGCATCAGCGCTAATGGAACAGGTGGTCTACCTCACGACCACCTCGCCGCGCCCAGGGGCGTGGCAGAAAGGGAGGGTGCGCACACCAAGAGAGATGCCAGTGGTTTGGCGTCATCTCTTGGGACCGGATGCAAGCGTTTCCCCCCCCCCCCCCCCTGAAACAAGATACAGCTCCAAATATGGAGACGGCATGGACAAGCGGATCGGTTATAATTTCGTGGGATCCGCGCCGATCCACCAGTCGGTCCGCAACTCTGCTCCTAGACGGTCACCTCTGCTGCAGGTGATTGTGCGCACAACCCAGCCCGGGAGGAAACGGAGATAGAGATTGATTCTATCTCTGAACAGAAGTTGGAGATAGAAATTGTTCAACTTCCGACTTCTCCTGGAAGGAGCAGAAAGGGAACTTAGCTGGGACACTGATCCACCGACTCATGGGGAACTGTCTAGCCCTCCGGCCACATAGCAATCCAAAGGGAACCACTACTTTCCCTGCGGACACGGAGGGAAGGATCATCGTCCCCCTGAGAAGGAAACGGATTAGCCGGCCCCACCAGAGGGCGCTGCCTACCAAGGGAAGGTTCGTTGGGCCATTCTTTTAGGATTTTACCAAATGAAAGAAAAGGCAGTCGAGAAGGAGAGTGTTAAGAAACAACCGGCTCAGACCCTTAGGCGGTGGAGTTGGCCGGGCCGGGGCGGTGTCCGTCCGGACTCGACCGACGCCGGGATTGCCCGGAAGAAGCCAAGGACACCAGCCCGGCGGCCCATCAGAACGAACACAGGCGGAGCCAAGAGGTCCGCCAAATCGGCTCCAGCCAAAAAGAAGACAGCAGATAAAGACTTCTACAATTTGTCTGAGGTGAGTGACTCGGAGCCCGAGCCAAGACTAACGGCGTTGGCCAAGCCGGTTCAGAAGGAGGAAGCGGCCAACCAACCGGTGCAGATTCAGGCCGGCTGGTTCTGGGACCTTACGCAACCACTGTTCCAACTATTTGAGACTGTTGACGAAATTAGAAGGACAGTAGGACTGGATGTGCCAAAATCAAACAAACAGTTAGCTGAGATTAAAACTCAGGTAGCTCCTTTCATTCAAAGGACCACACAAAACCCTAAATGCGTCAAGGAAAGTACCAGCCTACCAACAACACGAGGCGGCCGACCTCTGCCCACTCTGGAAAGGCGATCGGGAGGGGAACATCTAACCGTCGCCGCTCCAGGACTAAAAGTGGAGGTAGCACCCGTTCAACACGCGCCAACCCCACCGGTGGGGAACGGGCCGGCGGGAGCTCCCCTCCTCCACCACTTACAGCCTGCGGACCCCGCTTGTTTAGACTTGAGCAGCTTGACAACGAGCTGCAACGCCAATCCCTCACCACTGCTATGGAACCAGCAGCAGTGGACGCCAACCAGCCAGCCGGGGGGCCCACTGTGGCCGAGTCCACTCCCAGCGACAAACCAACCACAGGTACCGAACCCATACCCCTCGAGCCAACCGTCGTACGATCCAACGGGGGCCGTTTCGGACTGGAACCTACTAGGCCAAGACCCCTCAGAGCAATGCGCCCCTCGTCCTGCGAACGTATGAGAGGCTTGAGGATCACGGTCACCAAGGACGAGAGCGGGATCATCAGGCGAGTGGTAAATGACAACGGGCAAAACCTCTACGAGCATGTCCCAAACTAAAACAGACCAGGAAGCCCGAGAGGAGAGCATTTTTCGGCGCATGGATGATAGTAGTGCGCAGAAAAATAAGGTAACTTTGCTGTGAACAGGTTTTAGATAAACTGCAAAATTAATTTTCTCAAACTATCGCTAAGGCCAAAACAAAGACAATGAAGTGGCTAGTGCTGTTCGTATTAGCTATAATAGGGGGCATTAGGGGAGTGCATAACGACTCCAGCCCACCTGAAGGGCTAGCCCCTAACGCTGAAGTGATAGCTTTAGAACAATATGGAGTAGTGTTAAAACCAGGAAAGTTAATGTCCACCGCGGATATAACACACGTCCGACAAGGCTTCCTAATCACTATCCCAAGGAGGCGCTCCTTCAACAAGGCTACCTTTGGCCAGGTCTGTCACCGATATCTACAAGGAGGAGACGCCCTTGATCGGGCCTGCTACCATATCAGGTCGCTGGTCAGTTGGATGGATCAGACGTCACAGGCGCTTAAGGGTCGGTACCGAGAAATTCTTAATGAAACCTTAAGTTCCCTAATAAAGAACACTCAACAAGACCTTCAAAATCAAGAGTCGGAGTTAAAATCTAGTGGAAGGGTCAAAAGAATGAAGAAGTTACCCACTATGCTGGACGATCCAGGATGGCCGACCTTTCCTCTTCCAACCTCTTGGAATCAAGGGCTGGCGGCTGATGTCAAATATAACAGAGAATTGATTAGAGTATTGCAGGAGTCTTCGAACCAAATGATCGAAGACTTGGCTCTGATGAATGAAAAACATGACGAGGCTGTCGAAAAGGTTAACCATGTCGTGATAGGCCTACTGGACAATCTAAGATCACTAAATAAGGCACACAACACGACTCGCCGAAGGTTGAAACTCGTGCAACATAAGGTGGATTGGATGGAACTGTACCTGAATATGATACCGGTCGCTCTGGAAGATAAGTTAGGAGAGATGGTGTATCTTCAATTAATGGTAGAACAAACTCGCGTGTTCAGGAAAGGTGTACAGCACCTGACGCGGGGCCAGCTGACTATGGACTTGGTACCCCGCCAATATATGGTCGGAGCGGTCCAGGAAGTGAACAGATACCTGAAGGGGATCCACCCCAGGTTCCACGTCGCGTTCACAGATCCTTCCTTCTATTACGAGAACAGTCAACCTTCGTTCAAATTCAATGAAACCACTCAGGAACTAATAGTGTATGTAAGGGTGCCTGTGGTGGCTGATGAACATTTGTTCCGTGTCTACGAAGTACTAACTTTTCCTGTGCCAGTGACGGTTAGGGGGCGACTTAAGAAGGACGCTCTCCAAATTGTTAATCTACCCAAAAGTGTCGCCATGTCCATGTCCCGCCAGTATTACGTACCATTGGCTAGTGGCAGTTGGTCAGGTTGCTATGGACAGACCATCACGCTCTGTAAGGACCTACCCTATATGAAAAAGATTACAGACAACACCTGCACTGCTGCGCTACTGAGGCGCGACGACCTAGCGATCCAAGAAAAATGTGAACTGGACTATCTTCTGGAAGCAGACTTCGGAGAGATGGCAGTGTACCTAGACGACGGAGATATGCTGGTGGTCAGCGCCGACACCCGAGGCCAAATGATTTGCAGAAACCAGCCTGCGGTCGGAGTGAACATAGAAAATTATGCAAGGGTTCAGGTGGAATGCGACTGTGCATTCCAAACACAAGGAGCATGGATACCGTATAGCTTGCGAAATTGTGACAGGCACACCAGGATCACCACGGTTGTGTACCCACATAATGACCTGTTGGAAGCAGCAAGTCGTGTGAAGGGGTGGGACATGAATTTCACGACGTCCAAAAACGAACCCACTATGTTAGAGTCAGACCCTATCCCTGAAACGATTAGGAAAGACCTGCTGGAAATCGAGGAAAGCCTGAAGGCCAAAATACCTGTAACCTCCCTGGCCAAACGAATACAAAAACACCGTAAAGACTTGGCCAAGGGTATCAAGAAAGCGAATGACCGTTATGAGGTAGAGAAACACGCCCCGTGGTTCTCTATAGGCAACTTCGGAGGCGGTTTTGGTCTCCTCACCATCTTTTGCATAGTGGTAGCTGTGACAATTATTGGATGTGTTCTCTGGAAGTGCTGGCGGAACCACCAAGGCAAGGCTGCCCTGGCCGGACTAACCATGACTTTACCTCGGGCCATGGCCTTGGAAGCGGCGGACCCGGAGGAGCTGCTGCGCAGTGAAAAGGAACTAACTGGATGCCCGGACACGACCGCCAACCCCACTGCGGTGGCAGTACTTGCTATATTACTGGCAGTACTAGTCATCGCCATAGTGGTCCTCGTGTGGCGAAAGTGGAGAAATATTAGAAGAAAGACTGTGGATGGATTGTACGTACAGTTTGCCAATCCACATATGATAGAAACAATCTTCCTAGGCGAACTGGCTATGCCTTCAGACCACACTTATACGGAAGGCTATGTGCTCATTAGGGATCTACTGGTGACCCAGCTGTGTCTGAAGTATACTCTGACGGTAACCTGGGGGGCGCAGCTGATGGGAGCAGCGACTAGACCTGGACAGCACCCATCTAAGGTGCCACTACCCGACACCCTGAGGGTATCTAAAAAACTAGCCCGTCTGATGATGAGTAACTTAAAATACAATACCAGGGCCAGACTACTGAGATATTCCTCGGGGCTAGCCACTCCTGTACCCATGGGAGTACCTCGCCTCATCGACGCAGGGTGGTCCGATGTCGGAGCGGACTGGCCTCAACCGGTGTTGGGACAAGGAACAATGCCTAACGCTCCTCCTAGATCGACCACGCCCACCTCAACAGCGACCGGAACAGGATCTGCACGAAAGACAATAAGGCCAGGGACATCCGAAATAAATCCAGGAACGGTTTATGAAGTTATCATATGACAATGTAACGAGTGTTAAAACCTGACCTAGTACTGTACAGGTAAAATTGGTGAATTAATAACACAGAGGTACGAATACTAAAACTAAAATGTTACAGGAAGTTCGCTGGGCGATACCTGTTTGGGTAGGTAGGGTTCTGTTGACTAGCCTGAGCAATAAGGATTCACCAGTCAGGAAAAACTTAGTTCGGGTAGGCTGGTCCAACCGTCTCTCTATGGACCCATGGGTTATCTAAATTTCTCTCAAGTCGAGTGTCCCATGCCCGGTAGCCTAGCTCAACACTCTAATTGTTATTGATTTGGCAACTCTTTTTTAAAGTAGGGAACCATTTGGAACCGATCCTAGTGTCGCAAAATTTTAGCATTTTAAAAGAAAAAACTCAAAATTCTGTATAAAACCTAAGAGCGCTCAACGGGACCAATGCTCCCAACGAGCGAAGTGAACTTCCCCAAGCAAGTACCATCTACACCTGACCCCTGTGCTGTTGTTACCGCTAGGATCGGGCTGCAGTACAGGAGCCACTTGGGGAACGCCACTGTCTATTCTTTAGCATGCTTACATATATACTCTTCTCAAAGATGAGGGGGTTGCACAAGCAGCAGGAGCCTGCCCACAGGCCTGGTGTCAGTGGTGCCTGACAGGAGGCAGGACGTTGGGGTTACGCGTCACTGACGCTGCAAAGGGCACTGGGGTGGACGCCCGACCATGGCAGTCACTATGCCCCGGGTGGATTGGCTCCTGACAAGCGGTCCCTTCATCACAAAAAAAATCGACGAGTAGAAAGAAATTTACCTAAAAACTAATATATAAAGCAAACCAATATTTGTGTAACTAAGAGCTCTTCCTCAGGGAATTTTGGGCAAAATATAATAAGAACGCAGTATAATTAGTAACATTCTCAGGGGGGACGCTCTGTGACAGCACACGAGAGTACCTTATACGTGGCTCGTTTGCTCCTGGCATAGACACGCTGCAGCGGCAAGGATATGTGCAAATCCTGACAAGGCGTGCTATATTTGGGAGCTATAACGGAGGTCACAAGGAAATGTAGTTACGGGACAATGGCGAATTGGTGACATTCACAGGGTGCTCGGCTCTCTCTCACTATATTGCGACTCCCTCAGACGGGACAAGCCATCCCTGGGGGGGGAGAAGCTGTAGCGAAAACTCACAAGGCGGTGGAGCGAGGTGCTGTCCTTATTAATAGCCCCGTCGTCTTGGTTATGTGTAAATGACCACTGAATCACCGTATGTCTTAGGTCAAAGGATCCTGACTTTAACAAAAAAAAAAAAAAAAAAAAAGTCAGGATCCAACGACAACTAGTATCAAGAAGAAAGAAAATAATGAACAACTGCCCATAATTCAAGACTAAGTTATTTAGACCACTTTTAGGCCAGTTTTAATCGAAACAGAGACAAAACGGCAAGAAGTCAAGTTTCGACCCGGGTAAAAATTAGAAATAATTAAAATTAATAAAGAAAATGAGCGGCTTCAGAGCTGACCGCCGTCGAGGAAAATAAAATAAAATAAATGAATGAAAATTAGTCTTGACCGCCGTCGTGGCGCTAAAAGTATCCAGGTCTCCGCTCAACAGTTGAGCTGAAGAGGGGGGGACATGGACTACTGATTCCCTGATGAACAAGCTACAATAAACTTGGTTGACACCCAGTACCGAGAGGGATGAGCTCCTCGAAGGGTACTGGGTAACAGGCGGCAGTGGGCTCGCGAGAGTCCGGGGACACGTTAAACTTCAACTATAGTGCTGGGGAGAGACGTACTGAAGGCCCCCGTGTCTAGCGAAGGATGAATTAACATCCTACTGTGGTACCGTCTAGTCGGCGTACATATCGGGCTGCTGGGTCACAAGGGGCACATACGACTAAAATTTAAATCCGATTCAGAGCTAATGGGTGCGGGGAAGGCCAATCCCATACGGCAGAGTCAACTAAATCAAGGTCTATTAGGTGTGCACCCGCCAGTAAGTGGTATGTACGTGGTACGGGGTCGACAGGCCCCACCTAGCTCCTGACAGTAGTATCATCACTCAGGAGTGAACAGGCAAGGCCAGTGAAAACGGTCAAAGTTCAGTGTGGGTTGGCAGATTCACCTGGATCAGACCGTCGGTGACCACGCAGGGTGACTTGGGATCGGTAATCGCTATCGACTGGGTCACTGGCCGGTCGTCTCTGCTCTGCTGGTAGGTCCAAGATCTTCCGGTAGCAGAGAGGGCTCAATGTACAGTCAGGCCATGGTAAAGCTAAATGCTGCATGTCCAATACCCTATTATTGGACATCGTGGGTTTAGTTGAGCCATGCTCTCTGTGATCAGAACAAGTTTGAAAAGAACCATCTGGGAAGCAGAGAGAGCCTTATGGCTGGAAAGGGTTCTAGCTCAGGCGCAATCCACTATGTCTCATGACATATGGGAAGGCCGAAGGAACCAAGTGAGCTGATAAGTTTACCCGATCTATTAGAAAGGAGATAAAAAATTCTAACTCTGTCTTTAGCACTACCTATCCCTGCCCGGCATGCGCATAGTTAGGATAAGCTGGGGGCGGAGTCTTTTCAGGAGTAGTCTTGACTCTCCACAAGAGAAACGGGCATAGACCTGAACAAGAAAACGGGTTTAACCTTGTACTGTACTTCGGTAAAGGCCCGACTTACTAGGTGCTGTCTGGAAGTAAGTGATCTAAGGAGATGCATTTACACATCTCTATAATTTAAAGGGGGTGTAGGCTGCATATTAAAAAAAAAAAAAATATATATGCAGTCTGCTCCCAATTATAACAATGGAAACTCGGTGCTGCCCATTCTGGTCCTATGAATGGGAGAGTACCGACAAACCACATGTAACTAATGAGGACCGGGAATCCGATCAGAAGTGAACCTGAATCTGAGACCCGATCCTCTAGTGATAACAAATAAGGAACGAATAATCTCAGCCTCCTTTGTACAGTTACTACTTAATGTCCTTTAATGACATTTATACCTCACGGAATGAAAACGCTACCCCAACCGCTTGCCATGTTGGTTTTTCCCATGTGATGTAGAGTATAGGGTAGACAGTGAAATGTCACTGTTAACATAGGTATAATATCTATTCAGTGAGCCGTTTGGAGTTAGTGGCGCACCCGTTTGCATTCAGAAGGGCGCCACTACCCAATATAAAGTGGAACTCGGTCTTCAAACCCCAGGCTGAATGTAGGGGGTGAACGCCGAGCTACCACCTGTAACTAGCAGAAAGAGAAGAAATCTTGTCGTGACATAATCATTCGATAAGAACAAAACTGGGGGTTTAAAGCGGAGGCTTCACAAAATGGAGTCAAATATGTTAGAACAGTTGTCACCCTTGAAGGGGGTGTTAACTTGTTTGCGTATAAATCTTTGAAGTGTATTGGGTAATTATTCTACCACACTGTACAGAAAGAGTGTTATCAAGAGTATTGACCCTTGTGACCCCTTAAGGTAAATCACCAGGGATCCAATTCCTATCATTATCCTTATCTCCCCATGAGGTCGGTTAGGGAATCTGAGCGGGACAGTTTTGCATCACCTCTCGGGCACTCATGAAACCTTTGTAGGTGGATGTTCTTGTGATGGCTCAACTCCAACCTGTGGGTACAGGCTTTCACGCATTCATCGCAAGGATATCACTATCTGAGGTGTTTGGAAATCTCAGGTGCTGATAGGCGTGGTTCTGTGTTCAGTGGAACGGTGCCCACTTGGGCCCGATCTATGAACGCACGAGCTGCCGCAGAGTTCACATGTGTATCTCTGCTTGGGACGCTTGATAATCTTTGTGGTGTTGGTGCCTTTCTAGCTCTTAATAAGGATACTATTCCTTTTTTCACAATGACACAGACAGAATCTTCATCTGGAAGTTCATTCAGTGTCTTAGAGACTTCATCTCGGTCTCCTCACAGTAGTATTTTTTCCTCTTCGAGACGACTTTGACAATAATACTCCTATAAAACTTATTCTAACACGATGACACTGACGCAGTCTTGCTGTTAGACTAAGACATGGAATGGGAATCTGTGGCCTTCGCCACTACATCTCAAACTTACCATGGGAGTCGCCAACAACTCGTTGGACGGCCCCACCTATGGTGTCGCCTCACGTGGCCGACACGTCAATATTTCCTGTAACCGGTAAGGGGAAACTACTCATCAAAGAATTCTGTCACAGCCAATCTAATGCTGGGAAGTCTGGACCAAAATACTTGGTCACCTACTGTCACTTAAACTTACCAGGGTGAACACCCTGGGAAGCGCTTGTTACCTAGGGCACCCTATGTGAATTGTTTCCAATAAAGACATTTACACTAATGCCCTGTACGTATGACGACTAAACAAAGAATCCTGTTACAGCAAATCTTGTGTTGTACAACTCAGACCGGAATCTCTGGCCACCCATACCTGATTATCATGTGCAGTGTCAGTCCCCAACAGTTAATAGTATCAAAAAAAAAAAAAAAAATAACAATACGATACGAATTACCCACACTCCAGAAAACCTACTTAGATCGGTAATGTCAACAAACCGCTAGTCAGAAAACCCCCTAATATCGCCCAACCACGCGCGAGGTAAAATGCTTGATCATATTAGCCTAGACAATCCGCCCACTAAAATTACATAGCCTGACGCTTTTCAGTGCCAACCGTGTCACATTGCTTCATTTACATCACCCTAACATACCGCAGGACCTGGAAAAGATAATAAGTTTAGTACGTAAGATCCTAGTTCTCGGCCCGCGTCCACCATCTTGGAACCAAAAGTAAACACTAGGTGGCCACCCACGCTACCCGTTACCAAAATCACCAGCGAAACACAGTTTCTGGTTCCGGGAGTGACATCGGCTTCCGGAATACAACCACGTGAAGGCGAGCCGAGAACCACCAAGAAGAATTTGGCCAACAATCTCCTTAAAATCTACGGGTTAGTAGCCTGCCTAACATGCAAGAAACGGTGGGAGAAGGAAGATTGAACTTACCCGGTCCCGGAGCGGTCGGGGCTTGGACCAACTCGACGAGGGGAAGGCACCCGGTGGCAGGCGAGGAGACGAGGGGGACGACGCCCGGCAACGGCAAAGAACACCCACGATCCAAAGAAAAAGAACAGTCTGTGGTCCGTGGTCTGGCGTCTCCCGTGTAAACAAACTGGCCGAAGCCTCCTGGATAGATAGTTCTTTAGTGTCCTGAGTATTGGTCGGGAATTGGATTAGAAAATCACTAGGTAAAATCACTTTAAGAAATCAGTATGTACAAGGAAAATGAGTGCCGACGGTCTACATCGGCAGCCGGGCGACCAGGCGCCCTAGGGTCCGGGCCCATCGCCGGACCACCCGGTCGGAGGGCATATAGCCATCGACCAATTCCCTGAAATCATTTATGGTCATGCTCCCGTCCGCGACCTCCTTCACAATGTGCAGGGCACGCCCGGTGTCCGCTGTCGGGACCCCAAACCAATCGTTGGCCCGACGAACTTCCTTACTGATCCGGGGTACCACTCGGTTAATCCATTTCTGGAAGGAACTGTCACTCTCCGTCAAGGGCCACTCACACGCGTCGAAACCCGACGGGGTTGTGAAGAGTAGAGTAGACGGTTCGGGATGAGATTTAATGTTCAGGAATGCCCGATTCAGAGTCTCGGCGTAGAACTTTGAGACGGTGTCCACGCTGATGAACAAGGGGATATATAGCTCCAGGTCCTCATCCCAAGTTAAAACGTCCAAAAGATTACACATGACCACCAGCACGTCTTCGGGGTGCATGACGTGGTGCGCGAACGCGTACCCCGCCAGCTCGGCGGTGGTAGCGTCCACACAGGAAAAAATAACCACCGACTTGTCTGATCCGGCTAGAATGATGTCGTGGTAAGCGTCAACTCCTCCCTCGCGGTTAGAACAAAAAATGGCGATGCGGACCATCCTCGAGCCGTAGAAATAAGAAATAAAACTGGGACTAAGAAAAACACGTCTGTATGCTACAGAATGACCGTCGGCACTAATTAAAATGACGTCAAAACGAGGCTAATTTGGGAAACCCCTTTTTGATCCAAAGGATCCAAATTCTGAAATCGGCTAGCATGATCAAAGCATCGTATAATTTCTTATAAAATCTGTGCTAAACTAAAGTTTAGGTCCCCAACCAACATAATCAAGCGCCAGAATTAATTCATATAGGCCCAAAATATCAGGTCGAACCATCAAACTTGCAGATTTGTTCGAAACAGAAATTTGCCATCCGGGCGCTTCGCGCCTGAAGGATCCAAATCGAGGTCAAACCTTGGGGGGGAACTCCAGTCAAGCGTCCCGCTAAGTACACGTGTACTAAGTATAGCTGGCGGACGCGTGACGGGAATGGTGGTATTTTCTGGTTCCAACTGCTCGGTATTACTAAACCTGATACAGAGACCTTGTATTTATTGTAAATAATGTTGTTCTGGTTGAAATTTGATTGAAATTCGACACGCATTGTATCATGAAAGTCGTTCGTTCAAAATGTCCGAATTCTCTGAATTGACTTATGTTGTGTTAATTTGTTCTGAAATTGGATTTGATGTACACTTGTTACTCTTAGAAGTTTAAGACAACCCTACACTGTATATATGTTGAGTTCTGTCGACTTGTGTTACAAATCATAAATATCAGAAACTGTACATGCATGTACTAAGTCAAAAACTCACTTGGTCACCTTATGCACGGGTGTCGTTATCCCTAGGCCTTAATATGGGCTAACAATTCTGTGAACTCACTTTGTCACCTTATGCACGGGTGTCGCAATCTTTGAATCTTAAAATCAGCTAACGATGCTGAGAACTGACTTTAATGTACAAGGCACGTACTAAGTGAATACCTAAAGATGACGAATACTTCATCCTCTAAAGTTGACTTTGTCATTTTGTAACCATGATTATGTCATCATCTACGTTGTTATCCAAATAATCATGTTATCAATTATTAACACTTACCTTGTCATTTTATGAACGAGTTCTGCTAACCTTGAGCTTCAAAATGTGGAAATCAACTCAATGAATAATTTCACTGTGAATTTGTGTTGAAACCGGATCTACAAATCTATTGATACTGTGTTGAATGTACCACGAGAGTCAAGGCCACCCCACCATGGTTTAACAAATATATCCAATCATCAAAATTGGGAGTTCATTATATTCATTTGGTTTGAGCTATGTCGTCCACCTCCTTAAACTCAAACACCTGACCGCCGTCGAATGTACTAATGGCTTAGTACTTTTAATACATTGTCATAATATATAATCCAACAAGGATCAGGCTTAGCAAGTCTACTTCTAGTCTACTTCTAGGGGAAATATCTTACGCTCCTAGCGCCACCTGTTAACCAGTATAAAAGGCGCTGCAAGGTAGGGAGCGAGCAGTTAGTGAGTTAGTTGGTTAGAAGTTAGTAGTCACTTAGTTTAGCGAGAACATTAGCTAAACATGTTTAGCCAAGGAGTTATACATGGAGTAAGTACATCGACTCCGTGTAACAGACTGGAGTTTACCAATATCCACTACCTCGGACATAGGATTGTGTTAGAGCTGAATACTAGAATGGTCTAGAAGGCGTTGGAGCAACTCGTGTTCTAAATGTGGTTGATTGCTGATAGGAGACGGGAGGTGGACTGATGAAGACTTATACATGGTGGCTTTGACTCGGGATGAGATGTTTACTGAATAAAAACCCTTTCATATTAAGAAGCTCCCTCATCGTTCATTTCTTTTGAACTATTGGGAAGTGAATGGACAAACCTTAAACGCGGTCTGAATTACTCAGACATTCTGGAAAGCAACTTACGAAGACTTGGATATACACGAATCTTACGCAGTCTTAAATCAAACATTAACAATAGTTCACTGTTAGTATCATAAGTAACTATGAGACAGGGGTAGCGCCATCTAGAGAGTTCATGCCCGTGCTGCAGGCCCTGCCCTTAGGCTGCCCTTAGGCTGATATCCAGCCTCAAGGTGCTAACCCCTATCATACCCCCTTCTTAGTTGGTTATTTGTATATATAGTAAAAGTTTACACTTGGCGTTCTGTGTCACGTGGGTGGTGGGGCAGGTGTAGGGAGCGTCCTCTGTGACCTTGGGAGGGAATATATGATGGGATATCATTCCTCGTATACCGCCGTACGGAGAAGTGGTTCCCGATGCTTTCTCTATCAGTTTACTAAATGTCACTTTTGAAGTGGTACTGGTCCCTTTCACTGATTAATGGTTAATTACCTCCATTGCATAATGAATGGCCACAACGTATGACATCCATGTTGTACAGACGTACATATTGGAATACGTTCTACCCCGGCCATGGATGCGACGTTATTATGACGTTGCAGCAGTGCCATCTTAGTAAGTAACAAACTGACTAAAAAGTATGGTCACAGAACGTTTCTGTTACATCGCAAGCTGGCTAGGACTGTTGTTTGTGCCTGTTTTGCTGGTCTGATTGCAATACTGTGAATAGTTTTTAAAGATTAACATTTTCGTCTAAAGATTATGAGATTTTTTTGCCCAGAAGGAGTATTTATGGAAGTGGGAGAATTTAAATTATGGCACTGGGAAATTAAGCGCTTGAATATATTCTCTTAGTAAATAGATTATACTTCTTGACTGTGACCGTTCCATTTCCATTTTAGAGACACATCCTCTTTAGCTTGATATTTCAAGCTAGCCTTACTTAGTTGTGTAATTTAAATTGACCACAAAACATTCCATGTTATCATATGGTTAGATATACATTTTTGTGGCACAAGGCAAATACAATTAGAATAAGCAATGATATCGTTTTTAGATTATGGTATAATGGCAAATTATAGCTGAATACCTTTCGATTTATCCATACAGATGTGTAGCATGTCCCATAATTCTGTCGGTACAGCGATAACTTGATTAATAAGGATGACAACCTTTCACAAAACTCACATTGATTTTGAAAATAGATAGCACACAAAATGTCATTGTGAACTGATATCTGGAACTGAATAATTTATAAAGGGACAATCAAACTACGAAGAACATCACGTACGTCTACAACAATGAGAATGACAGTGTAAAATACATAGTATTCTATAGTTCCCCGTCAATGGGGAAAATGCCATCTACTGCCATTCATACAATCTCAATTTTGCTGACACAGCTATTTTAATATTGTCTCCACTTTCCGCCCAGTTGACGTCCTTGATGGGTGTAGACCCCTAAAATCGACAGGGCGACATGACCATTTCTTAAATTCGACATGCGACATGGAGCTTAATAACATCAGGGGGGAAATAAATGCCATGACATGGGCTATTTCTTAACTCAAGGCCGTATTCCACATACCGAAAGTGTGCGCTGCCGATATTGAGCATTTCCATGGTAACGTTCCAGACCTGCAGCCTAGTTTCCGCACGTTATCAGCGGTCGAAATTGCAATATCGGCAGCCGAAATTGCAATATCAGCAGCCGAATGTGTGATATCGGCGGCTAGTCCAAAATCGGCAGGAAAAAATTACCAACATGTTGGTAAATTATTATCGGTAGTACTGCTGATACAATATCGGTTGTAGTGAAAGTGTATCGGCCTAAAATCGGCAGTGCAATTTCGGTTCGTGGAATACGGCCTTTAGACTTGCGACATGAAAGCTTCTTAAAGTCTACATAGATATTCAAAATTATAGTGACAGGTGTTATAATAATTTTCTTAAATTCGACATGCGACACCAGGACCTCCTTCTACACCCCTTCCTTTGGACTGGGAAACCGTAGAGCGGAGTTATTACCGTAACGGGCGAAGGGGACGGGGATAAATCGGAATGATCCAAAACACCCTCCCTATAGCAGCTAGATTCCTCGAAACAGCTCTTTCCGATATTGTAATTGAAAATAGAAAAAAAGCAAAGGTTGAAAATATCGACAGATTGAATGAACGCACTGTATTACCCCCCATAGCGGGTAACGGCTAAGAAATGTACAAGAAAGGAAATATAACATTGAAAACAATAAATTCCTTTTATTTGGTGAAAATATATAGATATTATATTCATTAATAAAGGTCTCAAAAAACGGGCACCGCGCACCCAAATTTCGGGAAAATGGCGATCAGATGGAGCTACTTACTATGGCAAAAGGATGATTTCACTCAAACTTTCTTTCAATATTGGTCTAATCTACTTACAGTAGGCTGCATGTCCCCAATGCAGTGACAACGACTGAGTTATCAAAGGTCCCTAGAGGACCACCGGCTGTTGTGTGTGTGGCCCTGTCAATGGGACCATGCACATTAAAGAACACCTGCCTTGGGTATGTCTCTACCCAAGCAAGAATATGACGTTACGGTTAGTTCTGCTTTGGTTCTTGTTACATTCTTTTGATGGCACCCAAAAAACGTCTTTAGAACCTAACATTGCAATGTCACACTGAAACGTTCTTGTGATATTCTTGTGATGTTCTTTCATGTTATAATTATGCTATTGTTCTTTTTTAATAAGTTGTAATTATACCTAAAATAACGTTATTGTTATGTGACAATGGGATAGCTTTCAGACTATCTAAAAAAAAAGTACAGTCACATAACATTCTTGTTTCATCGCTGCTTGCCTGGGTATCTTCTCATAGATTTGATCATTCCATACAATCATCAAGGACAGTATTGTCAAACCATTGAGGTTGATGTTGTTTAACCCCAATAAGCAACCAACCAACCAACTTACAGTAGGTGAGAAAAAGTTTTGCATAGATATCCCAATCAAGTTTCAAAATAGCCTTGGAAAGCATAGTTATTTTACAATTGTCGGGGAATCACTGTTTCACAATATCTACAGGCGGAGTTTTCACAACTGCAATTCAACGCATTGTAGCATATACATACATATATGTATTTCTATGATTGCAGGGAGTATTTGCTTGGAGTGGCCCCAGGATTTCCGTCGCTTTGTTCACTGCGCGATGCGCGAATGGCTGGGAACACGCCCCCCCCCCCCCCGGAAACCTCAGACTCACATGCTCCGTACAGAAACAAAAACCTTTCTGCCTGCCAATTACTATAAACCATGTGTTCACTCATATCCCCTTTAACATTGGCTACTTTTTACGTTCTTTTGTAACCTTTGTCAAGGATGCAAATTTGTAAATTCTCCCTACCACGGATAGCAAATTTCCTGTGATTAACCTGAAGGCTAGCTTAGATCAAGGTGCATCATGGGTAATATATCGGTAAATCACAAGGCTAAAGCCCCATACCCACTAGGCGATTTTACCGGCAACTGGTGATGGGAAACAGCAGAATCACTGGTAAAATCATTACCAATTCAGAACACATGTTAGAACATATGTTAGTATGTAACATTTCAATGTTACATACTTACATATGTTCTGAATTGGTGACGATTTAACCAGTGATTCTGCTGTTGCCCATTGCCAGTTGCCGTTAAAATCGCCTATTGGGTATGGGGCTTGAAGTATAGAAATTTCCAATAATCTTGGCATTATTTGTGGTTAAACATGATAAAGAATAATATCAACTATTTTTTCATTTCATATCCATATATATTTATCATTTTTTAAGTTGGCTTGAAAATTCATACATCACATAGATGTAGAGCAAATATTAGAATATTTTCTATAGATTTCCCTCTGTTTTTGTTGACAAAATCAGACCAAATTAATCTGCAGGTGCTTAGAATACTAAAAATCAGCTATCCGTGGTAAGGAGAATTGACTGTAAAGGTGTCTGTTGTACCAACTTTCTGTGCCATTGTTCTTACTCCCATAGATTCAGTTATCAGTCCTTTGGGTAAACCAAAAACGCAAAAAAAAACCATGAATACGAAAGAAATACCTATATCTTAAAGACAGCACTGAATGAAATCTAGGCGTTGTGTAAGATACAGGGTGATTTTAGGCAAGTAACTATAACGGTATTTAACCCATAAGGCATTATATTTAAGGACCCAGATGCCAAAAAAATGAAAGAAGATGCGCGTCTGAAGAATCGTCAGTTAAGATTACCACTAGGCGAGGCTAGAAAACATACATTCAGTCTTAAGGAAACTTCAAAAAAATAGTTTTTCCTGCATAAATAATCCTATTTGATTCAATACAACTGAAGAAAGTAATTACACGAACAAGAGTCTCTTTAGACTATTCTTTAGACTGTGCTGAATCGTTTTCTGAACTCAGGGAAACTGTAGGGAAACTAAACTATCAAGACATTGTAGTTAGAGAAGAGTCTGGGGCGGAGGTAGATGTGTTTAGGAGACAGATCAATTTCCCCCTTTGTGAGAACCATGCGGCAGACCCAGCCCCACTCATTAATGTAACCATTGCGTGCACTGTACACAGGGTCTGTGGGCGGGGGCAGTCTGGTTGGCGGAGGGGGGTTACAGGTAAATACTGGATCCCCATGAGGCGATTACTTGCAACTAATCTTCAATGACAATGGTGAATTTCACTGGCACCACAATGTCTTACGATTAGATGCACTAATCGTTGACAATGAAGATGAAAAAATCGGACATGTCCTATATTTTGTTGACGACTAGCTGTAAAGCATCGATGACTATCTGTAATTTGTCAACGACAAAGCTGCGACAATGAATTACAGCTAGTCGTTGACGAATTAGAGCTAGTCGTTGATGATTCTTCGATAGGATCCACCTTGTGGGGAATGTCTGGTAAAGGAGTTCTGGGGAGGGGTGAAAGTAGGACTGTCTGATAGGGGGGGTTGTGAGATTTTGTTGGGACAGGGGTGTTCAGAGGGGGGGTGGAGAGAACAAACAAATGAGAGATGGGAGAGGAAGTAGAAGAGATGGGAGAGAGGGGGGGGGAAGGTGAGGGGAGAACAGGTAGGGGGGAGGGGGTCTCTCTCTTCAAGGGTGGGGAGTTTCAGAGGTAAGAGTAGTAGTGAACATATACATGAGAGAGAGAGTGTATAGGGGGGGGGGGCAAGAAGTGGGGGTAAAGAGAAGGTTTTAGGGGGAGAGAAGGAATTGATCCATTTGCGGGTCACGGGGGGGGGATGCCCATCTGGCCAGGCGGAAAGCAAAGAAATGACGGAGAAAGGAAAATGTGTTGATAAAAATGGAACTAGGAGGGGGAGAGTAGAAAGGGAAACTTGGACAATAGAGGGGCCCAGAAGAGCAGAGAGGTCGTGGGAGAGAGATAATACAATGTACTGATGTGGGTGGTCAATCCACACACGGAAACTTAGTGTTAGTGTGTTTACATTAGCGCGTGCCTTAGCCATTACTCTTTGTGGGTAAAGAGTAGGGAGGAGTCTAGTAAGTGACGTGTATTGTACCATGCATATATAAGTGCCATTCAAGGCAGCATCCAGTCAGAGAGCGGAATGTTGTTGTGAGTTAACCAACCTGGAAAGGTTGTGTTCTAGAAGCTTAATCCTGGATTTGGAATAGAAGCTGATAGACTGCTTAGATGGCAGGAGCATCAACTGAGCGTGGTTGAGTGAATTCTATCCTTGGAACTGTTCACTGTCAATGAAATCTTGACATCTTGGGTGTTATGTCTTACATAATACCGGAATATTATCATGTATTGGATGACAGGAGTCAGACACGAGGAGACTGTGATAGAAGCTAGCTATTGTCCAAAGGCAAACCAACTACTTTCATGAGACCTTAACTTTAATGGATCATTGATTTACTATACTTCAAAAAGTTGGCCTTGGTCAGTTAGATGGGAATAGGAGAAAAGATGGGAGAGTTGGTAAAAAGATGGGAAACAACAGAAGAAGGGTGGAGCAGGATGAACGTATAATAAAGAGGTGAAATTATAGGCTCCAGGGGTTTGGGGAGCTTAAGGTTTGGAAGTTGGAAACGGCTGAGTAAAGACGTAAAAGACGTCACAGAAGAATGTAAGGATAACAGAAGGAATGGGACTGGGACTGAGATGTTATAATAAGCCGTTGAAAAGGGGAGACGATGGTATTAAAGGTAGATGAGGGTGGAGGGGCTGGGGAGTGATGAATTGATGAGTCAGCAATCAATACCCTGTGAGGGGTGTACCCTAGGGACCACTCTGATTCCTTAATCAATACCTTCATGCTATGTGGTTTTCCTTGCCCGAGTGGTGTTATCGGAATGGCTGAGAAGCCGAGTGACAAGATGGATTTTAGTGTAAGCCGGTTAAGTGGATAGGAATGATGTGCTTTTCAATTGGTGAATCTATTTTTGGCTTTTGTTGGGGACTTGAAGTCTGTAGAAATACTATGTATGTAGATAATTTCAGGCCCGTACCCAGGGGGGGGGGAGGTGGGGGTGGTGGGCCACCCCCCCACTGAGCACCAGTTATAATTAGTTCCACCCAGGTAGAAATGTTTCCTTCTTCAAATTCCTTTATAGTCAAAATTTAGAGGGAACATTCCACTAAAATACCTAATATTTTTTTCTTGTTCAATGACCTTTGAAATGCCACCTTATAAGATACTATCTGGTTAATTCAACGGTCAAGAGCCGCTATCTGGCCATTGCCAGCCATAGGCAAATCCCAAATCTGGCCAAAGCCACCCAGAAAAATAGAAATTTCCACTTTTCTCTTCTTTTTTAGGTGATAATCAAACTTAAAGGATATCCCAGGAGAAATAGTCTCAAAATGTGGATAGAAGTCCTAGTTTTGTTTTCATGAAAAATTGAATAAGTATGAAGTTTGATAGATATACTTCCCCTGCCAGCGGGTTGCGCCCATTTTCATATCCAAATCTAATTAATGCTTGATGCATAGTGCTATGACTTTATGTATCCATGGGAATTATACATGGAACTTATGACGTATTTGCTCAATAGGCCTATTACTTCCCCCAAAACATAGAAGAGTTCCACTTTTTGGAACCTAACCCCCCCCCCCCCCCCCCCCCAGCTGCCAACCCTGGGCACGGCCCTGTTAATAGATATATATATGTAGACGTGAATAGAATATGTATGTTGATGTAGATAAAATTGGTTGTCTTTTATGAAGTCCATGCAGAATAAATAAAACTGTAAAATGTAATATCCTATAGAAACACCCGCCAAACAATCAGGTGAATGAGATAGAGTTGTTTATAATGTAATTATGTCAGAAACACCAATCCTTCAGTAAGAGAAGGAGACAAAGGTCTGTATGTGTTTTTCTAGTAACACCAGCAAATAGATAGGAGTACAGGAAAATATACAGAGGTTTACAGTATGAGCCTGATAATCCCCTGTTCTAAACTATTGCCTACAGAAAGCAGAGGAATAATAAAATAGTATTCCCTGGTAAAACCAAGAAAACCAAAGCCGCGCCCCTTTTCTTAGGCTAAACCAGTAGTTCCTCGACTCTGTGACACCCAGGGAATAACTAGTTTCATATCTCACCTCGGTCGGTACTATATATGTGCATCTTTTCGGTATGAATATGTATATACTTTTTTTTAAAGTGGTTTATTGCAATAATCTTCGGGGTTGCCCCTGGTTTTTAAATAATTACATGAAACATACCATGTTTATAACTATATTACTAGGCCTATATTGTATTGATTGTCACTCCTTCCAAAACTTGCTTATTGTGATGATGCACTAGCCACAGATTTCCCGATACTACTGAGGGGAAATTAGCTAGAGGAAATATGATTTAACTGGCAAATACATAACGCAGATAGCAGATAAAAAGGTAAAGTTACAAATGTTTTCAAAAGTGTTATCCTAAACTAGAATGTCACTTTAGTACGTCCCATTCATGTGCAGCTCAAGTTATCCTCCTGGTTTAGAGAATCTATGCTCTGCGAACTTAATATTCCTCCTCTGTGAAAGCTGCCTTTCATACAACTATTATTAACAATCTCAAATGACATCCAGTCAGCTCTCATAGTTTATCTGAATGTAAATGAACATTTCCAATACACATGTAATAGTGTAGCTCATAATTCAAAATCACCATACTAATATTTTGTTTTGATGAGAGTGGCCAGTTTCTCAATATTTCAGATGTCTTATTGCAGAGAAACAACAAGTCATATAAGGCGTTGAGCACACGCAAATCATTTTATAAAATTGAAAAGCACGCTTTTAGAGAAAGGACTATTAATATTGGAATAAACTAATGATAAAATGACTTTCTTCAAAAACGTAGACCGTCAATTTGAAATTGAAGACAAACATTGGGGATTGTGCAATTTTTAGCGAATACAAAATTATATGAAACTGTATGGAACTTCATACACACATCAACAATCTCGCCGGTTATACAGTATTTGTTTATGCCATAGGTATTTGGCAATTTGATATCTACTTTGTCAGGTAGAATAAATATCAGAGCAATATTAAATTACAAGGAAAAGCAGGTATTGGTTTGAACATAGACAAATATATATAATATTAATTAAATACTACTAGTTACATAAACATTTAACAATGTAACTAATAACTCAGACCAGAAGATGATTTTGTTTTTATTAGGGTAACATTTATTAGGAATGTTGTTCTAACCTTTCGGACGTCAGCCGTTGTCCTTCATCAGGGTCAGTTTATTGTATGATAAGTGCCGCGTCGCATAACCAAACACTCGCACCAGCGAGAGAAACAGCGGGGGTTTGACAAAGTCTCGCTGTTATATATGAAATTCGGCATCAATTTTCACCCATTTTTAGAAATTCCTTCAGGCTGAGAATTTCAGGGATTTTAGATTCAAATGTCTAGTTTTTAGAACTGTTTACAGAATAAAAAATAGTTCAGTAGAACAGCCACAAATCAACAGGGGGACCCATCGCAACAGCAACATCTTTGTTGCGAGAAGTGGTGGACAACCCTGACAACAGCGAGACCATAATGCGACACAGCAAAAGTGGGTTTCCACTGAACGACAATATGCCAACGACCATGAACAACAGGGAAAGATTTACTAATTTTTTGTGGTCTTTAGTAAAATCGTTCAGTTGAAACAAAATATTAATCGAAGAAAAAATATCAAATGTGGTAGATTTTTCTCAAGACAAAAAATGCTAACGATGTCCTGAAAGTAACCAAGTGTATTGTTCTCTATGTTTTCTACCTCTAGTCTTTGGAAATAATCGTCCACGACGTGCCAGAATAATAAAGATCGTTGTTCAGTGGAAACAACAAATAGTTCATTTATAAAAAGATTTTAAGCAATGACAATTGGCTGATGATAAAAAAAATTTCAGCTGTTTGCAGTTATCATCTTTTCTCAACGAAAATCGTTTGGTGGAAACCAAGTTTTATATGATTCAATGCAAACGGGCGAGAAGTGCCAACTTATAGACATCTCTGCACGGTCAGACGGACATCTATAGATTATACTTTCCAGTTCAACACCACAATTTTCACAGGCGGCTGGCAGAGTGGCAGGACTCGCTTTAAACGCTCGCGATGTGTCTATTCCATTGACCTGTGGGAAGTGTCACGTCCAATATTAGGTGTATCAGACCCCTGTCACCCGTCACCCAGCCACCCACCTAGTTCGTTCTGACCCAGATTAACTATTACACAATGGGTCTATACACCTACACCAGTCCACAGCTTTGATTCAATGGCCACTTTAGTTTGTAGCAGCCAGACCCACTGTTTCCCAAAGTGAGTCTGTACACCAGCAACCATTTTAGGTGGGAATTCCCACCTAAATCCCAGCATGCTTTGAACCATAAACCAGTCAGCAGGCCAAGAGCCATCAAAGGGATTCCCCATGCCATTTATAGAGGGCCGATAAAAGAATTCCTTCCAAATTTTAATTGACCAATAAAAGCCAAGGTCTGTTGTGGGTGTATGGACCTATTATGTAAGAGCTAAGTAGGTCAGGGACCGACTATGGCCACTTCAAATCTGTTAAGAATTATTTTATTGGACCTCTATAAATAGCATGGGAAACCTCTTTGCTGGTTCTTGGGCTGCTGGCTGGTTTATGGTCCTACCTGCCATAAACCAGCAGCTGCAAAGCATGCCCGGAAGCAGCGTGGAATTCCCACCTAAAATGGCTGACGGTAAACAGACTCACTTTGGGAAACGGTGGGTCTGACTGCGACAGACTACCGCCTGTCCCGCACCTCAATTCAGCGGGGAAGCAATAAAGAGGGGTACAAAGGAAGCCTGTGTGTGGGGATTGAGGGAGAACTGGGTGAAATGTGGGGGTGCTGTGGGGGTGTCTGGAGACCGGGCGCCACTCCTTCACTGCCCAGGCACCAGTGCACATAGGTGCCTCTTTGTATGTGGTCTACAATGCCGATAGGATCCCTTTACCTGGGGAATATTACTGGCGAAGTGTGAGAAAATGGAATTGTGTGAAATTTTGTGTGGACCTCAGACCGTCAGTTTCGGCAATATATTTCTGCACTAGTACACGTATATATATATATATGTGTGTGTTTACATATTGTATATTATATACATATATAACTGGGTCACAGTTATATTCTTTTTATCAATTCATCAAAGTTCAGTGCAACCAGTTTCAACTATACACTTTTCTAATCCGGCTGCCAAGCAATAAAGGGGGTACAAAGGAAGCCTGTGTGTGGGGATTGAGGGAGAACTGTGTAAAATGTGGGGGTGTCGGGAGACCTGGCATCACTCCTTCACTGCCCAGGCACCAGTTCACATAGGTGCCCCTTTGTACGTGGTCTACAATGCCGATAGAATCCCTTTTACTTGGGGAATATTACTGGCGAAGTGTGAGAAAATGATTTTTTTTCTAAAAAAAAAAAAAAAAAGGAACTTGTGGTGTCCAACTCATTAGAGTAGTACTTTCATAGTGCGGACATTGGACAAGTTGCTGATGTTTTTTGCTCCATGGGAACCTATAGATTTAGGCATCTTAAGGCTCTATTACACTACACGACTTTGAATTGCAATATCAGCACAGTGTGATGATATTACGGAAACTTTGCTGGCAAGAATGGTTCAAGTGTTTGGAATTGGCAATTCTGAGTATTTTACTCGTGGGTAACAAAGAATCTTGTCTCTAGTATGTGCGCCTTTCTCTTATGTTATGTAGTCTAACAGGGAATTCAGTGTAGCTTCAATAGTTTTACGATACCTGTAATGGGCCAAACGGATGCACTTAACAGTTTAGGTAAAAGACCAAACTCAGCTGATCAGCTTACTGGTTGTTTAATAGTGAAGGCTTAAGGATCTTTGAGCAAAGTCTTCCTTTCTCTAACAATAGATCTTTATCCTCACAACAAGATGGAAAGAAAAGGCTGGAGAATGCAATGTTATGGAGAGTGTAAAGGAGCCTTACATTTTCAGATAAATGGCAAGCGAAAACATAAAGGAAAAATAATCTGTGGTCAACTATTATGTTAGAAAATAAGAATTAAATGTTAACATCTGTACTCAGCACAATGTTCATTTCCAAAATAAAAATTGGTGAAAATAGTCTGTGGTCAAATGCTATCTTAATAAATTGGAAATGGGCATTTATAACTATTCAGCACAATATTCATTTCTAGAACACAAGCTTTACACTTCGCCAAGTATAGCAGTTATTTTGTTGCTTTGCCTGTCTGCCCAGGGAGTCTGTAGGGTGGGGGATGGTAGGAAGTGGGAATGCCTGAGGGGCTGTTGGGGGATAGCACCCAGAGGCAGGGAAGATAAGGCTCCAGGAAAACAGAGGGGGACCTCAGGGAGGGGTTGCTCTGCAAAAAAGTGACAGTAGTGAAGAGGGTTAAGGGGTCGTCAGTTGTGATAAGCGCGCGATAGCAGAATGGAGGGAGGTAGGGCCCGCAGTCCCCCAAGGGAACAATGTTAATCCAGCCCGCGCCTTATGCCTGGCTTCGCAGTCTTTATGTGATAGTCGGCAAAGGATTTGACATTCGTTTGATTTCCATAGACCAAAATTGCTACCAGGAGATAGAAATGGTGCAATACTGTATGTGACCTTGGGGCAGGGCTGGATGTTTATGCTGGGGTTATATGGAAGGGCACTGGCCCAGTATGGAGCAATCGGGATTATACGGTTTGACTGTGACAGTCCTGATCGGTCGGTCCTGGGACGGTTGGTATCTGTGTATAGGGACTGCCATAACACAATATTTTCCTTAAGTGAATCAAGCTGTACCTGAACTGGAACAGGTGGCTTCCACATAAAGCGATCCATCGATAAAACAAGACCGATGGATGTCCTGGGAGGGCACGAGGCCAACAATACAGACCTAGAAAGGCAATCGCTCGCCAACGTACAAGAGAAAAAAGAGCAATATGCTAACAGAAGTACTGGTCTTTGGATTGATATTTGTGCAGGCTAAAGTGAATTTCCTTCGATCGATCAGGCTGCACATAGATTGTGACAGCTTAATGAATGTGCTAAAGGCCTTGCTGGCCTGGGATATCGAAGGCGCGCTGCAATATGAGTCCTTTCGTGTCACCCTTCCTCTCGGGAAAGCCAGATTAGCCACACTTCCGCTCTGAGTCACTGTGCGAATAACAAAACAGATAGAGCCTCCCCTGTCCAAATACAGGGGCAGTCTCTGACTTCCTCTACAGGCCAGCTGGCTGCTATCAATGGGATTTGGTGTAGATTTTCTGTTGTACTGGTCAACTTTCAAATATCAAGCCCACTCAAAAAGGTCTAGACACAGTAATTCTTTATTCTTGTATGTGTGGATAGGTGTGCTTGCAGACAAAATCATAGTATATCTTAGAGATCAAACCCTATCATCTGAATGAAACATTAACAGGCACTGAAAGATTCAGGGCGCTGTTCCACAAAAGAATCCATAAGCAAATTGTGTTAGTGAGGAAAGGTGTGCTTAACGTCAAATTTAGTGTACTAACTTGCCACTTATGAACAAACTGTTCGTTAATGTCTCCTCAGTATTGCATATTACATATTTTCTTAATGTTTCTTCAACCAATTCTAATGTGATTTTCTTCAACATGTTTTCGGTAAAAGCATCGTTCTCGTGACATATCATGTTCTCATAGCTTTATGAATTGATGATCAGAATAACTTATGAATATTAGAAAAGCTTTACGAACACTCAATAACATGTCACAGATAATTACGAGTTATGCACAGATTTGTTGCATTGTGAACGGTACTCAGAAAAACATGTTCGTGCGTAACTATCTTGTTTCTGGAACAAAATATTTATTGTAAATGTTTGTAACTGTTTGTGGAATGGCCCTCTGAGTAATGCATGTAGTTACTGCATGTACAATATTCGACAAATGGGTTTAATCTGACCTATCTCACTTCAATTAAAATTCATTGAAAAAGAGAATTGAAAGTGTTGACAAGGGTATAGGACGGTATGTTATGAAACGTTATTTACCTGAAGGTCAAAACTAAAGCCCCATAGCCACTAGGTGAATTTGACTGAGTCGGCCGACTAATAGGCACCAGAAGCAGACGATTATTCTCATAGAATTGCCCGATTTTAACACTGATTCATATTACTAGTCAGTATGTTACATTGAAATAGACATGTTTGATATGAGTCAACACTAAAATCGGCGAAATATTCTTCAAGTAGAGTCGGACGATTTGAGTGTAAACGAGTTGGCCAACTCTGGTCAAAATTGCCTAATGGGTATGGGGCTTTAAAAGTTTGTCTTCATGTTAACCCCTTATTGCTCTGCAGCAACCCCTCCAGTCCTTCAAAAGGGCGTTATTACTGATAGCTAAGAGGTAAACTACTTGCTGCCCTTTTTAAATATGCTGTCTGCTAAAACTATCTGTAGTCTATGTTAGAAACCTTAAAAAAAAGCCTTAATCCTCTCAGGTCCTCTTATGAAGTTGAGACATTCGTGGATGGGTGTCTATTTCTGAGGGATTGGTTCCTTCTTAGCCTTACATCACTCCTTTCTATATTTGAACTTAATCTGCTACATATAAGTCTACTAAAGAAGAACTCTCTCTTCTTTGTAGCACGTTGTTTTTTTTTGCAGATGTCTAGTCCTGCTTTGCTTCAGAGAATCTCGGGCTTCTACTGCCGCAGCCATGGCTGTCAATTCTTCTCAGGCGTGCATGCAATGTTTTTGTAACATTGCAGTAACATTCTGCACTAGCGTAGTTTTTGTTCTTTTTCGTCATTGTGATGGCATATGATAATGTCTCTTGAACCTATCATCGTAATCCTACATTATGACATATTTCTTAGAATTCTGGTCATGTTCTTTCATAAAAATAAAATGGTTTCATAGAATAAATGTAAAATGCAGTATCATTATAATACTATGTTGTTTCTCGACTTCGCATAAAAAAGGAGCTGTTACAGGAATCTTTCGTACGTAATATATTGACTGTAGAGGTATGCGTTTTTGACTGAATCTATTATTCATATTGTCCACAATAAAGTGGCAAGAAACTATGCCTTCTACACACCATTTGGCAGATGGTTTGATATACATTCTAATTCTCCAAACCATGGATAACTTATTTATTGTAATGTACCTGCAGACTAGCCTAAATGAAGGTGTATTCTGACTATTTCTTTATTTCATACATATAAACATTTCATATTTTTCAAGTTGGTTTAAAAACTAATTCTTTTTTCATATTATATATAGCAAATATTTGTATATTTTCTATAGTGTTATGGGAGTTTGTGTCCACAAAATAAGTCAAAATCAACCTGCAGGTGCCTAAAATACAGTAAATCAGCTATCTGTAGCAGGGAGAATTATATATAGCATGTGCATACTCATTGCCTCTGCCATTTTCAGCAATTGAGAGTAGAAATCGACTGATGGAATACATCCTCAAGAACGTTACTGAGAGTCATGATGAGAAATACGAAGACTTGACCCAGCCATGTGAGAGGTTCAAGAACTTCACTGCACACTGCCCAGGCTTCTGATTGCTTCGAAATCATTCTACCATCTTACACTTCTGGGAAGCCTGGCGTTTTGTTTTGATCCCTGTAATAAATATGATTAGATAATACGTCAATATAGTCACCATCGTAAAAAGTATCATTTGATTAGCATAAGATTAATCCATGCAGGCAAAATTTAAATTCTTCTTTTCAGGATAACATAACATATCTTTGGCAATTGTTTTTATCAAGGATGTATTTCTGGCCTGAACAAACGTGACATCCTCTGCGAAAAGCAGTCTTATGGCCTGGAATATCAAATCAATATAGTGTCTGGGGAATCTAATACTGAAAAAATTAGGTAAATATTCTTATCAGAAAAAAAGTTATGTTAATTTGTAGACACAAAGGTCAGATATGCTAAATATGTTAAAATAGGTCAGCCTTCGGTATTTATTGAGATATAACTTATATATAATCAAGGCCAAACATTGAAAGCCCAAGTATGATTTCAGGAAATATACTCCCATTTCCTTTCTATTCAAGATATTCAGAGTCTGTTTTTTGCTGAATATAGCCAATCAGTCCTTTGATTCAGAATTTCAAATTTTTAAAATTTAATTTTGTTCCATGGTTACCATGGAAACCCTCATTTGTATAGCCTTAATATCGGCAAATATGGACGTTCTATTAACATTCCGGTTACCATGGCAACAAAATGCAAATAATCCAAATTTTTTCATCAGTAATGAAAAATATGGAAAATTTCATTTATAGCATAAATTTAGCTTACTTTTCTTATCTTTATGATTTCTAAGCTAAATAAAGGCTCTAGAGCCATGAATAGGCATTTCCATAAGGCTGGAAATCCCAGAAACTGTCACAAACATTGACTGTAAAAATTCCAACATGTATACCAATACAAGGACTGTTTGGGGTAGCCTCTATATAGGGAAGCTAAAGCCTCATATCCTATAGGCAATTTTTACATAGTCGGCCAACTAATTGGCGATAAAATCAGCTGATTTTAAGGGTAGACTATAGTGCCGATTCATATAGAACACTACCATTTCAATATAGGATACTTACAGGCGATCACAGGAATCAGCGGATTTTACTGCTGACTCGTCGGCCGATTGTGTAAAGGTGTCTATGTGGGTATGGGCCTTAAAGGATAGCTTTCACATAAATTCATGAAGTGCTGTTTGTAGTGTAATTGATTTTACTTAAGTATTCTAAAAATATTTCAAAAGTAAAATGTCGAGATCTTAGGGAATTATTGAGGAAGGGAATTTAATTTTGGGAATTCCCTGAATGCTTGGCTGCTCAGTACTCTCCTTGCCATGTCACAGGCATGGGAATTCCTTCTTAAGTAATTTTGGGATTCCCTGATTAATAAATGGTTTTAGATTGATATATATTTTGATTTATTATGAGTTGAATCAGGACAGATATAATTACTGTTTGTAAGAGTGCATTACTCTTTTTACAAATTCTATAGGGATGGTAATTGCCTTCAAAGGGAAAAGGGATTCCCCAAGAACTCCCCTTGCTGCGTCAATGAAAAAATGTAATAAAATGCAAGTTTACTAATATTTATTAATATGATATTGTAATATTTCCAAGAGTCCATAGTTGTCATTACAATATAACTCGGAACATACTAGAGACCAAAGAAACTCTCGCAATGACAAAAAAAAAGACTTGCAAATGTAACTACCTGGAAAAAGCAGTTTCTTCCTTTTGTCCTCAAATAAACTGCGAGTAGGCCTGTAGACTAATTCACATACTGTTTTATGTTTCAGAATTGCGATCAGACTCATACAAAATAAAAGAATGTCATTTCTGTTTTTGAAATATGTTCTGTTAAACTATATGCCTTATATATTCTTACTTTTTAGTACCGTAATTGGTACGTGTAAGCTCTTATCAAGAATCATGCTCCCGTTTTTATCAAACTTCATAAAACGTGGCAAACTCCTCTGGAACCTGGACCTCGCCAGTTGCTTGTTTTTCAAACACCACAAAAAAGTGTCTGCTTTTAAAAAAACCATCGGCACTTGTCACGATTTAATCGTTTTAAGTAACGGGTTGGACGCAGGCACGTGATTCTCTACTTTATTACATCATTGAGCCTGCATTCTACTAGGAGATATTTCCCTTAGAATTTGATTTAAAAATCGGGGTATTGATTATGAAATTTAACATGTTGATGGAATATATAAGTGCTATTCTGGTGAATTTTTGATTACTAGTAGAAGTACACACACACACATGCACGCACGTAAATTGTGAACGTCCATTTCTCCTTAGCGACTATTCAAGCCTTTTTCCCCCCACTATTTTGAAAAAGGACTTATCGGAGAGAACTTAACTCACTGTCCTGGAGTACCAAGAAATGTTGTGTTACATTTCCAAAATGATATGATGAATTTTCTTCCCGGCCATTATAAGATGGCACAACTATGGCAAAATGGGCTTCAATGATTCGGAATACTACCGTCAGTAGTATAATAAAAGGGGATATTGCATTAGGCGACCTCTGGGACATAAAACTAATTGTGATTTTGAAGAAAAACATTAACATAAAAAAGTATCAACAACAAAACAACTTAAACCGTGTCTTTCTTATGGCAATTATTTGCGAAATCTTGAGATCTTGTTCACTTCCCAATTAAGGTTAAAACTCGCGCAATAAGCTTCACTCAATCAAACTGTCACTCAGGGGCACAGCGACACTGAAAGTCATCTTTAAATTCAGTTATGCCAAGCCTGCCGGCGAATATTCACGATTACTAATTCTGAGAAACCCCTGGTCTGCGGAGGTCGATGATGGGCGATCAGAAGTAGTTATTCGGCTTGTAATACACACACTTCATAATCACTTTTGCAATATCCGTCAATTAAGAAGACCGAACTGTTTTTATTGATGAACTAGGAAAGGAATGCTTGCATACGTTATTATTACCAAAACATGTATGATAGCACTAGCAATACCTCATATGAAAATAGCAATATTACTCATCAAAATGACAAATCTATATTCACTGTGCTGGCTGTAATATATAAAAGCAAAACAGTTTGATATAGCACTTACCTATGAATAGTTGTTTGAGGACTTCAAAATGAAAATGCAAATTGAATGTGAAAAAAATGATATGTTATGATAGAGATTAATAATACCAGCAAAATCATAAGCAATTTGATACCAATCTTGAACACTAAAACTAGTTTTATGAACATTTAATAGCACGAAATATCTAAGATCACACCTTCTCAGCTTCCTACCATGAGCCGTGTGTGTGTTTGGTGGGGGGGGGGGGGGTCGAGGGGGCACTGTAGAATACATTGGGACTTTAAATATGCTATTGCCCTTACCAAGATTTGTGATACGTTTTCAGCCTTACGTTATGTGGTTCTAGGTTTTCCTTAAAATTACGCTAGACTGTCTATACAATCTTTTTTTATGGCAGATATGCGTTCTATCAGGTGTGCCCTCGCGCAAATCTTTATCTATACAGTACCTAACGCAACACACATTTGCCACCTTTGGTTCTAGGACATAGAGCTTACCTACACTCGAATAAATACGAACCCACCCCAGCCCCTTCTAACCATACCAGTACTACCACCCCATAAAACGCCCTCCCTACTCTACCTCCAGCCACCCAATCCCGCTCCCTCCCTCCCTCCCTCCTTCCTTCCCTACACCCCAGCTTCCTTCACCCCCGCCCGCGCAACACCCACAGTGCACTACATTACAGGATGTATTTTTTGCGACAGACGAGACAATTCTAGCACTTGAACCGAGCCTCTATTTTCAGGAGTCATCCGGGTGCGTCTGCTCACAAAGACGGGATCAAAGCCAGGGGTAGGCGGTGAGCAGCTCACCAGGGGGCGCGAGCAGCTCGTGGGGGCAGGGGGGAGGAGGGGGGGGGGCTCTGTAGAGTATACGGTGTCTCCGGGCGACTGGTAAAAAGGGACTCCTACCTGTATTCCACCATAAGTGTTATGGTTGGGGGTTAGAGGGGCATTCCAAGCAAGAATATGAGGTTGTTATAATGTTGCAGCTACGTTCTGTTTAGTTTGGCCTTTGTTCTTGTTACATTATTTTGATGGCACCCAAAAACGTCTTTAGAACCTCACATTGCGATGTCATACTGTAACGTTATTGTTCCATTCTTATAATGTTCTTTCACATTATAATAATGTTATTATAGCATTCCTTATTAGTAAGGTCTCAACTTTACTTAAATATAATGTTACTATATCAATCCTTTCCAGTAAATCTCAACTTTAATTGATAATGTAACTGTTACATAAAAATTACAAGTTACAGTTACAGACGAACCAAAAAAGAATGGTTGCAGAATATGCTTGTTACATCACTGCTTGTCTGTGACAGAAGCGAAGCATTGGAATGAAGGGGTTATACATAGAGAGAGGTAGTGGTAAGAACAAAGGTGTGGCACTGTGTATGAGGTATGTCTCAAAATATGCATTTTGGATACAGGCAAGGTGATCATATAGACGGAAGCCAGCAAAAAGGGGAACTCCTACCTGTACCCATAGGTGCTATGGTAGGGAGTTATGGGGGTAAGGAGGGCATGGGGCTGGGTGCGGGAGGGGTTATATATAGAGGGAGTAGTAAGAACAAAGGTTTGAGTATGGAGTGTGTGGTGTAGTGTTTGGCGGTGTGCTCATGTATAAACCTAAAGTATACGGTGCGTCTGAGTGGTTACGAAGTATAATCCCTTATTGGTGTCTCCGGCAGCGGAGGTAGAGGGTTAGGGGGCCAAGGGGCTTGGATGGGAGAGAGGTCATAGAGAGAGAGAGGTAGTCCTAAGAACAAAGGTTTGGCATGGTGTGTGAGGCTTGGCTTAAAGGGAGTCAAAACTAATATTGGGTTAAAATTTGGCAAAATGTAATAACTATTGAAATACATTCTATGACAATAACTCAGGCCCATGATGAAATATAGACAATGAAAATAGGCTTGTACAGTATTTCTGGTTAGCTAGTAAAACGGTGCCTTTTACCTGTCTTCCACCATAAGTGCTATGGCAGGGGGTTAGTGAGGTTAGGGGGGCATTGGTGGGGGAGGGGTTATATATAGAGAACAAAGGTTTGGGCATAGAGTATGAGGTATAGTGCTCATTGGGGATGTTCAGCAGTGTGCTCATGTATAAATCTAAAGCCCCATACCCACTAGGTGATTTTGACAAGAGCCTGTCGATTCAATGGTGCTATAATGGGCCGACTCTACTGGAAGAGTCTGCCGATTTTAGTGCCGACTCATTCTATTCGATTCTGCTAGTTTCCCGTCGCCCATCGCTGGTAAAATCGCCTAGTGGGTATGGCCCTTTAAGTATAATATGGGGTTTCAGAGCAGTTGCAAATTCAGGGGCTCGTGCCAGGGTTGGTGTTATTGTTATGGGAATGGGGGGGTAGCAGACCACTGGATGTATGGCTGGGTCTGAGAGAATGTATAGGAGGCATAAACAGCTAGAGACCTACCAATAAGGTATGGTTTAAGAGATATACTCTTGATATAGACAAAATGGTCATATATGCACAACATAAACTATATATGGTGTCTCTGAAGGCAGGCAAAAGGGGAACTCCTACCTGTACCCATAGGTGTTATGGTAGGGAGTTAGGGGGTTAGGGGGCATGCGGCTGGGTGCGGGAGGGGTTATGTATAGAGGGAGTAGTAAGAACAAAGGTTTGGGCATAGAGCGTGTGGTGGAGCGTTTATTGGGGATGTTCAGCAGTGTGCTCATGCATGTGTAAACCCAAAGTATTATGGTGCCTCGGAGTGGTTGCGAAGTATAATCCCTTATTTGTGTCTCCTGCAGCAGGCAAAAGGGGGACTCCTTCCTTTATCCATAGGTATTATGGTAGATGGTTAGGGGGCAAAGGGGTTTGGGTGGGGGGAGTGGTTATATCTAGTGGTAGTAGTAAGAACAAAGGTTTAGCTTTAGAGTATGGGGTGGAGTGTGTATTATGGATGTTCAGCAGTGTGTTCATGTATAGACCTAAGGTGTATGGCGTCTCAAAGCAGCCTTGGGGGTACCAGGCAGGGGATGTGTTACTGGGTAGGGGTCCATTAGAGGTATAATGAAGTTGGAGTATATAGATATGTGGTAAGAACAGAAAATTTGGCGATGGGATATAGATTAGAATATGCATTTTTGATATAGGTAAGGGGCCTTCCATTAAGTATGTACGCATCAATGGGGGGAGGGGGAATCTGAGATTTTTGAAAATGTGCATATGTTCCAGAAAAACTCCAATGCGTATTTTTTAATAACAGGGGGGGTCTGAGATTTTTAAAATGTGCATACATACTGAATGGAAGGCCCCTAAGGTACTCACACATATAGGCATAAACTATACATTGTCTCTCGTCATCCAACAGAAAGGGGGCTCCTACGTGTATCCAAAAGCGTTAAGGTAGGTGGTTAGGGAGGTATGGGGATGAAGGGCTGGGCTGGGAGAGGGATCGTATATATAGACGAGGTAGTAAGAACAAAGGTTTGGCAATGGAGTGCGTTTGCTGATATATAGCAGTCTGCTCATTGATAGACTTGAAAGTATACAGTCTTGGGGTCGCCATGAAGTTGGGGGCTCCTGTTAGGCCTAGGTGTTATTGTATTAATAGAAAAATGAATATTTGACTCTATCTAATGATATATTCTTTTGAGCAAACATACAAGCATAGAGTTCGTCATGTCCAATCCTAGAATGATAAAACACCATAAACATCAAGTTGTATGACGAAAGTATGTTATCCGCATGACCATTTTGCTGCCGATTTTAAAAATTGGTAGTGGGTATATACACAGAACTAACCGAGGGGGCACGAAGCAATAATCATTCCCCCTCATCTGCATGCATTGATGCGTCGAGGGCTTTAGCCCGCAATGCATCAGTGCACGCAGGCGAGGGGAATAATTATTGTCCAGGGCCCCCGAGGTTCATTCTTGTTTAATTCTATATCAAATACCCTGAAAAATAACCCATGAACCCATGAAAAACAATATAGATATTTCACACCAACCAGCATCGTTATTTCCCTGCAGGGAAATAATTTTCGATTATTTCCTGCGGGGAAACATTTTTTTATTGAATATCTTATTATTATTTCCGGCTGTCTGTTACCCAATATTTCCTAGCAGGGAAGGAAAATGATTGAGGTATAGGCACTACGAAGTTGGTATAGATTAAAATGGTATAAAAACCGCCATAAGGACTATCACATTCAGTTTTGTACTAGGTGTCTCTTGTAGTAAATACCTGTAATACCGAAACTATTCTTTGTACTTTACATCAAAGGCGTTCTACTGCATTCTTGTAAGCATATCTTGGGCAACCGTATTCTTTGTCCATTCACCGTTCAGGGTTCTGTAAGGGTTGATTCTGAGTCAAAGCCCTATTACACTGCACAACTATGAGCTGGGATATAGGTTCGACATGATGATATCAAAGGTAAATTGCATACAAAGTTGATATAATTGTTAAGAAACTGGAGTATCCCACATATGTGTAACAGATCTTTATCTCTAATATGTGTGACTTCTCTGCAACATTGTCGCATCGCTGCTTTAGTCATGTAGTGTAATACTGCCTTAAGGGTGTGTCCGGGAAGGGACAACGAAAACGTAACCCATATATGTATATATATATATATATATATATATATATATATATGCATACAGTTTCCGAGAGGTGATAAAACGAGGTACAAATGAATAAATTGATCTACTTCCAACTGTGTACTTACGAACCATACCAGTGATGTGCTATTGACACTACACTTTGCTCCATAAACGTTAGGTGCAGTCTCTCTATGTACAAAATATAAGAAAATAAAGTGGCATATGTATGGAGACAAAAAAATGTATTCCAAATTCTACCACGTAAGGATTAATAAGGGGTCTCAGGGGGGTGCGCTGCATTCAGACTCGTATATTCGTGGCAAAAGTACACATGATAACATATTATTCAAAGCTAGAAAGGTACAATTTTTCTCTACATCATTCGGCCTGAATTCATAGAAAGTGAATCACACACCCTCCTCCCTTATCAATCCTTAACATGAAGTAAAAGACTAACATATTCTATGATACTGTATGTATAACATAATTATCTGATCATTATTTTGATATTTTTCTTGGGAACATCCACGCTTTTGTGTTGAAGGAACCCTAGAGAATATTCATTTAAGTCACATGATTGTGCTGTTATTAAAGCTGTTTCTTCTCAACTGCCATGGGCCTAGCATGTTCCCCATATTTCAATATTTTTCTTTTATGATAAGTATCTCCTTGATAGATAAAGGGCCCGGCAATTTACTTGGTTCTGATCCGACAATTTCAATACGTGTATACCTTTTTGTTTCCCAATTTAAATTTATCAAATAGCATATGTTGAGCTATTGAAGTATTTACTCAAACCCGGAAAGCTCAATAATTGTTATCATAAGATAGCTATTGTTCTATGCCCGGAGTACATTAGCACAACACCTCATGAATGGAACGCTTTAACCTTCGATGCCAAAACAACCGATCAATGCGTTAGAGGGAGCTGTGAAACATGATGACCAATTTGGAATTTGTTATTTTCTCTGTTTAAAAACAGAAAAACAAGATCCAAATTCCCATCCTATCTTTGTGCAAGGCCCCTGGGGCCGTAACGTTAAGCCGTACAGAGTGATCAACACGTGCCTTAAGCTCCCTAACCGGCCTGATACCCCTTACAACTTCCCCTGACCGGCAGTTAAAGGCACAGGGTCCTCAGCGCTCATTTATTGGTTAGCACGTGTCGGTGGGTTCCAATGGTCAGGAATAACTCGCGGGATGCGCCGCAGACACGCGCAGAGGGCCTCTGTAGGGGTGGGGATGGAGGGAGTGGGCTGGGAGGGAGGTGCAGCACGAGGGGAGGGGGTTTGGCACAAGGTTCACTTTCCCACGATCTGTTTACTCCGGCCGTTTACATACATTAAGAAGGGGGGGGGGGGAGATCCTGGGGGTCCTGGGGGTCCTGGGGTGACGACCAAAGAAATTTAACGCATCTTATGCTCACGATTCCAACATTTGGATGCGTGAAATAACACAAAATTTTAGATTCGTGAATATTTGTTGGTGTTTAAAACACTCTAATTGAATTGCAATTTGTTTCTAATAGATACAATGAAGCATATTATATAAACATTTATCCTTTATACATGTTTTTTTAAGGACATTTTCCTCCATTAATCCTTTTTTACGCTTTCATGCATCATTTTCTAGATGCGTGAGTGTTTTCTGGACGAGTTTGAACGAAAAAAAGGATGCGTGAAATTTCTTTGGTCGGCCCTCCTGAGGGTCCTGGGGTCCTGGGCGGGGGGGGGGGGGGGGGATCCGGAGGATCCTGACCCCCTCCCCCCTCACTTTGGTGAACCCCTAAACTACAAAAAGAGGGGAAACTGACATGCACGTGTGCGCAAATGGCCGCGGTTTCAGTACTTAGCCTTTATACTGACACCCTCCCCCTCCCCTTTCGAAAACCTTGCAGCCGCCTCGGGGGGGGGGGGGGAGCTATATTAAAAAAGGTGCTGATCACCCAGCGTATTACCCTAAACATATCCAAAAGGGTCGGGGGGGGGGGTGCGCCTCCTCCTGAATTTGTCCCTGCTGATGAATGCCCAGACACATTAATTTTTTTTTTTTTTTTTTTTTTTTTAACATTTTATTTACCCTGGTCGCTCCAGTATTCCTTCACGACCAGCCTATCTTAAACTAATACATCAAATCTCTTCATCCATGTTTGACAGTTATAGTAATTTTATGACAGAATGTAAAGTTAAATGCCGTATTCCACATTCCGCATATGTTGCCGATGCGCTTCTGATACAATATCGCAAGTATTGACAGAAGAATCTACCAACATGTTGGTAATTATTCCTGCCGATTGTGTGCTCCTTGCTCATACAGCATTTCGGGCAGCAGCCTATAGTACACTTTCGGCAGTCGTTATTGTACGTTCTGCAGCCAATATTGCACCGAAAGTAGATGGTCCTGATATAGAATATTACCATGGAGATGCTCATTATAGGCGGTGCGCGCTTATTATGTGGAATACTGCCTTTACAAGAATTCCCCTCTAAATGTGTGTTTGAAACAATTTTATTGCCAATATCACACAGTCGTCCTATTGGACAAGTGAATAAATGATATATGAATTGATGTGATGTAATGTTAACACAGCTATGGTCACACAGTAATACATTGTTTAAATATAACGCAATATAATGGTATTCACGCTATGGAATTTGGACTCCTAACTAAATATCATATTTGTTTGATTTTCTATGACTTTGATTCTTAAACCAATGTACAACGATCGCAATGAACATTTCGTACACAGTAAAAACAACCGCATCAGTTGTGAATTCCGAACACATCGCATGTAATAAGCCACAGGTCTGAAAAACAATCAAACCACAAAACAAACGACGAAACCTTTCCCTTCGGCACATTCCTTCGTCCTCACACATTCCCCCAAAGGACACCATTTTAGACTGTGATGAAAGAAAATGTTTTAAAAACTCTAACCAATCAATAAAAAACAAACAAGTGGGCTGATCACGGAAATACCATTTGCACCTAAGAAGTGTCCACTTAATTCTAAAGGTTAACCCGTGAACTTTGCAGCGAACTAATCGTTATTTGATAAAAAAATTAAAAAAATAAAAGTGGCGGGGAAAACGGCTGAGAGTATGACTGTCGGACAATTAGTACGACGGGAGGTAATCACTGATTGGTGAGGATATTCTTAGACCGCTGGGCTCTGGGCAATTTGAAAAAAGGCAGGTGTAGGCGGGAAGGGAGTTCTAGGTGCCATGCAATATTAAGGCCCGGCCACACTGCCCAACTGAACTCAACTCGACGGTCTAGTTGAGTTCAGTTTGGCTCATTCCCTAAGTGTGGCATACATTTATGACTGGAGTCATACGACGGTTCCTTCGGGTCGTACATCTTGAGAAGATGAATATGAACAAAAGGATCTTTGGGTCTTAGGGGGGTATCTATCAGATAAGCATGTTTATCACATAGTGTTCAAGCTATGACAGTTCAGTCGTACCCTATGATGGTTAAGGTTTTTGCTAAAGAAGGTTGGTTGGTGTGTGTGGCCAGGGCTTAAGTTGACTTAGTTCAGACCTTTTTCTTTTTTTTTTATGTTTTTATTCAAACCATCTTCCTCCTACAAAAGCTCTTCTGACAGGTTTTGGAAAGTATTAATTATAACTATAACAATTGTAACATATTATATATATATATATATATATATATATATATATATATATAGAGGTGATAATTAACATGGTAACGCCTTGCAATTTGTCTACATATTACGCAGTATCCATTCTGATTACTGCTAAACTGCAAGTAGAAAAAAATTACAATCCGTAGTTGGGGAAATTCCGGTCACCTGACCAGAAAACTACACTGAAGTACCATCCATCAGCCATATTGTCGAGATACTTTTTCAAAAAATTGGTAGGGTTTGTTTACATTTTTGGTTTAGACATTGCAATGTGCTTTCATCTAAATGGTTTAAGGAGATGAATGCCTGTGTTTTATTGATATAAAATAATCTCAAAGCCCGATTTTTTAGATAGCAAATGTCTAGTCTGGCTGAAAATGTGCCTAGAACACGGCAGTTTGAAATGACTGGATCATCACATTGTAGGGCAGGAGTGACTAAGACCATTTAATATAGGTTTACAAGCCAGGTTGTGACGTAACTGCAACCCTACCATTTTTAGTCAGTTTGTTACTTACTAAGATGGCACGTAACAATTATATTATTGAGGGTGAGGAGTTATAACATTGTTTTTAGTGAAGTTAGGATGAAACCAAAACAGACCATTGTAAGAACATTCTGTTTGCATTGAAGAAAAAAACCAGAATGTTGTAATAACATATCACAGTACAACGTTAATGTCACAGCAGTACGTTGCAGCAACATAAATGGGAGTCATCAAAAGAACATAACAAGAAACACATACAGAACCAAACAGAACATTGCTGCAACATTATAATAACATCACATCATTGGCTGGGACTAGCAGCCCACGAAAGGGTAGAGTTTCTCTGCTAAGACTTAACTGTCTGGCACCATGAAGATATATGACACTTGAGTCAAGTTCAGTTGGGGAATGTGAGGGTCTTAGAGCAAGGTTGATAGTTCAGGGACATCATTATAAGGTACTTCGATACCATGGCCTCAGGGGCGCATGGTAACATTGTCCATTTTGAAACATGATACATAATTGCTCTTGGACTTCATTAATATTTCACTGCATTCGTTGGAACCCTTGTCTGGGAATGAACCACCAAAAGGAAAGGGAAAAGTCAAAGGCATACAGTTTAATGAAATAAATACACACACATGTACAGACACAGACATACACAATCACATTTATATTTAAGCTTACACTGTATATCTCACAGTATACTGTCACCATGACACCTTTTTCCTTTTTAACTGTCTACATTTTCATGATGCATACCTATATTTTATATAAAAAATAGAAGATGGCAATGTGACCTACCCAAGCAAAAACATTCTTTTTTATTAAGTTTTAACTTTACCTAAAATAACATGACTGTTACATAAGAATTGGGCAGCTTACAGACTAACCAACTGCTTGCCTTGGTAGAAAGCTGTATATCCTTTATTTAGTTGCTCAAGTGTACCAAATTCTCTGGTATGCAGGAACCAATGAGAAAATAGGTGAGGCCTTGCTGTGAGATAATATCTACGGATTTTCTATAGAATACATTGAACTGTAATTAAATAATATTGTGATAGCAATGACCACTATGTCTTCTATATAAATATAAGCTTCTATGTGGACATAAGTGGCTAAGAACATTGTCACTACAAAGAGACATTATAATGAAAAGGCCATTTGAAGTTGTGGAATGTCCATATAGGCGTTGTCTAATAGTAGCTGTCTATAACAATGCCTGGCAGGGGGTAGTACACGCATGCGTGCAATATGGATGTACCTATACTCCCCGCCCGCACGCCATACTCCCCTCCCATCCTCACCCCCCACTCCCCGGGCAGGTAGAATTTAACAGGTGAATGTGCAACAGTATGCTGCTATCTCCGTCTGGGCGATGCTGGTACCCGGCTGGTAGGAGAGGGACTCCCTCATTCGGCCTACACCTCCCGGCCGGCCTGCCCGTACCCAGCGCAGGGCGGGAGAAGTAATACAATTTGTTCAGATCACAGGCAATGATTGCGTTTTGGTATCAATATTTCAGCGGCCACAACCGCCGAGCGTCAGACCTCAGCCGCCGCGGGCACGTTCGGAAAGGTGTGCGCCCGCTACCTAAAGTGAGCCGAGGATAAAGGGTTCTGTTTTTCCAGCACTACTACCTTTATGCATTTTATGGAACATTGTAAATATATACAGAAGGTCCTGAAGGATGGTGGCTATTTGTCACGCAGTTATATCATCTCTGTTTCATATGTTTAATGGGGAAATTCAGAGATGATGTATATTTTGGACGATTAAGAACTAAATGGTGGTTTCCGAATGGGGTCGGTTTGAGCTCCGGAGGGGACGGAGGTGCGGATTGGAGCTAGTTTGCGTGTTTTTATCTGTGTATAAATCCAGCCTCATAGAGGGCCTCAGCGGGCCGGGGGGTGGGGGGAGGAGCCCTAAAGGGGTAGCACACTGAGCGATTAGTCTGTCGAGTCAGACCCACTGCTTTCCAAAGCGAGTCTGTAAACCGTCAACCATTGTGGGTGGGAATTCCCACCCAAATCCCTGCATGCTTTGTAGCCGCTGGTTTATGGCAGGTAGGAACATAAACCAGCCAGCAGCCCAACAACCATCAAAGGGATAACATGATACCTATAGACAGCCAATAAAAGAATTCGTAACAGATTTGAAACGGCCAAACCAAGTCATTTCCTGTTGTGGGTGTAGGGTCCCATCATGTAAAATCTTATCTCGATCAGAACGGACTACCAAGGGATGTGATCATTATTTTTATCTTAGTTTAAAGTATATATATATATATATATATATATATATATATATATATACACTTTTTTTGGTCGAATTGCTCAAGGGAAATTGCTCATTTTCGGCCAGTTCTGGTCACTTTCGACCAGAACTACAACCAGAATTTGTGATGAATCGCTCAATAGCCCCCCCTCCTCTTGATGGCCTTAAGGACTCTGTTCACAGTCATTAATCCTCAAATGTAGATCTACGTGAACTATAGATCTGGGACACAAGAAACAACTAAAAATCCTTTACATTCTCTCTCACCTCCTGTTGTTCACCTTTTCCTTTGTTCTCGCAAATTCACTAAAGTGTAACTCTAATGGGATATTCAAAGTGTAATGACAATATATGTGTCCTGTTGTACTAATAGCTTAGCACTTTTAATATATCCTCATGTTATATAATCCATCAAGGATCAGGCTTAGCAAGTCTACTTCCAGTCTACTTCTGGAAGAAATATCTTACGCTCCCAGCGCCACCTGTTAACCAGTATAAAAGGCGTTGCAAGGTAGGGAGCGGGAAGTTAGTAGTCACTTAGTTTTAGTGTGAACATCAGCTAAGTAAGTTTAGCCAAGGAGTTACCTGGAGTAAGTACATCGGCTCCCGTGTAACAGACTGGAGTTTACCAATATCAACTACCTCGGACATAGGATTGTGATAGAGCTGAGTACTAGAATGGTCTAGAAGGTGTTGGAGCAACTCGTGTTCTAAATGTGGTTGATTGCTGATAGGAGATGGGAGGTGGACTGATGGAGACTTATACACAGTGGCTTTGACTCGGGATGAGATGTTTATTGAATAAAAACCCTTTCATATTAAGAAGCTCCCTCATCGTTCATTTCTTTTGAACTATTGGGAAATGAATGTGCAAACACTAAACGCAGTCTGATTGACTCAGACATTCTGGACAAACGACTCATGGAGACTTAGATATACACAAACATCACGCAGTCTAAAATCAACATTAACAATAGTTCACTGTCAATGTGAAACATTTATGATATCTATCTAGAACTCTTAACCAGCACTATGTAACAATAAAAGGAACACAAAATGAGCTGTTTCTCGCCGACCAGATCTATAGTTATCTAAGTAGGTGTTGTTTTAATGGCAATAACTACAGGTTACCACGATTATAACGGAATAGTGACATGGTAATAACAAAATTTGAGCAGTGAGGAGATCATAGAGTAAATTGTCAGTATATCATTTCAATGATATTTGATTTTTACAATAACTATACACAATCTTTGTTTGTAGACTTTAAAATTTGCTTATGCATATATATATATATATATATATATATATATATATATAATGCGAATTGAGATTCATATGTATGTCAGGGGAAAGTTTATCCCAGTATTTAGTACCAATATGATATGGATAGTTTGTATTGCAAATGCCTTGTTATTGAAATGGGAGTTATTTGACTACCTAGCTCTCAGCCGAAGTGATCTATAACTATCTCAGATTAATTAAGTCTGTTTTGTAAGGATACGGTGAATCTTCTTTACAACAACTCCAGTTCGGCTTCCAAAGTCTAATTGTGTACAATCAGATGATAACTGTGCGCTTTAATGTATAAGTTTTTTATTTATTCAAATATGTAATATGTATTACAATGAATTTGGGGACGGGGTGGCCAGTATCGTTGAGGTATTGGTTCACTCGTTGGCTTTGGTACTGCATGTGTCTGAGTCCCATGCAGGGCAGCATGGAAAAAAGGACAGTCGTGTCCCTGAAAAATGTCGACTAATGTACTATACTAGAGCAATTCTTTCGCATCTTTTTCGTACATTTTTCGTACATTTTACCCTTGAAACACCTAAATGTACGGAAATAGTACGTAATATAAGCTGATTCCTAAAGTAATGATAGATTGATTCCTAAAGTTATGATATATTAACGAAAGTTATCGTACCTGTATATTGAAATGTACAGGATACGGGACCTCAGGTGGTCCCGTAACTTTTAGGCTGAGATTTTCATCGTATCTTCATAATTTTTTCATTTTCCGTATTTTTAGGAATCAGTAGCCTGTAAAATCTAATGTATACTCCCGTAAGTGAAGCCACATGACATTAACGTAAAGCTCACGATTTTTTATTTGTATTTATAGGAATATATTTTCATTTTCCGTATTTTTTTCCCCTTATTTTCCGTACATTTCCGTCACTTATGAGAGTACAGTGGCTCCGTAAGGTACATTAGGAATTCGGTATATGACCAGTACATATATACATGGGCCTTCCTGATGTGTCACAGCTGGCCAGGCTTCCAACAACCACATCCACATTCTGGATCAAGCCCCATTCGCCCTGGGCAATTTTCCATTGCTCTCTGAGATATACCTGCAATCTTCTTGCATTCAGAGTTACTATATATTCTCTGTCGTAAGCTTGAATCATATTAAACCTTTAGACTGGTATTACAGGGACCATAACTGGCATGTTCTGCATTCTGCAGTCATATCTTTTTTCATCAGTCAGATACTTGCTAAATGTTCACTGCGTTTTTTTAATGTCAGGTCGAGACCCTCCAAAACAACCTTCCATTTTAGTGAAGCTGACACCTTACCAATACAAAATATGTTATAGGAACATCATAGTATTGTTAAAGAATAATATCCAGAATGTTATGATAATGTTACAGTGCAACGTCACAATGTTAGGTTCTGGAGACAACATTGGGTGTCATCAAAATAATGTAATGAGAACCAAAACAGAACAAAACAGATTATTACTGAAATGTCATATTGTTATTCATAATAACACTGCATGCTTGTCCCTTGTCCCCCTTCCCCTTGTCCCCAGCCTGTTCAGGCTCCAGGTACCCTCCCAGGTGTGCCTCACCCTTTGTTACACCAGGAACTAGCGGCTTTTGACCTCCTCCAGTGCCCCAGACAGCCTCCTGCCGAACACCAGCAAAACCAGCGGCAGTAGCAGCTGTTCCCCGGCAAGAGGTAATACGGGGGGGGGGGGGTACTTTATATGAAATGTGGTGATCGTCGGACTCAGAAATCAGCTACTGTTCAAGTGAGTGCGGTTATTCATTTGAAGATAGATCAACGATGGTTGCCTGTATGCATGCTTGATGCTGATTGGCTGGGATATGGGAGGGGGTGGGTATTCTATGGGGAAAGGTTCTGGTAACACCTTTAGGGATTTTCATAATACTATGTATGTGTGTGCAAAAAAAAGTGGTTTACTAATGTGACTGAAGATTCTGGTGAGTAGTCTAGATGGTTCTAGATTCCCCCCTGGACCTTTTCCCCCAAGACTTTTGCCCCCTAGACTTTTGCCCCTACCCATTTGCCTCAAGGACTTTTGAACCATAGTCTTGCTTAGAGAGGCCCTTGCAATTGCTGGTACCTTCTTTAAGCCCTATGAAGGTTACCTCTATTCCGCTGAAGAATAACTACAATTATATTGAGTTATTTTTTCTGTGATAAAATTAGTGTCATCAACCTGCTTTGTAGATGTCCAAAATGCATAATGATGAGTGCACAATAAAACAAAGTCTGAAGTCCGGAGGCATTTCACTTGGCGAATGGTATGAATCAGAACAGAGAGGGCAGGGTTGGTCATCCATCAAACCAGGGTGCGTGCACTTAGAACGGTCGATGGGCATTTATATGTCCCCGAAGGCCAAGTCCCCTCACACTAGGGGTAGAAAATCAGGAGTGGGAGGCAAAGCGAGGGTTCTCATGCTAGGGGGGCCTTATATTCAGAGTGTGCAACCATTTTTCTCCAGATCTAGTAGCTAGTATGCAAAATGGTTCTAGGACATATACCCCCAAGACACTTACCCCCTAGGACACTTAACCCCTAGAACACTTACCTCCTGGACACAAACCCCCTGGACACTTACCCCCCCCCCCCCCCCAGGACACTTACCCCCCCCCTCATTAGTGTCCCACCCCGTGAACAGAGAAGAGAAGTGGCAGGCTGGGTTGAATAAATTTTATTTTATAAAATTTATGAATAGAATAATGAATATTTAATAAGTTAAAAGGTAGATAAAATTATAAGAAAATGCCAAACCTGCCGAAGGTGAGATATTTAGTTTGATGGTGAGGGAGGATGGGGAGGGGGGGTGGTAGAATGAGTTTAAATGAGAGATAATTTAAGAGTGTCATTGACACGCGCGTTTGCGTGATCGACTATATATGTCTTGAAGGCTGCAGATTTCCATCCGCCCAACCTCTGAATCTGAGTGTCCTGGCACCCCGCGATATAGGCCTGAGTGGCCGCCGCCTTCCTGAGGCTGTGCAGTGACAGAGATGTTGGGTCGGCCCCAACCGCCTGTATGGCTGCCTGCCAAATGTTCCTGATAACCGATATTGGAATTGGGGCGCCAGTGTCTTTGTACTGTAGTAGTGGGGCGGAAGATGAGGCTGTGGGGGTGTGGCCTAAATGCTGGTTCAAGGTGTGTACCGGGCATAGCCTGGGGTCGGGGCCGGCTGAAAGCGTGACTGTCCTCGACTCCCCCACTCGTTGCATGTTCTTGGCCCATTTTACATGGAGGGTAGCCCCCCACCGATTGATCTTTAAGTCCCCCCTTGTTGGGTGTCGGTGTGGGTCATACGCCTTCGTCCTCGGTGGTGCTATCTCTGACTGGCGGAGGGCGCCAAAGAACATGAGTAGTATGGCGGCCCGGGCGGCCACGCCCACCTGGGATTCGGGGATCATAAATAGCACCGACCTTAACGTGTCCATCAGGACAGGCAGTTTTGCCCTCATGATGTACGTTTTGTCCCTTTGCGCTGCGTCCAGAGCCCGCCGGACCATGTCGGCCTCGGCGATCCGGAGGAAGGTCCTGATGTGCGATACCTTGTTCTTTAGTGTGGCCGGGGCGGGGATATGTTGTGCCAGGTACTCGATGAACGCGCAGACCATGAAGTGATCCGGGCATAGCGGGTGAAAGGAGGCGCGCCTCGCAAACGCCACGTACGTGGCAATCGTTGATTGTTGGTTGGCCCGCGTGCCCGGAGCCCTGGCCTGCTCCTGTCGCTGCCCCGCCCTGTCCAGTAACAATCCTATGGCCCGATCCGGAAAGGAGGGGAGCCGGTATGTTATCAAAGACAAAAAGACATGGGTCAATAATGCACAAGTTATTTTCTTGGATAACCTTGTCGGCCAGGCGATGGTCACTGATAGAAAGGTGGGCTCTACTCAGACGGTCGGCCACCTCGTTATCTTTGCCAGGGACATGGACATAGCTTAACTTGAGATTAAGGGTAGCCTGAACCATCCACGCCGCCCGAGCGCAGTCCAGAAGCAGCTTATTTCTGTCTCTGCCCGACTGCAGCACCTGAACGGCCGCCAGATTGTCGCAGTGTATTTGTACATGTGTGCGTTCATCCTCCTTCGAGAGGATAGTGTGCATGGCTACTACTGCATTGAGGGCCTCGAGTTCCGTTATGTTCGCCGCCCCGTCGGCCATAGGGGCCACCTGACCTGCATACGCGCGGTGCCCGTCTGACGCCCCAATCCCCGTCAGGCACGCGTCCACATATATGTGCCTGGCCGGGGTGGGGTCGGGGATATATGCTTTTCCATTCCATTGGGCACAAAATTCCTGAAACCATCGAAAGTCTGCCCTCATGTCCGCTGTGACATTAATGTGTACCCCGTTGGCCTCTCTGAGGGTCTGCAACAAGCGTGATACGAAGAGGCGGGCCGGGCTAACGCATTTCGCCACGTGGAGGAGTTGGCCAAGGATGGATTGGAGTTGTTTTTTGGTCATAGAACGGGATTTGACATATTTGTCGATATGGGACTGTATTTCTTCTAACTTTTCCTGTGGGATGGACACTGACCTTTCTTGTGTGTCTATAATGACGCCGAGCCACTTGACCCTTGTCGCAGGCGCCTGTGATTTGTCCACAGCCTCTGGAAGGCCCAGGTCTGCAAGGAGAGATCGAGCCATGTTGTAGTCGGAGCGGGCCCTGGCTGCATCTGGCGAGACAAGAACAAGATCGTCAAGATACATATATGCCTTCACCCCTAGATACGCCAGTATATCGACGATAGCCCTAGCGATGGATTGCATGTGGTATGAGGAGGCTCGTGCTCCGAAAGGGACAGTGACATCACAGAAATGCGCTGCGCCCCATGCGAAGCACAGCAGGGGCCAGTCTAGAGGGTCAGAGTTAAAATTCTTGTATGCTCTGCTTATGTCGAGGGTGGCCAGGTGTACTTCCGGCGGCAAGTGGCTTAATTCCTGGACCAGGACCTCCACTGTAGGGAGGGAGTGGTCCATCTCAATGCCGTATATACCGTTTTTGACAATATATGCGTTAACCGAGACCTGGGCCGGGGACGTCATATCAGTGATGACTCTGCGATCCTCACCCTGTGCCTTAGGCCTAGACATGAGGGGGGAACTGTGGCACCAGGGGTGGAACGGGGGTCGATCGTAGGGGCCCAAGACCCCGCCCAGGCCAATTTCTTTATTGATGAACTTTTCCACCTGCTCCAGGTAGTTGACAGCACTAGGGTGGTTGTCGACTCCCCTGGAGTCCGAGATAGGTCCAACATACTCCAAAGGAAACCCGAAAGTGAGGAAATCGAGCAACTGGCCTACCGCCAATGTCTCTCAAATAACTCTCCCACCGGTCCAAATTTAGGTGGGTCGGGATGGGGATGCGGGCTGACATGGCATTTGGGAGGCCCATGGCCGACACCTGCTCATATGTTCGGCGGAGGTTATCGGGGAGGGTGCCCGGAACGGGGCGGGGCCAATGAGACTTTTTATATTCAGCGAAAGCGGCCGGTCTAAGATCTATGTATGCTGTATCATATTTGTCCTTTTCACATACCTTTCTTATATGCGAGAAGGGTGGCTGGTAGTCAGCGGGGCCGTCGGCTGTAGAGTCTCGATGAGTGGTGGGTGGTGGAGCGGGGGGAAGGCCGGCCACGTGCCAGCCCCTCCACCCATTCTCCGTTCACTATGTCTGTGTTTACCTTGTCACGCCTCGTCTCCTCTGCTTGTCGGAGCGGGTTGGCGGGGGAGTGTAGTCGGTGGTCTGCTGCGGCGCCCCTCCGGTTCTCAGAAAGGCCAGGGCGCCTGCAGCCCGTTTTTTGGCTGCTGGACAGCATATTCTGGGTGAGCTCTCCACTGTGGCTGCTGCGGGAGCACCTGTGGTTGTGTGTGTTGTGGCCGCTGCGCCGGCTGGCGTGCGGTGGCGTACTGAAGCTTCCTCTCGCACGCATAGACACTATGAACACACTGACGGGAGACCGCATCGCAAAATGCACACAAGTGCAGCACTTTGACTTGGCCGTTGTTGTGGTCCGCCCGGTGGCGGCATCCCGCCTTCGTGTTGAAGTCGCGGCAGAGGTATTTCTGTGGCCTGTCCGTCTGGCGGCCCACCTGCGGGGCAGTAGGTGCGGGGGCGGTAAAGGCTATTCTAACCCTTTCATTCTGAACGGCCTGATAGTCGGACCACTGAATGTCCCCCCTTTCCACTGCGTCAAAGACAAACTGTGACAAGCGCCTGACCGCTGGCCAAGGGCGCTCCATAGCGTCGTGTGTTACGTCCCTAAGGTGGCGCAGAACATGCGCGTGATCCCACGTGCTATATGCCTGTGGATCCATTGCTAGCTTAACCATTGCATTTATGTATTCCAATTGGGACAGGTCACATCTAACCTCTAAGCGCTGTTTATCTGTTTGACACGCTTCCCGGCTAATATACATGTATGGCTTTCTCATTACGTAGTCGTTACCCGGCTCTGACTTGTATGTCTTACCCTGTGTTGGCGGGGGGGCGAACCTGTCACTGCGGGCGTAGTAGTCCACGTATCCGTCTCCGTTTTCCTGTTCCCTCAAAGTGCGCGGTGATGGAAGCTCGTATGGTGTATCCTCCCGGGATACTCCGGAACCGTGCCTTGACTGCCTCGTTGGTCGCCGGGCCGGCATTGGGGTCTGCGGCGTGGGCCTATCCTCGAGGGCGGAGACCAGCCTGTCCAGCCTTGAGTTGATACCGGCGACCTCGGCCCTGACGGTCTGGACCTCCCGGTCCAGGGCATCGACTCGCGTGTTATTTAGGGTGTCCTGTTCGTTCCTAACTGGGGTGACCTTCGGGGAGCCCTGGGACTCCATATCCGACGGGTCTTGCTCGGCATATAGCCTGGGGAAAGATACCTCATTGTCTTGGTTCACCAAGCTTCTCAACCTTTGTTGCGCCTTCTCTTTGGCCATCCGTGTGGTGGACGCCCTCGTTACTGGGCGCATTTTTGTGTCCTTGGGTGTTGCGATACAAATAAGGAAGTTTGCGCCGTGGCATAATAGAGAATGTCCACTGTACACTCACGGGGCCGTGAGCCGCGATGATATTGCCCTGATGACGAGCGATATAAATTGTGGTGTTGGTGGTGTGAAGGTGGAAGAGGTAATGGAGGGCGGTAGTTGGTTGGAATGTGGGATTGTGGGTAAGAGAGGGGTAGTAATGTGAATGTTTACTAGGGGGCGGCACCAATGACCCGGCCTGCCAACCCCCCTGGTGGCATGCCAAAGAAATTATGTGGTAAGAACTTAGTCTTTCTAATGGAAAGCAAACAAAATAAATATACCTCTCTTCTAATAGATGTCTAGGATTCATACTTAAAAGGCTAACTCGTCCCTACTCAACAGTTAGTGGATGAGGAAGTGTCAAAACATCATTGGACCGAGTTCTCCAAGGTTGGGGGTAAGTGTCCTAGGGGGTAAGTGTCCAGGGGTATATGTCATGTCACCATGCAGGAACTTTCTCTCCTGAAGGTATCTCGTCGGCACGGTGGGAACTTATATGCACTTATATGAATGTATAAAAAAGTGGATAAAAAAGTGGATGGTTAAATGTAACATATTAAAGGCTGTGTTTTTGATAAGGAAAATACCATTGATATTAATACTTTCATGACCAAAGAGGAAATCCTATAACGACTAGTTATAATTATGCCATGCCATTATTATATAATAAGTAACATATTATTTAGTATTAAATCTTAAAGGTTTTTGCCTACGTATACGTCTGTGCCCTAACCTCTAAATACATTTAATACTCCTATTACAATGGGGTTTACCTGTGCAGCAAAACGTTTTTGCGAACTGTAATGAATATATCGTTGTCAATATTGTGACGTTCTCTGGTAAGTCGGGGTTGCCGATTCTTACAACAGAGGAACGTGGGGGTTGTTCGGGTCTCGGGGCGGACGGGGAATCCGGGCCAAGAACCGAGATGTGTTTCTAGAGTCGTGCCTCGCGCACGAGGGGGGGCTGAGCGAATCGGTCGGGAATCGGCACTCGATGTCAACGGAGGACTGCGGGGAAGGGAAATTATGGTAGGGGTACGGGTCGGCCGGGGTTCGTCTCGCTCTATCTCCCAGACCAGCATTCACCCCGACCGGGCGGTCCACCCCTGAGTTCCGGTCCGCGGGGGCGACGGGCCGACGGTCGCCTATTGTTTGGTAGCGTGGGGCCGAGCATGCCGCGCCCTCGTCCCCGCGGACTTCGTTCCTTCGTTCCGTTCCCCATGTCTTCGTGCCATACTACACCTCGGTTTCCGGGACTACTTCGGGCCTTCGTGCCTTACTCCGTTCCCTCGTTCCTCGTTCTTCGGGCCGTCGGGCCCCTTACCCTGTGTTCCTACTACCTATCTCGAGCTTCGACTGTTTTGTCCTAACTTCTGGTTAATTACTCTAATCGGCTCATCTTTAGCGGTTGTTTCAGGAAAGAGGACACGTCTGGACACCAGGAGAACTGTTAAAGAACTCTGTTTATTCGGGCCTCACCGCCCCTTTATATACTATAGAGGTCAGCCCTGATTGGCTGCTTTCGGTCACGTGACCTACAACTGACGTCACTTCCGGTTTATATTTTCCGTTTCCGGTTTACATTTCACTTCCGGTTTACATATTTCCGGGTTTCGTTCCTTTACATTTTCGTTCCTTACATATTCGTTCCTTACATATTCGTTCTTTACATATTCGTTCTTTACATATTCGTTCCTTACATATTCGTTCTTTACATATTCGTTCTTTTACATATTCGTTCTTTACATATTCGTTCCTTACATATTCGTTCTTTACATATTCGTTCTTTTACATATTCTTGCCTCTTTTTCAGGCTTTCTATACTTTCGTTCATTATTACATATTCGTTCCTTTACATCTATTTCGTTCTCTTACATATATTTCGTTCTCTTACATATATTTCTACTATTACCTTATTTCTATTATTTTGACCTCTATGTATTTTGGATGAATAGCCGTTCATCACAATATCAATGTGACATAAACAATATCGGCCATATCAAAAACACCTCCAAGGACAGCTGGATATTCAATTTTATGGAGCTTTCTTTCTATCATAGTGTTTTTACATCATGTCACAGATAATTGATATTCTAATAACTCTGTGAAACGAATTTGTGTATGAATTTGTTCATGAATAAGATTATCCCAATATAGGTAATCACTTCCCTGGGGCCAAGGTATCATGTTCACATGATAAAGAAAGACATAATTTTGGTCATTCATAACTCAGAAAGCGCTACCTTAGTTGGTCACTAACTCTATGAAGGTAGGTAAAGCAAATTATTGTGACATTCAAATGTACTTTAAGGGATTAAGGACTGGTTACCTGAAATTCAAAATCTACTACAGACCTCTGAAACAGATTTTGATCATTAGCCCTAGGCCTGGATTATAAGAACATAATAAAACAAAGAAAAAGTATAAGTCACCATGCTCAAGGGATGAAGAAAAGGAAGGAAGGTCTTAACTATAGAAACATATGGGAACATCAAAACTTTGCTCTATTCAAGTGTTTCTAGTTCACTGAAAAATCCATCACAGTATCACTAACTCTCGTGTTGATTTTCCTTAGATTTATATCGAAATTTCAAAGGCAGAAGAGGGAGGGTCAGCTATGAAATTGAATTGCTGGATCAATGTGTAACCTTGAAGAGTGAAGTTTTCAGTACAGTACGTTCTTTTCATCCTTGGTAATTTAAATCTCTCGACAACTGAAACTGCTTGCTTGCGATTGATAACTAGCATATATTACTGTCCCAAAACCTTTCGAACCAGAGGACGCTACTATATTACATGTAAAACTCTAGTATATTTAGGCATGTGGATTTTCTCAAACTTACCTTGGTCTTATTCAGAAATTAAGTTTACCCAATGTTCTCATAAAGATATGTTTGTCTTAAAGTTACACACTTTTACTCACCAGGTGGCACTATAACCAGTGGGTAATCCATTAAATATGTACACAAACATATGGGTTAATTATTCATATGACATTTTGAAAACCAAGGGAATGATTATGTTTCTGGAATATATTATTGTGACATTGCACTGTGACAATCTTTTAACATTCTGACAGATAACCTTATCATACCATTCTTTATGTTTATTCTTTATTATTTGAAAGGTTTCAGCTTCACTATAATGCTATATTTGATGATAAAACCTGCTTTGGTGAATCAATTAACATTACTGTTGCAATATAAAGTTATAGATAACAATAATGATTTAGAAAGTAAAAGACCGACCAAGCAGTATGGTCAGAGAACATGGTAATTGTGTTATAGCTTGCCTGGAGACCTCTCTATTTTAACGAAAGTACCCTCATCTCCCCTTCAATAACAATCTCAGCAGCAGCAGCAGTGGCATTGGCCCCAGCCTCTGAAGCGGCGAGCGGCGGGGGAAGCAGTAGTAGTGAGAGCCGACTGGTATCATCCACTCCAGGGCCGGCAGACGGGGGCCAGTTGGCTGCAGTCGGCCGCCAGGAGCGCTGCCTGCCACAGACGCAGGAGGAGACGCAGGAGGGACGCGCTGAGTAGTACCGCAGACGGGCCGATCTCCCTACTACAGACGCCGGGCGTTACCTGGGCGCGTTCCGCCCCTACTACCCTCTGACCAACAGGACGCTCTCCCGGCAGTAAGCCTATGGGTTTTAAAGCAGGCGGCGTCTTTGAGACCCACTACCGGAACGCTGGAGGGACGCAGGGTACAGGAGGTGTACCACAGGAGGAACGCTGTGTGAGTGATACCTGGTGAAGGCTGGATAAGAATAGACCAGGACAAACTCCTACGTCTACAGAGAGGAGTGGGGACCAGCTGACGGGAGGTGTAGGGGACGACATACGAAGTCCTACCTTAATTATCGCCCATCAGGGGCGGCACCTGCGGCCTGGAGGTTATATTAGAAGGAGCAATAATCACGATAACACGAGCGGCAATGTGGGACGTATGAGTTAGCGCTATAGGTTGTGATAAGTGTTCAGGTAGCGGAGACTTACTAAGGGGGATTACTAGGAGTTAAAGTCTTAAGTTCTGAGCTGCTCGTAAAAGAGGAACTGTGTCGGAACTGTTGGAGGTGTTAAGGACCAATGGAAAATTGGAATTTTAGAAACAAGAGTATGTATGCACGTTCTCAGGATAATGAATAGGTATGTGTACATACATCTGTGTACATACATCTGTGAAGGACCTGCTTATACTTATAGCTAGATTGTCTAAAACAATCGTTTTTCTATTGTCTTGCCGTCAGACATAATATGGACCAAGCGAATGCACGAGCCGATCCAGGCCCACTCGTCAAGGGCCAATATATGATGGGGAACACTGGCTTATCGCTAAAGGCATAACCGGAAATAACGTGGCCAACCAGATCTTCCTCCCTCGTAAACGCGTCGTCGGCATATCAGTTCTTGATCGGCGGCGCCAGTAGCGTCGGCGGGGGTAGGATACCGGAGCAGACGACAACTGACGAAAAGCGCGCCAAATCACGGACAGTTGGCGGGAAATTGAGCGGCGCGCCACCTGGCGGGAATAAACGACGTGCGGGACGTGATTTACCGGGCGACAGGAAGTCGACGGGGACGCCGGCGGATGGAGAGGGAGCGTCTCTAAGCAGGTGGTAGGAAGAGGGACAGAAGGCGAAGGGGAAAATCACAGAATAAAAAGGAATAGAAGAGTAGAAAACAAAGTTAGCATACTGCTGACATGATTGGCATTGGCGTCGGACGCGGGAGAGGAGCGTCGCTGTTATCGGCGTCCTGACGTCACGTCCGGTCGTCTTAGCTGCCCGCACCACCACAGCAGCGCCTCTAGCGGGGGACCCAATATACCGCCTAGTTCTACTTATCGCCGCTGGAGCGTGCTGGCGCTGTCGGCGTTATCACTGTGAACTGGAGTATACACTGATCTCCCCCGTCTAGCCGCTCCCCCACGATACATCACTGGGTCTCTGCTGTCCTCTGCTGGGAGAGGAGTGGGGATAGATGGGGGGAGAGTGAAGGAGAGTCACTCTCCGAGTCAGTCAGTCAAGTCGGGCTGTCTCCAGGCGGAGGTTTCCTATCAATCAGCGACCTTCCCACGTGCGAGGATTATTTACACGTTCTTCTCTCCCCAGAGAAAACCGCCAATATTCTTACACCCACCCACCCCAGGAGGGGTCCTCAATATACCGGCACCACAGCCTCTCAGACCCTTTAGACACCCGGCGGGTGTATAAGGGAACCCCCCGATACAGGTGCACCCTGGGAGGGAATCCCCTGGGTCCAGACCGAGGCTGCGGGAGGTGTTAACCTGGCCTGACCCCCAGGACGTACTCCGCTCAATCTCAATTTAACGGGGGACGTTTTTTTCCGTCTTTTTTTTGTCTTTTTTCCCTCGAAAACCAAGTCCAAGTGAAAAAGTATCTTGAGCATGCGCAGTGGAGGTGGTGCCCGTGGTGGTGCTCTGGTGGACCACCACCACCCTCTGGGAGTGTTACTTTAAGGTTCGCCAGGTGCGAGCATTGACCATGGAGGCTACTGGAGCTACTTCTACTATTACTGTTACTGGAGGCCCGGGCTGTAGGCCGAGGAGTAGGCCTTATCTATACCCCCGCCCCTCCTCCAGGCCCGCGCTGACCATGGGGCTGTACGGGGCACTGTGGATCTACGCTCTGACGGCCCTCGTTAGTGCAGGTAGGTCACTCTACATTACAGATGGGTATAATTGGTACTGGGGCTGGGGTAGAGGTGGCCAGAGCCACGAGGGAGCGGACAAGGTGTTTACGATGCTATGTATGAAGTCTTGTTTTTTTATAGCTACAACCGTTTGACGACATATTATGGGTCTTAGATTACTGTGTTACAACTTCATACGAGCAGGTAGGTTACAGGATACTGATGGGGTATCCTTGGTATTGGGGGAGCGGGTAGAAGTGGTCAGAAGCCCGCCATGGGGTAAGGATAAACGACTGGGTGTAATATGGCTAACACTCTAACGACATATTGCTCTCAAATCACTGCCTAACGGCATGATCTTACATCTTGGCCAGAAGCTTTTATAAGCTCTCATAAGCTGTACAATGCTATTTCTCTTCAGCCATGGATCTACGATAATAGTAACATATGGAATACTGTAGGGTCATCATTCACAGGTTAGACTGCAGCCAGTCCTTCATTTTATTTGAGACTAAATGGGCAAGAAATTAAACTCGATTCATCTCTAATAAGATAGGCTATACATCTTTAAAAGCCTTCCTTTAAGAATTAATTCTTTTTAAGAAGTATTTATGAGGCAAGCATGCAGGAGTATCAAGGACTCCGCAGAGTCTAGGCATAACGATTGAAGGTAGTAGCAGAAAGAACAGCACATATAAGGTGATAAGGATTTCAAAAGGAAATTAATGAATGCAAAGAAACAACAAATTATAAAGAAACATAGATAAAGACAAGTAGGCTGGATGTCTGCAAAACCGCAACCGCAAGGTATTATGCCGGGAACTTCTCATTCTTCTTTATATCCAATTTATTATTTGCAGTGTAGTCTTTGACTGCATTCCCCCTCCCCTACTGAACCAACCACAGTATGCAGCCCCTGCTGCCTGTACTATGGGTCATTATGACGGACTATACTCAATAAAGCATCGCCCGAAGGACTTTAATCCAATTACCTCCCTAAGAAGGCTTTATAATAGCAAGGGGAGCCATCGCCCAATCACCCTTTCCTTATACTACTGACAACTCGATTCTCTAGCAAATGTATAGAGGCGTTTACATAGAACGCCCCGTGGTGCAAATGTGCGTGCGAACTAATAACTTATAAAATTACACAAATATTTCACAAATAGATAAATATCTACATCACATGTATTCCTTATTTTCAATTATGTGAAAGTATCAATCAAACGATGAACTAAACACTACATAGAAGGCCCCTGTGAAGCAAATGGGAGAGCGGGCTTTAACTAATAACTAATGGAATTACACAAACATTTCACAAAATAGATAAACATCTACATCACATGTATTCCTTATTTTCAATTATGTGAAAGTATCCATCAAACGATGAACTAAACACTTAGCACTCAACCTGTCAGACTTAACTGCTCGGAGTCTGACATTGGTCGGCGTGTTTTTAAAAAATAGTCTATAGAAGTACTCAGAATTGCTAGTAGCAGGCTAAGTAGACTGGCGCCTCACATCTTAGAGCTTACGTTCTCTATGTGAGATATACATATAGTGTCTACAAAGGTCTCTAAGTAACTATGTAGATGAAACGAGGAACTTAATATCAGTCCATTAAAACGCCTTTTGCTCAAGGGATATGCTTGTGAGTAGGTGCTATGCATTCATGAAGTCATATGGAGTCGGCAGTGCTTTTACTTTTAACCTTACTATTACTATAATTTTTACTTAACATATGCACATATAATTATGTTTATATTCATATATATATGAAGGTTATAAACATTTGGCTGTTATTTAGGCTAATATATATATATATATATATATATATACATATAATCCCTACATAACTCTCTCCATAATCTATAATAGTATATTTGTAGTATATTTAAGGTGTATATATCCATGTATCATCGTAACGAGTGGCCACACCCCTCCGACCTGGCGGTTCGCCGGCCGCAGCAGATGGCCGGGGGCCACGGCATGCCGGGTTCCAAGGTGCATACTTTTAGGACCACCATTGCATACTTTTAGGACCACCGTTGCATTTCTGTATCAGGTCATTCTTCACGCACAGCGCGCGAGAACTAGCGGATCGTGGGATTTTAAGAATAATACAATACTTCATTGCGCCTTAGGCAGAATTTCGTATTTCATCCACAAAATAAGAAAATGAAACAAACAATTAGAATAAAGGAATTTGCAGATTGCCTGTCATCTGTTTAGGTAGGTTTTATTTCCGAAGGATATTTCTCAGGTAGCATAGAAAAATATCTATTCAAATATTTCATCTTTCCTTTACATATCAATATTAATATTAAAGCAATCTATTTGGATGGAAAGAATGGTTGCCAATGCCTGAATCAGATCTTGTATAAGGGAACAATATAGGCCTATATATTTGAAACATTGGTGGGGTCTGTAAATATTAGTCTACTGTCATCCTAAAATCCATGATTTGCTAACTAAAGTACTCCCGAAATAACGGACACAAGGCTGTAACACTCAGTCCTCCCTTTGGGAAAAGCAGGATTGAGTGAAGTCTCGGGAACTCTCGGGAAGTCTCGGGGGATCTCGGGACGTCTCACGAGTTCTCGGAAAGTCTCGAGAAGTCTCGGGAGACGCGGGACTATGTGTGATTTCCCCCTCCCCCTCCTGTACCTCTCCGGAGGCGCCGCTCGCATTGTCCTCTATAGGTATAACTCAAAGTCTGTCTTAACCCAATGGATGAGGTCCAGGGAGTACTGCAAGGTTTCACCATAGTGAACAGCCATAAGAAAAACGTTGGTAACAGGGGCGGATCCAATTGTGGGGGGCGGGGACGGTGTTAGGGGGTCTTGACACCCCCCGTTTGCATTGATGGGGATTAAAGCTTGAGGAAGAAAAAGAAAACGTCTGCGTCTACATGAATGCACAGTGACTTATATATGCGGACCTCCATTTTTCAGAAATCGTGTATCTGCCCCAAGGGAGTATGTTTAGAGACAGTGTATTAGCCAAATGCATGGTTTTTGCAGAGCAAATGTGTATACACTTAGTAAGGGTTAGAAATGTGTTGGTTGCTGAATAGCGAGAATGCCTGTTGACGTGGATTTGCTGATACCCCTGTAGATACCATTGTTTCCAAAAATATGCATTGAGCACATCACAAGGGTCCTAGAATTCCTAATGCCTATAATAAGAAGCACGTACCACGGGAGGCGTCCGAGGGTGGCCGTACGACCCATAGGGGATTGTTACATACCGAGGGCAAAGCCCAAGATTTGTACAGTCCCCATTGGTCGTACTGCCACCCAAGGATGACCGCTAAGGTGCCTCTTTATTTTATTATCCAAGCATTATTTAAAATATGTGGAAATTATTGAATACAAGATGTCCACAGTGAGCGGTGCGTACGGCATGGCAATACAACCTGTACCCAATACGCACCCCTTGTCGGCTGCGCGGGTGATAAGGCTCAGTTATACCCACCTCCCTAATTACGCACTGCTTGTCTTAGCTGGTGGGTGATAATTAAAGTATATAGGTCTAGAATCAGTTCAGACAGCCCCGCCATATTCCCTTATGTCTGTTCATATCTTCTGAAACTATACTCACATATTCAAACGACCCCTAAGAACCTACCGTACAACACAGGCGAACTTTCTGCTTTTCCATTCCGTGCAAATGCAATGACAAAAGACACATCCTGAAATAGTAGATATTGATGATATAACACCGCCTTATATTGTACCTGAGCCGCCTGCGGACTGCGCCGAGTTAGTGGTTGTGGGGGTGTGGGGTGGAGGAGTGGAGTAGTGTGGATATAGCTGGATGTGCAGGGCTTGTGGTGAGGACTGGAGGGCTGGCCACACTGTCCAACTCAACTCACATCGACTGTCTGTCGTAGAACTTGAGAGAGCCATCACCCGCAGTAGTCTGGGTAAATCCCCATTCACACTGGTCAATGCTTATGTTGAAGAGACCTTCGACAAAATTATCTCATGCATTTGTAAATTATCTCAGGTGCAACAAAATGATCGCAGGCGAGCGAATTTGAACAAATTGCATTTATACTGAAAAGGGGCCTCCTTTGCAAACATTTGTTGTAAGCAATCTTAAGTAAAATCACAGAGACATGCTACGAAAATATCAAACATGTCGCTGAGAGCTGTGAAAATGCAACGTATCCAAAGTTCGCGGAGTGCAGAGATTTGCGATGGCCAGGGCGAATGGAATTTAATCTTCTCTGTCATGCAGTGCAACTCGACTGTTGTGGCATAATAGCTAAATAACCAATAATTATGTTTGTCTACTGCATACACACATTTGACCTGACTGTCGAGTCTTGTATCTTGAACACCGAAAGATATATGACCCCAGGACTATAACTAGAGTCACAACCCCCGGACACACTACAGGACTCAGCCCAACTCAACTCAGCTATCAGGGCCCTATCATACTACAAGACTTGGGCTGCGCTGTTGGGTATGATATGATGATATGACAGATTACATACAGCAGTGAAGTGATTGTTAGAAAATGGCAGTTTGGAGGCTCTCACATAGTTCGGAAAAAAATCTTATCTCTAATATGTGTCACTTCTCCGCCACTTCTCTTGTCATATCGCAGCACAAATCGTGTAGTGTGATAGGGCCTTTACATTCAGTAGAGTCATTCAGTTTGGCCGGTCCTCGAGACGTCAGTGGTTTTAGGGAATGTGATCGCACAGGCTCATTGATGTGTGTCTGCTCAAACGTAAAAGGCCTGCACGTACCAAGCTATTTGACAGTCGAGCATATGGCTGGCTTAACAGTACAACAGATTACAATCTCTATATATATTTATATGTATAAAGTGTAGCAGGCATTCAGGTAAAATGGGAAGAGTGCAATATGGATGCACTGGTTTAAAAAGATAAAAACTCAGCTCCGTCTGTATTCCCTCAGTGAGAGAGGCTTGGGGCTGGGTTTGGCTCCTGTACCTTGTGTACACTTAATATGGTATAAATGAAGAACCTGTACACTGTAGGACTGAGACCGACTCAACTCAAGTTGACCGTCAAGTCGTGTTCGAGACGTCAGTGGTTTGGGGGGATGGTGATCATACAGACTCATTGACGAGTGTGTACTAAAACTTAAAAGGCCTGCACCTGCCACACTATTTGATAGCCGGATGTAGAAATGTCTGGCTTAGCAGTACCACAGAGTACAATCTGTATATATATGTAGTAGCGGGCATTCAGGTAAAATGAGCAGGGTGCAATATGGACGAACTGGTTTTAAAAGATATAAATCCCTGTTCCATCTATACTTCCTTAGTGGTCCGTTGAATGATGAAATAAGTGAAACAATTCAATGTCTCGTAACACTGCAGGACTGAGCCCAATGCAACTCAACTCAACTGTACCCTCAAGTTGGGTTGAGTTGTTCAATGTGGCCTGTCTTCGAGATGTCAGTTGTTTGAGGGGATGGTGATCATACAGGCTCACTGACGAGTGTGTGCTAAAACATAAAAGGCCTGCACCTGCCAAGCTATTTGACAGTCGCGCATACGGCTGGCTTAAAAGTACCACACAGTACAATCTGTATATATATGTAGTAGCAGGCATTCGGATGAAATTGGCAGAGTGCAATATGGATGCACTGGTTTAAAAAGATAGAAAATCCAGTTCTGTATGTATTTCCTCAGAGAGGGAAATTCAGGTCTGGGTTTGTCTCCTGTGCCTTAAGTATGTACACTTAATATGATATCAATAAAAAACACTGTAGGACTGAGACCAACTCAACTCAACTCGACCATCAAGTCGGGTTGACTTGTTCAGTGTGGCTGGTCCTCCAGACGTCAGTGGCTTGTGGGATGGTGATCACACAGGCTCACTGACGAGTGTGTGCTAAAACATAAAAGGCCTGCGCCTGCCACGCTATTTGACAGCCAGGCGTATATGGCAGGCTAAACAGTTCCACAGAGTACAACCTGTATATATATATATATATATATAAAGTGTAGCAGGCATTCAGGTAAAACAACCAGAGTGCAGTATGGATGCACTGGTATAAAGAGATGAAAACCCTGGTTACGTCTGTATTCCTTCAGAGAGGGAGGTACAGGGCTGAGTTTGGCTTCTTTACCTTGAGTATACACTTAATATGATATCAATGAAGAACACTGTAGGAAGGAGGCCAACTCAACTCAACTCGACCATCAAGTTGGGTTTTGTTGTTCAGTGTGGCCAGTCCTCGAGACGTCAGTGGTTTGCGGGGATGGTGATCACACAGGCTCACTGAAGAGTGTCTGCTAAAACATAAAAGGCCTGCACCTGTCAAGCTATTTGACAGTTGAGCATACGGCTTGCTTAACAGTACCACAGAGAACAATCTGTATATATATATATATATATATATATATATATATATATAGTAGTGGGCATTCAGGTAAAATGGGCAGAGTGCAATATGGATGTACTGGTTTTTAAAAAAAATGAATCCCTGTTCCATTTATGTTTCCTCAGTGGGCTGTCATATAATGAAAGATTGAAACAATTCGATGTCTCGAAACGCTACAGGACTGAGACCAACCTAGCTCAACTCAACCATCAAGTCGGGTTGAGTTAAGCCCCATTCACTCTGGACAATCTTTCATTGCGATCTAAGATGTAATTGCTATTTTCTTGTATTCAAATGGTTATTCTTTGAAGATTAAGATTCTATCTCAAATGGTATGTGGCAGTCCTGGGTTTACAACTATATTCCTAGTGGAAACTGTAAATTAGCATAAATCACCTAGTTGAATAAAGGCGTTAAACTGTATTTTTCTCCCTCTTCTCGGCGGCCCCTCCACCGACACACTACCCCCATCCTGGCCCTTGTTGGTCCGTCTATTTGGCCAAGGCAATTAGGGAATGGGCGAGGGTAGGTATAGGAGGTTATTGGAGTGGTCCGGCAAGAGAACGGAGTCACTTGAGGCTGTGCTCCACTAGCTGATTTTACTCCCGGTATTAAAGTTTGACAGTGGGGATATTGGTTAATCATAGACATGTTACATACCATTAAAGAGGTCTTCAAATTCCCTTTCAAATGATGTGAAGGATTGGTAGTCTCATTATTTATTAAGTAACTGGCAGTCAGAATTGACTAGTGGGCCCGTCATATGGTCAGACTGAGGTCTGAAGGACGTATTTCTTTGCTAGTTCGCAAATTGGTTACAGTATAATCATGCATATGATAGCTCAGGAGGTCGCTCATGGATAATGACATTTAATTACAATTGTTGATGTACTGATTACCTTACCTGCTACTTCTAAACAGTTTTGACTCGTAACTGATTAGATTGGATTGACTCATACTTTATTATTATTTATACTTTTTCATCGTTTTTTTCCAATTGAAACACTTGATCCTGCCACAGCCCTGCCTATATGCGCGACGTCGAGTAACCAAGCTCAGTTAATTGCTCGACAATCCCACATGAATTTACTTTATTGTACACGCGACAATTTCTTATAATGAAGTAAGTAGTATATAGAAATTGGAGTTTGCAGCATGTTGCATACATTGTACCTCCTACATGGGTGACATCAACTGAAGATGTGAAACATCGGCCCTCTGCTGTATGTCCAGGAGTAGAGTCTGTACAGGGTGGCTGGGGTTGGGGGCACACCACGTCTCAGCTGTGGGTTAGATCCCGTCTCCCCATGTGACCGGCCCTCCACTGTACGTCCTGTAGTAGGGTCTTTACAGGGTGGCCGGGGTCGGGGGCACACCACGTCTCAGCTGCGGGTTAGGTCCTGTCTCCCCGTGTGACCGGCCCTCCACTGTACATCCTGCAGTAGGGCCTGTACAGGGGTGGCTAGGCCGGGGGCACACCACATCTCAGCTGTGGATTAGGTCCCATCTCCCCATGTGACTGGCCCTCGGCTGTACGTCCAGTAGTAGAGCCTATACAGGGTGGCCGGGCTGGGGGCACACCACGTCTCAGCTGTGGATTAGGTCCCGTCTCCCCGTGTGACCAGCCCTCCACTGTACGCCCTGTGTTATAGCCCGTACAGGGGTGGTTGGGGCGGGGGGCACACCACGTCTCAGCTGTGGGTTAGGTCCTGTTTCCCTGTGTGATTGGTCCTCCTCTGTACATCCAGGAGTAGAGCCTGTACAGGGTGGCCGGGGTCGGGGGTACACAACATCTCAGCTGTGGGTTAGGTCCTGTTTTCTCTGTGTGACTGGCCCTCCGCTGTATGTCCTGTAGTAGGGCCTGTACATAGTGACCAGGCCGGGGCACACCACATCTCAGCTGTGGGTTAGGTCCTGTCTCCCCGTGTGACCGACCCTTGGCTGTACGTCCAGTAGTAGAGCATGTACAGGGGTGGGGGGGGGGGCACACCACGTCTCAGCTGTGGGTTAGGTCCAGTCTCCCCATGTGACCGGCCCTCCGGTGTATGTCCAGTAGGAGGGCCTGTACAGGGTGGCCGGGGGCACAAACAATCTCAGCTGTGGGTTAGGTCCCGTCTCCCCGTGTGACCAGCCCTCAGCTGTACGCCCTGTGTTAGAGCCTGTACAGGGGTGGCCGGGCCGGGGCCTGATTAAGTCGCCAATTGGACTACAAAGGGCCTGCTTAGGGTGATGGATTAGGGCCCATTAAGGGGGTAGATCCGTCTTGGAGGTGTGAAGGCTAGGGTAAGGAGGGGAGGGGTGGGGTGAGGAGGGGAGGAGCAGGGTGAGGAGGGGAGAGGGGAGGGGCGGTGTGAGTAGGGGAGGGGCAGGGTGAGGGGGGAAGGGGCGTGGTTGGAGCCTATGTTCACAGTGTATCAATGACTTAGGGCAGGGGCAGGGACAGGTTGTAGGAAAGAGCGGGTGTAACCCTATACATTTCACACTAAACCGCAGCATCTGATTCAGACGAATCATCGCTGCTAGTATGGGCGTGTGTGATAGGTTGAGAGAAGGTTTGAGAGGGAGGAGGCGAAGGGGGCATTCTTGGAGAGCATTGACACGAATGACTGTAGCTGCTGGTTCCCATAGGAATTGTTGTGTAGCCTCAGAACCAGCAGATTTACCAATAAAATGTGTTTTTATAGATATCTGACATATTCTGAGCATTAGCTTTAACATGAAACCAAGACAAAGAAAACACTAAGACATTCTGTATTTATGTGTTTCCACTGTATGTCTCAGTTTAAGTTGGAAATACTTTTTTTGAATGTGGCGGCAGGCCACAAATTTGTCAAAAGAAGTAAAATGTCTGTGTAAGAAGTGCAAACATGAACATGTTCATGGATTGGCCGATGCCGACAGCAGTAAGTTTAGGAGCAAACTGCTGCTGTTGACAGTGTGTGTACATTTCACAAGAACTGTCATCGCACACACACACATAAACACACCAACACGCACACATGCACGCACACACACGCGTGCGCGGGTGGGCACGCATATGACATATGTATGTATGTATATATATATATGTATAATAATGTATTTATGTACATAAAAATATATCCTATATACCCAGAGAAGGTTTCAAGAATACATAGAACCCCTTTACTTGAAATACTCTCAGCTAGAATTCGCTCTGATTTATTTGAAACAGTTCGAATTTACTTGAAAACTGCTCAGCTCTGAACTCCCTCACATTTACAAAGTAACTGGGCATTTCCGTTACGCATGGAAAAAATTCCACCGTTCTGGACAATTCTTTTATGAAAATATTCTACAATCACAGTATAGTATTCCTTAATTGTAGCCATGTTTCTTATGGTAATTTCTCACTATCACGGATAGTCAGTTTCCTACAAAATACCTGCAGGTTAGCCTTAAACAAGATGCATGCTGAGTAACGTGTCTACAAGTTACAGGGCTTTAGCTTATGAATTATAGAATCATTTTTAGATTTACATGAGGAAAAACAAGCATTCAGTATTTTTCAGTGTGTATCCATATGATTTAATATTTTCTGAGTTGGCTTAGAAAAATATTCACTACAGATGTATAAAGCAAATAGTTGTGTATTTTCTATAGGTTTTGCTGTATTTTTCGCGACAAAATTAGTCCAAATTAACCTGCAGGCACCTAAAATACTGCAAATCAGCTATCCGTGGTAGCGAATCAGCCTAACAAAATGTCCTCTGCAACTGTGGAAACATTATGAAAATATGATCGGAATATGGAGACGAACAGCCGGCTCTCCTTCTGAACCCTGTACCCCCGCCGACGCTTTAAGTTGCCCTTCACGCTATAATGCCCTGGTCCAGAGCCGTTTTTCTCGCCCCGGTCCGACATGAAAGGCGTCGGGCTACTCGGGCGAGTGGTGATTGTGGCAGGGGACACCTGAAGCCGGCGGGTAATTGATAAAACATGTTCCCACCCTCAGGTGGCTTTGCGACTCCATGGTCCGGCCCTCCTCCCGCCTGCGCCGTCGTCTCTGTGACGCCAAAGTAGCATTGTTAGTTTGAGGATGGGTAAATGTAGGGGGAAGGGGTGTGGGTGAGTGTGGAGAGGGTAAGGGGAGGAAAGGTGGATCAAATGGGGATGCGATGGGTAAATGTAACTGGGGGAGGGAGGGGGAGGGGAAAGTGGTTGGGGTGGGAGTGGGGGGGGGGGGGGGGAGAGGGAGTGGGGGTATGTAGCTGGGAAGGGGGAGGAGAGGATGGTGGGAGGGGGGGGGGGAAATTAGGGTGAAAAGGAAGGGAGGGAGGGGGTTTTACATGTTTAGAGAGGTAAAAGGAGGGGGAAGGAAGGGTTAGGTAGCACGGAAGAGGGGAGGGGGCTGAGGGGGCTGAGGGGCTAAGGTAGAAGCTGTAGATAGGAGTAGGGGTGGGGGAGGGAGTGGGGTACAAAGGTAGAGGGAGGGGGTTGAGGGCAAGGGGAGGGGTATAGGGGGAGGGACAGGGGAAGTGGGAGGGAGAGGGGATAGTTGGGGAAGCAGAGGGTGGTAGACAGGTGAGGGGAGACGTCAAAATTCACCACAGCAGGTCACAGTCAATAGTCAGTGACTTAACATCATATTGCAGATAGTCTGGGATACTTAGGTTGCGACCTGTTGCCATTGGGCCGCACCCTGATAGGAAAGGGGTGGAGACACTAGCTTAATGACCTTAAAACCCTATTAACTAATTGATTAATTAGTTAATTAGCCCTAATGAGGTGATTACGATATGTAAAAGATAAAACATGAAAGACAAGTTCCACTCCGTCTTTCTCCCCAATGATATATTGATAAAGGGTGGTGTCTGGCACCTTTAATGTGATAGTAATGGGTTGGAAAATGGTGCAGCCACTCAGTGGCACATATAGGTTGTAACTTACATTCTGTTGCATCCTTTCGGAGCATCTCAGGTTCACAACCCCTGAATGTTGATGCCACCCCTGAGGTACAGAAGTTTAGGGAGGGGGATGTGGGGAAGTGGGAGGGGTAAGTGGGGGGGAAGGGGGAGGGGATGGGGGAGGTGAGAGGAGACATTGAAGAGAGAAGATGTGAGAAGCGGATAGGGAGATGGGGTTTCAGAAGGAAACTGCTGTCTGGATCAAAAGTTGACTTGCTCCTTAAGCCCCAGCCACACTGCACGACTGAACTCAACTCGACAGTCGAGTTGAGTTGAGTTGAGGTAAGTCCTACAGTGTGGCATAGGACTACGACTGGAGTCGTAGCTTTTTCTTCAACAGATCCGTCGGGTTGTACATCATGAGATCATGAGGATTGTCAGGTCGTAGGGGGTGTGCATATGTATAGCTTATTTATCAGATAGCCTCTCACCTACAACAGTTGAGTCGTAACCTATGGCATGATAGAGTTTTTGTGTTAAGACTAGACTATCATAGACTTTGGCACCATGAGGAGCTTCGATAGTCGTGTTGAGTTGAGTTGGTGAGTGTGGCTTGGGCTTTAATGGTTGGTCTGGAGCAAAAGTAGAGTGCTCTGAAAGGGGAAGGATAGACTGGTGGAGGAGGGATGGAAATGGGTCTTGACTAGGAGGGATGAGAGGGTCACTAGGAGGAAAGACGGAGAATATGACAGGAATCTAAAAGGGGGGTTGAATGAAATGTGCAAGATGATTGAAACAATCTTAAGGAGATGTTAGAAGGGAACTGGGTACTTGCAGACGATAAGGGATCCAAAGGGAGGGTGAAAATCAAAATGGAGATTGAGAATAGGCCTAGATGGCAATAACAGGCCAATACTCTGTTCTAGGTCTCAGAATACGTTATCATTATATCTGCAGAATTTTCAATGGATGTACTGGTAATGCACATACAAGTGCACCAAACAGGACAAATACGGACTAAAATCTACAAAAAGAAAACTAAAAGACGTAGATACAGTCTACATAGAAGGGCAAGAGCTGCATAGTTAATAGGGTAAATGGGACTTAAAAGTTAAAAGAAGTGGTTGACATTACCACGGTCTACTGTAGATAGCTGACCATCCCAGCCCGTGCTCTACAGAGGACTAAAATGGTGATAGTCAACCATCCCCGTATATAACAAAGGTGTTAAACTCTGTTATTTATTTATTTTTTTAAAAATATTTTACTTATCCTTGGACAATTACAATTTGGCGTGATGCCATTTTTCGTTGCAACCCAGCATGAAAAATACATGATGAAGAATATATTATGATTCGACTGGAGTAGACATTTACAAAATAGAATAAAGTCAAGTTTTGGCCATTATTATAAACTTACTATACAAAACACACGTAGAGTATTTCAATTACTCTAGTAGCAGAATATCACACATTTATCAAATCAGACCAATACACAAATCATTTAATTCAAACTATAAAGTTAAATACCTAATAAGATCCAACCAAAAGACAATCACAAAAACACTAGCAATTTCAATTCAAATTTCAGGGGATTGTCATTATAATCACATATCCCCTTAGTGGGGACATAAATGGACAATAATGGATAGCCTACGGAAAGATTACCAGTAATAAAGATTAGGGGATACTCCGGGCTAATATATATTTAACTAGTTGACCTTCCCTGCCTTTGTTCGTCACAGTGAGAGTCGACCTATAGAACCTACCTTCTTCAGAGGTGTCTAATGGTTATAATTGACCTTCCCTGCATCTGTGCCACGGAACTTCTCTGTATGATACTTCTTGCAGAAAATAGACGAATTCCAAAAGAAATCAACTCAAAGGAAATGCAAAAACAGATAGATGGGGTTATAAGTGCGACTGGCATAGAACGTAGGGCAAATAGGGTTGATGCAATCTGGTTGATACTACCAGCAGTCTGAAAGTCTGCTGCAGAGGTCAAATGATGATAGTTTCTGACTATCTGTTCATGGAGGTCAGCGGTGTCTTACAGAGGTCAGAGCTTATGAGCATCTGTGTTGCAGAGGTCAGAGTTTATGAGTATCTTGTGTTGCAAAGGCCATAGCTCATGTGTGTCTTTGTTGCAGAGGTCAGAATTTATGAGCGTCTGTTTTACGGAGGTCATGGCTTATGAGCATTTGTGTTGTGGAGTTCAGAGCTTACGAGTATCTGTGTTACAGAGGTCAAAGCTTATGAGCATCTGTGTTACAGAGGTAAGAGCTTATGTGCATCCATGTTATGGACGTCAGAGCTTATTAGCTCACTGTTATGAAGGTCAGAGCTTATGAGCATCTGTGTTACAGAGGTCAAAGCTTATGGGCATCAATGTTATGGATGTGAAAGCTTAAATGAGCATCCATTTTATGAAGGTCAGATCTTATGACCTTCCCTGTTATGGAGGTCAAAGCTTATGAGCTTCTATGTTACAGAATTAAGAGCTTATAAATGAGCAACCATGCTATAGATGTCAAAGCTTATATATGAGCATCCATTTTACGGAGATCAGAGCATATGAGCTCCCCTGTTATGGAGGTCAGAGCTTTCAAGCATCTGTCTTTCAGAGGTCAGAGCTTAAAACTGTCTTTGTAACTAAAGTCAGAGCTTACTAGCATCCCTTTAAGGGAGGTCAGTGCTTATGAGCATCTGTGTAATGGAGGTTATAGCTTACACGCGACTGTGTTGCGGAGGTCAGAGTTTACGAGCATCCGAGCTACAGAGGTCAGACTGGTTACAGAGAGGTCAACCGCCAAGGTCAATGTTTAGAGTGTGTGGGTCCCGGGAATCACGGTAACCATGGTGATCGCTTCTGTCATATCGCAGGTGGTGGTCTCGACAGCTAGGGGGAGGTGGGTTGAGGGGTGTTGGTGTTGGTGTGTGGGAGTGGGGGTGATATTTGGCATGGGTGTTGGGGAGGGTTGTTGGTGTGGAGGTCTGGGGGTCTCTTAGTCTGTCGCAGTCACACCCACTCTTTCCCAAAGAGAGTCTGTACACCAGCAACCATTTAAGTGGGAATTCCACCCTGCATCCCAGCATGCTTTGCAGCTGCTGGTTTATGGCAGGTAGGACTATAAAATGCCAGCAGTCCAACAACCATCAAAGGGAATACCCATGATATTTATGGATGACCAATCAAAAAATTCTTAACAGATTTGAAGTGGCCAATAAAAGCCATGGACTGTTGTGGGTGTATGGATCCATTATGTAATAGCTAATCTGGGTCCGAACGGACTAGGGGTCTCTGTGGTCTGGCGGTGAGGGCAGGGGATGTGCAGTGTGGTGATACTGATGGTTGGAGGTGTGGGGGCAGGTGTTCAGACTCAGGGTAGTGACACAGGGGTGGCAATGGCCATGACCAGTGTTACAGCCGCTTTCTCGTCCATGAGACAACATATTTTGATACATTGTAACTTCCTGATGGCCGCACTGAATCCGTGACATGACCAATAACGTCCTCGGATTACCTTCCAACAGTGCAGAACACGTTGCTGGCCGTCGCATCGTTAGGCTTATATCGGCATATGTTAACCTGCCAACAAACGGACGAGACAGCCGCTTTAACGTCAACTTACCATAATGGAGGTAGAGATGACATACATCTATGGGAAACACAGTGTTATCTACAAATCTAAAACGTCTTTATTTGTAGCAATCCACATTCTGTCTCAGGAGAGTTAAAAAAATAGTACAGAGAGCTGAAAACAGTTATTCATTATTCTAAGATTCACCAATGTTAGTAATTCCATAGAACCTTACTTGTTTTAAGCAGTGGCTTTAGTCAATGTAGCGCCAGCATTGATTTCGTGTAGTTTATTTCTTAAGAGAATGTCCTAGATATTGCAGCTTTTACTGCAGTTTGTATGACAATGGATCACCACCCGACTCTTCTTTTTTGTGCTTTTCTACCTTTCCACGAAGCTACGAACCTGCAGTAATCTACTAATGTAAACTTTATTGATAGATGAATGCCCATTATAAAAAAAAAACTCCCGATTGGATGCACAATGGAGATTGCAAAGAATTATATCTGCTGAAATAAGCTATTATTTGTAACTGTTGTGTTGGAGCAGACAATACACATCATCTAATACAGCTAAAAACTAAATTACTTCATAGATATAATGAGTCAATGGATTCTAACGTTTCTCTAACAAAATATCGAGAAATGCTACTGATTTATAGGAACAACCTTGGGTTGGAAATTTTTAGTTGTTAATGTTCAGATGTTAGCATTCTTTCCTATAATTACACAAATCTTATGGCAATTCTTACATTGTATCGACTTTTTGTATCAACAATTTCTTACCAATGGCACACGCAAAATGTAAGGTTGCAAAAGTGGCGGTTTTATTCAGGCTTAGTGGTGGCAATTAGCCTTGGTTTGAAGGTCGCCATACTACATGAAAATTTTATCTTAACAATTTCTTCCTGCTACAAATCAATCTGGTGGTGTAAAACCACTGTTTAATGGAGGCATAGTGATGGCATTGAGCCTAGGCTTGCAAATCTTTAGACTACAATTCGTATGGCTGGCAGAAATCTGACAGTGTAAAATACAGACCAAACCATAGCGGAATATAAAAGCATTGTTTGTGGTGAAGAACATAGCCAGAATGCTGTAATAACATCACAGTGCGATGTCACAGCAGTAGGTTGCAGCAACATAATTGGGAGTCATTAAAAGAAAGTAACAAGAACCAATACAGAACCAGCCAGAACGTTGCAGCAATGTTATGATAACGTCGCATACTTGGCTGAGTAGGTCATTAAACTACATGGAAATTTAGAAAATATTTAACGGCTCTATGATAAAAGCCTAGTGACCTGCCTCTTCGTACCATTGAGAAAATACTGACGGTGTAAAATCCTCTCTATGACGAAGGTGTGTCGGTGGCATTGAGCCCCTGTCCGGAGGTCGGGTCCCAGGGGCCGTTCTCCGGGCGGGTGCCGGCCCGGCGCCCCTCCACCACCCCACCCCGAGGTCACCTGCCGCACCACCAACACCTGAGGCCCTCTCTACTGCTGAGGGGATCACAAGGTCGGCCCAAGGTCGAATCTACGTGGTGTGTACTGGAATATACAAATGTCATATACCGTTAGAATGGGGAAATGATTTCCTTTCAGATGATATGTAGCAGTTATGACTTCTGCTTGTAGTTTTTGTGAAATCATGAAACTTAGGTTAATTCACCTGCCGCACCACCAACGCCTGAGGCCCTCACTACTGTTAAGGGGATCACAAGGTCGCCTGAAGGTCGAATCTACAGGGTGTGTGCTGCTGGAATATACACATGTCATATATCGTTAGAATGGGGAAGAAATTTCTTTTTCACTTATATGTAACAGTTATGACTTCTGTTTGTAGTTTTTGTGAAATCATGTAACTTAGGTTAATTCACCTGCCCCACCACCAACGCCTGAGGCCCTCTCTACTGCTGAGGGGATCGCAAGGTCGGCCCAAGGTCGAATCTACGGGGTGTGTGCAGAAATATACACGTGTCATATACCGTTAGAACGGGGAAAAGATTTCCTTTTCACTTGTATGTAACAGTTATGACTTCTGCTTGTAATTTTTGTAAAAACATGTAACTTAGGTTAATTCACCTGCCGCACCACCAACACATGAGGCCCTCTCTACTGCTGAGCTGCTCCCAAGGTTGGCTCAAGGTCGAATCTACGGGGTGTGTACTGGAATAAACAAATGTCATATACCGTTAGAACGGGGAAGATATTTCCTTTCACATGATATGTAACAGTTATGAATTCTCTCCGTATTTTCTGGTAAAATTATATAACTTAACTTACCATAATTATCAATCATCTGAATCCTGAGGCCCTTCCTACTGAGCTGCAACTGCTGTCTGCTAAAGGTCTCTATGGGATGTGCACTGGAATAACCACGTAATGATATATCGTTTAACGGGAACAAAGTTGCCCCTTGAATGATATGCATCAATTATAACATGTGCTTATACTCCTAGGTGATATATGTACTTTCCTCCAAATAATGAATATAACATACGCAACGTCAGTTCATATTTTCAATGAATTACTGAATAGTACTCACCATATACCCTTCACAAACCCCTCACACAAACACCCGCTGCTCCAGACCACTGGTCTACTCCTATAGGATGTCTACTACCATATACACAATACCAGAACTAATACATGCATACTGGTATATTAAAGTCACTCTGCGCCTTATTTCTTTTTCAATCTTGTGTTTAAGATTTACTCTAATCTCTTTTCCCAGTAATCCTTCCTCTCATTCGTTCTCGCGGTTTACTGTGCTAATGACTTCTCTAGACTCCTCGGTTATGACTTCTTTTGAAGACAATCCTTGGTGGGCTCCTTGTTTAAATTGGACTGTCCCTCTAAGTCCCTTCCCTCTTTTCTCATGCACCGGAACTACTTGGCCTTGGCAACCATTTCACAGGGTTAACAGTGCACAGACCTTCTAGTGCAATTTGAGGAAGCTGTAGGAAAGGTGGAAGAGCCAATAAAGTAGGGGCGGATCGGGGAGGAGAGGGGGGGATCCAGGGGTTCCTGAACCCCCCCTCCCCCCTCCCACCATTTTTGGTGGACACCTAAAGTACACAAAGAGGGGGGGGGATGTCGCACGATTGTATGCGAATGTTTTCCGTTTTAGTACTTAGCCTATATGTAGACACCAACAGGGGTGGATACAGGATTTAGAAAAGGGGGGTCCACATATAGGGTAAGTACTAGAATGATGTGCATTGGGGCACATACACGCAATGCTTTTTTTTCTCTTTGGCAAGTTTGAGTTCCCACCATAAAGGGGGGATTGGGGGTCAGGACCCCCTGGACCCCCCTGGATCCGTCCCTGCTCACCCCCCCCCCCTCCTTTCAGAAATCCTGTATCCACCTCCTGATAAAGCATGCAATAATCACCTCTGGCAAGTTGTATTGTGGAAGCTTAAATGGACAATTGCATTTTGCCATGTGCCAATTTCGTATCAAAATATTATTTTCTTTGCACAATTAAGCTATGAAATGCCGGGTATCTGAATCGTGAGAATGTTTTGTTGCCAGTTGAAGAGACATGACTTTTCCATCTATTCCAGTACATTGGGTGGTTATTCTTGGCTCTGGGTCCTAATTAGGAAATGTCTCTGGTTAAATAGAGGCCCAGTTGTAGCAGCATAGTTCTTGCCTGGGATCAGTGGTAGCCTTGGAAAGGTCTAATATTGTTCTTTGTTAGTTACAAAGTATGAGCTTGATGTAGAGGTTACATGGACTATAGATACGTGGATATATTGCATCCAAAAAATAATTTGTGTTTAATGACGTGCATTATATTAATCAGATGTAGCTTAGTGCGAGATTCAATTCACCTTGCATTCAAAAAAAATCTCGAATTGTTGGATCTGCATAATAATACTACTATAATGTGAGATTGTGTCTGACCGTTTCCTTTATTACTGTCTTAAACCACACTTTCTTAACAATTTGACGTAGTATACTCTATGTAGCCCGTTGTTTTGCACCCATAGAATGTGGTCCATTGTTGGAAAACCATACTGTTTTTAACTGAGAACGGTTTTAAGTTAAGACCTTCACACTATAAAGCCTATATGTCTTATGCCAATTTTGCCGTCAATTTAAGGAATCACGATATATGCAATGGTTATGAAGGTTGAATATAAAATAAAATCTTTAGCAAAGCATTTTTGGAAGCTATATAAGTTCAAATACAGGCTCAAGACTCAGAGGGACAAAAACTACGTTCTGGGTCCCAAAATGTAGCCAGCTTTTTTGGTCGTTGCATCGGGTCCGCTGGGTGTGGAGTTCACCGTAAGGTGGCGGGTACACGCCAAAGTCACATCCCCCTAGCGGTCAACATGTGAACCCATGACACGCCTCTGGGGCTTCCGGTTCCGGTGCAGGCTTTGACACGCATGTGAAAAAGGTGGCTGAAATCTCCTTCTAAGAACATAAGGGTGTCTAGGAGAAACCTAGAGAACGCTTAGATGGGTCAATCAAGTACAGTTCTGAAAGATCATACCTTTGGAGGGTGTACCTCAACATAAGGATTCTTCAGCAGATATATTATTTTACTACGCATCCGGTCAAGGGACGCGTTGGGTGACGGTGCCCAATGCGACTGATTCGCGTAGGCGGTATATTACACTATGCGTCGTGCACCAACTCGACTCAACGCGAAGATTATTATACTATGCATTTTGGCATGCATTGGGATGTGTTGGCATGTGTTGGCATGCGTTTTTATATATCACACTTCACGTTGAGCATCAAGATCTGCATTTTCTATTAGCGTCGGCAAAACCGCGAAAGAAACGGCCCCAACGTGAGCAAGCAGACACATAGTGTAATATGGCCTTAACTCTCAGTACAAGTTGGTGGTTAGTCATGATATCCCAGCTTCTTCCTTCTAATCATGTTACTGCCTCTCCTTCAGAAACATTTTTTGGACTCTTCTCTACAATGAGGAATTCTATTTCTCGCCATTTCAAAGGGATATCTTAAGAAAAGGCCTCCATGCTGATTTGTGTGGCTGCTCTGTGTTTGAAGACATCATCACTAATGACAGATCTTACAGAAAACCACTTCCTCCTTCCCTGCTCGTTATGGGGCACAAAGTAAACCTTTGATAAATAAATCATTTAAGTAATTCATATTTTCATCTTCTACAGTTGGTTATTAATCAGAACGTGCCAAAAATGACTAACAGGTAGCACTGCCTATAGTTATTTCATTGGATGAATTAGGTACTGACTGTGTTTGGTTAACTACAAGTGAATGGAAGCATACAGGAGTGGCATACCAACATTGTATTACAAGATTTTCCCCCGACACAAATTGATATTTACTTGTGATTGAACAAAACAAGTATATATTCATCGACTGCAACGCCATGCAGAACTTCACACTCAAAATGTCGCATTAGTTGAACGCCTGGATTCTGTCACCGTTGAGAATACATAAAAAACAGAATAAATATTTTATGTTAAATATTTAATGAACCCTGATATTTTCTAAAGTAATTTTTGCATAAACACATTTTGATGTGATACAAATATAGAGGCTGGAAGTGAAAACTCTAATCCCATGGACAAAAGCAAAATTTTAAAAAATAGAAAAGTTTCTTGGGCAATATTTTGGGATATTCAACATGCTGCTGATTTAAAGATTCAGGAGTGGGAATTGAGGTTTAATTTAGACATGTTTATATATATGTACCACTAGAAAGCCTTTACAATTCCCTTCTAGATGGTACATATATATATGCCACATTCTCAGAGATGATCAAACACATACAAAATTGTCAACATCTAAATAGGTGTGTCGAATACAGTCTCTACATTCGGCGCTCCATAATGCTCTTCTCGACCCCTGACATTTTCCCAGCCGGACCCCGGTCCTTTTTCACCCCCCACCGCTTTACCTGATTCCCCTTTTATTTGGTGGACCTCTCAGATCCCACCTAGCTCATTGGTAAAATTAGGACCAGATAGGTCGGGGAAATTAACAAATCTGTGACAGACTAAACCGTCCCCTGCACGGCACGGTGTGATCAGAATTTTTGTCCGCTTCCTGAAATAGCTTTGCACCTTTGAAAGGGCGGTTTTAATACGTGAGCATTGTCTTGGTTTGGATATTGAAATGCATCAGCTTTCCTGTTCATTGTCCTATTAGAATTAGATACTTTGTGTGTGAAAATAGTCCTTTTTTCTAAGGTGCACTTTTTTGGGATAAACAAACAAAAGGTTGTACAAGACATAATATTATAATGGATTAAATAAGAAAGGGGCCTTCCATTAAGTATGCACGCATCAAGGGGGGGGGAGGGGTCTGAGATTTTTTGAAATGTGCGTACGTTTTAGTGCATATCCAATGTAAATTTCCTGAAGAAGGAGGTGGGTGGGGGCTGGAGTTATACACGCGGACATAGCAGCAGATGACCACGTCCAGAGTATTCTTTATATACGCGGGCGTAAAGTCCGCGTAAGTAGAACTGCTTACATACGCGGATGCTTTGGCCGCGTATACAAGTACAGTAATATACGCGGATGTACCTCTTTGTTAAATTATAATATTATCCATAAATTGGGGGCAAAGCCCCCGAACCCCCTTTTTCTTGTATTATTTCTTCTTTTTTTCTAAATTCTGGTACACACAGGATTTAAAAAATACCTTACCTTATGTCCGCGTATGTAAGCAGATCTGTATGCGCTACTTTGTGTCCGCGTGTATAAGGAATTATATATACACTACGTCCGCTTCCGCGACTATCGCGCGTATAGCCACTCCCGTGGGTGGGGGAGGTCTGAGATTTTTTGAAATGTGTGTAAGTACTTAGTACATGGAAGGCCCCAAAGTGAAACAATGCTCAAAATCCTAAGCAGAAAGCATTCAGTCAGTTATGTTGGTTTCATTTAAAACTCAATTGTATTGATCCTGGTCTAATGACTATGCTTCCTACTTGATCTGTACTTGCCATAGTCTAAAGGCCTCCCTGCTGTGTTTCTAACAGCTGGTCCCACACTTTTAAGGTTAGGAGTTGGGTGCTAGTCGTAAAACGCCCTAGATGAGGCTAGGCATTGCGTCCTCCGTAAAATACCCTATTGCAGCCATGATCTAAAGGCTCCCCCACCCTGTACCCACCAGCTGTTCCCACACCTTTAGCGTTAGGAGGTGAAACTAGGCTTTGCGTCCTCCGTAAAACGCCCTATTGCAGCCATGATCTAAAGGCCTCCCCACCCCGCACCCACCAGCTGTCCCAACACCTTAAAGGTTGAAGTGGCTAGGAGCTCTAAGTAAAACGCCCTATAGATGAGGCTAGGCTTTGCGTCCTCCGTAAAACGCCCTATTGCAGCCATGATCTAAAGCCTTTAAGGCCTCCCCACCCCGCACCCACCAGCTGTCCCAACACCTTAAAGGTTGAAGTGGCTAGGAGCTCTAAGTAAAACGCCCTATAGATGAGGTTAGGCATTGCGTCCTCCATAAAAAGCCCTATTGCAGCCATGATCTAAAGGCTTCCCCACCCCGTACCCACCACCTGCTCCCACACCTTAAAGGTGAGAGGGTGAGCCTCCTTAATCCAGGGTTGTCACCCCCGCCATGTGTGTGTTGGGGTCGGGGGTGGGGTTAGACTGTAGTTATGTCCAAGTCTGCTAGGCGCTCAATCTAGGACTGTAAACCAGCAACCATTTTAGGTGGGAATTCCAACCTGTATCCCTGAGTGTGTTGCAGCTGCTGGTTTATGGCAAGAGGGGGCCATAAAGAGGCACCAGTTGCATTACCATCAAATGTGTTACCCATACTATAAAAATACTGCCCAATGGAAATAATCCTGCCATAATATGCACGTTTTTAACCGACCACTGAGACCCATCGGCTCTGTGTGGGTGTAAGGACCTACTATGTAAGAGGTAAGTAGGTCATGAAAGGACTAGGGTGGGGTAGTATTTCAGACGTACAGGTGGCGCCCCCCTGTGGGAGGATCCACCCTGCCCCCAGTGCCGACAGGGGGAGCTCTGCCCCTCATCCGGGGTTTAAAATAACATCCCTCATCCCGCCAGTGATACCAGGGACCCACACCCTTAACTCGGAAGGCACATCGTACCCCAGGCAAGATTGTAACATTGCAGTAAAATCCTATTTGGTTCTGGTAGCATTCTAGTCATGATATTTAATGTAAATATAATGTTATTATAACATTCTGCATTGGTAAGTTCTCAACTTCATCAGAATATAATGTTATTAATACACTCTGTCCTGGAGAGTCTCAACCTAACATAAAGAGACGTAACGTAACATATGAAAATCGGGTAGATAACAGACTTACCAAAAAGTAATGGTCACAGAGCATGCTTATTATGTCACCGCTTGCCTGGGACACTTTCTTAAGGGATCTAGAACTACTTTTCATAATGGGGGCTGGGTAATATTTGTTGAAAGTTCGGGTGTTTTCACGCTTCAATATGCTGAAAGGTTTGATATTTTCATATTGTACATTGGTAAACATGTGCTTGTAAGCATGTAAAAGGATGACTACGGACAAGATGTAAAGTAAACCAGATATGTAAGGGTGTATAAAAACTAATGTATAAGAGTGGCCCTGGAACATGGATGGTAATCGTAACTATAATTATATAATTATATATATATATATATATATATATAAAGACAGTAGTATTCAAGGTGTGTGATGGTTGGTTATTTGTGCTTTACCCTCTAATTAATTGATCAAATCTATGAGGACGTAGACATGCCAAGGACAACAGAAAAAGAGACGATGTGTGACATTGACAAACTGTTACTCGTATACTCGTAACCAGATGTATAAGGGTGGCGGGGGACAAGTCGTGCGACATCAGTAAGCATGGCGGTGTGTGAGGCTGGGCCTGTATTCTGTAAGGGTGTGACCCTGCCTGCCTGCCTCAGCTGAGCCCACACCCAGGGTGCATGGAAAGAGGGGGGGGGAGTGCTTTTAAGGTATATTTCAGGAAATGTGGATCCAACAGTGGCGGGTCCAGGAGTGCCGACCAAAGTAATTTCACGCATCTAAATGAATCCACAAGTTGCTCCAGAAAACGACCACACATCTAAAAAATGATGCGTGAAAATGCAAAAAAAAGATGTGTGACAGATTCTTGGAGGAAAATGTCCACATAAAAAACATGTGCAAAGAATAAATATTTATATAAAATACTTCACTATATCCATTAGAAAAAAACTGCAATTTAATTAGATGTCACAAATCTAAAATTTTGTGTTATTTCACGAATCTAAATTTTGGAATTATGGGCATATGATGCGTGAAACTTCTTTGGTTGGCACCCCAGGAGGGGGCAGAAGGGGCGGCTGCCCCCCTCCCTCTAGGCCGAGTGGAATTTATTTCAAATAATCTACGTTTGTTGATTCATATAAATCTGAGGTTTTTTAAATTTTTTTTTTAGTTCTTTTTTATAGGGGAGGTTGCTTTGCCCCCCACCCCCTAGATGACTGCCTCTGGATCCGCCCCTGGTCCATTTTTTTTGCATTCAACTTTCTTGTTCTTGCTTGCAGTGTGAAACGCTTCATATAATGTCTGTCATTACAGATCATCTGGGGATATCCAATTAATACTTTAAAAAACACTGATTAGATACGACGTCCAGGATTGAACTGGCATATTCAAATGGTAAACATCCTTTCATTTTTACCTTAAATTTCCCAGGTCAGAGAGATAACAGAAGGATTACTTTGATACCGGATTCTTGGGGCAGGGCTGACCCAGACAATGAGCGACGTAATGATCAAGTATATGATAACAAATTGTGATGGTCTGAAACGTAATAAGCCCATCCCAGTTTACACCAACATTAAGTTTTATCCCGGAATATTTACAAAATTGCCTCTGTGGTTATTCCAAGAACACAGGTGCATGATACAAAATTAACCAAAGCAATTTAGTTGACAAATTTCTCCTAAAATTGCATGGTAAAATCCAGCTTCATATATTGGTATTTTCCCATAGGAACCAATGTTAAAATCTGTCAGTCCAACCAATAATGTCCAACCCTATTTTACTCTGAAATATAGCATGTCAATTGGCTTGCAAACCTGCAAACCTGTCAATTTGTAAAATTTAAGAAATCATAAAGTTCTATCATTACTTGGGGATATAGAAAAATATAATTCTTGTTCATTTAAGTAACTTCAACTCTAGGAGATTAAGAGATTGAGATGGCTTATATTGTAATTTTGTCCAACCCTTGTCCAAACCTTTAATACATCCAATGTGGGATGGGCTTCCCGGGATGGACTTATACAAATGTTAACTGATGACACATCTTCGGATGAGTATTACTGTTATGGCTACATTACAACATCATACTTTTCTTGCCTAATAAAGATAAAAAAATGTTGAGAGTGCCCCCTCCCCTTCTGAGCCGAGTCCCCTGACGCCGTCCCTTAGAGACGGAGGTGTCGGGGAGAAGCCGGTCCCAATCTACGGCCTACTGAGCAGCTCATGAGCCACTCATCACCGGCTCCTTTCTGCTCACGTCTCCGCCTGAGCCACAAGGACTGACCCTCCCTCCTGTTTATCCCTGACCCACCCAAGCCTCCCTCAAAGATGTGTAACAGCTTCGCACCAAGATGGTCCGCCACTAGATCACTATTATAGAAATGTACTCATGTAAAAGTTGTTTCTAACCTATTTCAACACACTTGTAACCTTAAAGAAACATAACTGTAACCAAACATCGCCAAAAACAGGTTAGAAAGGAACCATGTGACTTAGTAAAAAATATGGAGCTGGCTCCCTCATTCGCAGTGATGTAAGGCTACAACGAGCCGTCGATTCAAACCAAAACACTGCCATTTTAAGTATTCCTAAGGGGAAACTAAACAAATTATTTTTGTGATTTCGACGGAGAAAAGTGTGATTAACGCAAATATGTCTTTTGCAGAACAGTGATTTAAACAAAAGCAGAGAAATGAGCATGGTTTGTATGGTTCCCCTATGTCGCCAATGCTTGGACTCTGGGACTGCCCGATGCACGGCAGGAGGCGCCCCTATCGTATTCCTGTGCACCCCCGTGCCACCTTGTCCCCTCTCCCCTACCCCTGAGCCACAATGACCGCCCCCTCCTCCCCTCCCCCTGTCTACTCCTGTCTACCCCTGTCTCACCTAAGGCTCCCTCTTCTACCCCTAAGAAACATTGACTTTTTCAGCCATTTATGAAGCATGCAAAACACATCATAAGAACTCTTAATTCATTTATTGGATGACTGAAGATGTAGACATCATGATGCTTCTTTTAAGTGGTCATAGGAGATTACAGACCAATTTTGTATGATTTGATGCTTAAAAGACCTATCAGATCATGAATTAGCACATTTAACAACCAAATCCTATAGTAAATCCCCATAGAGAATCTCCGAAAATCATCATTTTTTGCACTTTTGACGATTTTTAATTTTTATTGATTTAACTGTAAAATCATAAGAGTACATAACAGCCGCTAACATCATATACCATTGACAGATGTGCTAAATGTATTGATTTTGAAATATCACAAATAGGCCTATTATAATCTTTCTATTGAGCCTCAGATCAGATCATACCACTTTATTGTAAAGTTGTTTTCCATTTTTCAGACTTTAATTCTAAATAGAACGTTTTTCTTCTATGATATTTTTTTCCAAAACTGTTTGATTTATTCTTAATCCTATGATATATGAAGTAGCACTGTATTTCATTTATGTACAAAATTATGGTTGTTTGAAAATAATGCCCTCTTCCATAACTTTTAAAGTCAACCTTTCGTGGTGCATTTCTTGGAGAGGTAGTTAATTTGCTACCTTGCGTTGTAACGATAGGTTTTGTGCAACGGGCCACTGTTCTTTCCCTGAGCAGCTCCTTCTGCCTTTCTTACTCCAGACCACCATCATGTCTACCCCTGCCCCAAAGCCCCCCCCCCCCCCCCCCTTTTCTTCTACTCATATCTATCCCCGTCCCTCTCCCCGTCCCTCTCTCCCCTACCCCTCCCCTCTACCCGGTCTATGAGCTGCTGCCCTCCGCCCTACCCATCATCTATCTACTTCCGGTAGCCTCTGACACCCAACATGGGTGGCCGCGCGATGCCTAAATCACGGCCTGATGGAGGGTCCCGCATAGCACCTATGTCTCCTATACAGTCGGTAAAAGAAATATGTGCTCGTTAAGTAATGTTATTAGATCATTAGCGACTGATGTAGGGGGCAAGGACGGTAGAGGCGCATGTCCCTTATTTGTTTGCCTAATTTAGATTTCTTAATGTAAAATTATGTCCCTCATAGTGTATCTCAAATTTCTACCAAAGGTCGCCCCTCCCCCCTTTTTGAAATCTTTGGATCTGTCCCTTCCTCTGATCCATGGTCTAAGGTTGAATTGTATATGGTTTCAGTGACAGGTGAGATGTTTTTCCTAATTTTGATTTCAAAATTGTTCCGAAGACCTGATGATAGCCTTCACTTCATAGTTTATCAGTATTATTTATGTTGTTTTAGAACGTGTTGAACTTTATAATGTCATTTTAATGTCTGACTTCCATTATCTAAACGTTAAAAAACAACTTTGCTGTGAATCTATCCACTTTTTAAATGTTACCTTAAATCAATGACTTTTAACCGCCCAAATTTCACACTGTAGAATTTTACACACCGTTCAACTTTCAACACTTCTGAAATCTACACCTCTGACTGTCGCGTACAAAAGCCAATCAAATAAATCTCTGATCAATCCTGATGAAGACACTTATCTGTCGAAATATGTCAGTTCAGCCTACATCCTACCAATAAAAGTCAACACTTCATTTTACTGTTGTCGTCCAGTTCGATGTTTATTTACACTTCATATTTATTTATAAATTCATTACATATAAGATAGTTCAAAATTCAACAAGGGCATCGGTTATTATCATAGTTACCCCATGATATTATATGAAAGGAAAAAGACTGTTGGTATAGTTATATCGTATCAGTATAATATAATAATATAGTAATACTCAGATTAATAAGAGCACCTGGAAATCCTTGGAATAGGACAGTCTCCAATCCTGCACGATAGCTGGAACTACAGTAACCCAGACCTACATATTGAACAATGGTCCCTTAAAAAAGTAGTAACAGTAGACATGAAATGACAAAGAAAAAAACAACAGCATAAAAAACACTCATACTTCAAACTAATGCAGCTTTCCTATCCATCCTATAGGTCTTACGTCTGCTCTCTACAAGAAGTCCCGCCTAGCCCTATACCCCGAACATGTATGTTTTTTTCCTCCTCTAACCACAGGCTCAATTTATCTTTGCTGGAGGAGTCTTGTTTGACTGAGGTGGTCTTCGGGCGGGTAGGCCGGTAAGTAGGGGGAATATGGACCCGGCCCATCATAGATCCCTGGATAATGGGTACCCGAACGTCCCCCGCTGGGCTCTTTAATTAAAGGGTATGTGTATTAGCCGTATAATTAATACAGAAGACTGAGAAAAGTGAGTTAAAGTCCCAGGCAACTAGGCAAGCTTCATGTATGAAGCCCCATTCCCCCAGGCCATCGTAGGTCTCTGCGATCTTAAGACATTGTGAACACTTGATTATCATAGCCCTCTGCGACCTGTTTCCTTGTGAAATTATAACTCAACGTGTCGAATATTTTTGTAGAGAACCTCTGCAATTCAAGATGCGATTGCTTCTGAAAATGATCGCAAGGGAGCTGATTTCTCAGTGTGAATGCTATTTGTTCAATTTCGCTGGCTGGCGAAATTGAACAAATAGCATTCACACTGAGATGGCGGTCATTTTGTCATACCTGAGACTATTTGCGAATGTTTGAGATAAAATTGTCGCTGGTCATTTTATCTTGCAGAGTATAAGCAGCCTGGATGTATAGTATACTCCATGATTTAAGCCCCATACCCACTAGGCGATTTTGTCCAGAGTCGGCCTATTATTGGTGCTAAAATCAGCCAACTCTACTCTAAGAGTCGACTGATTTTTGGGCCGATCGAGATCAAACATGCACATTGCAATATACCATACTGACAGGTGATCATAAGAGTTGGCTGATTCTGCCAGTTGCCGGTCGCCAGTCCCCAGTTGCTAGTAAAATCGCCTAGTGGGTATGGGGGTTTACCCTATAGGTAAATAAAGTAACGTAATGCAAATAAATGTACAACTACTCAAGCAGCTGAGAAATTTACACTAATATCTGTGATATATTGCCTACTTTATTTCATTACTGAGTAGTTTATTCTTTACTTTTAGTTGATTTAAGACCCAAGGGGCAAGAATCATCCCCTAAATAGATGCTCAGCTGGACATAAAAGTAGGCAAATAAAACATTAGGTTCAGTTTTATGTGAAGGAGGTGCAAGGTTCACTATATATCAGCCGTCCCACTGAACCCCTCCTCCCCTATACACCCATAACCCCTCACGGTGCATTCCCCGCAACGCATATACTAGCCCCTCGATCCAATAGAACTGACGATACGTTTATGCCTTTCCCATGCTTATATGGAATATCCCTGCCCATACTATTTGCATTTAGTGAGGGGACCAAAAAGCCCCAGATCTGCTATAAAACAGTAGCAAGCTAGTCATAAGGTTGGCCATGAATTTCTGGGTACATTTCAGCGACTGGAAGGTCTTTTTTTTTCTTTTTTTTTGGAACAATAGTTTCTTTGGCAACTTCATGACATGTACATACATGAGGAAGAGTTTTTTTTTATATCTATGCTATTGCATTTCAGAAAAGATAGATAATATTGTGAAAAGAATGAGAAGCAAATATAGAGATTTAGTAGCCAACTCATCGAAAAATATAATGTTATTCAAGAATGAATTTTACTTTAATGTTCTAATATGTACATTATATTTTACGTTTTGGTGTAGATATGACATGGAAAGCCCTTCATCAAACCGAGGATGATTCAGCATTTTTTTTTTTTTTTTTTTTAAAGTCAACAGAGACCGTTTTAATTGGAGGACGCTGGGGGTTGGGGATGAAAATCGATAAAGGTCTATGATACAGGTCACCAAACCCCGTCCTCACCCCTCTCACTCCACACCTCTCCAGAGAATTATAACCACATAGAGAGAAGCCACTCTACTGTTGGTGGATTCGTTAGTACATACTATGTGTTGGATGAGTCAAAACTGGTGAGGCATAACAGTGAGTTGGTCATTAATAGTAGGGTTGAGAGCCTCTACACAGTTTATAGGACCATCGGTGCAACTATGGTATATAATGGTTAGCCCCAATATATACGATGTATACAATGTAATTATTACATGTATATATAAATATGATAATATTATTTCTCAAAGTGACAAATCCATAGATGTAGAAAGCCAAGACGATTTGGGACTAAGTCTATATAGCTAACTACCTCCCTTATACAAAGCTCTTCCAACATGGATAGGCAGTACAGAATACCACAACCGTACAATACAATATACAATTATACAATGTAATAGATGATTTATTATGGAACAAATTTCTACATAAAAAGAAATTAAATAGTGCAATGAAGACAACATTATATGCCAGCCCCTTACGCTTACTTAGAGCGACTGTAGCCCTTAACAAGTACCCCTTCTCCACCTGTAACTTCCTTGAAACCCTCCACCCTCTCCCCTACAATACGCCCTTCCCTATCTATACCCCTGAATATATGGGGCCTGAGCCGTTATTTATGGAGCGACTCGGAGATGAAGGGCTGGCCACACCATTCATTATCGGGCGGCTTAACTGACACCAGCAATCTGGCCCATGTACATTACGGGGGAGGGTGTGTGTGCTCGGAGCAACTGGGGGAGGGAGGGGGGTTCTGGGAGAAGCTTTGGGTGGGGAGGGGGAAGAGGGGACTCAGGAGCAAGAATATTACATTATTATAACGTTTTCATAATGTTCTGTTTAGTTCTGCTTTGGTTCTTGTTACATTATTTTGATGGCACCCACAAATGTCTTTAGAACCTAACATTGCGACGTCACACTATGACATTATTGTGACATTCTTGTAACATTTTTTCACGTTATAATGACGTTATTATATTGTGTTTTTTTAGTAAGGTCTCAACGTCACTAAAATACAATGTTATTATAACGCTCTTTTGTAGTAAGTCTCAACTTTACCTAAAATAACATAGCTGTTATGTGAAAATTGGGCAGGTTATAGACTAACCAAAACAATATGGTCGCAGAATGTGCTTGTTACATCACTGCTTGCCTGGGGGAGCAGCTCGGTGGGTGGGTGAGGGGGTTGATGGCGAGTAGTTTTAATTAACTCAGTGTGCAGGGGTAGAGGTCTGATTAGTGGGTGCTAATTGCAGCTAGCAGCACAACATGCCCATCAACCGGCGGGTATAGAGGGAGGGGGGAGTGGTGGGTGGGTAGGGGGCATAGTTATGAAGGGCTGAATGTTAATTATATACTCCATTAACTGATACGCACCGTGATTATACCTAACTGTATGGATGCTGTGCATGCTACGCGTCATTCGAAAGATGATTTATATTGATTTTCAATGGTTATGGCTCCTAAAGGCTATGTTCCGCTATGCGTTATGTCACTTGCGTTGAGCAATGGACGCAATGAAATTAATGTGAAATGCAAGCAAAACACAAGCATTCTAGGAACTCATAGTGGAATACCGGGTTTGCTTGTGTTCTCCTTGTGTTCTACTTTCATGCATTCTACTTGCATGTTATTTTCTATGAAACATTTGGGTTCAAATACCAACATGTTGGTGTCTAAACGCAAGTAAACTTGCATTCGCTAATTAGAATGAAAGCATGTGCCACTGAACGTATAGTGAAATATAGCCTAAAGGTTACATACTGTCATCCGAATAGGAAACTGGGATATTTTTCTGTGAGCACTCGACCGTTGTACAGATGACTTCACAACAATGGTCTGGACGCCATGTCGGTTCTCAACCTATACTACTTAATGATACTTAAACTCATAACCTACAATAGTTGCTACTTTAGTTATATATGAATAACCTAATTACTCATAATCATGTGGCTATATTTTATTTATATACATGTATGTGTATTTCTTGTTTTAGCCGGATGACAGTAGAGTGATAGAAGAGAGGGGTCCAGGGTTTTAAACCTAAAAAAGAAGGGGGTGGCAACGTGTGCATAGACTAAGTACTAACATATCAGTGTTTGTGCACAAGTGCCCGATCTTTTTTCCTCTTGCCTTGTTGGAAAGAAAAGTAGCATGCAAGACGATAGTTGTATGTTACAACAGACCGGCAGAATGAAACGTTTATCATATACAGATACAGGGATGGGCAAAAAAGACCGTATGCCTCCACTTACTTCCTAACGGCCAGTGGGTCTGTGCGCATTCTGTAAGTGGATGGCTGTGCACGGAGTAGGTATAGGCCTTTTTAATGCGCGTGCCTGGTTTTAGATGTGCACGTATGGCATGAGGTATGACAACAGGGGGAGGGGACTGTAGGTGTAGGAGTGTTATGTAGTCGGCAGAAATGTGTTTTAGGGGGAATCGTAATGTACTTGTCAATACATGCTTTGTGAGGGTGTATTTTGTGTAACTATATATACAGGGTATGATATCCGTACTTCCGCAAACCAGCTAAGGTAAAACACCTGTAATGTCGTTTAACACACACACACACACACACACACACACACACACACACACACACACACACACACACACACACAAGACATGTTTCTCCGTCCTGAGGATATTGAATCAGCTGCAGACCTAGTTCAATCACTCAGAGTTGACAAGAACACTCATATAGAAAGATATGTCTTTATTAAAGTCCCAGACATCACTGACTTCCTGCTAGCATTTCACCAGTCCTTAGGCTAAGTCCACTCAGCTCTCTCATCCAAACCCAGGCTATAGGCCCTCTGTTGGTCCTTACTCATGGATAGATCTAACAACTATGGATAGATCGAACAACTCTGATTGTTGAGAGCTCGAGGCATGCCTTATCCCAACAGGGATACATCAGTACGTGGGTTCCTTCCTTGATTTTTCACAAGATCTGTTATAATTCATCTTTTTTTGTATTGGGAAATCAAAGGGGAAATTAAATGGGAAATCAATGGGGAAATCAAAAGAGGATTCCAGACACCTTATAGGAACCCCTCCTGGCTACACAAATGCCTATTACCTGACCCGCAACATAAGTCTAGGTAAATTAAAGTGGGCTTAATCCTTGACTTTTTAACAATATCACTTACATTTGAGCTACTTTTGGAAACCAAAGGGGAAATCAAAGGGTGTTCTAGACCCGATGGAACTCCTCCCGGCTACCAACCTGTTGACTCAGGCCTCTTCCCTGCCCCTCAGCATTAGTTCTCCCCACAGATCGGCCACAGGTGGTAAAACATGCATAAAGCTCTGTCTGCACGTATCGTGGCCATAACACCCCCTCCCTACAACCCCCCTCTCCCCTATACCCCCCTCACTTAAGGCCCTATTACACTACACGACATGAACTACGACATGACGGCGACAAGACCCCGATATGAGCATATCGTCGCCGTGTCGTAGGATGCTACAACATGGTTGATATCGTAGTAGTGTAATAGTATATGTCGCAACGGTTATGAGTTTAAAGTCACGATACGATCTAAATTGCAGCAAAGTTGTGAGCGTGAATATCGTGGGACATAACTTTTGGCCACGACATGTATCTAACATGTTGAATAATGACATGGAGAAAAGATTCAAATTCCTTTAATTGCAGGTCATGTCGAAGGGAATGTCGTAGGGAATAGTACTTTACATGTTTATATATAAACATCCCAGTGTAGCGTAATACCCAGGATGAAGGTCTAAGCTACGACTCGACCACAACATGGCCAAGACATGTTTCCGACATGGTCACAACATGACCTACGATAGATCTGGTCAGCAAGAACCAACTCATTTTGTGTTCCTTTTATTGTGACATAGCGATAGTTAAGGCTTCTTCCTAGATATCATAAATGTTATTCTATATGAAGTGGAATCCATGTCATGTAGTGTAATAGGCCCTTTACCTCACCCCCCCCCCTCACCCCCCCACACTGCCCCCCCCCCCCCCCCCCCCCGCTGGGACGCGGTGTGCGTGGGGGACGCTCATTACAACTCGCCGGTTACCAGCATGCCAAACGCTGATTCATCGGGCCGTATCGATGCTGGTTCCCAGCCGTCCTTATGTCTATATGTCACGATCTGCCGGGCACCTGCGAATCGTCCTGAGGTGGGGGGGGGGGGGGCATGGAGATCATTTGGAGTGTTGGCTTGATATTATTATTATACATTATAACTTACGTAGTGTCGTACCTCAACAAAATTCAGACTTTCAGGAAGGTTTGTATGTGCCATCAGAGTTACAGGGATACAGGAAAAGGCCAAGTGTCAGGAGGTGACAGAAAGTGTTTTAGAGTTTTCTTGCGTCCCACATCCATAGTTGTCTGGGTTTAATACCATAGCATCATCTATGGTAATATAATTATGAGAACCAGGATAGCCTTCCACAAAGATTTCGCAATAATTATTGCGAGTCATAGCAGGTCCATAGAGATTTCACGATACTTGGAAAACTATCGCCAAGACCGCACGATAGTCTCGTCACAATATTTTCAAAATATCAAGATTTAAAAAAATATTTCTTCGCAAAGAATCATTTATGAAAATATGTGTATGTGACCAAGGAAGGATGCTGTATAGTTTTAGTTTTATAAAAACAAAAGAATTGAAAAAAAATAATGAAAAAAAATCCCTATGGCGACAACATTTTTTGGTATTTTATCGTATCCTAAAGACGATTATCACGAAATGTCTTTGGAATGGCCTCAATGATTGATAATATATTCTGCCTTGAAGAACAAATCTATGAGAAGATAGAGACCAAACCCATACACTTTTACCAAGGCAGGTGTTCTTTAATGTGTAGGGTCCCAAAGACAGGGCCCTAAAGATGACAGCCGGTGGCAGTAGGCCTTTGATAACTCTGTGGTTGTCACTGGTCACAGGGGGGACATGCAGAGGGGAACAGCAGCCAGCCCGGTCCAGGATCGAACCTGGTCCGCCTGCATGCCAGACGTTTTTACTAACCACCCCAAGTAGACGTTATAGTGTACTACAGATAGATGTACAAAAATACAGCCCATTTATCAATTATAGAAATTACGATGTTAAACGTCACTCGCTTAGAAATGCTAGGCCTCTTGTTACAGCAGAGGGACTATATATGCTGCCTTTTCAAATGCTTGTAAATGGCCATGTCGTTGTATCTTTGGGTCCAGGCCCCAAGTGTTCTAGTGCAGAGAGAAGCCAGTAATGCCTTCTTCATATAAGTACCCCATAGCTGCTCTTAGTACTGCTTCTGCACGCTTTTTCTCCATCCAATTCGTCTACTGTAAATCTATGTATTTTCATGTTGGACATATTTTCACACATGCGATTTTTAAGGATTGCATAAAAATGAAGACATTCACATTTTAAATTTCATAGATAATTCAAGAAAAACCATCAATGTGTGGGATACCTTAGAACACAATGATATACCCCTAAATATATAGTCACGATGCATAAAGAATAATCAGTCCGAAAATAATATACCTTAACAATATATCAGACCCTTCATTTCTTATCAGCATAGCTTTCCTCTATGAAGAGCTTGGCCTCAATATAGCCCAGTTGACGGGCCAGGGAGAGGGGTAGACCAGGGATTGGGGGGGGGGGGGAGGGGGGCACTGACTCTCTGAGAGTAGGTACCTAAAACAAAACTACCGCCCCTAGTTTACCAATAAGACAGTTCTCTGCTTTAATAAGCATATCCCACATTGGGTACATCCCAGAATTGAACAAAGGTTGGACAAAACTACTGTGTAAGCCACCTTTTTTTCTACAGTTGGGAATACTGAAATAACCATGAATTATGTTTTTCTACATATCTGAGTACTGATCAAACATTATGATTTCTTAAATTTTACCAATTGACAGATTTGCAGGTTTGCCAGCCTATCAAAATGCTGTATTTTAGGGCAAAATAGGAATGAACGTTTTTGGCTTGGCTGTCAGACTTCTATGGGAAAAACGCTGATATGTAATGCTGCATTTTACAAATGTTAGAAGCAAATTGTCAAGTGAATTGACATGGTTCATTATGTTTTACACTATTATCTTCGGGGATTTAATGAGGAAGGAATTGCTATGTAATTTCATGGTAAAATTTGATGTTGATGTATACTTGGATAGGCTTATTTACTAGCCCCCATTTTCTTGGAATTTCTTTTTTTAAATTGTTTATTTTCAACCTCACACAGGTTGTATACATGGTCTTCCCCTTGATATGATAGGTATGATTATGAAAAGTGATGATCTGATAAATGAAGGTTTCTTCTATGAATCCCAGATATACAAAATCATAGCCTGTTCTGTTGATTACATAGGCAGGTCAATAAGCATTTAATACCTCTTTTAAACTTTACTTTGGTGGTCGACCTCTACAGACTTTCAGGAAGACACAGTGCGATACCTAGTCACAATAGGCTCTTCAGATACTTTTGATACCTTATTTTGATCGATATTTCTAAATCTAATGTTGTTTCTGCCAATGCCAACGGACAGCCCATTTCTCTGCAGCTATACTATTTGACTACAGACAAATGCTCAAACACAAACAATCATTAAACTTTAATCCTAATATGTATTCTGTGATTAGGCTACCTAAACACAACAGCTCCTACAGTATGGTGCCCCTGACAGACCCCCTTTTGGGACTTCCTGAGTTAGTTGCAGGCCCCCTTTTTCCAGCCTAGCCCCGAGTTACAGCCACAACTTCCGCAGCCCGTTCTGCAGTGGGTATCCAAACCTGGCGGTAGTGCCCCCCCTCAACCCAGGGGTAGGGGGTTCTGCTGTAGTATTCCGGGCCATATGGGGATGTTTAATATCGCCCGCTCTTGGTCTATTACTTCACAAATAAAGGCCCGTTATGAGAGTCATGATCAATCTCCGTACGCCCGGCCGGCGAGAATCTATCACGGAGACTTTAATGCATACCTAATTCTGTAGGAGAGAGACGGTGACATATACGATCATTGATAAATGGAAACTGCTGCGAGTGGGCCCAGTTAAAAACGGCATTCATCTTGGAGCTAGTCGCAATGGGACAAAAGCTTCTTAGCTTTAATGATGAGAGATGTCGTCGCTACGTTCCATTCACAGTCCGTATATTCACATGCCCGAAGATATGAGTGTCAGTTTTCAATGGGGACGTCGGTGTTCTCTGAAATGTCCTGATACAAAGTTGCTGTTTTTTTTGCTGTCGCTGATATCGGGTGACCATGAACGTTGAATGGAATTGGAAGGGTCCATATGTAAAGTATTTCATAGACATTTTCAATGGAAATAATCCTTTTCACATGTGTAAAGCCACATACTGACTAGGTGATTTCACTGTCGTCCAGGGACGGCAAGACCGTCAAATTCCCCGCACAATCACAACCACTAGACGATTCCCTGTTGGTATGGCATGAGTTCTTGGTGATGGCCAACGACTGACGCAATCGCTGGGAAATCACTGGAAAAATATCAAAATTGCTTTATATGATAGTCACTCAGCAATGACAACACCTGTTCTTCCAGTCGCCCATCGCCCGCAATTGGTAGAATCACCTAGTGGGTATGGGGCTTAACTGTTTATCCAAGCTTAAGTGCATACATAGTAACGGAGCTTGTAGTATAAGCATGGTATCAAGTAACTGTCATTTACTTTGATAAGCCTCATATTTGTTGTTCTATATCATTTAAATATATATGTTTGAATACAAAGGCAAATCCCTCATGGTTGAATTAAACATTCTCCTGAAGTCCCTGCCCCAGAAACCTAGTTCTTCCGATGTCACCGTTATACTGCAGGTGCGAACAGTGTAAGGGGAAATGGTGACCTTTTACTAACGAGGTGGATGTGAAACAGTTTGGTGTCCACCTGCTGCTCGCTTCTCAAGCCCCATTCGCCCTGGTTAACGTAGATTGTCGTAAGCCTCTGCGACCTGTGAACGTTGGAAACGTTGGATTATCGTAGCCCTCTGCGACGTCAATCCTTGTGAAATTATTCAACAGGTTAAATATTTTCATAGAGATCTTGTGCAATTCAAGACGAAAATGCTTATAAAAATGATCGTAAAGCCCCATTCGCCCTGGCCAATCTTTTTATCGTTTGGTGCAACGACAAACTTATCGTATGCAGAAGACTATTCTCCCAGTGCCGATAAAATTATCTCATGCAAGCGAAATTCAAGAAATGGCATTCGCCCTGAGAGAAGGGGCACCTAACGATTGCAAACAATAGTTTTTTCAAGTGCTTGTGGCCCTGAATCGTCTGGATTTCAAACGATTTGATCTAACATGTTGGATCTGATCGGTTGAGATCTCTTGATCATATTATCGTATGTACCAGGAATTCTGAACAACAATTGTCAGAAGAGATCGCATGTACCGAATTTGCCAGGGCGAATGGGCCTTAAGGCGAGATCCGCACAGGTTACATTGAAAGACCTTCCATGAGTGGTAAATGGGGGGACAGGGGGTCTCAAATGATTTAAAATATCAATGTATGTACGTACTTAATGAAATGCCCCTCAGCTGACTTGTCCTCGGCTGGATATTTTAACTTATAATTATCGAAATGGAATGTCGCTTATGATCCAGGGGCTGATTCGAGATGGAGAAGCTAGGAAGTACTAACTAACCCCTATACAACAAAAAGAGCGGGAAATGTCATGTGCCTGCAAACAAACACGGACATTAGTACTTAGCCTTTATAATAATGTACATTTTTTGTGTGAAATTCAGTATCTTCCCCTGTGATGTCAGATATAAAACGATCATTATCATATTTCACATAATATCTTGACTGAAAATATTTCACTGCCATCGATATGGAAGATCATATGACACAAGCAATGAATATGGTTTGAATAACAATACTGTCAACTTCATACGTTGCTGCACAGCTCGTTGCCACGACAACAAATGGGACAAGTCATCAAGGGAAATCAAGGATTATCTGTGCCCACACTACACCTTGGAGCGTTACATAATAGAAAGGGATGAAAAAAGGGACTAAAATAAGCTATGAAAGTGACAATCAGAGAAAACGTATTCAGCTCTGATTGACATACTCTGATTGACATACTGCCCAGGAGATACACAGGAATTAAGAGTGTATCTCCTGATACATTGTGAACGCGTGCAGAAACCACAATCAACACCCACATCCCATTTTTACCCTAAATAACATATAACAGTCGACACATGTCCCTCTGTGGCTCTGCCCCCCCCCATGTGATGTATCAATCAGGCAGATGTAGTCTTACACTAGCAGGGGACGGGGAGTGGATCCTCCTGGACATTGTCAGATGCCTCTGACAACTTCCGGTAATTACTTCCGCCTTGCGGGGACCCACCTCAGCCGTATACCTAACGTGCCGGTGGCGTACTTCTTGCTGGGAAGCCCCGTGGCTTGTACCTGCTGCAAGAGTAATTATTGGGTAATTGTTAAAAGGGATCCTTCTCTTTTGACATCCACTGATATAGAGCTCCAGTTCTCCTAGACAGTTGGAACGAGATTGTTATCTTCTTAATGGCTTCAGTTGGAAATAAGGGATAGTTGATACTGCTTTGACTTGCTATTGTTGTATAAGGAATAATTCATGTTAAAACTTCGTCAGAAAGATGGTTACAAAAATACAGAAAATGTATTGCAAAGTTACATAATGACGACCTAGCTAATTGAGAGATTGTGTTTCCCCACCAAACTTCTACAGTATGTGCGGAGTTTATATGATTACATAACTCACGTTGGTGTCCATATAACCTCTTCGCAGCCAGCAGGAGATATGGTCAGAACTATAACTCCCACTGGAGGGCTGAAATATAACCCTTGATGGTGTGTGTTTGAACATTGCATTCACCAAATGAATGGACTTACACATCCTTTTTCTCTTATGAATGGTAAAATAAAACGGTGAATACCCTCAAGGGCAAGGGAGTGCTTTGAAAAGTGATTAACCTTAATCATGATGATCCGTTGGCAATGATAAATTATACACTATGTTATCTACAGGGACACATAATAATACCTTTTAACAGCATACCTGTCATGTTATCTCCATATTCCCAGTGAGTCTGTGGTGGGTCCTTCCGCCCCAGGACACCTGTCTAACACCACTCTCAGTCAGCAGGGGGCCTCCTACTGGCCAGGCCCCAGACACAGCAGGCACTAACAGGGCTGGGGTAAAGGCTCTATCAAACTATGCGACTTCAGCTGCGATGTTGCACGATATTATGATCTTATTACACCTTAGGGTGATACAAGTTTAGTAGTTAAGAGTTTAACACAGGGCGATACAAACCTGGGTGACAACCAGCCTTGTATCGCACTGCAGTGTGATACAGAAACATTTTATTTTTCTAAAATTCATGAAAAAATGAAATAATTAAGAAATAAAAAATCTAACATATGCATTATCTGTACAACGTTCATAGCTACATTTTACTGCTTACTATTTGTGGATTTGATGGATATCAAAAGAGTTATATGGAAAAACATTAAAAATATGTGCAGCATCACAGTCCCACCACCACTGATTGCTGTGCATCCTTCCTTGGGAGCTCAAATCTAACGGAAAAGGTATAATAAATCCATAACCAACCTCGAAGGGAGTACTCGGGCAGTTATCACCCCTCGCCGAGACCCCGATATCAGCCCTCGGCCGGCCCTTCGGGCCCTGGCCTCGGGCTGATATCGGGGTCCCGGCTCGGGGTGATAACCACCCTCGTACTCCCTTCTTGGTTGGTTATATGTATATATCACAGAGAATTTCCATAAAGGAGGGGTATCATTGTTTGAGCCTCGCAATGATATTGCGAGGCTCAAACAATATTATGAAGGGTTTTACGTTTGTATAAATCGTGATTTTATTTCGTATAATTATGTACAATGTAAATAACTGTATATATAGTTACCCGACTTAAGTCATCATGAAAAGCACACGTATGCATGTGATGATGATTCAATGAGTAATAATAAATAAATAAATTGTATGCGACATCATTATAATTGTGGTACTTTTACCTCATATTGTGGTGCAGTGTGGGGTCTTTGCAGTGCCAAGGCATATTGTAAAACCTCCTTAAGTACGTGAGGATAGAGAGGAGGTGGTGTTTGTGGTAGGAGAGAGGTGGGAGATGGGAGGCTTTTACCTGAGCTTCCTATAGAGCTCCATTACCATATAGACTGAGTGCCAAGTACCCCATTGGACCCCTACTGGTAGAGGCCTGGTCACACAAACTGAAAAACCACAACCCTCTGGGTGCCTGGTATATCAGCACTCATTGAGCTTTAAGTATTTTGCATCTGGTTTGATTTTTAAGGATTGGGGAGCAATTCTCTTACCGATTTAGCATATGCAAAAGAGCAAGATATTCAGTAATGTTTTGAAACACATAATATAAAGGAAAATCATTGTATAATAGCAGTTCAACTTCTACAATAGGTAAAAGTAAACAAGGTAGATACGAGGCTAGTTGTATCCTTGTTATACCATGAATGACATTATGGAGATCGCCTTCCTTTTGTCTGCTGACATACTTCTCTCAAATTCTATTGGCTCAGCTGATAATGATAATAATAGTAAATATAGAAGAAGTATATAGCCAATTGAGCTTATGATTAATAACGAACCAAGGTGTGTCAAGGATATCAGCCGCAGGGCCGCCCTAGGCTGATATACCAAGGCTTGGTGCACCCATCAAGGACCCCACACTAGTCTAATTGGTTATATATTCATCAAACCCTTTCATGATATTATCAAAGTAATATAATAAAGCCCAGGAACTATATATCAAGCTTAGAGACCAGTGGAACTATCGCCAGGCCTGCTTCCTGTATTGCCCTAAATTATGATAACACTTTGATTACCACCCTCCCTGTCTCAGTGGTGCATTTGTATAACTAGCCAAGGAAGAGGTTCGAAGTATCAATCCTAGATATGTTACAGATATCAGCCTGAGGGCCGCCCTCAGCCTGGTATCCCTGGTATCCCTGACACACCGAGGGTTGATAACCCACCAAAGACCTTCTCCCTGGTTGGTTATGGATTTATCATACCCCTGTAATATTCTAAAATGAAACCTTAAAACTTATACTAACTTAACGAGCAGAATTATTGTCTCTGACAGAATTACTTTCTTGTATCACCCTGCAGGGTGATACCACTTAGGTTATGACCCTGTTTGTATCAGTGATGCATTTAACTACTTAACCTGTATCAACATATAGGTCTGCTGGTTAGGAAGGACCGATTTTATTCATGTGACTCTATTTCATAAAGAATCAAGGGGATCTGATTATAACAATATGAGTGCTTGAATATACTATAGAGACAAAATGTCTCACGGGAAATATGTTTGAAAATTCTCAGATATAGATTAGATGTTCACAGAAACATATTATGACATTGCAATAAGCTTTCATTACAGGGCATAGCAAATTTTAAGTTTTAAGTTTTTCGGTGTTTTCTTGGTCAGCAGACTTATGATAACAAATGAACATTGGGTCTTAAAGGAAACCTTTCACATAACTTCAGAATGACTATTTTCCAATGAAATGTGTTGAGTAAAACGGTTGCATCAGGAACTATCGATGTACAAGATATTTTAAGAAAATTCCAAGGATAGACATAGTTATGAGATTTTATAATTTGGTGTAAAATATGTCATTTTAAGAGGAATTCCCCTAATTTGTGACGTCGCACAGTGAGTAATTGGGAATTCCCATCTTTCTATATATAAGGGAATCCCCAGCTGTCAAAAATGAATAGAATGAAAATTGAAATTTTGCACGTAATATTCATATTACGTTCCCAATATATCATTTTCTTTCTCGAATAATTCACTAATAAAATTTAATTGAAATATTTCCCTTATTTCTTTTGGAATACTTCTAGAATACTGATGTAAAATTAAATCAACACAATAAATTCATATGGAAAATTATGTCCAAGGAACCCTTTAAGCTTGGATCCTCCATGCAGTGTGGCCGCAGCTCCAGACAGGTGTAGCCAGCACTCAGGGGGGTATTTACACAGTGTCCAGCACCCCCTGGGGCCGTGTGTGCCCAGCCAATGGTCAAGGGGCTCTCACTGGACACTGGTCAGCCTCTGTACGTGACCACCAAGCCAACCGATGCCCCGGGCAGTCCGACCACTCAGCCCCTACATAAACCAAACACTGTCCATATCTGTAGATGTTTCCTGAGTATACTAAGGCTGGAAGGGTATGTGGACGCAGCTTGGATGGACATGTATTTGTCTGCTATGGGATACTGTGGGTATATATATGTCTTCATGTATTTGGTTGTTATTGCTCATACACCTTTTTTTTCCATTTTTGTTTCGTTTAGTCAAGGCTTCACGTGCAAGGCTTCACGTGCAAGGCCGTTTCAGCAATTATGTTTCGGGTGATACGAGAGACAAGATTACACATGTTACTTATTATCACTGAAAAAGCAATGTTTGCATTGTGTGCTAATATGTGTATCACAAATATGAATATACGTTTACAGAAATGCAAAAGCTCACATGCATACAGTAGCTATATTCTAAATAGAGCACTGGAAATGCAATGGCCCATAGCTATAGGGTTTTGAACACAAAGATTGAAGTACATTTATTTGTATCTCGAAATATTCATTATGTTTATCAAATCTTGAGCTCTCATGTTATAGAGTTACAAATCTTGAAAGAAACCAGGTATGGATGACTGAATAATCTAATGGACAAATGAAAGAATGGAGTAACCAATAGGTTGCATGAACAAATGAACATGCAGCTGATAACTGATAAACAAAGGAGTAGTAAAATAGTAGGTAACACTACTACAAGATACAGAATTTTGCTAAGAGAAAGGAAAAAGGATTGCACTTTCATATTGCAAATTCACTTTGTCTCCTACAAGAGCGCAGCACCCACTACCACAGCCATCCCCCATTCCCCATCCCCATCCCCTGCTCCCTCTCTCATCACTACGCTGTTTTTACCAAATGGCCGACTCCGAGGGGAAATGTAGCCAAATGACACCATACCCCCAGGCCTGGTTGGGCAGCCAGGCTGTCCTTTGTACCCTCTACCCAAACAAATCTGGTCTGGGCTTTGTTTAGAGCCCACTGTGGCCACTGCGTTATGACTGTTGCTCTTAAGCCCCATATCCACTAGGCGATCTCGGCATTAACGGGCGACGGTCGATGGGGCGAACAGACGTCCCTGTCACCGGGCGACGTCAATATCAAGCAAGTTTGATAATTTCCCGGCGATTTTTCCCAATGATTTACTCCTCTGCAACATCATCATATCACAGCTCAAGTCGAGTAGTGTAATACCGGCTTTAAGGCTGTATTCCATATACCGAAAGAGCGCCACCGATTTGCAGCCGCTACACTTTCGGCATTGCCGTAAAATTTGCCTGCCGATTTTGTGCTGGTTGCCGATATTGAAATTTCGGCTGCTGATTATCCACAATCGGCAGCCAATTTTCCACTATCTGCGCCCAAAAGTACGGGCCGCCCGTATGGAATGTTTCCATGGGGACGGTCAGTATCGGCAGTGCATACTTTTGGTATGTGGAATACTGCCTTTATTGCACTGGCTCTCAGTGGTACAGGGGCAGACAACCTCTATGCCTGATGCAGGACATGTGGTGAGTATTTTATGAAGGTACTTACCTCAAGGTGGAGGGAGGAGGTTTGTCTACCGTGTCCGAAGCAGAGAGACACGTTGTACATTTATACAGCACATATGGCTGTCCACAAAGTGTATTACTTACTGGATAGCTGCCCTGAACACAGAAACCAGCAATTTGAGTTATTGAACCATTAAAATATGATGCGTTGATGTATTTCACTAAAGCCCCATACTCACTGGGCAATTCTACTGGCAATGGGTGACGGGCAACTGGGAGAATGGCAGTAGTCGTTGTAAGTTTGATATGTTACTGGTGATTTTACTGGCGATTCTGTCACCCATTGCCAGTTGCCCAGAATCAACCCTATACCCAAGGGGAGTTGCCTGGCAATTCTGAGTTGCCCGGTGACTTTATCAGTGATTCTCCCAGTCATCCCTTGCCCATCACCGCTAAAGTCGTGGGTATATATGGCCCTTAATTTTGCATCTTCAAGAGCGCATTGGAAAAGTGCATGAGAGGATACATTACATTTTCTGTATTTTCATCCACTTATAATACAGTGACTTATTTCCATCGGAGTATTCTGAGACCGTCAATTCGATATGTTCTGCCCTATTCATCAACTCAAACCGAGAACCACTTTACATATTGGATGTATCCGATGCCCGACAAAATTGCCGACCATTTTGTCATCTGAGTTCAACCATTTTGCATTTCATCTCTTGAATTTCAAAGCTCGCGTGCACTGTGGATACGAAAACGTTGCAAACATAATACTAGCAATTACAAAGCCAAAGAGGCGACCATTAGTTCGTGTACGGGCAATTGTAAAAGCGCAATCATCATAAAAACAATTAGGCATAAATGGTTTGTGGCTTGAATGGCTTTCAAATCATACAAACGGGCCAATTTCACAAAAATGTGGTTAAACACCTGTACTAGAGGTGTCTAATCTGAATTTAAATCTACAGCGTCATACAGTACGAATGATACTGAATTTTTGATTATCTTTAGAATTCCTAGACACCTTTACCATTCCCTCCGTGACATATCACTCTGATATCAAATACTGGATCTCGAAGTGTATGTGACTAAACGAAGGTACATTGGAGGGTTTAGACAATCATGGGGAAGACCTTAAAGCCGTGTAAGTACTTTGTTTCATCTAGCCTCTGGCGGATGGGCTATGCACACGACTTTTGGTATGCAACAATGTATGTGACAAGATGCAAAGTACTCTTTTTACATACTACTCATATATACACATAGAGTGTAACATGATCACATTTGGCGATTTACGTGTGACAAGCTTTGAATTCCCATTTTCGCATACAGTATGTCGTGTGTATAACAGGATCAACATGCGACAATGTCGCCTGTATTATGGAATAAACATAGGCTACATTGTGTATATATGGGTAGCCATGTAGGGACTGGCTATATACGCGACAGTCGCGCACGCGGCCGTCGTGTATATAGAATTTCTTATCCACGCGGACACAAGTCCGCCCATACAGACCTGCTTACATACGCTGACATAGGGTAAAGTGGCGTGTATTCTCTTTCAAACACGTTCTTTGTACGGAAAATAATTAAAACATAGAAATAAGAAAAGAAAAGGGGGTTCAGGAGCTAAGCCCCCGATTTACAAATAATATAATGATGACAAAATTAGGTACGTCCGCGTATATTATTGTGTTTGCATACGCGGCCACAACATCCGCGTATGTAACCAGACCTGCTTGCGCGGACTTTTCACCCGCGTATACAGGTAATTCTGTGTGCGCGGCCTTCTGCCGCTATGCCCGCGTGTATAACGCCACCCAACGATGTACCCCCTACACCAAATCCACATTGCTGTATCCTACTAATGCCACTTTATCTAGTCGTGTAAACACTGCTAGCAACCCAAGTGGTATTGTCATGTATTCAGCACCCATTGCGACGTCATCTGCACAACGTCTATAAGACGTTGTGCAGATGACGTCACAATGCCTAGAAAGGGTCTGGACGCGATATTGGTGATCAGTTTGAAATTATTACTACCCGGCAAACACACAACGTCCAGGCAACGTTGTGCAACATTACTTTTTCACAACATTGGAGGAAAAACGTTGCAGCAACGTTGCAATAACGTATTTTGCAACGTTTTATTTAAACATACTTGCAACATTTCAAAATGACGTTGTGACAACGTCATTTTCACAACGTTGTGACTACATTGCTATCACAACGTTGTAACAACGTTGTAGGATGACCTAAAATCACCATACAGGTGGCACCACTGTCTAAAAAGTACACAATTTGAAAAACGTTTTTTATGTTATGTCATTTATAGCAAGAATTTGATATTTGTTTTCAAATAAAATTCATAAATAAGGTATACTGATTGAGGAAACATTGTTTGTATTACTTAAATGTTTATTTTATAACATTATAGTGATATGAGGAGGGATATTAAAATGAATGTTCAAGTAAAACACCTTTTTTGTAGCTTGTTAACATAGTACAGGCTTATCAGCATTGAGAGTTTTTAATTGTATAATATGCAACAGGTCATTAACCTGACATGATCTAACATGCATGATCATTATGCCGGTTTCTAGAGGCAAAATGCATTATGATATCAAAAATATGGCACCAGTAATAAAGATTTTCTACATTTACATTTATTTTCATTGTGACTGTACGTTATTCATAATGTATTTTCTATCATTTTTGCAATGGTTTAGGAATACAACAAATGTGGCAATTATTAGGGAACAGCAATATGTTAGTCGAATTCTATTACACAATCTGAATAACATTCATAAATATTGAATGTATTATTCATATATATATGTGTGTGTTTTTTTTAAAGTTGTAAAAAGGTTGTGAAATGGTGACAGTACAACGTTGGGAACAACGTTGCTGCAACCTTTCTGGGAGTCGACAAATTTACGTTGTAAAAACGTAATTCTGCAACGTTGTTACAACCAAATTGTAACGTTGTAGCAACGTTGTCACAACGTAAAATTGTTAGCTGGGTATTCATTTATTCAAAATTATCTTTGATAACATTTATGTTACATTTATCTTGTTTGGTCTCATAAGATTATAATTACCCATGGTTAGATTTAATAAATTCTAAATTAATCTCATGACCACGTGGTTGTGATAAATACATGGTGATTACCAAAAAGTGGTCACATGACCTTGTCTGCACAAGGTCTGTATCTATATAGCATATTCATATTTAGCGCATATATATATATATAAGCATCCCCCTCGGGAGCCAGGCGTTAAATGTTACAGTACCTCCCATATTCTAATGAAGTGTTCTAGCATTTGAATCGCGCTAATTACGAGGGGAATTCCATTTGTCCAAGTACCTACATTACCAAAAAGGGGGCGCTGTATGTTAAACAGGTTATTAGTAATATTGAGCAGCTCTCGTCGCACATCTCGTGACTGACGAGAACTGTTGAGTCACTCTCTGTACGCCCTTCTAGCTCTTCCCCTACAGCCCGACACTGCATTGTAACACATTCAGCTGTAGGTTTTTTGGGAGGTCCTAATGGCATGAGAGATTTCTGATCGTGGCAATGCAAACGGCTGCAGCCTATGGTGAGCCAAGAGTACGTTTGTGATTTTGACTTCGGCATCGATTTTGGTAAAATACACTTACGTCTTAACCTAGTAAATACATATTGCATGGATAGTTACACTTCGTAGTCCAATGTCGTGACCAGCAGATGATATCACTCAGGAACACTATTTCGCTATCTCTTTATTTGAAGCTTCAGATATACAGAAGAATTCCACAGCTTAATGATTTATGAGGTAAGTTCTTCCTATATCAATAAGGTATCGTATGAAAACGACAATTTGTTGTTGTCTATCTTTTTTACTTCAAGAGCCAGAACTTTATAGATTTTGAAATTTAAAGATTTCGATCATGTTGCTAAGTGGCGACATGGCCGGAAAGGGTGTGTTCTTGTATGCGCTGACACCGATGCAACAGTTAGACCATACAGGGGCCTCTACACGTCATCATTTTATCAGAAAGCGTTAGGCCACAGGAACCAGGGTAAGATTTCAAAAACAAAACTCTTGTCAATGTCGTAAAAGCCGTACTCACTGTCGGCACCCCCTAGCTTGTTGCCGGTGAGAGCCACTGGTACCCGGCGGGGCTGGCTTTGTTTCCCAGCATGCCTCACTCGTGTGGCCGTGTCGTAATGCAGTGATTATTCCCAACATGCCACGCACTAAAAGCGGATTGTCTGTAATTGAATATTCCCACATTTAATCTACAGTCAATATCCAATTCACCGCCGCGCCCATCCCACTCTTCCTAATCGATACCGCGTTAGTGTAGGATTATGAATTAGAAGGGATGTTTGGACGGGCCCCGCTGTCTAATGAGAAGAGCTTAGCGTAGAGGGAGCGGGGAGCGGGGAGAATATTACATGGTTATCATCCCTTAATGCTAAGCGGTTAGGCACTGAAGTGCTTAAGGTAAATACGATAAAGATCCACACAATTCAACACATTGAAATCAACAAGCGCGCATCGTTACAACCGTGCTTTTCATGAACTACATGAATACATTATGGAATAAATGTTTCGAGATTGGAATAGACTGAATGTAAAGTGTTTCTTTTCACCGCGATTTCCATTATATAATTCTAACTTCATTGATTCATCAGCAACAACTTTTATACATTTGTGCTCAAGCTTGTTGTTATAATTGATCAGTACTAATCCCCGAGAAGGAGCACTAATGATGTGGATTTGTGGGTACTGAATAATTGATAACATAGATTCACGAAGAAGCTTTTGGACAGTTTGTTAATTATATCAAATTTCCGTTTGCTGTTATCATAGTTTCCCTAAAGACTCTGAGAGGATTTCCACTAATTATGAATGACAATTTTCCCAGTTTCAAAATCGCCCGCATTGCGTTCATGTGACAATTATGCGTATGGTAATTCGGCAATAGGCGCATGTGCCTTTTATATTTAGGTGTATTTGTGATTTATAGAGAAATACACTAACATAATGCTTTTGAATAAGCGGACATGCATGGTCCTGGAATCAGCATTCAAATATGACATTCTTCCTAGCATTCTATCATTTTTCATTGATCCAACAAGAAAATTGCCAATCGCACTTTCCTTGGCAACATGGACGTTGCTATTTATCGTAAATAGAAGGATATATCCTATATAAATACAAATGTATATATCTACTTGATGATCCGTATTGAAACCAAGACATTTAATCACCGCGGATATACTATACGGTATTCACAACAATAAAGTTTATTTTAAATCACAGGACCAAAATAAACTTTATTCTAAAACACAGGACCTTAGAACAAAGAGAAATAAGGAAAACCAAATCCAATAAGGAACAACATGAAGAGAAAGAACAAACTAAAAAGGAAAGAAAATCTTTTCTCTGGGAACCGTGTCTGACGCATATTATGGTGGCATGTTTACAAAGACCCATCTCGAGGGGGGGGGGGGGGAGCTCCATGGTCATGGGAGGGGGGTGGGGTGTCTTTGTTGTGTTGCTATGACACCCACCTGGGGACACGTGACTGTGGATGGGGCTGGATGGAGGGGGGCGGGGGCTAGATAGGGACTTTGTGAGGGTCGTCTTCTGTGAAGGAGCTTTGGTTTAAAGGGAGCCAAAAGCAATATCGGGTCGAAACTTTGCAAATTCTATTAATCATTTAGATATATTCCTTGACCATAACCTAGGCCTCTGGTAAAATATAGGCTGTCAATACATCAAAATACTTTAAAACTTGTTCCTGGTCAATTTTGGTGACCCACCAAAATTGGTTGGTTTACAAACATTGCTGTCTTCAGGCATATAATTATGGCATGGGTACAATAAAGTAATAGTCAGTTATCATAATTTATACTGTACCAATGGCTAAAGTTAGACTCTAGGAATGTATTTTCATAGTTGTTTGGGTTTGCAAAATTTGGTCATAAAGTGACTCACCATTGCTTTTGGTGATAGATATACTCCTTTGAGATAGAACACAGTCAAGACGGGACAATAGGCTGGTCAAAAATCGATACAACCCAGAGGTGTAAATTCTTGTCTGAGCTTATCATATCTTTGCTAATGATCTGTTAAATTACCTTTGACGGTGAAGAGGTGCCACTCTAACAAATGGGGATGGACAAAACGCACATATATCTTGCGAATAAGGTCTTTACTGTTTGTTATCTCTAAGTCTACCCATATTTTATTAAGCATTGACAACCAGTGAGCAGATATAACTCACTTAAATACACCATAGACTGGATAAGAGTTCTTAAGCTTGAACTGGACTTCCATTGGCCTTTCATTTTAGAGGGCCATATTGATATTGTGATGAATGTCTATTCATCACGTGTCAAAGCAAATGCGGTAGAGTTAAAAGTGTATTTTGGTAACGGGCCCGAAAGCCCGAAATTGTAAGCCCGAAAGGAACGAAACCCGAAATGATATGTAAACCGGATATGACGTCATAGTGACCACGTGATAACCACGTGACAGCGAATAGCCAATCAGAGTTGACCTGTAGACTATAAAAGGGGCGGTGAGGCCCGAAAATAAAGGAGTTCTTTCATAGTACTCATGGTGTTCGAATGTGTCTTCTTCCCTTGGCAGCGCCCCGAAGAGGGATTCCAGTCGATAAGATGATTCAGTAGGACTAGTAGACAGAGAAATAGATGTAATATTGCGAAGTTATTGGAAAACTTAGATAAAAGTAGTAGTAGGCCCGAAGGCCCAAGAGACCGAAACATGGCCCGAAAGTCTGGCGCGGCATGACATATGGCCCGGGAACGGAAGACCGGACAGGTACGAAAGCCCGAAATAGTCAGCGGTGGCCCGAAAGCGGGAGGTATTTAGGCGCGACCGGCTCGGCCCAACACTTGTTAGGACGCTATCCCACAAACAGATGCTATACCACAATTATTTAGGATTTGGGGGATAGCATCTACATCAGGATGTTATCCCACAAACAGATGCTATCCTTCAAACTGGTTTGTGGGATAGCAGCACCATAGAGATGCTATCCCACAATCAGGCTCCTATCCTAGAATGGACTCTATCCCTCAAACTACCTATTTATGTATCAAGACCAATATTGAGAATAGGCCATATCAGTCAATATTGGTTGGAATAGGTCAACGGTGGTTAAAATGGGTAAACATTGATGAACATAGTTGAGCATAAAGAAAAAGTTTCCAGATGTGTTCAAAAGGGTCAAAAATGAGATTATCAAAAAATGATGTGGCCATAAATGATATCGCCAAAAAGGAGAGTGTCAAAATGATAAACAAAATTCTTGATTCAAATGACAATTATCTTCTCACCTGCTGTCACCCTACCTGGTGGTGATTATTACATAAACAGAAAGGACAATGTGTAAATGTTGGCTCAAATGATGTCCCCCAATGATAATGGCCCGAATTTTGGGTGACATCATTTTAAGGATCATCACCTTTGGTTATTTTTTAATTATTCCATTTGGGCTAACATCAGTTCTGGTGATTTACAAATATGTGTTGCATCGTTCTGATTGCATCCCTAAAATATTTGTGACTTAGCAACTGTTTGTATCTTAGTGTCTTGTAGTGATGCTATCCAACAAACAGCTGCTAAGTTACAAATATTTGTGACTTAGCATCAGTCATACTACAGACACTATCCCCCAAATATTTGTGACTTAGCAGCTGTTTGTGGGTTAGCATCTTGTGGTGATGCTATCCAACAAAGTGTCAACTATTTGTAGGATAGCATCTGTTTGTGGGATAGCGTCCTAACAACTCTACCAAACAATAGGCGACCGTCGGCCCGAGACCTCCGATAGAGAATGAGCAGAGAAAGGAACGGCACGAAGCAGAGGAACAGACCCGGACCCCCCTACAAAAACACTGTCTATTTTCGCCCCCGCCATCCTCAGCTTGATGGCCGAGACCCCCCGGTCCCATCCGACCAACCCTCCCCCTCCCTTGCAACGAATACCGGTCCCCCGACCGACCCACTCAACCCCCCTCGTGCGCGAGGCACGACTCTTGATCTCACATCTCGGCTTCTTGCTCGGCCTCCGTGCCCAGCTGAGAACCGAAATAACCCCCGCGTCCCCCGATTGCAGCCCCCGGCAACCCCGAGCGACCGAGGAACGTCACAATATCACAAGCTGTAGTTCAGTTCATATTGTCTCATATATCTTTTTGTTGATTGCCCTTCGCCGGGAAGGCTATTGGATAGTACATTATCTTTTTACAGAGTGGCATAACCATGTGTTTTTATTTCATGAATATTACTCTCCCTGTCAAACATTGTTTTTAATCGAACAGTAACTGCAACGCATAACTATAGATCAGAAGTTCAGAAGTGATATTACCTACCCAAATTAATATGAAAGGACATTACCCTTCAAAAGGGTGTGTATGGAGATTCTGAAAAACAAGGTAGTTTAGTTGAAATGTGTATATGTAAAGCATACATTACATGTATGTCTCATTATACCTTCAGAAGAACTGCCTAGTCTATATAGGGGAAGTGTATACTTAAGCCATATATGGCATTTCATTATATCGGTAGAAGAATCACATAGTTTATATATGGCATTTCATTATATATGTGGAAGAACCTTGTAGTTTAGGGGAAATACATACATAACCCATATGTTGAATTACATTATATCTGTAGAGGAATCGTATAGTTAATGGGAAAAGCATATAATTATGTAAAGTATATGCATTTCGTTATATCATTAGAAGAACTGCGTGTGACATGTATCCATAAATACTGAATTTATATTCCAGACTGAATGCTTGGTAGAGAGCACAGAAATACCCGAGTTGGATGTATTTATCAGCTCAGCCATAGACGTTAATTCACCCTCATAAATAACCCCTCCCTTGACAGCTCTAATATGTGAGCTAAACCATACAACCACCCCACACGACGCACTTAACGACTTTTTAACCACACCACTCTGGGGCTGTTGTCGTGGCCGCCATCTTGGGACGCTGACAGCTTGTCGCCACTTCCGGTGCCGCTGGGACCGGGCGGTTACCGGCGGAGGAGGCCCTACAGTGTGCGTTCAGCGGGGTACCAGCGGAAATCGGTCCTGACGCCTGTCATATCGTGTTTGCGCAGGGGCGGCAGCGCCGACGGAACGTCACTTCCGGCCCGCTCCTTCTCCCCGCCCCCTTACACCCAAACCGGCGTCTGACACCAGCGTCCCTCCTGCGTCCCCCCTGCGTCCCTTCCCCCTCCCCATCCCCCTACCGGCTGATACCCTTCTCCTGCTGCCCCCCTACCGTCAAAGCGGACTGATACATATATCGACTATACAGATCCGACAGTAAACTTGCATTAACTGAGACGTGAATATTTATCTTACAAAAAGGTGTTCTGTTAACTTGTAAAACTATACCATCACCATTGCCGCGTCACATAACCAACACTCGCAACAGCAAGAGAACAAGGATGGTTTCAAAACTGTCTCGCAGTTTTTTTCATTCTTGTTTACCCCATATGCAAATCATCACTGTAGCGATGGTTTTGCAAACATTTTGAACACATTTTATTGACAGATAAACACGTTTCCACCATTCACCTCCTATATATTTTATGAGTGGAGGGACACTGCTATCATTTGCTGGAAACAGAATATCAGAATTCACACCCGAAAATGTCCTCCCGGGTCATAAAAAAGGATGGTCAAACATCTCTGTAAAGATGAAAGGTGGATTCCATTGAACAGCAGTGGCTCTCGCTATGTGTGCCAATCATCGCTACAGCGAGAGCCATTATGTGACGTGGCACATTATTTGATTACTGTCTGCATGGATGAAGTGGGTGGTTGTCGGCTTAGTAGCTGTGGATCGCTGGATGTGCGTCTTGCTCCTGGGTGATCAAATCTATGACAATATACCATACCCCTACACTTTACCTAGGTAAGTGTTCTATATACAGAGTACCACATACAACAGCCACTGTCACTTGGCCTTTAACAACTCTGCCGTCGACCACAGGGAGAATGACTAATACCATGGCAGTAGGGCAGAGACTTGAACCGCAATCCTTTGGATGATGAAGCCCACACTCTACCACTGTGCCATCAGAACACACTGCATGAAGTGATCCATAAAGAGCCTTCTTTTAAATACAAGAACACAGCTAGTGGGGTTTGATGTACACTTTAACCAAAAGTGGATGTGGGGTGTCTGGAGCTTTTGCATATGTACTAAATAGAAGGGCCCTACCAGAGGTGTAGCATTAAGGTTTGTTTTACAGGGGAGAATCCCCCCACCCCCAACCCCTTGGTTACAGGCTCAGGGAAGTATTCAGAAGGTGATGAATATTGATACGGACATGGGCTCAGTTGCCGCAGTTACCCATACGACCATGCTAGATTCCCCAGTGCCCATATAATTTATGGTAAGGCTCTCTCAGGAGTGTTAATGTTACAGGTATCCTCCGTCACCAGCTTGTCTCCCTGAAGCAGATTAAAACCAAGGAGCATTTCAGCATTTCCTATTTTAAGAAATATTCCTAACCAAGGCAACAAATTTATATATATTTTATTTTGCATCCTTAAAGGGTCGAATACAAGGGAAAATGCTTATTTCTGATTTTGAAAAGGAACATGAAGCACGGTCCGTCCTTACTTCTCAACTCAGGGGCCCATCCAGGGGAGCGGGGTGTGGGGGTTTGTAGGTTCAGTTGGTCTTGATCCCCTCCTTTGGTGAGGATTTAAACATATCAAAGTAAGTTATATGGGTACTGGAGAATCTAGTATGGCTGTTTGGGTAACTGCAGCAACTGAGCCCATGTCCGCATCAATATTCATTACTTCCCTGAGCCTGTAAACTAGGGATGGGGGGTGGAGTTATGTGTGTGCACAAAAACATGTGACGTATCTGTACTTAGCCTATGTACGCACTCCTTTTCTGAAATCCTGTATCCACCCTACCCTATCTGCAACTACCCTATCAAACACACTCGCCTTTTGTCTACCTTCAATGTCCTCCCTACTCCTCAGCCAAAGAGCTGAGTTCCTATAGTACATAAAACAACCCTCACCTGACACTATCTCTACCACAGCTTCCTGTCGGGGGAAACACCCCGAAGACCTCAATCTCCTGCGCAGGGCGATCCCAGGATACGCCCCTTGTCCTCCTGTTAGTGCCCCATAAGGGGACAGCCTCTGTCTCCACCCGTTTACAGGGGACTTCATCCCCCATAAAGAAGCCATGTAAAATGGGCCAAATCGGGCAAAATCGGCGGGCGATAAAGCCTCAAAGCAGAGCAGGCCGTAAAACATATGTGTATGCACCGCTATGGGATTAGAAGGCCCTGCGTTCCCTACATTGGCCCCTTTATGCACACCTCATGAGCGGGAGATAAATCCCCCATGTTACTGCACACTGTAAGGTTATTGGGTAAGCGGGGATATTTCCCCCATTTCCCCCCGCGGCTGAGGCACACAAAAAGTGGTGTTATACGTAAACGGCTTGCCATATCCCCGCTTTGTAAAAACCCCTGCATACAGCCTCATAAAAACAGGACTAAATGCCTAGTTATATTTCCTTCAGTAGCCATAAAGTAGCACCACCGCTTTTTGTTCTATCGAATTAGGAAGCCGCTAGAGCCAGGGCTGTAGTTTGGAATGAGCTGTAAACTAAGGCAGAGGCCCTGGTTTGGGGCTGGGAGTTTAGGTGGTGTGATGAAGGGTGGATAAGAAGGAGCTAGAGTCAAGGTGATCAGGAGGTAGTGAGTCTTGACAAGTAATTCATTTCTTTTTCTTTTAAAAGATTTTATTGGCCATATAACATAAATACATAGGTAGGTGCATAAATACATGAGATGCAAAACATACCCAAAAAAATGCTTATACATAAAACACCAGTTTGAAAGATCATTTATAGCATATGAATAGTGTTAAATACCATTCGAAAAGATTGAGTCACTTTGCATGTCAAACATTAGGCACGCGGATCCAATGTGGGGTGGGGGGATGGCTGGGGGGTCACCCCCTTTCAGCAGGGACTAAACTTACCCAAATGCATACCCAAATGCATGCTGTTTTAGTACTTAGCCTATACACAGATCCCACAACCCCCCCACCCTTTCCGAAATCATGTATCTGTCCCTGCAGATGATGCTCAAAGACACAGGTAAAACACTCACACACTGTCACACACTGACAAACATCATACTGATCTATAGGGTTTACTTTTATTGCTGATCATCAGTCTACCCTTGGTTATCTTTCCATGTGTATAGTTCCAATAAACTAGCCATTGACCACAGTCTTTCATTTCATCTCAATCATCAATCGTCCTAGAACATAGTTCCAAATTCAGGGACGACAGGGAACACTTGTGTGAAAGGATAATGTTTATTAATCCAAATGCATATAGTATATGTCACTGAGTTCCCGTTGACTAGTGTCAATTCTGAGAGATGGACCATTCTACTCCATACAATTATTACTCCTGAGCTCACCCTCCTATCTGGCTCTGCTCACTCACCCAGACGGTACCTGAGCTTGCTAAGCCCTCACTTTCTGTCTTGCCTCACAGGCCACTCAGTTCACTTTGAGGAGTACAGGGGCAAACTGCTTATCTTATTAATTTGCCTGGTTCCTATAACATAATCTCTACACTCTCCAATCATATAGTTTTTTCAGAAAGCCTATCTTAGCCCCGATCCCAGCTTCTAACTTAAGCTAGCTAAGATACCTTCTACGCAATAATACTGACACCCGTGTCAGTACAATACATTGTCACACATTGATTCCATCACATCAGAGATACACTCAGGGGCCAGACAATAGAATGAAGACTTCCAGGGCAGGAGCAGTATGGGGAGGTGATATCATACACGTGCGGGTAGAACAGTGGAAATGGTATTCTACTGTCTGATTCTTTCTCCCGATTCTGAAAATTACCAGTTAGAGTAAAGTCTAATCATATACATGTCATAAGTCATAAAAAATTATTTCAAATTCTCTCTCAAAATCACTTATTTGATTACAGGCTTCAGTAAATATTATTTACCAATGCCGAAATACGTTATGAATACTAACTGGACACTGTCATTCAGGTTTTTCGGTGTATTGGCACAGTGGGCAGTATTTGTGTATACTGCCCACCTCGCTTTACTGTGTAATACGTTTTTTCTCCTTATTTTATATATTTTGTATAACATATATAATATGGTGTATAATATAAGAAAAACTTACTTCGGTTGACAATACAACCTTGTACACTTGGTGGGATGTCAGAAAAATTACAGCCTTCAACCTAAGGGCCCCGTCAGTATTTTTTCAACACTCACCTCGTATTCAGGGGTGTACTGTCAACCTCTGTATGTTTTCCTATAATACTGTATTGGAGAACTGCCCAGTGGCATACTATAGGTAAATCATACACCGGAGGGTGAGTCCGGAGGTATCACTGTAGGTGCCTTTTAGCTGCTAGACTGGCTCACATTAGCTACATTAGTAATGCAGCCTCTCAGCCCACATAACAGGATCATTGGGTACATTTACAAATGTGGCTAGAGTAGACAGATGTCCCTATTGCTACTAATGGATACAAAGTGCATTTATATAAATGTTATATTTCTTTTTTTTATGTGTTACCATAGACATCACCAGGTCTTCGGCTACATAAATGTTATAGTATTAAGAACACAAGAAAACTGCTGTGTACACAATCCGTACACAAATGATAGTAAACACTATATTACTAGTATTAATAATGTCTACGAATAATTATTTGCATTTTAGATTTTACATGCTCTACAAGTACTTACATACTCGGGATACTTATGAGTATGAGGTACCCAAGAAGGCACGCATCAATTCCTGATAATATTATTCCAATCTATTGCCTGTCATAAATGTTATCCAAAAAATGATCCATTCAATCTGGTCACGTTCTCATAGATATACAGCATCTATATATAAGAAGGTATGATATGGAAATTTGATGTCTATGTTGACAAAAATCAGAAGGGTGAGGGCATGCTCGAATTGCTGCATAGGGCTGGAGCCCTTGGGATGCTTGGTAAGCAAAAGTAGGCTGGGCTAGAAACCAAGTTTGTTTTTAACTCTTTTTTCTCCTATTTGGTGCTCGATCTTCGTTGCCTGGCTTCTTGGCTGGGGGTCTTGGATCGGACAGGGTGTGGTACCCAGTGGGGGATGAGGGTGGGGCTGGGGGAAGGGGGGTATAGCTTGTATTCCACATACCGATTTTGCTGCATGCGATCTAGCAATTCTTTGATTTTGTCCAAGATCAAGGCGAATAGTACATCATATAATTTGACCTTAATTCCCACTACTGATTTTTTTAAGAATCAGCAGCAAAATTGGTACGTGCAAAATAAAATTGAAGCTTAAATTTCACAGACTGATATTGCTGACGATTTTTAAACATCGGCATTGGAAATTCAACTTAAATATACACAAACTTTGTACTTGACACGCTTAACAATTCTCTTTTGAATGATATATAGGAAGCAAGTTGCAAGAAATATTCCCAGAAAAAAACACCCAAAGAAATACAAAATTGGCAGCACAAAACTAGGCCTTTAGAATATAGGCTTTATAGCTATCTTCCAGTAGGTGATTCTGACTGACAATAACAAATTACTATACAATTTTTTATTAGTAAAATGGCAAGAGACCCAGCATCCTACATATCATTTGAAAGGGAATTTGAAATCCTTTTCAATGATATGTGACATGTCTACACTATGCCTATATTCCTACTGCCGCCTTTTTGAAATCGGGAGCACAAATCGGCTAGTTGAATATGACCTTCAGCGAGGTAGATGATGGCTTGTTTCTAGTGCTCTTATAACCTTTGACTAGTAAAATGGCAAGAGACCATGCATCCTACATATCATTTGAAAGGGAATTTAAAATGCTTTCTAATGATATGTAACATGCCTATACTAATTCCTATTTTCATTACCGATTTTGTACAAAAGCAGTAAAATCGGCTAGTTGAATCCAGCCCTCAGGGAGGTAGACGGTGGCTTGTTTCTGGTGCTCTGGTTCTTGTCCACCTCCTCCCTCACTGCCCATCCACTCTCTCCGGGGAGAGGGCAGTGAAGCGTAAAGGCCCAGGCCGGGCTGATGGGGGCCTGCTGGACGGCAGCCTACACCCTTAATGCATTAGACCAGTGGTGTACTCAGGGGGGGGGGGGGGGGGTATCTGGAATCCCCTGAGATTTCTCGAAGGTTATATGATAAGGAAACTACATATTATAGAGGGGTTTAGAATTAACCCCCTTGGATTTTATGACACGTTGAGTTGTACTAAGGAAAGGAAAAATCATGAAGCTTTTTATGATGATGATGATGTGTTGGAGTTTAACATCCGCTCAGCAATGTTTCAGCTATATCAGGACCACTCAGGTTTTGTGTATGCCAGTTGACTGATCAAATCAATGGGGATGGAAACAACAGCAAGGCAAGGTGGTGTAACAGGCACTGCCAAGACTTGAACCTGGGTCTCCCAAAAGCCAAATGGTCTACTTTAGTGGGGTTTTTTCCTTTAGTTTTATAACCTTATCCAATGGGCTTCATGGAAACATCATGATGAATATAAATTATTTTGATTGAAAGAATATCCATATCTAGATGAATAAATGTGTAAATAGTAAATCATTTGATTAATTGAACATTATTGAACGAATAGGTCTTGCAGGCTACATTTGTATATATTGTGTCACATTACAAATTTAGATTATTATTCTTTGGAATTTTGTTGAGTCAATTTCACTTTACACTTTAATAAGCAGATTCAAAATCTGCTACCAATCCCTACCAAAGCAATAAGTTAAGGTATAGGACTAGTGAAGTAATCAAGAACTTATAAATACACAAGATGAACCTATACCGATCTGTGGCTCAGGCTATTTTGACTCTTCCAGAAAAATATATTTTATGCAAGCATCTCGTACCTGATTGGCAAAGTAAGCTGTGAAATAAATCGAATGCACAATCTTTCTATGAGTATGGCCCTCTTGCATATCATGTGAGGAAGTAAAACCTATTTTGGATCAACAGGCAACGCAAAAATATACAACGTTATAACTAATAAGATCGGAATATCATAAACAGTGTACTGGGCATTTTTATGTAGTACCGTATCTCTCCCTTATTTTCTCCATTAACCTAAAATTTCATGATACTTAGATCTTTATGCTTTAATGCATTTTTGAACTCCACAACCGTGTCTAAATTTTGCAATTTTGCATCCAGTTGATCCCTTAGCCTACTCCCTATATAATATGGACTTTTCGTTACCCATTCACTATCTGGCATACATAACAGAGAGCCGATATTGTGGATGGGTTGTGATCGGCCAATGTTATTTGATGATACAATACACAAATGGCTATACCAACCTTCTATAGGCTCATAGTGTAAACAAAGTATGTGACCTACAAGTATTCACCTCCATTGTCCTCTCTACAATCATTACAATAGTGCCAGGGAGCAATCTTAAACATGCAATATGGACCTAAATGATGGTATCACTATCGGTCTGACTGCATGTTAACAGAGCAACTCACGACATGTGAACATGTATCGACATCTTTGTACATGACTCATGTGAATTTATAAACAGGATTTATTATCGAAATCATGCCAAATCACTAGATCTTGCTAGAATACTCTAATGTTGCAGCATGATTTAGTCGGAATTCTCATACAACTAGCCAAATAGTATCATATTGAACTGGATATGCAAATATAGTCAATTTAACATCATGACACCTTTAAGAAAGGTAAAGGACATAATAAATAGATAAAGAAATTAAACCATTACAGTTGAATACCATCACTTTTACCTAGGATGATTGGGGATGAATATTTAAAAAATCTTCATCTTCAGCAAATCACAATTCAAAATCATTTAATATAATTTGAAGCACTGCTGAAATATCTAAGATAAACAACAGAGAAATGGAAAAGAAAATAATGTTTTCACTTTGCTCTCTGAGTGAAATGTTTTGCCCATGCCATCCTGAACAATCCCTCCCATGTCCTGCCCTCCCAGATGACAGCTTGGCTGGTTTTTCTGAACACGCAAACTACTTTATCAGCAGGTAGGAAGGGCGAATGGCATGACTCGAGGGTGGTAAATTAAGCCGGTTCAGGGAAAAGGGACCCAGGAGAAATTCTCGGTCTGACATGAGAGGAATTGATATCAATTGGTTTTGACAACTTGGCGGCTGGCGGTTCTTGCCCGAGGGCAGCGAGTGTTATGAAGAGGGCTGTCAGGTTGGCAGCTGGCAATTGCCGGTTGGCGGTCAGTGAACGCTGGTTCATGGTTGTCGGCTGGGCTTGTCGGTTAAGGTGGTAATGACCACTGTGTCCACGCCAAGTGGTTAACCCCAACTGAACAAGGCCAGGGCTGAGAATGTGCCAAATGGCCAAAGAGAAGAAAAACTTGCAGCATAGGTTATCATCTTGTTGAGTGGTTATTGATTGAGCAACACTCAATGATTGGGAAATGAATGCAATTATTGGAAAATGTCTGACATTTTGTGCAGTGTTACATCAGTAACCCAAAGTATTGAGGCTGAGCCAGCTGAGCAGAACTCCAAGGCAAGCATGTAACGTTATTATATTGTTGCAGTAACATTCTATTTAGTTCTGTATTGATTCTTGTTGCATCATTTTGACACCCAAAAACGTCTTTAGAACCTAACATTACGCCATTGCATTGTGATGTTATTATTAAATTCTGGTTAGGTAATTTCACATAAAAAATAACGTTATTGCAACATTCTTTACTGGTAAGGTCTCAACGTCACCAGAAAATCACATCATTATTACACTATGTCTTGGAGAGTCTCAACCTAACATAAAATAACATAACTGTTACGTGAATGTTTGACAAGTTACAGACTGAGCACAAAAGTATGGTCACAGAACATGCTTGTTACGTCGCTACTTACCTGGGCTCCCATCAAGAAAAGATATTCAGGACATGGCACTGCATCATAAGTATGAGCATTGACATTCAAGGACACCGCATGGCAATCCATTGCCGTCCATGCAATTATTGTAATCATTGTCAGAAGCATTATGAATAATTTATACTAGAAGCCATTCTATGTTAAAACCGGTGTTTTCTCATAACAACATATTGATGTAAATGAGGCACATGTTCAGTGTTTGTTGAAAGAGCCTGACAAGAATGGGTACAGGCAAACCTAGAGTCTAGTACACCATTTTAGAGTTTGTAACTCAGATTATTGATTTCCCAATACTGAGGAAACATAGGGGAATGAATTGATACATGATTTAACTTAAGTGACTGAAGAAAAGGAGATTTTATTGACCAAAAACCAGTATCCTTTAAAACTATTCCTACTGACCAACCCATGATTTAGGAGGTTTACCATTATATCTAGGTTCACACCAAAGCGTCAACATTACATCTCTTCTGAGATTGGCCAATTTATATAGTTCATCTACAGGGGTGGATACAGAGATTTCCAAAGGTAGTGTTGCCCTTTTGTCAAAAATATCCTTCGGACCTTCCTGGACCAAGAATTCTACATTTAGAAAATAAAAATGGCCAAAAAAAAGAGGCTCATGCTCCCTGCCCCTCCCCCAAAATACCAATCTATGTGGACAGTGAGGGTAGAGACCTACCACTCAGTGTGATCGACCCGGGGTCCGGCCGGCCTTAACGCTAAGCCCAGGGTCTGGGGGTGTCAGCAGGGCCCCTCCTCAGGGGTAAGTTGATTGAATGCCCCCAGCCCTCCAGCGGTCGTAACCCCTGCTCCAAAGGCCAGACTGACACAGATGAGCCCCACAGTCCTTCGGCCATAGGGGTCTTTTTACACTACAAGAAACTGTTAGGGCCTGTTCATAGTAAAACAGACTGTTAAGGCCTGTTCATAGTACAACACAGTTAGTGCCTGTTTATTTCACAACACATAATGTGATTCGAGGCTGTTTAGAATACAACTCATAGCTGAGGCCTGTTATACTTTAGCACATAGTTATGATCTGTTTATAATACAACATGCAGTTAGGGCCTGATTATCACAAGACACACAGCTAAGGCTTTTTTTACAGTACAACATGCATTTAAAGTCTGTTTACACTACAGCACACAGTTAAGGCCTGTTTATACTGCAGCACTTTGTTAAAGTCTGCTTTTACTGCAACCCACAGTTAGGCCCTGTTTACAATACAAAACACAGTTACAGCATGTTTACACAACTACAAACAGTCAAGGTATGTTTACAATACAATAAGTATCTGCCCCTACAAAATCAAAGTGAAGATCTGTTTACACCGATAAGATGGGTAGGGTCTATAAGTTGTTTGAGGTAGAGCTAGCTTCACAACCACAATATGGTTCAAGTAGTGTTTGCTATGCCATTTTTTGCAGAATAGTAAAACTGGTATCTCCATGACCATGGGTCTGTTTCATAAGGAAATAAACAAACATCCTCTGCTTCACCCCCAGGCCAGCCCGTTTAATTCAAATGGGAGGCCTCCCTTCAGAGGCTGTAAGGGAGGCCCTGGAGAAAAATAAACCTTCATAATGCACCTACTAGAAGTCCATGGGACCTCTCCGCCTGTTCGGGCCTCCACTGTGTGCCACAGGAGGGCGCTGTTAGGTGTAAACACTGGTTGTATGGGTTGTATTCCCGAGGTGGGTTAAATGTACTTGGTACAGTGAGGGGATGGCAGGAACTAGTCTGTTCTTACTGAGATTCACCCTGACATAATGGATTCGTTAAAAGCTTTACATTTTGCCTTGAGAGAATTGTCTGGCATTTTAAGGACATGGAGTTATCATTGTATGATCCACATTTCAGAAAGTAGTTCAAACTGGTACCACCATTGGCCTGCTCCACAGTGAAAGAAACAAATATCGTGCTTCACCCCCAGGCCAGTCCGTTTAAGTCAAATGGGAGGCCTCCCTTTAGAGGATGTAAGGGAGGCCCTGGAGAAAAATAAACCTTCATAATACACCTACTAGAAGTCCACGGGACCTCTCTGCCTGTTCGTGCCTCCACTGTGTGCCACAGGAGGGCACTGTGAGGTGTAAACACTGGTTGTATGGGTTGTATTCCCGAGGTGGGTAAAACATAGTTGGTACAGCGAGGGAATGCCGGGAACTAGTCTGTTCTTACTGAGATTCACCCTGACATAATGGATTCGTTAAAAGCTTTACATTTTGCCTTGAGAGAATTGTTCGGTATTTTAAGGACATGGTTTTATCATTGTATGATCCACATTTCAGAAACTGGTACCACTATTTGCCTGCTCCACAGCAAAAGAAACAAACATTGTGCTTCACCCCCAGGCCTGCCCGTTTAAGTCAAATGGGAGGCCTCCCTTTAGAGGATGTAAGGGAGGCCCTGGAGAAAAATAAACCTTCATAATGCACCTACTAGAAGTCCACGGGACCTCTCTGCCTGTTCGTGCCTCCACTGTGTGCCACAGGAGGGCGCTGTGAGGTGTAAACGCTGGTTGTATGGGTTGTATTCCCGAGGTGGGTTAAATGTGGGCGGTACATGCCAGGCACCAGCATCAATTTAAGCCAACGGGTGTCACATCCGCTTTTCACGGGCCCTCACCGAGCCCCCTGTGGGGCTTTAAAAGCCTCTGATTTGTCAGAATGGCCTCGTGATTGCGGTAGGTAGCGCGGGAAACCCCTCTCTACCTCTCGCGGACCGCCTCTAAATATCCCCTAAGCAGTGCTTTCCCAACTCCTCCACTCTATGAGAGGCCCTCCACTGTAGGTGGAGAGTGAAGCTACCCGGTCGTGAGAAATGCCCAAAATGAACCACTGCAGCTTTTTTCCGTGTACCTACAGACATAGATGGGCAGCAGAAGGAATGGATTTTGTAGAGTTAAAGGGACACTTTGGACATAAATATAATTTTTGATAAGTTAAAATAGCCAACAGGAGGTGCAGTATATATATTGTTGTTCACAATTACATTTACAATTATTATGTTGTTCACAATTACAGGTGTAGTAGCATACTTAAAGTGCATTGATATTTTGGTATGACATTCATGTCAAATAAACAATATCTCACTTCTACCCAACAATGGTTAACTTATAGTGTCTTTATAGCAAGGTGAATAATTACGCAAAGTGCCCTGAGCTGGCACCACAAGGGATAATGGGGATGTGAGCCTGGGATGGGGATGTGAGCCTATTGAGGTTAGATCTGTAAAGGGCCCATGCCTATCAACCTGCTGGACATTAACAATTATCTGATTTGTCAGAATCGCCTCTTGATCACCCTATGTGGAGCACCAATACTCCCACAAAACTACAATTCACCAAGTTAGAAGATGTAAACCCCATCCTTCAATTCCTAGTCTGCCACAATTTGACTATAACCAATAAAAGTATGTTCTCCCTTTCAATCTTAAAATGTTATGATAATGATTTCAAAACAAATTCTTTAATTGATGCAAGTACTGTGGACTGTCATTAACATATTATGTCTGCACAGGAGTTACTGCGCAGACTTATATCCACAAAGTAGCTACTTCACAGACATTTGACTGCTAAGTGGCTACTGTGCAGACATATTTTGCTGGTTGCTGGCATTATGTTTTTCCTCTTAGATAGATATGTATGAGTTAATACACCAGCATTTATCTTGACTACCACTCAGTCCCTGGCTCAGGCGTGCGGGGTGGTGAAGTGGTTAGCACGTTCGTCTGCTGTGCAGGTGGCCGGGGTTCAATTCTGGGCTAAACTGACTACTACTCCCCTCTGTATGTCTCTCTGTGACAAGGACAGGGATATCAAAGGCCCCTAGTGGGCCACCGGCTGTTTTGTGTCTGGCCCTGTCTATGGGACCAGGCACATTAAAGAATACCTGCCTCGGTAAAAGTGTAGGGGTATGGTCTCTACCTTCTCATAGATGCGATCATTTCATAGATGCGATCTTGTTCTCACCGTGATATGACCATAGATGTTGATACGGTGTAAAACCCCAATAACCAACCAACCAACCAGTCCCTGGCTCACTCATGTATCTGATAGGTGGCTAATATTTCAAATGTAGGGCTTGGGTAAAGATTGGAAGCAACGCTGTTTTCTTATAAGGAAGTGAATATAGAAGGGTAGGGTTATATCAACACCAACACACACACATACATATAATCATGTAGGTTATAGGGTAGTTGAGTGCGTATACATTAAAGATTCTTACGAAACCAGGTATGATTCGTTTGTCATCATGTAGGGATGGTAAATCCATCTGCACACAATTCTTTCATTACATTTATTTGTCCTGGCAAAATGTTAGCGCATTGCACTAGATTACATCTGATTCTGATACCCCTATTTGTGCTTGCGATGCATCTGTGTCATCATTAATGATTTAATGAGATACACGTTCATATGTATGCTTTGATATAGCGTTCTCCTACACCATTGGGATAAATACTATACAGCCCCATACCCACTAGGACAATTGACTGGCAGACTGTTTTTGTACTGAATCAGCAAACAACGGTAGGCGTCAAATTACCAAACACGCTTGATATCATTCTGCGCTCCCGTCAGTGCTCCCGTTAGCTGACTCTGAGTTAGCACGGCATACCCAGACACAGTCAGCCTACATATCGGTGTACAAATTGGTAGAAACCCAGCACATTCCGTCATTTTGTGTGTCAATTTATGGGCCAACTCTATAACAATCAGTTAGTGGGTATGGGGCTTTAGGCATGTCAACCCTTATACTAATGACCTCAGCTCAAGTAGCCTCTGACCACCCCCTCCACCAGAGTCTCCTGTCGAGCTTGCACACTCGGCCCAAGGTCTCCCTGACCCAGTGGCTCTGGCTGCTAATAGTCCTAATTAAGTGACTAGGCAAATAACAGGGTCAATCTGCGAGGCGCTCAGAGCTGCTCGGGCCCTGGAGGAGAGGAGCGGAACTACTCGTCACGTGGTCTGAAGGCCTGAAGGTCACGGGGGTCAACCCAAGGTCAAGGACGTGAGGTAGTGGTGGGTTCCTAGATCTGAGACATGAGGTTCTATTGGACCAGGCCCGAGCTTCCATTGATATGTTTGGCCTGCAAACAATTTCTTGGTTTCATTTACTTACTTGGCTATATACTTACATACTTACTTGTATGAAAGCTGCAGAGTGTATACATACTATACAGTATAAATACAAAAGAAGTCGCAAAGAAGTTGGAGGAATGTTTCTTTTCCCTTTACTGGGTTTAAGGGTATGTAGTCACACTCAACTTGTCTTTATTTAATCTTGATCTGCAATGACTATATTTCGATTTGAAATATACCGTTGCTTTGCATCCTTCCATAAGACTCTTCTGACTCTAGTATTGACACATCCCGACATGACGTCGGTTTTCTGTTTATCACCCAGTCCCCATTACGCGGGCAGAACTATGTTTGCAGAAACATGATCAAGGGCCGACACAGACAGCTGATGTGGTAGTTGTGTCTTTTATGTTTGAGTAGACCCACCTTGGACGCCACATAGCCCTTGGCCTATCGGCCTCGGGTCAGCTTTCATCTGCAATAAACAATGTCCGTCACATATTCCACGATAGACACTTCTCCTATAGATCTCCATTCCCCCTGTTACTATTGACATAGACCAGAAGGGGGGTCCGACAAATATACGCCTGTCAATCGATGCGCGCGCACACCGGAACCAGTGGGTTTATATAAGGCCGGAGATTGGTCCGCCGCCGCCCACCGACTCTTTATCGCGCAGTAATACTGACTGGGGGATCACGTCCCAAAATGGCCGCCCCGGTCTGTGATCACTGAAGCCACTTCCGGCTGTGGTGTATTGGGGTGGCCGCGCGACCACCACTTTGACCACAGTGGGTGTTTTTTCTCGCGGTAGTTATGTTTTTGTGCGCTCTGACAGTGAAGGGACGTACCCAAGGCTGGATAAGGCTGCGCGCGGCAACGGGAAGGAAGTGGCGGACTACGCATGCGTGGACTAACAGGCAGAGTCACATCTAGTGATATGCTCTCCTAATTACGTGTCAGTCTTAATACTCTGAAGGGTTTCACTGAACAGGAAACGTGATGTGTAGAAAATTGTGAACTGAGACTGGAAAGATTACTAGACTGATCTACTTCTGCATGACTGCATGAATGATGTAAAGGAAAGGGTTTAGACCTATTTACGTTGAACTGTGTCCATAAAAGTAGCAATACTACAACCCTTAAAAATCTATGGACAACATTGCTTATTTTTACAGGGTTAGTCATAACAATTTGACTATAACTGTTTGAAACCACAATACTTGAATAAGAAAGAAGGAGTCTTGGGTACACATACTTTATCAAGATTGGTCTTCATGTGATCTTTTATTTTGCAATATTGTCATCACAGATGACATTGTAATTTTGTTAACTGTTACTCTTCCAATGAAGTTGACGTTCGTAAACATTCTATTTAAAGATTCTACAAAATGATTTAGAACTTTACCCAATACTTTTAATTGGCGGAAATATGGCAAAATAGGTGAGATCCACAGATGGAGATCTTCTTTTAAATGATTATGTCACTAAGATATGCAACTAATTATACATCCGCGGATTTGAGCATGGAATTGACATTCTACAGTAAAAATAATGGAAAAATAAGCTGATTAGGGGGTCTATGGCTCTGTTATTAATATAAAATCGGTGCAAAAATGTACTGCTTTCTACATTATATTATTTTCAATATCTTAGGACTGCCATGTCTGAGTTTCCTAATACAAGATAATGCATTTATAAACTAGTGTAGTTCTGTATTACTGAGAATTAGTTGTGAACCTGTGTGTGAACCTAGACAGGTGCATGTAATACGTAGCCCGGGTTTAGCCTGCCCCCCTCCTGGTGGTGCCCCCTGGTGGTGAACAGGTGGGTGTAATACGTAGCCCAGGTTTAGTCTACCCCCCTCCTGGTGGTGAGGTTGTGAACCTAGACAGGTGGGTGTAATACATAGCCCGGGTTTAGTCTACCCCCCTCCTGGTGGTGAGGTTGTGAACCTAGACAGGTGGGTGTAATACGTAGCCCAGGTTTAGCCTGCCCCCCTCCTGGTGGTGAGGTTGTGAACCTAGACAGGTGGGTGTAATACATAGCCCGGGTTTAGCCTGCCCCCCTCCTGGTGGTGAGGTTGTGAACCTAGACAGGTGCGTGTAATACATAGCCCGGGTTTAGCCTGCCCACACCCAGTAGCGCCGCCTGTTGGCCGTGATAGGGAACCGGCCCCGACCTCCCACGACACAATCTTATTAATGCGGATTCCCTCAGTAAATGCTTTCCCACCCCCTGCAGGGCGATATTGCCTGTAGCGCTAACCTTTGGTCTTTCTCGTTGCATCTACTGCATAGAACCTTCTTAATATTAATGGTGGCACATGACCTACAATCTGGTATGCTGACCAAATCGGGTCTTTTCAGGGAATTACCCGGAGACAGATTAGACAACTGTTTTAGAGATTAATGCTTGTGGTTGAAGGCTCTCTCTATGTCCCTTAACATAAGATGCAAAATTATCCATAATTAAAATGCACTTGTGTGTCTCTTCAAATGATCTGAACAACGCTTCTAGGGTAATTACAGGGGCCTTTCTATTAATTATGTTCGCATTAAACGGGGTTGATGGTCTGAAGCCTAGGCCTGTGAATATGTATGCACACATTCCAGTATGTACGATGTGTACGTGAAGAGATGCAGCAGGTCCAAAATCAAGGACATTTATGGAATGCAAGTTATCGACAGCCTCTAATAGAAGTAACTGTGCACTAAATTTCTAATAGGTGTCACAATGGAAAAGAAATTGTAAACAAAACATACTGTGGTGCCGTTTTCTCTTAAAACATTCTTGTGTTGATCCTCAGGAAAAAAATATGGTTCGGCGTTGTCTGGATGAAAGGGTATCATATCCACAAAATGTAACCGAAATTTTGTTAGCATTATTAGTCAGCAATAGGATAACTGGTTCAATATGGACATGTTGGATGTTACTAGAAAGGTTGTATAGATCTCCTTCAGATGACAAGTAGGAAGCATGGTTTCATAGGGACCTTGCACATTAGCGTCGTGTGGCGTATTATGGTACCGGCCGACTGGAGGCCTTTATGTCCCATATGTTCAGTGGTGAAGGATGTGTTTTTGATCCTGTATTCCCTAATCTCAATTCCCAAAGAAAAAATATGAGTAGTTTTGGGTACCTTCGGATTTTTTATACAAAATATAACAAAATGGACTTTTGAAATCTATCAGAGGGAGATCAGAAAATCTGAGTTTGTTGCTGCTCCCAATGCTTGGAGATTGACAGGAAGTCCGCCAACGCGAGGTCTTTATGCTATATTCTCAGAGAAGATCAAACACAATTTTAGACAAAATAACCCTGCAGGATCAAAATTTGTGGAATATGGAAATCATGCTAAGCTTGTCCATATAACTTTAAATGTACCATGATATTATGTTCTTCATACTATAGCTAGAGCGTAACTTCGGGTATAGAAAGTGATAACACAACAAATGCATCTTAATCGAATCGGCAATGCAGGCCCTAATGCAAGCCCCCGGGACGGGAGTGGCTTTCGCTGCAGTAAGGTCATGGGTGACCAGCCAATCAATGCCCTTGTAGGCCAAAAACCCCGGCCACACCCATACGTCTAGTGTTTTCTATTATACGACGGGCTCTAACTCCCATCGGTCTTGACCTAATAGTAGTCTGCCTGGGCATTACCCACATCACCTGGATTTCCTAAACCATTTTGAACTACATCTGAGCTTGTAACAAGGTTCATCGGAAATACATTGTTGAGGGCAGTGATAGAGAGAAAATAATGCTAAAGAGCTGAATTATGATATGTTGTACAATTCTTTTAGATTTCCTGAAGCAGGAACAGGTCAAACTGTGGCTACTTATTGCCTCGTTTGGCCTTATCATTGTCTTCTCAAGGCTAATCCTTTATGATTAAGAGCTTTTTTTTCTTCTTTCTACAAAAAAAACATACCCACACAAAAGCAAACTTAATTTGCCTTTTCTTAGCAAATGGGTGACACAACTTTAATTTACTGCCCAATGGACTGAGTGGTCTCACTGTATGGCTAAAACCCCATATCCACTAGGCAATTTTACGCAATCGGCCGACGGATCGGCGCTGCAATCAGCCGACTCTGGGGGTAGAATCAGCCGACTTCAGCACTGATTCAGGTCAAACATGCAACATTCCAATATACTATACCCACTGGGAATCACCCTTCTATCAGAGTTGCTGGGTGATTTGACCCTCGTGCCGTCGCCTGTCGCTGGCAAAATCGCCTAGTGGGTATGGGGCTTTAGTAGAGATTGATATAGGGGCATGGTGCGTGGTGGGGTACCAAGGGAAGGCAGGCGAGGGGTCCTATACCATCAGGGCAGGTAGCTATATGTTGGAGTGGGGGGGGGGGGGGGACTAGAGATAAAGGGTGTTGGGGGAGGGGGGAAGCAACATACATATCAGAGACAAAATGCTTTCTTAAACATGTGTAAAATTCTCCAAATTGCAAATTTCAAACAACAAAAATGTTGCTTCTCTTTCTTCATTCTAGTGATATCCTGATATTGCGCATCTATCACAGCTCATGTAGTGCAATAGGGCCTTAAGAGGAGTAGCCAGGGGAGGGGGTAACAGCTCTTAAGGGGCAGTAAGAAAGGGCCCAGGACCAATGGCAATAGACAGCAGTGATTAGGGTTACGACTATGCCACTGGCTAAATAAAGGCAATGCAGTAACACTGCCTCATCAAATCCGCTAAAGGAAATGAACAATCATCATTAAAACGGTAAAAGAAAATTATACATAAAAAAGAGTATTCTCAATAGTATTTCACCTTTATGCTTATGAGGTCATTTTCCCTCTGATTTCTTTATTTGAATTTTGGTCTTGGCCAAGAGTAGAAGAGTTCAAACCCCGGCCCCTGACCCCTTCCCCTCTGGGTCCCCTCTTGACTACTCGCTGTCCATAAGGGTGGTCAGAGGCTAACTGGTGTCTCTCGGAAGGCGGAGGGAAGGGGTGACGAGGGCGTAGGTCTATGGGCGTTAGAGAGCCACCTCACCCCAACCGTGATTTACATTACGACCACACCACCAACCCAGCCAAAGGTGACATAGACATCTTTTAATCACTTCATGATTGTGATGCTGGGGGAAATGGAGAATATCACTCACAATCCAATGAAAAATAGAAAAAAAGGGTCTACATCGTACGCCATTGCTCTTCCATGCACAATAGGTCATCCCCTGTCATTTTTCAATCGTAGTAGCCCAACTTCTGTGGACTTCCCTTCCTTGTCACTTCTTAATTTGCTTTTGGGTCTTTACCCAAAGTGGTGCGTTTTTGACCTGTGGGTCCCCTCTTGAATACTCCCTGCCCATAAGAGTTGTCAGAGGGTAACTGGTGTCAAACGGCTGGGGGAAGGGGTGAGGAGGTCTCAGGTCTATGGGCCTTACACAGCTACCTCTCCCCTACCATGATTAACGTTATGACCACACCACCCACCCCACCAGCCAAAGGTGGCTCCGACATCACGGCGTGTGAGGCGAGCGGCAGGAAATGAAGGGCCGCAGAAGGCTGTTCGGTACGTCCGTAATGGGTAGCGGCGCACGCCCGGCCGTCCCAGTCGAACCTCGTCCGTAATGGGTAGCGGCGCACGCCCGGCCGTCCCAGTCGAACCTCGTCCATATTTCTGCCCCTGCGTCCTAATGCGGAACCCCCGCAGCATGGCGACACGCCCGGCGACCACGAGCATGGCCATAGGGAAGGGGAGGTATGGGGGGCGGGATGTGGAGGGATGGAAGGATGATAAGGTAAAATGTACAGGGACAAATCCATAGATTTTAAAAAGTCCTGGGCAAGTTTTTCCACGTTTCGAAAACCAAAACCTTTCGGAAACTACAGCTCTACATTAAAAAAAACAGAAACATTAAAAACACACTGATATTGATAACTAAGTCTTTCGATTTTACAGGCCAAACCCTCACAACAGGGAAAGTCTGATTTGGGTCTCACAACAGCGACGTGCTTAAGGTTTTCAAAAGTCCAACCGTCGCAACAGAGATGGTTTTGAACAGATTTTTAACATATTTAATTGAATGATGAATACATTTCCGCCACTTACCTCCTATATATTCTAAAGCTCAGGGACACAGCTATCATTGCTGAAAACAGAGTATAAAAATAATGGTCCCAAAACGTCCTTCTCACGCATCTAAAGAAATAATCTGGGGTGGCAACCCTTGCTGTTATTGGCAAAGTTGGATTCCCTTGTCATTCAACAGGGTCAAAATAGTACCGCTGTTGGTACCAACCCTCTCAACAGTGAGACCCATTATGCGATGGGGCATATATATAGTCTTGGGGTACAGTTGGTGCACCATAAGTAGCAGTGTTTTCGTTCAGAAACCACCATAAACCATACACAGATTAACACGAGTGAAGCCAAGCGTGCAACGCACATTCCATTTGTGGCAAATATATTATAAGGCTATTTGATCTACAGTCTCGTGAATTACCCTGAATATGGATATTCTATCCCCCTCTACTTGTTCAGATTGTTCACAGGCATGCACAGTTTTGCATTCAAACTGCCGTTCCTACTTAGCTCTGACGTAAATCATTGTCATTTTCCTCGGCGTTATTGGGATTTTCTTTGTGTAAAAGCTCGGGTTACTTTCATCAGAATTGCTTCAGGGGAGAATCAACGCTTGTTTTTATATAGCAATCATATGCAGTGCAGCTTCTTTTTGGTATACCTGAGCCACCTTCCTATACTTTCAACATTGTGGCATCAACATTAGATCCCTTACCATTCACAAACACGACTTTTGATCCTAAATAGACGAAAAAGATGATAACTAAGATGCTTTTTATATCATTAGAACAATCTGATCTTAAAGATTTTATATCATTCTTATTTTTATAATCAGCTAAAGTTCACAACTTGAGATGATTGAGGTATTTTTAGATCCATTATTGGTTGGGTAGTATTTTATATAGGTAATATTGTAGCATATAGTAATTAGTTAGTGTAACCTTTTGCCATATATGATATATGAGATGCTATGAAGGCATGGTAACATGGATACATGAGAAGCCAGAAGAAATCATCTCGGCCATTTCAGATGAACAATATCCCTTTACCTGATGAAAAAAAATAGTAAGACCTGCTTGTGGCCTGTTGTATAATGGGACGTATAAGAGTGAACGATGGTTTTGTCTAATCACACACTGTTGGACAAACTCCAGCATCAAATTTTAAACACTTCTAATTATTTTACCGGGCTAAAAACCTCAGGATTTATGGATTCAAATATCTTTCATTTAGAGATGTTTTCAGAATTGAATTTGCACAGTAAAACAACCACAATTCGACAGAAAGACCCATCACAACAGCAACATTCTTGTTGCAAGACAATGAATTGTACATGTTTCACCACCTCATTATGCAACGGGCCTTTCAGGAAAGTTATAAAATCAGAATATCATGTATACATATGTTTTATCGACTCCAAAACTATGGTACAATAAATCGTTATTCTAACGATGTTTTTCACGTCTCTTATCATGCGGTCTTGTTACAGTGCATTCATTAATATCATAATTTTAACATTTTGACTGCATGGCTCTAAGGCAGGTGTTCAATGGAGGGAAAAAGATGAAAAGTTATAGGATGATTTTGTTTCACGGTATGTCCCTGTTTGTAATTTAATCATGCAAGAATAACCGATTTTATAGTATTGAGTAACTATATAAAACTCTATATCCAAATAAGGTGTTCACAAGGAACCTTCCTTAATCAATAATAACAATTATTGTTATTTTTCATTTTCATTTAGCCTTATTTCCCTTCATCAAAAACCCACCCTAAGTAGTGCACATCAGGATCTAGATAAAACCTAGATTTAAAGGAATATTCTGCAGTTTACATAATTCATAATTTCCACATTATAATGATTAAAATTATTCCTTCATGAGCAGTTTCTCACAATTGGAATATGTATACAACAGGCGCATATCGATCTTAACCCAAGTGTACTTAGCTGAACATTAACCTTCTATGTATAAGTCTGAGAAGGCTGGGAGCGTATCGCTCACACACCCGTGTGGCGGGAATAGTAGTAGTCAGGGAGTAGGCCTTTTACTGTAGGCGGCTTGTATGACACGCTGCTGGGTTAATGGATCGTGACAGGGGCGGGCGGCTGGCTCGGGAATCCATCAGGTGGCTGGCCGCGGGAAATGTGAGGCCATGAAGGGTAGCGCTGGGCCGATGATCGACTGGTGATGTATGCCTCACCACGGCACGCTGCTGCTACTTCTGATACTGCTGCTACTGCTCTGACTGACGCTACAAGTAATGGTGAAATCACTGTTACTACAAGGCTGTCTCCTTAACTAGTTAATGTATACTATTACAAGGATTATATTCTTTGTAATTATTTTGCATGTCCTCTTTGGAGAGGACATCCTAAGGTATTACTCTGGCGTAAACCACTGGTATTTCTGATATATCGGACGGAGATGCTTCAGTTAGTTACATGTAGTCAGAATGAAATGCATAGTGGTTTCATGCATTTGCTTGTGACTATACCTGTTGGAGTGCACTAAAATTAATCTTGAATTCTCCCTAACACAAATAACATATTTCCTGTAAAACTGCAGACTAGCCTAGATCAAGGTGCATACTGGGAAATATGTAGACAAACCACAAGACCAAAGTATAGAAGTATTTTATATTTTCCTACATATAGAAGTATTTTTCATTTTCTATCTGTTCATCTTTAATATTTTTTTGAGTTGGTCTAAAAATTCATTCATTACAGATGAATATTTAGCTAAATTTGTACTTTTTCTTTAGTTTTCTCAGTGTTTTTGTCGACAAAATTAGTCCAAATAAACCTGCAGTTACCTAAACTGGTGTATATCAACTATCTGTGGTATGGAGAATTGGTGATTTTTTTTTTTTACATTTTATTCCTTCATTTACAGTTGTAGATGGTCAATAGTTGTCTATGATTAATCTCTCTCTCTTTTCATTTTGTCAATGTTGCTGTTATTATTTTGAAGTCTTGAAGCTATTGTTGTTTTCATGGTGTTTGCCACTCCACTAACTTTTTTTTGGTACTTTCATTGTTCTTTTTTTGGCATCCTTATTATGCCTTTTATTACAGTTGCCGCATGTTCTGTTTTTATTACCGCCATCAAACCAGCGCTGGCTGATACCGCTCCAGCCAGTCTCCGATCCCTACCAACTGCTGCCAGGCCACAGTAAGGCTTTGCCGTGACCTCTTCCCTTCCCCGCCCATTCCCCAGCCGCCGGCTCCGCCTCATTAAGGACATGCACGTCATGGCTAAATCATAAAACGGGATGGTTGATAGGAGTAGGCCCCATGCAGGCCTACCCCCCGGGGACGGGGGCGGAGAGTGGCAAGTTGGCAGGGAGAAGGTGTGTGTTGGTGTGCTGGACTTATGGGATATGGGAGGCCGAGGTCTTGGCGGGTCGGTCCGGGCCATTCGTATCATATGTAAATGGGAAGTCATAAATATTGACTCCATTATACTGGTGGTGGTTGCCATCTGCTCCGACCACAAGTCATGCTGCGATTGGCTGTAGATTATGCAAATGAGGGGTGGACTCTCTCGGAAACAGCCGGTGTAGGATATATGCTGTCTAGTATATCATAAATACATTCATCGGTGGCATTTAGAAACCACATAAAGCATAAACGATTTGGTCCAATTGCATTTAGTATTATTTACTTCACAAGTGTGTCGTCTAATTCTATATCAACATGATATCTATCATTCTCTTTTATAAAAGTCAAACTGATCTCCAAGAGAGAATTAAGTGAATGTGAACTATATAGGTGTTTATGCATGGAAATGATGAAGGTGGGGATTGCTGCTGTTTGCTTTAACAATAGAAGGGTAGATTGTGTAACAGAAACATTGTACAGTCCTCATCGTCTGATGCTGGTATGAAATTGATTTCTTCGCATTCTTTATGATTTAGTTAATGAAGAGCCTTGTCTCATCTAAAGAGACTACTACATTTCCTGCGCACCGTTTGATCTTCAACAAAACTGATGAGTTGTTATTTATCACAGCCGAATGGTGCAGCCATTCAGCGAGTCCTTCCTTCGCAAGTCCCTATTGCCTTTATAAGACATCCGCTGAGGCGGTCTGGGAAGGGAGCCTATTCAGCCAAGGGTACAATAGACCAGTAAGATCAAAAGGAAGTCTATGGGCTGGTGGCCAGACTCCCTCTATGAGGCGTTTGGCACTCATTATGCTCAGAGAAGGATAGCCGACCAATCTATCGCTGGAAAGTGGGAGCGTTTATGATTATTGTTTTCTCCGATAATGAGAAGCGGCCTTTTCTGTCGGTGGCACAGCGGGCTGCGGTTCGGGGCGATTCCCATCTATGGTTACTAGATGACCCTCATTTTCCCCTTCGTCTCCGTTCCGAAGCCCGGGTCGCCTTCCTTTCGCTGAAGGAGGTCGCTGTGGAGGGGTCAGGACCTGTGGATACTCCATCATCCAATCACTAAATGGAACCAACAGCACAGCCCCTACTTCTAGTACTACCACCTCCTTCTTTCTCCTTCTACAGTCTCAACCACCAGCCCCCGCCTTCTCCTTCGCCCTTTCTCCAAGGCCGCTCCTGCCAACAGCAGAGCTGTGCCAAGCAATCTGTCAATACATTTGCTTTATTGAAATATCCTATGCCAATTTGATTCAATGAAAATCCATTGGTAATGTTGCTTTACAAAATGTCTAAAGAATTTCTTTCCTTGAATCCTAGCCAGAAGTACTAGGTTATTATATCACAGGGAATATGCAAGGCCATAGCATATTTTTAAAAAAAAGATTGTTTGACGTACCATGTTATGTAGATAAAATCCTGTTAAAAAGTATAACTGTGAAGTAAAATTCATTCAAAAACACTTTACATTATATTAAGTCAAACTTGATGATGACATGACCGAAGCTATTGTCTCTAAATATACTAGGAGTTCTGAACTAGTATTGTTTTAAGTGACAGTACCATGAAGACCCCATAGAATTTACATTTCAGTGATTAAAACCTGGATTTTCATACATTGATACTGCTTGCCTCCCAGTAGTATATGCATTTGGACCTTCAGACATGACTGCAACGAAAACTTTGACGGCTACTTTGCATCAACCTCCTTATTTTCACCAACCTCCTCGGATTGACCAGTCAGTTGCCCAAATACCTCCAAAAATTTTCGATGGTTTAATAATAATTCTTCAAATATACACCACATCTTCTTGGTACAAGAAAATGACAGTTGCACTTGGTCCTACACTGCCCACTACTTTGACTGGTCAGCTACCTCTACCACCGTACTCAGGCATGAAATGAGAGGTTCCCAGGGCGTCCCACCGTCATACTACTAAAGGCGGTGATCCACGTTGCGACAAAATTGAACCGATTTCCAGCCGATCCAAAATCGGCTGGAAATCGGCTGGAAATCGGCTGGAAATCGGTTCACTTTGGAAAATATCGCAACGTGGATCATACCAACTGATTTTTTCCTGACCGATTTCCAACCGACATGTGTAACAAGAAATTATCCCAACCGATTTCCAACCGACGATGGCCCGACGAAATTATTAAGCATGTTTAATATTTTTGGACCGATTCTGGACCGATTCTGGACCGATTTGATTAACTCTATGTGTTTTTGATGTTATCTAAGTATTTTAGGGATGATTAGATTGCAAACTTTTACATAACTTAGAAAATTAAATGCACATTCATTTAATACTTTATTTGGTGCTCTCTGATGATTATTTATTATTTTTACTTATTTCTTTTCATACACAATAAATGTTTAATATTTCTAATTGCATCAATGTATTAATGCGTTTATTGATAATTGATTTTGATGTATTTCAATTAATTACCAATACGATATTTTTTTCATAGATTCACTACATAATTTTAGTCTAAAAACCAAGGAATCAGTCTGTTATCAACATCACAGTGGATCATAGGTAGAGGACCGATTCTGGACCGATATGTGGACCGACACCTTTAACTACCTAGCCGATTGTGGACCGACACTAAAAAAATCGGTTCTGACATCGGTTTTCTCCCGTCTTTTTCGTCGGTTTAGAAAACGTCGTGCAGTGGATCACCGGCTTAACAGGTCCCATTCACTCTCAATGACCCAACACCTTGGCAACCCAAAAGCCCTATGACCACTAGGCGATTTTTTAAAACCCTGTACCCCCTCCTGCCTGTCGGTATACTGCATTCAAATGCGCATGACTGATATGAATCATTGCAAAAACTCGTTGATCAGATGAGTATGTTCAACAACATTTTTGAACAGATCGGTCAGTTGAAATCACCTTGTGGGTATTGGGGGGTTGAGGTGTATCCATCTTCTGGATTGATGTATTAATATTGAACATTATATTCATGATATTTTGTTGGTCTACACCCTGTAGAAAGTGAAGAACAGGTCCGTACCCAGGTTCTGCTGGGGGGGGGGGGACGGCGAGGTTTGCCTATATTTTCAATAATTTGAACTTGAAAAAGGCGGTGGCTAGCAAAAAAAGTGAAACTTTTCAATTTTTACCTAAAATATTTTAGGGATTTTTACTTCAAATTTTGGATGGGAAGCTGGAACGTTTGGGGGAAAAATCAAGTGTGTGGAGGAGCCCCCCCCCCCCCCCCCCCCCGAGTTACAGGCCTTGGAGAAGAAACAAACGGTGACAAGGAGGAGGAAAACACCGATAGGGGGCGTGGGGGAGGAGCAGAAAGAGGCGTCGGCGGGAGGCAGGCAGAGAGGGGGTGGTTCTGTAGGCGGCGCGGCCTAAATTGGGCCTGACAGGCTGTGGTGGGGCCTAAAGGCGACGATTGCATGATGACTCTGACCCTGAGCCCACGGCCACCCCCTCCCCGCCTACAGCCTCCACCAGAACTAGGCCCAGCCACGCCTACAGCGACACAATAAGCCAAACCCAAACGGACGGTTTGACGGCCTGGGCCCCGAGGAAAAGGGCCGAAAGAAAAGCACGGTACTGCTCAGCGAACTAGCCAGCCGCCGGAGAACCCCCCCTACCCTCAATAACCCACTTTTTCCGCTCTTTTTGTTATAGATTGTATTCACAACCTTAAAGTAACCTGACAGCATCTTGCGGCTGCATCTTACCCATGCACGTTATGACCTTTTTCAGTAGGTGGTACCTAAAGGCTATATTCCACTATGCGATTAGTGTCACTTGCATTCCTTCTAGTTGGGGAACGCAAGTTTACTTACGTATAGATACCAACTTGTTCGTATCTGAACGCAAGCATTCCATAAGGAACATAACATAGAAAACGCAATTAGAATGCAAGTAGAATGCAAGAAAACTCTATAGACCTTGTGCAAACGTGGTCACGTGCTATCACAAAAAATCTAGAAATCTTGCATCTTGCAACAATACAAGTTGTTCATCACACAATTATTTTAGATGCATGATTCAAAAATAACTCTTTTAAATATTTGTGAAAGGTTTATGATACGTTTTCTAAAATGATCACCAAGATGGCACCACGTCCCATTTGGAGAGGGTGACGTCATGTGCACAACGTCTATATTCCATTATGTGTCCTGAGAAATTGCATGTGTTGGTTTGCATTGACTTGCATTGCCTTGCATTCCTTGCCCAACGCAAGTGAGCGCACAGTGGAATATAGCCCTAACTGACAGGGTCCTGAATCAATAAGTTGGGATATAGATTCATACGGACCAAAGATCAAGGCGTTTATATGAGGGCTCACTGCGCAGACTCGAGGAACAGGCATATACTTTTCATTCGATATCTGAAGAATAAATAGGATTCTAAATACATTATGAGCAAAATTACCATTAAATTTTAGTCTGACAAATGAAATGTGAATCTTCTACTGGATACTTTTCATATCATTCAAAGACTTACCTCAGAGGGCATTGTGTTTACACTTCGATGAGAATATGATGCACATTCTGTGGCTAGTCTGTAAAGGGTATAACGGACAAAGGGCAATCTCGATAGCGCATCCGCAGCATTAGACAAAAAGTAAATGCATTTGCATGCAGGTAGAACATGGCATTCCTTTTGTATAACTGTCTTATTTAGAGGCGAAATGATGTTTCGCCTCTGTACTCAAATAATGACAAAAAAAAATGTTATTTTTGAATTTTACTTGTCCTGTCCTCCCTTTTTTCTCAGACATGTGAACTATTACAGAGAAATGGATACATCCTGGTGACAGCCCTAGATCTGGGGAAGAATAGTTCATTCCATTTTTTCCCAAAAACATCATATAAAAGTCACATTTTGAAGTTTGAAAATGATGAGAAATTCCATTTTTTGACAAGTCATGATGCTTTCAAAAATCACCGGTGCAAATTGAAAAATACCGGCACCCAGCGCCCGGCAACAGCTTAAGTGCATGTGTACTAAAGGTAGGAGATAGGCTTGAGGCGCCCAGCAACAGTGACATATATATGTTGAATTTGAACTTTTTCCCGGCGCCCGGCAACAGTGACGTATGATGACCTACTTTTTGAACATAGAACTAAGTGCATGTGTACTAAATAACATTGGTAGATGGAGAAAGCGACGCCCCCGGTAACAGAGGCGTAGATTTTGAATATTAATGAATGAAAATGCCGGCACCCAGCGCCCGGCAACAGTGCAAGTATACGTGTACTAAAGGTTGGAGATAGTCTTTGGGCCTTTAGGCGCCCAGCAACAGTGACATATGTATTGAACTTGAACTTTATGTAATGGCTAGCGGGAGCAGCGGTGCCTATTGTGCATCATCGGAATGATGTATGTAGGCTTAGATCTAAACAAACAAGATGTTGTTATTGTGTCAGGACTCCCACATCAGTGTTGGGACTCCCACATCAAGGTTTTTAATTCAATTAATTAATGTTTAATCACATTGGAATAATTACATAGAATAAAAAAGACACTTTTATGTCATATTTGGTTAGACCTCTGGGTCCATTTCGGACCTTGGCCTAGTGGCTACATGTGGTCCAATGGACCCAGAGTTCAATATGTAAATATGTAAAGACACAACAACATTTGATAGACATTTTTACATAGTTCTATTCATACTTAATGACAAATTCCTAAGACTATTTCGCCTCTCATGGAAGCTCCGCTCCAGGACAGACATTAAGACTTATCTTCAGATATATTTCCTTACAAAGGAAGATACTTGCTTTGAAGACCTACATGAGAAGCACAATACAATAAAATAGAACCTGTAATAATAGACAGGCACGAACTAAGGGACATTTCATTAATTGATTGAAAATAAGCGTATGTCCCGGTAAAAATCTAATGCGTACATCAAGCGTTCGGTAATTGGCCATGGGGGAGACCTTAAAATGACCTTGAAACGACCTTCAGCCATCATAGAAAAATCCACACCAAAACGTTTCTGAAACCACAGGATCTCTAGACGATGAAAACCACCACTGGTATAAATTAACATGGATTGGAAAAATTGCTTATTTTTGGTCACAACTGCCCCCACTAGTCCATAATTCAGGAAAATACGTACGTAATCAATGGAGGGCCTCTACTCGTAGTTTTCACTCTCGTTTTCCGCCCACACCAGGCTAGGTGTGAGTAGTGGTAATAAAAGGCCCCTACTGCTAATTACCCACAAGCCCCCACCAGAAGTGGGCAGCGTCGGACGCCGTCTTTACGGGCGTCTCGCGTGCTGGGAGTACCCGTATGTAGGGGGCACTGGAGGGGAGGGACGCGTAGGAGGCGAGGGCGGTGTCCAGGGGAAGGGGTAACTACCGTATTTCACATGCTGATTTGTCCACTTGCAAAATTGGAAGAAATTTGATGACAGTTGCATCCTTATTATAAGCTGAAGAAGCAGTCTATAAATTTCAGAGTAGTTTAAGGACCCCCCTCTCACCCCCCCCCCCCCCCCCGTCACATTAAATCTTCTATTTTGAACATGAAAATATAGCACATTTGCAGACAGTGTCACACAGTTCAACATGTATACGTATCCATCCCTTGTGTGTGAAATCAAATATGGACGGACCTTGCAGGTGGCCGGACCGGGTTCGAGCCAAGAGTGGGGAATTTGCCTGCTACACTGCCTTGCCTTGCCTTGCCGTCGTTCTCACCCTCATAGATTCAATCATAGTACTTTGTGCAAACCCAAAACCTTGAGTTGGGTGTCGATATAGCTGAAAGATTGATGAGCACAACTTAAACTCCAACAATCATCATCATCTCCCACTTTACTTAACCTACCTTACTAGGGTATAACAAAAGAAAGCTAAAATCAAGATTATCGAACAAAAGGGAAGAAGTGACTATGGAGAGAGACAGCAGAGAACAATAGGGTGGCCCATGACAGAGGGAATTGAAAGGAGCACTTTCGTGTTAAACTATTAGAGGAGTATAAGGGAATGTTCTGAATTGAAATTATGTGAGGAGAAGAGAAAAGAGCAGATTGTGTTAAAGAAACGATAAGTTCCCCCCTTACAATGACTACGCGTGTTCAGGATGACTCGTTTCAGCTACTTCATAAAGGTACCCAGATGTATAACATACCATACGGGTTTGTCTGAAGTCCCTGAAGTTAAGACTTATCATAAAAGAACAATGCAACACCTTTTGAAAGGGAGATGCCATGAATGGGTAGTTCATGCCTGCTTTCCCGTGTCTCCCCCCTCCCCCTCCCCCACCCGATTCTCCCCACCACGGATAGCTCATTTAGTTCACCTGCAGAATAGCCTAAATCCAGGTGCATGCTGGGAAACTTTTTTAAAAAAATTCCATTTAATATCTATACATATTTGATATTTTTCAAGATGGTTCAAGCATCAATTCATTTCAGAAAGATTTATCGCAAACGGTTGTATAATTTCTGTAGTTTTCCCAGAGTTTTTCTCTACAAAGTCGGTCAAAATTAACCTGCAGGTGCCTAAAATACAGTAAATCAGCTATCTGTGGTAGGTTCCATAGATGTATTACAAAATGGTGTGTGTACCTAATTCTACCTTCCTAACCCCATTATTCTCCATCCCTCCCACCACCCCCTTGCCCAGGCAAGCCCCACCGGGGGCTGAGCATACCCCAGAGACCCCTAGCGGGAGTCGGGGTACCAGGGGGCTGGTTTTTCGCTATCAGAGGTCATGTTTACAGTTTGGGGAGTCAGGGAGTTGGTCCTGTGGGTGCTTCAACCCGGCTACAACGCGCTTTCCCGATTTAACTGTGATTTCTTTCTTTTTTTATTATTTAGCAAAAGCGTACTTCTCAACATTACATCGAGTTCTTCCAGAATGTTTGTGATGAATGTTAGAGTTTACTGTCCGCTCAGCAGTATTTCAGTTATGACAATACCAGTTCACACTTTTGACTTAGGATTGAAACTGTAGCCCTAATTACACTACCTGTTAGGTATCCGTTTGCCTTGGCTAATATTGCCCAACACAAATGGTTTGTGTTAGGGCTGTTTTAAAGCCATATTACGTGTCAGGTCCAAACGCGACCCGGCGCAAAGTACAATTATTATACTACGTGTTTTGCATGTGTTAGGGTTACGTTGGGTTCCGTTGGCATGCATTGGGTACTGTTTACACGCTTTTTTTTTACAAACATGTTGGTAAAATAACGCGAATCAGACACATTTGGCTACGCCACCCAACACAAACATAATCCGACGTGTAGTGTAATACGACCTTATTTGGAGAAGAGAACAACAGCAAGAAAAGGTGGTCCAACGGACAGCCCAGGGAATCAAATATGGGCCTGTCACCGTGCAGGAGTCCCACATGCTACCCACTGGACCACCCAGCCCCCTTTGTTTTGATTTGATAAAAGTCAAATGCTGTCATTCTGTACACTGGACAAGGACAAGCTTCATGCCGTTTGAGAGAGCGTTGAACTCCCTTTCAAACAACATCTAACACACCCAATGGTTCAGTCTTTGTTGTGATGGAAACATCATGAATTATCAATGGGAAGAATTAGGATTTAAGATTTGGTGCGATTGGATCTTATAATTATCAAACAAACTCGGAAAGCATGTTTCCCTTTGAAACATATTCATGATCAAACCCTTTTCAGAGACTATGAATTAGCATTTTATTCATAATCTTTCCAAAGAACTATCCTCATTACTTTTTTGATAGTATGATCATTTCTTCCATACAACCAACTGGAAAGTACTTTCTTTTTATTCAAAGAATTTATTTCGTAGTAATCATCGATGTTTCCACTGGTTTTCAGATGTATCACAAATGGTGTGTGTAAATGTTTACAATAGAATGGTTAATGACATACTAGGTTCCATATCATATATGAAAATTTGAACTTCATGCAGTGCAACGTTTTCTTCTTTCAGTCATGCACCAAATAAACAGCAATAAAAGCAGATTACATGACGTTAAATAACGCTTGGGACTATGGTTTCTTTTTGCTGCAGGTTTCTTTCAGGAATTTTCCATCACGGCAGCCACCTTTTTCCACTAGGACACACACTTCACACTGTTCCCAGACTCTGAGGATGGTCGTTTATGAGCTTTTTTTCTGGTTTCATGTTCCCTAATTGGCTGTTTCCATGTTGTAAATCCACTCATTATGGTCTAGTAATACTGATGATCCTCCTATGTGTATTACATTGGGAGCCAAAGGCAGAACACAACGTAATATCTGAAGTCAATTCACAATCTCATAATTTTAGTTTACCTTAAAGGGTTCCTTGCAAATGATTTTACAAGTTTCTAATTTTTGTGTGTTTCAATTCAGCTGTGTTTTCTAAAAGTATAATAGAAACTTTTAAAAATGGGCAAAACATCAAGATATTAGAGAATAATTCAGGGAAAAAAACTAAATTTCGGAATTTCCTCAAGTCTAGGCTTTCACTGCTGTCCTTGCTACGTCATGGTTGTTAGTATTATATTGTTTTTGAGATGTATAATTTTGAATATAAACTAATAGGATGAAAGGTAAAATCACGATTGTATACCACCTAGACTACTCAGCGTTGTGAATATTTGTTTTGCACAGTATTGATACTGAGGAGCAACGAAATCAGGCCATAGGCCTAATTGTATTATCTCAGATAAATAAAGTATTTAAAAAAAAATAGTAACGGGAATTTCCTTTCACAATAATTTGGGAATCCCAGGTTATTGACAATATTTAGGTTAGAAAATAACACAATTAGTAGTAGCCTGTATGGGCCTAGCTAACAATATTTTGTAGTCAATTGCAACCTCAATTTCCCCTCTATATATTTCTGAGTGTGGGGGATCCCCTTTGATGAATGCATTGCAGTTTCCCAGTAACTCACCGTGTGACGTCACAAATCTAGGGATTTCCCTTAAAAATGGAATAAAATTCAAGTTTTTCAAAGTTCCATAATTATGTTGGAATAAAGATTTTTCTCTATATTTTCCTCACATTAAAAATGCAAGGTACTAATGACATGCTGCACTTATATCATTGAAAAATAACTATAGTGTAGTTATGTGCAAGGTTTCCTTACTAACTTCAAAAGGCCTTCACAAATGACAGTAGATATCTATAGTGCAGACAACAAGATCTTTAAAAAGCTGCCTTCATAGGTTTAGTCCACTGGAAGCCAGAAGCCCTGTATCTAGCTGAGAAGCCGGATCAAGAACTGCAATATAAAACGCACTAGCTATCTAAAAAAAAAAGACCATAGATATTTTATAACAGCGCAGTGGGTAATTGATACATCGACCATCTGCTGCAGTCCCATTAACCTATATCCCCGCCCCCCTATAACTACCTCAGGTATAAATCCCCACCTGCCGACCACCCTTAGGTGAGGTTTATGTCCGTTTTCACAGCCTGTTCCGCCCATAAAACCTCAAAAGTGATTTATCACAAATTAGGCCTATTTGCATCTTTTAGGCCCTGGGTAAGGGCTTTGAGGCTTAGGCATGCCTGGTGCTTAGGAGCATTAAAGGCGAATATAAGGAGGGTGGTTGCGCGGAGGGGGGAGAACGGAACAGCGGCTGGGACCATTAAAGGGCCACTGGCGTTGCCTTATTATCCTTATTTGGCGTTAACAAACCCTGTTTAGGTGGGGCCAGGAAACCCTGTAGTCATAGCAACAGGGTAATTAGCCCTATGGTTTTTAAAGTGGTCCGGGTTGACATTTCAAAACAATTAAATGCACATTTAGACTCCAGCTATTGATATTAAAACAGCTGTATTGTTTATTCTGTGTCACATGTTGCTCCAACTACCCTTTTTTTTTTAACAAATGAGGCTGGGGTTAAACATGATGTTCAGAAAAAGGAAAACGGCTATGTATTTTATTATTTTTGGTAAAATTATGGCTAGGAGGTAATACTGGTTAATCCAAAGGTTCGCTCTCCTGTTACAAACTCCCAATCGTATACTGCACATGTCCAAGGCACTTGATACTACTCGAACTGTCTGGCAGTAGTAAGAGGGGCAGTGGGGTACCATGAGCGACAGGAGGAGGGGGTTGGGTTGGGAGGATGGACGTAGGTCGGGAGGGGAAGGGGGGAGGGGGGCCGAAGGACAAGAACCTACACGACCGTTTATTTATCTATTTATTTATTTATCTTTTTTTCCCTTTTCTCTATTCATTTAATCATTCATTAATTTATTTTGTGTTTTATTGTTTTATTTATTTACTTTTTTTTAAGGGGGGGGGGGGCGGTGATTTTAGAGACACAAAAAGGAGGATATGTGTAGCTGTTAGTTTTGGGCTGAGGGCTGAGGGCTGATAACCAAGGGCTAGGATTCTAAGCCAATTCAAACACACTGTCACTGCCTTGAGCTACCTCATACACTCTCAGGTTAACCTGTTTGGTATGGGTTGGAGAGGCCTTCATATCTGTTCAAGTAGGAGGTTTATGATAAGTTAGTAATCAGGTGTGACCCCTTAAGAGACAGCAGACACGGGCAGGGTTCACTATCACGGTATCAGATCATGTCATGTAGTGTAATACCCCCTTAACAGACCACAGACAGGGGCAGGGTTCGCTATCAGGGTATAGGATCATGTCGTGTAGTGTAATACCACCTTAACAGACCACAGACAGGGGCAGGGTTCGCTATCAGGGTATCAGATCATGTCTTGTAGTGTAATACCCCCTTAACAGCAGACAGGGACGGTGGTCACTATCAGTGTATCAGATCATGTCGTGTAGTGTAATACCCCCTTAACAGACCACAGACAGGGACAGGGGTCACTATCAGGGTATCAGATCATGTTGTGTAGTGTAATACCCCCTTAATGGCAGACAGAGGCAGGGGTCGCCATCAGGGTATCAGATCATGCCATGTAGTGTAATACCCCCTTAACGGCAGACAGGGGCAGGGGTCGCTATCCTGGTATCAGATCATGTCTTGTAGTGTAATACCCCCTTAACGGCAGACAGGGGCAGGGGTCGCTATCGTGGTATCAGATCATGTCTTGTAGTGTAATACCCCCTTAACGGCAGACAGGGGCAGGGGTCGCTATTAGTGTATCAGATCATGTCGTGTAGTGTGTTGGCCCCCCTTAACAGCAGACAGAGGCAGGGGTCGCTATCGGGGTATCAGATCATGTCATGTAGTGTAATACTCCCTTAACAGACAGTACACAGGGGCGGGGGTCCCTATAAGGGTATCAGGTTGTGTCGTGTAGTGTAATACCCCCTTAACAGACCACAGACAGGGGCAGAGGTCGCTATCCGGGTATCAGTAGCAGGTAGTCCCGTCAGTGGCCTGTCACCGGCCTGATCACAGTACCCGCCCACCTCTAACCACCGCCCCCCTCTCTCCTACCAAGTACCAGCCTGATTCTGGTACATGGTAGCGTTAAAGCTGTATTCCACTGGCCGATTTCACTCCCAATTTAAAAGATCAGCAGTATGAATATAGATCAATCATCTAAAGACACAGTTACATATCATAAGTTTTTCAGATGATACAGGTTTATTAGAGGTTGAAGAGTTGGAGTGAGGTCCGCGGGGTAGGATGTGGTGGGGAGGGAGGTAAAGGGTAGGGGCATACAAGGTACCACTGGGGGTTGGAGAGGTCGGGTAAGGTGAAGGTGTGGTGTAAAGGCCGTATTACACTATGCGTTGGGGTATGGTCATGTCGGGTGGTTTTGCCCAACGCAAACGGTACGTGTTAGGGCCGTATTAAGAGCATATTACACTATGCGGTGGTACCAACGCAACCCAACGCGAATTATATTATACTACACGTTTTGGTCGGTTGGGCAATTAGTTTGCTTTTTTATATATCACACTTCACGTTGGGCAATGAAATTCACGTTTGCTATTCGCGTTTGCAAAAACGCGTTTGAAATGGTCCAAACGCGTTTCAAAAAACGCATAGTATAATAATTATAGCCTTAAGGCGTAGAGGGTAGTGGTAATATGGCACCATTTTTACACAGTGCATTGACTCATCCCTGGAGGTGGGGTAAGGTGGGTTAAGGCCGGTAGGGTGGGGAGGGGGCAGTGGTCCCATATTCAGGGTTAGGTAGGTGATGTAGGGAATGGGGGTTGTATGGGTATCTGTTGTCTAATGTGAGGCTACAGGCCGTGCCTGCTACGGCTTGACGACTGACGGGGACCCAGGGGGGTATTGAGTACCAGGCGTTCACCATTAATGTCCAATCGTTTTAATCTCCAGCTGATTATTTTACACCGTCCTAATGGATTTGTTAGGGCCCTCTAGTAATAATAGTTGAGGCTGGGGATGTAGGGATGGGGAAGGGGGGTACAAAATGTTATCAACTTATTATTTTCAAATGATATTTCCCACCGATTATTTTCGTACAGAATGTTATTGTAACATTATTGGTGAGGTTAGGACAAAACCAAAACAGAATGTTATAAGAACATTCTCGTTGGGTTGAAGGACATAACCAGGCCGTTATAATAATATTGCAATGCAATGGCACAGCAGTATGATGCTGCAACGTTATTGGGAGCCTTCAAAATAATGTAACAAGAACCAAACCAGAATATTGCTGCAACACTATAATAATGTTACACCAGCGGCTGGGGAGAGGGGGGGGGGCCTAGAAGCATAGGACTATGCGTTCATATTTAATGTACGGCCCCTTACTATGCAATCACCTGCACTGCTTCCCATTCCGAAACGTTTTCTGAGCACCGCCTTTCCCTTTTTGATGGTCTGATTATTGATGGTGCGGTCTAAGGATTTAGGTTGTCTAACTTGCCAATCAAACAGAGTGACTTCCTGAGGAGGTTTCATTTCCCTTCAACAGTTAAAGGGAGAATTAGACATTATCATAACTACATAACAATCCTCTATGAGATTTTTATCATAAGATACAGGTATTTACTATATAAACTAAGCAACTTTGCTTGATTCAGGTAAATTTCCTTTACCATTAAACCACTCAAAAGACGCCTTCTATTAAGTAGGTCACGCACTTCTCCAGATATTTCAGACTCCGCTCTCCACCTCTGACACCATTATAGCCTATAATTCGTTTTGATTTGAACTTGAACGTACACTCTTTTTCAAAATTAATGCTCCTCTCCACCCCTCCCCTCCCCTTTGGTGCATACATACTTTATGGAAGGCCCCACAATAATCAATTTCACATATACGAACACTTGCCGTACCATAATTGGGTATCAGTAATACAACACCCCCTCCCCCCGACCCAAGCCCTATGATCCCTACCGGCCCCCCTCTCATTATGTACTCAGAACAAGCCCACCCAGGACAGGGCCTAATGGACAAATCGGACCTGGATAAAACTACCTCCTCCCCCTCTCCTCCCACTCCTAATCATACTTCGATTTCTGCCCGACTCGACGTTTCCCGACCAGCCTTGAGCCCCGGCCACACTCATCGACTCGCCCCAGCACGACTGTCGGCGGCTTTAGAAGCAATGACATCCTATGCTACTTTAGCAGTTGGTCATAATGACGAATACCCTAGTCATTTTGACTAAGGTTCGTTATTATGACTAACCTTGACATATACCTCCCATTCTTAATTCAAGTTAACAAATTCACAACAAAATAGACCATTTAATTGATCTAAATGAGTTTAGAAATCATCCTTGATATCTGCTCTTTCAAATAAAATGTGTTTGAATGCTGGATGTGCAATTTGAGCTAAGGATGGGGATGGATAAACTTACCAAGCTGTGGATTCTGTTTCCTTGTGTATGGCTTATTCCTGGTGGTCATGTAATTACTTATTCTGTCATGTGACCTGTTAGTCATCTTGACTAACAATATAGTCCTAATGACTGAGACATTATCAACAAAACAAGTCAAAAGGACTAACCCTTAAATGACTAACACAAGTTTGGCAATAGTGACTAACTTTTGAACTCATAGGATTATCAGTGTGGTCAGAAAGCTCCATCTTGCCATAGGATAGGACCGAATAGCCTATGTCCATTTTTTCATATAGCTTATGCATAGGCACATACCATAAGTCCCGACCACCAACTCTGACCCTTCTTCTCAAGATACGAGACTCAACTGAATACAACTGTGAATGAAAACGCTCAGCTCAGTTAAGGTAAAAGCAATGTTGTGTCAAAATATGACAACATTTTGCAAACTCAAATAACTGTGAAAATACAGGTACAGATTAATCATGACAACTAGCTATAACTTCACATGAATTCTATAATACTCATGTCAAGTATGGCTGTAGACAGCAATGTTTGTAAACACACAAGTTTTGGTGAGTCACCAAAATTGACCAGGGAGGAGTTTTAATGTATTTCAATCGAGTTTAAGTCACAGTCTATATTTTACCATAGGCCTAGGCTATGGCGGTAGAATGTATATTAATAGTTAAACGAATTTGCGAAATTTTGACCTACATTGGTTCTGGCTCCTTTTAAGTTGAGTTGAGTTGAGTCAGTTCTAGTAGAGTTGAGTTGACTCAACTGGACACAACCGGAATTGAGTCGAGTCAAGTCGGTTAGTGGGGCCGGGGCTTAGAGAAGGGGCCATGCCTGCTGTTTGGGTGCAGGGTAATAACACTCCAATAATTGAGACTACTCATGTCGGCAAATTAGGATCTGCTGCTATTCCAGCCGGATAATGCTGTTTCTATTGCTGTTGCCAGACAGCCTTTGTAATGTTAAAATGTCATTGTGTGCATGAGAACAAAAGTATTGTCACTCAGCACTACTCAGTGGTATGAACATTTCAGGCTGTTTCAATATTTATGAATCGTGGATTTTCTTTTTCTTTTTTCAATTTCTGATCTTATTTTGAAATGAATTAAGACATTTAGGCAAAGCTGACTTCTTCCATCATCTATAAGCTTGAAAATAGTTTCGTTTATACTAATAATTATTGACGCTAGAAGATGCGGATATATGTTAGAATTCATCTGTCTTTTTGTGTGATGTTCCAAATGAAAGAAAAGAAGTCCTACAATTCTCGACAGTCTATACAAAAGCAAAGTTTTTTTTTCTCTTTATTTTCTTTTTCCACAATTTCAGATATACAGGATTTATATTCTTTTAGTTGCTTGTGGGTTAATGAAGATGAAGTACATTGAGATGAACAAGATGACATAATATGACGTTATTATAACGTTATTATAATTTCTGTTTAGTTCTGCTTTGGCTCTTGTTACGTTATTTTGATGGCACCCAAAAACTTCTTTAGAACCCAACATTGCAACATCACGCTGTGACATTACTGTGATATTCTTGTAATGTTCTCTCACGTCATAATAACGTTATAACATTCTTTATAAGTAAGGTCCGAACTTCACTAAGATATAATGTTATTATAACATTATTTTGTAGCAAGTCTCAACCTTACCTAAAATAACATCAATGTTACGTGGAAATTGGGCAGGTTACAGACTAACCAAGAAAGTATGGTCGCAGAACGTGCTTGCTACATTGCTGCTTGCCTTGGTTTGTTGTTGTTTCAAATAGGCCCAAAGCAAGCCCCACACTGCTAAGCGATAACACCACCTCGCCTCCCCTCCCGGCGTTTCCATGAATACACGCGGCACAACACCTCTGCAATCAGGATTAGGTTGAGCTTTTTGAATCCAATCTAAATTTCCGGGCTTTGTTTTCCTCAGCCATAATCTGTTTCCCTACGCGTGTACAGCCTGTTGAGGAGAGCTTTTTTTTGTTGTTTTAGTTGTTGTAAATCTCTGTCGCTTGTTGTGCTGTTCTCTGATTCCCTTTCTCATTTGTTTCACTTGTGTAAGCGCATGTTAATCTGAGGATTACTGTACGGGACATGAGGGTCCCGACTCAACCAACAGGAAAAACCAGAAGTAGATTGTTTCTGATCAGAACTAGAAGAAAATCAATTACATGTATGCATGCATGGATGGATATATGCGTGAATGTATGTATGTATGCGTATCGTAAGTATCATTAACAAGATAGACGTACTTTTACTAAAAAGAAAAAGAGACATGTTTCTTGTTGAGCACATAAAACATAGTTATTCTAATGATGAGGCTATGCATGTGTTCAAGCTGATCAAGCCATGGGCGTTCCACACACACATCGTTTGGTTATAGCTTGTTCAAACTTAATTCATGGATAAAAAGAATGTCTATTTCCACATTTATCATACTGCTTAGGTCCAAGGACATTCAGGTGAACATTTCAAGATAAATCTCATTTCAAAAATCAAATTAATTGCATTTTAGAGTGCCTTCACAAACTAGTTCCGGTTATAAACAATATAGTTCCGGTTTCTGTGATTCGAGAAATTGGACCCTTATGGGCAGTATAAGAATTAAATGAGCCAATACAAACCCAAGCAAGACTATGTCATTAATATAACATTATAATAATGTTCTGTTTAGTTCTGATTTGGTTCTTGTTACATTATTTTGATGACACCCAAATTTTGTTTTTAAAACCTAACATTGTGATGTGGCACAGTGACGTTATTGTGACATTCTTGTAACATTCTTTCACATTATGATACTGTTATTAAAACATTCTTTACTTATTAGTATGTTCTCAACTTCACTGAGATATAACGCTATTGTGACATTCTTCTCTAGTACGTCTCAACTTTACCTAAAATAACATAACTGTTACATGAAGATAGGGCAGGTTACAGACTAACCCATAAAGTATAGTCACAGAACGTACCTCTTATGTCGCTGCTTCCCTGCAAACCGTCTCCCTCCAGGCATGCTGATCACAATGCCCTTTTAAACATCTGACATTAGTACATAGGTCAGGAACATGACTGTCAGGGACTGCTCGGAGATAGGTGAAGTTGAGGCGTAATGGCCCTATAATGTATACACTACGCGACTCGAGCTTTGAGATATAAGGGTGTTATTAGAATATCACAGAGAAATCGACATAACAGAGGGACTGCTGGGAGGCAGGTGAAGAAGGGGTGTAAAGGCCCTATTACGCTACGTGGCTTGAGCTGAGATATAGGTGTGTTATTAGGATGTCACGGAGAAATCGACATAACAGGGGGACTGCTGGGATACGGTGAAGATGGGGTGTAAAATCCCTACTAGACTACATGACTTGAGCTGATATAGGCGTGTTATTAGAATATCACAGAGAAATCAACATAACAGAGGGACTGCTGAGAGATGGGTGAATTTGGGGTGTAAAGGCCCTATAATGAATACACTATGCAACTTGAGCTGAGATGAAGGTGTGTTAATAGAATATCACAGAGAAATCGACATAACAGAGGGACTGCTGGGAGACATGAAGATGGGATCTACTGACCCTATTACACTACATGACTTGATTATCATTTTATAATTATTATATTACTTCTGTGAGCGAAACGTCTGTAATATCATCATATTTCACTGATATCTCAGCTCAAGTCGTGTAGTGTAATAGGGCCGTTAAAATGACTATACCCACACGCTCACACAGTCACCGTACACCCACCTCTAAAATTACCTGGATTACTGTACAGAGTGTCCCGCAGGTTTTTGTGTTGTAAAGTAATAAATGTCACGTACCCACGTATAGTGATACGGACATCTAGCTGGCTAATCTACCTGGCATGTATTACTCTACCGCATCCACTGTACATTTATCGTAAAATATCGATATAGGTTATCATCATATAGTTTGACACCTGTGAGGCAACAAGCAACAGGGAGTGTATTTGGGGCAGGACAAATCATACTGATAAGGCACCCGACCAGTGCAGGCGAAGTACACTTTTAACTGCAACTATGATTTATGGGAATGACTGGAAAATTACCCTTAATATTTCTAAAGGACCAAGCATTATGAGGAAATGATGAATAGTAGCGTCTTCACTGAGAATTATAATTAACTTTCAATTGATATATATTTAGAACATTTTTATTTTTTGTGACTTTATTACTGTCTTACCTGTTCTGGGATTAGTTGTATAGTTAATTCTGAATCTGACTGCGAGTAATGTTTTTAAATCACAGCAAATATGTTTACTTGAAATTAATGTGGAAAAAATAGATAGGCCAACTTCATAGAACTAAACCTCAATATGTGCAAAGTGCCGTGAGGTGTGGCCTATGAGATGATAAAGCAGTAAGGTGTGCTAAGGGCCTAGGGGTCACCTCCCTCCCGCCCAGCCCCGAGCCCTCACTCATGGTCAGATAAGGGCCTGGGCTGCTCACATCCATATGGCAAGATGACAACTTTATAATGCATACCCATAACGTTGGGTCTTGGAGCACCAACCAGGAAACATCTACGATACATCAGAGTTTATTGTGGTGGCTATTCTAAGGTCCACAATACAAAAATCCCATCCAGAAAACATCCACGATATATTTTGGACTTAAAATGTTGACAAAAAATCATAATAAAATCAATCGAATTATAATTATGTGAATTCACATATAATATTTCTTAATGGGTGTTGCAAGGACACTGGAACAATTTGGGGTTAGGAAAATGTGGGGGGGGGGGGGGCGAAAATGAAAAGAAAAATCAATGAAATTTCGTGGTATACTTAAATCTCAGGATCACAAATTGAGCAATCGTGGATATTTTAATGTATTGTGGGTTCAAAATATTGTGGATATTTTTGTTCGGCACCCCTGGTAAAGTAACATCAGTAGACCGCACAGCCCCCTCCCTGTCTAGGCCCCAGATAAGGCTTATCTACAGGTGTGTGTTCTGTGTTGGACCGGGAAGTGCGAGGTGACTATCTGAACACTTTACACCAGCCGGCCTTAGTGCACTTTGAGACGGACTCATGTGTATGACTTCCAGACATTGAGCTGTAGGTGGACCTTTGTGTAAAACCAACCAACTTAAACGGTTAAAGGACCTTTGCATAAAACCAAGGAACACATAGCTGTTGAATGACCTTTGTGTACCATCAATGGAGTAATGGGTGTTTAGCTCTAGTTGGACATGTTTATACAAACTTGGGCATTATTGCTGCAGTTAAACCATTGCTAACGATCCAAGCTGAGGACCTGCTGCCATGCTGTCCAGTCAAGGGTAGGCCTGCTCCACACTATACATGCTGCTTCCCTGCAAACACACCTAAACACAGGAGGTCGGAAGGTCTAGTCTCAGATGTAGACCCTTATCTTGACCTATTTGATATGATTCATAACAGTGCCAGTTTTGTGACACTTGAATTGCAACATATTAATGGTCCGATACCACATTGAGTTTAGCATACATAGCTTTGAGAGGTGGCCATATGAGAAATAACCCAAAAGGAGCATTTATTGTAATTAAGTGTTACCATTATAGGAAATAAGGGATGGCAGAGGCCCGTGTCGAGATGCAGGTTGGAGGTGTCCCAGTGGAGTTGTTCACAAGTGTGGGTCCAGTGATGACCAGCACAACAGGCGAGGAGGGTCGTCTCTCCTGCCAAGGTCCAGGCCTGAGGTCCCGGGCTGTCTCTGTGTACCGCAGCCTCAAACAACATGGGAATCTGGTGATCAGTAAGTTTAAGAACTCCATTTGCAACTGTCTCCTAAAGGATAGGGGTGATGTGGACCCGTGGACACTATTGCTTGGCTTGATTTACACAAAAATCTTCATTCTGCTAGGTTTGGCTGCCTTCTCGAGAGGCATACTAGACCGAAGCACATTACATGAAATAAAACTGCAGGAGCCGCTGTTTATGTATGATTCTGTAGAATCTCTAGAGCATGCCAGCATGATTACGATTTCAGTGTCAATGTTATTTGCCATTGCGGGATTGCTGGGATGTGGGGGCATGCTGGCCAAGAACAGCTTCATTCTCACACTGCACTATATCATCTTGGTACTAACCTTCGTGCCCGTTATCTACCATGGCTTTGGGCGTGAGGCTGCTTACGGCCTGCCGGAGTGGCGAGAAAAGAGCAGCACAATGCGACTAAAGCTGACCCACGAGTTAACCATGGACTACGGAGTCAACAAAGTATATGGCCCCCCTGGAACACTGTGTACCACTGAGCGTTGGGATCACATCCAAAAGTCACGAGGCTGTTGTGGGATCGCTCCACTAGCGGGTGAGATCTATCTGAGTTCCGAGTGGTATCGTAATAGTACAGCATCATCAAACAGCACTGAGTCCTTCACGCTGACTGGCGGTGCTCCCCGTGTACCTTTGTCATGCTGTGTCATCGCTCAGGATGGTGGGTATGTGAACCAAACCCTCTGTCAGACCACGTCAAGGAAGGAGGACTGGCAAGGGGTGCGGCACCTGAACGGGTGTGATGTGATGCAGAGTACGGCCCTCAGGGACATACAGCTCAGACTGTGTGTACTGTCCCTCCTTCTGACCCTCACTGCCCTTCTGGTTCTCATATTGACCCTCGTGAAGAATGTAATCAACACCAGGAAGCTCCCGGTCATAACGCCCTCTTCTGACCCTCCTTGTCCTCCTGTTCCTCATACTGACCCTCATAACGAATGTCCCTGACACAAGTAGGGCCCGGTCATGTCTTCCTCTATAACCCCAACCAATACACAGTGAAAGTACACATGAGAAAGGAGACACACGGATAGGTAAACAGCATACAGCAATGTGCTTACCAACAAAGGATTGCATTTCAGTGTTTGGGGCTCTCTGATAGCCTGAGGCCTCATCACTATTCAAAGTTTGCTCCCGTACCCATTCCTTCTTGTGTATGAAGGTCCTAACCAGCGTTATGGTACTATAGCAGTAAATGGCGAAGACAGCAAATATATCAAAATTGTAACTCTGTGGCATTTCTAAACAAACAAAAAACGGAGATAATTTGGAATATCAATGAATTATAAAGGAAAGGAAATGATATTTGGGAATTCCCCAAAATCTTGGCTCTTCAGTACTCACCGTGTGTCGTCATACCTTTGGGAATTCCTTCCAAGAACAATTTGTAATTCCCAGCAGATGAATGACTGATATAGATGTATATGTTTTACAATTAATGATCGGTTGTTTAGGGCCAAATATAAATTATTTGTGTTAGTTTGCATATCCATTACTATAAATTCTATAATGATGGGGATTCCCTTTCATGGAAAGATGGGGTTTTTCAATGACTCACCATGTGACGTCATACATTTGGGGATTTCCCTTAAAAATGCAATCTAATGCAAACTTTCTAATATCCCATAGTTGTGTCTAAACTCTCCTACAGTTTGCTCACTTAAATTGTGCAATATGTGAATGACGTGCTGAATTGATTTAATTGAAAAATAATTAACCTGTAGTTATGTACAAGATTCACTTTAAGCAGGAAATTTCTTTGGTTATGAACTTCCTCATCTTTCTGAGCTGGAATTTATTCTCTTGTTCTTGTTTTTCAGAATAATCGACAAAAAATAGTCTGATATCAATAATTATGCCCAGATAGTTATGAGAGGTAATGGTTTCAAGGATTACATCATTGATTTGGACTGGCATTACATATATGTTCACACTAATTGAATTGAATTGAATTGATCTGTCTCTGGCTGTTGTCATTCTATGAAATGTTGAATATATATTAAATATTTGGCAGATGTACAGATTTTGGTTTAAGTTCATTCTGGTGTCTTATCACAGAAAACTGGTAGACTCTAGCATGCATTGGACACGCATTATTGGCCAAATTTAAACAGTAACAGAAACATGCTTTATTTACATGGAGCAAGGTCTACATCAAAAGAGTACATATATGATAGGTATCTATCATATCTATCGATATTGTACATGTTTGATGCATTTTACCCCTTATAACCTATGATCGAGAAGCGAATAACCGATGCTGTGTATACATACATTAAAAAGAGATAGTGTAAGGGTATAATCTTTTATATTCATCGTTTTGGGTACTTGTATGAAACAATTTACCCTATAACCTATGATCGAGAAGCGAACAACCCATGCTATGTATACATACATACATTAAAAAGAGATAGCGTAAGGGTATAATCTTTTATATTCATCATTTTGGGTACTTGTATGATACAATTTACCTTATAGCCTATGATCTAGAAGCGGACAACCCATGCTTTGTATACATACATATATAGAGAGATAGCGTAAGGGTATAATATTTTATATTCATCGTTTTGGGTACTTGTATGATACAATTTACCCTTTACCCAATGATGGATGGTGAACAACTCATGCTGTATATATACATACATCATAGAGAGAAAGCGTTTCTCCATTCAACCTAATAAAATGTCCTCTGTCTTTGATGTTCTCCGGTTTTATCACCCGCTCTGCTGATGAGTGGTGTGTATTATGTGCTGTGCATATTGCCAAGCCGTTGGTACTGTAGACGCCTGGTTCTCAGTAATTGTAAGAAATTTTGAATATTTATTGGGTGATAATATATTATAACGAAGGACCTAAGGGGGTGTCCGAGGGTGGCCGTACGACCCTTGGGGATTGTACAAACCTCGGGCTTGGCCCTCAGTATGTGACGATCCTCTATGGGTTGTACGGACACCCTCGGATACCCCACTCCGTCCTTCTTATTATAATACCCTCATGACCCTCACACCAAGGCTGTACCATGCCGGGAGGGGGAGGGGGGACAGGGGTATACAGGTACACGTTACCAACGGGGTTGATGGGTGTAGACCCCTAAAATCGACAGGGCGACATGGCCTTTTTTGGGCTTAGTGACATGTAAAATAATCATTTTCTTAAAATCGACAGGGCGACATAATCATTTCTTAAATTTTACAGGGCGACATTATGATTTTTTAAATTTGACAGGGCTACATAGGACGTTGGTACCACTCATTGGCATTGCCCCTGGGCAGGTTCGAGTCCCCCTGTGGAGCAACACAATTAGGACATTTGGATGACCCCTGCATGGAATTGTGCCCACATGATCCAAGGACTAAGTGGAAGAACATTTAACAAAGTGAACTTAGCCTGTATAAAAATAAACGGGGCGGATCCATGCAGGTTCCAGGGGGTCTTGATCCCCCTCCCCAACCCAACTGTCCCCTTTTGGTGGACCCCTAAACTACAAAAAAGACGGAAAATAATGTGCCTGTGTACATGAGTACGCGCTGTTTCAGTATTTAGCCTATATATGATGTCTCCCACCCTTTCAGAAATCCTGTATCCAGGGGCGGATCCGGGTGGGGGGGGGGGGGGGTCATGGGAATCCTGACCCCCCCCCCCCCCCCAAAAAAAAAGGGGGGGGGGGGGGTGGACCCTGTTAGGACGCTATCCCACAAATGGACGCTATCCCACAAATATTCAGGATTTGTGGGATAGCATCCACATCAAGATGTTATCCCACAAACTGATGCTATCCTTCAAACTGGTTTGTGGGATAGCAGCACCATGAAGATGCTATGCCACAACCAGGCTGCTATCCCACAATTAGACTCATCCCTCAAACTGCTTCAATTTTGGTTGGAATAGGTCAAAAGTAGTGAAATTTATAATGGGTCAACATTGGTGACCATAGTTAAGTATAAACAAAAAGATTCAAGATGGGTTCAAAAGGGTCATACATGACATTATAATAAAAAATTGATGTTGCCAAAAATGATATTGTCAAAAAGTTGGATGCCACAATGGTGTTATTAACAAAAATGACATCAACAAAAATTCTTGATTCAAATAATAGTCTGATAATAATCTTCTCTTCCAACCTGGCAGCAACAGCTACATCACCAAAAATGACTATTTCTAAAATTGGCTCAAAAGAAGTCCCCAATGACATTGACCCACATTTTGGATGACATAATTTTAAAGATCATCATTTTGTGGTATGTTTCTTTTATAATTCCATTTGGATTTGCATTAGTGTTTTATGATTGAAAAATACTTGTTGCATCATTCTGATTGAAGGTGCTATCCTAAACTATTTGTCACTTAGCAACTGTTTGTATCTTAGTCTCTTGTAGTGATGCTATCCAACAAACAGCTGCTAAGTAACAAATATTTGCAGCTTAGCATCAATTATACTACAGACACTATCCCCCAAATATTTGTGACTTAGCAGCTGTTTTTGGGTTAGCATCTTGTGGTGATGCTATCCCACAAAGTGACAACTATTTGTAGGATAGCATCTGTTTGTAGGATAGCGTCCTAACAGATGTTTAAACTACAAAAAAAGGGGGAAATGCTGCGCATGTATGCGTGATTGCTTGTGGTTTCAGTACTTAGCCTAGATGATGTCTCCCACCCTTCCAGAAATCCTGCATCCCTCCCCTGGGTATGAATGATGCATTCCTCTCTCTGTGTATCAGGCTCTAATATCAGAGGACATGGCAATCCCTACTCCAGCCTGTATATATATACACCCGGCCCATACCCCTCATCTACCCCCCTACTACTAGTATATGGAGACAGGCGTGCGTGCCAACCGGCGTCCCATTACTTGAATCTGATTGGTCAGCACGTGACCCGGGCGTCCCTACGTCATACGTCTCTGCGCGAGCATCCCTCAACCATCACGTCCGGGGCCCGCTAGGGGAGTCCTTCTCCCGGATAAATCAACGCATGCGCACCTCTGACCCGGGCACTTTTCATCAAATCTCTCCCCCCCCTTTCCCCTCTCGCACCCTCTCGTCCCCCCCTCGCCCCCTCCCGTCGTCCCCCGTTGAATACCCATCCTTAGGGTTGAGGGATACAGACAAGACGTTGTTGATAGAGCACTATAGCCAAAGTATGGGGAGAAAAGTGTAAGCACACACTTTCACTTAGACATTAAAGGAACAGTATAGTCCTCCTGTTGTTAGACTTACGTCCACGACATGAACCTAACGACGCAATGGCCGGCGACTTGTTTCTCCATTTTGGAATATAATACGTGCCGCGTCACATAACTAAATGCTCGCAACAGTGAGAGAAACAGCGGGGGTTTGACAAAGTCTCACTGTTATATGCAAAATTCAGCATCAATTTTCACCCATATCTAATAATTCCACCAACAGATTGAAAATTCTAGATGTCTAGTTTTCAGAACTGTTTACAGAATTAAAATTGGTTCGGAACAACCACAAATCAACAGGGGGACCCATCACAATAGCGACATCCTTGTTGCGAGAGTGGGTGGACAACCCTCGCAACAGCAAGACCCGCTATGCGATGCGGCAACAGCGACTTTGTTGGTAACATCAGGGATATGGCGCTGTTGCATCTGGAAAGTTGCTGTATTTGAAAAGTCGCTGATGGGCAAAAATAGGTACTGCACATTAACTGCCCATGTACTCAGTAAGTCCCAGTGGCCGCAAGTATATAATCTTGACAGGTACTTTTTCCACAAACTGTGGAATAGTGACGACTTAGCCTTCTAAGTATGAATGCCAGATATGTCAAAGATGTGAGGGATATATATTTAGTTTGCTACCCATTACAACTTTGTGAAATTGATTGACAAAACATGTCTTGAGGCTAGACTTCTCACGTGCGCCGACTTTCCAGATGTGACATCCCCAATGAACGGGAGTTGCAGCGCCTCAAATTACGTCTGTCTCACAGACGAGAGCGAGCCTTTAAAGCTCACTCTCCATTGGCGATTTTTCCTTGCTTGTTCCATGAAGACAATTGCATAATACATAATTAATTTGGTCAACAAATTGCTCCTACAAGTTTGTAAAATGCAGCTTCACATATATGCTTTTTTGTCATAGGATCCACTGTTAAAGCCTGTCAGCCCAGCCTTTAATGTCCAACCCTATTTTGCCCTGAAATGCAGCATTTTGATTGGCTAGCAAACCCGCAAATCTGTCCATTGGAACTTCAGAAATCATGACGTTTCGCCAGTATGTGTGGATATAGATAATTGTAATTATTGCTTATTTCAGTGACCCAAACTGTAGGAGACAAGGATGGCTTATAAGATATTTTTGTCAAACCCTTGTCCAACCCTGGGGTATACCCAATGTGGGATGGGCTTATTGCAGAATTGTAAGCGTGAAAAACCATAATAATGGATTGAAGCTATCATAATAAACATCGATGAGTCCATGGTTAGAAACTATTTCTTCGAAAAAAAATCTTCATCTTAAACTAGTGGGAAATATACCGGCGCCCAAATGTTTGTTGCCATGGGAACACCTCATATCCGTTCTATAGTATTTCCATTGATCAGCAACAATTCGTAGTGTACCGATACAGTATTAATATCGCACAGATCTGCATGAATCTCGGCCCGTCAGTTAGCGTGCAAATCCAAGCAGATCTAGATGTTGTTCAACTATTTTCAATCAGCATGTTAGTAAACGCAATACGCTGGAGCAAATTGGTTCCCCTTTCCGATTAGGTTCATTTGCACCTCACATGTTACGGCTAGCCGGGCAGAGATTGGCAGATCGGATCTGACACATCCCAGTTTGACATGCGCAGTACCCCCGGCGCAGCTTCCGGTGCCCACCTGCGCAGTGCGGGCTGCGCAGTGGGGTCGCGGCGGGCGGGCGGTCAGAATTCTAATGGTATCAATCGCTCACCGATTGATTAGATTTTGACGCCGGCAGATCGTGGGCGACCGGCAGTAGAAATCACTAGAATAGCGCTACACCAGACGGGGTCCCCGGGGGGAGTGGGGGTAGAGGCTGGGGAGTCGGGACAGGGTTATCCCAATCGAAGATCTGTATATAACCCAGATGGTTGGGGAAAAGGGAAGGAGTATTGAGATCCTAGCATGGCGCTCCGTCGCTCAAGTTTTTTTTTTATAAAAATGTTATGTTTTTTTTTGTCTAGAATCAATCATTTTAGATTTTTAAATACAGACTATGTAACCACTCACGGGAGAATACGTACACATACATATTTATCCAATTAAATCTTCTTGAACTAGGGCGTAAAATAAATAGCTACAAATCTACCGAGTCGTTATAGGATCTCCTGATGGCAAGAGTGTTGTATTGAAGTAGGCCTATAAGTGACAAGTGTATTATTATGTTAAACGGACACAAAAGAGGAACTCTCTATATCCATTAATATTGCAGTTACTGCCTCTTACCCATTAAACAATCAATAAAAAGAATATGTTCCCCCCAAAAAAGTAGGGGTTGCCGAAAATACATGTACAACAACCGTAACTGCAGGTTAAATCCAAACACATACGACATGGGAAAACAAAACTATATAAAACCTGTTGGAATAAAACATCCACAACATAAAACATACGTGCTTTAGGATGTTTCTTTAGGATGATTGACGTTATTCAATTTTCATCAAAATACCAGTTGGTTTAGACAATTTTGTCATCTATTTCCGGTCAGGACTACTGTAGTTCCGGCCTTTCTCCCCTGCAGAATCGGGTCCCTCGCATAAGGTATACCATACACCAGTTCCCCTACACAGACGGCAGTTAAAGAGGCATTTAGATGCTTCACGCCTACCGCCCTTTGATATACTCTACCCCCGGGGACGGCCAATTCTTTAAATATTTACATCCGTTTGATTATATTTAAAAAGCATCGGGTGTGTGGCTCCGAGGGGAACGACGCGTGTTTATTTAATTAGACTAATAGCCGGGTAATTCAGACGGAGATAGGACGACTGAGACTGCGCCTTTAACGGGGAGTCGCAGACAGAAGGCTGTGTTTACATCTTCAATTGTCTTCTTTGATTAATACTTGTACTGATATGCCGAATTGAACTGTATATATATATATATATATATATTTATATATATTCTTTTTAAACACTTTTATTGTGAAAATCACATTTAGTGTTACATACATAGGCCTTATGTTTATTCAGAACTTGTATTCAAAATATTATTTACCTGCTTGCTAGAACATCAATGATGAAGGTGGTTTAAATGAAGAAAAGGTGAAGAGCTTACTTAAGATTTTTTATTACTAGTATGTATTTCACATTCATAAGTTGAAGGCAATGGTATCCGTCATTCAATTTTTATGGGTATGCTAGTTGTACTTTTAAATATATCCTGACAAAATACATTCCTCAAAAAGTATATTAAACAGAGCGACCTACATTTTCTTAACATAGAAACTCATCTACTATACTTCGACATTCAGCGCTGACAGCATTATTATTCAATCAGACGAATGGCCGGTTATTCCGGTTAGACCTATAACACTAGATTCGGAACATTTAATTGAGATTTATCCTCGCAGGGGTATCTTTTAGTCACATCAATGCAAATCATGTATTTCATTTTCCACATACTACTTGCATCGGAACAGATTAGATTGTCGTGTTATAAAGGTTGAACAGATGACGTCACAACTGTCCAGAATGGGCTGGCGGCCATATTGGTGATCAATTTAATGTCAATGCTTTTCAAAGTTCTGAAGCAAAAGAATTACGATTTCATGCTGAAATTATAAAGAGAAGAAAAAAACAGTGTCACTGAATGAAAACTTGGCAATCATTATCACTTAAAACTCATTTACTTTTATATGATATTATTCCCTAGCCGTATGGTCTTGATCACCATTATGGTGATCGCAAAAGTGTGATCTTGTGACCACGTCTGCGTAAGGTCTATACAAAGAAGTAAATTCACGCGGTATTACCACGAAATAGTGGCGCCTATAAAATATAGACGGGACGTCTTGCGTACAGAAAAGGCTTTGCTCTTGGTCCATGACAATAGTACGCATTGATGTTGAGGAGCTGTTGTTATGCCACATTGAATAGTCTTTTCCCCTTTTTCCTTACTTTTCTTTTGTTCATAATTTCTCTTCCATGAATACATCTGGGCTAACATGTTGAACTATGCCCAGAGCCAGACGGTATCTATTAATAGATCCCCAACATTACCAGCCACTTTTAATTTCCATAAGAGCGAGTCTTGACCTGAAAATGTCGTCTGAGAATGTTCTAACCAAGACGCAGGCTGGGTGCGCGCGCAGCCTGGGAGTAGTGGGGTGCGCGCGCAGTTAGGTTTTCTTCATTTGGCGCTAATGATTCCCAGCGGTCGTCTGCCGACGCTTCATTACCGTGGGGATTACACTTTCTGATACACGGGGTCCGGACCAGAAGTCAAACACACTCTCCAAGCAGATGTTTCTTTGCTACCACTCCAATCTCTGTTGATGAAGGGCTTTTTTGAGGCCGGGTACTCAGAGCCTGAGTTGGAATCAGTTTAAATCTTAATAAGGCTCATGAAAATACATTTGTAGATACAGACGTCCTCCCAGGGATGCAGCGACATAACTGGAACTTTCTGTGACCCTGCCTTTTTGGTTTATGTATGACCTGCCTAATTCTCACTTAACTGTACATGGAACGTTAATTTAGGTAAGGTTGAGACTTACTAGAAATAGAATGTATTGATAACATACCATTTTAGAGATGTTGAGACCTAACCAATAAATAATGTCGTAATAATGTTATTATAACGTGAAAGAACATTACAATAACGTCACAATAACGTTATAGTGCAACGTCGCAATGTTTGGTTCTAAAGCATATAATAACGTTGCTTTTTTTGCTTGGGCTGACACATTCATCAGACATCGGTATTCCATAGATGCCTCTGATGACACGTTTTGTCCAATTATATAATTGTTCATTTAAAGGAAAACACCAAGTCATTTATATGAAATGAACAATCTAAGATGGTGATGGTGATTGTTGGAGTTTAATAATGTCTACTCAACAATTTTCCAGCTCTACCAAGACCACCATAGAGGTACATGTCTATGGGACCACTTATGGTTGTGACTGTACACAGTTGTTTGACCAAATCTATGGGGGTGAAGACGACGCAAGGTGAGGTGGTCTAGCCGTCACCTCCCAGGAGAGAACCAGGGCTGCCCGCGTGCAATCCGAAGAAGCTAACCACTAGACCAACCAAAACCCCTTAAACTATCCTAGATCTCTTGGGCAAATTTAAATAGGCCGAAAGGGAACCCCTACTACTTACAAGAATGTCACAATAACCTTGTAGTGCGACTCTCCCAATGTTAGGTTCCAAAGACATTTTTGGGTGCCATCAAAATAAAGTAACAAGAACCAAAGCAGAACTAAACAGAACGTAGCTGCAATGTTAAAATAACATCATATTCTTGCTCGGTAGAGAGATTAAGAACCCCACAGAGAACCACGTCCCCTGCGCATGCGCCCCGTAAACATGGCGTATCGGTGGCAGACATGCGACCTTAATCTGTGTGGCGTGCGGGAAATACGAGGTTTATTATCTCCCGGCGACGTAGTGGGCGCCAGACGCGGCAAAAGGGACCAATCAGAAGTCGTCTTCTAGCGGGCAGTAATTGTTAATTACGGGGCCACTTCTCTACTAATTGACAATCATGAAAGACCGTTGTTTTCACCTGGCTGTGTCTCGTACCATTTTACCATTTATACTGATATATATATATATATATATATATATATATATATATATATATATATATATACATATAGTGGGTAGTAGTACGACCAAGGACGCCAGCTACTTGTAAAGTATATGTTGCGTAAGGCCATATTCCACCACGTGCTGCGCAGTAGTTTCCATTTCAGATACCAACACATGTATCTGAATGCAAGTGCTCCAAAGAAACTAGCATAGAAATCTGCTTGCACTGATGCTTGTGTTGCTCCCCAAAAAGTACCAAATTATAAATAGTTGCGTTTCTGTCAATATACAAAAGTAAAAGGCCAACCACACCTCAGCTGGCGAACAGTACTAGTGGAACATGGGATCACTCTTTGTCAGGTATCCTAGCATTCAAGATAAGTGTTTCTGATGTAACCCACAACAGGAATGTCATATACAACAGGCCTTCTGTTACATGTTTCAGCAATGTACACAGATCGCTAATAATTCTAAAAGGTATCATTAGGAGGCCTATTAAGGTCAAGGGCCATTCCCCTGCCCTACGCAGTGCTTGCGATCTCTCCCGACAATTGTCGTTCACTATTCCCGGTGCAACGGACAATGTGATCAGGAGGCCCCAGCAGAACAGATCCAACATGTTGGATCAATTCGTTTGGATTCCAACCGATTCTTAGTAAGGAGTACTTGAGAAAATGATCGTTTGCAATCGTAAGGACCCCTTCTTGTCAGCGTGAATGTTATTATTTAATTTCGCAGGCATACGATCATCGTATCGGCCCCTACAATATTATATTGCCCATGCAAAAGGTTTTTCGTTGATCCCTCCGACAGAATGATTGGCCAGGGCGAATGGGGCTTCAGTTGAATTCCAACGGATTCAGAGGTATAAGTTTTAGTATTTAGAAGCGAGGTTTTAGTATTTAGTCTATGTGTGGAAGGGGTCTTTAAAGTACCCGTAAACAGTGTGACATCATTTATGGACGGTCCCTGATATGGAAACACAAATGTGGATAGTACTCATATACGGGGTACCCAGAGTCCAGTAGAACATGCATGCACAATGCGTTGAAGTTCTTGTCACTTGTTGCAACTGAGCTTCAAAATTAGTCAAATATTAGTAATGATTGTAATTATTGTGTATCTTCGTTCCTCTAACTACAATTATTTGAATGGCCAAAACTGGGGCTTTCCTGTTTCACCAAATATTGCTTCATCATGTACTTTGAGAATCTGATTAATAAGATTATTCACAATGTTTGGAGCTAATCAGAGAGACGAGGTCTCGCATGCGGACTGCCCCATGAGACCTTGCATGTATATATAGGATATATCGAGACTGGAAATCCAGGGGTAAACCTGTTATTCACTACTGGCCTATACCATCTAGGTGCTGTTGGATTGGATTTGGATTTATCATTATGCCTGTGGTAAAAATGACCTGTGAGGTGCCACCTGCCATTCTACAAATATATTGGCAATGATCAGACCCTGGTCATGGTTGACCAGGTTGGTTCCAACCAGCCACTAGGGGAATGAGCACATAGGCTCAAAGAGAAGCTTTCCAGTCTCTATACATACAAGGTCTCTGCTGCCGCTAACTGAAGAGGACAATCGACCAAGGGAAAGGCTGAAAGTCTATGTCTCTTGACTCCTGAGTGCATGCATTAAGTACTAAATGTAAATAGCTTGATTGTCTGTGAATATTATGAGAAAGCGTAGAATTTCCAAACACATTCACACGCTTGAATCCGCTCACGAAATTTCCGCACTCGGCGCTAGGCTAAACAAACGCGCCCTGAAGGCAATATCAAATAAAGACACTCCTCCAAATAACACGATCTAATCCCCGTGCCAATGAAATTAATTTGGCGTAATTACATGAAAGCTGCTAGTCAGCCTGCTTGTGCTTGGAGAGCCAGCTCGTGTTAGTGCAGGGAGAGTGGAGACATGCCCTTCGGTGGGTGGAGAGTGCGGAAAGCATCATCGTGTTCAATGCCAAAGTGTCAATATTAGCTAGACGACAGTGGCTGGTGGGGTGGGGAGGGGGAAGGGGAGTGCAGTCACACAGAGAGACTCCCCTATTGTTGACGAGTGTCTACTATTACATAGAAGAGGTGCGAAGGTCATGGCCACGTTTATTTGTGGTAGGTAGACCTGTAATACATCATTGACTCGTAATTAGTACACAGTGTCATCTCCATTATATTTAAAACAAATACTTAAAATATGGCTGGTATAACATGTTTGAAACAAACCCCACTTTTCAATCTTCTCTTATTTTAACTAGCAGGCACCAATTGGGTCCTCATTTGTTTCGGGCCCTGTGTGTAGAAAGTAGTTTTGCTTTAACAACCAGCTTGCAACATAACAGAAATATTCTGCGACCATACTTATTAGTCAGTTTGTTACTTACTAAGGTGGCATGTAACAATTACGTTATTGATGATGAGGTTGAAACCTCACAAAATCAGAATGTTATTATAACATTATTTTTTGGTGAGGTTGGGACAAAACAAAACAGAACATTATACAAACATTCTGTTTGGGTTGAAGAATGTAACCAGAACATTGTAACAATGTCATAGTGCAATGTCACAGCAGTACATTGCTGCAACGTAATTAGGAGTCATCAAAAGAATGTACCAAGAATCAAATACAGAACCAACCAGAACGTTGCTGCAGCATTATAATAATGCTGCATCCTTTGCTGGGTAGTGTTTAGATATACTGTTTAATTATCTTATCCTTGACTGGAGTTACATTGTGAACAATTTCACTACAATCAGCCAGGGGGGATTCTTTAGGGTCTCCTGAGTCTCCTGAGTCCTTTACTCAGGAAGCTCTGTGTGCGTACACATTCCTAGTTCCTTCTTTGTAACTCATAAGAACAGACACATGTAGCAGGTAGTACGTTTTTCTTATCAATAGCGATCACCTCCGTGGCAATTTAAGCCTTCCGAAAGTATTAGAAATAGTAAATAACAATACAAATAAACAGACTCTTTCTATAGTCAGCGCATTTATAATATATGGTGCCGGTCTGACCTTGATCTGACCTTGATATGACCTTGATATGACCTTGGCCTGGCTTTGATCTGACCTTGATCCGACCTTGGTCTGACTTTGATCCGACCTTCTTCTGACCTTGATCCGACCTTGATCTGACCTTGGTCTGACCTTGATCTGATCTTGATCTGACCTTAGTCTGACCTTTATCTAACCTTGGTTTGACCTTGGGTACAGACTGTAGGATGGGGCACCGTGGTTACAGATTAACGGGAAGCGTCGCTGTGTACGACGTGGACCTTTGCTAAATCGAACTCAGCTGATCGTTAGTTTTAAACGGCAGAGGCAGAAAGCTCAGTTGTCTTGAGACAATACAGGAGGGGTTCATATATTTGTCCTACTGGAGTTGGGCAGGACTCTACTGCAATTGGGCCGTTGTTTTTACCTGAATACTAACTGTCTAGACCTTTTGCCTGATGGGTAGCAAGTATAGAGATTCGCGCTACGTTTTGTACCACATTTCTGTACCAACTACATGGACTACATTTCTGTACCAAGTACAGAAATTTTAGCTACATTTTAACCAATGTATGATTCAGGAAAGCATATAAGAATTTTCCCAGTTCTTGTTCGACCTTACCGTGTTGTTGTTAGACGTACATATATAACATATGACTATGTATTGACAAAAATCGATGATCAATATGTCAGCCAGGCCGTTGATTTGGCGAGTAAACGATATTGACACCAGGTCTATTGTGGCGATGACATCTATGTATAGTGTAGCCTGAATAGAGGGTCACCGTGTATTGTGTGTTATATAGATCGATATAGACCAGACGTAATGATCACTGTTAAGGTTGTGTTTAGATCCTGACACGCCTTTTAACTTTAAATCAGCGAGCAGTCTGTGGGATATTCAATCATGCATAAAACTAGCGGATATCACTGGTATACACACCCTCATCTAGCCTGGTTTGGTCCTTGTTATGTTATTTTGATGGCTCCCAATAATGCTGCTGCTATATATTGCTGTGGTGTTGCACTGCAAAGTTATTATAGCTTTCTGGTTCTTCAACCTAAACGGAATGTTTTTAAAACGTTCCAATTTTGTTTTGTCCTAACCTCACCACTAAAATAATTTTATAATAACGTTCTGATTTAGTGATGCTTCAACCTCACCATCAATAACCTTATTCTTATGTGACAAGTAGTAAGTAACAAACCAACTGAAAAGGTGTGGTTGCAGAATGGTTATGTTACGTCGCAAGTTGGCTGGGACAGTAACAGATACACAGAGACATTGGTACACTTTTGCGTATATTTTATTGTATATGTATATATTATGTAGATACAAATATATCAAGATACATATATATATATATATATATATATATATATATACAGCACAATAAAAACAGGAAATTAAGGAAAACATTTCAATAATGTTATGCAGAGCGATGAATGCTGTGGAAGAGTGCACCGTGGCCAAAATACACAGATTGGTGACTTAACAGGGATTTTCTCGTGGGCGGGGGTTATACACTCTGATAACCTTAGATATACGATGACAGGACATGGAATTAGGGACGCACTTGAGGGTAAACAGAAGGATGGGCACACCCACGACAAGGACAGAGTCGCCGGTAAAATAGATCTGGTCACGTTATCGATGGGTTTCCCATCGACTTTTCGGTCCCAACAGCAGCCCCCTCTATCTCCTACCCACCCTGCCCTCTCCCCAGCCCCTCACCCCACCGCAACCCCATCCTCCATCTTCACGCCCTGTCCTTCTCCCCAGCCCTCCCTCTCCCTATTTCCCTATCTCCTCCCCTCTCCTCCCACACCCCCTCTCCCTTATCTCTCCCACTTCTCCCCCTTTTGACCACCAACCCCTCTCTCAAGCCCTCCCTCTCTCCACCCACACCTCTCCTAAGTCCCTCTCCGACTCCTCCCTCTCCTATCTCCGCCCGTGCTCCTACCCTCTCCCCCTCCTTTCTCTACCCACCCTCTCCTCATCCACCCTCTCCTCCCTCCCCCCACTTTCCCAGCTCCCATTCCCTCATCCTTGTCGCCCTCTCCCCCCTTTTACCCACTGAACCCTCTCCCCACTCTCCCTATCAAATAGCTCCCACCCTTATTCCAATCCACACATCCTTCCTTCTCCCCTTTCTCTCCCCTTTCCCTTCCCCACCCCTGTCTCCACCCCTCCCTCTCCCAATTCCCCTCTTCTCTCTCTCTCCCTCTCCACCTTCCCCCTTCCCCCTTCATCCCTTTCACTGCCCCCTCCCCAACCCCTCTCCACCAGATACGGCCGTTTATCTCAGTTAACTCACCAGAGGGCGCCGCTAATTTGGGCCGACTTCCGGTGGCGTCTGTGCCGCCCAAACTGCCCGCCGATTGGCTTAGGGTTAGGTGGGTGGGATGGGTGGGTTGGGGGGGGGGGGGGACTAACGTATCAAGCTGACCGCCAGGGGCTGTATGGGTAAACAAGCGTGAATGTATTATATTTAGGGAGGGATCCAGGGTGGGGGTGGGGGGGGGGATCCAGGGGGTCGTGATTCCCCCGCCCCCTTTTTTTTTAGTTTTGGTAGGCCCAAAAAACTACCAAAAAAACGAGAAAATCACTTAACCCTTCTGAGCTGAAAATATAATGATTTTAAGATGAATTAAAAGTGGCCCAGTAGAAAAGCCACAGTACCACAGTGGGATCAATAACCACAGGGATATGTATTTTGCGACACCTTGATTTATATATTTGTTGCATTATGTCATGGGCCACAGGCCAAAACTGAGCATATCCATTGGGAGAAATTCAATCCTGGATTGTTGCATAACAGCAGTGATTTCAACAAGGATATCGTCCCCTCTTGTGGTTCGTTATGCAATCGACCACTAGGGTAATAAGGGTTGTCCAATGTGTAATTGGTAAATGATCAACGAAGGCTGTAGGATCTATATTTAGATTCCATTACTACCACTGACTAATTGCAGACCAGACCTAATTGAATAAAACTTTACTAACAAGATGTTCCCTTATCCCCTACAGCTATGTCCTCTTTTAACTTAATAATCGGGGGTAGTAAACCTAGGAAAGACTACCCATACGAGGTGATATTCCGAAGAAGTTCTCATACATTTTAATGTAATAGAGATTGCTGAATTAATTATTAGGTACTTGGTTCACAAAGATTAGCTTGTGGTCTATCTGGTATTAAGCACTGTCAGTAGTGAGTATTAAGACACACTCAACTCCAAAGTTACCCGTAGAAGGGGTGTAAACAAAATCCTTCGGTTCTACTATAGAAAGAAGGTACTCCAAATTGTATGTAGTCAATCTTTATGTTATCAGACTGGATACCACAGTTATTAGAATAAACTTAGAACAATTCAGTTAAATTGAGTCCCTTATCCCTATGAGTAATACTAGAGCCAGAAGTGGCAGTTGCTTATTCTCAATGTACCAAATTGGGTTTCTTTCCAACTATAATTTTCATTTTGAACCAACTTTTGTTAAATCTTATATTTGTCAAATTATATTTTGTGGTTCTTGACCAAATCTTACACATCCCATGCAGTGATTATATGAAATCACTATACAGGGTATATGACATCACATTATCTGAGAAAAGAAAAAATCTAAGAAATACCTCTTTCCTCCTTCTTTATGAGACACAATAGAACTGATTTCAACTTAAAAGTTACTCTGAGTCTAATCACAAGATTGATTACCCCTAGGCTGCTGGCCTTTGGGTACACAGGCTTGTACATTTTTTGTATTTCCAGGGTGGGTTGTCACCTTAGTAATCTCAGAAATGGGCCCCTGATTTCCAGTAAGTGAACAGCTCCCAACCAACTCCAGCCAAGAGGCACTGTGTGTACATACACATGATTGATACAGTAATCTGGGACTCTATCAGAGCTGCCTCTTACCCTGTTACTGTGGGAGATGGGTTCATCAGGAGGCCTCGAGATGGTATAAGATACGGCCGGAGACACGTTAATGACCAGCGACCGAGCGACAAGCCCGCAGACTACTGGTAATCTTGTAATATTGGGGGGGATGGAGGACTGGTTGGTTATACTGTGTATGTAGGAGTCAAGTTGTAATATACCAGTTGTAAATACCAGGCGTATATTGGTAATGTCTATTCTTACGGCTTGAAATGGTATAAAATACGGCCAGAGACACCTTAAAGAGAGGGGCCAGTGAAATTTTAATTTTGTAAAATTCTCATCTTATACAGTAGATATGATGCTGCAATATGGTTACAAAACAATTCTTTGACAATAAATTAATATAGTCCATAGAAAACCTTGTCTATAAATCAGATCACACATTTAATCCCCTGCACACCTGACACAGGACGTCTGTGTGTGACGTCACAAAAATGACAGTTAAATTTAAATTTCAAATTTCTAAATTCCATAAAAAAACTATTTTTTTTCATATTTTCTGTTATAAATCATTTAATTGTGTTATTTTAATCTCTTTTAGACTTATAAAGAACATTTGTTAAATTTCCTATTGCATTTTTTTCAGTTTTATAATTTTTCAACTGTTCTGCTTGTGACGTCACAAACAGATAAATGCTCTGTGCAGGCATTGTCAGATGCAGACAGAGAAACTAAATTTGATACACAAAAATGTGAATAAAATGAAAACTATCGGAGATAAAAGTATAAAATTTGGTATGTTTATTCCCTTGGTGGTAAGGATCACGTAATTGTACTAATTTTTGGTCACTGGCCCCTCCCTTTAATGATCAGCAACCAAGCACAAAGCCCGCAGACTACTGAGTATTTCATAATATAGGAAAGGGATGGAGGACTGGTTGGTTATATTGTATATGTAAGAGTCAAGTTGTAATATACCAGTTGTAAATACCAGGCACATTTTGGTGATTTCTGTTCTTATGGCTTGAGATGGTCGGAGACACGTTAATGACCAGTGACTGAACCACAAGCCCGCAGACTACTGGTAATCTCAAAATATAGGGAGAGGATGGAGGAAGGGTTAATTATACCATGTTTGTAGGAGTTGGGTTGTTATTTTCAGTTGTGAAAAATAAATAACAGGCACATTTTGGTGACTTTGCTAGTTATGGGCAGAGACATGTTAATTACCAGCGACCAAGTGTGAAGCGAGCAGACTATTGATATTCTCATAATGCATTGTGTGTACAGGATGTAAAACTATGTGTAACCCACTTCAAATTCCCGTTTCTATATACTTCTCACACCAACACAGGTTTTTACCGATATAATTTAGTCAATTCAAGTAATCTTGTCACGGGCATATATGATAATTTAGTTAAACTATATCATACATAGTGTTGATAAGGACATGATGTCACTCACGTTATAAAAATCTAGAACTAATTACATAGGTTAAACTATAGGGAAGCAGGCTCAGAAGTAGTGGAAAGGTGATTAGGATGTTTCATGGAGGGGTACTTTCAACAGGTCCATTAGAACTAATGAGTGATACTAAATGACACGTTGTGTATGTTGCCTAGTGACACTTAATATACTGCCTTATAGAGAAGTGACATATTATAAGGCTCCACTAGGAGCAATTAATATTATTACATACACTAACCCACTTCAGGCTTAGAGCAGCAGATTCGAGCAGTTCTGAGCAGCTCCGACAACTCACTATGGGCTATATGTCTGAGTTGGCGATGATCGAGAAGCCGCAGCAGTCTGTCTACAATCAGGCGATTACGGCAGACAGCAGCCCTTCGTGCTAATGGAATCGCTCGCATCGCCCGCGTCTGGGTCTGTAGGCACTGACCGGACTAATGAAGTTACCCGCGTCATCTGGTAGCGGTTATTATGCTATTTGGCCCTGGGAAATGAATAATGAATTAAAAGGGATCAAGGGAAAGGTTGAGAACAATCAGGGGAGGAGGGAGGGGACTGTATGTTGTGATATAAGAGAGGAGGCAAGGTTTTGTCTGTAAATAAGATGGATTGGTGGGAAGGGTATTGCTGATTTTTTGTGTTGGAGAAAAAGATTGCAGGAATGCATAATTGGGTCTGACAGTGTGGAAGGTAAATTGGTGGGAGATGGAGGTGCATGGATGAACATAGGGAACAAGGCATCCGTTAAAGTACAGCTAATGGTATTTTGGCTTTTATATTATAAGCTAAAAAGCATTATTTCCTAAGCATTGGTTTTAATGCATTATCTAATACTCTTCAAACCTTAAACAGTTCCTTAACATACAGTGACTGATCTATAAATATTTGGGACAAGAAATGCCATTATGTAAAAATTTGAGCTACCATCTTCGGGCGCTAAATTGCGCAGACACCCCCACCCCTTAAATCTGTCCCTAACATAATCGTAGATATAAGGGAAACATAATGTATTTGTTATAGGATATTATTTTGAAATCCATTTCCCTCTATTTGCCATTAATGAAGGTCCCTGACCATTGTGGTCACAGTCGATATAAGACTACATCTCTTCTGAGGGAATTTCAGGAGTGAAGTGATTATTCTTTATTAGAATCAAACAATGTCATGCAATCTATATGTATTAACTTTTTTCGTATTTGTACCTCTGAGATAATCTGACTTGATGTTAATGTACAGGTTGTCTGAGGATGGTCACAGGATAGAAATGAAAAAAAAATGTCATGCAATCTAGATGGTACTCTTTCCAAATGGGGTCCTATATACTTAAGAAGTGGAAACACATATAGTTTGAGCCGAGGCCACAATCGTATACATGACAGGTACAACCATATCAGCATAGACCGCATTCAAACATACACGTCCTATGCCAATCCAAAGCTTTGTAGTTACTCTGGCTTGTATGAAGCTGTGGCGTATTGTTTTTATGCATGACTAGTTCTGTCAAAGACTAACAAGCGGGATGCACTTAGCCTATCTCCCCTGCCAGCAGCATTTTCACCAGACTTAGCTTTAATCAATGTCGATTATGCAAACACACGCTCTCTCCTATAAACGAAGCATTTTAGTCAAAACTGCATTCACTTGAGTATGCCAAAAGATAAACATAGCCTACTTGATATTCTTGAAAAACGAAAATATTTATTTTCGCTAAATTACGCTTGTGCAAAATCTTGAACCGGGATAAAATTATCATAGAAAAGAATATACAGTTTCAACTGTTACGCTTAAGCAACTGCAAGATATGAAATACAATATAACTACCTAATAAATATAGAAACATGCCATACTACTTCCGAGGACAAAAACCTATAAAATCGCCCTCTACTCTAATCTTCATGGGAGGTTTTTGTCCAGTCTCTAAGACATATAGGTAACTCCTCCTCGTACTATAACAGAAAAGCGTCTGAGAACTTCAGAAGATATTCTAATGCACTAGAGTGCAGCATTTGGAGGAGCAGAAGGCAGAAGTGGTGTAATATCACTCTGCAACGAATCTCCCTCTGGGCCAGACAAGAGAGCGAGAACCTACTCGAGTATGCACAGTTCTAACAATGTATAACGACATTATAAGATTGCTATGCCATGCGGCTCAAAGGTAGTTCTGTGGTTAATACTGGTTTCCTCTTCGGTCCAGGGCACCCCCTAGCTACATTTTTTTAATTTTTTTATTTTTTTTTTTTTTATTTGATATCTCTTCAAGTTACAGGAAGTTCTTCCGATATCCGTGACAATAGATGAATATAATATACAATGATGAACAATATGAATATACAATAGATGGTACATCATTTCAACACCGAGTCATTACCGCAAATAATACATATATATAACGCTTCCACTTAGGTGGGTTAGCTTGGCGGAGGGGGGGGGGGTCCTTGGTGTCTGGAACCCCCTTCGATTTCCCAAAATATAAGTAAGATATAAGAAGTATTATATAATATCACTGTTGGAACCCAATTAAATCTACCTGGGAACTCTTCATTTTTACTTGGCGCCCTCTTAGATTTAAGGGCTGGTACGGTACGCCCCTGGAGAATATTCTCTCGTTCCGAGGGCGGCGGTGTGGCAGAGTGGTCTGATATCGGCGTCTATACTGTACCCACGCGGTGTACGGTAGACGCGGGGACGGCGTTCCACCCTGGAGGAGGGAGGAGGTATACACAGACTAAAACAGGTAAAACTGGGCCCGCACGCCAGGCCGGGCACTGCACGCCCAGGGACAGACAGAAATAGACAAAAAAAGATGGCGTATTGCGCGTGCGTGATGCATTCTACAGCAGGGGAACAGGCATTCTGTTAGCAGCAGCGAACATATCAGCGACGAGATGGGGAGGGGTGGCCCGTTGCACAATACCTATCGTAATACCGATGGGTACCAAATTAGCGATACATTTCGTAGCAACTGCCAGTGTTATTATGCACATTTTCACCCTCAAAAATAAATCTATTTAGACCTTGAACTGGAGATAGGTCAGAGAGTATATTGCAACATATGAAGGGACACCGTTTTAGAAGCAGTATTTAACAAGTCCAGTAATTGTCCCTGTTTTCCTAAAGTCGCGTCCCCACTTGGGCGACCAACGACGGCTATTAACGTTAATCCCCCTGCGATTGGAGTATTTAGTAAGTCGTCAGGCGACCAACTAATCGTCGGGCTACTAAACAACTAGTCGCCCAAGTGGGGACCAGGCTTTAGGCATGTTTTCCGCTGTGATTTTGACTACTATGAATTTGATCAATTTTAAGTTGTTATCCTTATAGTGCCCCCACATGTTACATACCATCTGAAAAATAGTTAAAAAAACGTTTTTAATGATATACCATATATGTCTATGAAAGAATTCTCGCGATTTTCGAAATCAGGAGGAAAATAGCTCAGCGGAATACAGCCTCAAGACGGTTTTATTTCCATGCTCCAGCTTTCGAACTCCCAATGGTTAAGCCTTTCTTCAAGGATTTACAAGTCTAAGAGGCCTAGGCAACTTAACAAGGCTTCCTCGACTCCCCAAGTCTCTCTGGAGGTTTTAAATAAAACACTGGATGGTTTAAATAAACACGTATATGGCTTAAATAAAAGGTTGTGAGAGTGAAGTATAAAAAACTGTTGTCGTAAAATGTGAGTTCTCTGACTTTTAACAAATCTCCTCTGTCTACAGTAGTTCGCCGAATAGTCAATCAATTCCTAAACTTGCAGACTTCTCACAGTAGACAAATGTTTGGTAAAAAAAAACTACAAACACGTTACGCTACCGGCAAAAAACTATTGACGATACGAAGCAATACTGACAATTGGCTAGATTTGATCCAAAATGATTATTTGGGATACAAATACAAAAATAATGGGAATTACTGAGAGGTATTGCTTTGTCATAGTCATGTCACTGGTACGTCAAATCTTCCCATAATAGGCAAAAATTGTTATCATTGTAAAAACGTATTATGCAGAATTCATGAGTATTTTGACCCCATGACAAGTATGCTACTTTTGCCCTATACTGACAAATATAAACAGGGCCGTAGCCAGCTTTTCTCAGATGGGGGTTCGTTTTTTGAGCAGTAGTATGTTGTTTTTTTTCATGTGGGGGGGGGGGGGGTCTTTTCTTAAATAAATACTTTTTTTTTCGATTTGGTGTCATCATATGAAACGCAGTCCAGTGATCGTTTCTGGCTGAGGTCTATGAATAAAAGAAGAATAAGAAAGATTGACATTTAATGCATACGATCACCAATTTTAATGTGAATTCTTTATCAATTTGTTACCTGCATGAAACAGACAAATCAAAGGTCAAAAGAGCCAAAAACTTTAGTTATTACATGATTTATGAAAAGTCGGGCTTTATCATTTATATTATTATACAAACTCTACCTACTGAAAGGTTAAGCGGATGAACGTGAACTTTTGCTCTTTTTGATGATTTGTTATAGGTGCCTCAGGATGCATCATGTACTTCTCTAGTAGGAAGCGATAATCATTAACTTTTATTTATCTATTCAATCATTTTTAGAAAATGTGTATGCATTGAATTCATTATGTTGATACATGTTCTTCCAGTAGTCGACCACAAATTGTATTAGTAATATTATAGCGATAGATGAGAGATGGTAATTAGAATTAGAAGTAGAAGTTGAGATGGACCCTGAGAATGGTCAGCTATGCAGTACAACTCTACTGTTGAGGGTCTTTGTGAGTGGACACCATTCCCAGCCAACTTACGACGTAACAGAAACGTTCTGCAACCATACCATTTTAGTCATTTTGCTACTTATCAAGCTGGGATGTAACAATTACGTTATTGAAACCTCACCAAATCAGACTGTTACTATAACATTATTTTTGTTGAAAACGTAAGGTGCTCTCTCCTCTGACGGCAACCGTGAAGTGAGGGGTGTCTCACTCTCCAACACAGCACTCTGCCTAGTATGGCTCACTTGATTGGTCAGCTGGGGGTCAGGTGGGGCTATTTCATATCCATGTTGGGGTGTATGGGGCCCAAGTGAGGTCCGGCGGGGTAACTTTGGGAATCAAGGGGAGGTGGGGTGCTGGGTCTATAAGGGGTTTTGGGAAATGGAACCGGTAATGAGTTCTTTGGGGAAAGTTGAGAGCAGACGGAGGTGGCAGGGGCCACACTGTCCAGTCTGGTTGGTGTGGTGGGTAGTCGGGGTTGTTCCAAGCGGCGGCAAGGGCCACTCTGCTTGAAAAATGTCTCGTGGGTCATAACCGGTTCTGTCGAAGAAGGAAGGGAAAGGGGTGGCCGGATCATGGAGGGAAGCCTAACAACTCTGGGGCCTGCCCTACGCGGTCCAGGTAATATCAGGGATTGTGTAGGCCAGGTGTTGCCCCCTAGCTGCCCTACACGGGTCAGTCTAAGGCTGGGGTCCCCCTAAGGGCAGACCGGCAAGGGGGGATAGATGGGCAAGATTTTCTTAATTTTTTGGGGGGATTGACCAAAACATATACCCCGGGTCCGTCTTACACAGTCCGGACCCTACTGATGATGGGCAATGTCAAGTGGCTGTCACGGTTTCGGTAAATACCTCATCAGGCCGTTTTAATGGTTGAATATCACGGTGTCCACATAGGATCTTAGGGTATACTGAGTGTATTTGCATTGGCTAATGGCATGGTGATAAGCTGTTTGCAGTCCTAAAATCCCGGTGGTCAATAGCTAGGCAGTGTCGCTGTATCCATCCTTTAGTGTGTATGCTCTGGGGGCCGGCTCAGTCAGTGGGCAAATGACGGTTGAGGTCGTGGGTGATACGAAAAGGTTGTCTGAGGCGTGCCCCTTGAGGTTGGGTTCTAGTAGCCCGTGTCGATGGTGTTGAGACCCATCGGTATCTGGCTACGTAGCCTGTGGATCCAATCGAACTCAGCATTAAGCTTTTGTTGGAGGGCCACTGGCTTGTCGCGGGTTGTTTTACAGAATTGTAGGATCCAGATCTCAACGTCGTCCAGGCGGCTATGTCCGGTGGCGTTGAAGTGTCTGGAGACTTCCGTCTTCGTTGGGTCATTCATGATGTAATGAAAGTGGGATTGGAAGCGTTTCTTCACGCTATTCTTTGTTTGACCCACATACTGTTTCCCGCATTTTTTGCAGCCGATTGCATAGACCAGGTTGTTGCTATTGCAGTCAACTTGCTGGCGGGTGAAGTACGTCTTCCCTGTCACGTGTGATTTGATTTTCCCGGTTTTGTTTATTCTAGGGCAGTATCTACACGTTTTGGTCACGCATGTCTTCCTGTGATTTGGCTCATTGTGGACCCGGGCGTCGGGTGGGTCCTTCAGTTTGGACCGGACCAGGATGTCTTTCAGGCATTTTGGTTTCCGATGTCCAATCTTAAAGTCCCTACTGTGTAGGTGACGGGTAGATGCGGACCTGTCTAGGAGGTCCCAGGTCTTACCGACTTGGTCTCCGAGTTGTTTGTTTGTGGGGTTGTAGGTTGTTGTGAGGAAGAAGGGAAGTTCATCCTTCTTCATGGATTTTCTAGGTGGTTGGCTAAGGAGGGTTTCCCTATCTGTGTCGGCTGCCCTCCGAAAGGATTCAATCAGGAGTTGGTCTGGATATCCTTTCTGGATGAGAAGGGCAGCTTTCTTGGCACAGTTGGACACGAAATCTGTGTCCTTACTACAGATACGTCGTAATCGCAGGAATTGACCATATGGGAGACCCTTCTTGCAGTGATAGGGGTGGGCGGAATTGAACGGTAGGAAGTTATTCCTGTCCGTTGGTTTGCAATAGAGGTTGGTGGTCAGTGACTTACACTCTAGTGACACAGTGGTGTCTAGGAAGTTGACCTGGGAAGTTGATTGTTCAGCCGTGAACTTGATGGACTGGTGCGCTTTATTCAGGTGCGCTGTGAAGTTATGTAACTCCTGTTCACCATGTTGCCAAATGCAGAAGATATCGTCTATGTATCTAAGCCATATTTTCGGCTGGAGGGGGTAGGTGTAGACGTGTTTATCTTCGAAATCACTCATAAAGATATTGGCATATGAAGGGGCTACTTTGGTGCCCATCGCGGTGCCACCTATCTGTAGATAGTTGGTGTTGTTGAACTGGAAGTTATTCATAATGAGGACCTGGGTCAACATTTCCAATAGTGAAAGGTTGCTTGGTTGTTGACCTAGTGCCCTATGTTTGCACAGGGCCTGGTATGCTGCATTACAACCTTCATCATTTGGGATGTTGGTGTACAGTGAGCTGACGTCCAGGGTGAGTAAAATCTCATCGCCTGTGATGCCATCTAACGCGGCTATCTTGTTCAGGAAGTCGGTTGTGTCACGTACATAGGATTTGCCTGTTTGGACAATAGGCGCCAGAAAATGGTCAACGAATGCCGATATTCGTTCGGTCGGACTTTCGTTTGCCGACACTATGGGGCGACCGGGGACTGGCGTGGTACCCTTGTGGATCTTTGGTAACAGGTAGAGTTGTGCCGTCCGTGGTTCACTTGTCAGAAGGAAGGACTTGACTTTCTGTGTGATTTCTCCACGTAGCCTCATGTTATCCAGTTGATCCTCTACTCTTTTGTTGTGGTTCTCAGTTGGGTCGCTCTGGAGCTCTTTATAGAACTTTGGGTCTTTGAGCTGTCTCTCTCCTTCCTCGACATAGTCTCGTCTATTTTGTAGGACGACTGCCCCTCCTTTGTCGGCCTGTTTGATAACTATATCGTTGTTGTTAGCTAGTCCCTTTATGGCCTTCCTCTGGCTGGTCGGTAGGTTATATTTGGTGGGGGGGTCTAGATCCGCTGCCAGGATCCCTAATTCATTCATCGTTATGATACTTTCGAGGTTGGGGGGGCCAAGGGGGGGGGTCCAGTTGGAATTAGACTTTAGTTTAAGTCTAGAGGGGTCTGCGAAAGGACCTGTACTGGTCTCAGATTCGTTACTGGATTGATTGGTGCTTTTGTTTAGCCAACAAGAGATTCTTAGAGAGCGATTGAATCTATCTAGATCTCGTCTGATATCGCCGAGTTGAGGTTCCCCCGGAGTGGGGCAGAATTTGAGACCGTTTTTTAAGAGGTTGATTTCATCTTCATTTAAGGTGTGGTCAGAAAGGTTGATGACGTTATCAATCGGGGGGGTATTTTCAAGGGAAACCTTGGTGAGTTGAATGAAGGAATCTACCTTTTGGTGGAGGGCGGTGTTGTTGGGGATATCAACGGTCTCAGCTTCTGTTTCCTCGGGGGGTCGCTCTTTGTTAAAGAAATCTGGAATGCAGTATCGCGTTTTAGAGACAGGCTCACATTTATTCAGTGGATAAACATCTGGTCTGTCTCTGGATTCTCTCAATATTGGTCGTACTGCTGTGGCTCCTGGCGGGCCTCGTGGTGCGTCGGGCCGTACTGTTGGGGCTCCTGGCGGGTCTCGGGGTACTGCCCCCACTGGCGTCTTGGTTCTCTCCCACGGCCTCCCGGCTGACGGCTTGGGCGTCGTCCGGATGGTCTCCGAGCAGACCCGTGCGCTCGGGACCGCGGGGGAAAATTTACCTGCGGTGTGTTGTGGCCGCCATTCCAGGGCGCCTCGTTGGAGGCAGTTTCCGCCCAGTCGTTTGCTGCTGTGGTAGCATACACCGGGTTAGGGGCAGTGTGGTTAGGCCTGCGGGCCCGTGGCCTAGTGTGGGAGGGACGCGAACCCCTTTGGTTCGCGCGGTGAGGTTTCGCCCCACGTTGGGTGTTACCGGACCTCGGTTCGACCTGCTGTTCCATCAGTGGGGGGGGCTGGGCATACTGTGGAGGTGCGCTGTAGTTACTTTGGGCCGGTTGGTATGTCTTGTTCGGACGTGCCCTTGGGGTTACTTGTTTGACGTTCTGCAGGGCTTTGGGCTGCTGCTGCTGCTGTTGCAGGGGCCTCGCCCGCTGGGGTTGTACCGGTTTCTGTTCGGATGCCGTGGTAGGGTTGGAGTTAGTTGTACGGGCTCGTTTGGGCGGAGGGTTCGGGTTCACGGGCTTGAACTCCTGTCCAGGGTGGACGCGACGCTCCGGTCTCATGTTGAGCATTTCCGTCAACGTCGGTTGGTTCAGGAGCATGAGGCCCCTCTTGTGGTCCAACTCCTTTTGTAAAGTGGCCTTCTCCTTGCTGGAGTACTCTTTGATGTCACGTCTGCTATGCAGTTGTTGGTTCGCACTGAACTTGCGCTCGAGTCTGGCCAAAATACCATTGCCCTTGTGTTCAAGGATGGCTGCGGAATCGCGGGCGTGGTCGGAGACCAGCTGCAATACCTCTTCAGCAGCTCGGGTTCGCACTTCAAAGATGGCCTCCTCCAAGGCAGCATCCCCGCGGGCCCACGGGGGTAAGGGGATGAGTCCCGTTGCCCACTCTGGCAGATGGTGACTCTCTTCCGTTTGGACGAGCCAACTCCAACGGTAGGTGCTCTTACCCCCGTTGTTGATGAGGCGGCGTGCCTCGTACCATTCCTCCAGTTCCTCGTCGTCGAGGACGTCCAGGTAATGCTTGTCTATGATGGCCTGTGGGGGAGAGATGTAGTGGTTTTTTGAGTGATCGTCCAGCGGCTGTCCGCGGATCGCGGGTTTGTATTTGTGGGGGGTCTTTTTAACGCGCGGTCGGTTGCGGTTTAGTACCTCGGCGTAGGTACCTAAATTATGAGGGGTGCCTGTGACACTTTTTATGAAGTCGTGTGTCGACTGGGTTTTTTGTGGGGAGGTAACGTGATGTCGCTCCTCCCGATCAGGGGTGTCAACCGCGCCTGTTGGGGAGGTGACGCGATGGCGCTTATCCTGATTTTGTGTTTCATCAGAGTCACGATCAAGGGGTCTTTTCGTTTTGCGGCGATTCGGGGTGGATTCGTGGCCGATTGGCGTTGGGGCAAATTTGACCTTATTTTGTTTTTGAGGGGTGTTTGTACTTTGGCAGGTGGGCTTGTCCACAATTTGTGGAACTGAAAGTGTATCCAAAATGTTTAGATGGTCTAAAGTGGTGTCATGGGAGTATTCCGGATCCGCCTGGGCACAAGGTGGATGGCTACCGGAGGGGGAGAGTTGGGAGGGGCTTAGGGTTTGGGCCCTGGGATTGTTATCGGTGGTGTCAACTGTCAGATCTGGTGTCTGAAGTTGGGTGTGAGGTTCAGTTAGTTTTGGGGGGCAGTTGCATGCACTACCCTTATGCAAGTTGCATTTGGGTTGTGAGTTAGGTGTAGTGTTGAAACCAAAGTTGGTAAGCGTACCAAGTTTGGTTTGTGAAAATGGGGTTGTCCTTCGCCTATAGTGGCGTTTGATCTTGGGATATGGACCAGTGTGGGTGGGTTTCTGAGAAGTGACATTCTGGGAAGTGACATTCTGAGAAGTGACAATCTTACCTTGAGTTTCCAAACTTGGGGAATCTTCAAGTGGGTGCTCGCAGGTTGGTAAATCCACTTCATGTCTACTTGGGGAATTAGAGATAGTGGGGGGGACATGGGAGGTGAAAATGGGGGTGAAATCAGCGATCGGCGGAGAAACCGGAAGTGACAGACTAGCCTCGAACCCGATGGCTGTGTTCTCCGATCGACAGGGAGGGGTTTGTGGGTGCCCTGAGATCGATTGAGAGACGGTGGGGTCATAACTATGCGTTTCATGCGTTCGATATGCGTTTCCAACGCATATTTTGGCAGTATTTGAAGTGTTGGTGGTTCGAGAATACGACGCGGGGAACGTCTGCTGCGTGCTTACTTTTGAAATAGCCTCGACTAATTGATTTGGAATGTCCACAGAATTATCAGAATTGAAGGAAATGAGGTTGTCAGTACTTACTGAGGGTCTCCTGTTCCTCTCCACTCGTTGTGGTGGGGTGGGAACCGGGGTGAAGGGGCCAAACTGGATCCTGGGTGGTTGTGGGGGTGGTGGGGATTTTTGGTGAGGCTAGGATGAAACCAAAACAGAACATTATAAGAAAATTCTGAAGAACAGAACCAGAACGTTATAATAATGTCACAGTGTAACATAATGAAGTCACAGTGGAATGTCAGAGCAGTACATTGCAGCAACGTTTTTGGAAGCAATAAAAATAAGATAACAAGAACCAAACCAGAACGTTTCTGCAACCTTATAATAATGTCACATGTTTGCCTGAGTTATCATCTACACATCTGTTGACTTTATCCCTTCAATTTACTGGGAACTTCAGAATGATGAAATCCTAGCTCCGCATTGACACGGTGACCGATTGTAAAATGGCCGTAAAGGTCTGTACACTATCTCGCTGTACAACAGCTACAAATGTCACACTGTCAGGCGATACTTCACTATAGTAAATGTTACTCGGCAACTATTACTAGGTTAAAAACAGAGTGTCGAGTGTCTTTGCCACAGTTGATAGTCACGACGAATCGTGACATTTCCTTTCCTCAGGATGAAGAGCAGACAAGTACATTTTAAACAAATACACAATAGAGAGGTACATTATAAATACATACGGACTATGAAATGTTCAACTTTGTGGATCGAAGGGAAAATAAAATTCAGTTTGACAAAAGCGTTCCAGTTGTAGCAATACGATGTACAAACATAAATTATGGAATCAAACTGCTATTAGGAAACTTCGAATCAGGCACAGAGCGTGTTTGTTCCTACATCAATAACCTGTATCTGTGGCGATCCAACAACGTTAGGGGATCCCATACAACAATACACGCAATAACGTCACACTTAGCCAGACTTAAACGAATAACACGAAGAGCGCCAAGGTAGAGACAATAAGGTAAATGAAAAGACCGTGCAGGGTATACAAAGAAATTGCCTTATGAAGATGAAGTAACCTACGATAAATCAGTAATTACCGCAAAGTGGATCAAACGGGCGTTTACCGCGATACGCTGATGTATGATGGGTGGTGGGGGGAGGGGAGGCCCTATTATTATATACCAAGTTCGTAGTGCCTATACCTTCATCATTGTCCTGCCCCGCGAGCAAAGGTGGAATAACTGATAGCGTTATGCCACACTGTGCAATAATCAAAAATTATTGCCCCGCAAGTCTCCGTGGGGCAATAACGATGCTTGCCGGCGTGGGATCTACGTAAACAATCCTCAAACCACGCCAAATTTGTCTCAATTGGTGAAAAAACAACGTAAAATCGATTTAATTACCGTCAAATATCTCCGAAAACGTAGCTTCCACCGCCATATTTGTTCTAGTTTGCTCATGAAACGCCAGACGGCGTGGCAGTAGGATGAGAACTCTCCTGTTACGGAGGAGGCAAAAAGTCAACATGGCACCCACCTTGCACGATCGGAACGTAGGTAAATAAAGAGAATTTGTCTGTTTTCTTTCACATATCTTCAACATAGGCGGGTATTTGATATATAATAAAACAAGAACTAACCTTGGGCGCAGTCAGCAACAGTTATTTCCCCTCGTCTACGTGCATTTGATGCGTCTCGGGCTAAAGCCCTCGACGCATCAAATGCACTCCGACTCGGGGAAATAATTGTTGCTTCGTGCCCCCTCGGTTAGTTCTGTGTATTTACACCACACGACTTATCGCGATATAAACGCTGTATAGATGACATATCGGCGCCAAATTATGATGATATTACAGATAATTCTCAGACAGGAGTAATATAATTATGTGAAACTGGCAATTTGGAGTATTTTACACATGTATACAAAATCATTATAATATAATGTATGTGCCATTCTTCTGCCACAATTTTCTTATGTCGTATACTGTAGGGCAGATCCAGGGGGTCGAATTTGCTAAAGAGAAAAAAACACGTTACGTTCGTGTAAGCGAATGCACGTTGTTTTAATACTTAGCATTCGCCCTAGTAAATGTTTCTGTCATAGAGAGCTACGATAATCCAACGTTTCCAACATTCGCAGATCGCAGAGACCTGCAGCAAACAAAGTCCACCAGGGCGAATAGGGCTGAAGGGAGTCAAAGAGCGTGGACTGTGTGTACGTGGAAATGGTGAGGATGGAGGGGGTGGCACAGGGTGTACGGGCCTTTAATGAAGACGCGGGCCCGGAGGGTCGGTGCTCATTGGCCGTGTTACCCCCAGCACTAATTGACGCTAATCCGGAAAGATGGGCCGGGACGGGAGGCCGGGACGGGGAGGGTTTTACCGGGAAGAGATGGATGGGGTGGGGCTGGAGGACGGGAGAGGGTGTTGTTTGATGCGGAAGGGAAAGGTTGGGGGTGAGGAGGAGGTGGTGGCAGCAGGGAAGGTAGGGGAACGAGAAGATTTGGGAGGGAAGGGAGGGGAGAGTGAAGGAAAAAGAGGGAGGAGGAGGAGGAGGAGGAGGAGGAGGAGGAGGAGGAAGAAGAGGAAGAGGAGGAAGAAGAGGAGAAGGAGAAGGAGGAGGAGAAGGGGAGGAGGATGGTTGGAAAGGAGAAGAGGAGTTGGAAGAGGGAGGATAGGAGAGAAGGGAGGAAGGGGGGTTGTTGTTTGATGCGGAAGGGAACTATGGGGACGATGGAAGGGGGGAGGAGTTGGTGGTAGCAGGGAAAGGAGGGGAAGAAGAAGGGTTGGGAAAAGAATGGGAGAAAAGGAAAATGAGGGAGAGGGAAGGAAAAAGAGGGAGGTGAAGGAGGGAGGAGGAAAAGGATAGGGTAGGAGAGGGAAGGGTAGGGACGGGAGGGGAGAGAGAAAAGAAAATGAAGTGGTAAAGAAGGGAGGAGGCAGAGGTGAAAAAGAAGGGATATGAGAGGGAGGGGGGGAGAAGGGAGGGGAAGGGGAAGAAGAGGGGGAGGAGGGGAGGTTCTTTGGTAAGGAAGGGAACGGTGGGGTAAAGAGGAGAAGCGAGCAGCGGGTAGCAGCAGGGTAGGGAGGCGAAGGAGAAGAATAGGAGGAGGGCGGGGAGGAAAGAAGGGAAGGGAGAATAAAAGAAAGGGAAGGGGAAAGAAGGGAGGAGGAGGTGAAAAGGAGGGGATAGGAGAGGGGGAGGGATAAGAGTCAAGGGAAAGAGGGGAGGGAGAGAGTCTCTGAAGCAGGAAAAGTGGAAAAGAAAGTAACACTGGGGAAGGAAGAAGGGGAGGGAAGAGAGGGGAAGGAGAAATGTATAGGGCAGAGAGAAGAAAGTGACAAGGAGGAGGAGGAGGAGAAGGAGGTTGGCAGAGGGAGGAGAAGAAGAGAGGGAGGAGAGAGGGAGAAGAGAATGGAGGGGTTGAAAAAGGAAAGGAAAGATGAAAAGTAATTGGAGGAGGAGAAGGGCAAAAAGAGCGAATGGGAGAGGGAGGTGGAGAAGGGAGGGGAAGGAGAGGAAAAAGAAAGGGAAAATAAAGGAAAGGCAAGGGAAAAAAGAGGGAAGAGAAGGAAGGGGAAGATGATAGAACAGTAGACAGAACCAGAACACTGTAGTAGGGAAGGAAAGTAAAGCAAGAAGATAAAGGGGGGAGGGGGTAAGTGAAAGATGAATAGGAAGGGGCAGGACAGCGACAAGGGAGAGAGCGAACAATGTAACGGTGAAGGACAGGGAGGACAGGGGCGCTGATCAATAAGAGAGGTCTGTATCTGACTGGTCAACGAAGTCTGTTAAAAACTGGTTTTGTATAAAGAGGGATGGGACAAGTAGTGCAGGAAAGGACAAGAATGACTACTTAAGGGTCCTCCATGAGTGACCTAATAGAAACTATTGGTTATCGGTTTATCTGGGTACAAGGGGAAAATGAAGTTACCGGTATGAACAACATCTTTAGTAACACTGGTCAGCAGAAAGGAAATGCTAAAATAATGAATAGAGCAAAGAGAATCAAAGAAGATGAAAAATGGGAGGAGGAATGAGGATAAAATCATCAATAGAGTGATCTCCATCCATCCATCTATCCATCGCTCCGGCTCCCCCATTCTCCTGAGTAGGGCCCATCCACTTACAGAGTGCTCAGGGTATCAATATGCTTTTAGCAGGGACTGGTTGGTTGGGCCAAGTGAAGGCAGGGTGGGTGGGAGGGGCGAAAACAAAGATGTGTAATCTGATATAGACAGGAGGTGGGTGGTGGCAGGGGGCGGCGCGGGGCTTCCTGTCGCCCGCCCCGATTGGGTGTCGTTTAATGGACGCCCGGCTTGTCTCATCGAGATTGATCTGACTGTGGATGTTAGCCGTTTTACACGCGGACATCTTTTGATGTGACTGTAGATTTGGGCCCTTTCACATGAAGGGCTTCTACTGATCTAACTGTAGATGAAGGCCCTTACACACAGGCAATATGATATTGATCTGAAGGTAGATATATGCACTTTTACACAATCGGACTGTATATTTGGGCCCATTCACACGAAGGGCTTCCACTAATCTTACTGTAGACGTTAGCCGTTTCACACACATACATCTTCTGATTTGACTGTAGGTTTGGACTGTTTCACACACAGACATCATGTGATCTGACTGTATATTTCAGCCTTTTCACACAACATAATATTGATTTGACAGAAGATGAGGGCACTTTCATACAGGGAGGTTTTACTGATTGGAATGTAGATGTAAGCCATTTTACACATCCATGGACATCTTGTGATGTGACTGTAGATTTGGGTACTTTCACATGAAGGGCTTCCATTGCTCTAAGTGTAGATTTGGGCCCTTTCACACAGGCAAAATCATATTGATCTGATGGTAAATATAGGCACTTTTGGACTGTATACTTGGGGCCCTTTCACCTAAAAGGCTTCTACTGATCAAACCATAGATATTGGCCCTTCCACATGCAGATTTCTACTGATATGACTGCAGATGCTGGCTGATTCACAAGTGGACTTCTTATGATCTGACTGTGTTTTGGGCCCTTTCACATGGGGGCTTTTACGAATCTAACTGAAGATGTTAGCCCTTCCATATGGAGAACTTCTACTGATCTAACCGTAGATGTTGGCCATTTCACACATGGACGTCTTGTGATCTGACTATACATCTACTGATCTAAAATGTAGATGCTAGCCGTTTCACTTTCAGACACCTCACAGGGCTTCTACCAATGGGACTGTAGGTTTAGGCCCTGTCATCTGCTGTGGGGTGTTTCATAAGAAGCTCCATAGCTACGGGAGTTTTATGTGCCCTTATGGAAACTCCCGTAAATCCACTCAAAACTCCAGTGAGCAAAGACAAAACAGGTTATGAAATGGGCTCCTGATCTGACGGTAGATGTGTGCATTTTCAAACGGGAACATAATGTTGATCTGACGGTGGATATAGGCGCTTTTACACATGGTGCATCTACTGATCTGTATATTTGGGCCCTTTCACATAATGGCATCTACTGATCTAACTGTAGAAATGGGCCCTCTCATATTGGCAATATAATATTGATCTGACGGTAGATGTAGGTACTTTTACACATTAGGCTTTTACTGATATGTCTGTAGATTTAGGCCCATTCACATTGGGCTTCTCCTACTGTCACTTTGTAATGTGATTAATGTGGCAGTATCAGACCCCTAATATCTTAATCATCCTCAACATCAGAATCTAATGAAAACTTCCATCAAGAACTCTCAAAACCCCAAATCATTTGCTAGGAGCCCTAAACTATATGCCATGGTAACCGAACATATCTGAAAGGATAATCTAAATGATGGCTAACTAGGTTCACAATCAGGTTCTGAATGTCTCCTTTTGAAGCAGGCCACAGGTTTACATCAGTGACGCCATATTCATTTTCCAATTACAAAATCATAATTTCCAAAGTCTATTCATCCGATGGATATATATTAAAATTCCTAAAACACTGCACTAAAAATTATTTCTCTAACTTTGAATAAGCGCCCTCCATTTGAACATGTGAAACTGTGCATAAATAATCAAAGATTTAATCTTGTAACCAAGTTTGCCACCGGACTCCTAGATGTCATCTTCAGAGATAATTCGTCTCTGTTTTTCCTCTCTCCTTCCCCTTCTCTACATTTCACAGAAATAGGTCAGATGAAGATTAAGTGGTTGTGTTTGTAAGTCTTCCTCTGATATTTGATTCTCACTCTGATTGCTACTCTCAGTAATTCCCTAAAATAAATGTTTAAAGAAGCTATGAAGATTAACTGCAGTGTTAAACAACTCCAAATTTGGTATTAGAGAAAATGGCCTTTTCCATCAAGTTCGTATGCATATTTGAAATGTTTCAGGTCCCCCACCTCCTGTTGGCTAAAGTACGCATCGGATTTATACAGGAGCATACGTTCATTTTCAACAAAAGTCACCTCCTCCCTGCCTTATATATATATATATATATATATATATATATACTTAATTGAAATACCGTAAATAAGCCTCACAAGTACTTAGGCCTAATAAACTATTAGTTGTCAGTGTTATTAGGGGTATTACACAGCCAGAAAGATACAGGGGTGTATACTAATAATTTTGAAGTTTGTCAGCAAACTGGAAAGTTCAATATTGACAAAATCCTGATTTTTCGACATTTATTTTGCAATTTATCTATGTCGCCTCACCATGGAACTTGCATGATTTGCTTTTTACAATGCAACATTCTTCTTTCCATGATCCCTTTAGACATCCCTGGGATGCAATCAATCATAATGACAAAGCAAGTGTTTTGCGTTTCACATACTCAAATGTTAGTATCAAATATTTGTGTTGCTGCTTGTGTTGGCCAATCGGAAGTAGAAGTACTATCAAATTCAATAGACCAATACGTGTTCTTTGAAATTGCTTGCATTTGTTCCAGTTTACACAATGTATACCCAACACAAGTGGAACAGTGTACTGGGGTATGACCTAAAATCTAAAGGACTGTGAGGAAGCCCACAGAGCACTACTTTAATGTTGTATTGACAAAACATGCCTACTCAAGTGTATCGATTTAAGACGAGTTTTATCTGACAAAACACACCCCCTGTACTCATTCTGGAGTCATTCCAGGAAACCAACAGGGAAAAAAACATGTTTATGTGCATGTGTGGAGTTTCCAATTAAAAAGTAATGACGTCAGTGCTGAAGCCTTCTCCAAGAAATAGGTGTTTTCTTTCTCAGTTTATTATTCATTTAATTGTGAGACCGTTTCTCGAAACCACTTAATTTTGATAGTTGCCTGAGTAATAATCTTAAATATATAGGATCTTTTTAATCTTTTAGGATGCTAATCTTAGTCCTATTACTCAGTGGTTATAGTTTGTCCTTGATACATTGAAGTCTAGAGGTTTGATATCCATCTAATGTTAGGGTACTATTTGTATGTTGCTTATGATTAACTTAATCATAAGCATGACAGCGAACAGCACTCTGCCGATTGCCTTGCCTTACATATGTCTACATATGCTGCCTAACGTTGCCCTAATACACTCTTCACCTGAGTAAGAAGAGTAACACTCTTAGCCCAAAGGTTTAGTTCTACACAAAAACAGCTAAGCTAAAATATGGACTGACCAACCATGTCAGTACAACATCAAGCTGACAAAGACAATTTGTACATGAAAACGCACCTGCATCATTTGAATCCAATGTATATACTTTCTTGAAATTCCTACCTGTGTGTATATAGGCCTATGTACATATTTCAGTGACATTGACTCATACCATAAACATGCATTGGTCATTGTTGATTGAGCGGGTTACCATTGATTGCCTAGAGACTGGTAAAAAGAATATTGGTGCAGATTCTTTATGATATAGTTATACATACATACATACATACATACATACATATATAGGGTCATAGTGATGAGACACACCCTTAAGCTTAAGCTACATTTCCTATGGATTATGAATAATTTCCCACAATGCTGTAGGTACTATCTGAGACGCCTGCCACCTCACTTACTGATTGGCTTCGATGATTTCATCAGGCCTGTTCGTTTTGTGTGCTGCTGCGCACGCCGCATTAGGCCCTAACTGAGGCTGCAGCCAGCTGCAGTCAAATACCCTCATGTATATCAGACAGGGGTCTTTTGTTCATACCCACTGGGTAAAAAAAGTCTTTTGTTCGTACTCACTGGGTGTGACGTATGAAAAGTGGCGCTTCTTAACGACCGGCATTACTGCTTAACGAGGGATGTCGTGGAGAACCGGCTAAGGCTTGCAGAACAGGCGTTATATATTGGGATATAAAGTGGATGTAGCAGCCATTGTAAAGGGAAGCCACTCTCTTTTGGTTCGTACTTTATATATGGCTATATTGGACATATATAGCAGCAGTTGTCAAGGGAAGTGACTGTTGTTTGGCTAGTACTTTATATATGGATATAGTGGAATTTGCAGCCATTGTAAAGGGAAGTGACTGTTTTTTGGCTCATACTTTATAATTATATAGGTATATAGAGTAGACATAGCAGCCATTGTAAAGGGAAGTGACTGATTTTGGCTCGTACTTTATATATGGATATAGTGGCAAACCAATCATTGTAAAGGTAGCCACATTTCTTTGGCTCATACTTTATATATGGGTATATAGAGTAGATACATCAGCCATTGTAAAGGGAAGCCACTGTCTTTTGGCTCGTACTTTATATTTGGGTATATAGAGTAGATAGAGCAGCCATTGTTAAGTAAAGGCACTATTTTTTGGACTGAATGGTATATATCTAAGGCAGTCATTGTAAAGTGAAGGGATTGTGCTTTTGACGGGGCATTACATGTGGTGATTTTCTTTTTTTTTAGTTACTTTATTTCATCTGAGGTGATACAATAATAGAGACTAATAGCCTGCTTCCCATTATGATAACTATCACATATAATAATAACACGCATAATTAATGAAGCTAGGATACTGAGCAGACAGAAGCAGCCATTGGACAGCTATCTCCTCGTCTGCCATCCCTCCCCAGGAGTGTCCAAACAGGTCACAGCTATCTCCTTGTCAGTCCTTCCCTCCAGGGGTGTCTAAACAGGTCATGGTTACCTCCTTGTTGGTCTGCCCCTCACTGTAAGCTAACCTCTCAGACCAAGGCACCGCCTCCCCACTTTAGTCTATTATACGTGTCGGCCACCCGACTGACCCCACAGCCCTAAGAGGAGGACTTAGCGGGGGGGTGGGCAGGAAAACAAGATCTAACTTGTTTACCATCAGAGTGATGGGGGAGAAAGGGGTGCTGGGAAGACAACTTTAATCATTTACTTATCAATTAACTTGTTTACATAAAGGTTTTAGTCTTCTAAAACTTGGTTAAAAAGGCGTTATCAGACAGAGAAGATTAGTGTTTAGCTGATTACATTCTGCAAAACATGTTTTTATTATTTTGTAAGCTCGAGAGCAATACATAGTGTGAAAAGCCATAACATTTTAGATATATTTAATATATGAAGGGAAAGAACGCTTGTCCTTTTTGTATTATTGGATTGGAGACAATATTGGTTCTCCGTTACATTGTTTTTTGATAAGCCCATCCCACATCGGGTATGTCCCAGGGTTGGAAAAGGGAAAATTACTGTATAAGCCAAGTGTATCTTACTAAATTACTAATTACTGATAAAACATTATGATTTCTTAAATTTAACCAATTGGCAGATTTTCAGGTTTGCTAGCCAATCAAAATGCTGTGTTTCAGGGAAACACATGTTAACTGAATGCCTTGCCATACTTGTGATAGTGCTCGATAATGATTAATCATTAATGATTATAATGGTCCTTATAGATTTATAAGACTTAAGGGGTGTTTCAGACTGATCTCTATGATTGTGTTTTTAGGAAAGACATTTTGTACTTTCAGATGGTGATTTTCCAGACCTGATACGGTTGTTAGCCATAAAGTACATGCATGGTTAGAAATTATGACTTTAAAATTAATCATAAAATCTAAATTGTAAGAAACGCAGGTATGATTTTGCCAGTCAGAAACGGGCTCATATCAGATTATCCCTATAAAGTTCAGATGGGTCTATGTTTGCAATCCTATTTCATATAGTCAGACCATGAAAGATATACTATTTCATATGACATTTGTGTCGCGTGTGTAGCAAAAGCATTTCTCGGGTAAATCAATTCGGTTTCTATTAGCGATATCCAGTAGGGATACTGTGAAAGGTTGATGCCATTTAGGGGGACATCTACCCATTTGAATGAAATCGTATTGATAATCCAGGGTCATGTAACCTATGTGAACATTTTCTAAAGCAAAAATTGAGAATGATTTTAATACATCCATTGCTATTTTGTTGTTGCAAACGTCGCTTTTTTAAAAGGTTGGGCATTTTTCGATTGGTCTATAATGTAGTTAATACGTTTATGGCCGTATTTTTTGTTAGTAGATTCCTGTTTATAGCCTTTATCAACTAGGCCCTATCAAACCTCTAGAAGTGTGAAGACTGCACTATATGTGGTCCGGGAAATTTTAAATGTTTAAATGTTTAATCGACATAAAATCAATGCTACATCATAATCTCCTCAACCATGTTGTCCTTGCCCTAACTTTTCCCTCTAATTAATTTACATCTTTTGTTCAAATCTTAAGAAACCCACTAGCAAAAGATATTGGTTTACAAATCAAAAACATATTGTTCACCGCCTGCGTTGCAGTCATGCTAAGAGACCTTATCCAAGCTGAATCAGTTTATAGGGTAATGGGGTACCTGATAGATTTCTGTTTACATTGCTTAAAGCAAACCACAATGCAAATCAGTTATATATTGTCAAATAAAATTTTCAGTGAACTTTGTTTGTTTACAAACTATGTATGATCATGTGTAATCTGATAACAGAATGGTATGCAAAATTCTATTCAAAAACAGATTTAGACTGTCATGAATACTCATTTTCTGACTTGTTTTGGTCTGTTGTGTGGTCCACACAAATACCTAGATTGTTTACCCAAAAACTGATGACATCATCAAAATGTCATTTCCGGAATTCCCCCTGCATTTTCACTCTGCTAGCAGAGTCTCTAATGAGTATTATTTTGGGTGGAGAGTGATGTGGGAATTGAGAGGAGGCAAACATGGATGAGCCTGGCTTAGTACAGAAAAGAAAGGGGAGGAATTGACCTATTGACCCCGAAGATGACATCACTGATTATGGGGCAGTTGGGTCACATGGGGGGATTCCCCAACAAGTTGATTGCAGACCAGAAAACAAAAACAAACAGATCCTCTTTCCAAGGATCATAATTATCGACTTCTAGCCACCAATATCTGATTTTATCTGGCAATATGATTTATATGAGTGTAGTTGAAGATGTCAGGATCGATTTTGAAAATTTAAAAAATTTACGAAATTTTGATAATTTTGCATTGTGGTTTGCTTTAATGGGAACACACTTCCTAGTAGTTTTCGACGGTTTTAGAGTTGGAATTAAGCAAGGATCTTTATATATATATGTATATATATATATATGTATATATATATGTATATATGTATATATATATGTATATATGTATATATATATGTATATATATATATATATATACATACATATATATATATATACCCAAGAATTGCATTTTACAAGGTTTAGGGGCAGTCTGTCTACCAAATTGCTTTGGTCAATTTTGTGTCATGCACTTCAGGGAATAAGCATGGAGGCAATTTTGAAAATATTTCATAGTAAACTTTAATGTTGGTGTAAACTGAGATGGGCTTATTGAATGGCTCATAAGTATTCTCAAGTTTTGCTGTCACTGTTCTCACCCTGCTCTCCCCTCCTCTACCCCTACAGGTAAACCGGACGCCCGCATCCCGTCCACGGTCCTCCGCTGCCGTGTCATTGAGAAGGCCCCCAAGGGCACCCTCATCACCAGCGTCCGCCCGGAGTTCCTCATCCCCTCCCCCCGCGACAGGGCCAACCTCCGCCTCAAGATCGTCGGCCCCAACCGCCGCGCCTTCCGGTTAGCGGGCTATGACGTCATCGTCGACGACGACGTTCTGCGACGCCCGGCGGGCCAGAACTACTCCATTAAAGTCCAAGCCAAAGCGTCTTCATCGTCGTCCTCCTCTTCGCCACGGGGGGCGCTGCTGGCGCTGTGGGTCATCGACATTCAGGTGGTGAAGCGGAACCTCTACGCGCCGCACTTTACCCAGGACGACTTCACGGCGGAGGTATACCGCGGGGCCGACGTGGGTACTAAGGTCTTACAAGTCTCGGCCTCTGACCGCGACGCGGAGGTGTACAATTCGCGCGTGGCCTACTCACTCAGGACGTCGCCCGCCGCCCTGTTTGCCATAGATGCGGCGGAGGGCTGGATCATCACCGCAGCGTCCCTGCGCGGCGCACGCGCAGTGCTTCACCTACAGGTGACGGCGGCCGACAGCGGATATCCGGTGATGAGCATGGCCGTCGGCGTCACCATCATCGTCAGGGACATCGGAGGTCAGTCAGTGCACTCTACTTTTTAATTCTACTTATATTTTTTATGTTCCGCTGAACGACTTTACAGGTTACATCCAGGTTCTACGAGGTTACAGGTATTATACATATCTTCCAGCCGTCCAGTGATATGATGTCATGTCTTATGCCTTTTTCTCTTTTTATTTGTTTTGTAATGATGTTTTTAATTGTTTTCAGATGTATTATATGAACATGGATACAAGTGATGATTGAAAAAATGTCTATTTCCTCTGTATATGAAAGCACATTGGGCTTTTACTGGCTATTTTGAAAGGTCTTTAGTATAAAGAGTACACCAGCTTTATACCAAGGGACGTCTATCAAGTAATTGTGTATACACACTTTTTAGAAGAATTTTCCTACTTAACTAGACCCATCTAACATATTTCTGCACTTATCTCAGTTTTTGAAAATTTTGTCAATTATAATTATTGGTTTTGGGTCCCTTTAAAGTGGCTTGGGCATAAAGTCCAAAAGATGCGATATCAGTTATATCGGAATAATTATAGGCTACACTGCAAACAAAATATTGCTTAGGCTCAGGGAAATACAACTATAACGCAAAATAATCTGCTGACACTGCACATTTTGAAATGTAGAATCATAGTCATACTACACCAATCTGAACCCTAGATTTCCAGAAAACAGGACTATATTTTTGCTTCTTCTGTTAGGAGGATATGGAGTATATCGTGTTACACTGGTGTGGTTCAAGGCCGGCAGGTAACAATAGGAGGAGGGGATCAAAGGGTGCTAATGTCTGTTGTGTGCTGGTGACAAAACGTGGGGTGTCTCTATACCTGAGGGTGTATTATCACCTGGGTGAAGCGGTGGGGAGAAGAACTTTATATATATAGTACTGTTAAGCCCCATACCCACTAGGCGACGCACCAACATGCCGACGCCGATGACCCATGGTGATCAGCGTCAGCGTACTCGTTGGCATAAAATTATCAAACATGCTTAATATAGATCGGCGTACTCGTCAGCGCTGATGGCCGACAATTACACCAATGAGTACCCCAACGGGACCACCGATTGCGTGTGGGTATGGCCTGTTCATCAGAGTTGGCCGACCGGTACACTGACGAGTACGCCAACGCCGACGCCAATTCAGCAAAAAGTCACCTAGTGGGTATGGGGCTTTAGGTGTTAGTGATACAAAGTGCACTGCGCAAGTTCAGGGGGGTTTCCTATTAGGCAATTCTATTAAAATTAATTATATTATTTAAACGGACCATAAAATATGGTGGCTCACAGCTGGTAGCCCATAATCTTTCAGAAAGTTGGGTGCCATCAAATACTTATCCCCTACCGTAGTAAACTAAGGGCTAATACAACATGTAATTGGACTACAAAATAGGGTGGTTTACAACTGGCACCCCATGATGTTAGAATATGCTGTATACCATCAAATTCTACTTCTATACTTAACTGAAGTGTTAGACAAATTATAAATGGACAGTGCAATCTGGTTATCTACAGCTAGCACCCCATGTCTGAGCATAACCAACCTAGGGATGGTGTACATGAGCCATGAAATGTAGTGATCTACAGATGGCAGTCCACAATGTTTCAGCATGCCATACATCATCAAGTATCACCTACCTTACTTAACCCAGGGATGTGATATGAATCATGAAATAGTGGCTCAAAACTGGCACCCCATAACATTTGAGTATATTGTTTACCATCAAGCAATACCTTTGGTACTTAATCCTGGGCCAATACAACATATTGACTATTAGGTAAACTGTCGATAACTGGCACCCCATAATGTTTGAGCGTGCTGTGCACCATCAAACATCACCTACGGTACTTTACCCATTCCTTATGCTAAATGATCCATGGAATATAGTAGCCTGCAGGTGACACCGAGGTGTTTAAAGGGAGTCAAATGCAATGTAGAGTCAACATTTTGCAAATTCTGTTAACTATTGAAATATATTCTACGGCAATAACTATATAGGACCTGTGGTAATATAAAGACTTTAAATAGAAACTGAAACTTCATTAACATGCTGTACACCATCAACCATCACAGTACATAAAGTAGGGCTTATGCAACATATAAAAGGACCATGAAATATGATGGTCTACAACTGGCACCCTATAATGTTAGAGCATGCCGTATGCCATCAAACATCACCTACCGTACTTAACCCCGGGCGACAGCGCCCTATAATGGCCCCCGACTAATACGAGCAGCGCATGACAACAACCGATTGCCTCCTGAGCTGTACATGTTGTCCCCATACCTTCAGTCCTTATTCTGAACACTAGTACTATTGCAGTTCTCAATGTCATATAGAGGTAGGAATTTGTCTTAAGAAATAAGCAAAATACTATGCGGTTGCATAAGAGTTGAGAAGGGTATATGCATGTTGTCTCTATACCTTTATTTTGAGCACTAGCGTTATTGCAGCTCTCAAGGTCATAATATAGAGTAGGAATTTAAGAATGATAGAAGGAGGCTTTTGAGAAATTACCCTGCAGTGATGTAAGATCCCATTGTAGGGAAAGTTTAAATACAAAAAAAATCATTATAAGCATAAGCATTCATCTTTATTTCCGATCATTTCAGTAAACATCAAGATCAAAGAAATTACATTTTTGAATTTATGTTACACAATGATCATATGTTTTTCATTTGCCATTTCTAACTTAAGTTATGTAGCCATCTTTTTTTTCAGGGAAAACCAAATGGTTTCCCGTTGGCATCATACAACGGTACTGATGATTGTTTTTCTTTTTAAATGCAACGTTCTCACATCTAACATGTTGGTCCATTTCTCCGTCTCAATTTTTGTAATATAATTTCTGAATCCAAACCAGCCTGGAATTTTGTATCTAGCATTTCTGCGTTACCCCCAAAACCTATGATATACACATGACCTTGATGTAAGCAGCTAAAGGGGATATCAATATGATACAAAATGGGTTGTTACAATGGCCTGTAATTAATCCCACGCCCTGTTAGGTTCACATTAAGGTGTATCTCAGATTACAACATGTGGAGAGGAGACCCATCTCCCCACACGCCCACTATCAGTCATGATCCTGCTATTAACCGACGGGTACCAGAATATCCGCTTTCACTTTCCCCCACCTTCATGCCACATTGACCGCCGTGTATGAATGACCGGACGATAATGGGGGATTTATGGGGGAAGCAAAGTGTTAGGTACTTTATTTCATTACATATAAGCCTAACAGAGAGTAAATCGAGATTAATTCTAGAGTCTAGAGTCTGTGTCTCCAGAATTCATTCAAAAGATTTATTAGTGCCCTCTATCGGCTCCCAACCCAGCCAAGGATGTGACGTTACTATAACATTGCAGCAACATTCTGTGTGGTTCTGTTTTGGTTCTTTTTACGTTCTTTTGATGACTTCCAATTATGTCACTGCAACCTGCTGCTGTAACGTTGCACTGTAACATTATTACAACATTCTGGTTATGTGCTTCAACCCAAACAAAATGTTCTTATTACATTCTGTTATGGTTTGGTCTTAACTTCACAAAAAAATCACATTAAAATTATGTTCTGATTCAGTGAGGTTTTAACCACACCATCAATAACATAACTGTTACGTGCCATCTTAGTAAGTAACAAACTGACTAAAAACTTATGGTTGCAGAACGCTTATGGTGGGACCAAAGTGGGGATGGGGCTTAACACTTGGCACCCCATAATGATGGTTGGCGGGTGGTGTAACGGTTCGATTTATGCAAGGTGCTTGTGTCAGCTAGCTCTGTTTGAATTGATGGCCCTGACAAGATCGATGAGACTTTGGGCGCCTACAACGGTAACTACCAGCCGGCGGGATGGGCGCAGGGGAATGGTTGGGGGGAGGCTGGGGGGATGGGGAGGGTTGGTGAGGTGGGGGAGTCTAGGGGATGACTGGAAGTAAATTGACCATCTCCTCTTCGGGTTCTCCATCTGTCATTTCCGCCTTTTCAAGCCTTTTTTCATTGATATTTTTATTTACTTGATTTCTTATTTTGAACCGTATTTATAGCCTGATGGAGGGCATCTTTCATAATTTGGGATACATATAGTTCTAGTTCCAGGATTCATTTGGAAAACACGTCTATCCTGTGTCTATTTGGTCTGCACTATGTTTTTGCTGTATTTTATAAAGAAAGCCTAGAGGAGGAACAACTTGAGAAGGAAATCAGTGAATGATTTAATTTTCTGAGCAAACATATAGTTATGCACATCATTCAGTAATTTTCAGGTTACTTTCTGTCTCGAGTAGCTTTGCTTAGAAAAGGGACAGTTGTCAATTTTCTTTCTTTGCAAATTACCTCGGGGCAAAATAATATAAAAAGTGGGACCCTAAATGGTTAGCTTCAGGCCGGATCTATGGCGGGATCTTAATTAAGGCGTACATTGATGGCCTTTACTCTGATTAATAGACCTTGTGCAGATGTGGCCGCTTGATCACTTTTTGGTGATCACCACATCATGATCATGACCACAAGGCCGTGCAGCAAATTCAAACTTCATCAGTTTTACAAGGAGTTTTGATGGTGGTCTTTTGAGTAAGTAATCTGACAAACAGGTTTGTTCTAAATGAAAGGTAAACGAAAATGGTAACAAATTGATCCCCAATATGCCGGCCAGTTCATTTAAGGAAATCTGACATCATCTGGATAGCGTCTATAGAAGTGGTTCGTCGTTCAGTTAAAGTCATTATTACCATTGAGGAAACCAGAGATCGGTGGTTGTGTTTCTCAGAGGTAGCACTCAACCCTGAAATTAAATCGCACTCTCAATATCATACAAAACATCAAAACAGAAATGTTGTTAACAACCAGACCAACCGTGTTGGAACAGTATTTTGACCATTCAAGCTTTAAAGCAAACCACAACGCAAATCAGTTATATATTGTCAAATAAAATTTTCAGTGAACTTTGTTTGTTTACAAACCATGTATGATCATGCTTCATCTGATAACAGAATGGTATGCAAAATTCTATTCAAAAACAGATTTAGACTGTCATGAATACTCATCTTCTGACTTGTTTTGGTCTGTTGTGTGGTCCACACAAATACCTAGATTGTTTACCCAAAAACTGATGACATCATCAAAATGTTATTTCCGGAATCCCCCCTGCATTTTCACTCTGCTAGCAGAGTCTCTAATGAGTATTATTTTTGGTGGAGAATGATGTGGGAATTGAGAGGAGGCAAACATGGATGAGCCTGGCTCAGTACAGAAAGGAAAGGGGAGGAATTGACCTATTGACCCTGAAGATGACATCACTGATTATGGGGCAGTTGGGTCACGTGGGGGGATTCCCCAACAAGTTGATTGCAGATCACAAAACAAAAACAAACAGATCCTCTTTCCAAGGATCATAATTATCGACTTCTAGCCACCAATATCTGATTTTAACTGGCAATATGATTTATATGAGTGTAGTTGAAGATGTCAGGATCGATTTTGAAAATTTAAAAAATTTAAAAAAATTTGATAATTTTGCATTGTGGTTTGCTTTAACTTTTACTCTCTCTCCATCTGTCAAAAGAGTGTTCCAATAAAGCTACTATAAGGGAAAGGGAAAGTTTGATGTCATGCTATGTGAACGTAAAGGCCCATTCGATGTGGCCTATAATTCCGTCTGAGGAAGCTCCGATAAACTTATCACACCGAAAAGATTATAATATTCTCAGCCCTGATAAAATGATTGCATGCCCACGAACTTGAAAAAAATAACATTCATAATGAGAGAAGGGGGTCCTTGGGATTGCAAACAATAATAGTTTGGAGCAATTATCAACCAGAATCTGCTGGAGTTCAACCGATTTGATCCAACATGTTGGATCAGGGGGGTGTTTCATAAGAAGCTCCGTAGCTATGGGAGATTTAAGTGAGCTTAAGGAAACTGTACGCGAGTTTAAAACTCCCGATTCATAACAAAGCTCCTGTAAATACACCCCACACACTCATAAATACACCCAAATCTCACATAAATACACCAAAACTCACATAAATACACCCAAACTTGCGTAACAGAAAATCAAACTCATGTAGTTATGGCATCCCAAAAGGTGATCGTAACCTTATGAAACACAAAACTTGCATAGTGATATGGAGATTTGTTATGAAACGGGCCCCTGTTCAGCTGAGCCCTCCCGGGAATAGAGAATGACAACTATCGCAACAGATTGTATGCAGCGTGTTGGCCAGGGCAAATGGGCCTTCAGACACTTTGTATATAAACTGACAATTTAACCACTGGATGTTGGCAATACATAATACATAGTATAAACAGGTTGTACAAAGTAAACCCTATATACATTGGCCTTGGACAAACAAAGTTTGTAAACTATATAATTATATTGGCCTTGGAAAATTCTGTGAATATACCACTGAGAAGCATTAAGCAGTTCCATTTTGAGTATTATTGAAGACCACCCTTTCTCCATGTAGGGGTATGGGTTACCCATAGTTGTGTTGGAAATTAATGGAGGAACAAGAAAAAACTCTTGCCCATGCTATAATACTCGGTCCCCAGGCTCGCTCCAGAATCGGCCAAGTCAAAGTAATGTATACTGTATAAACACATACAAAAGCCCCTCTCTCCCCCTAGAGAATGTAGAATGAACTCAGGGAGAGATCAAAACCTTCTCTGCAAAAAGCAGGCAGACTTCAGGGAATCATTTACGAAGAAAATGGCTTCTGCAAAGTTATTGAAACTTCCTGAGTTGTCAAGACATCCACGTAGAGCAGAAATAGACATCAAACATCACAGTAGTAGTGCAGTATGTAAGACATGCACAATAATGAATTGTTTTTTTATTATTGTTTCACTTACTGAGCTGAAGTCAAACTATATCTATTGTCGTCTCTTATTAAGTTTTGATATTAGGAGAATTGATTAGAATTATAGTAATTTTCATAGTTATATGTAACACAGGGGCGGATCCAGGGTGGGGGGGTCCTGGGGGTCCTGACCCCCGACCCCTTTTGGTGGACCCCTAAACTACAAAAAGATGGGGAAATGTCCTGCACGTAGGCACATTTGCACGCAGTTTTAGTACTTAGCCTTTATGCTGACCCCTTCCCCCCTTTCAAAAATCCTGTATCCTCCCCTGTATCAAATACAATGTATAACGGCATCCTTGTGATTAATGATTGTGGGATAAATGACAATGCTCTAACATAATTCAAACCAACTGGCTGAAAGGTAGAAATTGTAACAGAATGAATAGTGACATTGAGCCCCTGCTCCTAGCTCTAGCATTACAGTGAGGCCATGAGTTATCTTACTGCATTGGCAAAGTATGGTCAGAATGGCAGGCCTTTGTAAAAAGCATTGCGTCTATTATGGCTACTGGCGTGTAGGAAAAACAGCCAACCAGCCCTTGCAGGTATGTTGGGGTTCTCAATAATGACTTCACACAAAGCAATTTTTTTAGCTGCAAGGTTTGTGGTTGTACATTTAGAAAAAGAAAAACTAGGCACTTGTGCTTGACAAATCATTGCAATGATGTGAAAACTGAAACATGGAAAGATTACAGCTTCTGAAATATAGACTTGATTCCATTGTCAGTCTCTGTTTGAGTATCGATTTCTATTCCTACTAAGAGTTAATCCTGACACTGATTGCACACATTAATTTTGATCTGCGAAATTTTCTTTATTTCATTATTGAACTCAATAAGCCATGAAAACAATGGACATCCAATGAGGTAACGCATAGTAAAGGCAATGTGTGCAAGGTTTGAAATGTAGCCCTTGATGTGACCCATCTGTTATCAGATTAAGGCCTAACAGTAAACAGATGGTGTGAAGATCCCCCGCGGGGCCCGTGATAATGGCCGATGAGTACTCGGGCAGTGTGGCCTTTGTCAGCTGTGTAAGCCACACCTTGGTGAGCGGACAGCTTTCCAAACCTCTGCCCCACACCTCATCCATTATAAAGGGACCTCTTGGCTGCAAGCTCCTCCAGCTACCGCTTGCCACAAACAGCCACTATGATTCCTCAAGTAAAGATGGTCCTCAAGTTGAAACTCTTTGCAAAAGAAAATCATAGTGTATACCAGAAACCATTGTCATAAAGTTGCTTGTGTTGAAAACAAAGCATAATATAGATGTGATAAAAACTTGGCTGGATGCTAAACCTTTCGATTTCATCTGATTTTGTTTATAAGCATAGTGATACAGAATAGGGTATGGTAATATAAGCCATTTGTACAAGGTGCGGAAAGTAAGCCTTGATGTGACCAGCCTTTTATCAGATAACAGCCTAACAGTAACCAGATGGTGTGAAGATCCCCGCGGGGCCCGTGATAATGGCTGATGAGGACTCGGGGCAGTGCGCCTTTGTCGGCCGTGTAAGCCACACCATGGTGAGCGGACCCAGGCAAGCAGCAACGTAACAAGAACGTTCTGCAACTGTACTTTTTTAATTGGTCTGAGACTCGGCCAATTTTCACGTAACAATAACGTTATTTTAGGTAAGGTTTAGATTTACTGAAAAAGAACATTATAATAGCATTCTAGTTTGGTAAAGTTGGGACCAAACTAAAAAAGAATGTTATAATAACGTTATTGTAACGTGAAATAACATTACAAGAACGTCACAATAACGTTCTAGTGTGACGTTGCAACATTAGGTTCTAAAGACGTTTTTGGGTGCCCTCAAAAGAACGCAACAAGAACCAAACCAGGTTTAAGCAGAACGTTGCTGCAACGTTATTATAATGTCATATTCTTGCTTGGGGATGGCTTTCCGAACCTCTACCCCACACCTCATCCATTATAAAGGGACCTCTTGGCTGTCTCCCTCTCCAGCTACCTCTAGCCATAAACAGGCGCTATGATGTTCCTCAAGTAAACAAGTTCAAGTTAAAATTCATTGCATTCATAGTGTATACGAAATGGTCCATACCAAACACACTTGTCATAAAATAATTTGTGTTAAATTAGGAGCATGATATGAGTGTGATAAAAACTTAAATGTATGCTAAACCTTCCTATCTCATGTATTCACATTTATAATAACAATGATACAAAATGGGGTACTGAATGGAGGCACATGTAAGATACGACATGTGTGCAAGATTTGAGATGTAGCCCTTGATGTGACCTGCCTGTTATCAGATTAAGGCCTAACAGTAAGCAGGTGGTATGAAGCTCCCCCACGGGTCCCGTGATAATGGCAGATGAGGACTCGGGGCAGTGTGGCCTTTGCCTGCCGTGTAAGCCACACCTTTACCGAACCTGTGCCCCACCACCTCATCTATTATAAAGTGACCTCCTGGCTGCCACCCACTCTGGCTACCTCAGCCACAAACAGCCACTATGGTGTTCCTCAAGTAGATGGGTTCTTCAAGGTAAAATTCAGTTTTTAACATCCATAGTGCATATCAGAATCCTTGATCATAAAGTAGTTTTTATTAAATAAGAAACATATTATGAATGAGATATAAACTTGGCTGGATACTAAATCTTTCAATTTCATATATTCACATTTATAAGAAAGGTAATACCAAATGAAGTATTGAACAGAGACACATAAGCTATGTGTGTAAGGTGTGGGAAGTAATTCTTGGTGTGACCCATCTGTTAGCAGATTAAGGCCTAACAGTAAGCAGGTGGTGAAGATCCCCGCAGGGCCGGTGATAATGGCCGATGAGGACTCGGGGCAGTGTGGCCTTTGTCAGCTGTGTAAACCACACCTTGGTGAGTGGGCAGCTTTCCGAACCTCTGCCCCCCCACCTCATCCATTATAAAGGGACCTCCTGGCTGCCACCCACTCTGGCTTCCTCAGCCACAAACAGCCACTATGATGTTCCTCAAGTAAACGGGTTCATCCATTTAAAATTTAGTGCTAACATTTATAGTGTATATCAGAATCCTTCATCATAAAGTAATTTGTGTTGAATAAGGAGCACAATATGAATGAGATAAAAACTTGGCTGGATGCTAAATGTTTCCATTTCTTCATGATTATATTCACATTTAAAAGAACAGTAATACCAAATGGAGTATTGAATGGAGACACACATATTATAAACTATGTGTGCAAGGTGTGGGAAGCAATTCTTGATATGACCAGTATGTTATCAGATTAAGGCCTAACAGTAAGCAGATGGTGTGAATCTCCCCCACGGGGCCCGTGATAATGGCCGATGAGGACTCAGGGCAGTGTGGCCTATGTCTGCTGTGTAACCCACACCTTGGTGAGAGGTCAGCTTTCCAAACCTCTGTCTACCACCTCATCTATTATATAGGGACCTCCTGGCTGCCACCCACTCTGGCTACCTCAGCCACAAACAGGTACTATGATGTTCCTCAAGTAAACAAGTTCAAGTTGCAAATGTTCATAGTGTATACCAAATGGTCCATACCAAACACACTTGTCATAATGTAATTTGTGTTAAATAAGGAGCATGATATGAGTGTGATAAAACTTACACGTATGCTAAACCTTCCAATCTCATGTATTCACATGATAACAATAATACCGAATGGAGTACTGAATGGAGGCACATGTAAGATCCCACATGTGTGTAAGGTTTGAGACTTAGCCCTTGATGTGACCCGTCTGTTATCAGATTAAGGCCTAACAGTAAGCAGGTGGTGTGAAACTCCCCTACGGGGCCCGTGATAATGGCGGATGAGGACTCGGGGCAGTATGGCCTTTGTCAACCGTGTAAGCCACACCTTGGTGAGCGGATGGCTTTACCGAACCTCTGCCCCACACCTCATCCATTATAAAGGGACCTCTTGGCTACCAGCTCCTCCAGCTACCTCTAGCCACAAACAGACACTATGATGTTCCTCGAGTAAACAGGTTCTTCAAGTTGAAATTCAGTGCAATATTCACAGTGTATACCAGAAACCCTTGTCATAAAGTAGTTTGTGTTCATTAAGAAGCGTAACATGAATGTGATAAAAACCAAATGGGTGCTGAACCTTTCAATCTCATCTATTCACGTAGATAAAAGCCTGGTAAATGTTTGGGACGCAGTCCTTGATGTGACCCGTCTGTTATCAGATTAAGGCCTAACGGCAAGCAGGTGGTGTGAAGATCCCCCACGGGCCCTGTGATAATGGCCGATGAGGACTCGGGGCAGTATGGCCTATGTCTGCTGTGTAAGCCACACCTTGGTGAGCGGATGGCTTTACCGAACTTCTGCCCCACACCTCATCCATTATAAAGGGACCTCCTGGCTGCCACCCACTCTTGCTACCTCAGCCACAAACAGCCATTATGATGTTCCTGAAGTTAACGGGTTCTTCAAGTTGAAATTCAGTGAAAACAGATTTATGGTGTATACTAGAAACCCTTGTTATGTAAGAGTTAGTTTTAAGATTTGTGTTAAGCATGAGGCAACAATAGATGTTACACTATCAACAATAGCTTTTAATCAGACTTGTTTAGAATGGAAGGTAAACTTGTGGATCAATACATCAACTAATGGAAGAAATAATGTTCTACCTGAATCACCCGGTAATTCTATAGTGGAGAATGACAAAAATGCCCATTGAGTATATGAATCTCCAGCAGGATTTCTAATGGCTTCAGCAGGTACAATGGTAGGAGATGGGTTCATAGATCATCACCAAAGTTAAATTTGCAGGAATGTGTGGGTTTTCAAACGACCTCCCATAAAGGTCCATCAAACATCATTGTCAGTACCACCACAACTACCACCACCATCCTCCTCCTCCCCAGCCACCTCCTCCCCACCCCCAGTACTACCTGTAATCAAGTTACCGGTCTCGCCAGGTAGTAGGTGCTACGTGTCACCTCCATGGCAAAAAGAGGAGAGATGGGGTGAGGGGGAGCTGTACCTTTAAGGGTAAAACACCACTTGTGCCAGTACTTCTGGTAAAGTATTGGCAATTTCTTTTCTCATATAGGAGGAGTGTGGGGCCAGCTACTTAGTGCTAAGCAGTGTGGTACAGGGCAGTGTGTCCAGCATACTAATATTAGAAGAACCGCAGGGGTTGTTGGAGGGTGGCTATATGACCAAGAGGGGTTCATCATATGCATGGCCAGAGGGCAAAGCCAGAAAAAAGTACGATCCACATGGGTCATACAGCCACCTCAGGACTACCACAAAGGGTTCTTTGTTTATATGCACCACTTGTAGGCTGTGCAGGCTATAGGTGGAAATACACAGCCGGTACAGTCACAACTATTTAGAGTCATGAGTCACTTGCAGTCGTTTGTTCTTCACAATCTTTAGCAATTTTCCTCCCTTAATATGCGCTGTTTATATAGGTTTTTTGACAATTGCTGCCCTGGTTCAATACAGGATATCCATGATAACCATGAAATAGCATTTACTTTTCTAGTTCTAAAGATTGACACTGCAATTGTTTTAAAAAAATGGAACTCCATCCATTATCATTTTGATACCACACAAAGATTGTTGTGAATTCTCAATAGATATTATAAATGGAACTTGTCAAGCAGAAGAAATAAACCCATAAAATAAAACCCAGCACCCAGGCCCCTGGACCCCCGCCTGGACCCCCGCCCCTCGAAAACTGCCTCACTGTCCTTAAGAAGGTACAACACTCGAGTTAAGTTGAGGTCAGTGTAACTGCTGCTTAAGGCAAATGTCCAGACACTGGCTAAAAGATACCCATCGACTGATGGAGTCAGCCAAGGAGAGGGAATGGTGGCCTCCCTACCTCCCAGCATTAAACATTGATAAACCAGTCCTACTATATGCCCAACATACCAACCTATAGCCACTCTGTCTTACCTGAACATAAAAGTAGTGTAGTATGAGTCGAAATATATGCTTGTCCCAAACAACTACTTGTGTGAAGCTGATTGCTAGGTCCATCACTATCAAATTTTGTAACTACTAACTCAGTGAAAAGGCTGGCTTTATGGTTAAGTGCTTTTTAATTTATATACATTATTTTGACATGTAATTGTTCTGCACATTGACAATTGCCATGTAAATAGATACGACTGTTGAGTTTTTTTCCCTCCACCCAATCTGCCAATTTATAAGGATTTATTAACCATCCATTGCGGATATTGGTTGTGCATATACATAAGCACCTAGTCTTTTGTCGGATAGACATATTTCATGGAAACACGAGGTAAATCACACACAAAAAGTCAATCATCACAACTAACAACTGACGATATGGGCAAAGATGGCGACCAGAAGGAGGAACAAGGTGATACCGAGTATACAAAAGGGGTTCAACGCATGGAGAAGATCCTAACACACTTGGAAAAAAACATGACTACAATGAAGTCCTCGTTAACCAACATAGAGGAAGAATCCACTGGTACTGCCACAAGATTGACTCAAATGGACGAGGATATGCGTAAAAAGTTGGACGATTTACTGGTGAAAGATGAAAACACCCGTCAGAGCCTCACTAGACACGAACATGAAATAACAACACTGAAGTTAGAAGTACAAATGTTAAAACAGGAGTTAGTCGACAGGCAAAAAAAGGAGAAGGAACTGAATGTGATTATACGTGGGATCCCAGAGATCAAAAATGAGAAAATGCATGAAACGATCAAGGAAATCTTACAAACCGCCGGGACCTCATTCAACTACAGCGCAACCAACGGCGCATACCGAATGGGCAAACTGCCAGACCCGAAACAAAACAATAACAATTACACGCGGAGTATCAGGCTCGCGCTAACCACACGACAGCAGAAATCCGAACTCTTTGGCATATGGAAAACGGTCCGACAAACCCAGAAATTTGAGAAAACCAATATGCAGAATGATTTGGATGATAACGAGATGTTGAAGGTACGTGAAGTGCAACAACTGCAGTCGGCCGCTCGGAAAATTCCGGGAGTGACAGCCACTATCAAGGGTACGAGTCTCATCATAGATGGTCAAGTCTTCACGCGTGAAAATTTTGGAAACCTACCTCATGGCCTAACTAAGGAGAACGCATCTACCGTGAAGACACCTGACGGAGTAGCTTTCCAAGGGCATATGAGCCCACACAGTAATCTCTACCCCTGTGACATCGTAAATGAGGAGGGCGTGTCGGCAACATGCGTGGAACATATGCTAGCCAAGGTCAAGGCCGTTGTTTGTGACGCCAGCGCTAGCCTCAAAAAACAGATCGACGAAACCACTAACCCATATACTCTCAAGAGGCTATCGAAACAGATCAAACCAAATGCTATCTGGCTCAAAGATGATAAGAAATTCCTTGCCGAAATTGTAGAACGTAAATACCTACAACATCCCTCCCTGAGGGCGAAACTGATCGAGTGCATAGGATTCATGTACGAGGCAACCCGAGACCCTGTTTATGGCGCCGGGTTTACGTTAATGCAAGCCGATCAGATCACTCAAGATAATATCAAGCCTGGTGGTAATGTAATGGGGAAGATCCTTGATGACCTGAAGGTAAAGTTCACCGAGTAAATTATCCTGTGTTTCCATAAAGATATTTATGACATTCTGTAACGACTGCTGTCACAACAAAAACAAACATGGCGAAGTTTCAAGTATTACTCGCGGGTGACTCACGGGTGAATGATATGTCTAGGAGAATGGAACGAGTAGTGGTTCATAATGACATGTTTGATGTCAATATTACAGTTAAATCCTTCCCTGGGCGTAGCTTATCTGAAGTTGTTGATGCCACCATCCAATTCACGGGAGCCATCAAATTTGATGTGATTTACCTTATGGCGGGAATTAATGATATGTCAACCAAACAAGGATGGAAAAAAATACGACCTGCCTTCGGTGTAGAAGATAATATCGCAGACATTATGATCGATAAGTATCGTGATGCCAAACAGAAATTATCTGTAGTGTGTACCGGAGCGGTTATTTGTGACCTTGTAGGCCTGCCGTACAATGCCTACAACATTGATGGTAAGGATTTCCCTATCCAACAACAACAAGTTAACCAAGCTGTGCTGGAAATCAATTTACGTATTGATGACATCAACAATGAAGACGGTCTACGTGGTCCCAAAATCGGCAGCCATGTTCACAAGTCAAGACATGGACGGATTAGTCACCGGTATCTAGTGAACTTAAGTGATGGGATCCATTACAATGATGAACTCAAAACAAGACTAGCCACGTACATTGGTCAGGATATTTACAATAACTTACATACAACATGCAACTAGGGAATTATCTGCTGACAAGTCGTGTTTCATGCTTGCCACTGATTAATCCACAACTGATATCCACTCCAATTCCCAAGTCGTGCTCCATGCTTGGGTACTGAATTATCTGCTGACAAGTCGTGTCTCATGCTTGCCATTGATTAATCCACAAGTGATAACCATTTAGCTCCCAAGTCGTGTTCCATGCTTGGGTACTTATCTGAACCATGGTGGTATATTTTCTAGTAATTAAGTGATGTCCCAACCTTTGCCTACATTCTTAAAATCCTGCATGAATCGTAGTTACATGCTCATGAAAGTAACTAAGTGTTACATCAAGTCGTGTATACATGCTTGAGTACCTAGATGAGTTGATATGCAGTCACTGTAGCTTTATATCTGAAGTATTGGGTATATACGAGTTGTGTTTTCTCATGCTCGTATTATTAATCTAAATCAAGAATAGATACTAAATCTAAATTTAATCTCTTTAAAAATTCAAAAGAAATCTTATTCTCTGGATGTTAATATAATTCTTAAAATAATGAAGCATAAAATCCTATGGTGGTGGAAAAATCTGTTACACTTCACACATGCAGCAACTGTTTGGCCAGCAAATTCTGCATCATTTAGCCATCAGCTGCACTTGTATATATACACCTTATTTTGTGATGAAATGTTTCAATTGGTATCTGGGACAGGTCTGGTCTGGAAAATCATGTTCATTATTAAAAATCACATAAAGGTTTACAAATAGCTCATCTTAATTGTCAGAGTTTACTGAACAAATTCGACTTATTGAAATATGAACTTAAAGATATAGGCATTGATATATTGACTTTATCGGAAACTTGGTTAAAAACAGATATCCCTGATGGAATGCTAGATTATCCTGGGTTTAATTTAGAGCGACTGGATAGGACTTGGACTAATCCTGGACAATATAATCCCAAAAGAGGTGGTGGCCTGGCTGTATTTATTAAAGAATCAATTAAATATTCCCTAGATAATTTTAATCTTAACAAGAGCTCCTTAGACATTGAAATTATGTGGTTGACTGTGGAGATACCCAATCAAAGAAAGATTATTATTGGTAACTGTTACAGGCCCCCAACAGGAAATATTTATAATTTTACTAACATCATTGAAAATCATGTAAATACTATTAGGGAATTCTACCACAGTCAAGTAGATATCTTCTTGTTAGGAGACATGAATATCGATTATAGTAATGTTAGAGCTATTGGTAGAAGAGAGCTCAAAGATTTAGAACAATTGACTGGTTTAAAGCAATTAATAGATGGCCCTACCAGATTATCAAACAACAGGAATACAACTATAGATCTAATATCATCAGACTCAAACCTCATTGTGGAAAAGGGTGTCCAACCTCACATACATATTAGTGACCATGAAATGGTCTATGTTCGTCGTAAAAAGACTAAAGAAAAATTCAATATTATTAATATGTATGGTAGGTCATACAAAAACTATGATATTGACATCTTTCAAAATAACTTACTTAACCATGACTGGTCTTTACTTGATAGAATAGATGATGATCCAAGCCTGTACTGGGACCATCTGCTAGATGGCGTACGATCAGAAATCGAATTATTATGTCCCCTAAAACGCATGGTTCTAAAGGATAACAATGATCCCTGGATGAATAGAGATTTGATCGAGCTCATCCTGGATAAGCGTAGATTGTATAATATTGCAAAATCTAGGGATACTAAAGATACAAAGGATAAAGCTCGCAAGGCAAATAATGATTGTATTTCACTAGTTAGACGTGCGAAAGAGGAATATATAAAAGAAAATTTAAATGGAGATAGACACGACTCTAAAAAATTTTGGCAACACATAAACAGGTTACTCCCAAATGGTAATTCTAATAATTTAATAAACCTTAGTAATGACCAAGGTGACCCAATCCACCGAGATGATGCTCCTGAATTTATAAACGATTATTTTGTTAATATTGGGCCTAATTTAGCTGATAAGCTTCCAAAACCGAATCCAATTGATTATGATGATCCAGGTTTTGTTCTTAATGATTTTCATGTATTGCCTGAGGAAGTCCGAGTTCTATGCAAAGACATCGAAATATACAAGTCATCAGCCATTGAAAATTTATCTTCAAGAATTTTACGAGATGCTTTTCTGGTGCTGTATGATAAACTATGTTATTGTATAATTATGTCCTTTAAAACAGGAATATACCCAGACTCATGGAAGATTGCTCAAGTTATACCACTGCATAAAGGAGGTCTTAAGGATAAAATCAATAATTATCGCCCCATCTCTTTACTACCTCTACCAAGTAAAATCATAGGCAAATTAGTACACAAACACATATCAGATTTCTTAGATAATAATGATTTGCTTAATAAAAATCAACATGGTTTTAGGCATAATCACTCAACTATTGATACTGTAGCACAATTTACGGATGATATTGCAATAGCCTCAAATGACAATGAATGTACCCTAGCAACCTTTATAGACTTCCGTAAAGCCTTTGATACTGTTGATCATAAGATTCTACTACAAAAATTGTATTCTATAGGAATTACTGGTAATAGTCATAAATGGATGGTCTTTTACCTGGGAAATAGGCAACAATTAGTGCGAGTAAATGGTGTGACATAGTCTCTACTACCTATTACCTGTGGTGTGCCCCAAGGGTCCATTTTAGGCCCACTACTTTTCTTAATATACATAAATGACATCAATAGAAATTTTGCTACTTCAAAAATAAAATTGTTTGCTGACGATACCGTACTATATGTTTCATCAAATGCACTCTTGACTGCAAAAACTTTATTACAACATGACTTAAATATCCTCTCAGAGTGGTGTATACAAAACAAACTCTCGATAAATACAGGTAAAACCAAAACTATGGTGTTAGGTTCTAAAAAATTTACCAGCAATCGTTACATTGATAATCTGGTACTAAACCAAACTGATATATACTTTGTTAATGAATACAAGTATTTAGGTATATTACTTGATTCCAATCTAACATATTGTCAGCATGTGAAATATATATCTGGATTGATATCGCATAAAGTTTATCTGTTATCCAAAATAAGACATTTCTTAACAACAGATGCTGCACTAAAAATTTTCAAAACTAAAATCTTACCCTATTTTGATCAAGGTGATATCCTGTATGCAGATATCAACTGTAAGGACATGGATAAACTACAGAAATTACAGAATAGAGCGCTTAAAATTTGTACTAATTCTCACCACAGAATTCATACACCAATCCTGCATAACATTTCAAATATACCTTTCCTGATTGATAGAAGAAGAACTCATATTTTGAATTATGCATATAAAAGAGCGTGCAAGAGGGACTATGTATTACCTGTTATGCATCTAACACGGCAACGTGAAGCGCCTATCCTGAGATCTCTTAAGTCTAATAATAGAATTTATGAATACAGTGCTCATTCAAAAACAGCTTTTTATTGGAACAAACTTGATGTAAATATTAGAAATATTGATACCTACGAAAAATTTAAAAAATAAGCAGAAGAATTGGTTAAAATCAAAGGTACCTTGACATGTCTCTTTGTTTTGTTTTGTCTCTGTAATCTGGCCTGGCTTCTCAGGCACTTATATATCCATTGCTGTATAGTTTAATCAACCATATTTCACCTCTGCTCATTTAAGATGTGTACTTCGATCTACGACCAATTGCTTGTTGTATATAGATTTACCTATTACATAGCACCCTTGATACCTAAACCTGCCCCGTGAAACTAATATCATATAATTATTACTATTGTATACTATAGAATATCATGTTGTAAATTTGTACATATTATACCCTGTTTGGAGCAAATCAAATTATCCTACCAAATAAGACTTGAGATTGATCGAATCTAGATGTAACTGGATCATATTGAAAATCGGCTTAATGCCGAATGTATATTTTCCAGTATAAATAAAAGGATTAAAAAAAAAAAAAAAAAAAACATTGTCTAGAAACTACTACAGAAAAACAAACGTCCATGTATGATGAATGACATCAGTGGGCCCTATATGTTATAAAGGGTTGACAAAACAAAAGTCCATGTATAATGACTGACGTCAGTGGGCTGTATACATTATGAAGGGCCGACCTAAACAAACGTCCATGTATGACGACCGTCGTCAGTGGGCCCTACACATTATGAAGGGCCGACCTAAACAAACGTCCATGTATGATGACTGACGTCAGTAAGCCCTATACATTATGAAGGGCCAATCTAAACAAACGTCCATGTATGATGACTGACGTCAGTGGGCCCTAAACGTTATGAAGGTCAAACCTAAACAAACGTCCATGTATGATGACTGACGTCAGTGGGCCCTATACATTATGAAGGGCCGATCTAAACAAACTTGCATGTATGCTGACTGATGTCAGTGAGCCTTATACATTATAAAGGGCCAACCTAAACAAACGTCCATGTACGATGACTGACGTCACTGGGCCCTATACATTACGAAGGGCTGACCTAAACAAACGTCCATGTATGATGGCTGATGCCAGTAGACCATATACATTCTGAAAAGCCAACCTAAACAAATGTCCATGTATGATGATTGATGTCAGTGGACCATATACGCTCTGAAAAGCCAACCTAAACAAACGTCCATGTATGATGATTGATGTCAGCGAGCACTATACATTATGAAGGGCCGACCTAAACAAACGTCCATGTAGACCATATACTTAATGAAAAGCCAACCTAAACAAACGTCCATGTATGATGATTGACATCAGTAAGCCCTATACATTGTGAAGGGCTGACCTAAACAAACGTCCATGTATGACGATTGACGTCAGTGAGCCCTATACATTATGAAGGGCATGTTTGTATACTGCAGCGGCCTGCAGCGGCAGAAAAAACAGACAGAGTAATCAAAGGGGAATCCTCTTACCATGGCTTAGCCTTTACAGTATAGGCAGCAATCAGGGGACACAGAGACAACTAGAAGATTAAAGGGGCACCCGGGCCGACAGACCTTTCTCCTTATTAATCAGCAATGTGGAAAAAGATAACCTTCAAAGGCAATGATATGCAGGGGCGGTGACTGTATGGTTGGGGTGGGGGTGGGGGGTAGGACCACAACTCTATGTGGAATGAAATGGATCACTTAAGTGAGTGGCGTTGATAGGGAGTATTGGATAATAGAGGATATTTGAGATGGTTATAATAGGGGATATTATAGTCTGGAGGATGTATTATCCCTTATAGCTGAATCTCTCTACATGATGAGTCTTTGTTTTTTAAAGAATACGATGTCATAGTTGACGTATGACAAAGTCAAAGCTCTGCATTCAAACTTCTCAATTTGGTTCTCAGACTGTAGTAAATTTAAGAACAACGAGCAGATAAATTTACACGTTGAAGATCATTTTTGCACTGTGTTTCAGTTAAATTGCATAACACAAAGCGGTATAACATTTCCACAGACGGCTTTGTTCGTTATATCGCAATAAGATCTCTCATCTCGGGATATGGTGTAATGATCATGTTGACATGTTCTCATTATTGACCCCTTCACTCCAGTAATCAGACAGTTTTAAGGGTAGACACCGGGAAGCAGACCATGGGTCACCCTGTGTTCTCTTCCTCCCATACTAAACTAGACTACTACTTTCCCTGCCCAATAATATAAGTAGAATTATGTTTCAATCGGAACTTGAGGTTTGATGAATTTGGAAAAAAAATCTGATTCTAATTTCCGACCACGGATATCTACCTTCATATCTAAGTTGCAAGATTGACATTTACTGTGCCTCGACAATATGAGAACCTGATCGCTTTCACCGTGATAAAACCACAACCCATGCTCTTTTACAGTGTATGATTTCAGTAAAGTTATATATGTTTTCGACCAGAGACTCTCTGTTAGGGATCAGAAAAGTTCATAAACAAGGGACAGAACCATATCTTAATATGAATGAGAAAGCTGAAGTGTTGTAAACAAGGGACAGAAGAAAATGCTGACAGTTATCCGAATAGTTTTAAAACAAGGGAAATAAACCGTGTTTTTTATTATCAGGAAAGTGTTGTTAAAAGAGCTGATCAGCCAGAGAACACTTAACACAAATAAAAGACTCAAACTAGAACTAACCTATTCTCGGATTCGGTAATCCGGGCACTTGGTGTGTTGTCGATGGCGCTACAGTAAGGTGTGAACGTTGGTGAATACAAGCACATAGACACAATGGTTAAGAAACAGTTTGCTCTACACCTTGAAAGATATAAGAATGGTAGGACCCTAATTTTCACATATGTTATTTGTATCATATTTACCCATAAGTTGTGCAATTTCTGGAGATGAATCAACCATTTTAGTACATTTTTTCAGTGTTTAAGTATTTCCCGCTCACCCTGCCCATAGCCTTATCAGTGGTATCCAAGGGGTTGTTTGCACCAAAGATAATTGCGGAGATAGGGCACACAACATAGCAACGAGCATGAGGGGATCCCAAATCCTAGAATGGCTTTATCAATGGTCCCCATGTGAACTAAAATAGCACACCCTAACCATAAGGACAAAGCTACCTGTGATGACATACCGGTGATGCAGTGTAAATAATCGTCGGTGCTCACGGTGACATTCCCGCCCTGTTATACCACTATTACTGCGGAAGGTGTGCCGGTTGATCAAGTGTCGGGCAATAGAGGGGTGGTTTAGGAGGGCTGGCCGAGGGGTGTGCCCGGGACCTGAAATTCTTCATGTTGGCCCAAACGCCAAATAAACTAAGGCAATACAAAAATAATATTGGATAATTTGAAAATGTATAGCTAGGTCGAGTTAAGTCTGAGAAATCTAATGTTTGAATGTGTTGTATGACCTTACTTTGGATTCTTAGAATATCATAAAGTATCATTGTAAAACAGAGAAAGAAGTATCAGTGTGTACACTAGTTCCATGTTCTTGCATTAGACTCAAAGACCATATGTGATTATGTCTCATTTGAAGATTTTAAAAGCCGCTTTCTGCACGGAAATGCATGGATAGAGTTAGTCATCCTGCGTACACATTATCTATTTTACAGATATCCCTCACATACCATGTTTTCAAACAAAAAACGTTGGTTATGCATTCATCATAGCCGGACAGAATATTTAAGCGAAATTAAAAAGGTTAGACCAACACATCACGTCATTTATCACGTTACTCCCCCAAGGTTTCCCATTGATTTCATAATCTTGATTATGTCCTTTAAAGATAACAAAAGAGGCCATAACATAAGTGGCACATACATAGTACAGACCAAGAGGATAAAAAGCAATCATTATTTCTCTGGTTTAAAAACACTGTCAAACGTTAAAAAGTTTTACAGAGAACACAAAAATCGGTATAAGCATTCACAGACAGGCATAATTGGACCTCCAGGGCAATAACAGTTCTTGAATTCACCTGCTTCTGGGAGGGCAGGACAATACTGAATCTATAGAGGTTGCAATTCTGATGCAGAATAGAGGACAGGATAAAACTCCGTTCTCCACCACATCAATCATGGCATCCCCTCCCCCCCCTCTCATAGGCGTAAATCAGATTAGACTTTGAAACTAATTGACTTATGGCCGAGACCGGAGGTAGATCCCTTATTTCCCTCACGGTGATGGGAAAATTGCACTCCCACCCCTTCCCCCTTTCACTAACCGCTACTCTATGCCGCTGGCCACGTCAAAACACCAGGTCACAGTTATGGCCCTGTGAAGGACAACACAAGGGATGTGGGGCCTAGGGGGTGCAGGGGGGTCCAACGGGGTCCAGGGGAGGCCAGAGGGGTCAAGATGGGGGGGGGGGTTCAGATCGAGGTTCCTACCCCCCTCCTCCTGTGATGGACCACTTATAATCAACTACAAAAACGAGAGAAAATATCATGTGTGTACGAGCCGCTTTAGTATTCCAGCTATGATGATTTAGGCTTTATGGGTAGAATCCAACCCTGGTTTCCATCGAAGCTACATCTTCAGTTCGTATTCAGTTTAGGCCTATATTCAACAGGAAGACCAGATAGGTTGTAAAGATTTGCAAACTTGACGAATTAAAAAGTTTGCTCAAGCTTTATTCTCCAAATCCATGGGTGTTTTTGCTATAGTCATATGATTGTGTGTAGCCCACTAAAATCGACAGGGCTTCATGCATGACCATATGGTACCCATATATCCTAACCTCGACATGTGACATGGAGCTCATTGAGATGAAGAAAAGAATAAACGACAGCACATAGGACTTGCCACAAATTCGCCATGTGACATGAATATTAAAAAAGATAGGGACATGTGACAACTTCATTTCTTTCATGTAAACCCCTTACAATAATGATTGACAGTGCAATCACAACTGCCCTGTCAACCTAGTCACATTTTCTCCAAAGTTATCAGCAACTTTGGCCTTCATAAATTTGCTATTTTTGCAAGATGAGAAGAGCAACCACATGCTGGTGAATAAAAAAAATATTGCGTCTAGCCTTGAAAAATACCCGCAACATGCCTTTAGTATTATCATTATGGGATGGCGGCGTCGACCGGAAGTCAGGCCCCCTGGTGGGGAGTCTCGGCGTTAAGGCGATTAGAGACCGCTGGGTGTCGCTGCAGTCGGAGGCCGCCATATTTGGCATCAAATATGTAGGGGCTTCAAAGGGGGGCAAGGTGTCAACCAAATACAGGCGGCGTCTAGAGAGCCGGCTTAGGGCGCCGGCAGCAGGGCTCAGGGGGCGGAGGGACTAATGTACGCGGATTTATATTGATGGGGAAATGACGCTAACGCGCGATGGATGGTCGTTTATATTTGAAATGAAAATGGAGGGACTCTGTGAATGGCGTCGTCCTACTGAATGAATCTGGAGATGAACGCCCCGGACAGGAGGAGAATGAGAGATGAGATGACGAGTTTGAATATTGTCGTTTTAGTTCATGGCGGGCATTCAAGAAGTATTATTATGGCCTGCTGTGTATGCTGAATGTCTTTCCGACTCATCAGTATAATTATGTATCGTTGAGGAAAGAATCTAAACAAATATTCTTTGCATCACATATTGCTGTCTGGAATTCGGAATATTGCCCTTTAAAGCATTAAAACAATGTCAAACATAAAAATTGAAAGATTTATCAATCAGAGTTGGAAAGTAACTCCAGTTAACTGGGTAATACAAACAGTGCTCCTAGTCATCCTAAATTTCTCCGCCATAAATAGCTTATTTCAGGAGTTTCACATGTTGTATATCATTGGCGGAAATGCGCGCTCGGAAATGTGTCACAAGTCACAAGGGTTATTTATGTAGATTTTCATCGAAACCCAGCATTAGGTATTTCTTTCAGTTTCTATCTGTACGAATGTAATAATAATTTGAGATGGGTTTAAACATGTATTCATCAAAGAGAGACGGTAATTATCTACATCTATGAATTTCTTTAGGGGCCTTCCATTTAGTACGTATGCACATTTAAAAAAATGTCAGACCCCCCTCCCCGCTTGATGCGTACATACTTAATGGAAGGCCCCTTAGATTTTGCTGGTTTTGTTTTCAACAAAATTAGTCTAAGTTGACCTGCAGAAACTTAAATACCTGTATATTAGTTATCTGTGGTAGAGGGAATTAGTGAAAACTGCTCATCCGTGAGGAGGTCAATACGCTCCTACGTACTTACCCCCAGGGTCTCCGGTGCTAGCCCGCGACATGGATCGATACGCAGACACAGCGAAAAGCCACCGAGTGCAGACTAACACTAACCTTTGATGTGACAAAAGTGGGTCTATTTGTGGACCATTGGTACATATGATTCTAAAACTAATATCTGATGTTATTAGGAAGGGTGAACTTTTATGGCATTGGTACATCTAATGCTAATACTAATATCTGATGTTATTAGAAAGGGCAAACTTGTATGGCATTGGTACTTCTAATACTAATACTAATATCTGATGTTATTAGAAAGAGTGAACCTGTATGGCATTGGTACATCTAATACTAATACTAATATATGATATTATTAGAAAGGATGAACCTGTATGACATTGGTACATCTAATGCTAATACTAAACTTAGATGTGACAAGAATTAGTATGCGTGTGCTGTATAGAAACACTTAATTCTTATACTAATCTGTTGTGTTATGAAAGTACTTTGTTTAGCACTGCAATACTTTCAGCTGATCTTATATAAAAAGAATAGGTAGATGTGTCTAGCATTGTCACACCTAATGCTTATGCTAATCACTGATGTGACAAGGATAGGTAGGTTTGTATGATAATAATACACCTATTTCTGATACTATTCGCTGATGCCACTGTTTGTTTAGCATTGCAATACTAAAGCTTATAGTGATATCTGATGTGACAGGAATGGAATTTGTATGGCATTGCTACATGTTTATGTAATGCTAGTACTAATCTCTAACTTGATAAGAATAAGTAGGTTTATGTCATTGCTACATCTAATTCTAGTAGGCCTGTTCATGTCTCAGGTGACAAGAGGCCTAGGGCTATGTGTCACACTTATACAGTTGATTATAATCTCTGATGTGCCAAGAATTAGTTAGTTTGTATGGCATTCAAACATATTATGTCATTACTAATGCAAGAACTGTATTATATTACATAGGTCCCTTTGAAGAATTTGGACAACTAGTTTTACCTTTGTAAGTACACTCCCAATGATGTTTGAAAGAGAGTGTTGAAGAGTAAAATGATATCAAAATCATAGATTATTGATACTTGCAAAAGTGCAAATATTTGAACATGACAAATTTGGTCTTTTTGAACTGTAAAGACAGTCGACAGTTGGCGTGAAAAAACTTGAAAGGTGCTGAGGACTGGTAATTCATTTCCAGGTCTGAAAATGTATTATACCTCTAGAAATAGGATCAAAATCCACATGTCTTGAACCGAACATTGCATTATTGCTCTATGAGGTTATTCTATCATTCAAGATACATTCTTCCACTAAAGATTGTTGTATTTGTTTATTGGTAGGGTCTCAGCTTCACTTATGTAATGTTGCTATAACACACGTTTTTTTGGTGTCTCAACCTGACATAAAATAACGTAATTGCTACATGATAGTTCAGTAAGAAACAGACTGATCAAAACAGTATGGCTGTAGCACCTGCCCGTTACGTCGCTACTTGCCTGGGAGCTGGGCCCGACCAAAATGTACCCAGACTGGCGCTCTAGCCTGAAGCACGTCTATGGGTGGGTGTTCTATAATAGTGGCGACCACAATGGGAGGCTCCCCTCTGTGGGGGTGACAGATGAGTCTGCAGCGTGCACCTGAAGACTCAGGCAGCATACGTCCGTGACAACCGCCCTCCCTCTCGTGCTGCCCGAAGACTAAAGCCCCATACCCACTAGGCGATTTTTACACAGTCGGCAAACTCATTGGTGCTTAAATCGGCCGATTCTTAAGGTCACCTTATATTGGAATGTGCATGTTTGATCTGAATTGCCGCAAAAGTCAGTCAATTGTACTCTTAGAATTGGCTGATTTTAGCGGCGATCTGTCGGCCAATTCAGGCAAAATAGCGGCTATGATCCATTAAGCTTGGTTTCCACTAGCCGATTCTGACTATCGGAATTTTGATAGTTCATCAGTTTTCACCAGTAGTGACAAAAGACCATTCGTCCAAAACATCATTTGAAAGAGAATTCAAACCCCGCATTAACTTGTCTATGATGAACCAAAATTTCAAGTTTTATGCCATTTCTTTTAAATCGGGAGCAAAAACGGCTAGTGGAAAACAGCCTAAAGGCTATACATGTATTCCACTAATCATAGACATGTTACATATCATTAGAAAGGATTTTGAATTACATTTCAAACGGTATGTAACGTGTGGGGGTTCTTGGAATATTTCTAATCGCTGGTAGTCAAAATCGCCCAATGGAATATAGGTGTAAGGCAGCATACGTCCGTGCAAGCCCCCTCTCTCTCGTGCCTCGAGGCTCCAGAAGCCCCTGGGGGCAGGGCACTCTCATATTCCATTTCAGGCATCTAGGCATCGCAGGCTTATACTGTTATATTGAGAGGGAGTGGAGAGGAGAGGGGAGAGAGGCAAGGTATGGGGGATAAGAGCGGGAATATGGGGAATGTGGAAGAAATAAGAGAGATATATAAGGGTATAGAAAGAACGCATGCACAAAGCTTGATGAGTAAGGTGAAGTAGTTTGAGGCCGGGTGAAGATGCAGAGTATATTAGACTGCTACCAATTTCACATCTGGATTGAAAAAGGCACTAGCTATCTCGCTATTTTGGTTGACACATCTTCAAAGGGTTAACAATAGTTTCACATTTAAAACTGACGCTGACAGCAGTGGCAAATGAAGAGAGTACATGTTGGCGTGTCTCCCTCACCTTTTTCAGACAATAAATTAGAAATGTCCAGATGTGCCGTTTACCTGTCTCAATATTTGTGCCAAAAATGTAGACTTTATCGCCCACACGGCCGCTGAGCGGTGCATATGAGGGGCAATGAGTATTGACTGCCTCTACGTACCACTTGTCAAACTAACTTTTTGAAACATAACTTTTTGGGGTCATCCTCGGGTGTCTGTCTAACCCATGGGGATCGTACGTACCTTGGGCATCGCCCTTGGTGCTTGACGAACCCATCTGGGTCGTACAGACACCCTCAGACGTCCCCTCCTGAGGAGGAACGACTATACGTTTTCAACAAAAATGAACTATCTAGAACTGATATTCATCAGTTTGAAAGTTATCTAGCCGGCCACCACCTCTAGCTCTAGATGCTGTAGACCAAGAGTCTATTTAAATTTGATGGATGACAGGAGCCCTTTATATATATATATATGATATTTCTGAGTTTCAAAATTATCTAGCAGTCCTGCACTTCTAAACGCTGTAGGCCTGTACGTGTCTTTGTGATAGATGACGGGGCCATCACCCCCTAAGCCGGCCTAGTCCTCCCCCGGCCCTCAGCCTGCTCAGCCTACCTGCAGGGCCTTAAACCAACCCCCTCGGCCCTGGAGCAGCGTCTGATCACCGGCGTCTGCCCGGCGTCTGCCCGGCGTCTGCAGGTGTTAATTAATGACGCCCGTAAAGCTGTCAGCGCTCGCCAGGGGGCGCCAGGTGAGGGGGGTGGGTGGTACCCGGATTTGGGGGGTGGGGCTAAGTGATTGTGTTTTAATACTGCTCCTGGAGCAGGGTCCACAGCAGGCCCTAATATACAAGACCGATATCTCTCTTCATAGGGTTTTAATACGGCTGCTGTGCCCTTGTTATTAGGTCCACGGCAGACTCTAATATACAAGACCGGTATCTCTCTTCACAGTGTTTTAATATGGCTCCCCTTCTCGGGTTGTTAGGTCCACGGCAAACTCTAATATACAAGACCAGTATCTCTCTTCATAGTGTTTTAATTATGACTGCCATGCCAAGGTCGTTAGGTCCACGGCAGACTCTAATAAACAAGACCTGTATCTCTCTGCATAGTGTTTTGATACGGCTGCCAAGGGGTAGAGACGGCTGTAGTCAAGTGAGACGTCCACGGGCATGTGCACTGCCTCATTGGCTGACTTAAAGGTAGCCTGGTTCCCGGGCCCACTAAGCAGAGCGTTAGTATTGGGCCCGGAACGGAGATCTGGATTCCTCGCGGATAGCGCGGTGTTATCTACCCGAGCGCCCCGCGTCGCTGTAAATCGAGTGAGCCGGTACAGAATGTGTCCGCGCGGCGTTCTCTACCAGAGCGTCCCGCGTCGCTCTGGATCGAGTGTACAGGGACAGAATGTCCAAATTAGTGTGCTGTTGCATGCGCACACACCGTTGCAACGCGAAAAGGGTCTGCTCTAGTGCGCGCGGACACCGTTACAACGAATACACCATACCGGGGCCTTTTACGCGTCGTCAGCTCATCAGAAAGCGTATGGCCACGGGTACCAGGGTAACTTAAAGGGGCAAACCCTGTTAGGAACCTTACAGATGCACCTGCTGTGCACCTCCTGGGTCCCTCCTGGAGTGGTCAGTCGCATATGACATAAATATCACAAGTTGACCCCAATGAGCCATGTCATTTTGGACTGACACACTATTTTGGACTGACACACTATTTGGCACTGACACACCGGTTTATATCGAAATTCCAGAGAGGGCGTTATTTTGATATCCCCATTGTACCCCACTCCTTTCCCATATAACGTCATGATCAACCCCACACAAAAGTGGCAAAGAACAAATAAATCTATGACTACAATTGCATATGGCGCAATAAACAATCCATTCTCCCTATAATAAAGAGATAACAGTGCTTGGTGTCCCACCTCGCCCTGAGCTGAGGTGCAAACTGCCCGGGCCCATAACCAAACCGTAAAAGCAATCACAAGTCACATCAGCATTCAATCTGAAAACAGAATAACTGGCGGCCGGAATTGGCACCTTCATTCCATTTGAAATTACTCGCCGTCGCCGGGAATTGGGCGCAATTGATGGGTTTATCATTGCGCCGGCAATGGGCGTCTTCAGGAGGGTGGTTGAAATGAATGAGAGCCTTCTCAGCACTTCTAACAGTGTGAGGGAAGTGATGAAATCTGTCCAAGGAGCGCTTGGTATGATACAGTAACTGTGTGTATGACGTGGTCCTCTAACACTAAATGAGGCGTATGTAACTGTGTGTATGACGTGACCGCCTAACAATAAATGAGGCGTATGTTGCAAACTGTTCAAATATCCAAAACATGTAAGCCCGCCAAAACTAGCATGTAGGAAGCATGTGACTTCATGAATATAAATGAGATGCAGGTGTTCCCCCAAATATATACCTACATAATTGTACAATTATATCAGTCCTAAATTACTATTTTTGTCACTGTCTACTTCTTCCCTCAATAGATTCCTTTTCAGACTAGGGAAATCAAACAACCCTTCGTGTAATATAATATTCATTGTTTTAATTTCTTTTCCTCTCTTTTTACCATGTATGACATTACAACTATGGTCTTCAGGTTAAGCATTGAAGTATTACATTGATAAGTTGGATGAGCGGAAAATATTAACATATGAGGAACATGCATACTGTAAGTAGTTTATGATTGACAGGGGCGGATCCATGGGGGGGGGGGGGTTCAAGAGGCCCTGACAATCGCCCCCACCCCCTAAATTTTGGTGAAGATTTAGACTTGGCAAAGAGAAATATAATTATGTCAAGCACACGCATGCGCGCCGTTTTAGTACTGAGCTTATAATTATGATGCAGACCCTCCACACACTTTTCGAAATCCTGTATCCACCCCTGCTATGGGTGACATTATTTCTTAGGAACTGCCTGTCAGTATGGTATATTGAAATGTGCATGTTTGATCTGAATCAGTGCTAAAATTGGCCAATTATTGGGGTCTAATCGCCCGATTTTAGCACCTATTAGCCGGCTGGCTTGGTCAAAATCGCCTAGTAGGTATGGCCCTCGAAGCCCCATACCCACTAGGCAATTTTACCAGCTACAGGCGACGGGCAACTGGGAGAATCAGCCAATTCCTATGATTGTCTGTAAGTATCCCATATAGAAATGATAGTGTTTGATATGATTCTACCCCCAGAATCGGCCGACTTTAGGGCCGATTGGTCGGCCGATTGTGTAAAAATCGCCTAGTGGGTATGGCTGGTGATGGGAGTGTTTCGGGCAGTGGCCGGAGGGGGGCGCACCAAGCCGTGCCTCTGACAGGCTATTAGTGGGCCGAGCCGGGACTGGGAAAAACCAACATTCTGGTTGAATAATGAACGTGTAATTCGTCATCCAGGGGTAGATTTTTTCTCCGAAAAATCTGGCTTGAATGTTAGGATCTAGAGCTCTTCTCTCATCAATTCTAGATTTATGTTTTGAAAGTGAAAATGTGTGAATATTTAGACTGGTGAAGAATTGGCTGCGTTATCCTATTAATAGATCATCCAGCAGTTCTTCGCTGATTTGACAACAGTGCGCTCATGTTGGTCATGTGTTAATATTGTGTTATTGTTCTTTTTTCTAGAGTTAAATCTACACCTAATGATGCTTATGTGAAGTTGCTTGATCATAAGATGATTATAAAATCAATTGTGGCTATTCTCTTGATTTCTCTTGATTAAGAAGAAGTGTGTGTATTGGCACAACAATGTTCTAAGTAATAACACAAGGTTGTGTCTAGTTTGTCCTGCGTAGTAATCATGCTACATGATTAGTTCTTCTGCATAATTACTTGTGCTGGCACGAACTCTTGGTTTCTAATAGATTCTCTTTTTCCCTCAATTATGGGAATATATATATATATATATATATACATATATATATATATATATATATGGAAATAGATATATTCCTTCCGGAAAATATAAGGTCTACTGCTCTCAACCCATCTAGTCACTAGTCAGCATTTACCCATGCGTGCACCCAGACCTCTCGCTGGCATCCCTAGAACTCTAGGTATACACACAGATCTGCTGGTGTCCTCCCAATCCCTCCTCCCTCTCATGTACACCATCCCATCTCCCAGCCCTGTATACAGTTTACCCTCCCCACCCTATCCCTCATCTGTTAGCCCTACCCCTGTTGTATCTCCCTGGGCCTACACACGCGATCTGCCGATCCTCTGCCCGTCTTTACATTTACCCCTCTCCCTGTGTATGGGCCTGTACACGCCACCCCTACATCTTAGAGTCTGTGAGGGCTCGGGCCGATCACAGTACCACCCCTCCAGGGTTAGAGGACACATTCAACACGTCCCCAGACCTGTCAACCCAACCAGTGGATACTGTACTTGACCTAACAGTCTGAAAACCATTTAAAATGGGGAGTGGAAGGGGGGGGGGGGGGGTGGTTTTGGGGAGAACTAAACTAAAACCCTATGCCTGCTCGGGATCCAGTTGGAGGGGGGAGGGGTGGGGGGTGGAGGTCCTGGGGGTCCTAAACCATCCCCCCCCCCCTCTTTTGGTGGTGGTGGTGACTTAAGGCCATATTACACTAAGCGTCGGACCCCATGCATGTCGGGTCGCATTGCCCGACGCGTCTGACTCGCATGATTTTACTGACATATTTGTAAAACCTGACGCGAGCTAATTGCCCAACGCATGCCCAATGTACCCCGACGCATGGCAACGTAACCCCAACTCATGCCAACACAACCCCAATGCGTGCCAAAACGTGTGGTATAATATGGGTTGCGTTGGGTTGCGTTGGGTCCCCAACGTGACCCAACACCCAATATCCTTTTAAAACGGTCCTAACACGTACCAGTTGCATTGGGCAAAATCGCCCAACGCAACCATACACCCAACATGTACTATAATTAGGGCTTAAGACTTGCCAAAAAAAACGTTGTGTGAGTGCACGCAAATGCACGCCATTTTAGTACTTAGCCTATATATGGACCCCCTTTTCAAAATCCTGTAACCAACCCTGCTTCTAGGGCATCTGCTGCCTCTAATGTTGCTTTTGAATGACCACCTATTAGTAAGTGGTATTGAGATTTAAATTGTTTTATTGCAATTGATGGTGAAATTGGAAGACTTCTTTGATTAGAATCGGCCGATTTTTGAGGTTATCAATCGGTGATGAAAAATGCCTAGTAGGGTGTAAGATATTATCAGCTGTAGGCTTGGTATTTACCCATCTTCCTATAGATTGGATTCCCACTAAAAGGCAGTATGAAGGGATTGTTTGTGGTTTTTTAGGGGGAGGGGACAACACATTAAACCCTACTGCGGCTCCCTGCAATAACATAATGCTACCCTTTGTGCTGTTTAACCAAGTGTAAGAGGACAAGATCCAAATCCACCTGGACCTGCCGACCTTATGCCTTACTGTCTATATTTACTGATTGTCAGATAACAGAATCCAAACACATCTGTTTTTGAACTCGGTTTGTTTGAGGACTTCTTGATGAAAGACGATGCCATATTTTTGGTTTGCTGGTTATTGGTGTTTTATGCGGTATCGACATCTATAGTCATTATATCTGCGAGAACAAGGTTTTGACAATTCTATCTTTTTGATGATCAGATCTATGGAATGATCAAATCTATGGGAAGTTAAAGACTATACCCCTACACATTTACTGAGGCAGGTGATCTTTTATATGCAGTGTCCTGCAGGCAGGGCACTACATACAAAAAAAATTGGCAGTAGCTTTAAGAGACAGTTATTATTGTCCTCCAGGACAATAAAAGATTTTCATTCACCCTCTTCTAAAAGATCAGGACAACGGTGAAGGTATACGGTTTGAATCCTCATATAGAATGAATAATTTCTCTTCCCCACCCAAGAAAAAAAATGAAAAAAGAGAGAAAGAAATAGAACCAACTCTGTCCCCACCCCTGAGACTGGTGATCAGACTGTACCTCCTACCCAGGCAAGCAGTGATGAAATAAGCACTTTCTGCAGCCGTACTTTTTGGTAAGTCTGTAACCTGCCCAATTTTTATGTAACAATTACGTTATTTTAGGTAAAGTTAAAACTTACTAAAAGAGAATGTTATAATAGCATTATATTTTAATGAAGTTGAGACCTTACTAATAAAGAATGTTATAATGATATTATCATTATGTCATAATAACATCACAGTGTGAGGTCGAAATGTTAGGTTCTAAATACATTTTTGGGTGCCATCAATATAACTTAACAAGAACCAAAAGCAGAACTTAACAGAACGTTGTTATAACATTATAATAACGTCATATTCTTGCTTGGGTACATGTACCTAAACAGTCACCTGGTGTGCACTGCCAATCGCATACTGCCCAGCCTGGCTCCTCGCCAAAGCCCGCGGGGAACGCGCGGCACATCTCACATACCGGTACAAAGTCAGATGGGGGGGGGGAGGTGGGGGAGTGTGGAGGAGGTGTAGTAGGGGAGGGGAGGGACCCGATGTAAGTACCCTCTGCCTCGGGGTGGGGACTGGGGTCGGTAGGGTGCTCCTTATTGGAGCAGCATTCAGTGATATCAATAAGTGTCCAACTATGCTCCCTATCACATTGGGGACTCGAGAGTTTTATAATAGTACGGAGATAGGGAATACAGTCTACACTTACAGATAATATAGCTGAATGAAACTCCATGTTAATATAGATCCAACTGTTACATTTATGACGGAATACCCTTCATATGGCAGATAGTATGGTGGCAAAAGCAAGAACGATCATTTCGGCAAACATTTTCAAGTAATCTTAGTTTCTTACGGTGTGGTTTGAAGGGGGAGTTTTTAATTTTAGCACAGATATTATTGAAAATCATTTTCATTGTAAATATATATATATATTGGCCACTTTGGTCAGCGAGGGCGGAAAGGGTTAACACTGAAAAGCCGACAACAAGCTAAGGATGGTTTGCTATACTGTAGAACCAACCTTACGGCTGTGTGTAAGTACTTGAAGATAAGATCAAATTCAGTTGTCCTTTTACTAGAAGCAGCAAAATTAGAAATAGTCCCTATTACAGGGGAGTAGAACAATGGGACATAATGAAGACTGAACATCATCGTGCTGAAAATAAAGAGCGATTTAAACAGTTTCTTCTGACTGATGAAAAATAATTCCATGTACAGTGCCTATACTAGTCACAGCACCAGTTATCACACACCATTGCTTGTGTTATTCCATATTGTAATTATTGTACTTGATTTATATATTTCATGTGTATATATTCATCACTGCTGGAAGATTATGATGGAAGATCATGATGCACACCGACATGGTTTTGAATGAAAAAAGAAAACGAAAAAAATCAGATTAACTGCTAAACATCAAAATACCTGGTGTGATTGGGTGTGATGGAAGAATTTAGATGTCTTCCTTTATGAATCTCTACAGTTATAGTCTATGTGCGCGTGGCGTCCTATGATACTCTATTCATCCTGTGAAAGCCCCCTCAATCCAGGACCCCCCCCCCCCTCCATCTAACCACCACCACTCCCTCCCCCCAACCCCACACGCCAGCCTCGTCCCTTCACACTAAAACGGTTTAAGTAGGGGCGGCCCGATATTAATGGGAGGGCACTAAATCCCAGTTTCAGCCCTCCGTTTAAAGGTAGGCGCTGATTTTTGTGTGACGTTGGCCGTGGCTGCCTGGCGGGCAGGTGTGCGCAGGGCTCTCAGGGACGTCATGTTTTGTGGGCCACTGCTGGCATGTCAAAGTGCGTGTTTTCAACCACATTTATCGCGTTTCGCAAACCACGTTGGCACCGCCGATGGACGTGGCGCAATACCACATTGTCAATCATTTGGGTGTTTCTTGAAGCATATTCTTAGGCATCAACTTTTAATTCTAGAATTTAAAATTTGCAACTACTCTACTTTTCGGTTCTTCCTGAATTGGTTGGTTACGCATCTTAACAATGTGATAATCCTCATAATGTTTGAAGTAATGTCTTATTGTCAATATTAATACTCAATCATTAGTTATAACACATAGACACGCTCTTAAACAAATACAAATATATTCACTTTGGATAGAGAACAATAGGGCCATTTACTAACCATTTTCTAAAATTTCTCTTGACTAAAAATCTCAGGATTTTAAGATTCATATATCAATATCCTTTAGAATCGTTTACAGAATTTCAATTGGCCCAGTAGAACAGCCATCTCATCTGCAACATTCTTGACGTTAGACATCAAATTATTTTTACTATTTTATTACGCAACAGACCCCATGGGGTCCAGCTGCAGGTAAGAATACACCCCCAGTAGCCCCTGCTGATCATATGAGGCAACGGTAGGGGGGGGGGACCTTGTACTGACCAAGTGGTTCTTTGGGTTCAATTCCCGGTTAGTGCTTGGTTTACAAAGGGATGTGGTACAGCAAAAATGATTTCCAAGTTTTGATCCCTTGCTGGTTGCCAGCCCTGTCACCTTCATCTCATAGATTCGATCACCAAAGACACAATTTTTCACAACTGGTTTTCGCTGTGAAAATGACCTTGGCTGTTGGATATGGCGTAAAACGCCCAACACTCATTCACTTACTCACTCATTACGCGACAGGACAGAGTGGAGCAGTGTGAAGGCAGCCCACTAAGCGGGTAGGATCAGGTTTCGCTCTAACACAAATGGCGCCACTCGCCTTTTATCTTTTAGAGGGTATTCAATATCAAGAGAAAAATAAATTTATTCGTTTGTTTTAAGTTTCAAACTGTGTTGGACAGGTATTTTTGTGTGAGGCTGTTTTATGTCCAAAAGGCCAGTGTAAACAACCTCATGGATAAATCAGGGGCAGGATTTTCAAAAGGGGCGGGGGGCAGCATAAAGGCTAAGTACTGAAACAGAGTGCAATCGCATGTTCGCACGGGCCATACTCCCCTCTTTTTGTAGTTAAGGGGTCCACCAAAAGGGGTTCGGGAAGGGGGGAGGTCTGTTAAGACGCTATCCTACATACAGATGCTATCCAACAAAATCCAGTATTTGTCACTTAGCAGCAGTATAAAGATGCTATCCTACATACAGATGCTATCCAACAAAACATTTTGTTGGATAGCATCTGCCACCTGCTGCTATCCTACATATGGATGCTAACCCATGAGGGAGAGGTGGTTGGGGGATACCAGGGTATGGTGGGGTTTTAGGTGGGTAGTGTACCCAGGGTATGGAGTTTTTTTTTTTAGGGGGAAGTGTACCCAGGCTACAGAGGGAGTTTAAGGGGGAAGTGTACCCAGGGTACAGAGGGAGTTTTAGGGGGAAGTGTACTCAGAGTATGGAAGCGGTTTTATGGGGGTGTACCCAGAGTATGGAGGGGGTATGGAATTCGTCTGCATAATGAGACCCAGACAAGGACAAGTGAACCTTAGGGAATAGGGCTCAATATTTTGAAGTAGACCCAGGGTATTGTCAGCAAAGACCCTGGATCTAGAAAAATTGTTACCTCTCCATACCCTGGGTACACTACCCCTGCATACCCTGGATACACTACCCCTCTATACCCTGGGTATACCCCTTATACCCCCTATGTACTCTGGGTATTCTATACCCCATATACCACCTCTGTACCCTAGCTATTCTATACCACCCATAATCTGTACCCTGGGTATTCTATACACTATACACCTTTTTGCATACCTTTCTCATACCCTAGGTCTACATTAACCATACCCTGGGTCTCATCAAACCCTGGAACTGTAATTATGGTGATTGAGTGTGTATGAAAATATCAAAATGAAATGCAGGCTTCTGGGTATGCAAGTTTTGTCATTTAGCATCTCTTTGTGGCTTAGCATATGCAGTGGATGTTAAGTGACAATTGTTTTGTCATTTAGCAGCAATTTTGTGGCTTAGCAGCTTGTGCAGCTGCTATCCTACAAAAAGATGCTAAGTGACAAAATTCTGTTGGATAGCATCTGTATGTAGGATAGCGTCTTAACAGATGTCAGACCCCCAGGACCCCTTGGATTTGAATCACGTCTTGAATACGACCTGAAGTTTAATTTATTTGCACGCTCGCATTGGTAAATTCTGCCCAGTACAAATCATTCTTTGCCTGTCCCTTTTACTAACGTAAAGAAACACAAATGCATAACCCATCGCAAATCCCTACTCGAATTCCCAAGCCAACACAAATCCAAAATATTTTTTCGATATTATTTGGTTTTGGTTTATGGGAGTTTTTGTTTTAATAAACGTAGACCAAGAATGCAAGAAAAGTCCCCTTTGTGAATCAAAATTTAATGGTGAATACTGCAACAGAACCTTTGGTTGGCCTTCTTGATAGTTGTAGCGTCCGGGGTCCCTTACTACATGTGCGGATCAGGGGGGGGGGGTCCTGAGGGTCCTGCCCCCCCCCTTCCCCGTCTATAGGTGGACCCCTAAACTTCAAAAGGACGGGAAAATGTTGCATGTATGTGCAAATGAACGCGATTTCAGTACTTACGTTTATGCTCCCCCCCCCCCCCACTTTCGAAAATCCTGTATCCGCCAGTGTACTTAATGTTCCTCTTACTTTCTTTAGATTCATCTTGCACTTTCCCTGTTGCAAAATTGATTGATGATAAAGCTGTGACCCAACAGGTCGGAGTGCGGTACCTGTGACCCAGCTCCATTACCCATCTATCTTTGTATACACAGCTATTGTTTATGTGACACTGTTTCCTTGAAACTTTATGCTTTTCTTTCACATGCCAACCCTATTTGAGGACAGAACAAGTCAGCAGTGGGATTATTTACAAACTTAGAACTGCTATGTGTCACTAAAAAAAGGGTTTCAAGTCTCTTTCAAATGGTATTTCAAATGAGTGGTTTCATGCCTTATTCATGGATGAATTGCTGTCTCACAACAGTTCCCAGGCAAGCACATTCTGCAACCATACTTTGTGTGGTTATTCTGTAACCTATCTAATTTTCACTTAACAGTTATGATATTGTAGGTAAAGTTGAGACTTACCAAAAAAGATTGTTATAATGACATTATTTTAGTGAAGTTGAGAACTTACTGATAAAGAATATTGTAATAACATTATTATAGCATGAAAGAATGTAAAAAGAATGTCACAGTAACTTCGCAGTGCAATGTCGCAATGTTAGGTTCTAAAGATATAAAACATCGATGTTTTGGGGTGCCATCAAATAAAATAACAAGAACCAAAGAAGAACTAAACTCCTCCTTTTCCCTCTCCCCCCCCCCCCCCCATGGCCCGACCCACAATGAGGAGGGCGTGGTGCCTGGGCCTGCTGACCTGAAAACAGGCCCTTTGTAAAATAACATGTTGTAATGTGACGAAGGGAATTGTAATAAATGTACCGAGCTGCTTTTGTCGCGGCTCGCTTTACATGGTGTCCCCAGGGGAGGGGTGCGGCTCATGTGGGTTCATCCTCCTGTCAACCGCTCCGCCTCCGCAATCATTGACACATTTTGAGACTGCAAAACAGTCATACAGATATTTGTTTGAGTATACTTAGGCAGGCAGCAACATAATGGGTACGTTCTGCAACCATACTTTTTTGGACAGTCTGTTATTTGTTAAATTTTCAAGACGCAAACAGTTATTTTAGGAGACGTTGAGACTTACCAAATAACAGAGTTATAATAACATTATATTTGGGTGAAGTTAAGACCTTACTTATAAAGAATGTTATAAAAACTTAATTTTTAAGTGAAAGAGCGTAAGGAAAATAATGTTACAGTACATCATTGCAATGTTAGGTTCTAAAGACATTTTTTGGAACCATCAAAATAATGTCTCCAACAAGCAGCTGAATATAAAGAACCAAAGCAGAACTTAACAGAACGTTGGTGCAACGTTATAGCAACGTCACATTCTAACTGCAGTAGAAAATCTAAAATGCCCTCCGCAGTGCCACTTTTCCGTATACTACTCACAGTACGCCATGCTGTTACCGCTATTTCCCTATACTACTTATAGAATAATACTTCTACTCACGATGGAGAACACAATATCCCTATACTACTTACAGAATAATACTTCTACTCTCGATGGAGAGCACAATATCCCTATACTACTTACAGAATAATACAACTTCTACTCTCGATGGAGAACACAATATCCCTATACTACTTACAGAATAATACTTCTACTCTCGATGGAGAGCACAATTTCCCTATACTACTTACAGAATAATACCACTTCTACTCTCGATGGAGAACACAATATCCCTATACTACTTACAGAATAAAACCCCTTCTACTCTAAATGGAGAACACAATATCCCTATACAACTTACAGAATAAAGGCGTGTGGGGTGGTGAAGTGGTTAGAGTGTCCGTCTGTTGCGTGGGCGGCCCCGGGTTCAATCCTGGGCTGGGGTGAGCTGGCTACTGTACCCCTCTACATGTCTCCCAGTGGCAACAACTGGGTTATCAAAGGTCTCTTGTAGACCACCGGCTGTTGTGTGTATGGTCCTGTCTATGGGACCAGGTACATTAAAGAACACCTGCCTCGGTAAATGTGTAGGGGTATGGTCTCTATCTTCTCATAGATTTGATCATTCCATAGATACAATCATCCCAGACAGAATTGTCAAACTCTGTTCTCGCCATGATATGACCTTAGATGTTGCTACGGTGTTAAACCCCAATAACCAACCAACCAACTTACAGAATAATACCACTTCTACTCTCGATGGAGAACACAATATCCCTATACTACTTACAGAATAATAGCACTTCTACTCTCGATGGAGAACACAATATCCCTATACTTCTTACAGAATAATACCACTTCTACTTCTACTACTTACAGTAATTTACGTATACTGTTTCCATGTGTGAATGCCGCTATTTAATAATTCTTGAATTTGGTTTCCTGGGTCTTTGCTATACATTTTGAACGCCATTTTCCTATACTACGTACAATACAGCCTGCTGTTACGTTGAGTGAAGATCGCCATATTCATGCACTACCAAATGGATTCTGCGGGAATCGATATGGAAACAGAGGACCTTTTTTCACCTAATACTGCCGTTACTCAGTAATCTTAAATGTCACGTTTGTATGAATTCAAAGTTTATCTCAGTAAAGTACATCGTTAGTATTTGTCATTTCCTCTGACAACGAGATGCGCTTGCCTAGAGCAGATATGCAGTTTTTGTGCAAAAAGTGTATAATGTATCCCCATTCTCATCGATGGTGATACATTATACACTTTCTGCACAAAAACTGTACATCTGCTCTAAGCAAGCGATATTACGAGGACATTACACTGCCAGTTCCTGCAAAGGGGCCTTCCATTTAGTATGTACGCACATTTTCAAATATTTCAGACCTCCCCCCCCCCCCCTCTTGGGCAAAAATACATGTTGGATATATACTAAAACATACACACATTTTCAAAAATCTTGGACCTCCCCTCCCCTCTTGATGCGTACATACTTAATGGAAGACTCCAAAGTCGAATTTCCATAAACTATTTCCAGAAATCGAAAAAGAATGCACACAATTTTTATGGTTACCGTCATGCCCGTACTTCTGGTTCCGGCCACAAAGACAGCAAGGAAAACAGTGAAACGTCTGCAATTGCAACTCTATACATTTTCAGCAGAGAGATGTATCAGTAGAGAACCTTTTCCATATTCTGTGTGGTTGTCTCACACAGCTCCGCTAATGACTAAATACTTGTTTACCGATTGAGATCAGCCTGCATGAGACATGAATAGCTAGGTGGCCCGTTATAAAGGACAAAAGGCCTACTTCAAGTTTCTATTCTTTATAAGTTGCAGGCCCAGCAGGAAAAGGAGCTTTTTAGCTTATTGATTGAAGTTTCCAGTATCCCCAAACACTCAAATCGAAGAATACCTCATGCGTGAAATGCAACAGGAAAACAGGTGGTCGAATCACAAAACTACCACTGTGTGAAAAACTGCTTGATTGATTTTCCTGCAGGGGTCACAGAGGCAGAGGGAGTCATTTGTAGTACACCAGCGTGGAACATGAAGGGTTCAGAGACCCTTACAGAGTTAACACGTTATAAAGACTCAAGGTGTGAGAAAAAAGACTTTACTTGAGGTTACACAAGTGCTGAACGTACAAGGTCCAGATACCTACACCCCAACACTCACACAAACACACATTCGCACACATGCACACACACATGCACACACACATGCACACACACATGCACTCACACATGCACTCACAAAAACACGAAATGAGAGAAAAATTAAAACAGCTTAATTAGGAAACAAATTGATGGAGGGTTTCCGTGGACTTTATTCGACTACCCAGTACTGTACACCTATTTTCACAACCCATTCGTAAATGTGCGTGAATTATCTTAAGGAAAGCATGAGAACTATTATGTAGTAAGTACCTTAAGGATATATGAAATCGATGTGGATTTGTAGTTTATGTCATGTTTGCAAAGAAAAGTATATTCAGACCAAAGTTTCTGGTGTGGTCAAAAACTCTGGGGTAGACAGGACACACAGATAGCAACAGGGACGTCTGTAGGAACATGGACGCTGATATAGACATGGACGCTGGTCGAGACACTGGGATGAAGAGGGATGTTGAAAGAAACAGGTACAGGGAAGCTGCTAGTGACAGGGACGCTGGTAGGGACAGGGACGCTGGTAGGGACAGGGACGCTGGTAGGAACAGGAATGCCGGTGGGGACAGAGACACTGTGAAAGACAGGGACGCTAGTAGGGACAGTGATGCTGGTAGGGACAGGGACGCTGGTAGGGACAGGGATGCTGGTAGGGACAGGGACGCTGGGAGGGACAAGGATGCAGTGACGGACAGGGATGTGGGGACAGGGACGCTGGTAGGGACAGGGACGCTGGTAGGGACAGGGACGCTGGTAGAGACAGGGACGCTGGTAGAGACAGGGATGCTGATATGGATCTTGATGCTTATATTTTTGGATATCCTAGTATTGACAGGGATGGCGGTAGGGACAGGGATCCTGGTAGGGATGATGGTAGGGATGATGGAAGGGATGCCAATAGGAACGCCCATAGGGATGCCGGTACGGACGCTGGTAGGGACGCTGGTTAGGACTCCAGTAGGGACGCAAGGAGGGACGCAAGGAGGGACGCCGGTAAGGACTCCAGTAGGGAGGCTGGTAGGGAAGCTTGTATGGATGCCCCCTGTTCCCACCCAGTATGGTTTTTGCATGTTAGATCTATTTCCCGCCTCAGTCTGTTTTGGGGAGATTACATTGGATGGGGGTGTGGGAGCTGGGTGGAAGCTCGGGGGGGGGGGGGGCACTCTCTCGATCTGTCTCTGGGATATTTCTCTAAGATCTTTTATCACTGTTGTTTCAGCCAAGGGTCTGATTTCACATGTACAGCTGGATTATCCCGTGCGATCCTATGCTATTGAGTCACATGGCCCCAGAGTTTTTGTAGGCAATACAAAATATTACCCTGATAATTTGGTCTTTAAGAGAGATGTATAATGATGGTTGTATTGAGTTCTTCAACCATTTTATGTGCAGAATAACATTGCTATATACAATCACAATGGACCTCAGTTGCTGCCAACCAAGGCAAGCAGTGACGTACCATGCAAGTTGTGCAACCATACTAATTTGGTTAGTCCATAGCCCACCCAATTTTCACGTAATAGTTACGTCATTTTAGGTAAAGCTGAGACTTACTGAAAAAGGATGTTATAAGAACATTATATTTTAATGAAGTTTAGACCCCACTAATAAAGAATGTTATAATAATGTTATTGTAACATGATAAAACATAACAAGATTGTTACAATAACGTTACAGTGCAACATCACAGTGTTAGGTTCTAAAGACGTTTTTTGGTGTCATCAAAACAACTTAACAAGAAACAAAGCAGAACTAAACAGATCATTGCTGTAACGAAAAAATAACGTCATATTCTTGTCCGGGAAATAATATAATTTCCTTTATACCCTTTACAAGCTGGCATGACTGAATCGCTTTCAGTTTAGAGTATATCCCCGACCCATCCCTATAGTATCTCTATCAATCTCCTAACAGAGTACATCCCCTACCCCTCGCTACCATACACAGCTAGCGTCCCCCTGGGTACATTGGTACAGACACAGGAGGTGGTGGTATCTGTGCTGGGAGAGTGATGCCGCGCCGGGCTTGTCACCTCTGACACCCGATAGGTGGCGCCCTACCACCAATGACCATCCCTCCTCCCCCTCACTTCCTCCCCATCCCCTCCCTCCCTCCCCCGGCCCTCCCCCCGCGCGGCGCGTCAGGTCGTGTTATCCGCGCCCCGCCTCTGATAAAATACTAATGTTCTTACGCGCGGCGGCCAGATGATGTTTACGCGCCGCGCCCTGGGTCGCCGCGTCGCCGCACGCGTGGGTCTACGCGCCGCGAGGGCGTTCGTAAAGTGACAAATTGGGGAGTTTCTGAGTTTGCGAGTTTTGACTGATGACGCGTCTGTCACGTTTTTGCGTGGGCGGCTTGACGCGTTGGGATGATTTACGTCCGCGTTAGAATCACATCACAGGGGAGTGGCCTGGATGAAAAAATGTTTGCGTAACACAAATCAAACTTTACCAAATAAGAGAAGACTCTCATACAGTGGATACAAGCTGATCATTCCGTGATCTTGATTGTCACACTACAAGTAATAAATAACACCGTCGTCTATCGATTTGTACTTGTCGCGTTTTTCAACATACTTTATTTCTACAATAAAAGATCATAATATGGTTAGGGAATGATTCCAACGGGTTCGGTTATGTGGGATCTCTATTTGGATCCATACATCCATGATATCTTCTGGAATGACCTGTACATAAAATATCTTAATGAAATTAAGAATGTATCTAACAAATGCTCACGGACTTCTCTTATCAGTTTGTCTTCAAATATTAGTAATAAAGTGCCAGTAAATAGAAGGTGCTCGAAACGATAAAAACCCATGATTAGCTATAGGACGCGTATACAACTGGTATTGCCACCGCAATGTAAAAGGTTTGATGTGTAATTCCCATAAGATTATTTCCAGTTTTATCAGCATCGCATCTACGTAAATATCGAATGTGTATAGCCATGATACGAATTGAGATTAACAGACCCACGGGGTTTATGTTCATAAATGGGTTGTATTTGCACACTATACTCTTACTGTACAGACGTTTTATCAGTCTACGTGGCACTCTCTAACCGGCCCTGGGGTATACTTATCTACTTTATATTGTATCCCCATTACTTATCTGATTCTGCAGCCAGAGATTCCGTCCTGTGTTTTTATTCTCTATATCATTCTTCAGTATTACCATGAGCACTAAAACTCACTGCCAATGCCAACCAACTGAAAATTAAAAAGTTTTCCCCTTTAAGATTCGAAAGGAATTCAGCTTTGATTCAAGAATATTAATTCAGTCTCATACATAGGCCTTCTATAGTTTACCATTAAGGCCCTATTACACTACATGAAATGAGCTGTGATATGAGGATGTGGCAGAGAAATTGCATTATTAGAGACAAAACTCTGTGTTACACATGTGTAAAGCAGACCCTACTCCAAACTGCAAATTTCAAACAATTATAATTATCACTCGTCTATGCAAATCTCCGCAGTTCAAAGTCCTGTAGTTTAATCGAGCCTTTACCCCTCATGTGTTTCGTATTGGTTGGATAGCTCTTAGCAAAAAGGTTGATATCTTACAACTCCATGGAACTATCATGACGCCTGAACTCACTTCCCTCCCCCAAACAGAACGTAAACAACAATGACCGAACGCGCCCAGACTGCCCCCGCCACCAATTGGGTCAGGCCGATTGTTGCCAAGGTCAGAGTTGATACGTTTACCTGCCCTAATGACATTGTACCCCGGCAACCAGCCTCGTTCTAGCTGAAAACAGAATTACCCGGGCCCGGTGATGACGACGTCGGTAACCATGGTGACGGATCACGTGACCACGACCTGCGCGCGCAGCGGGTCAAATGTCGTCTGGTTCGGTCTTTGTTGTCTGTTTTTTTTAGAGAAACTTATTGAAAAGGGTGGAGAATTTCAAACGTTTTGAAGCACGATTTTAATTAGATGCTGATGACAATGCTTGACCTATTGGGAAAATAGGGCTAGCCGGTTCAGACATTGCAACGTGTTTATGGAGAGTTATGATTAGGCCTATGTGAAGATCTATCCCGTTATTATTGCAGTAATTCAAGGATGACATATTATTAATACAACCGTCTCTCGGTTTTCCATCTACATTTCCGGACGCACCTTCAATGTTCTGCTGCAGGGGCGGATCCAAAAATGTTGGAAAGCTTTGGGGGGGGGGGGGGGGGGGGGGCTATATTAAAAAGGGTCCCAGTCGATAGTTTTACATAAAGAAAAATCATTTTGGGTCCAAAATAGAGGGTGCTGCGCCCATCTCCCGGGCCCATCTCCGCCCCTCCCCCTCCCCCTCCCGCGCCTACCTGGATCCGCTACTGTGCTGGTCCAACTATCACGATGTTTACGGCCCATTATCACCTTAATGGTGTATGGGGATACATTATAGTTCCAGTTCTTTGCCTCCCTTTAGCATTATATCGATTAGAATACAAAGAATTAATAAATATAATGTTAGCTAGGAACATCTAGAAAAAAACATCTTTGAGGCTTTGTGGAAATCATTGTCTAGGTCAGGGACAATTAATGTTGTGTATACCACAGTGTGAACAGATTCTGTAAAATATGGAACCCTGTCCTTTCATTTTTACCAAATCTGAGTTTTACACAAGACTTCTCATACGTGTAGATATATCACTCCGGTCGCCATGGCACCGAGAGGACCAATCATATCTCTTCATCTGGTTTATTAGGTGCTGGATATAAGTCATCCCACTAGCCCTATCTGAGAAAAAACTAAAGAGAGATTTTTACCAATCAATTTCTCTTTTCAATAAATCATTCTTATCCTAATTGCCGCGTATCATTTTGAAGGCGTTAGAATAGCTGCAGTCCTAAGGGATTATTTCAAATCAGACACGATCGTGAAAAATAGGATGAGTGATATTGTAGAGTGGTGCCAACCCTATATACAATAGATTTCACATCAACAAATTATGGATCATCATAATTATTATAGATTGCATTTACTACAGATTCAGAATTATCACTTGAAATACAACTGTACTATGATTGACACCTAGAGCAATGATCCCAAATCAGTAAAAAAAAACATAAAACATGCTGATGCTAGAACATGTGCAACTTTATCATATGAACCGGGTACATATAGTTACAATAATCCCAACGGTTTTCGTCGGTTTTTCGAGCAAAACCTTCATTTCAACAATGACTTGCACAGGGTGATAAATGACTTAGTGTTGCCTTTCAGCAGATTCTAGTTCTAATCCCACTGAAAGACGCCAGTGACAATGGTGTTAGGGAAGACCACCCCGAGACACGAAAAACACCCCACAGCCAAGCCAAGGAGAAAGATGACACCTCGGATTAGCTTTTTTCCCAGCAGATTTATGCCGATTTTATCCAAACTTTGAAGTATTTAAGACGCAATCATCACAAGCCTCACACCCATAAAACCCGCTGTTCGGAGTCGGGGCGGTGGGCGCCAACCCATCAGCTAGGCCGAATGGGATTTCCGACCACTGGAAATATGAGTTTGAAAAATTCATGGGAGACAATTATTTGGGAGGGGAGACATCCAAAAATCCCCCATAAAGGGATGTTCTAGTCAACGTTTAAGAACTGCAATGACAGCAGGGAAACAATCTTAGTTACACATTTTAAGTAAAATTATGCCATTTGGAGATTGGGATTGGGGAGGTATAGTCTTGTCGGGGTAATAACAAAAGGGAAATTATTGTAGAACCATTTGAAAGGTATTTCTTTTCTCTTTGGAGAAATCCATCCAAGCACAAATAGCCAAGTTCCTTCATATTAATCTGCAGGTAAGCCTAGTTCAGGATGCATGCTAGGAACTATGTAGACAAATCACAAGGCGGAAGCATGTAAATGTTAATTAATTATGACATTATTTGTAGCCTAACATCATAGACAACTGGCATTGTATATTTTCCAGTGTGTATCTGTAGCTAAATATCTTTAAAGTGAGTTTGAAAATGTTTTGATCTCAGAGAGTTATACAGCAGATGTTTGCATATCTTCAGTAGTTTTCCCTGCTTTGCCTGTCAATAAAGGTGTCCAACTTAACCTTCATGCAACTAAAACACTGAAAACCAGCTATTCATGGTAAGGAGATTTAAGCCCTATGCCTGCTAGGACATTTTAACACAATCGGCCAAGAGATCGGTGCTAAAATCGGCCGATTCTAAGGGTAGAATCGGTCAATTTAGCACTGACTTAGACAAATATGCACATTCCAATATGCTATACTTACAGGTGACCTTAAGGGCAATGGCGCCATTATACACATGGTCAAAAAACCAAAGTCCTTCAATTGTTATGAAAATTGGCCAGAATGTACATTAGTATATGGGCAATTCATAAATGCAAAAGAAAAATGTGGTACTAATTTAGTTTGAGACCTACATGTATTCAAATATGGCTAATTTCATGAACATTTTGAAACTGCTGAAAACAACTATAGATGAAAATGACAACATTTTTGCTTATATTTTCTCTTCTAGATATACTACATTTAAGAAGTAAATATCTATGGTTTCATATCGATCTCAGGGATAAAAAACACTTGTTGCATTCATTATGGCAAAACTTTAAAATGGGTTAAGACCCAAAGATTCATAGGTACCCACATAAAACCATTTTCCATATTAGAACAGAAAAGTAGCTTTCCTGACCAAGTAAGCATGGTGACCCAAAATTATTTTTCCAGAAAATGATATATAACATCTATATCTACACTATGCATAATCTTAGAGAATTTCTTAAGGTTGAATTTTTTGGGGGAATATTTCTATCAGAAATTTTATATTCTATTTAATTAATTTAATAATTTATTTAAAATAAAAGATATATTCTATTCCAATAAAAGCCATATCATTTTATAACTGGTGCATGGATCTTGTGTATATATGTCTTAGGTTTAGATTTCAATGATTTTATAATTGATTTGAGGATTAATATGAAATTTATCATGAAAACTCTACTTGAGCATATATTTTTTAAAAATGTATTTTTTAAAGGAATTATGCTCGCATTGTTATATCCCTAGCACAAAAGTTTCCATGGTGACCCCCTATTTTCTTTACATTTTTAGGATGCATATATGTTTAACTTTTATTTCCTGAACTTTCATACAATTCTTAAGGTTGGATCTATAATGGCGCCATTGTCTTTAAGAATCTGCAAATTCCACCAGTCCCCCGGGCAGTGTTAAAATCACCTAGTGGGTATGGGGCTTTAGAGAGGTAGTCTTTTCGGGCAGTCTGGGTGGTGGAATGGTTTGGATGGTTTTCAGGCTATGGGGCCTGAGGAGATGGTTGTTCTTTGGCAGTGCTTAAGTCAGACTAATACACTTAGGTCATGGTTAGTGGTAGGAGTGAGTAGCTTCCTGTCTACCTTTGGGTTAGGGTGGCAGGGCGGGGGTAAAGGGGGTGTTTGGTTTGGTCTCTGATATACAAGGTAGTGGTAGGTCGTAGGTAGTCTGTAAAAGGACTTATACTCACCACCTTCATTTAGAATTCAACTGCATAAAATGAGGTCGCAATTATAACACCTGTGTCCCGTTGCATAAAGACTTTGCGAAACAATAACAACTTTAAGATAACTTTAAGAAAGTTGTCATTACAACGATAGCTATCGTTATCACAATACTCCCTAATATCTCTATTTCTACTGGATCAAATTGAATTGTGTATTATGAAGGGGCACTGTAGGGCTATATTCTATAAAAAATAACAAGTTGCTGACGAAAGGTGTCATAACAACGATAAGTATTGTAACAACGATAAGTATTGTGCAACGGGCCATCGTCCATTTCAAGAGACACACTCTTTTATAGATTTTAAAGAAAAAGCGCAATGGGAAAAAAATCGCCACCGTGAATTACTAGGTGGAAAAAGAATCCTGTGAAGTACAGGTACTACAATTTCTAAGTTCAGTAATATAGAATGATAAAGTCTATAAAACTTAACACCTAAAACTAGTCTATTGATTGTGTATGTTTAACAGATCTAATGTTTTATCATTTATGTGAGAATAGATATAAAAATACAAAAATCTCCCTTGTTAATGGAGTAGTATTATAACAATTGAGACAACTTTTGACAACATTTTTGTGTATATAACCTATAAATATTAATGGAGTGTGGTTGATTATGATGTTTTACAAATCTGTAGAGCAACCATAGGAATAACTGTGTATGGTCAGACGATATATAGGTGCAGTTAGTAGCAAAAACAACACAATAAGAGGGTAATACTGTTTTAGTTTAGTAGTCTGGACATTGCTTGCTATTTTTGCCCGTATTTAAAAGTATCGTAGTCTTCAATCTTTCGTGTACTTACTTGTAATTTGAAATCTGTGAATTATGTACTTTAATCCTTGTAGTAAAATATCGGAGTAAAAAATCGCATAGTGCATGAAGGGCTTTACACATTCTAGTAATTGATGTATCTACAAGTGAACTAAGCCTTCATCTCCTATAGTCTCCGGTAAAAACCACTGATTCCATTTCCCCCTCTCTGCGATGCGATTATCCCATTCCGATTACATATCAGCGCTGACTAACAAGTCTATCTCAGATCGGCCATTGTCAAAGTCAGGGCATTCAGACATTCATTGTTTGAGCCATAAAGGCCCACCGTAGAGGATGAATAGAGAGTGGGGCCCAGTGAGGGAAGGCTGAAGGCGACTTGTAATTAAAACCGCAGAAAAAGTGAGACATTGTGAAATGATTGCGAACAACGCAACAACAGGGTGTATGTGATTGTTGCGGTTTAAGGATGGGAAACTGTGGTTTAGACGAGGTTAGAATTATTGGGCCTGATATGATATTCCATTGGTAAGATTATGTTGCAGGAACATGATAGACATACACAGATAAACGCCGAAAATTAATATATTTGAGTGCAACTTGATTTGTCGTAATTGACAGACGCTACAACCTTTAAACATATGAAAAATATACAGAGATATCATGAATTCTTGATTGTCAGGGATGAATTAAGAGAGGGGCGCCTGAGGCGTCAACCTCCCCCCCACCCACTATAATTTTTGTCAAATAAAAATCAATTAAGATTCTAGCCTCTGGATGGGGCGCCTCAATTTTTTATATAAGGGTGCCACCCCTTTTTAAAAACTCTTTCACTGTTTGTCCAGTGCTATAAGTCCACTGCAGCTGGTTACGAATGGTTTTGTTCATGTGACTTTATTTGATAAATAATCAAAGGGATCTGATTATAAAGCTATAAGGGCTTAAATATACTACCAGGACAAAATGTCACGAGGAAAATTTGTTTGAAAATTCTCAGATATAGATTAGACATTCACAGAAACATAATATTATTATGACATTGCAATCAGCTTATTATCGGGCATAACACATTTTAGGTTTTAAGTTTATCGGTCTTTTTTTTGTCATTAGATAGACCATGCATTAACCAGTCACCCTGAACATGGTCTACCATGTATCCCATGTTATAGAATGAAAAAGTGTTTGTAGAATATTGACTTCAAACATCGAAAATTCGAATATTGAACATGCACTGGTTACCCATCCTTAATTTCAATGAATTCCGATCTGCACAGTCGCCAGGCAATAAGCAATACGTGCGAGCCCTCTTTGAGACTGCAGTATCCCAAAAAGGTGCGCAATTACAGAGAACCGACTCGAGGACTGTGATGGCGTCAAGGAACTGTTCTCAGGCCTGTCGCCACGTAAATTGTGTCTACTTTCAGATAATGGAGGTTGTAAATATAAGTAACACAATGAAATGCTCAATACAGAGTTTAAGAACTTGAATATGCTCTACAATCATATGCAGGGGTGGATACAGGATTTCGGGAGTGGGGGGGGGGGGGGGTCCGCATGTAGGCTAAGTACTGAAACGTCGTGCATTTGCGCATACATGAGCGATGTTTTTTCTCTTTATCAAGTTTAAGTGTCCCCCAAAAGGAGAGTGGTGGGGGGGGACGCGTCAGGACCCGCAGGACCCCCCTGGATCTGCCCCTGATAGGTAATGTCTGCATGATCAGTGCGTATCTGTGATGAATACCTAATAATTAGACTCATATTAGATATAAAACTCTGTGTTACACATATCTGAGATACTCCAAATTGCCAATTTCTAACAAATATCACTGCAGTTTGCAAAGTGTCTAAAAAATACACTAATAGATAAATGAAACGTCAGAGAATGTCAAGAGAACCCTTCAAGCTATCAGCACACACAAAACAGTAGCTATTTTCTTGCATCTTGTAAATATCTCATTTCTGGTGGGAGGGGATGTAACCCCTTCATGGCACAGCCTCCACGTATCAGGGGAGTGTGCTGGCTGGTGGGAACAGCTTTGGTGTGTGAAGTCATTTTACCTGATGCCCTGTCGTGAATATTTCACTCTGCGTCCAGTACACAGGGGCAGGGGGCAGCCGTTCAGTGCCTTCCCAGCCAGCTTGCGACGTAAAAGAAACGTGCTGTAACCATACATTTTTTTTAGTCAATTTGTTATTTACTAAGATGGCAATTAACACTTGCGTATTTGATGGTGAGGTTTCAACCTCACCAAATCAGAATGTTGTTATAACATTATTGTTTTGTAAGGTTAGGATGAAACCAAAACAAAATATTATAAGATCATTTTATTTGGGTTGAAGAATGTAACCAGAACATTGTAAAAATGTCACAGTGCAACGTCATGGCAGTAGGTTGCAGTAACGTTATTGGGATTCATGAAAAGAATGAAACAAGAACTAAATACAGAACGAATCAGAAAGTTGCTGCAACATTATAAGAACATCGCATCCTTGGCTGGGTTAGGACTGCTATCTGTACAAAGGTAAGTCCCCACTTCAGTGACAAAGTGCCATTGGCCATTGTATGTGGTGCCCTTCCTATGGGACACTGCATATAAAAGAACACCTGCCTTGGTAGAACTGTAGGGGTATGGTCTCTACCTCCTCATAGATTCAATCATCCAGAATCAAGGGTGAAACATCCCAGTGCTCCAGAACCACTGTCTGCTAGTTCAAACCAATAAAACAAACAGCAACAAATGGCATTTTCAGCGACCAATGATGGTACCAAATTAACGGTAGTGATCTAGACTTTGTGCTAGCCAAAACGCAATGACCAGGCAATATAATTGTTATAATTTGTTGTAAACAATTATGAATGCAAGTTAAAAAATATCGAATGTAATTTCCAAACAACTCAGGAAATTTGAAATTTATTTAGACACTAATTAAAAAATAATGATGCTTAGTATCTCAAAAAATTAATATACAGATAAATTAATATGCAACACTTCATGAGTTTTGTCGACATTTTACCCAGCATGCATCCTGTTCTAGGCTAACCTGCAGGTAGACCTTAAGAAAATGGCTAATAGTGTTTTGAGAGAATAACTTGAGCAATACGTTGGTTCAGCAACTCCAAGGCTTCAGCTAACGTGAAAGTAATAATTATATCTCATGTCTCAGATGTTTGCATGTGTCCTTTAACAAACATATAGCTTTTGCAAAGATTATACAGTGCACATGACAAATGGAATCTTTTGTATTTGATAAAATGATAAAATTCATAGTGGCGATGGACTTCATGTCCAATCATATGGACTGTTTTTTGAAAATCGATATTGTCCATTTGTATTTTTAGGTACTCCTAATATTACATAGGAAATAATGGACAGCAACAATACCACTTGCGTGTCTACAATTCAACATATAAATCTTTGTTCAAGAAAACAAAAGAGACACACAAAAAAACTATTCCTGCCATCCCACCATCTCCTTGACACGCCTGAACCCCTAGATTAACCCGATCCCATCTCACGACAGACTCGTCTCAGGTAGTCGGGTCTCACTGCGCATGCGCCATCTGTCACTAAGTGGTACGATTTAGTGTCGTAAACATGCCGCCAGGGGTCAGTTAGCAACTAGTTACCGCTCTCCTCTGCGGGAGGTGGCGGAAGTAGGGGGGTAAGTACCACTCTTCAGGGGTGGAGGTGCAAAAGAAGCTAGTTTTCTGGTGATCTTGCCAATCAGGTGGTTACAAATAAGTTTACTCTCTTTACCACTACGTCTTAGGTTTCATATTAGAAGTGACCCTGAGCTTTTCCTTATTGGGTGAATGTACCGGTCAGAGGCTTGGCAAATGGATACATGACATGCATGATACTGAAAACCAACATTGAAATAGTTTGGTGGCAGATACACGTCTGTAATACAAATTGACATTCTTTGTTTTGCTCTATGCCCTCCTGTGTGTGTGCACTGAGTATAATGGTCAAGGTTATTTAGGTCAATAACTTTGTCGATTACATGAGCCTAACTCACGCCGTTGTAACATAACTAAAATTGTCTTGGTGATGGAAATATGGATCCCCCAAATTTGCATTTTTTTTTTAAAATTAAGGCAATATTACCTTCTCTGCAATCTGGAGTTAAGCTGTTTTTTTGTGGCTATTATCTAACTGAAAAAGTGAGACATATTTCTATGGTCGTGTCAGTTTCCAAGATTTTGTCAGCTACATTAGTTTTGGGTCCCTTTAATCATAGAGAAACATGCAATCTCATATATGTCTTGACTTAAATAGAAAGGTTTCTCGCGTCCCATTCTGCTGTAAATTTCGCAAAACCTACTTTTGCAATTGAAAGTGCACAATATGTTTGTTCACTTCTATCTACCACCCTTATTCCTAGTCAGGTTGAAAATGTATCAATCTTCCAGATTACATCTACTTGGAATTAGACGACATCCATTAATCTGGTAATGTAAAATCAACATCACCCACTCCTATACGACCGGGAAACACAACAGAAGGAGAAAAAACAGAAAGGAAATCTTGATTGTCCCCCGACTGTCAATGTTTGCCATAGGGTGCCTCATAGCAGACGCGCCATCAAAAAGTACACCGATTCTTCATTAACTGTCAGGTCAGGGTAAGCGATACTCCCTGACTAAATGATGAGCCCTATGATTAAATCATGGACGTGAGGGTGGACCCTTGTAAGAACAGACAGGCAGTCTGAGGTTGTAGAGGCTGGAGAGGATAGGGGAGTTTAAGGTTGATTCAAAACATGGTTTGGGTTGAAAAGAATAAGCCCATCCCACATTGGGTATATCCCGGGGTTGGACAAGGGTTGGAAAAAACTGATGCATAAGCCATCCTTGTCACCTAGAGCTGGGAAAACTGGAATAAGTAAGAATTATGTTTTTCTATATCCCCAAGTACTGATGAAATGCTAGGATTTCTTAATTTTTACCATTTGACAGATTTGCAGGTTGCCATCCAATCGAAATCCTGCATTTTAGGGAAAATAGGGTTGGACATTATAGGTTAGGCTGACAGGCTTTAACATTGGCTCCTATGGGAAAAAGGCCAATATATAAAGCTGCATTTTACAAATTGTAGGAGCAATTTATCAACTAAACCACCATGGTTCATTTTGTTTTACACTTTTATCTTTTGGGATTAAACCAGAAAGAAATTGTTATGTAATTTCATGGCAAAATGTGATGTTGAAGTATATTGGGATGGGCTTATTGTAGAAAACGCGTTCTGGGCATCTAACCCCCTAGTAGATTATGTAAGGCCCCCAGTCCTAATTCGGCCCATGAGGGGTGGGTTCCACTGGGTCCCACTTCCACAGTTTTAATAATGGGGACTTAACTAAATATATATTCCTCTCTTCTGATAGTTCTTTAGGATTCATACCTAAAAGGCTAACCCGTCCCTATACTTAGTCACTATTTTCCACAGTTTGTAATGTATTTATATTCTTAAATTCAACATGCGACTGTTGGACCTCACCCCCGAGGGCCCCCTCCTAGGGGACGGCCGGGGTTCAAGCATCCCAAGGGGGATTAGCCGGGGGGTCAGATGCAGGCACCCCATGGAAAACATGAATACTGTCAGGATTTGGCAAGAGCAGTCTAGAAGGTTGGCGAGATGGGATATCTTGTTAATAGTAAGACCTATGAGGTGTTAGCATGGGTAATCAAGAGCTCATGATATACTCATGTGTTTTCCTCAGTTTCAATGAAGATGGTTAATTGCCATCACCCTGTTCCAACTTGCCTTGAGAATTTTTTGCTAGAAACCAACGTTTTGGACCATACAAAATGTACTCATCAATTGGATGAAAGGTCAATTATCCATGGACTAAGGAACAAAAAAAAATGTATATATATATTTTTTTATGAACGTTTTTATTCAACACGTTACACGAAGATGGTCCCTTCGTGGGCATACTTCTCCTGAAGAGAACGCTAGTACTTTACTGAACATGACATTGCATTCTCAGAAGGTAAACGTAGAAGGTAGGCTTCAAACTGATGTTATGAGGACATGACCTTTGTAGCTTCTTCTATAATTAGAATTATCTTTATAGATATATTCCTGCGAGGGGGCAGGATGGTGTAGCGGGTAGAGTCCTCGCCTCTCACTCGGCTGGGCCAGGTTTGCGTCTTGGCCTTGCCTGCTACACCACCTTGCCTTGCCATCATTTTCACCCCCATAGATTCAGTCAGACAACTGGTATACACAAACATGTGTCATTCTGATATAGCTGAAAAATTGCTGAGAGGACATTAAACTCCAACAATCATCCTATATACTGCTGCAGGATGATTTAGATAAATGCATAAAGAAACTGCCCCAGTGTTACTCCTTTATATTATCTCATAAGAGCACCGAATGCAAATGATTTATAGGTCAACTTATTGGATGTAAAAGAATGAATCTAGAATATATACTAAAACAGAAAAGTCAATTACCATGCACTTGACCAATACATGTGATGCTGTGTAAGACTTCTGTTTTCTATAGAAAACGTTGATTGATAAAACATAGCCCTGAGGGTGTGGTGGGGCAGAGATCTGTAGTACGACATGAGTCCGCTAGGGGGCAGTCTGTCACAGATAAGGAATAGCCCCTGGTGCATGCTGGGATTGGATCCTGGCGTCTTCCGGCCCCCAGCGTCTCCCCAGCGTCCCTCCAGCGTCCCTCCAGCGTCCCTCCAGCGTCCCTCCAGCGTCCCTCCAGCGTCCCCCCAGCGTCCCTCCAGCGTCCCCCAGACCCTACAATCAGAGGTGATCATCAGGGAGAGGGGAGAACACTGCCAAGATATAGGAAGGACCAAGTTCCTACCAGAACTCAACTTTCACCTAAAACATATCATTCTAGTTTCATACACAATAGAACAGCTTTATTATAGAAACAAATTTAGCATTATGTGTAACGCTATCCCACCAGTTACTACTCAAATAGATTATCATTTCCAATATATCACAATTAGGTTTCAATATTGATCTACTGTTAGCTGGGGAAAATTAAGTACATTATGCGTTATATTTCACATGTATTAATTGTTCAATGTAAATGTCCAGTTCAATTGAATTACCCGTTGGTCATGGGTAAATATAAAAAGGAAAAACCTGTTTTCGTCATTCAAGCCTGATTCATGCTAACCTCTTGATGCATATAGGATGCGTATGCTGCTTGTATTTTACAAGCCTTAATACATGCCTTGTGAAATTTGTAAATTCCATAGTGTTGGTGAGCGTTAGTAAGAACAGTAGATAAGCAATCAACTAGCTTGACTAGAAAGAAACCCTCCCTTACATGCTTTAAGGGATTAGTTTACAGAGAACGATTTAAGTGGATTGAACGGTAAGGTAAAGTAGGTCAGGCAGGTTTAGGGTGGAGGGGAAAATCGATACCTGGGTAGGTTGAACTAAAGGATCTCTGAGGTAGGCACGCCAAGCAACCTGAAGCATTGAAACAGGCTACTTATCTGAAGGCATGTGAAAGTAGAGCAGCGAGACAAGGTACCTTCCATTTCATTTTAAAAATCCTGGATCCAACAATGTGCCACCTCCAGTCCTTTATGTATCCCTCCTTTTAGTTCTTCTATCCCTGTTCTTAGTTCCTATCCTCTTCTCCTACCCCTGATGCCATGTTCCTCTATCTTCTTTCCTCTAACTCCTAAGGCAAGCAGCGACGTAACAAGAACGTTCTGCGACTGTACTTTTTTTAGTTCATCTGAAACCTATCCAATTGTCAGGTAACAATAACGTTATTTTAGGCATAGTTACTTGCAATGTTAGGTTCTAAAGACGTTTTTGGGTGCCATCAAACTAACGTAACAAGAACCAAAGCATAACTCACCCAAATGTTATAATAACGTTATTATAACGTCATATTCTTGCTTGGGTCCGTTCTCCCGTTCTCCTGTCCCTCACACGCTGTATCTAATCTCTACCCTCTCCACCTGATCCTTTCCTTTTATCCTAACTCTTTATCTGTTCTTCATCACTTAATTTACTTTTCATGCATTTCCAATATATTTGGTCACAGGTTTTTGATTTTTGGATCTGTATTCCCTTTGGGCCAAAACAATATCGATAGCTGTCAACGAATTGCATCAACTATGGGAATAATCTATATTTGTCAAACCAATTTCCGACGTAAGTTCGGAATCGGGCTATAGTCACATTGTGGACCATATACTAAAGCGAAATAAAAATGAGTCAATACAAGTTTTCCATGACGTCTAACAAAAAAGTATTCGTGACTAATGAAAAATCCTATAGTTCGGCCCTGTGGTCTGTGAGCATATTCCCAAAGATGCATCGTGACTTAGGATAGCCTTCAGGTAAAACATAGAAAATTAGCTAAATAATGTTTTATTCAGAACGGAAAATTATGAACAACAAAACACAGCATCACATCCTGCCACTGTGCAGTCTTCCCTGTCCTTCACCATCGCTGCCCCTCTTGCAACTTCGCCCATCCCCGCCGCCCATACCACTTTGTCCCATCCCTACTTTTCTTACCACTTCGCCCCATCCCTACCCCCCTTACAACCTCATCCCATCCCTACCCCCCTTACCACTTTGTCCCATACTGCCCCCTTACCATATCATCCCATCCCCATCCCCTCTTACCATTTCGTCCCTTCCCTACCCTCCTTACCACTTTATCCCAACCCTGCCCCCCTTACCACTTTGTCCCATCCCTACAACCTTATCTCTTTGTCCCATCCCTACCCCTCTTACCACTTTGTCCCATCCTGCCCACTTACCATTTCGTCCCATCCTGTCCCCTTACCATTTCGCCCCATCCCTGCCCCAACACCACCTCGTCCCATCCCTACCCCTTTACCATTTAGTCCCTTCCCTGTCCCCCTTACCACTTCACCCAATCTCTGCCACCTTACCACTTCGTCCCTTCCCTACCCTCCTTACCACTTCATCCCTACCCTACCCCCCTGACCACTTCTTCCCATCCCCACCCCCCTTACCACTTCGTCCCAACCCTACCCCCCTTACCACTTCGTCCCAACCCTACCCCCCTTACCACTTTGTCCCATCCCTACCCCCCTTACCACTTCCTCCCATCCCTACCCTCTTACCACTTTGTCCCATCCCTACCCCTTTACCACTTTGTCCCATCCTTACCCCACTTACCACTCCATTCCATCCCCACCCCCTTTACCAAGTCGTCCCATCCCTTCCCCCATTATCACTTCGTCCAATCCCTACCTCCCTTTGCCACTTTGTTCCATCCCCGCCCCTTTACCACCACTTCCCATCCCTACCCCCATTACAACGTTGTCCCATCCCCCCCATACCACTTTGTCCCATCCCCACCCCTCTTACCACTATGTCCCATCCCTGCCCCCTTACCACTTCATCCCTTCCCTACCTCCCTTACCATATCATCCCATCCTCACCCCCTCTTACCACTTCGTCCCAACCCTACCCCCTTACCACTTTGTCTCATCCCCCACATAACACTTCGTCCCATCCCTACCCCTTTACCACTTTGTCCCAACCCTGCCCCCTTACCACTTCGTCCCGTCCCTTCCCCTCTTGCCACTTTGTTCCTTCCCTACCCTCCTCACCACTTTGTCCCATCCCCTACCCTTACCACTAGATCATATCCCTGACCCCTTACCAGTTCATCCCAACCCTACCCACCTTACCACTTAAGCCCATCCCCACCCTCCTTACCACTTCGTCCCATCCCTACCCCCATTACAATGTTGTCCCATCCCCCCATACCACTTTGTCCCATCCCTTCCCCCTTTACCACTTTGTCCCTTCCCTACCTCCCTTACCATATCATCCCATCCCCACCCCCCTTACAACCTCATCCCATCCCTAGCCCCATTACAACATTGTCCAATCCGCCCCCATACCACTTCATCCCATCCCTACCCCCCTTACCACTTCAGCCCATCCCTACCCCCCTTACCACTTTGTTCCATCCCTGCCACCTTACCACTTTGTTCCATCCCTACCCCCCTTACCACTTCGTCCCATCCCTACCCCCTTTACCACTTCGTCCCTTCCCTACCTCCCTTACCATATCATCCCACCCCACCCCCTCTTACCACTTCCTCCCTTCCCTACTTACCACATCATCCCAACCCTACCCCCCTTACCACTTCGTCCCTTCCCCCCCATACCACTTCGTCCCATCCCTACCTCCCTTTACCACTTCGTTATCCCTGCCCCCTTACCACCTTTTCCAATCCCCACCCCCCTTACAACCTCATCCCATTCCTACCTCCCTTACCACATCATCCCAACCCTACCCCCCTTACCACTTGGTCCCTTCCCCCCCATACCACTTCGGCCCATCCCTACCCCCTTTACCACTTCGTCCCTTCCCTACCTCCCTTACCATATCATCCCATCCCTACCCCCCTTACCACTCCGTCCCATCCCTCACCCTACCCATCTCTGGTTTCAGACCCGTCCCGGGCCAGTCCCCACTGGCCGGGTGTCCCTGGTGCTAAGTGGGGCCTACTTAGGCCTGTTTGATGTTGGCTCTCTTCACGCCTGTCCGCCGCCCCTTCCCCTCCCAGTCTGATTTAAGGTGCACATAAAACCTGACTGGGTGCTGGCCGATGAATACAGCTAATCCGACCAGCCCCGCCTACCAAACACTTGGTCTGAGACTGCCCCGAGACACCCGCGGAACATAAAGTTGTCCTGATTCTCAGTTTCCTTTTACTTTTACTGTCATCTCGGAGATTCTTTCTTTTTACGTTTTTGTTACTTTTGCGTGTTTTCTGCATGGTGTATATATGTCTATATGTCTATATAAAATATTTGAATTAGTGTAAATGGAGAGAGAGATTAGAGAATTGAAAAATATGGCACAGACACCACATGTTTGAGAATGAATAGATATAAACAACCTGTCATGGAAAATGTTACTGATCTTTTACCAGAGGCATATCTTAGTTTGAGCCACAATTTCAATTCTAACTGCTAATCCTTAAATATTCCAATTAGCATTATTTAAACTCAATATGAAAACTAACAGGGTGCTGCCAAATGAACATCTACCCAAACACATGTCATATGATGGGTCCAGAACACGCACAAGACGTTCAGGACATGTAATTATATAAACTGTCATATGTCAAGTCCAATAAGTCATTGTTTGAGGTCCACATATAACCCAACTGGGTGCTGTATAATGCATACAGCTAATCTGCCAAGCTCCACATGCCAAACCTTGGGTGTAAGATTTTCTTAAGATTTCAATTTGCTCCTTCTCTTTGCTGATTAATTTTGTTGTGCTGTTTTTTTCCCATAATCGAGCAGTGTCTTTTGTAATCAAGAGAGGTCTGTGCAATCTCAATTGTAAAGCATATGTGAGAGCGTTACCTGCCCAAGCAGCTCAGAGACGCCCCAAACCCTTTACCCTTGTTTTCCTACCTTCCTCTCTCTCCCCCCCCCCCCCCCCAAGAAAAAAAAAGTTTAAAAACTTTTCCCAGGCAGCAGCGACATAACAAGCACATTCTGCGACCGTATATTTTTGGTTAGTCTGTAACTTGCCAAGTTTTCCAATAACAGTTACGTTATTTTAGGCAAAGTAAAGACCTTACTATTAAAGAATGTTATAATAATGTTATTATAATGTGAAAGAACGTTACAAGAATGTCACAATAATGTCACAGTGCGATGTCGCAATGTTAGGTACCAAAGACGTTTTTTTTGTCCCATCAAAATAACGTATCAAGAACCAAAGCAGAACTAAATAGAACGCTATGATAACGTTATAATAACATCATATTCTTGCTTGGGCCCTGTCCCAAAAGCGAAAAGCTCACAAGCCTCACCACCATCCCACCACCTCCTCCCAATCCCAGCAGACCACAACAAGACCATCTACAACTCCCCTCATAAGGACCTGCCTGAACATGGCCCGAAGGCTGCCGGTCACTGCCAATCGGGGCCGATCGGGGCCGATCAGGCCCGATCTTTGCCGATTGCCACCGACAACCTCGTCCCATGACGCCCAGTAGGGGCCCTGAATACATTGTTTTATCTGATGTCGGTGGAAGGGTCGTTTATTTGTGTAGTGTATGGAGGGAATCCCTGGCCCTGGGATCCTCTTAAAGGGCCAGGATTAGGAGGCAGTGGGCCGTGTTATAATCCCCACCAGTAGCAGGGCATTAAGTAGACTTAGCGTAAGCCGGAGATGGTGGCTTAAGGTATGGGTATGACGTGTTGGGCGGGTGGTAAATAGGTAGGACTCACATAACTGATACTGAAGCGGACCAGTTTATACATCTCTTTAAATATAGTGTACCTGTTTAAGGTATGGGTTTGGAGAGGTAAAAAGGCAGGAACTCATATAACTGATACTGAAGCGGACCAGTTTATACATCTCTTTTAATATAGTGTACCTGTTTAAGGTATGGGTACAGAGAGGTAAAAAGGCAGGAACTCATATAACTGATACTAAAGGGGACTGGTTTATACATCTCTTTTAATATAGTGTACCTGTTTAAGATATGGGTATGACGTGTTGGGCGGGTGGTAAACAGGTAGGACTCACATACCTGATACTAAAGCGAACTGGTTTATACATCTCTTTTGATATGGTGTACCTGTTTGAGGGACACATACGGACCATCATCTCCCCTTGTATGCTATTAGTTGTATGCTGAAAATTTTGAAAAGGGTACGCAGTGGACTATTTAGTCTGCTGAATTCCCTCTTTTGAGGGACATAATGGATAGATATTAAACTGTCGACAAATATCATATGATACACAGATGCATATATATATAGGCCTAATTCTGAGGCTCAAACATCGTATTAGATGTAGGAAAAAGTAATAGTACATATAACCACAGAGATATGTTGTATAAATCTGTATGGTATAAAATCTAAGACCGACGTCAACAAGAGAGTGGTATTATTTCATCATAGTATTTGCTATCTAAACGTTCAAATCAATTACAAACCATAACAGGGCAATGGGATTAAAGCCGGTGCATGTTTGAAGCCTGTTTGATGTTAGCCAATAAAGGACAGGGAATGGAAATGCCATAGAAAAATCCCTGTCTATTATCAACGAGGTCTGAGGTTATGAGTCCACGCACACGGAACGAAAATTCATTTCAGTAATCAGATCAAAATAAACCCCGCATGATTGGATAGAGCCAACTCTATTATTGCTACAATAATGGTCCCACGGGGCCCACCTCTCGCCGATCACGGGGGCCCGCGCCCATAAACGGCATTGTGGGGGATCATCACGTGACCGGAAGTGACGCCGCCCTCATCATGGCGCCTCCACGTGGGGAGAGTTCCACTCGTTCCACTCTCCCGTTTCCCTCCTCCTCCCCCGGAGAGTTCTTTTTATTATTTACCGGTGAGGGGGTGGTGGGTAGGGTAATGAGGGCGGTGAAAGGGGCCTGACGACCTTCTTGACCCCTGTCTGCCAGCGTCTGGGGTCAAAGGTCATTACTGACCGGCGGCCATGACAGTTTAGGGGACCCCTGGGACAGAGGGGGAGAACCCCGCGGAGTTCACCCAATCGGCGGCCATGACAGCCGACCGCTTAGCGCCTCTATATAGACAGCCGTTAGGGGATGACGTCAGCAAAATCTGTGTGTGTATGTATGTGACGTCAGCACAATCTGTGTGTGTACGTATGTGACGTCAGCAGAATATGTGTGTACTTATGTGTTGGGGGAGGAAGGTAAAAGGGCTAATCTAAGCCTAATACAAACTTCAGATTCGGTTACAAATGGAATTGTTAATGGAAGGACGATAACCCCAGGATTATAACAAAAGCACACATTGAGATGTGTCAAACTAAAGGGCATTGACCTTTCTCTAAAGGCCGTTGACATTACAGTTTGGCAACAATTAAAAAAGTATCATTCAGAGACAGGAAACTAATTAAAGTACATGAATCTATAATTCATTGAGAATCAGGGAGATAAACACACGTCCCCACACGTGCTATGAGATAACTTAGGCCAATTTTATCAATGCCAACCAACGTCTATATATACTTACTTCAAATCCACAATAAATCATCTCCATATTTAACTTTACACATTATGGTGTAGATCCTAGAATCTGAAAAGACGATTATATTACTTGTTATCTAAGATGAAATAGGGCAATACATTAAGGTTTTCATTAATCTTGGCACAGAAAAAGGCCTGAATAAGATCTAGATTGAACTCACGACATTTGATATTAATGTAAACCGAATGAAAAGGACTATGAATCCTTTGAAAGTCAAACAGAAAAGTAGAAAAGATAGATTTCAAAACAGTTTCTGCAGAATCAGTTGATATTTAACCTTTTGTTGTTTGCCAGTAATCATTTACCCGGAGAACCTTCGTGTTGCACAGCGTTTCCATTCAATTTAAGATATTCCTTTTCCCTGTATATTTAGCTAATGGACCAACACCCCATCTATTATTCCAGCCTCTATAGAAGTAAGGCCTTGGCTACTGAGGCCAGGATCTTGGATGTTCCCCAACCTCTACCCTCCCTGGTCCCCTGGGCCACCCTTTGGTCTTGGCTCAGGGATGGAGCTCTGGACTATAGATCTGGTCAGCAAGTAACAGCTCATTTTGTGTTCCTTTTATTGTGACATAGCGATAGTTAAGAGTTCTGGCTAGATTTTAATGTTATCTTATATGAAGTGTTGTATATTAACAGGACGCATATTGTCATTACGTCTTGAATGTGCTGTTAGAGTTGCATTGCGGTGAATTTATGAGAACATAGGAAAAGACGAACTAAAGGGAAGTGACAGAAAATGTTTAGGTTTTCAAGTCGCGCAACATCATATGAATCCAAGTTAAACATTGATTCGCAGTGTAATCGGTATTGTTCTAATAAGAATACATGTGGAACAGATTGGACAAAAATATCAAATCGGATGTAATGCAATGCTCAACTTTTGGTGTTCACCACGTGGTCAGCACACGGCTATCACATATATCCATAATTGATACATAATAATTTATTGTTATGATTCATAAAGTCTCCTTTTTATAAAATGGACAAAAAGTATACATCAATCATATAGGCTAAAAAATGGTGAATAATAATAGATTTCAACTGATCGCCAACATGGCTGCCATCCAAATTTGGGGAGTGTGACGTCAGGTGCACAACGTCTATTAGCAGTAGCTTCTCCTTGGGTTAAGATCATCTTATTTCCCTATAACAGTGGTGATATGGAAAGTATCGGAATACCACGGGGAAACAGTGTACTTCTACCCCATCACCTTTCCTGGAAACACAGCTTAGCCGTACGCTTACCTTTACAGCGCTGCCCCTGCACTCCCTAAATACAAGATCCCCTGGGGTTTGATACTGTTGTCTGCTGTTTTTGTCAGGCGACAAGGTTCTGTAGTATGGACAGTAAAGTGCTAACAGTGAAATGTGTTTGGCAAATATCCTGCTTCTACTGTTGATATAGTGCACCTGATTTATTTAGAAATAGGACCAGGGTGACTTTTGTGAGGAAAATTCTGAAAGGATGTTAAACATTTTAGAAAAATAACATTGCACATAATACTGAGATTGGCTGAGTGATCCCAGGTTGCACTGATGTTCTGTTTTGTTGTGATTCAGTACTTGTTTCATTATTTCATTAAAATTATATGACAGAAACACATTGCTGTGATGTTTCACATCCAATATTGATTATGTTCTCAGCCAAAACAGAATTTCGTTAACACCAGAACATTCCAAGCGAGTGACCTAGCATCCAATACACTTGAGAAGACCTGGTGTCAACAATTTTGGCATGATCCCTTACTCCATAGGAGTAAGACTCATTCAACAGGGTATTCCCCCGCGACTCAAAAGGGAAATCCCATAATGACATCATCTGTTCAATCTCCAGGCACACAAGGAATTGGCCATCTTGTTTCACTCACCAATGCTAAATCTATGAGAAAATGTACACTCTCCTAGACTTTGTAATGATGTCTTACTCCTTGGAGTAGGACACATTCGAAGAGTTTGATTGGTCGAGCGAAGAGAATAAATGATATTAAATGAAATTAGTTTGCATCTGGCACCCCATAGAGGAGGGTGTGGCTCAGTGTTGCTCGTGTGGAGCTGCTCAAATATCTGCTCCACAACAATGCAACAAAGCCTTGGAAGTGAACGACCTATTTATATACGTGACCCTCTACTCTAAAATGTAGCATATGGAATATCAAAGGCTGGGGAAAACAACAGATTCTGTGGTGGTATCATGCACCTTAAACATATCAATATTACCAGAATATCATTAGTACCCACCCTGGCGATAGGTGAATAAAGGAGGCAAGATAGCAGTAGTTATGAGGAATTGAGGAATTAAAGTGAAGTTATTGTGATAATAACCCTCCTATGTGGGAACATACAATTTATGATATATGTTCAGATATGAAGGGTGGGAGGGTGGAGATTTGAAGGTTGTATAAGGTAGGTAAGTGTTTTGGTAATGGTGGAAGGGTTGGGAATGAGGGGGCAGGAAGTAGGTTGGAAAGGGTAGAATGGAAGGTTGTAATGGGTAGGGTTGTGGTATTTATGGGGTGCACCAGGTGGCAACAATGATCCTGCCTCCCCCAAACAAGTTGGATTTTGCAGTAATAATCATAAGCAAAAAGAATATTAGTTGCTCATTTTGTTTCCTTTTACAATGCAGAACATTTGATATTTTGAGATTAATGTAGATATTTTTGTATTGACGTTTACTTTTTGTGGATCTGAGTCAAAATCCAAATTCATGAATGTGGATTTGATTTCATGTTTTGAAGAAAGAGAGCCTTTTGTGATCAAGTTTCCCACTGTTCATGATGATACTATAAACATACTAGAGGAGTATTTATCTCAGTATAAATTTTTGATCAAATGTTTATAGTACAAATATATAGCTGTCCTTAGAAAGGGAAAATTTAATATGCAAATATACTTTAGTTCTTCATCCCCCCGGATAGTTATGCGGTGTTGCAAAGCATTCTTAAAACAGCACAATACATTCGATTTTAGTGGCTCCTTGTCTGGCCTTATCATAATCATCTGTTCATTCTGTAAAACAATACAACACAAGATACTTGTAGATCTTTATTAGACTATTTCAATTAATCTAAGCAAGTGTTCTATAATGAAAAGTAATCTAAGCAAAAGCATCATGCTTTTAAGGGAATCTCAATTTGTACCCTTTACATCAAGACCGATGACATGGTTTTGTTCGATCATTGATTTTCCCGACATTGTTTTCTTAACCCCATCCGACAAGCAGTGCAATACCTTTTTCCAGCGGGTGATGGAGAATGCAAAGGTTGTTTAAAGGACTCGTCTCATAGAACCTCCTGTGTCTGAGACGCTTACTTTGAAATCCGATCGGTCTTGGTTTTAGGCTCGACCTGCCACGACATGGCTCCCGTACAAGTCCCTAATGCAATTATGTCGAGAAGAAGTCTGGGAAATGGAGCCATCATCAACACTCCATGCATCAGTATGGGAGAATCCACGCAGGCAGTCATTAAGCAATGGTACAGTAAGTGAGAAGCAATAAAAGCAGCTATTTTACATAGTTTTAATGAGTAAAAGGTCATACAACAGCTATTTAACATTAGTTTGATAGTCATACAACAGCTACTTAACATTAGGTTAGTGTGTGAGAAGCCACACAGGCAACTAGTTAATGTTAGTTCAGTGACTGACAAGTTATTTGGTCTTTTAGAACTCTCTTGTCTCCACCCACAGGATGAGAGGAAGGTTCTCGGACAAAGGGGGTGCCTCAGTTTCAATTGCACAGGCCATGTAAACAACCAAATCAGTTGGTCCAGATAGAGGTTTTTGAGCAATAGATTAATTTAACTCAAACTGGGATAGTTAATACATAAAGAAAATAATGGGTAATAGTTTACAAGTTGTCATTCATTGGAATACTGGTCAGAAAATGGTCTATTGCAAGGCCCTTGTTTTATTGAGTGTCATGGGTCAGATTAATGACAGAGACTGGTCAGAAAATGGTCTATTACAAGGCCCTTGTTTTATTGGGTGTCATGGGTCATATTAATGACAGAGGCTGGTCAGAAAATGGTCTATTACAAGGCCCTCATTTTATTGGGTGTCATGACAGGGGCTGCAGCTGGTCAGAAAATGGTCTATTACAAGGCCCTTGTTTTATTGGGTGTCATGGGTCAGATTAATGACAGGGGCTGGTCAGAAAATGGTCTATTACAAGGCCCTTGTTTTATTGGGTGTCATGACAGGGGCTGGTCAGAAAATGGTCTATTACAAGGCCCTTGTTTTATTGGGTGTCATGACAGGGGCTGGTCAGAAAATGATCTATTACAAGGCCCTTGTTTTATAGGGTGTCATGGGTCAGATTAGTGACAGGGCTTGTTCCCTCAGCCTACTCTCGCCTGTTCGGATTAACCGTTCTTAGGTAATCGCGACACGCGCTGATCCCCTCTTAATGGATTATCGAAGGGCAGCTTGGAGGATAGCCCACCATAGTCCATTGAGACCAGCTGAAGGTTAGGGGGATTATAGGGTTAAAGGTTCAGACACCCCACAGTATGCATGTAATCATCATTTGAGTGAGTCAAATTCACAGGTGATATGCTTAATGTGGCCACCCCTATCTCACCAAATCCATTTTCCACCTGGATGATTATCTTTTCTGTATACTGACAATGTAAAGAAAGAAATCTAACTATTGGTCCATTTCTTTTTGTAAGCTGCTGCCAAAATTACTCAATGCCACCAGTATTGAAGCTGGAAGGGGAACAGGCAATCTGCCTGAGAAGTCTCAGTTAGATTAGAATATTTAAAATGAGAAGAAATCCCTGATTGAATGGTACCATAAACCATATTTTCCAATATGTTTTTTTTCCTGATGGTAAACCTTGATGCAAATATAGTATAGCAAGTGGCAACATTGTCTGGCCAAATATAGACTATATGGCTATATCAATTGCCAAGCAGGAACACTCCCTCAAGATATTGTCGCTTTGTGGTAGGGAAAAAATACGTAAAATTTATAACATCTCTGAAATCATATTTAAAGAAATTCTGTAAATATCGAAAATCAATCAAATACCAGTCACTGGAAAACCAACAACTATTAATTCAATGTGTAAACATGGCAATACAGGCCAATTGGAACGGCAAATGATAGGTGTGTGATTGGGCGTTGTGTGGGGATCGAACCATTACGGATGTTTGGCAGACTCCGCCCTATGTATGGGCAGCAGCTAATGATAGGGTGGGTGTCTTGTGTACAGTACTGAGAGCGGTCAATTGTTGGCGCACACAGAGCCACTTGTGGTATGAGGTTGGCGGGCTGCCCAGTGTCCGCAGTGGCCGGTAGGAGGAGCCAGCTGATCAATCAGCCATGAGGGGGTGGGCCATTTGTGGGACCTTGAATACTATAGATCTTGTGCACATGAGGGGGCAAGCTATTTGTAGGAGCTCAAATACTACAACTATAGACCTTATGCAGATGAGGGGGCAGGCCATTTGTAGGACCTTGAATACTGCAACTATAGACCTTTTGCAGATGAGGGGGCATCCCATTTGTGGGACCTTGAATAATACAAAATAATATAGACCTTGTGCAGATGAGGGGGTAGATCATCAAATTTTGTAGGACCTTGAATACTAAAACTATAGACCTTATGCAGATGAGGGGGCAGACCATTTGTAGGACCTTGAATACTGCAACTATAGACCTTGTGCAGATGAGGGGGCAGTATATTTGTAGGAGCTCAAATACTACAACTATAGACATTGTGTAGATGAGGGGGCAAGCTGTTTGTAGGAGCTCAAATACTAAAACTATAGACCTTATGCAGATGAGGAGGCTGTCAATTTGTAGGACCTTGAATACTACAAATAAAGACCTTGTGCAGATGAGGGGACAATTCATTTGAAGGACCTTGAATACTACAACTATAGACCTTGTGTAAAAGAGAGGGCAGTCCATTTGTGGGACCTTGAACACTACAACTATAGGCCTTGTGCATGTGCGGGGCCAGGCCATTTGCAGGACCTTGATACACTACAACTATAGACCTTGTGCAGATGAGGGGGCAGTCCATTTGTAGGACCTTGGAAAATACAACTATAGACTTTGTGCAGATGAGGGGGTAGGCTATTTGTAGGACTTTGAGTGCTACAACTATAGACCTTATGCAGATGAGGGGGAAGTCAATTTGTAGGACCTTGAATATGACAACTATAGACCTTGTGCAGATGAGGGGACATTCGTTTGTAGGAGCTTGAATATTACAACTATAGACCTTGTGCAGATGGGGGGGGGGGGGCTGTCCGTTTGTAGGAGCTTGAATACTACAACTATTGACCTTGTGCAGATGAGGGGACAGTCCATTTGAAGGACCAGGAATACTACAAATATAGACCTTGTACAGCTTGGGGGAGCGGGAATGGCAGATCATTTGTAGGACCTTGTATACTACAACTATAGACCTCATGCAGATGCAGTCATATGATCACATTTGGTGAATCCCATTTAATGATCACAAGCACAAGCACGTGGATGTTGAATAAATCCAAATCTATCAAATTTTAAATGATGATGATCTTTCTTTAGGATTTAGTGAATTTTTTCTGGGTAAATTGGGCATAAAAAATATATTCTAATTGTTATGAAATTGAAAATAACAATGAATGTGAATTCCTCACCCATTTGTCGTTCAGCAAAATGTCTATAAGAAGAAGCTGGACAGCTTCCATTTGTATCTATATCCATGGTTTACTCATTACTAATGTATTTGAGATACTGTAGTGGCGTCATCAGGTAGAGTTTCCTCATAATTGTCTGCTGCTATATAATACATTTGGTTCCCAGGTGGGGCAAAGGAAGAGTATGACAAATGACACCGTAACCTAGCAATCTGTGTATAATCTCTGATACTTTTTAATTCGTATAATACCTCCTTATTTCTTTGAAACCTCAACTGGCTTTTATTTTGGAAATTACTGAACTCAACTACCAAGTTTTCATCAACATAACAATTTCTGATACTTCCAACAAAATCCTCAGAACCCCACCCCTGTTTTACTTATTGAAATCCTGCATCCACCGCTTGCCATAATAACTAGATGACATATGTTAAAAAATGTCCCCTACATTGATAGGATGGAGAACAACAACACAGAACAGTATGGCAAGGGAACAAACTGGGGCCTGCAGAAAACGAGGGGAAAAAAGCAAGAAGCAGTAGACAAGACAGCGCTTGCTTCTATCGGCAGCTGTATGGATTGACTGGCTGGGCCGGGGGGCGACATTGTCAATGTCGATATGGCGTAAATACCTCAGGCCGATGTCCCCCAAGTACATGGCATAACACAAACATCGATAGAGAAGACAACCCTGAACAGCACACATATTGTCTGCTCTACATGTAGGCTGGAGGAAAGGGGGTACTTCTCTGAGAACATCATTCAGCTGAAGCCATCTTTTAAACACACAAGTCCTATTCTAGAAAACTAACAATATGACTAAATTACACCAAAAGCTGGTCCAGTCTGTCTTTAGATTTGGTGTAGATTCAACACTTTTATTTTATAGAACACCTACACACATATATTTGTAATTCTAGAGTGAGTTCCCCTGTATATCTATATGCAATACTGTGATCTTAAATACAATTCAAAACCTGTTAGGGAGCTGCAATATGCCACAATATGGCGTTGACTGCAGCTCCATACTGCATAACACACTTCACAGTATGGGTACCACCTTCCCACTCTGCACCGAGATCGCCTTCTGCAGAAAGATAATCTATGAGAACTCCAGAAAAGATAATCTATGAGAACTGGTTCTGCATTGAGGGTGTTAACTATATACCAGTGTTATAAGTTAACTACAAACTGCTACTCAAAAATAGTCCAGCAGTTTTTCGCTGGTTCGAGCCAGGCTGCACCGCAAGGGCCGACTGCACGACAGCTACAGTGCAGAGACTATTCTCTAGTCCAGACCCAGGCAAGCAGTGACATAACAAGAATATTCTGTGACCGTACTGTAAAGTTGAGACTTACTAAAAAAGAATGTTACAATAACATCATATTTGAGTGAAGTTGAGACCTTACTAATAAAGTATGTTATTATGACGTTATCATAACATGAAAGAATGTTACAGGAATGTCACAAGAACGTCACAGTGTGATGTTGCAATGTTAGATTCCAAAGATGACTTTGGGTGCCATCAAAATAACGTAACAAAGACCAAAGTAGAACTAAACAGAACGTTGTTGCAACATTATAATATTGTCATATTTTTGCTTAGGGAAGCGTGAAGTGGCAGAGTGCCTCCCTCCCCCTCTCCAGGCCTGTAGACTGGAGATAAAGCCAGGAGCAGCCCCCAACCACTCCATTATCGGGCCTGACCTTTCCGCCCAGCCTGCCCCCTTCTCACCCACTTTGTTTCAAACACATGACCTTTTCAGCAGGTAGGGGGGAAGTGGTGGGGAGGAGGCTCCCATACACAGCTGCCCCTCTCTACAGATTTGTAGCACATTTGCTGAGGTTAGGTCAAAAAGCCAGACAAGCCTGTGCTATGTTCCATTAGCCATGGATATGTTTCACTTGCAGCCTAAATCGAAATGTTTTTAGACTGTGTTTGCTGTTTTCAATGCCGCAATATTGCCTATATGTGCTCATGTTACCACTTCATCTTGCCACTTTTATTATTCCTGTAGATATTTTCCTCCATTCTGCCCTTTTCGGTGACATTGTATTTTGAAGGACAGTGAACTATTACTTTTGCAAGGTGTTTCATTTTTATTTCAGCAATTTTTCCTAGACTGATTAAAAGTAATGTAGATTCCAACATAGGAGCTGACATTTATTCATTACTGTGTACAGATATATGTGTACAGCAGAAATGCTGATCAGTGGAGTTGCGAATCCATGCAAGGGGCCAAGGCAAGCTACAACATAATAAGCACGTTACTATTTTGGTTAGTCTGTAACCTGCCAAATTTTCATGTGAGAGTTATGATATTTTAGGTGAAGTTGAGACTTACTAAAATAGAATGTTATAATAACGTTATATTTGAGTGAAGTTGAGACCTTACTGTTAAAGAATATAATAATAACGCTTTTATAACGTGAAAGAAAAATGATAATAAGAATGTAACAATAACGTCACAGTGCGAAGTGACAATATATGGCTCTAAAGACGTTTTTGGGTACCATCAAAATAACACAACAAGAACCAAAGCAAAACTAAGCAGAACGTTATAATAACGTCATGTTCTTGCGTGGTGGAAGGGGAACTTAGGGGGTTCTAATAATCCTCTCCCTGCCATTTTGGACACTTTTACTAAACCTGGGAAATGTCAGCACGCATATATGCTAAGTACCTAAACGTCGCTCATTGGTGTCAAACCGCCCAGGATTTTCCCCTCTTCACATAGTGTTTTAATGCTGGCCAACCCCCTTTTTCAGTTCAAATCATATGGGCAAAAGTCTCACTTAAGCCCCAGTCGCCCTAGGCACTTTCTCTTTGCGATCTGAGGTATACATGCAATCTTCTTGTATCTAGAATAATTATTTTTGGGAAATATGTTTGTGGTTGATTAATAAGCCATTACTGTTTGGTTATGCTATCATTTAGTCAAAATTCTTCGTGCTTGCGATTTAAAGATCGCAGTGAAATATTGGCGAGGGCGAATGGGGCTTTAGGGAACTTCGCCACCCCCTACTCCCACCCCCCACTCCCACCCCCCACAGCAGAACCTGTAAACGGGCTACTCAGCGGAGGGGCGATGCTCCGCCGGTTGCTCAAATCCATTTCCTACTAATTCTATATGCGGGCTTAAAACCCTGCACCCATCACTGAGGTGACGACTCGGCCTGGAATGTTGTCTTATCTAGACTAACAGAGGGGGATGCAGAGAACCGGCAGCAAATGGACGCTAGGCTGTCGGGGACGCTGGAATCAATGAACACCACCCCATGTGCTGACTCTTTTTTCCGAGAATTTTTTTTAATTTTATTTGATATCAATTCAGTATAAGGTTTTAGGGAATGCCAATGGCATAGTTATTTATCTTAGACCACTAGAAACCATATTTAGCATGTTTGATAATTTTACACCGATGCCGATGGCCGACAGTGGTTGGCGTCAGCCGTCGGGAAATTGTCTAGTGGGTATGGCGCTTTAGAACAAAAAGACTTGTTTTATATCTGACCCTTCATAGTTCATAGGGACTGGGGAAAGTGATGGGATCGGTGGGACTACCTCTGCAGGGGGTATGTAGGCCAGATGAACCAGGCATAGCATCTAGATCACTCTGCAGCTAAGACACTATCCACCCGACACCAGGCAGGGTTGTACAGTAATTCTAGATCTGCTTGCTTAAAGCCCAACAACCACTGGGCAATTTTACTGGCAAAGGGCGATGAGTGACTGAGAGAATCAGCCAATTCTTATGGTCGCCTGTCAGTATGTTGTACTCAAATCAGCATGTTTTTTACTGAATCAGGGCCAAAACCTGCCGATTTTGGGGATATAATCAGCCAATTTTTGCGCTGATCTATCGGCCGAGAAGGTGAAAATGTCCTAGTGGGTATGGCACTGAAATTTTGGAATATTTTCCACGTTAATAACAAAGACTTTTGTCTCTAATGATTATGCAAATAATTTGGGACATCGTCATATATGGCAGCTCATGTCGTGTAGTGAAATACTACTTGTACCGGTTGCGAATTTATGGGGGCGGGCAAAATTCAGACCTTTTTATTATAAAATAGTCCTACCCCGGGGGAGATTTTCGGAATAAACACACACCCCCTTTTGAAAATTCCTGGATCCGCCCCTGTTTATTGCCCTACTGGTTTGGAGTTGTTGACCCACATAGCTGAGTTCAGTGCAGAGTGGTTTTACAACCCCTCTCCCTGCAGTGTCCATCCCCACCTCACCCCGTCTCCCGATCGACCCACTATCGGATTATCTAAGACTGTTGGAGATTATCGTCGGTAGCGATCATGGACGTCTACTCCGTCTCTCAAAAGTTGAGCCTCAGAATCGACATTTGGTTTAATTCTATTACAATGCTTTGAGAATATAAAATATGCAATTGATTCCTGATGGAAGAAAGTGGGTGCCCAGCAAAGCTAACTGAAGTACAACTGCATTATTTCTTCCTTTTTCTTCATCAATGAAATCACTGAAACAATGCGATAACAGTTTTTAGGGCAATGGTCAGTGCTGACAATATGATATATCGATTTAAATTTCCTTTGAAAAGAATTTGTCATTGTTCATAATTTATAACGTGCACTAACAAATAATCAGATAAGACCTATAACCTGCACTTCACTCACCCACCAACACAGTAATGGCCCACATACTAGAATATTTTGAGGAAGTGATTGGCACTGAAATTGGCCAATTATACAAGAATTGTATTTTAGCATCGATTCATATCAAACATATAATATATTATATACTTCTCCCAAAAAAAATGTCCTACACTGTTAAAACAAGTGTTTAGAACCTAAACATTTTCCTAAACACTTCGGTGCATCCAGTTTTGGAACACTTTATTTCCCTAAACATGTTTAGAATTATCGGTGTTTAGGGTTAAGTGTTTAGAAATGTGTGATGTTTAGCTGTTTAACCATGAAGTGTTTAGGTCCTCAAGGTGTTTAGAATCAAAACGCTTATGCTTTTTTTATGTTTAGCTGTTAAGTGTTTAGAAAACTATGATGTTTAGGTGTTTATCTATGAAGCATTTAGGTCTTCAAGGTGTTTAGGGTTAGGTGTTAAGTTAAACAGTATTATACCATAATATGTACAGTGTACTTTCTTTTTTAAGGATGAAAACCATTTTAAATTTAACAATACTATACCGTAGTGTGTAAAAAAAACACGTAGATCTTACATGTAAAACACTGCTATGGTACTATGCCATTCAGTTTACACCAGATGTAATGTTAACAGCATTGAAAGTTTTATTTTTCCTGTAATCACACTACAGGATCATTGAGCCAATAACCACATATGGCCTTCCTTCTTGGTTTAGCCTTGCATGGATTGTTTGATTGTTGGAGGTAAAACCTTTAGGGGTATAGCTGATAAAGTTCTTGTACTAAAAAGGTGTCTACATGTTAATCCTACTAAAAAGGTGTTTTAAAACATTTTGTAAATGTTTTAGGGGTGTTCTGGTTGGTTGACCGTACCTAGAATAGCAGGCCAATGAAGTGATTATCTTAATGACGCTACAAAAACTTTAAAATCTAACATTTTTAATCACAAAGTTCCAAATTCCTAAGTGTATGAAAAAACTATTTTACCAATCATGGCCAAAAATATGGAGGCCATGTGGCAAACCACTAATAGTACAACTACTTCATAGTAGTATTTTGGTAACTTCAGTAGCCGAGATTTGAACCCCGGTCCCCTCACATATGAAGCCTATGCTCTACCACTGAGCTATGGAGGCCTGTAGGTAGACACAGCCCAGCTTTGCTACTTAACTGAATAAGTGGGGGTATGAAAGTAATGACCTAATGTCTGTCTAATGTTGATCACCTGTATAGTAGTACTGATCCTACTCATTGGCGCTGACTATGCCAGTGTGCACTGCATACAGTCCAAGTTAGCTCAGTTGGCTAGGCTTCTACCTTGAATGTAAAGAATGTGGGTTCTAATCCCAAAGTGTCCATTTTTCCTTTCCATAGTATACAATTGATATGTGTTTAGATTCTAAACATATCCCATTCAAAACATGGATAGAGGTTACAAGTGTTTAGCTTTTAAACACAACTAATGATGCGTTTAGATTTTAAGCATAGTTAACCCAACACATGTTTAGAAGTTACAAGTGTTTAGGTTTTAAACAGATATGGTTTAATGTATTTAGATTATAAACATGTTTATGCCCTTAACACATTTAAATTCTAAACACCATTTTAACAGTGTAGCAAACACCAGGCTAGATTTATGGCCATAAAGGTTATTCAACCCCCATAGGAAACAAATTTAATTCATATATACTTCTCAAATGTTATATACTGATTGGTGATCTGTAGTGTCATAAATCGGTCAATTCCTTTGATAGTAATCACCCGATTGTCGCACAGATTTTCTCTAGTGGGTATGGAGCTTCAGAGGAGCAGTGGTGTTCATGCCCACTGTCCCCCACTCTTCTACCTCGTGTGTGAGAGGCTCTAAGAACCCTTATTCCCACTAGGCAACTTTTACACAGTTATCTGATTTAAAATTGACCGATTCCTATGATTGCCCTTCAGTAAACTGTATATTGAAATGTTATGTTTGATCAGAATCAGTGCTAAAATCGTTTGATTCTTGGGGAAGAATTTGCCAATTTTAGCAACAATCAGTTGGCAGACTTGGTAGAAATCGCTTGGTGGGTATGGGGCTTTAAGCTCCGTGGGTATGGGGCTTTAATCTCCATACCCACTAAGCGATTTTGATCAGAATCAGCCGACTCATCAGTGCTAAAATCAGCCAACTTTACTAGAAGAGTTGGCCTATTTTAGCACCGAATTATATCAAACATGTATATTTCAATGTAACATACTGACTGGAAATTTGAAATAGTTGCTAGAATCGGCCGTTTCTATGGGAATAATCTGCCGATTCTAGTGCTGATTAGTCAGCCAACTCTGTCAACTTCACCTAGTGGGTATGGGGCTTTAGAGTTGTGAGAGACTCGAGGGACCCCGCGACGCCTAGGCTTCTAATTGAGATTTTATCTGCGCGGGACTTCATTATCCAGTGCTAATCTGACAGGCTGCCTGTAGAGGTAAAACATAAAGGGATCAGCCTGCATATTATTTGACATTATTGTAATTAGGTTGCTGTGACAACTTTATTATTAATTTTCCCGGAATCGTTTGTGTTAGGCTTTAACTATTATGGATGTGGAGCTGTGTTTTAGCTAGTAGGTGTGTAATCTGGTCTAATCTATGTCTCGGGGCAGTAAATTCACTCGAAAACATGAAAAACGTACAGTCTGTGTCGGAAAACTTGAGGTAACAAACCAGTGGCCTGTTTCATAACAAACCTCCATAAATTTCACGTTTCATAAGTTAGGATCATCTTTTATCCTCATCGTAGCTAGGTGAGTTTTGTTTTTGCTAAAGCCCCATTCGCCGTGGTGAAAGTAGTTTGTCGTAGATCTCTGCAATCTGAAAACGTTTGAAACGTTGGATAATCGTAGCCCTCTACAGCCTGATCCCTTGCGAAATTATTCAACCTGTTTTATATTTTCGTAGAGAACCTGTGCGATTTTACATGAGATTCCTTGCATAAATGATCGCAAGGGAGCTGCCATGCCAGTGTGAATGCTATGCGATCAATTTCGCTAGCTTGCGATCATTTTGTCGTACCTGAGGCGATTTGCGAACCCTTGAGATAAAATTTTAGCTGGTCTCTGCGACAGGAAAGTAGACCACGGCGAATGGGCCTTAACGTAGAATAGTTTAACACCCTGCTAACGTAATTGGCCCAGATCAATGTATTGGGATATGAATGTCAATTGGCCCAGGCTAAGAGTACTGGAAACCAAAGGTCTTTGGGATGGTACATTGCAGACTCTTTAAAACGACATACAGGCTATATGCCAGCTTCTTCAAAATCCACACGTGTACATCTTTTGATATGTGTTTTTAACTCCCTGAGGTCTCCCTCTTTAACCATTAATTTGATCTTTACCAACCCTTGCTGATTTGCCCTGACCAGCTTCGAGTGGCTACTCTGACCTTCCGAAATGGCTCCAAACCTCTCTGATCAATTCTGAGCACCTTTGACATGGTCCAGGCAACCCTAAGAAGTTCTGAGTGGCTCTGAACAAATACAGCCTTGAGCACCTCCAATCAACTCCAAGCTACTATTTGGAGCAGCTCTGAACAGCTCTGAACATCTCCTAACAGCTCCTAACAGCTCCGAGCTGCTCCGAGCAGAGCTCAGACCGGCTCCAAACAACATCTCCGAATAGCTCTGAGCTGTTCCGAACAGCTCCGAACAGCTCTGAACAACTCCGAACAACTCCGAACAACTCCGAGCAGAGCTAAGACCCATTCCAAACATCCACTCTGAATAGCTCTGAGCTGCCCTGACCATCCCTGAGCATTTACGGGCAGATACTGGCTTCAAGCATCTCCGACTCATTCGGTATGCGGGGGCACGTACAGCAGGAGCGGAACACACGGGGAGGTGGGGAGGGAGCCGTCCATTACCGCAGGGGTCTCTCTTTACCACAGCTACTGGTCATAACGACACGCCAATCACACTAAAGCCCCGGCTCCACTGCCCGACGATCGAGTTGAGTTGAGTTACCTATTTGCTACGCCTAATCTGTTGGGTCGTACATGTTGAGTTGTTAAAGATGTAAGACTCGATCGTCGAGTCTTAGAGGGGTGTGCAGTAGAGTTATATAGTTTGTATCACTATGATGATCGGATCCTAGCTTGAGGCATGGTAGAGTTGTGGGCTCTACCATACCAGACAGTCGTAGGTACTGGCACCTCGTGAATCTACGACAATTGAGTTGAGTTGAGTTGGGCAGTGGAGCCGGGGCTTAAATCCCCGACACCTAGTCACACGTGCACGTGCACATGAACCTCTCCCACACCTACAGCCCCCCAACCCATTTTACAACAACAAGGATTAACGCCACACGTTGAGGTATTGCCGGCATATTCATAACTTTGATGCAGAGTCTCTGGAAATTCAGGTGGGCATCTGTTACTTGAAAGCGAGGTAATTCGGGATCTGAGTTGAATTGGAAGAATAAGCTTAGACTGGGCGGGGGTTGCATTCCTTTGCTGTGTACAGATAAAATACTTCTGTTCTTATTCGGAAGGTACCTACCTGCTGTTTTTCTGAGTCCTACATAGAGCCGTCCATTAGGTACACATCCATTTTGACATAGGCCTGTTTTCGGGGACCCACATCCTTCAAAAATAGCTATACTACTACCGATATTACCAGGACCAACGGGTAGCCAGCCAAGCTGCAACATAACAGAACCATTCTGCAACCATACGTTTTGGGTTAGTCTGCTACTTAATAAGATGGCACATAACAGTTATATTATTCATGGTGAGGTTGAAACCTCAAAGAATAAGAACGTTATTATATGAATGTTATTTTTTGGTGAGGGTAAAACCAAACCATAACAGAACATTATAAGAACATTCTGTTTGGGTTGAAGAATGTAACCAGAATGTTGCAGCCACGTAATTGGGAGTCATCAAAAGAACGCAACAAGAACCAAATACAGAACCAACCAGAACATTAATGCAACGTTATAATAATATCACATCGTTGGCTGGGTACATCCAAGTAAATTAGGTCCCAGGGCCGAGATTTTAAAGGCTGTTACCCCTTCTCGTATACATATATCATTGAGCATGCAATTCCTTTCATTATTTAGTGTTGTATTAACGCAGAATGAACCGTCTAAACAGTAGATGATCCTTAATACCAATCACCAATCAACCTACAGCAGACAGAGTATACCCTAGTTCAGTGATTCCTGTCCTTAATAAGTTGTAAACTCCCACCAACCTACAGGAGACAGAGTATACCTTAGTTTCAGGTATGTCTGTCCTTAATACCAATCACCACTCAACCTACAGGAGACAGAGTATACCCTAGTTCAGTGATTCCTATCGTTAATACCAATCACCACTCAACCTACAGGAGACAGAGTATACCTTAGTGTCAGTGATTCCCGTCAGGTGTCGCCCCGCGGTAAAACAGGCGGTAAACCAGCCCCCTGTGACCGCTCCCAGAAGGCCCCGCACCGGAACCGGAAACACCACCTAGCGGCGGGCTCTGAAACCAGGCCGGGCCCCGAGTTAGAGCCGTGTGAATTCCGGCTGTTTCCCCTCGATACTGGATGGTGGGGGGGGGGGGGGCCGGGGGGGGGGGGCGACGGGACATGATCTGACTGCACCAGACCAGCATGTGAAGGGAAGGCCTGCTTGCCAACGTTGAACATCATTTATAAATTGTCTTTATTTCAATAGCTGGAGGGAGATTTTTCTCATGAGTATTGCTGAACTTCTTGAAGTCACATTTTAATTCAATTTTGGGTAGAATATTGGTAGAGATTTTTTTTATTATTCAGGAATTATAACAATCATACAACACGTTGGCTCTAATTTGAGCCGTTCTTCCAGCGGTTGCCAGTCTGTCTGCAAACCATGTTTTGAAAATTTATATACATTTAGATTTGAACAAGTAAGAGGAAAGTGTTTAAAACTGACACATAGGGAAACATGTCATAGTGGCCGTAGCGGTTCCTATGGGTCTGCTCATGTCAGATAACAGATCTGTTTACAAAGACATAATTGATAACAAAATTGAATTGGACGACATGAAAATACATCCAGGCAAGTATCCGTTATACCTTGACTGAAACTTATCCCCATTTCCCTATACTACTAGGGACCTGTATCCAGCGTAGGGAAGACCATGATCCGGCTATATCACCTGACCCCGAGAGGCAAGCCGCTTTCTCCGAGTCTAACCTTCATTATGCCGCCATGTTTATTTTCCAACGACGCCGAGACGGGTCTCGCGAGACCACGCGAGATGCCCGCCGGGAAATCATCCGGGTCCCGTCGCCGGACGCTGGCACCAGGGGGCGCGCAATTAGCGGGCGTCCGGCGTCTGAAATATGCATGGGGGGGGGATGATAACGTCTAGATAAGACAAGCTACGGCTGGCCTCATTTTCCCACGGTTTCCAGGGCGTAGTATACTCCTTTTCTCATAAGTTGAGGCACTTGGTGATGTCATAGGGTCAAGGGACAATTCATGTAGACAAGGGAAGTTAGGGATTCGCGCGTTTTCCTGTGGTTTCCAGGCTGTAGTATACTCCGTTTGTTGTAAGTTAAGGAATTGCCTATTATCATGGGGTGAAGGGATCATAAGGCTAGATAAGGCTGGCCTCGTTTTCCACGGTTTCCAGTGCATAGCTGTATACATGGACGAAGGGGACCAGGTGGGGATGATTATGCCCAGACAAGGGGATAGATATGACGGGCATTCGGTTGTTCTTCTAAATACTTTTCTTTCTAGAATGGTTCAAGATGGAAACACAGTAAGCAGTAAAGTGAACCAGAAGGGAAAAGGGTATAATGTCTTCCAACTGTGATATCAGTGACGAATTTCGCCTTTTATTGTGGGAAAGTTATCAATCGTTTGTATACATTTCTGCTGACAAGTTTTATGCAGGATATAAGTTCTCCTATAGCGCGAAACCCAGTTTCATATAGGTACATATAGTGAACGGCAACCCCTACTTAATAGTGGGATAGTGATAGAGTCTTTAGATTGGGATGTGATGCAAAAGCCACTGAAGTATCTCACACGCGTAGAACCGACACATATTGGGGTTAGTCCTAGCCTAGCCGTTATCAGTACCAGTCCCTGATTTAGATACCCTATATGACTCAATGTCACGTACGGCCCGGCCAATTTACTGGGTGCGCGCACCAACCCACATCACATTGGGAAGGCCGGAAACCGGGGGGAAGATTAGGGACTCAGCCTCCTTAATTATCGTCCACAATCTGTGTGGACGAGGAGGCTGGAGGGGGGGGGGGTGCAGGTCTGTGGGCCTCTCCTGGTCCGTCTTTATAAACCATCTCTCCCTGTTACCCCACTAATGATAAAGCCCCGTGGTGACCTCCCTAACACTGCAGATTGGTAGGCATCTCAGGGGTATGGGATGCTCACAGTTGGGCCCCATACGAATACAATGTCCATGAGGACAGAAATCGTGCAGAATAACTGCAGGACAATTACCCTAAAGATAGGACAATAACCCTCATATGACGATTACCCTCATATAACAGACAATTATCCCTCTATATTATCACAAATACAAAAGGTTCAGTCACATCTATGTAAATGCATTGTGACTTGTGTAAGATTTGCACCGCTGGTGATGGAGGCTTCTATTTCCCTCCAATCTACTCACCACTTTTGTCCATTTTCTAATGGTTTGGAGGAACTACATGCACTTCTCTCAGTCGTTCTCAGTCGTTAATACCCATCTCAGCTCTGGCCTTGGTTTAGCGACCTTTGCCAAATGCAATCGTCGATGGTTATGAAAAGTGTAAATGTGTATCTTCACCATTCAAGGAGTGACGAAAGGCTGACGATCTCTGAGGTTCAAGTAACGCTTTATGGCGTTGTTATAACGGTTTTCGAAGTTGTATCGTAGGCTGAGCTCTTTTGGACAAGCTACAGCAAGAATCCTTGCTAGTCGTAAATCGGAGTAGAAATGATATGTTTATCAAACAGTACTAGTAAACACTCCTACACAATACGCGTCAAGACTTTTGTTTACTTTCCTTGTCTATATATGTTTAGTAGACCAAATGAGATATCATCGAAGCTATTTTCAGTATAAAAAGCTTGCACCCTGGCCCTCATGCTACCTCTCCTCTGGCCCTCATATGTTTATTCCCAGGCTGACCTGACATGGGTTCTGATTAGGTAAGACAGACAACCTAATTACTTCCCTGTCGACCAGTCTCCGTACGACACGCCTCCGCGATAGACCAACGTCCATCATAGCAGACGGCCAGACATTAATCTGTGGAACCATCTTCTTATTTATTTTTTCGCTTACATATGACGCTCAACTTCAAATAATAGATTATATATATATATATATATAATACTCATCTTATTATATATAGATTATATTTGTTATATACGTATCATAATATGAAGAACCTTATGTTGCAACGTCACACTGTGACATTATTGTGACATTTTTGTGACGTTCTTTCTCGTCAAAATAACGTTATTATAACATCCTTTATCAGTAAGGTCTCTACATTACTAAAATATAATGTTACCATAACTTTCTTTAACTATTAGTAAGTCTCGACTTTACCTAAAATAGTGTACCTGTTATGTGAAAATTGGGCAGGTTACAGATTAACCAAAGAAGTACAGTCCAAAAACGTGCTTGTTACGTCGCTGATTGCCTGGGCATGGGCTGGCTAGATGCTGTGATACTGGGGACTCAGTCTGAGGTGTCAGGGGACATGGGATGTGACAGCCCTGTGAAAGGAGGCCAGGAGAGTCTGGGGGTCTCCCTTTCACAGTCTCCCATGTCTGACACCCTATACATGTGGACGAGAGGAGTTAAGAGATAAGCCTACATAGAAGGCAAACTCCAGTAGTTTACTTGATATAAAGTGGAGGATCCAGGAGGATCCTGTTTGGTGGTCCCCTAAACTAAAAAGAGAAGGGGAAAGACTTTTGTAGAAAGAGTGAGACATGTTGCTCAAGTGAAAGAGAATCTAGGTATACAGACGTAAAAATTGAAGCCGATTGTTAACAGAGATTCTCTGTAAGGTTTATGAGAAAATAAATCTTTGATTTCTTTACTCGGACTGGCTGATTCCAGAATATTGAAAGAACACTTAACAATACCATTATGTTTATCTATAAGGAGAAAATGAGCTGCAGAAAAGAAACTATTATCAAGCCAGGTAATGTATGGATTTTCTTAAACAGTAGTATGAAAATCTATCTAATACCTGTAATAGGGGTCTGCCATTAAACTCATACACATTTAGGGAGTGTGCGGAGAAGGAAATCATTGAGAAAGTGGATGCGGCCTTTATCACTCACACAGCCGACGAGCGGTGTGTACAAGGGTAGTGGGTATTGACAGGCTGTGCGTACCGCTCCTCAGTTCATGTGTATTAACATTATCTATTACTTTCTTTGGATGATAAGATATAGAAGACCCTTTGGGGTCATCCTTGGGTCTCTGTCAGACCCATGGGGATCATACGTACCTCGGGCTTCGCCCTCAGTACGTGACAAACCCCTCTGGGTCGTACAGACACCCTCTACGCCCCCGTGGTTCTTCTTATATTAGTACAAATACTGCCTACTTGAACCTGAAGGTAGGTTGGTTAGACATGTAGATACGTACTTAAAGGAAGGTGCTATATTTCTATCATACTGTGGTGGATAGAGACATTCATGGTACATAGCCTATAAGTCCCAGTATGGATTTTAGAGGCCCTAAAGTCCCCCTGGAGGCACAGGCTTTGGCTTAGTCAGCCACACTGTGTGTTTTCCATCAGCTGTAATGGTTCCTACCTACAACTACCCCCATGTCTATGCCAGGGTACAATGTCTACGGAACATATACATAAATGCTGTGTGGTGTTGATAATGTAAATTTCCTCTCTCAGCTATGACATAAAACAGTGCTGTGGTTTTAGAGAGGGAAAATCGTTAAGAATCATCATATGTTGTGGAAAACCAGTAGAATTTCAAAATCGACACGAATGCTTATATTGTCCCTATGGGTATGAGAAATAGCCCCATATTGCAATGTCAAATAGTTGTACTGACGTGGAAGGTCAGTCCATACTTTAGCTTGCCACTAAGACTCAGGGCTGAGCATGTTCTCTTTGTCAAAGGTGAATAGTAAAGGGAGGAGTCAGGTCCTGTATGTTGTTAGATATGTATAGTGCAGTCCACGTAGCATTCGGTAGACCGCTGTTAGCTTTCATTGGTTAAATATCCTGGAAAGGTCGGTACTAGAAGCCTGTTCTGGAATAGAAGCTGATAGACTGAGTATTAGGTTGGAACGTTGGCTGAGTGTGGTTGAGCAGATCCTATCCTTTTGATTGTTCATTATCATCGAGAGATCTTGTCATGAGTACACAAACACATTGGATAATAATAAAGAACATCCTTTCATATGAGTATTTGTCTTTTCATAATACGGAACTATGTTATGTATTGGATGTGCAGTCAAGGCAGAGACTGACTGCATATGGAGCTAGCTAATTTCCTGGGAACAGTTCTACAACTTACAAATAACACCCTGTGTGAGAATTTTCTATATGTAATGGCATAATATCTCACCGATATTGCAGCTCCAAAGCGTTGTATCATTGAATGGCAAAAAGAATGATTTTATGTAAGTCTGCTTTACTAAATTGCACCAAATGTGCCATGATAGGGGCCACGATAGGGGATATTGCAGAAGTGAATAGGCTCAGGTCAAAATTGCCTAGTGGGTCTGGGGCTTAAAGCCCCAAACCCACTAGGCGATTTTGCGGGCGACAGGCGATGGCACAAGGTTCAAATCACAAGATTGTGTAAAAAGTGTCTAGTGGGTATTGGGTTTAAATGCTGGGACGGATATTAGAGGCCCTAAAGTCCCCCCTGAGGCCCAGGCTTTGGCTCATCAGCCACCCTATGTGTTCTCCATCAGGGGTGATGGTTCCTACCTCCATGCCTAGGCCAGGGTATGGTGTCTGCAGAATATACATAAATACAGTGTGTTTTTGATAATGTAAATTTTCACTCTCAGCCATCACATAAATCAATGTTGTGGTCTTGGAATGGGAAAATCATTCAGAAAGGGAGCTCAGTCTAGAGAACTCTCTGTTGAAAACCGAGATATGTTTATGTTCAGTTCAAAAGTATATAGTATTCCTGTGAGTGAGTGACAACCACATAGCTTTGATGGCTTATAAAACAAATGACAGAAAATGTTATGATCACGAAATAGTCTATAAGGCCTGATTTCAATGTATTAAGTGTGAGATTATTTGGGAAAATGTCAGTGAAAGAAGTGTACCTTTAGGGGGGCACTGAGGGTTCAGCCAAACGTATATGGTCTGATTCCAATATAATTATTTTTGTGTTAGATTAATTAAGAATATGTCAAGGTAAAAATCTGACACTTTAGGAAGGAGGCTGAGGGCTCAGGCAAGCTGCCTCACTCTTTGCTTTTACCCACACTCTAATATCGATTAGAGCCGGTTTATTTGTACCCTTTATGACAGCTTAATATCCTCTGTCAGCTTAATGCCCCTTCTATTTACATGTCCCTAATCCCAAGGGTTCTTAAGCTGAAATATAAATCCCATTCGGGGTCGAAAATTGGGCGTAGTATGGGCCTAATGTCAACGTAATAACCTTAAAATTCATTGTTTAATGGTTAAACCCTATACCCACTAGGCAATTTTACCGATGACGTGTGACAGGGGGAACCGCCCGATTCTTATGATCATCTGTCAGTACGGTATATTGAAATGTGCATGTTTGATCTGAATCAGCGGCTGAAATCGGCTGATTCTAAGGGTAGAATCAGCAGATTTTAGCATGGATTCATCGTCCGACTGTGTAAAAATGTCCTGGTGTGACAGTATGGGGCTTTAATTTACTGTCTGATCCCCCCACCAGCCCCCCGCACCCTGCTTATGTAGGCTTAGAATCAAGGGTGGCAATAAAAGAAAAATGGAGATTAGTCTAATTTGGGTTTGGTCAAATAAGATCAAGGTCCAATGAAAACCAAAGTTGAATTTGGTCAATACAACGTACAAATTCACTGAAAATATGAATGTTGCTACAACGTTCCCAGATGCAAAATCTAAAAGGCTTTACAGAAATTGCCATGTTTTAAGCTAGAACCAGAGTTGACTCTCTGAAACACTGACACAGCCTCTGGCTACTCCAGGCACTTCAGACCTAACCCAATCTGAAATTCCTCCTTGGCCGGTCTACAAGGTTAGACTGGCAGTGTCTAGTGTACTGAGGGGCAGGGGGATGGCTGACTGGGTCCCACAGGGTCAGGTTTAACCAGCAGGGTCTGCCCCCTCTGACACCTCTGTAATCAAGGAGTCACATCACTGACACCTATACATGACAGTGTAAAGTATAGGTGACAGCTATGTATGACAGTAGCAGGACACTGTCATATATAGGTGTCACATCACTGACAGCTTTATATGATAGCGGCAGGACACTGTCATATATAAAGGTGTCAGTGATGTGACACCTATGTATGACAGTGGCAGGACACTGCTGTCACCGTCAAGTTGCCCCTGTCACCGTGCTGTCAATGTATGATTATATTGCATATATATAACGTTTTAGTCACTGTCAGAGGATACATGTATTTTAGGTCTATTGACTTATTTTAGCTTCTGCTGTTTGATATTCAGCAGAAATGACGTTTAGCTTCTAAGGGGTTAGATTTATTCTGAAAAATGAAACTTGCCACTCAACCAATAGACAGCAACAAGCAATAGGCCTAAGCGATTCCCAGGACTATACCAAATCAAAGTGTATTGCCCATGCAGCATTAGCAACAACTTTCTGATAGACGTCTTATGTCCAAAATCTAGGGGAATTACATAGATCATAATTATCTAGACTAATTACCTGAATAACGGCAAAAAAAAGGTTTTATCTGCCAGATATCAAGGTAGAAACATTCCATTCTACAAACGTCTGATGTTTAAAAATGTAACGTTTAAGATTGATAAAAAAAGACCATCCAAAATGATCGGTTTTAGAAGCACCCCATTGGTGTATTCTTGTACCGATCATAACACGATTGAAAGTAAAGCCTTGTTTCTACTAGCCGATTTTACTACCAATTTCAAAAATCAGCAGTGGGAATTTCAGTTAATCTTGAACATGTTATATCATAATTATTAGAAAGGCTTTTTAATTCTCTTTCAAATGGTATGTAAGAGATAAAACTAAAAGGAATATATTACCAAACAATCGGAAGTTAAATCGGTTGTATCTGACATCAAATTTTATGGACAGTCATTGTCAACATTGACAATGTTGACAATGCTTTTACGGTGTCGTCAATCATACTGGACATATTGCATAAATATCACGATATGATCCCTTCCATTCCTGCCCTTAACAGAAATTAGGTTATTTCCAAAATAGAATAGATTTGATGTGGTTTGAAGAAAGAACATTTCTATCAAAACTCCCCATCGCAATGATCACAGAACTCCGTGATTTACAACGAAATCTTTTCAATCAAATGTAATTCATCTTCTCATACTTTGCCCAACTTTAATAACGCTCTATTGGGACTGCTATTAGGACGAAAACTTTCATAACTTCCGCACTATTGGAGCCATATCCTAATTGGAAGTTATTCTAAGCGGCCTTCATAATGTTTGTCTAATATTAAAACCCAAGGGGCTGAATAAATATTGTGCTGGCCCACTCAAGTCTCACGCTTTATCTGAAACCACGCTTTCCAAAATAGAAAAGGAAAATTGCTTTTCATAAGCACCAGTAAAAAGAGTTTGTGAAATTGGAAATGGCTGTTCTCTATTTCAGAAATAGATGTTCTTTTATCGGCTTGTGTACTACCATGATTGTCAGGTTTGTAGTTTCATATTTAGCTGTTATCAGTATTGCCGGCAGTATTGCTATTCATTAAATAATATCATAAAGCAAACCGCAATCTGTTATTATTAGGAGTGGGCATCAACCATAAACGTTATCTAAACAAAATCTACAAGCCGTGATCGCTAAAAGTTATAAAGATATCATGTCTAGATCTATCCGATGTAATTTGAATTATAACGTTTAATTCCATGATGAGAAAATAAAGACCACCTCAGCAGTTTTCAATCCCTTTTTACTGTGCTGCCACCTAACGGTGAGGGCACAAACAACACCCGCCCACGTGGTCCCAAATATAGGCCGGAAGTGTGGGTGTCCGCGCATGCGCAGAGTAATCCTTCCGGCTGAGAAAGTGCCTGATGAAATTGGGGTCTGCCAAGCGGCCCATTATTAAAGTAGAGAGGGTTGTATGGGCTTAGTGGGTGTTGGCCAGGAGTGGACTGGCCAGGCTCTATTTGGGCAGTTTTAGTATTATTGCGGCCATCCGTAGAAAGAACCAAAGCAAAAACAAGTAGGACAGCTAGAGCTCTCTGGTCAATGGAAAGAGCCTACCAAACAACCCAAGCCCACGCTAATACACATGTTTTAGAAACCTCTAGAGGCTGAGCTTTAGTTTTGAAGGCTATAATGAAGATTTATTCCCTCTAGGATTAAATCTGATAGAGACCGAGCGTGATTAATATAAATAGCGCTGCAGTTATGAAAGGCTTTTGGTAAACAGCGTTTATTAATAGTGGGGGTGTAGACCCTTAAAATCGACACTGCGACACGGCTATTTCTTAAATTCGACACGGCGACACGGCCTTCTTTTAAATTCGACATGCGACATGGCAATTAAGGGACAAATGACAGTGATCTTTTCTTAAATTCGACATGGGACAGGAGTCTTAAAAAGTATATGGGGTATAAGGACAGGCGACACGGCCGTTTTTTAAATTCGACACGCGACACGGAACCCCCCCATCTACACCCCCAATAGTGCTACTGCACTAATGGGCATTAATGGGGGGATGTCCAAGAGACTTAAGTTGTTTTCTCTGCATACACGTATTACATACAGTATACCCTATAGAAGCTCTTTACATAAACTTGATCTCTTATCTTTCCTCGTTACTTTTATTCTTGCAGCATCAACTAACTTGTCAACCACACTGAAGATGTGTGTGGTCTGCTGGTTCTTGATCTGAAGAATATATTGTAGAAACTATTTCCTTGTCTTAATCTTTGCGGAAACACTATGTCATCTTTCCACATCCATTTTATTCTTCCAGCCATGACTAACTTCAGCGTGATGATGACCACCCTCACGACTTACGTGGTCTGCTGGTTCTTGATCTTTAAAATATATTGCAGAAACTATTTCTTTACTTTAATCTTTGTGGAACCACAATATCTAATATTCCCATATCTCTTCTATTCTTGCAGCCCCGACTAACTTCAGCGTGACGACAACCACCCTGACAACGTGTGTGGTCTGCTGGCTCCAACACTGCAACATCCAGTCCATAAAGTGTACCTAAATAACCTTGTCTTAATAATGATGGCACCACAATATCTAATATTCCCATATTTCTTGTATCATTGCAGCCCCGACAAACTTCAGCGTGACGACGACCACCCTGACAACATGCGTGGTTTGCTGGTTCCATCCCCGTGACATACGGGCCCAGAAGTACATGGTGACGTACGCGCGGAGTGACGACCCCAACCAGCTCAGCTCCCACACCGTGCTAGCCAACAAGGACCAGGCCACCTGCATCAAGGTGGGTGAAATTAGCAAAAATTGATATAGCTACACAAAGATGGGCAAGTCCGAACATTCCCTACAGTGTTTTTGTGATGTCCTCGATGGTGGCGCCGTCTATGAGAGTCTGTGTAACCAAATATGATGCGGCCGTCATTGTTACTGTTTTCATGACGTCACTGTCTCTGTGTTTAAGAATGACGTCACAAAAATGGTAACAATGACGGTCGCGTCATATCTGGTTGCACAGACTCTCATAGACGGCGCCACCATCGAGGACGTTCCCAGTGAAACGTTATGAATTGTATATCTTATTTTGGAGGCTCGCTGAAATGAGTGAATGATGTTTTAGACATACCAACAGTCGGGGTCACGTCCAAAACAAGTTAGGATAAATTCTGAATTTTCAGACACTTGTCTTGACTTGGTCAATCTTTGGTGATTGTATCTATCAGATGAGGGTGACAGGGCAGGCAAACGGCAGGGGATAAAAACTGGAAATACTTTTTGGCGGTACCTCATTCCTTAGTGAACCCAGACACCAACTAGGAATCTATTTATTATATTTACTATGTTCATTCTCTCTGTAGATATGAATGAATTCCCACTGGCTTATTTGGGATTTAGTAAAAAAAAAAAAAAAAAAGTCCCAACCAACCAACTAGGAATCTAACCCAATGAACGACATGGTCAGTGCTGGGCACCCCCCCCCCTCCTATCAGTGCCCTTTATGATCAGCAGGGGCTACTGGGAGCCTATATTCTTTCCGGGAGCAGAAGCCCCATCCAGGTACTCCCACGGGGTAAGGTGGGTGGAAATTTGTTTGTTGGTTGATTTGAACCAGCAGACTAAGTGGAACTAGAGCACTGGGTTACTCTACCATTGCTCCTGGATAATCAAATTTATGATCGGCCGATTCTCTCAGTCGCCTGTCGCCAGTCGTAGGTAAAATCACCTTGTGGGTATGGGGCTTAACAGATCTGGATTTGCCACTAAAGTCTTTTCCTATATAAGTTATTTGTATTCGAATTATATATATATATAAAAGCTAACGAAATAAAGCCAATCTGATTACTAATGATATACCTAATTAATTTGTTAAACTACTGACAGCACTGTGACGAGCCTAGATCCACCCATGCATCATTTTAGCACCTACCTCTCTGCTCCAAATGTCGTTTATGACTGAGGCCCTTTAAAATATTAAGAGGTTTTGGAGCCGACGGCCGCGGGCCAATGCTGTTGATTGAATGGCGGCGGTGCCAATTCTAAAACGACTTGGGGATGTGTTGAGTGGGTCTGCAAAACCAGTTACGTCTCAATAATTCATCTGTTTCTCAAAAGTGCGCAATATGTAAACCAACACAATTCTCCCTATCACGGTTAGATGATTTTAAGTATTTTAGTAACCTGCAGGTTAACTTGGCCTAATGTTGTCGACAAAAGTATAGATAAATCTATTTGAAAAATACAAATATTTGTTATGTATCTGTCCACAATGAATGAATTTTCAAACCACCTTATTAAATTATTGACATGTGCATATACAATTGAAAAAATAGTCTTTAATATTTTCTATAATATTGAAACAAAAGAAACGCCATGATTAGTGAAAATATCTTTACTTAAGGACTGAGGTTTGTCGACATATTTCCCAAGATGTACCTTGATCTAGGCTAATATAGGTAGAACAAAGAATGTATGCCATCCATGGTAGGGAGAAAATTGAAGCACTGAAGAAAACAAAAGAAATGAGTTTCCCTTCATGGCATCAAATAGTGACTTCTGCCGACAGAACTTTATCTCGAGCTCTAGGAGGTCTGCTTTAGAAGTATTCGTAGGCCTTGCCTGATTTGAAGAAAAGAAGGGCATTACAGTGCAATCTCAGACAGTCATCATTTCAGATTCCGTCATATCTGATCTAGAATCTTTTGAATCTAACATCGTTGTACATTTTGTATTCAAATATTCAATAAGAAACAAGTCTTTTAAATCCGGGTAGATTTTCTCCCCTGTGTTGGCCCTCTTATACCATCTTAAGATATGAAAATGAATCCCGCCACCACACGAGGAAACCATACTTATGTTCTAATTGATCATATCACTTATGGAAACACAACCACAACATGCATCCATAAAGAGTTCTGTCAGTCATTTGGTCCTCTATTTAGTTCTGTCAGTCATTTAGTCCCCTATTCAGTTATGTCAGTCCCTTGGTCCCCTATTCAGTTATGTCAGTCACTTGGTCCCCTATTCAGTTCTGTCAGTCATTTGGTCCTCTATTCAGTTATGTCAGTCCCTTGGTCCCCTATTCAGTTCTGTCAGTCACTTGGTCCCCTATTCAGTTCTGTCAGTCATTTGGTCCTCTATTCAGTTCTGTCAGTCACTTAGTCCCCTATTCAGTTATGTCAGTCCCTTGGTCCCCTATTCAGTTCTGTCAGTCACTTGGTCCCCTATTCAGTTCTGTCAGTCATTTAGTCCCCTATTCAGTTATGTCAGTCCCTTGGTCCCCTATTCAGTTCTGTCAGTCACTTGGTCTCCTATTCAGTTCTGTCAGTCATTTGGTCCTCTATTCAGTTCTGTCAGTCACTTAGTCCCCTATTCAGTTCTGTCAGCCATTTAGTACCCTATTTGTTCTGTCAGTCACTTGGTCCCCTATTCAGTTCTCTCAGTCATTTGGTCCCCTATTCAGTTCTGTCTGTCACTTGGTTCCCTATTCAGTTCTGTCAGACACTTGGTCCCCTATTCAGTTCTGTCAGTCACTTGGTCCCCTATTAAGTTCTGTCAGTCACTTTGTCCCCTATTCAGTTGTCTGAGTCACTTGGTCCCATATTCAGTTCTGTCAGTCACTTCGTCCCGTTTTCAGTTCTCTCAGTCATTTGGTCCCCTATTCAGTTCTGTCAGTGACTTGGTCCCCAACTCAGTTCTGGCGATCATTTAGTCCCCTATTCAGTTCTGTCAGTCGCTTAGTCCCCTATTTAGTTCTGTCAGTCATTTGGTCCCCTATTTAGTTCTGTCAGTCATTTGGTCCCCTATTCAGTTCTGTCAGTCATTTAGTCACTTATTCCGTTCTCTCAGTCATTTCATCCCCTGTACAGCCCCCCGTTGGTGGGACGCAGAGTGAACTGTTCAGAGTCGGGAGTCCAACTAAATGATGGGGTCTGCGGTCGTAATGGATTGGGTAAATGTGTCTCTTGTAGTACTGGAGTTGAAACATCGCTTTTTAGGAGTGCAGTTATTGTGGTTGTAGAAATGTTTCAATGTTTTCATGTGGCTCGATATATCCAAATGGATCTTTATGAGGACTAAACTCTTTAAAAAAATGCCTGTACAATTCGTAGCTGGTACATTTGACAGAACCTAAGTACAACAGATCACTTTTTCACAGCCACAGATAGCCGGTTTCTAGAATTCTATCTGAAGATTAGCCTAAAACAGAATGCATGCTGGGTAATATGTCAACAAAACTCAAGGTTTTAGCATAGACATTTTCAGGACTAGTGCCATTATTTGCCATGGAGATTAATGTTGAATAAAACTAGCCATCATGACTTTTTAAACAAGTACACACTAAGCACTTTTATATATATCCTTATTTGTTTGAAAATTTATCCATTATAGATGGATAAATAGTCTTTATTTGTTTATTTTCCATAGTTTTTCTAGTGTTCTTTTTGTCAACAAAATTACCCTGCAGGTCCTTAAGATATTGTAAATCAGCTTTCCGTGTGGGGAGAGAATGAAGCCATTATCAGAAACAAAAACATTGGTTCAATGGCCTACAGAAATGTGGCCAACTCCATAAAGCTATTAGTACCGGTGTCTTTTTTAAAGGTAATTGGGTGCGTTCAGGGCGCCACCTGGGAGGTGTATTAGGAATTAAAAAAATATTTTGTTTTTAAAACATTCTAAACACTATTTTATGTATTTGGACATTCAAGAGAGGACAATGCACACAATTTTTCTTTGAATAGGGTAGAATATCTTAGAATGATCCAAGCAAATAGTGCTCAAATAGTCACATTTTCAAGTTTATTCACTATAACTAATCTCACAAATGGTAAATGTTCTTTATTTTCTCCTAACATTTGTGTAATGGTCTATACTTGTTACATGCTGAGTTTGGTGGGGATTGCACTGGTAGTTTTTTTGTAATTTTACAAAAACACATTTTTCCCATATAAACCAATGGTAAAGGTAATTTTCTTATTTGGGCTGTAACGTCTGTCACAAATGGTAAAAGATCAAAATTACAGTCTCTATTTTCTTCTATAGACATAAGCTTTAATCAAAAAAATTATATAAGAAATTTGACTGGTCAATAAAAATCAGGCTGAACACACCCGAGTACCTTTAATAGACAATTAAACAAAAAGAAAACATCACCAAACGTCCATGTTTTAGATTCACATTTTAAATACTGATATTTCTAAAAGTGTTGTGCTCAAAGTGCTTATCTTCGAAATGCAAACTTGTCGGATCCCGTTTTGTCTTTATCATTTGCCCTCTTAAACCAAAACTCCAAGAGAGAGGTGATCTTAGGCTGATTATGCTTACTTACATTGCTATTCAAGTTGTCTGTCACTCCGTGTGAACCATTTATAACCCTTTTAGAATTACCTGGAACCCCCTCGAATTTCTTGGAAACCCCTTGGATTTTCCTGCAATCCCTCAAATGTACCTGGAAGTCCCTCAGAATTTAGAACTGGATGCAGACCTTGTCAGGGATATATTGTTCCACTCAAGTATTTCATGACAAATCTCAGATTGCGCTAAATGTAATTACGAATGAAGGGCGATCTGCTAATACCTTGGATTTTAAAAGCAAACTCTCCTTATTTGATGGGATTAATGGCAAGCTTCCTCCTGGTAGCTTGCCTCTCTAGGAAAAATTAGAAAAAAGAAACTTGTCCGTTGGCGTTTTACATTTGGTTCTAATTTAACGGTGTCATTTTCTAACCGGGGGCGGAGCGATTGTTACCAAATGGTCCAAGCCCATATTGATATTGTGTTTCTGCCGGAGAATTGGACGACTCAGTGGAATTTTGGTAATGATGAGCGTCGTCGTTAAGTATAATAGGCACCTCTGGATTGAAAGCAATCCCAGCCAAGGATGTGACGTCGCAGAACGTTCTAATGACGTCGCAGAACGTCACAGAACGTTATAAGAACGTCGCAGAACGTGGCCGTTACGTCGCACCTTGGCTGGGATCTTTCTGATTTCAGGCGAGTTCTTTGTATGGGGAAGACTCAGACTGATTTGTCAGGCCGACCAAAGAGAATGCATTATGTTATTGCGAGGCTCCTATTGTTGGTATTATGTATCACTTTTAAGATGGGTTATAATGTTTGAAATCATATCCTCTTTCTGAATGTATGTTACACCTTTGAAGCTGATTTCAATAATTTTAAGTTTTCAAATAATAATCTGGATGGATATTGGCGGGGGAGGGGTTTCCAAGGGGTCGTGATCTCCCCCCCCCCCCTTCATTTCATTAGTATTCGCAAGATTTCCACTGTATTTCCTATACTCATATTCACAATATTCATCAATATTAGCTGCTATTCGTGTTAGGGCAGATCAGAGTATATAAAAAGAAATTATCAATAACCTTATTTTTCTGTTTTAGTTCATAGACCTGGAGCCCCTGGCAGAATACTGGGTGGAGGTGAGGGCAGATCGGAGGCTTACATAATGACAATGAATTAACGATGTTGTTTCTCTGTTTCAGTTCACAGACCTGGAGCCCCTTGTGGAGTACTGGGTGGATGTGCGGGCTTTGAGTAAGGGCAGATCAGAGGATTGTACAATAATGATGAACTAATGCTGTTGTTTCTCTGTTTCAGTTCACAGACCTGGAGCCACTGGCGGAGTACTGGGCTGAGGTGCGGGCTTTGAGTGAGGGCAGGCCGCAGGATTATACAGTAATGATACACTAAGGATGTTGTTTCTCTGTTTCAGTTCAAAGACCTGGAGCCTCTGGCAGAGTATTGGGCCGAGGTGTGTGCTTTGAGTGAAGACATGTCGAAGGATTATACAATAACGATGAACTAACGCTGTTGTTTCTCTGTTTCAGTTCACAGACCTGGAACCCTTGGCGGAGTACTGGGCGGAGGTGCGGGCTTTGAGTGATGGCAGGTCAGGGGTACCAAGCCGGATATGGTTCTACACGAGGGAAGACGGTAAGCATCATAATTGTATTTTTGAGAAAAAATATCAATATAAGTTTCTTTATTTAGTAAACATGTAGTATCTGTAGGCCAATGCTTTAGGACAGGATTGGAAACTTTTTAAAGGCAGCTACACACTTTTATATGGATTTCTTAATAGAGAATAGTAAAGCCTCAAATTGTTCAATGTGAAAACCTCTGCTCTAGAAACTTTGGATTGGATAACAATAGACAATGTTAGATTATAACCCTCATCGAGGAATAATGTGAAGAATTCTTTTATTCATGTCAAAATGATAAAAGCCATGATAGACATTCGACCTTCCCTTAGAGCATTGGTATATAGCTTTATTTTCAATTTTCTGCAGGATAGGCTTAGTGCCAAGGTTCCCTACTTATTCTGTTTGTTTGGATTGCATTGCTTTTGTAAATTGTGTCCTGGATCTTACTGGGGGCAGAGCGATATCGATCGAGAACTGAATGGGAGATGTGTATGGGTACACTGAAAACCTGGAAGGTGGTAAACTCGTCAAATACTCGTCATTTTGACAAGTTTAGCCTCGTCAGACCCCTTTTAGAGGTTTTGACGAGTTTTGCATTGTCACCTTGTCAAAGGCTTGTCAAAAACTTGTCACAAGTCTTGTAAGATTATAGAGGGCGCTTGAGTTATTTTTCCACAACTAAGGCTATGTAATTTGCAAAATATCCACTTATCTAACCTTTGGAAAGGTTATTTCATCACAATCTTATGTTAAACTGTGTACTAAATATCAAAGTTTACTATATGTCACAAATCTTTTCTCAGATATTAGTATTTTAAATATTTTTGATATTATTAAGTAAAACGTTTCAGTAAAACACCTCTTTTGTATTGATAAAAGATTTAAGACAAGGGAACCACATTGCTAGATGTTCCAGATAATAATGGCAGTTGAGAATTCCAGTATATTACTTGTAATCTCCTGCAATGTTCTACACAACTAGTATTTTAATGAGAAGGGATTAGGTGATTAGGGTTGGTTGACAGAATTGGTGAGCAAGTGGTAGAAGGCGGACATTGGAAACATAATGAATCTATGAAAAAGTGACGAGTTTTTGATCACTTTACATATTTCTGACAAATTTTTGAGCAGTTTACATATTTCTGACGAGTTTTTGACGAGGCAGCAGCTTAAAACTCGTTGGTTTTGCCATCGTCACTTTGACAAGGCTAAACTTGTCAATTTGACAAGTATTTGACGAGGTTGGGTTTTCAGTGTATCTTGTTTGAGTAAAGGGCCATACTCACTAGGCGATTATGCCTGAGTCGGCCAACAGATTGGCGTTAAAATCAGCTGATTCTAAGAGTAGAATTGGCCACTTTTAGTGGCAATTCAGATCAAATCTGCACATTCCAATATAACATATAACATATAACAGGTGACGTTAAAAATAGACGGATTTTATCGCCGATGAGTTTGCCAACTGTGTAAAATATGCCCAGTGGATATGGGGCTTACGTTTTTGGAAAATGTCTCCTATGTAGTCGATGTTACAAACAACCTTGATATGAACATGTTATTTAGAGAGACTTCTTTATGCTCAGTCGATATGGCACTTTATGACAAACTCTAAAACCAGAACTACTTTGGAATAAAACTGACGTAAGTCTATAATATGCCCCTCCCACCTTTTGGACATCGTGTATCCGCCCCTGCTACCACAAAGCACGTGAACACGTGCCAAGACAGCAGACATGGCCTAAGGTTTTAAACATCTCAGCACCATATTTTAGAAGACTACATTGCGTCTTTCATGCTCTTCCTCATTTAAAAGCAGGTTGTACTTATATGTGTGGTGTGACTATTACCCAGCGCACAGCCCAACTCAATAGTACCTACATGATATAGGCCTACACAATACATGAGACTCACAATAGCCCTGATGTTTGAACTATGTCCCCCTCCCTTTGTCCAAGTCACACCCTGCACGTCCCAACTGCCTTGTCCGTCTCCTGCCTGTATTGTCAGATGTGAACCGAAGAACAGATATCTTGTCATTATTAGCCCACACAGAAAATAAACTACAAATAAAAATAAGCTAAACATTACATGCTCTGAACGCATTCCCTCGCCAACTCCTGGAGGTGGTTGAAAAGCCTCCCGACCCGCCCCCTCAGTTTGGATTTTGCAATTTTAATGCTGGCCTGAATAAACCAATGGGGGATGGGAGGGTGGCAATTCCCTAAGGAAATCTGCATTTTTTAGTCATTCCCGTAGGGTGTTCGGCCTCAACTCGCCTTGATGGTTTGTTTTAGGTGTTCACAACCAATGATTTGATTTATTTACTATTGTCAAACCATTGGATTTGCAACATATTATTTATTACAGACAGCGGTTTGTATGCCTACATTTGAGGGGAAATGGATACCTCATAGGTTGATGCCGTAACCATGACAACGCCGGAAACAGGCCCGGGTCGGGCTCGGGTTAGGGCGAGTCCATTGGGATCAAATTAGGGAAATGAGTTCTTGGCCTGCTGGCCCGTCTTCGAATGTACCTGCCCGACGTATTTTAGTCTACCCTGAGACCCCGGTAGTCAAATGGTTAGAAGGCACGGAGGGAGTTCAAACGGGGTATACCGATTTTGATTCGGGTGGTTTTATGTTTTGATTGATTTTTGCTGTGTTGGGCATAAAAATCGCCATGTGGAATGTAAGCTTTACGCCTCAATTCCATGAGGCGATTTTGAATTTGGTAGAAGTTTTAAAGAACCTTTGCATACTACATAACATTTGCTACAAATCTGATAATAAGACCCTTCTTTAAACTTCCAAAATGGCGAGGAAAATCTGATACGTATCAATTCTAAATTATTCATATAATCATAATGTAAATACAATACATGGAGTCAACAATATGGATTTTGTCTTATTTTTATTCAATCACTATTTTCTAATACCTAATTGAGTAAGAAACCAAAGCATTGTGTTTGTTTTTGAGACGAGGAAGTGTTTCCAGGTGGTTGGTTAACCCTAGAACCAATACTGTCCGTGAAATTGACCAGAACATGGGTAAGAGCAGTGGTCCATGAGCTACTCACACCCCACAGACCAACCACCGACCACCGCCTGACCATCCACTGAACTAACCACCCACTGACCCACACTGACCACCCCTTACCACCCACTGACCATCCCCTGACCATTATACCCTCAGGAGCAGGGTGGTATGAGGGATGCCGCGTTAGAGCCTGAACATGCCACCTCCACCAGTAAACTGATTTGGCTAACGGTTTGACTGTGCCTTTGTGATTATGGTCGGGCCATGTATAAGTAACGAGGGGGCGCGCGATGCAATCACGAGTTGTCCCCAGGGGATGCATCTATATCCCTTATAGTGTTGCGGTGCGGGCAGCAGCGAATCAAAAGACCTTTACTGCCCTGAAGGTAGTGATGGATGGCAGAGCCCGCGCCCTTAACCCCCACGGCACCAGATGGACCTCGTGAAATGGCGCCTCTCGTTCTCGCCCGCCCTAACTGGCTTAAACCCATTATGGGCATGCATGCATTAACAGCGTCTTGCTAGGCATATGGCTTTCCTCATTGGATTAGGCGGCTTCCATAAGGCGGAGGGCGGGATGGCCCGCTGAGAGCTTAATGTACGCCAATGATGATTAGCCCATTTTGTCACCCCACTGGCTGACCCCTGTCTTGACATGATTATAGCGCCTTATTGGGGCGTGTTCGCTGGTGAAAAAAACAGGAAGAAAAAATGGCGGTGATTAAGATGGCTTCTTCACGGTTGGGTGTCTTAATATGAGGAAGATGGGCAGGGCGTGGTCTTAAGGCTGCATTACACTATCCAATTTTACAACAGATTCTGGGAATACCCTGCAGGATGATGGTGATTGTTGGAGTTTAAGGCCATATGACGCGTAGTGTAATATGGCCTTCGCGTCACTTTACCAACATGTTTGTAATTGGGTAGCGTTGGTACACAACAAAACCCAATGCGTAGTGTAATACAGCCTTAATACAGCCCTAACTCGTACTGTTCGGGTTAGGCAAAATGGCCCAAAGCAAACTTACACGCGACGCATAGTGTAATACGGCCTTAATTTAAGTCCATTTGGCAATTGTTTAGCTATTGGAGTTAAAGGTCCATTTGGCGATATTTTAGCTATGTCAGGACCAACTCACGTTTCTGATGTACAGAGTATTATGATCTAATGTATGGGGGGTAGAAACGACGGTAAGGCAAGGTAGTGTAATAGGCACACTCTAGGCTTGAACCCGGGCCAGCCACATGCGAGGCGAAGAGGTTAACCATTATATTGTCCAGCCCCCTTCCCCCAAAGGATAAAACGCTCTTTGTAAAAATGTGACATATTGTTAGAAAGGAATTTGACGTCTGTTTCAATTGGTATATGGCATGCATGGGCTTCCAGCAACCTGATTTAGTGGAGATATTATCCAAGCCTTGTATTTGAGAGAAAATTTAGAATCTTAGGATGAACTGCCTGCTTGAGACCATCTAAAGTGTGTCCATAATTACTACATTGGAATACTGCCCACTTTGCTCCATTGTAAATTCCCTCTCTATTTTCCTTAAATTTTACAAATACTGTATATAATTTAAGGAAAACTACCCTTGATTGAGCCTATGACCCTAAATACTCAGTTGGATATCAGAAATATTTCAGCCCTAACCCGAGCGACCTCAGGCAGTAGTGTTTTTATGCCAGCCTTGTATTCAACCGTACTGTAAGTTTTCCTATAATCTTTACTCGGCTAGTCTGACTTCTAAGATTTTACACTCAGCCGGCCCTACCCAACCAAGGTTTAGACGTTGTTATTACTTTGCAGGAACATTCTGGCTGGTTCTGTATTTGGTCCTTATTACATTCTTTTGATGACTCCCAATTACGTCACTGCAACGTACTACCATGATGAAGCACTGTGACATTATTACAATAATTATTTTGTTTACATTCTTCAACCCAAATTGAATGTTCTTATAACGTTCTGTTTAGGTTTCATCCTAATCTCACCAAAAAATAATGTTATAATAGCATTCCTATTTGGTGAGGTTTCAACCTGACCATCAATGTTTATGTGCCATCTTTAATAGTAAGTAACAAACTGACTACAAAAGTATGGTTGCAGAATGTTTCTATAAAGTCGCAAGCTGGCTGGGTATAGCTTTTCAGGGATCGTTGGGCCCATAAGTCACATCTTATTTCCCCCGGACCCTGGGACATGACCCATCCTGGTCACTCCATAGGCATGTCGGTTAACCTACCGGAAGTGGGTGGTGTCGCGGTGCAGTATGGGTAACCTGGTCAGGCCGTGTCACGTGGTCTACCCAGGGTCCCCCGTGGGAGGGGACGGGCGTCCCCACAGGTCGGGTAATCAGGGGGGTGTTACCATGGTGATCCGGGGATCAGGGGGTGTTCATCATCCGGGGAGCTGCAGGCCCTGAGTTATATACCTAGACAGGTGAGGAGGTAGTGTAGCGGAGAAAATAGACTTGCCTTTTAGTTTTCTATGTCTTTTTGAAAGTATTTTCAGTTCATAGTGTACAGATCTCAATATTATTGCAATTTTGTTTCCACATCCCCATAAGTTCTATATTTGAGGAAGCCATTTTCCATATAGACATGTGCCAACATCATGATTGCCGGTAATAGTGAAGGTAACTTTTTAGTTAAATCTTTACACCGTGGATTAAAGCATCAAATTTGGTATGAGACACCTCTAAGGCATAACTATCAAATCTGGAAGGGGAGCCACCTTGAAATAGGATAGGATGGATGTGGGGGCAAAAAAAAACCAATACAGGTATGAATCCTAAATCCAAGATGGCTGACCAATACTGAGAAATAACATGATTTTTAGCTGCTAAAGTATCTAGACATGTAGAAATGGTTTCAATATCAGTTGTTTATAATGTAGAGGGTTCAATAGATATAATATTCATCCAATACAATACCATAAATTTCAAAAATGGTTGAATTTACTAGCATGATGCCTTTGACAATGACTGCTGGATTCCAAAATAATTCAAAAGAAAGGATATAGACTTTTCTCTTTTGCCACAAGATTTCTTTATCTTATTTGGTATGATGATCTCCTGGGACCCTTTCATTGAATATAAAAGGGGAGCCACCTTGAAACATCAACATAACCCCGGTGGGGGGCCAAAAATCGAAAATGGCAGACTTTCAATGAAATAATCTTGTATCTCATCTTCTAAAATGGGAGGACAGGAACTCCAATTATTTGCCTTTGGAATCTACTCAAGAGTAAATTACCTCAAATTTCAAATGCTAAAAACATAAACAATTTGCCAAAATTTCATTTTGATATTTCAAGGTTGCTCCCCTTCCAGATTTGATAGTTTTGCCTCAAATTTTGTACTTTTTTCCGATCTGTAACAGAAATTTTGTCAACAGACCCAACTATAAATGAAGTTAACCATATTACAATACAACATATCACTTTCAGTTGGTTCACCAAATTAACTTTGGCTACCTTTTCTCCAGGAAATCTTGTAGAAAATATAGAAGAGGTGAGAGCAAGCACTCATAAGTTGTAATATTGGACAGTGTAATGCAGCACTCATAAGTATATATATATATAATATATATGACCAATAGCAGATATATTCGAGGCAAGAGGGGGAATAGGAGTTTAACTAAATATAATATGTTTAACCCAGCCAGCTTGCGACATAACAGAAACATTCTGCAACCATACTTTTTTAGTCAGTTTGTTACTTACTAAGATGGCACGTAACAATAAGGTAGATACCAAACAGAATATTATTCTGTTTGGTATCTACCTTATAGTTATGTCTTACATTCATTTTAAGTTCATACAACAAGTATTTCCTGTAGATAACCAATTTAGCCTAAGAAAAGAATCAATCACGAAAGGGACAGTCCCCACACAGGATTCATTCCCTAACAGAGACAACACTATTTTCAGATTATTTCATTATAATACCCTCGAAACATGGCCTGAACCAACATCATTCTGCACTGTTTTGCGGTTGTTTCTTAACTCTTTCAAAATCATCTGTGAACCCGACTAGAGGTAATTTGAGAATTACCATTTTCAGACAAAAATGAAAATGGTTCCTAAGATAAATCCGAACACCCCAGCAATTTTTAGAAACTGTTTTGGGAAGCCCTTAAAGTTAGTCAGAATAGGTGTACCTCTTAAACAAACATGTGTTCTTTTCTGAATGGGTCTAAGGATGCAGTCAGGCTGTCTGTTGTAGTTGTCTACATACCGGACTGCTGCCCTTTTGTGGTGTACAGAGCTGGGGTATGAATAATGAATACACCGCCGGCCTTATGGCAAGGTGAAGTCTCCTTGGGGGAGGGATCCCCCTGATCGGTGGATAGCGCCAGCTTGCCGGGGGCGGGAGGAAGGGTGCCGAGTATAAACCAACAAGTTTGTCTTTTGTGTCTCTAGTGAGCTACTCCCAGCCAACTTGCAACATAACAGAAACGTTCTGCAACCGTACCTATTTAGTCAGTTTGTTACTTACTAAGAACTAACTACGTTATTGATGGATACACTCAATTAGCTCTAGAACCATGCCCAGCCAATCTGCGATATAACAGAAACATTCTCCATCCATACTTTTTTAGTCGGTCTATTACTTACTGAGATGGCATGTAATAATTATGTTATTGATAGTGAGGTTGAAATCTCACCAAATCAGAATGTTATTATAATAATATTTAATTATTTTCAGTGAGGTTAGGACAAAATCAAAACAGAATATTATAAGAACATTCAGTTTGGATTGAAGAATGTAACCAGAATGTTGTAATAATGTCAGAGTGCAACGTCACAGCAGAACATTCAAGCAACATAATTGGGAGTCAACATAAGAATGTAACAAGAACCAAATACAGAAACAACCTGAACGTTACTGCAAAGTATTAATAATGTCAGTTTGGTGTTACCCCAACAACACACCCAACAGGTATCGTAGTGAGTGATGGAGGTTTTACGCTGTACCAATGTCCAGGGTAGTTTTCCAGTGAAAACAAGTTGGGATGAATTCTGTCATTGGTGATCTTATCTATGAGATGAAGGTGACGGGGCAGGCAAACAGCAGGGGATCAAAACCTTGAAATCATTTTTGCTGTACCTCATCTCTCAGTGAACCCAGTACCAACCATGAATTGAACCCAAAGAACCTCTTGGTCAGTGATGGATCCCCTCCATCGTCACCTTATTAAATATGATCAGCAGGGGCTACTGAGGGCCTATTCTTCCTCAGAAGCCCCATGAGGTGACAGGTATCCTAACTAACAATCATGAAAAGGTTCCCAACGCTTCATATTCTCATTGAAAGCAACAAAGACACAAAATCCGAAGAAGAAAAAAATGTATGCATAATTGTTTTGGTCACAGTAAAAAAAAATCTGTTCAGAGACATACACCTGGAATATCTAAAATCCATTTCAATAGCAATAGTTTTAAAGTAAACTGAGTTTAAGATTGGCACCCCATAGATTAGAGCTTGGGTTTGGGGGTAGGAATCAGGATGATGGCAGAGTCGTAGAGAAATGGTCTTTGGTGACCAGGGGATCAGAGGCGGTCTATTCCTTCTGTGGGGCCTTAAGGCTTAGGCATAGGGGCAGAGGCACCATATTTCCCAAAGAGGCTTATTGCATAAGGAATACCATATTTCAAAGGTTGGCTTCAGGTTGCAGTGGAGAAACAGACTCAACGTCCTCCATTCACCCTGTATGATTGATGGAAGGCTGGCAGATTGTGAAAGAAATCATTGGGAGGTATCTGTAGTCCTTAGTTTTACTCGGCTACACCGTTGAAATATAAGTCATTAGTTTTTTAAATATTTTTATTGAGTGCCTTCATATACATGCGGTCTTCCAGACATCACAATAAGCCTGTCCCACATTGGGAATATCCAAAGGTTGGACAAGGGTTGGATAAAATAGAGGTATAAGCCATCCTTGTCACCTAGGGTTGAGATTACTGGAATGACTAAGAATGATGTTTTTCTATATCCCCAAGTACTGATAAAATGTTATGATTTCACAGATTTGCAGGTTTGCAAGCCAATCAAAATGCTGCATTTTAGGGAAATAGGATTGGACAATATAGGTTGGGCTGACAGGCTGAACATTGGTTCCTATGGGAAAAAGGTCAATATATAAAGCTGCATTTTACATATTGTAGGAGCAATTTGTCAACTAAACCACCATGGTTCACTTTATTTTATACTTTGATCTTTGGGAATTAAATCAGAAAGAAATTGCTATGTAATTTTATGATAAATTGTAATATTGATGAAAAATGGGTGGGCTCAATGACAGTTCATAGGAATTGTATCGTAAGAATCGGCTGATTCTCCCAGTCAACCATAGCCGGTTAAATCCCCTAGTTGGTACTGGGCTTTATGGTCTGGCACATTACAAGAAGAATATACAATGTCACATCCTTGGCTGTGTTGAGACTTCAGCTAATCAGCGCTCCATATCCTCATTCATCAGTTTATAACAATAACGAATGGAACACACTCCCTGACGTTTCACTTGGCGTCAGTCAAAAGGCTATTCCACTATCCGATTTTACTTCTGATTTCAAAAATCGCGCACATAAATACAGGCGCTACTCATAGCCATGTTATATATTGTTACATAAGGATTTGGGTTACTTTTCAAGTGGTATGTTACATGCAAGGTTTCTTGTAATATTTCCAACGAAAACCTAAAAATAAGCAAATTCCTAAAAGTCAAAATTCAGCTACAGGCTCGTGAATATGCCCCCAGACTATAATCACTTGTAACCTTGGTAACTGGCAAGGGGACTGGTGTTCATTTATAGAACCACAGAGAAAAAGATAATAGAACACTCAATGCATGGAACTGCTACAAAAGCCTAGAAAGCCAACTGTAAATAAAAAGGGACTTGGGTTTTTTAGAGGGAAATCGTCATTTGTCAAACGGGAAGAATGGAAACGCAAATTGAAGATGTAATCAAATGGCGTAACCCCACGGGCGGTGCAGGGGTGATGGAGTAGGGGTGTTCGAGGGAGGAAAAACTATCTAGGTCACTCATGATACATTTCACTATTTCACATTGTATCACATTATAGACCTTGTGCAGACAGGTCACCTGACCAGATTTTGGTGATCATCATGCAATGTTCATAACTATGCGATCCTTAGAAAATGAGGTAGTGTTTACTTATAAAATTGTATCATATTATGTGGTATAGGATCTCAATGGTAGTTGAAAAAGGAGAAGATGTTTTTCAGGGACGCGTTTAAAATCCAATTAAAGATCCGCTCAAGAGTCGTTAGTCAATGGGCCATTGTGATGGAGTACGCGGTGTCAAGCGAAGGGAATGACCTGTTTTAGAGGACCAATATAGACGACAAACTACAAATTCCCATTTCACTGTTACACCTACATGTTGCTTGTATAATAGAAGCAATACAGCCGACAATGTGAAACGAGTGTTTGTGATGTTGCGTAAATACATGATGGCAGTGTATTGTAGGTATAGAGGCCATATTCCACTGTTTTGCTGGCGGTGGGTGTTTTACTAGCGGTGTTTGGCCCCACAGCAAGTAAATCTGGCCAACCAAAGGTGGAATATGAGACATTAGGGAGTTTCAGATCCCACAACGCATCTAGATGCGTCAACGTATCTCAAATCTACCTAATCATGTTTAAGGCTAAATGTTCAAACTTTGGTAATCATATTGAAATGGTTATGCATGATTAAGGCAGAGAGATGTATCTATAATTAAATGTTTTTGAAATATATTATTAAAGCTGAGAAAAAAGATACGTTACGTTTACGTTACGTCATGCCTTGGAGTATCTGAAACTCCCTAATGGGTTATACGTGCGGTGGTTCTTGCGGTGGGTCACCACAAGTACCACCGCAAATGATTTAATATTCTTTATATGATTGATTTTTTTTTATTCTCTATGATTATAATTTTTATGACTTTTTTATGATTTTATATCCATAGCATATAATAATTGTATAGAGTTTTCTATTGAGTGCCTGCGGTGGCAGAAACCAACATGTTTGTTTCTGAAATCCAAATTGCTTGCGGTGGGAGATGAGCCTGCCGCAAACGGCCCCCCACCACATAGTAGAATATGGGCTCAATTTGCCTTCTTGGGCTGGTTTGTGAGGGATATGAGCTATGTTTGCAATACTATTTTATTGTGTGCTTTTTTCAATAGATATCCGAATGTGTGCTCTACTTTACAGACTAACTTCATTCTTGATTGAAGAATATCGTCATTCATTGCACTGCCTTCATCACAGTATGATATCTACAATAATACATTCATTTTTGAATAATACAACTATTCCTCTACTTAAAAACTTTCTTTAACGAGATAATAATCAGTCGTACTTTAAGGGACTGCCTATACCTATGACGTTGAGTCCCTCACTATTCGAGCAACACAATCACGTGAACGGACTGAATTGTATACGTTTATAATTCTGTAAGTAGCATAGAGAAATGGGAATTTGATGCCTTTTGCTTATACATTTTGGATCCAATTTACGTGACCTCCCTTGTATTGCCCTGCATATACATGCGACGTAACCTCAATAAGCTCCACCTTTTATGCATCAATTTTGCATAAATAAGAATTTTGAGCTTGTTACGTGTATAATATAGCATAAACAAACGACGTCACTTATAGATTATCGTGCACTTCAAATCATATTTCTTCCCAAAGTGGAATTCCGTATCAGGGACTTGTATGTGTTTTAGAAATATATAATATTAATTCATTTCTGAAAGTTTTATTAGTTAACTATCACTCCTTTCCTTGTAGATACTTGCGGAATATAGTAAATGAACAAGAGTAGAGAAATTTAAAGCGGACAAGAGGGTTATCTGAAGATAGAATAAGTACATATATAAAGAAGGGAAAAGGAACACTCCTGTCGGGTCGACACAGTTTACATCATTTCAATCATTCAGGAGTTTTCTTATTCTTGAATATTGAAATTTATATTATGCTTATCGGATGCATTGTCTTACTTAAACAATGCTCACACAGATTTCCCTACTGGTATAAAACCAAACAGAGAATGTGCAAACAGAAAATCTGGGTTTATAGCTCCAATCAGATGAAATTAACTTACAAACTCACAAAAGACTTGAATATAAATCTCCCAGAGATGTATTATGACGTTAAGGCATACTGTATTCGTGACTTACATTATGACTAATAACTTTTTAAATATGATATTGTTAACTGTCAAATATTGTATAAACTACTTAGGTATGAAACCAGCTGATGTATCAGATCTTTTCATACACAATATTCTATTTATCATTGTTACCGATAATATAATGGTGTTCATATTACAGACTATTCGCATAAATGCCAAATGAAGACCTTGACTAGTACATGTAGTTGTTATATGATGCATGCAATTAGAATATTGAGGTAGACAAGAAGCAGAAGTCCTTGACCCTGAGTAGTCCTTGTCAATTATTGGCATGCCTATAATTCATGAGCTTCCGAAATGACATTGTGTTTTCTATCGAAGAGCAATATGCAAATGAAATGGTTCAGCATTCAGTTAGAGTTGAAGTTACGAATTAACCCTGAAAGATATCCTACTGGTTTCCTTTGATATTTAACTTTGTTAATCTAATGGCGCTGGAAGCAGCAGGAAGCCCAGCTTTACTCTATTTCACTCGTTCCTGTTATGGAGACCGACGTTCTTATTGCTAAAACATAAGAACACTTGTGGATGTCTTGTTCTAATTAGGGAGAGAGATGTGTCCTTATATAGGAATGACATGGATTTAGAAGCTTCACGTTAGCAGCTAGCTTTCATTTCATTTAGATGAATTAATTATATAAGGGATACTGATCTGTGATCATCCTTTTATTATACAACCTGTGTTTATACAACAGACCTTCTGTGCCACTCACTATAAGGACTTTCTAAAGGAGAGATTTAGTGTGTTGCTTCTATACCGCATGCGCAGACAAAAGTGTGTTGTATTTATGACGTCACATCCGTTGTGCGTATTTCAGGAGAAATTTAGCGACGAAAAATACTTGACAAAGAGTTATCAGAGTAAGACTCTGCCTTAGTTGTCACAAAACCAGTGAGACTAATGTACTATATATTAACATCACAAGGGACATATGTATCATCCATTTCTAAAATATAGATGAAAACATCTCCTTGATAAGAAAGATCTTGATCTTGTTTCCATCCTACCACATGGAGCTGAGGCTTCCCTTGACCTTTTGCTGTTGTTCATTTTCTCTCCTGTCGGTACAATCTCTAAACACCTGAGTTTATCTCCGAGGGACGCTTCTCTGAGCAGTCTATGTTAGTTTGTGTTTGTGCTGTGGCCAGCTGACATTTTTCTTTTTCTTTTATTAATTCCGTCTAATCATGTCTTCTTTTTGCAATTGTGTTTTCCTCATATCCTGACCTAGTTACTTCCCTGATAATTGTACGTATAGTATAAAACTAGAACCAAATATCTCTATTTGTGTCAAGGGCTCTGATAACTCAAGCAACTTTTGTTAAAAGCTTCAACCAGAGTTTGGCATTATTGAAGGACTTGGGTATAACATTTTGTATCCCATGAACCGATCTTTTTCAAACCGTATTAAGATAAGAAGCACTGTGGGGGGGGGGGGGGGGCATCCAAGGGTGGCAGTACGACCATTAGAGGATCATCACATACCGAGGGTGAAGCCCGAGGTTTGTACGGTCCCCATGGGTCGTACAGCCACCGGAGGACCACCCTAAGGTGCTTCTTTATTTTATCAGCCAAACAATAATTGAGAAAATACTGACAAAATGAAGCAGTGCGTACAGCCTGTCAATATGCCCTGCACACAATCAAACCACTGCCGGCTGTGCGGGTGATAAAGCAACACCTTCACCCTAAGACCTTACCCCTCATAGAAGATATTACTTTGAAGACATCATTACCTATGTACTCCGTCTTATGCTTCATCTTTACCCTGTACATAACACTCTGACCAATGCAATGTATATTCTGACTTTGTAGACCATTGCTTCTTTGTTAATATAGTATCTCGAGTTGATTTTTTGTAAAAGCTATCAAGTAGAGACATAAACACTCTTTAGATGGATTATAGTAACTTTTGATTACATGCTCTAACATCTGAGCAGTATATCTCCTCTCTTTAGATGAATTGTAGTAACTTTTGATTACATCTCGGCAGTATATATCTCCTCTCATGAACTCGTAGTCGTCACACTTTACTTACTGTTATAGCCTAGCGGTCTGTTACATCTTTGTTTTGTTTTCTGTCTCCGCCCACAGCCTGTTCGGGGAACCCCTGCGGCGGGGGGAGGTGTGAACTCACCGACGGTGCACCCGGCGGGGCGGCAGGTGCACCCGGCTTCAGGTGCACGTGCCAGGAGTCGGTCACGTGCACCAACACCACGTGCACCAACGCCACGTGCCTCAACCCGGACTACATCAAGGAGATCCTGCACGTGATCCGGTCGTGTCGCAACGGGGGCACCTTCTACAACGACAGCGGGGCCGGGAGGTGTGTAGTACGGCGGCCCAAAAGTACAAACATATATTAAACTGGCAGTACGGTGGCCCAGAAGTACAAAAACATAATAAACAGCGTCATCTGACTTATTACAGCTATGTCAACTATCTAAATATACTATCATCACTCATCTGAATCTGCCTAAATGTACATTCATCTCTCATCTAAATCTAGCTTTCTTTCATCAAACACTAGAGCAGCTATCTATCGATCCCTTCATCACTGGCAACCCAATGTTTCATTGATAGCTCTGCCATTAGTAAGCGTGAGGCCCTCTCACCAGCCAGGCGTCACCTCCCGCTTGCTGATGGCAGAACTATAGACCTTGTGCAGATGACATCACAATGTCCAGAAAGAGACTGAGCGCCATGTTGGTGATCATTTCCAAACTTCCATTATCAACGCTTCAAAAATACCTAGAATGGATATTGTTGTTGGGTCTATCTCTGTAGTCACAGGAAGTCATGATTAGCCATTTTCGTTGTTTAGAATTTATGATTTATAGATTAATGTCAAAGCCACATGGTTATGATGAGCCCGTGGTGATCACCAAAATATGGTCACGTGACCATGTCTGCATAAGGTCTATAAACAAAACATCGGGTTGCCAGTCATGAAGGGATCTTTACACAGATAGAAATACTATTTTTTTACTTTGTACTTCTGGGCCATCGTAGGTGTGAGTGTCCGGAGGGGTTCGCCGGGAGTTCCTGCCAGTTCAGAGACCTCTGCAACAGGGACAGGGACGTCTGCCTACACGGCGCCGTCTGCGAGACCGTCTCAGCCACACGGTTCCAGTGCCACTGCGTCGGGGGGTTCTTCGGCGACACGTGCGAGCACTTCAACCCCTGTTACCTAGACCCCTGCCGCAACTCGGGCTCGTGCAGGAACCTCACCGAGTCTCAGTATGAATGCACGTGCACGCACGGGTACTACGGCAAGAACTGCACGCACTACAACCCGTGCGCGTCTTTCCCGTGCCAGAACAACGCCGTATGCCGTAACGTAAGCGAGGAGTTCTACGTGTGTGATTGTCTCACGGGATACCACGGCCATGAGTGTGAGAACTACAACCCCTGCTACCACGACCCCTGCCTGTTCGGCGGGATGTGTAATAGTGTGGACGGGAAGTACGTGTGTGAGTGCGCGTACGGGCGGTACGGAAAGCACTGTGAACACATGGACCTGTGCGAGGCCCTCCTGCCGTGCGGGGAGAACTCCCTCAGGTGTAGGAACACCTCCGACAGCTCCTACAAGTGCGTCTGCAAAGCAGGTCAGCTGGCAACGGTTACTCTGAATAAAATAAATATAGGGAAAATATCTGAGAAATTAGAAAAAAACCCCAGAAAGATTTGTTTTAATACACTGTTTAAAAAAAATCTTTTATACACATCAGAAGAGAAGAGCAAATTATGTTAGAAACTAAATCTAGTATACTCTACCCGAACCTTCAAACACGTATACAGGACAATACAACACAAATAAACACACAATAAAAGTACAAATAAAAGCATGATAAAACACGAATAAAACACAAAGAAATAAACAGATTACACACAAAAAAGAAATCAGGAAACTAGCTAGAAAAACAATATAAAAACAACAACAATGAGATACTACATGTACACAAATCAAAAAAGTATACTTTCAACAAAACGTCACATCGTCCACTGGTATACTACTCTTACGACCTTTAGAACTCATTACCCCTGAAGGCCATGATCCACGTTGCGATTTTGGGCCGACCAATTTTCTTCTCATGCACATATTTGGAATCCATTTTCCCTAATGTAAATACAAATTTTCTGTTATGTATTATTCTAAACTCTTTGGAAAAGTGTATGTTCTATAAGAAAAATTATTATTCAACACACTGATTTTCAAAATCGGTTCAAAATCAGCCCAAAATCGCAACGTGGATCATGGCCTTAAATTAAGAACACAATACCTATCAATATACTATAAGCATAAGTATTCAAAATATATTCGCATAAAGTTATCTATCTTCACAAAGTTTATCTGTAAAGTATATCTCGTGCTTCCAGTTCACTCTAGACCCATTATATCTGAATGGTTATGTTATAGGGAAGAACAATCTCCCGCTTACCAGCGACCACCCCACTTATGCAGTCAGTCCACTGACACCTCTTTGGTGGCTAGAAGGGTACAGCTGTATTATATAAATCGTACTTCCAACACCCTAGATTTGTGACATCTATACATCCATAAACCTTTCGGACGATATATATATCTTCATTTGCAACATCGCATACATACTGTAAAATTACTACTTACTCAAAATCGCCTTTGTTTTCTCCCTGTATCTCTCTAAATTCTCAAAAATGCATTTGAAGCTATGAGTGGATTGTTCTTATCGCACCGTCTCCCAAAAGATTATGAATGTTTAATCTTAACAAAGTGTAGTTACATTACATGAAAATAAACCCATCTTAAATGAACTATTTTCCTCAGATATAAACTGCCGTAGGGTTGTTATACATATCATAACATCTTTATACTTGAGGCATAGTACATATAACAGCTATTCTTCTTAGGTATCTTCTGGTCATATCATTATTTATCGATTTATCTCTTAGAGTATCTTTCTGTTAGTCTTTGCATGTAGTGACACTCTTCCCCTCTTGTTTTCAGGCTGGTCAGGGCAGAACTGTACCAAGTACGACCCGTGTTTTGATAAGCCCTGTCTCCATGACACTCAGTGCAATAAGGTCACCGACAGGGAGTACACCTGCACATGCGCAGAACCCTACTACGGCCGCCATTGTGAAAAAGTCAACCCTTGTGGGGACAATCCCTGCCAAAGTGGCGGTGTCTGTGTGAATGTATCGGACACTACATACGTATGTAAATGTCCAGAGGGGTATTTTGGGAGTTTCTGTGAAGGATATAATCCTTGCGTAAAGGCGATATGCATGAATGGCGCTGCATGTGTGAACACTTCAGAATCCCAGTATCATTGCGCTTGTTCTCCGGAGTACTTCGGTGATTTGTGTCAATACTACAATGGATGTTCTTCTGATCCGTGCCGGCATGGTCAATGTAAGTCACTGGAGAATGGACATTACGAATGCACCTGCGATCCGGGCTACACCGGCAAGCAGTGCAGCAACTACGACCCATGTCGAAGCAACCCGTGCCAATATGGAGCGACGTGCACCAATACAACTATCCTGGATAAGCTGTGCACTTGCATGCCGGGGTATTTTGGCACCTTCTGCGAGCATTTCGAAGCCTGCAGGAGTAACCCTTGTCGCAGCGGCACTTGCACCGACTTGCCGAACGGCAAGTTCCAGTGCGAGTGCCCAAAGGAGTTGTTTGGCCCCACATGTGAGAGCTCAGACCCGTGTGCTGGTCACCCGTGCGCCAACCAGGGCACGTGTATATCCATCACGGGTCCCAGCTTTAGGTGTATATGTCCCACGGGGTTCTACGGGGAGCGGTGCCGTAGCTACAACCCGTGTGTGTCCAATCCGTGCCACAGCGGAGGCACGTGTCAACACCTTTCCAATGACCGTTATACATGCCAATGCAAGGAAGGCTTCCAGGGGCAAGTCTGTGATATCGAGATCCCGTGCAGCAACCAGCGCCCGTGCCTCTACGATGGCGCCTGCATACGCCGAACCTCCGGCAAAGACATCCAGATCTACTGCCAATGCAGGCAGGGATATTCGGGGAAAAAATGTGAGATTTTCGACCCATGCAGCTCCAACCCTTGCCTTAACCAGGGCCGCTGCCTCCGGCGCATGGACCAAGAAGGGCTGCTGCACGTCTTTGAGTGCCAGTGTCAGAACGGCTTCTTTGGGGAAAAGTGCGAGTACCATACGCCTTGCTTATCTTACCTCTGTAGGAACAATGGAACCTGCGTGAGGACGGCCACTGGAGATGTCTGCAAATGTCCACCCGGGTTCACAGGTAAGAACGGGTCTCAACACAACACTTGTCTCTGTATGTTGTTTTGTCAGTGTACCATAAACCCCACACCCACTTCTCTGCATCTACTGGATTCAATTACACTCCATTATTTTCAGACATATCCATAGAACTACTGCAGAACCTTTAACTACTGCACTTTTCTTTTAGAATGAGTTTCGTTATCATTACAATGGGTTAAGCAAATGATCAATGTTATTCAGTCAAACTATATCTTTCTTATAATGAACTTTTAGGTGTCAGAGTGTATAAATGAATATAGAGCTGACATTTTGGTGTTACCCTAGCTCTCCATCTGACCGTTGTCAGTGTACAAGCAAATGGCATTGTCATATATCCTCCCTTTGTATTTCCAGTCCTACGTCTAAACCCTCATAGACAGTACTCCTATTTTCAGAAATCTTCGCACTAAACAACTTTCTTGCATTTCTTATCTGGAAAGTAATGCGTGAAAGATCGATTAGACTGCTAAAATAATATTGTTATGATTAAGATTGATATTACAAGCAACACTGCAAACATTTTAACGCAAAATTCGCGCAGTAAAGCATGTTTCAGGTAGATTAAACCGGGTTAAAGAACTACTTTCACACCTTCCCAGTATGGCGTCATCTGAGTGGTTTGAGGGGGGACTGAAATTGTTCCACAATTAGCGGACCCATTTGCCAGCATGTGCGTTAACTGACTGATAACTATGCAGCAAACAATATAATTCATATGATTTATGGCGTTTGCTACCTCTAGACATAGGGTATAACATGCATAATGAAATGGAATAAGGTTAGGTAGATCACATAGATCCGTGCCTAAGCGCTGCTTGTCGTTACCAACGTCAAACTCCCTAATCATATACTACTTACATGAATACATTCAAGATCATCTGCTTCTAGCCATTATAGGAAGTGATGATGGGCCATCCTATAAGAGTGCCCAAACATTCAACTCATTCTAACTCAGCAATTCGTGCAGATGTCAAAATGAGCCCAGATGTTTCGTTGATATAACCAACCATTGCACTATTACTTGTCAGAGAGCTGTTTACAATTACATTTCAATTTGTTTCTAGTTTTCAAAATGACAGTTTTCTAATAATTTCGGATAACGGTGTTGATTGAATTTCAACAGACCCATTGATAGAAGAAACGCTCCGAGAAATACGGAATTCGCTGACAGTGCAAATTTTCCTCGTTATTAGGCAAGTAGGCAAAAAGTGAAACGTGGTACAAAGGAAACACATTTTTGGATTGCTCTGAAACGACGATACATTGTGAATCAGCAAGCATGATTTTTATCCATCCAAACAATTTGACACTTTCCAAATACGATCGAGTAATAACTGGCCTTTAAAACTAATGGACAATATGTGTGCGTGGTCTCTCTATCTACCTCTCTAGCTAATTTTTATCACGTATTTGTATTCTTGCTAAACACGGCTAGTTTGGTTTTCAATTTCCGTTTATCTTAAATTTCATTCCCTCACATTTAAGAGTAGAGTCCCAATAAAAAAAGGAAGGCGCGAGCTTTCCCAGATAAACTGAGAGGGTTCTCAGGGAGGGGTCAATTTGACAAAGTATCATTTTATAATGGTGGATAATACTCTGGCTTTCCTTACTTCACTACAAATAATATCGACTACATTAGTACATCACCAAGGACAATATTTTTGTAGATTGTATAAACTTCTTATCGTACAATACATGGTCTTCTAGAAGTTAAGTGAACAAATGTTACATACCTTTCTTTATAAATGGAAACAATTTCTAGTTGAGAGAACATAATATTATTATGTGTGGCATGTGTAACAAGTGCGCTCCATTTAGGTACAGGGGTCGGGCTTCTGACCCTGTGAAGAATATAGGCCCTCAGTAGCACCTGCTGATCATAAGAGGTGACAATAGAGGGAACCCACCACTTACCAAGTGGAGTTCAATTCACAGTTGGTGTTTGGGTTCACTAAGGGGTGAGGTCCAGCAAAAATGATTTTCAGGTTTTGATCCCCGCTGTTTGCCCTCTCTGTCACCCTCATCTCATAGGTACAATCACCAAAGACTGACCAAGTCAAAACATGTGTCTGAAAAGTCAGAATTTGTCCCAACATGTTTTCGCCATGAAAATTACCCTGGCTGTTGGTACGGCATAAAACATATGTCACTTACTCACTCCAACTAGTGCATATTTGTTTTCATAAACGTACTCTGGTTTTATATTTCCAAAGTGTGTACGTCATGTACGAAAGTTACACATACTCGGTTTACCATTCAATAACATGTTGTTTGTCGCTCGGTAACCCTATCGTCAGTGCATTAGCTCCTTCATGACCTATATAGCTCTATATGTGTTATCCTATACTTTAATGGGGGCCTTTATCAATATATATCAGAAGATTGACTCCGGGCGGAGGGGGGGTCCATTGTGATCCTAGGCTTCACTCTTAGATCATAAGATATGTTATTTCCAAGGTGGCCATCTTAGTTTTATGATATCTAAAGATGCAAAAGGAGGGCTAACTAATGAGCAAAAATTAAACTAGAATTAGAAGACGTCTTATCTTAGGAAACAAGTAACTTATCTAAGTACAAAGGAAGGATGGCATTGGAACCAAAGCATCTTAGGATCATTTTGTGACAAAATTTAAGATATGATGATCGTCTTAAGATTACATTGGAACGCCCTATTGGTTCTTTTAGTTGCTTTCCAGTATGTATGCATCAAGGGGCAGGGGGGTCTTAGATTACTCAAAATATGTGTACGTTCCTGCAAAAATCTAATGCGTACTTTAATTCAAGGAGGAGTGGGGGTCTGAGATTTTTCAAATGTGCATACTATACATGCTAAATGGAAGGCTCCTTGTTTACACAGTGAACGGTACATGCTTTAATGACTCTCGATAAATAATCACAGTCAACAAAGTTACCATATCGACCCTCTAAATCAGGAATGAAATAATGCATCTGTTTTTAAATCAGCTGGCACAGATTTGGTGAATGACAAACTATAAACTAACAAAAGAACTGTGTTTGCAGCATTTCCAACGAACATTATATGAATTTGATCTCAGTGAGAGATGTTTTCCAAGGGCTTTATTTCCTTGAATGATCTTTAATGTTCAGAAACATGATAAGCAGATTTACAACCTAGTTAAATTTGCAAAAACCTTATCCTGTAAGAATTCAACCGAAATGCCATAATAGTGTAGGAGACCTAGAATCTATCTTTATAGAACGAACTTACAACCTTTTCCAACTTTGTTACTTTTTCTTACTCCATTGTTACTTGTCAAATGTACTCAAAGCCAGTCAAATTGAATTATCCCATGTAATGCTAGTTCTGTAACTACTGGCAAAGCACTCTCATGCTGTCACTATTATAGAGCATAGTTCCTTTGTTGAAATTACATTACCATCCACGTCTATAGCAATGGTCATACTTGATTTCGTACATTAAGACTCTAGATCGGGGGCCGGTTGTCAATTTTTGCATTGATTCAATAGCTAGACTGGCTTCCTTTCAGTGAAAGTAATTCTGCTGTTTAAAAGAGACTCCCCGATTTTAGTCCAGGAGCCAGGTACTAAATTCAATCATTATGACATTTTACCTTACATGAGGAGCCCTCTTGATTTTCTTGATTTTTATTCAGCTAGTGGTATCCTAGCGACCATAAATCAAAACGATTCTATAGGTTAGGTTACTTGAAGCTGAAGATGTAGGGAAAGTTGAATTGCAAGTTTCAAGTTCGAGCCTGCCACTATCAGATTATATCAAAGGATCTCCCTCACTTTATCTGATATATCTATCTAATCAATGAAGGCATGTGAGACCAGGTCCAGTTGCCAAAGTGTGGGTGGCGTGGTAGTGGGCTCTGGGGAACAATATGGATGCAGAATTCAAAGCCAGTTGTACGTACACTGCCAACGTTGCACATTAGACTGTTAAAAACACCTCATCTTCACATTTTAGATAATGAGAAACGCAATTTCGATTCTCCTAGCGTGGAACATACCTCAGTTGGTCTGTACTATTACATTGGGTTCTACCCAGCCAAGGATGCAACATTATTCTAACGTTGCAGCAACGTTCTGGTTGGTTCTCTGTTGCTTCTTGTTATGTTCTTTTGATGACTCCCAATTATGTCACTGCGACCTACTGCTGTAACATTCTGACTGGTGAGGTTGTAACCTCACCATCAGTGACATGACTGTTACGTGCCATCTTATCAAGTAACAGACTCACCTAAAAATATAGTTGCAGAATATTTCTGTTATATTGCAACTTGGCTGGGTAAGGATGCCTCCTCTACCCCATAAATATTCTTGCTACACAAAGATGGGTGAGTCCAAACATTGCCTACAGCATTTTCGTGACGTCCTCGATAGTGGCGCCGTCTATGAGACTCCGTGCAACCAGGTATGACGCGGCTGTAATTGTTGCCATTTTCGTGATGCCATAGTCACTTTGTTTACATTATAAACTGACAACGACGTCACGAGAACGGCAGCAATGACGGCCGCGTCGTACCTGGTTGCACGGAGTCTCATAGACGGCGCCACTAGCGAGGACGTCCCGTGAAAAATAATCCAGTCATTAATCTTTCCTTTGTACGAACAGTTTTCTACCCTCAGAAATGCTTCAGTCAACTAACTTCGATAAAGTTTGGTTGGAACCTGCTCAGTGTTTCTTCTAATGAGCGCTCAAATGATTTGCTCAGTACCCTTCGGGTTTGCTTGGAACCTTTTCAGAATTTTTTGGACAACGCCCTAGAATTTTTTGGTTAGGCCCAGAATATCAGTGTTCAATGGTTAAGCCAAGCCTCCTATTAGATGCAATAGACATTTGAAAGGTACCATAACACCCAACATCTTTAGCTGGAAACCTCTTCGCATTGGTTGTGGAGTCGATCTATTAAGTATTGATAGAATTTTGTTGAATAAATGGGTTGAAACGAATTCGACTAATTGTTGCATGTTAGGAGAACATAATTTGCATTAATACACTGGGCTTCGGAATTGAAGGTGCATTTAGGATGTTGAAATGATTGCAGAAAAGACGCTTCTAAAACCTAATGCTTGACAACTTCCCATTGAATAAACATTTACTATTAGACTGAATTACCACTCTCTGCAAAGAAAGGGAAACATTGCATTCCAAACATGTAGTTAACTCGAGAGAATACCAAATCCATTTAAACCTGTGCAAACCTCAAACGCCCTTTAAATCGGAATGGAAACGTTGACAGAATATCCAACTTCTATTGCGAATCAGTAATGAATTTGATTTGAAGGCTTCATCAAAACTGATTGTCAGAATGATCTTTAGCTCAAGTGGGAGTTTCAAGTAGAGGTAGATTCAGATCGACGTCATATAACAGGAGGGGGCTCCAGAGAAATTTCCGGATATTGGGCTTTTCCATAATAAAACGGTGACCCACTTTCCATATTAACGCCGTACCCGTTCCAGAGAAATTATGGAAAGTGGGTTCGGCTGGAAAGTTGGTCGCGCATATAATTATGGAAAATAATTATGGAGAACACAATTATGGAGATGAAAAATATGGAGAATCGAATAATCAGCTGTACTTCCTCAAGGTCACTCAAATTTCCCGGTTTTTTTCACATGACGTCACATCCGGTAGAGGTCAAATCGGCTGGTTCTCGGTTGAAGTGCGTAGTTATGGGTTTTTTAAGTTGTGGATAAGCACATCGTCGCTTGTTCCCGCTGTTTCGTTGTTTTAGCAATACAATACCTTGGACATCGGCGACGTGACGTACATCATCACGCCAGCTTCTTCACGGGTTGTTTACCGGTTTCACAGATTATCGACATTTATGTGGCTTTCGTTCGTTCGATCACCATGGTAAGTATTACTCGTATTATTACAACATTCAGGCATCTATTGTAGACAAAATAGATGTATGTGTAGCTACAAAATTTTCAGTATTTGTGTCGATTCGTGTCGATTACTGTCTCCCGCTAAGACCTCAGCACCCAACCGCTCAACCCCCTTCTCGTCAAAATGTATTTCGCGTAGAATTGTTTTTTCAAAGTATATAGCACCCACCGACCTCCCTGTGACTCATAATTCTCAAATCTAAATATGGAAATGAATTCCTATACAGTTTCTATAATGTGGAACATAAAATATTGTATATCTTTTAATGATTGGTTTTTTTTCTCTTTCAGCCTAAGAAAAAAGAACCCGTCTCATCATCGGAAATAGCCGAGGAAATAGCATCAGTAAGGGAACTAATGCAAGGTGCACGGAATGAGAAGGAGAAGCGCACATGCCAGAAAATTCTCGATGACCTTTTGGAAAAACATAGAGAAAAGAAATTCGCTTCACTACATGCCAAGTATCCGCAGGCCTTTGAGGAGGGAGAGAATGATGACCAAGATGACTCCCTTCTTTATGTGGACTCACCCCTACCGACCATGGTAAAAGAAACCAAAAAAGAGAAGGACAAGGACAAGAAAAAGATACATACCACAATGACAGAGGAGCAATTCACTACCCCAACAACATCAAAAAAAAGGAAAATTCGTGGCAGACGGGCTACCCCCATAGACACTTCGATTGTTATTCCACATATTGAAGATGAGTCTAAGTGTGGCCAGAGCTCATCATCCGAATCTGATCATACCGACACAGATGACACTGAAAGGGGCAAGGGAAAAACCAAGTCCAAGGGTGCGACTAAGTCAAAAGGAAAACGAAAGGATTTATGCTGGTGCTCGTCCACAACCGAGGACGAAAATGAAACATCCAATGTGAAGTGGACGGAGGCAGAACTAGCTGCCGCATACACCACAGCGGCAGACTTCAGGTACGTATGAAAAATAACATAAATACACAATGACCATATCCATATAAATCACTAGATAAATAATTTATAAAACATTTAGGATAAATAAATTTAGGGCAAATGTAATACAAAATATCAAATGGAATCATATAAATATGGCTGATGCTAATTGGAATAATAAAAAATAAAGTACAATACTAAATGGCATAACATAAATTTTGAAAGTAAAGATTCCATAATCTTTCTTATTGTCCATAATTATTAAAACTAAAAAATAAGTGTTTGTACTTATACAGGGACATAGTGTGTGGACGCTGGAAAGGTGACGATCTTCTGGAAAGGAACCGTCTAAAGGGAGAGGCATACAAGGCAATGATCGATCGAGTGAGGGCCATCGGTGGGCGTAAGAGGAGGAAGAAGCTTCTCTACTACAAGCTGATTAACTACAAATCAGACTGCCGAAAAAGAGTAAGTTCTTTAGCTCCATTTCATCCAGTTTCTATTTTTCCATATAAACATATATAATATTCAGTTTATACCATTTTTTTTTACATAAGCATTATCATGGTCACCAGTCTTTATAAGGGTCTTTAGGGGTCATGTATGTGTAACTCGGCAGGTAGAATATATAGATACTCGAATGTATTCAGTAATGTGTCATGCGTTAATGTGTATCACACCTTATAAATTCTGGAATAAATATATTGACGTTAACACCTATTTATGTATGACAGGCGAGAGACTTGGCGAAACTGCAGAAACAGTCGGGTGGTCGGGGGATTACGGAAAAAGACCAACTTACGAGCCTGGAGGTGTTAGTGCTGCAGTTTTACGGGCCAGAGTGCTGTGGAGGTTAGTTTGATTCTTTATATTTATATACCCCTTTTTTCAGTTTTTTTCCCCAATATTTTTGTACGGAAAATAAATTTTCTGTACATGTGGCTATATATAATATCTATGTGGCTGAACTGAATGTTGTGATCTTCCATAATGATTTTACTGAAATTCAGGTATATTTCGTAGGTGATAATGTCCACTCTGCCAGTATGTCCATGAGCACTGACATAAAGCAAACCACTGATTATTCCCTAAAAAACAATAACCCATAATAACCCATAATCTAAAGTGAATTAAGAAAGTTATATTATACTTAACTGTCTTGATCTTATATTTAACTGTCTTGATCTTATATTTGATACTACAATACCATGACATACCTTTATGTTTAATACTTTACAGTGATTCCCGGTTCGTGGAAAAGACCAATAGAGTCCGACGACACCTGCAGGATTGTATCCGCCGCCCACAAAATGGTCCAACGTATGGCGGAAGCAGAAAAACAACAGAGAGAGGCGATAAAGGAGTCGAAAGAAGACAGCAAAAGACAGGTCAAGGTGCAGGCAGAGATCTATGGTAAGTTAATTACATAAAAAAAATTGGAGGAACTCAATTAAACACTAATTCTTGCTTCTACGTGTACCTGCTGCAAAGCTATAACTAGTATGTCATCATATCTATATATATATACATGCTCTATATTATCTCATATGTGGGTGTAGGTATTATGTGTAGGTATTATATTCCATAATGTATATTATTCAGTTTATAAGTTATCTACGTAACTTCTCCTGAAACAACTAGAAAGCATAGTGGAACAACATTTTCTTCCCCGCTTTAAAATTTGTCATATTTTATATGCTCTCCACATCTTCATTATTAGGAATTACCAAGAAGAGATCACTTCTGAAGGAGGAAGACGAGGGCTCACAAGGGGACGACGAAAGTGAGGAGAAAGAAGATGAGCCGAAGGAAAAGAAGCAGGTGACAAAGAAGACCGGACGGCTGTCCATGAAAAGGAAGAAGCCTAAAGTTGAAAAAGATGATACGGCTATCGTCATCAGTGATGGTAAGTGATAGACTAGGCCTAACTAGAAAGCATAGTGTGTAAGCATAGTGAGTAACCATACATTAAAGAACATACTATAAACATCATCCAGCATCCATAAACCGGTACTGGTAAAAATGTGGTCAATAAATATGTTTCTCAAGGATGCAATAACCTGTTACTTAATAAATGGGGTATGTAACCTCACATGAATGTGGTTATTATTATGTATTATCCATTTACCACATTAGGGGAAGACAAGAATGGTGAGAGACGGACTTCTCCGCGCATAAAAGCACGAAAAAAGGAGGAGGAGAAGAAGAAGCTGGAAAAGAAAAAGGCGGAACCGAAGGAGGAGGCCCACGAGTCACCACTCTCACCCACCCCGCCACCAGGGAAACCAGACAGCACCATCGGAGGACAACTGTCGCAGATATTCCCTCAAGATTCCGAAACAAAAAGACAGCTGTCTTACGGGGATGGTAAGTGTTCACTTTAATACATTAGCATAACTTTGAATATATTTTTGTCATCATAAAGTAGCAGTTCTATGTCTAACCTAAACTCGAATTATCATTGCTAAGGTAACAAAACAATCCCATAAATAGAATTATGGTGGTACACATTAAAAACACTACATTTATCATGTGGGGTTATAATTATAATGTATGGTCATTGATAAGGGAAGAAAAACATTCCATTAATAGAATTATTGTGGTACACGTTAAGAAAATAAGATTTATCATGTATGGTTAGAATTATAATGTTTGGTCATTAATATTGATAAGGGAAGAAAAACATTCCATTAATCGAATTATGGGGGTACACGTGTAAGCAAAATTATTAGAAAACAAATTCCATTCTCAGATTCTCCAGGAAATCTCCCAGATATATCCACCCCTCTGCCGAAGGCGTGTGAAAACATGGCGCAGACAAACGAGTACCGTTTGTCTGCACAACAACCTGCCCAACCAAGTGTGTCTCCAGCACTGATCAGACGTGAGTTAATATTGAATTTATGCAAGTAATGAAGTTACAATATTCCGTCACAGAATTACTTTGACCCAGATAGAAATGCATTCTAACAAATACTATTGATTATAACATCTACATATTATCCATTCTGTCTTTATAGGCCTTCTTTATAAATGGTTAAAATAATCCGGGGCCTGCGTTAGGCTAGGCTCAACTCAAGTCTTTAAGTCATAATTTTACAGAATATATAAATATGCTTACACCTACACAGAAAACACAATATTTATAGGCCTGCCATCCCGTCTGCGCCTAAACAAAAAGGCGCGTTTCCATATTTACATTAAACCTCGCCCACAATTCATGTCTTTTATTATGGAAAGATGCAATATCCCAGACCGATATAAAAATAATACCGATCGAACTCTACAAAGAGAGGCGCAAGCCGGGAACAGCCGGTTACGTATTTCGACAGCGTTTACGTCCAGGCCTATAAATATTTTCCTGATATCGAACTCTACAAAGAGAGGCGCAAGCCGGGGACAGCCGGTTACGTATTTCGACAGCGCTTACGTCCAGATCGAACTCTACAAAGAGAGGAGCAAGCCGGGAACAGCCGGTTACGTATTTCGACAGCGCTTACGTCCAGGCCTATAAATATTTTCCTGATATCGAACTCTACAAAGAGAGGCGCAAGCCGGGGACAGCCGGTTACATATTTCGACAGCGCTTACGTCCAGATCGAACTCTACAAAGAGAGGAGCAAGCCGGGCACAAGCTTCAGCGAGCGATCGGCGAGCGAACGTTCGCTCAATATTCGCTGAAATTACCACTTACAGAGCTTTCACATTACAAAAATAACTTATTTATATTATATTGATCCTAGAAATGCTATTTTTTCATGCGAAAACTGAGTTTGGTGCTGCAGTAGTGGATAACTGCTTACATGTGAGGTTTAGACACCTTTCCTGTTGGGTGAAAGAGAGGCACTGGTATATATACTCAGAGATGGGAATGTACTTTCGGGTAGCTGGGTAGTGCATCCAATCAATTCATTACCTTGATTTGTACAGAGCACTCAATCAATTGGCCTTAGGCCCCTAGCTACCTGGGTGCTGTGAGATGAATGTTAGAAACCCCACTCATGTCATAGCACTCTAAATTTTTATCCGGATAATATTTATAGGCCTGTGCCTAAACTGTGGACTATAAACTATATTATAAATATTTTTTGGCGCCTCACCATCGTGTCAGCGTTTTGCTTCGTATATTTGAAATACAACTCGTTGCATAGATTATAATGTTAATATTATTGTAAATATTCAAAATATGGGGCCTCTATTTGTAGAGTTCGATCGGTATTGTAAATATGGAAACGCGCCTTTTTGTTTAGGCGCAGACGGGATGGCAGGCCTATAAATATTGTGTTTTCTGTGTAGGTGTAAGCATATTTATATATGGGGCCTCTATTTGTAGAGTTCGATCGGTATTATTTTTATATCGGTCTGGGATATTGCATCTTTCCATAATAAAAGACATGAATTGTGGGCGAGGTTTAGGTTTTCTACAATATACCACAATTGTATTATGTTAATATTATCTTAAATCATTTGTATTACATTTTCCAGTGGACATTGAATCCGGATTCAAGACGCTGGGGGCTGCGATGCGGAACCTCAAGACGGATACGCGAGAAATAGCTCGAATTGGTGAGGAGACCACTGTCATAGCAACTGATATGAAGTCAGTAGCGCAACAGTTCTACGGGCTCACAGCCGAATACGATAACGTCCACTCGGCCATCTCGTGCATGAAGTCGGATGTTAAGCACGCCAAACAAGATTTAGTCGAAGTCAAGGTGTGTAGTGAGACCGCAAAAAATGATACCCATGTGCTGAAAGGTCAACTTGGTATAGTGACATCCGACGTCCAAGACGTTAAGGTGGACGTCGCAGGTTTTTCATCAGATGTCCATGCCCTGCAAGAAGACGTCACCCTTATAAAGAACGACATGCAGGACATCGAAACTGACCTGCGAACAGTCAAGAAAGATGTTCGTAACACCAAAGTCGCTATCTCCATCGTCAGTGGTGACTGTAAGAACATTCAACAAGAACTAGTACGCCTTCATACCAAGCTTGATATTCTCTTACAGCGATCGCCAGAAGTTCTTGGAGAAGTCACTGTAGATGTAGATGTCAAAGACGAGGATCAACAGAATGACGTCAATGTGTCGGTCTCGTCACCTCTTCCCACATCAATCAGTGTGCCCACAACATCTTTTGTGCCTGCGCTTGCGAGGGATGTAGCCGCAGCAGTTCTGGCAGAACCGGTTGCTACTTCGACTGGATCTTCTTGCGCTACATCGACTACTTGGTCATCACTACAAACACCAGCCCAAGGATTGTTTTTTAAGACCCCACCTAGGGGCGTCACTGTTACAGCATCTTCTACAGTCACTACTGAGACTCCACCTTCTATTGTGGCCACATCCACAACGGCATGTGGAACTTTCGCAGGATCTTCTCCCGTGACCGCTACAAATGTGACCGCATGTGCTAGTGTGACCGAACCTGCTAGTACATTTGCTAGTGCCACATATCCTCCTGTGACTGAATTTGCCCCATTTACTCCTCTGACTTTATCTGCAGGTGCATCGACATACCCTCCCACTCATGTTGACAATCCTCTGGTAAAAATTACAGAAGTACCTCCAGATACTGTGGCAGACGTGACGGCCATAATTACAGAAGAAGTGGTCGAAGTTGTGGGGGAGGTATATGCTGAAACAATTACAGGTAACCCTGATTTGATGGCAGTAGATGGTGGGGCTGATGCTGAGGCGGAGTCGTCAGTTAAGCCTCAGGATGCACAGAACGAGGATCATGCACAGTCTCCAGTAAACCCAAAGAATGCAGAGAACGAGGATGAAGGAATGCCTTGGCCCATACCCCCTGCAATGCAGGTGGCGAGAGAACTGCCACGCCATGTAACACGAAGTGTGGAAACTGACAGTGATGGTAGTACGTGCGGTACACGCCGGTCAAACCGGCCAAGAAAGCCCACCAGAAAGATGAAACGTTAACAAAGTACATAATAGTGAGAGTCAAAAGATAATTAATCTTGAGTGACCCTGATCCAGTCGATGTAGCGCAAGAAGATCCACGTAGTAACAGGTTCTGCCAGAAAACAGTATTTTTTGTATTCACGTTAAATGTGGGCGTTTCTTTGGTATCTGTCTCAGACAAATTACTGAAGATTTCTCTAATTGAACCGCATATTATATATATTTAGAACTTTTGTCTCTTTCTATAATTGAGCCGCACATGCAAGGTGTATGAAGACTATGATTCGAAATATATATTTTGAACTTATGACTGTTTCAACGTAATCAAGGCATTCCTAAATTGTATAGGCTGCTGTTTAGAGTTTACTGTATAGGCACTACTAAGTACTGTATGTCTGACGTCATTGTCTATTTCCTTAATTTTATTTATTTTTTTTTTTTCTGTTCTTAAGATTTCGGGGACAATGTGAAATGTGGTTCCCAATAGGTAGTTGTGGTTGGTTGTATGCTTCTCTCTTAAGACTGTTCCCTTCACCTTTGTGGTGCGGTGCTAAGTAGATTAGAAAAAGTAAATTGTATGCATATGAAGCTTTTGAAGTCCATGTGAACGCGATGTATAAATGATCATCACATAGTTGTATATATATTGGAATATATATATATACATTTATAAGCACACATATATATATATTTGTATCCTTCTCTCTTATATATATAGACATAAATATATATATATATAATCCAATATACATAATGGTGAGATTATCGCAAACTGTGTTACAGATGTTTTGAAAGGTTACCGTTTCAGAAAGTTACATGTTCGTTTATCGTTTTTTCAGGAAGGTTTGCATGTAAAATCATGTTGTGTATTACAGGGCAGTATCATAATTAACAGCGAAATGTAAAACTAGGGATTTATAGGAAGGACCCATTTATGGGACGATTTATATGGAAAGTTGTGCGTAAAGATATAACACCTTCTCCTGCATATCTCTGTTCAAAAATCGTCTGTTGAAGAAGAGTGCGTTATTGTCAATTGAAGCAGATGGTATTTCCTAAAAAATAAAAATAAAACCTAACTACAGCCCAATAATTGTCTTAGTCCTAATATTTATGGGAAGGTTAGAATTCTCTAAAGACGTGATAGTAAGAATAAAACAAATTCGAGATTACAGTTTAATGGTGAAAACGTAGCTTTTATTACAAAACATGTACCAAATAACAGTTCATCCAAAGTGATTTAATCATCGCATTGCATAATCACAAAGGCATTCGAAATTGATTGATCTTCATGTCATTTCAATTAGTTCAGCTTTCGATCAATTAAAGATATACTTCACAATCAGTAAATCACGTCATAGATTGGTACTTGTAAGTGGTTAGAAATATTAAATCAAACAATCTAATTTCATAGAGTATACTAAAATTCATCTCCATATTTCACTGCATCTATATCCCGTCATAAATCAATACTTGAAAATGGTTACAAATTTTGAATCACACAATCTAACTTGATAGAGTATTCCATAATTCAGATCATTTCACTGTAAAGTACATTCCGACATACAATATTTCATCCATTGAAGAGTTGCTGTGTCAAACTTTCAAATTACACTTGTTTAGAGTATTCCATAATTCACATCGTTGAACTTCAAGTAAATGCCGATCTGAAATATTTCATTAAATCATGATAGGTACATGATTCAAAAATTGGAGAACACTTCTAACAACAAGACAAAGCTTCCATAATAGTTCAAGGTAGTTGATCAAATGCATCCAATTAACTGTAAGTGTAATGTCAGCACGATTTTCTTTGTTTTTTTTAACGACGGCGTCTTTGACGGAGTGTTGGGCTAGGGCCACCGTAGTTACGGAAGATGTACCGTGCCCTTTTCGCAAACCCTTCACGGTAGAGTGCAGACTTGGTGTTCTGGCGCAACTGTGGATCACCAGATGCCCCTTCTGTCCTTCTTGCGCGTTCAGCCTGCCGCATAGAGAGCAGTATGCGTAGACGTGCCTCCTCTTGTATCAGGTCTTCCATGTCGGGGTCCTTGTTCTCCCCTGGTCTTATGGTGCGCACCCCCCAGTCGATGCAGAGGTTGTGGAGCGTACAACAAGCCTCCACCACCCAAGACGCACGCAGCGGATCGAACTCTAGCACGCCCCCACCCTGTTTCGACAGGCATCTTTGGAAGTAAACAAATGATTTTCTTTTAATTCATGGGGAACAAATAGAAAATAAGATTTTTTTTAATTTATGGGGAAAAGAAAATGGAAGGGCAAAGTATAGAGTTTTTTTTTTTAATTTAGGAAAGAATACTATTCTATTCTATATTAAGTAACAGAAAAAACAATTTATACAAACCTCCAACGCATCTTCAGTTGGCCGATCGCCCTTTCAACTGAGTTGCGGGCGCTGATGTGCTGCATCTGGTACTTCAGCTCGTGCCTCGGTAGAGTCTGAATGGTTTGGTGTTTGAAGGGAGTCAGGACTTGCGGATTCAGACCATACCTATTTTAAAAAAACAAATGTGGAAAAGAATTAATGAAAGCAACTAATAATAGAACTATATATACTATATATATAGAACTTTATTGTAATTTTTTTTTATGTCGGTGGGTTTGATTTAAGTAGAATATGTGTCATATTTAGACAGTACTTTTTTTACATTATACCTAATACATAGCTATATATATATACAAGTTATTGAACGAACCCGCTGTCTCCTAACAGGAAATAATCCCCCAGACGGTCCATTCCCAGGATCTCGGCGCCGAATGTGGAATGCTCTAGAATGTACTGGTCATGGTTTGAGCCTGCCATAGAGGTTTCCACAAACGTGAAGCGTTGTTCGTGGTCTGTGACCAACTGCAAGAAACATATTTATTTTCATTTATGGAAGTAATGGAATATATGCTTTCATTTATGGTATTGCGAAGCGTTTCATAGGAAAAAGGCTAATTTGAATTATTATTATTTGTTTGTATTGTAGACTGCTTTTAGAAAGTTTTCACAATTTCAATTCTATTACTTATAGAGGTATTTATTTTTTTTGGGGGGGGGGGGGGCAAAACATACAAAATAATTATGGAGAACCCACCAAGCAGTTAAGAGAGTGGTAGTAATGGCGGTTCACGTAGCTACCCTCGTTCTTCTCAGGACGTCTTATGGGTACATGAGTGCCGTCCATGCACCCAATACAATCCTCCATATTGAACCTCTGACAGAACCGAATTGCTGACTCGTGTAGGTCATCTTTCTAAGTAAAAAACAAAATAGAATAGTATGGAGTTATTATATATAATAGGAAAGGTTATTTGAGGACACGAAGTATGCATTTAACCTACATTTTATTTCTTTCTCTATATAACATTACTGTATATATTAATTAATACTAATGAAGGTTATTACCTTTGGAAAGGAAATCACCCCGGTCCTGCTCTTGTATACCAGGAACTTCACGAACTGTCTTACGGCCCTTGAAACACTAGATGAGCTGCATCCACCTTGGGTGTCACGTATCACTTTGAAGCTTGCCCCGGTGGCAAGGAACCTGAGTGCGTAGCACACCTGTCAATATATATATAAAAACAGATTTAAAAAAAAGGAAACAAACTGAGGATTATTTTTTTATATTATATAATATTTTATTATATATATCTATAGCTGTCTATGGTGATTCAAAAAAGCAACTAATGCTATTACTTTTAACATTTTTGGATGGGTAATGCATAGATATGGACTACTACTAACTGCAAGTCTTATATCATATATAAATGCTGATATATATATGCTGATAAGATTGCATGATATACTTTACCTTGTTGAACACTGGTATGGGCCTACCCCTCCCACTGCCTTTGGTGTCGCAGAAGGGGCTTGCCTCAAATTCCTCTGCTAGTTTCTCGACCATATCGGGTGGCAGTCTGTAGCGTGCTTCAAAATCACGGGGCCGAGGGAACTCCACCCTAGGGTCGATTCTTTCTTTGTAGATTCGAGTTGATTTACACCGCTTTCTCCCTCTTCCTGGCTTCATTCGCTTTGGAGGCAGTAGGGCTGAAGGCAAAAGCCATACCTTCAACTCCTCACACCGAGCGGACACGGACATCCGATTCTTAACTGGGGCCATTCTGAAAGAAAATAAACGAAAAACTTTGAATATTATATATCATGTGATACCTATAATGTTAGTGGAACCTAAGGATGTTAGTAGGGATTCATGTTTAGATCTACCACCCCTAAAAAAACAATGAATAGCATGTGCTCACCTCACTTGTGTGCTCCAACGTCAGTTGAAAACTAGCGCCAAGAACAAAACAAAAAGTCGAAAAAGAATTATGGAAGAACTATCCATAATTATTTTGAGTTCCCGACACCGATGAGTGATGTCGGCAAAACACGGCTTTTCACAATTATCCGCGGTTTCCATAATGTTTTCCATAATTCGAAAATTTTTCTCTGAAACGGCTTTTCCCAGCCACAATTACCCGGAACTGCTCTCTGACTCGACTTTAATTATGGAAGACGAAATTAAATATCCGGAAATTTCTCTGGAGCCCCCTCCAGATTTAGATCGACGTTATATTACAAAAGCCTATACTAGTAACATTGTCGCTGAGAAAATCAACAATGATTTATGTGGATTATATTTCAACTATCAACCCGAGCCATACAATAATCGTCTGAGATTGGATGTGATTATAGACATAATAAAGAAGATGTGATATCTAATGAGATGGGACAGATAGTATAGCCTAGACAAGAGAAGTGCATTAATGTACAGTAGTCTGGCATTAAGAGTATAGATTTGATATGGTATTACACTACTATTAGGGCCCCCTGGTACTCTCTCACGCGATGTATGTCAGATCAATTTTACCATTTAATAGAGGGGGCATTAAAACTATTGGTTAAGCCACATACAAACTAGCTATAGGCGATCTTCGAGTCAGCCATGTATATCATATGGTATTAACATCAACTCGTATGATCAGCTGTACTTTAATGAAATGTGCATGTCTGATCCGAATCGGTTCTAAAATGAGTTGTTCATATGAGTCTGTTGTGAGATTAAATGTTGATTGTGTCAAAGAAGTGGACTTACGTGGCACTACATAATCTTGGGCGTGTTGGTGTCTTACATAGTGAATACTATAGCCTGTGCTTTTTAAAACTTTAGTTTTTTAGTTTTACTTGGAATCATTCAAAGGTATCATAGTTACACAAAGAAATAGGGTGACCAAAATGACATGATTGCAGAATATCACTGTGACACATATAACCTATTTTGTCCTATTGCAATTTTTACATTTCCATAGGCAGGGCAGATCTCTTGCCATGACAAGTACCAGGGTTTAGTCGCCCATTTGAAAAGTGCCATATGCAGGGACGAATACAGGATTTTTGAAAGTGTGTGTGTGGGGGGGGGGGGGGTCAGCATAAAGGCTAGGTACTACAACTGCATGCGTTTGCACATACGCAAGCATCATTTTCCCCTCTTTTTGTAGTTTAGGGGTGCACCAAAATAGGGAGGGGTGTCAGGACCTCCAGGACCTCTGCCCCTGAATCCGCCCCGATATGGTTTAGTCACCTTGTCAATACAATTGTTTATCTACAGGGATCATCTATTAAGAACTTGAGCACATTAAGAAGAAGTTCAGACTAATCATTCCAATTCCCTTTGCGCCAAAGTACGCATTGGATTTGCACTGAAATGTCGGTATCATCCGTGCACACCGCAGGGTAAATTAGAAAGGGGACATAGGTTTGACCATAAACTTTCTTATCAAATAATAAATATGTTAGTAAGAATAGATTGTAAAATTGAATAATGAGATTAAAAATATTCAATGATGAGATGATATATATGAAGATGAGGAGTGGGTGGGTGGGTAAAATTGAGATGTGGAGGAGGTGTTGGTGGGTTGACAGCAATGACAGACGTGAGGAGGGATTGAGGGAGGAACAGGAAGTGAAAGCCTGAGCATGGGCAGAGGGTATGAGCTGAGCTGGGTATGCGCCAATGTGTAGGGATTTTGTATGGTGTATGTAGATGGGAAGTGGTGGTAGTGTTAGAGAGGACCTGCAGGTGGCAGCAGATGTCTGAATATCCCCTATACAGGGATGCTCTCACATCTTCAAAGATTCAGGGATGCTCTCACATCTTCAAAGACAAGACTCCCACACTCTCCATTTAGTGCATACGACGTTCTTAATGGTGTGCCCCTAACTCCTTTACTTAGGTTAGATCTGTTAACGGGGACATAAACTGGTGTCATACACAGAATGATTGTAGATATATATACTTAGGGATATACCAAATTGATAACCTAACTTGTTCTCCCATTTTACCCCCATTGATATCTGTGACCGGGACGTAAACGAATGCCGTACTCATGTCTGTCAGAATGGTACTATTAATGTTATCTTTTTTACCTGTTTATTTCCCTAGGTGAGATCTGTGACCAGGACGTAAATGAGTGCCGTGCTCATCTCCGTCAGAATGGTAGTATGAATGTTCACTTATTCACCTGTTTTGTTCCCTAGGTGAGATCTGTGACAGGGACGTAAACGAGTGCCGTACTCACCTCTGTCAGAATGGTAGCATTAATGTCAATTTCAGGCCTGTAGCCAGCTTTTTTGAGAGGGGGGTTCGTTTTTTGAATTATAGCTTATTTCAGAGGGGGAGTTCGTTTTTGTGCTAAAACATATCTTTTTATTATCTTTCAGAGGCATATAAGTCATATTTTAAAGGAGGGTTCATCCAAGGGGGGTTCGTACTAGCCCCCCAAACCCCGCCTGGCTACGGGTCTGAATTTATTCACCTGTATATTTCCTTAGGTGAGATCTGTGACCGGGACGTAAACGAGTGCCATACTCACGTCTGTCAGAATGGTTGTTTTAATGTTAACTTGTTCACCTGTTTACTTTCCTAGGTGAGATCTGTGACCGGGACGTAAAAGAGTGCCGTACTCATGTCTGTCAGAGTGGTAGCATTATATACATCTGTCAGAATGGTAGTACATATTATGTTAATTTGGATATATAATAAATCAGTAACTTTGTTTTCCCTCGTACTACTTCAGGTGAGATCTGTGACCGGGACGTAAATGAGTGCCGTACTCACGTCTGTCAGAATGGTGGAACGTGTGTTAACGTGGCCGGCTCCTTCCGCTGTATGTGTCCTGTGGGCTTCGTCGGCAGGGACTGCGAACTGCCAGGTAAGTCAAATCAAATTTACAATTTGTTAACACATCAGAACACTCTTTTACATTTGTTAAGATGGTTCTATAAGGTTTAATCAATAATAATTAATAAACAGAATAAAGCCCCATACTCACTAGGCAATTTTACCGTCGCCAGGCAATGGGCCACTGGCACAGTGATTGTGGCCAATTCCCGGGGGCCAATTCTGTCACCCATCGCCTGTTGCCCAGAATCTGTACCATATGTACAGGGAATCGCCCGGCGATTGTGATTGACTGGCAATTGTGCCAGTAATTTTACGGCCGAGCCATCGCTGAGCAACGGTAAATTTGCCTATCATTTAACTATCACAATAATATGTATGTGCCCCAACCTTCCTCCTACAGAGACATGCCCCAGAGAAGTCATCATCATGTGAGAGGTTATACAAATTCCATAATCTATATCATTTGACTCACCTTCCTGTTAAAAATTACGACACCCCCTTCTAACCAAACAGAAACCTACCGCCCTACAAATTCCCTATCCGACATAATCATTATTTGACTCTCCTTCAAACCTTGTTTAAAGCGCCTCTTAATGTCTCTACTCCAACAGAAACCTGCCCCAGAGAAGTGATCTACACACGGGAGGGCGCCTTTCAGTGGGCCGCCATTGCCCACGGGGCGGAAGTCACTCACCCCTGTCCCCGAAACTCTCAACAGGTGGCGTTTCGCCGCTGTTCCCTGGCGTCCGACGGAAACTTGGTCTGGTCCAGGCCGGACACCTCCGAATGTGCCGCTGTGAGTATTACTAAAGGGAAATTACAATCTTGATTATTCCATATTTTATTTTTTAATTTGATAGTTAAGATAGACGTAAGCAGTCATGTACATTTACACAATATTGTTTAAACCTCAAACATCCCAATCCCCTTCATACACAACGAAACACACAGTAGACGTTATTTTCAAATTTCGATATTTCAAACTCTTTAATGAATTTGAAATGTAAAATTCCGTTTAAGATCATTCAATTGAATTACATTTAGGACTCAGTAAGAAAGCTAAAGAAAGAAAGATTATGATATTTTTCCGATCTAGATCTACTGTCTATGATGTAGCACACTGTAAATGCAATCCACAAGCTGCAGCAGGTGGTTGCAGGCATAATGTACTAGAAGAATTGACGATAGAATTGTAGCTATGACTTTCTTCCCTAACCCCCTCCCCCTTAGGAGGTGACGTCGGCAGACATGGCCATGCAGGCTCTGGCCCCTTACAGGGACGGTAACGTCACGTGGTCCACGGCCGAGGAGGTTGTCATAGCAACCGAGCTCATGGAGGAGGTGCTGCCCATCGGGCTGGAGAACACACGGGTAGGTTGGGTAAACGCTTGTTAAAATGTTGGTGAGGTAGAATTAGAAGTTATTTCCTGCGGAAATATATTGTTGATCAGTCAATTACCAAGGTCACGTTTTCCCCTTCCAAATCACAGGTAAAGAATTGCAAGTGCAATGCGTGAAATCAGACCGTCAGTGAACTTATTTTTTGTAAATTGGGCAATAATTAAGGTTCATCAATCGTATACAGTGTAGTATCCAGGCAAGCAGCAACGTAACAAGTATGTTCTGCGGCCATGCTGTTTTGGTTGGTCTGTAACCTGCTCACATTTTCATGTAATAGTTACGTTATTTTAGGTTAAGTTGAGACCTTACTAATAAAGAATATCATAATAATGCTATTTTAACATGAAAGAATATTACAAAAATGTCACAATAACATCACAGTGCAAGTCTAAAGGTTCTAAAGAAGGTTTGAGTGCCATGAAAATAACATAACAAGAACCAAAGAAGAACTATACAACACATCATAATAATGTTATCATAACGTCATATTCTTGCTTGGGTATATACACTGGAAGGGAAATGACATATGGCATATACACCTCTCCAATACCGTTACAAGGAGGGACATGTATTGAGAAGTACTTGTAAAGGGGAACAATCCATTATTTTTCTTGAACGAAAAATGTAAAAGTAGAATTGTGTTCAGTAGTAAGTTTATCATACACGCCTATTTATAATGTTGCAAGTAGTGTATGGAAATGGGGGTTAAAGGCTCACCAAGTAGAGTGTACATCGGTATACACTCTTGGTATTGTATAAATCACATCAGCTATAGCAATATGCTTATCATGTATAACATACTGTTTTTATACACTAAAGCCGTGTCTCCACTTGGGCGTTAAACGCTGGCAACAAAGGTAGATCGCCAGGCAACGAGGGGTAAAATGCGTCACCTGATAACAGAAGTCGTCGGATCATATGAAAGTTTATCGCCACGTTGAGATGCACTTGGTGATCAACGGGGAGGCGATAAACTAGTTTTATCGGCAGGGTTCTGGTGCCAACCTGGCGGGCGAGATATCCCCTAAATCGCCGGGGTTTCTGGGCGTCAGATCAAACCTGTTTGATAGGGTTTGTCGCCCACATTGGCCCGTCGCCCACCTGTCGCCCAGCTTTATCGCCGGGCGACAGGTGGCTTCTATAATTACCCGGCGCCAGCCTGTCTACTGGGCAGTGGCTTCAGGTCTCCCTTCGTCGCCGGGGCCATTTCTCAAACCCCGTCGCCCAAGTGGAGACACGGCTTTAGCTGCTTGGACAGGCAACATTGCCACATGAAATTATCTTATTGTACACGCATACAGTATTTAAAAATGGGACTCCGTGGCTTATCATATGCACTCTTCATCTTAGCTGGTTTAATGATGACATTATCTTGAGGTCATGCCAACTCTGAATTATCCTGCCTCACGACTTGTCTAATTATTACATACTCATCAAGACGAGGTCCAGACCATATATTGTGGCATCTCTATAGCATATAAGATGTCAGGCTTATAAAACTCAGAGGGATATTTTTATCATGAATGCAAGTCGCTGTCTTGCAAACGTTCTACAAAATTGTATTTAGTGCCTTTTAGGGGATACCATGGGGATAGGGAGCGGATATATTGAGGGAATTAAAAAAGCATTTCGTGCTATATAGCGGAATGTAAATGCATTTGTCCTTTTGTATAGAAAGGCCGACGTGTGAGGGAGAAAGGCAAAACGGCCATAGCTAAAACTCCACTAAACCCCCACTGTGTGCCTACAGGGGCCGGGAGTCCCCTCCCTATTGTCCGAGTCACGTGGTGCAGCCCGCCGCGCCCCCTCTCGTCGACGCCCGACATTACATCCGGGACATATGCGGCGTCCATTTGGGCGTGTTATCACAGCTGTCAATGGGGTGGATTTATCCCGCAGAGCGGCGCTGCGGGTAATGGAAATGGGACATTGTTTGATAGATGAAGACATGTTTTTACATCTCCGCGTGGGGGTGTAAGGCCTATATTCCACTTGCCGATTTTGCTGCCAATTTAAAAGAATGGCAGTGGGAATCCAGGTTGAATATATAGACACGTTACATATTACTAGAAAGGTTTTACATTCCTTTTTCAAATGGTGTATAGAGTTGTTAGTGCATGGTTTCAAGCAATATTCTCAGAGAAATCTGAAAAGTGGAATACAGTCTTGAGACTGCTTTCAACCAGCCAATTTCACAAAGATATCGCTGGAATTACAATGTAAACTATATCTACCCCATACCTCCGACTACGCAACTTTCTACATAATGAACTTAGTGCTAAATAGGGTCATCACCTGACTCTTTTGCCTTATTAAGAAGACCTTTTACGATTCCAACACCTCTTTCTGCTTTTCCATTACTTTGGGGATAATATGCGCTTGAAGTTCTATGCCGGAACCCATACTCACTTGCAAATAGTATAATATACTAGATTGTAATCCAGAAGAATTATCAAATTGTCGGAGTCGGTGAGTATGATATATCAGTCCCCCCGTGATGAAGGAGCCCCTGTCAGTGGGGTAGGGGTGTGCTAATTGACGACTAGCTGAGGGGGTTTAGCCTGCTGCCCCTGGTTGTGATTGGTTCGCTCTGTACATGCAAAAACTAAACATAAACCCATCCATCTAATCTCCTACATTGTCGTACTTATTGCCTGTCACATTACTTAGCGCATCCTTTTACCATATCGTCTTAATGATAATTCCTATTCATTGTCTTTTTTTCTTATTTTCTATAATAGATGCATACAGCATCCAAATAAACATTTCTACAGTCTATTTGGGTACATTGGCCTCCTTCTTTGAAGCTTATCTTTGTTTTCAATGTGTTTCCCATTTGAAACTTCTCTTTTAACATTATTAAAACTAATGCAGTTTATAGCACTTATCATGAGTGTAGATAACTCCAGTTTTCAAAGTTGACACAATATTAGTTACTATGTTAGTGTTGCGTCACACAATTTCAATTCAGTCAAGGGACCTTCTGTTACCTATGTACATGACTGTAAAGGGGTGTGGGGGTCTTGATCTGTTTTTTTTTAATGTGCGTACTTTCCTGTACAAAATAGATGCATACTTTATCCCAAGGGGGGATGGGGACTTTTAGACTTTTTAGATTATGGGGCCTCTTATTTGCCACATTGATATTCCCAAGTTGTGTTCGTTTTTATTCCCGTCATTCACTGACACATTATGTTAAAATATTCTTATTTTCTCCCCTGATTGCGCAGGTGGCGGCGGACATCTTCACCGTCATCGACCAGATCCTGCTGGCCGCCCCCTCCCACCTACTGGAGTACAACATATCAGCACGGTAGGGCTTTATTATTGAGCAGTACAGCAGGTGACAAACCTACAACAAATTTAGTATAAAAGGATAACGTGGATAGTGAGCAGTCGCGGATTTAGGGGGGCGGGCGTGGGGGGCGAACGCCACCCCTCTTTTTTTTGCAAAAAATTATAATTTTTTGACATAAAATTATCCTGCCCCAAGGGCAGAGAAAGATTTTCACAATTGCACGCCCCCCCCCCCCCCCCCCCCTTTTGAAAATTCCTGGATCCGCCCCTGGTGAGGAATAACATTTTCCATGTGGCTAAACTATGACCTTGGATTAACAATAAAGCCTCTTTAGTATCTAAACAAACAACATTTCCCTATGTTGACTATTCAGGCTTCTTATGTTCTCTTATTATGCTTAAAATGTTAAAAGATAAGTGAGCTTCAGGTTTTCCAGAATAATGCATCACGTATCCGTCTAAAGTCTTATAGAAATGATCATCATTTATATATATATATATATATATATATATATATATATATATATATATGAAACATTGTATATATAGTCTTAGAAATCCAACAAGGATAATTCAACTACTTAAATAATCTTAATAATTTTATGTATAAATATACGGACAATTATTGTAATTCAGTAAGAACACAGCATCCAACATGTTAATTGAATAACACGTTGTGAATTTAGCGATATATTCACACATTTTTGTCACAAGTGCAACTAGCACATGGTACAAGTTTTGCCCTGACCTGACCTTGTCTCTTCCCAGAATCCTGCGCGTGCTGGACGAGTTACAGGCGGGCATGACGCTAGATGGTGCCATCTTCTCCCTGGAGCTGACCACTCTGGACCTCAGTGTGAAACTGGTGTCAGAGGACGAGAGGACCACAGGGGTGTCTTTTACTAGTAGACCTGCCTCTGAACAGGTTAGTGTGTGTGTGTGTGTGTCTGTGTCTGTGTGTGTGTCTGTGTGTGTCTGTGTGTTTGTGTCTGTGTTTGTGTGTTTGTGTTTGTGTGTTTGTTTGTGTGTGTGTTTGTGTCTGTGTTTGTGTGTGTCTATGTGTGACTGTGTGTTTGTCTGTGCGTGCATGTCTATGTCACTGTGTGTGTGCATGTGTGTGTGTGTGTGTATGTAGACCTCAGTGTAAAACTGGTGTCAGAGGACGAGAGGACCACAGGGGTGTCATTCACTAGTAGGCCTTCCTCTGAACAGGTTTGTGTGTGTGTGTGTGTGTGTGTTTGTGTGTGTGTTTGTAGACCTCAGTGTGAAACTGGTTTCGGAGGACGAGAGGACCACAGGGGTGTCTTTTACTAGTATGCCCGCCTCTGAACAGGTTAGTGTGTGCGTGTGTGTGAGTGTGTGTGTGTGTGTGTGTGTGTGTGTGTGTGTGTGTGTGTGTGTTTGTGTGTGTATGTGTGACTCTGTGCCAGAAGACGAGAGGACAATAGGGGTGTCTTTTATCAATAGTGTGTGTGTATGTGTTTGTGTGCATGCGTGTGTGTGTGCATGTGTGTGTGTGTGTGTGTGTGTAGTGTGTGTGTTTGTGTGTGACTGTGTGTGTGTGACTGTGTGTTTAGACTTTAGTGTGAAACTGGTGTCGGAGGACAAGAGGACCACATGTGTGTCTTTTACCAGTAGACCCACCTCTGAACAGGTTAGTACGTGTGTGTGTGTGTGTGTGTGTGTGGAGTGTGGACCTCTTAATTCAAGACAAGTTCAGTTGTTTAGCTAGTCTCATTTAGGGCCCATGGAGAAGGTTCTCTAGGGGTCATCAACCTAAGGTGTGTCAGGGATATCAGTCGTAGGGAAGGGCAGGACCTGCGCGGCCTTCCACTTCAAAGGGCTGATATCCCTGACACAATGAGGGTTGATAACCCAGCGATCCTCCTTTTGATATTCCTGGCACGCCTAGGCTTCAAAGTCCACCTCGCAAGTTCTAAATGGGTGGTTAAACATGTTTGCATTTTGAACGTTTGATTAAAGTTTTAAAGAAAGTACATACATATGCCTCACCCCCGTTATCCTGACGTCCATTTCCAAGTTCATAATATTGTATTTGTCTGACCTATGGGCGAATGATACTAGGCTGAGCCCAGGGGCGTACCCAGCCCTAAAATCTGAGGGGGTTCCAGGTACATCAAGGGGCTTCCAAGCAAAAGTGAGGGTGTTCTGACCAGTTATTTTGATAACATTTTCCTATATTTGTATTTAAATTACATAAACTTTGAGAAATCTGAGGGGGTTCCAGACACCCTCGGAACCCCCCTTGGGTACGCCACTGGGCCGGCTCTGTAAACATACCATTGAGATATGTAAGAGAGTATACCTCACTCACATAGTATGTCCCTGGTCCCAGTATCAGCCTATAATAATAGTAAGTAGCATTAGACCTAGTCATTAGCAACATACTTTTCTTTTCTGCTTTGGATTCCTCGGAGTCCTTGTCTCTGTATGACACAAGGGTCAAGACTGACCTCACAGTTGTCAATAAAAATTGCACAAACCAAGTCACACACTGTCTAATACGGTTTTCCCCCACCAGGGCGGCGCCCCGTCCATGAAGATTCCGGCCGAGGTGTTCCGGATCTACACGTCGGCACGGCGCGCGCAGTTCGCCTACTTCCGGAGCGGCAAGCTCTTCCGGTCTGCGCACGACGACGGAAGTGTGGTGGACGAGAAGGCGGCGGCGGCGAGCCACAACGACGAGGTAATATCGGCGGGGATCGGGCACCACCGGATCGTCGAGCTGCACGATTGTGTGCTGTATGAGCTGTCCGTGCCCACGGTGAGTTCTTATAAAGCTTAGCAGGCCCGTATACAGGTTCTGCCGTGTGGGGTGGGGAGATTCCTTTAGTGGAACTTTAGCTTATAATTACCATAATCTTAACATAAAAAGGGGGGGTGGCGAGGTTCAACAAGTGGAACTTTCCAATATGTTTCTTTCAATATTTCAGGGTTTTTACATTGAATTTATGAGGGAAAGGTGGAACTTTTAAAATAAGATTCTCTGTGGGGAGATGGGGCGGCACCCCCGCCATCCCCCTAGTTAGGCCTACAGGCCTGCTTAGTATAAGGGGCCATCCATGAATGATGTCACGCACAAAGGGGTTGGGTGGGTAGGTTGAACACTGTGACACAGCCTGAAAAGGGGCCTTATTTTCATGTTTAAAACTAAGCATTTTGTGTGACAGGAGGGTGGGTGGAAGGGAGGTGTCCCGTGTCCCGTGTCAAATTTTAAAACGTACGTGTTGCCTGTGAATAAATCTCAGTTTAGATCCATGCCACATGTCGAATTTAAGATAAGGCCCTGTCGCATGTCACTATCTTTTCAGAGCTGTTGTTGCATGTTGAATTTAAGAAAAGGCCAATTTCATTTGTCCCTTACTGGCCTTAGTTGCCATGTCGCCTGTCAAATTGAAAAAAACGGATGTGTCGCTGTGCCAAATTTAAGAAATGCCTTTTTATGTAATGTTGCCCTGTCAATTGTAAGGGTCTATAGCCAAAGTATAAGATAAACTGAACCAGCGTGAAGAATGGGAGATACCCATAACTTTCTAAAGAGAGAAAGCGTCCGTGTATATACAAACAAATTACTAAAGTGCAGGGGGTCTATGGGGCCTGGAAGTGAGTCTAGGGTCCCCCCCTCCCCCCATTCATTTTTTTGATGGGGACTTAAACTTGACTAGGAGAAAAACCTTGAGAAGCAAATGTGCTTGAATGCACAATGTTTTACTATCTATCCTATATGCGGGATCCCTTTCCAAATTCGGTAAATCTGTCCCTGAGATGTTAACATGGACAAGTACCCCCCCCCCCCCCTCCTATCTCTCGTTATCTTATATGGGAATGGGGGGAAGATTTTCAGTATAGCAGCTAGCTCTGTAATCAAACGGGGTTCTAAGTAGGACTGAGCGAATCAAAAGTAAATCAAAGGGGGTTCCTACCCATATTTCCCATCATATCTTTTGAGAATCTAAAGGGGTCCAGGCACCTGAGAAGTCTTCTGGCTGTGCCACTGCCCTGGATGAATGTACACTTCAAGGGCAGATCGAGAGACTTTCAAAGGAGGGGAGGATAAGGGCTGATTTTATATGCGCGGACCCACCCGTTCTGATTGGCATCCCTTGTGTGTGCGGACCAAAAGGCTGCGCATATTAAAGACAAACGCTCCATTATAGTTCTCATGTTGTTATTTTCTTTAAATTTGGGCAATAAAAGTTTAGAGCCTCTCTATTTCAGAAATAAAGAAAATTAGTCACCATGAAAACTTTTGAAATAAAAACATCACAAAATAAAGCAAAAAACGAAAATTTCAGTATTTTTTACAAATTAAAACAACTTGAAGAGATTCATTAATCACAATAACGAAAATCATCAATTATTTTTCTAACTCAATTAGATATGAAGTGAATATATTAAAGGGAGGGGCCAGTGATTATAAAATGCTATATTTTTATGATCCTTAATGCCATGGGAGTTAACATTCAAATTTGTATGTGTGTACCTATAATACTTTCTTTTTTATGAATGTTTTTGTAAATTCTACAGACTGGTTCCTGTGTGCACCTGATGCACCTTGCACAGGGCATTTGTCTGTGTGTGACGTCACAAGCAGAACAGTTGAAAAATTATAGAACTGAAATAAGTGCAAGAAGAAATTTGTTAAATGTTCTTTACAAGTCTAAAAGAGATTAAAATCGCAAAATTAAATGATACATAAAAGAAAAAGTGAAAAAAATATAGTTTTTTTGGAATTTAGAAATTTGAAATTTGAATATAACTGTCATTTGTGTGACGTCACACACAGATGCGTGTTTTCCTGATGGTCAGAGGAATATGAGGTATATTCAAAGTTGAAGCCCATTTTTAACACAAATGAGTCAATTAATCACACTGAAAATTGGCATACTTCTAAATAAGCATTAAATCTAACATATAAAGTGTAAAATAACCGGAATTGAAATTTCACTGGCTCCTCTCTTTAACCATTATAGATAATCCATTATTTGTCCAAAATACAAAAATAAAGGAATCGAGGGGGCATTTTATTGGATGAAACTTGTGATTAAAAAAAAAAGAAATTCTGATTAAAACATTAACAAAAACATTATCAAAGTTGAAAACTACTTGAAATCCCAACTTTAGATTATCATTTACTAATAGAAGTAGGTCAAAATAATAGTTTATTACAAATAAATTCATAATAAATTAACAATCAAGAATTTATGAAATCTGATCAAATATATGAATCGATAAAGTTTTGGACTACAACCTTTTCACTAACTGTATGGTAATTCGATGAATACTAGCAGAGATATGAGCAAAAATAAATGTTCCCTCCATAGAAATTTTTGGTTAAGCATTTTCACCCTGTCCCTTGTATGCGCGGACTTCATATTAAATGTTTTATCTTAAAACTGTGTTTAAATCGGGGGCTATGCCTCCGATCCCCCTTTTTCTTTTCTCTCTGTGTTTTTATCAATCACAGGACAATCTAGGTTTCATCAATCCATTTAAAAACTAGGTCAGCGTATATCATCATTCAGTATGTACGCAACAGATCCACGCCTGTAATCAGTCTTGCGGATAAGGGTGACCTTACTTTCCCATGCCGAGAGTGTTATATCTTAAAATAATCACTATTTTTCACAAAATGGGGATGAGCATCCATGACCCCCCCCCCCCCCCATGTACACCACTGTACTTACAATAAAGGGCCATACCCACTAATCAATTTTACCTGCAACCAGCGACGGACAAAATCGGCTGACTCTAATGATTGGCTGTTAGTACAGTATATTGAAATGCAGATGTTTGATCTGAATCGACAATAAAGTCGGCCGATTCCACCCTCAAAATCGGCCGATTTTATTGCCAATTTGTCGGCCGACTGTGTAAAAATTGCCAAGTGGGTATGGGGCTTTAGTGACACTGGGCATGTTTACCTATAAGCAGACAAAGTTCTTTAATATAAAACCTACATCGCAGCAAGATGTGAGGAGGCCCACCAAATAAGATTGTGATATTCAACGTAATCCCCCTGCTCTCCCCCTGGGCCCCACAAGGGACTTAGAGCCTGAACCAATTGATGTTAAAGCCCTTCCATCTCCGCTGCCTTCTATTGGATTCTCTACCAGTGCAGGGGGCTAAGTACCCACTTGATAAGGTCATAGAGGTCAAACCAAGACCTGCTACCTATGCATGAGAAAGACTGGTCGATGGTAATTAGCTTGGGCGTCCCCCCTGTGTGGGCAGGTGGGGGTAGGGGGTTGGGGATGGGAGGGGGGGTCCAATCTGCTACAGACAATTAGGGGGTAAGGTGTGGTCCTCCATCTTTGTTTATTGGTTTTGCGGGGTAAGAAGTAACGTTTAGTTATTTACACCAGCCGCGCGCTGCAACCTCTGGACACTTGAAGCTTACATGTTTAAGATTATGTTCAGGGGGCAAGGAGTTGTTTGTTTGTCGCGTCTCCCACTTTTTGTAGGAACTTCAACTACAAAAGAGAGAAACAGATTGCTGCATATATCCCCCGCATACATGATGTTTTACCTTTCAATACTTGGGCTAAATGTGGAACCCCATCCTCAACTTTCTAGATAGTCCTTTGGGTAACCTGAGTTTTGTATCCTGTATGAACTATACATTGCGATGATGATTTCAAGCATATATAATTATACTAACCAGCAGTTCGCCATGGTACCGTTTTTTTATATCCAACACAAAATTGTATGCATATCCTTTAATATACCTGTTTTCAAAACTGTGTCCATAAATTGTAAGAAAATATTAAACAATTGATTGCCATTAAGGTACATTATACTAAAACCATGCCATTGTTTGTGTTCCAGGTGAAAGATGATAAGAACCGGAAGTGTGTATATTGGCATGAAGAAGGTAACTACCCCCATTATCGCTCAGGCTTACGTAATGACTCTTTTTAAAACATTACCATGTCCTTGGTCAGATTCATTTTTGTGCTCCCCTGCCAGCTTGCTACGTAACAGAAACGCTCTGCAACCATACTTTTCAATTCAGTAAGTCAATTTGTTACTTACTAAGATGGCATGTAACAATTATATTTTGATGGTATGGTTGAAACATCAGCAAATCAAAATATCATAATAACAATATTCTTTGATGAGGTTAGGATGAGACCAAAACAGAATGTGATAAGAACATTCTGTTTAGATTGAAGAACTTAACCAGAACATTGTAATAATATCACAGTGCATCACCACAGCAGTATGTTGCAGTGATGTAATTGTCATCAAAATAACATAACAAGAACCAAATACAGAACCAACCAGAATGTTGTTGCAATGTTATTATAACGTCACCTCCACGGATGGGTCTTTTAAAGTTTGACCTACAGTCCAGCAAGGAATTGGGGAATTAGTGAGATTTAAACCAACTTAAATATCTTCTTTTGGTTCAATCGTTTGTTACAAATTAAGATTTGAAAGTTAAGACAGGAGATTATCTTTGGTGTAACCTGATCGTGACAGCAATATCAAGTCTGGTGCTCAAAGTTTTGGTGTTTTTCGATAAAGATAGATTCATTGAATCTGCTTTTAACGTAATCAGGCCGTTCATTGTTTACTGACTACTCATTGTTATGATCGCTCTTGTGGGCCAACAGGCTACTGGAGTCCCTTTGTTTGTGGAATATCAGGCCCATACCCAGATCCTGCTGTGGGGAATGGGGGGTTGGCGAGGTTCCACAAGTAGAACTTTTGCTTATATTTTCAATAATTTGAACTTGAAAAGGGGGTGGCGAGCAGCAAAAACTGGACCTTTTCAATATTTTCCTACCAATTTTAGGGGTTTTTACATTAAATTTTGGAAGGGAAAGTGGAATGTGGAATTTCCTTTGTAGAGGGGTGGCCTGACACCCCAGCAAACCCCCACACTTCGCAAACCCCGCAAACCCCACAAACCCTGCCAACCCCGCAAACCCCGCAAACCCCCCTGATTACAGGCCTGAAATATTCATTCCCCTGAAAATAACTTCCTCATTTCACCCATTGCAGACCAGCGGTGGTCGGCGGCCGGAGTTACCACGTTACAGCGGCCAGGGGACGGTATCCAGTGCTGCTCCCACCACCTCACCCACTTCACCATCAAGGAGGTAGGTCACCCTCACTGACCTCTATCTGACCTTCACAGTACTAGTTTATCCCTCAGACCCTTTTTAGTGACACCTTGTTTTAATTGTTTGAACCTCAGTAGAACCCAATATAAGCACACTTGAGGATTATTCAGGGATAAGTAGCACGGGTCTAGGGACTACGACTAGATCAGCATAACCATAATAGAACTGGACCTCAAAAGAGAAGAAATGCTATGTGTGTTAGACCTCAATAAGTTGTTGTGGTCAGGTAACCTGACCTACCCTAATATCTTGGTTCTACCCTGACTTCCTTTTTATAAAATCAAAAGAATGCATTTTATGTGCTAAACATTGATTTAGAGGGTGTCTGATGTGATTAATTTTCTGTTTATTCAAGAATGCCTGAGTCTATTTGTGTAAGCAAAAGACAAAGTTTACTCAAGTCAAACTACATAACCTACTTTTTCGACCTATGTTGCCTGAACACAACTTTCTATCTTTTATTTGTCAATATTGCGAATAAGTAATAACTTATTGACATACATGTATTTGATAATGTCCTTAATCCTGAACTAGTGATAGATGCTAAAACTATGATCTATGAAAACTGTTTATTTGTAATAAATTTACCCAATATTTGTATTTCTAAGTCAGTGATAATTTTCATATATTTGAGTGTCAATCATCTTAGCTTACTATGTACTTTATACCTCCCTGTGCTCTGTCGCATAACGGGTTTGGCAACAGCGATGGTTTGCACCCTCTCGCTGCTGCAAGACATGTCCCTGTTGCGATGGTTCCCCCTGTTAATTTGCGGCTGTTCTGCTGAACCGATTTTAATTCTGTCAAAAGTTCTTGAAACTAGACATTTAGATCTAAAATCCCTGAAATTATCAGCCCGGAAAAATGATTAGAAATGGGTGAAAATTGATGCCCAATTTCGCCTATAACAGCGAGACTTTGTCAAACCCCCGCTGTTTTAAAGAGCGATATCGCTCCTTCCGTTATGCGACAGAGCACTGGTTGTATTGGAGTTGCTATTTAGGAACTGTTTTATTAGTTTAGCACATCTTTAAATGTGAAACCAAATTTAAAGTACAAATTGTTTCATTTACTTAGAACTATATTTCCTGTTTAACAATAAAAAAAAACGTTCAATGTACATTCCTATGTATGAACTAACCCTTTTCTCCCCAGTACCCTACCCCTGTGACCCTATACCAACCCTCTTCCCCTGAATCTCACAGATGTCTTGGCCTTTCCCCCACGACCAGCACATGAGGGAGCCGTACGCCCGCAGCAGTCCGCACGACTCCATGGTGTTCCTCGTGTCCTTCTGTGCCACCGGAATATCTCTACTGTGTCTATTCGCAGTGCTTCTAACCTACAGCTTATTTAGGTGAGTAACCGTCATATTTCAATAACCAACCAAATCAATTATTATGACAAAATAATAGAACAGCCCGCACAACTCCATGGTGTTGCTCGTGTCCTTCTGTGCCACCGGACTATCTCTTCTGTGTCTATTCGCAGTGCTTCTTACCTACAGCTTATTTAGGTGAGTAACTGTCATTTTTTACCAACCAACTTATTTAGGTTATTTAGGTGATTACCTGTTATTCACAAAATTAATATTTGTTATCAATAATCAGCTAGTAGAAATACTAGTGAGGCGACAGCGTCCCATAACTGTATAGTATTCCTCGCATCCCTTTGCATCAGGGGAAATTTCCATCTGCAGTGTCTTTTACATACAGCATGGTCAGGTAAGGTACTCAACTTTAAAACCAGTTATTGACAATCTGTCAATCAATATGTGGAAGGTTGTGTTAAGACTGTATTCCACATACTGAAAGTGCTCTACTGATTTGCAGTTGATACACTTTCGCTACTGCCAATATATTTTGGTGGCTCTTTTCCGAAAGAATTTACCGATACGCTGGTAAATATTCCCTGTCAATTTTGATGATTAAAATTGGCAGGGCCAAATTTTAGGATGTCCCGATGTGGAATGTTACTATGGATAGGCTCAATAATATTGGCATCATATACTTTGGTATGTGGAATACGGCCTTCAGAGGAAGTTGTGAAACAGGTTATCTTTTATTTCTTTTCACTTCAGAATCATAAGCGTGCTTTTACATTGTGTATCCACCCAGGTTGCTGAAAATGTCTATATGAAACTGTTGTCGTCTTTTTTTTTTAAATTTCTCTATCCCCCCAGGGTGCTGAACCGTGAGAACTTCGGGCAGGTGGTCCTCCAGCTCTGCTCCTCCATGTTGCTAAGCAACGTGTGCATCCTGGTGGGCTTCCACAAGAAAGAGGTGGGTGATGACGTCATCTGCCTCGTGGTGGCCGTCCTCTCCCACTACTTCACCCTGGCCACCTTACTTTGGGCGTCCGTGACGTCACAACACGTCTACAAACTGCTGGGGCGGGAGGTGGCCGCCAAGGAGAGGTGCTTTATACTGAAGAGGAGCCTTATAGCCTGGGGTAAGTCAACCTCAATGCATTATAGCTACATGAATAGTGAGACGAAAGGTTGTTCTATGTGTCCTGTTGATGCATAAAATACAGGAAAGATCGAATTCAAGTCTGGGACAAATCTAGAGCCAGCACCCTACACATCTTTAGGTTAGGGTTAGGGTTGTTCAATTAAACATAAAGTAGTGCATATCCCTGGCACACCTTGGGTGTGTCAGGGATATCAGTCTGAGAAGTAAAATCCTAAAAATGTCAGGACCCCCCTCCTAGATCCGCCCCTGCTAGGGTATGATTCATAAGGTAAAATTATGTACCTATTCACCTGATTAAATTATTCCTCTCTTAGTAGTTCATATCATGAACGCTAAGAGTAGGTTTGCAATGACGTACTTGTTACCAGTGTAATATCGTGTTACTGTATTAATCTTCTATTCATCTAATTAATGTTTTCAAAAATATTTACGAAGTGGACTTATCAAAAGACTTTTTAATAATCTACACTGTGGATATCCACCTTTAGAATTCTAATTTAACTAATCCACCGTCTACCATCAACACTGTTGATTCTTGACTATATAAATTGATTTCACACTGTAGCCTTTAGTTCCTGAAGAAGACTCTGACCAGTCGAAACATAATGATCACGCCACTTTATTATTCATTTTAATAAATTCTAACAACATCTGTCCACCAGTCAGTTGTCGAATTGGATATATTATCATCACTTTGAATTCAGTGTAATATCAGTAAATCTTCCAATATAATTCCTATTCTTTGATTTACCAAACGGCTTCCAATTCGTTTAATGAAACATATATACGCAGATGGTATACCCACATGCTTTATGCATACACAATACACCCAAAATACATATGTCGATGGTATACCTACGTGCTTTATGAAAACACTATACACCCAAGATACATAGTCGAGGGGTTGATATGAGCATGTAAACCTATCACCCTCCTACCCGGTATGAAACCATTACAACCCACCCGTCTATTTTACCTCACTCCTCTCTCTTTCTAAACCCATCTTTTGAGGCTCGGGTTGCCACCCCTCGGCCCCCTCTCTGTGATCCACCTGATACCCACAGCACATTGTTTTTAGATGAGGCCTTTAAGACTAAGTCACATCGATTCTGTGCCTGATACACGAGGCATTCAGAAACTGGTCCCCTGTTAGTCTTAGGTTTCCTAAAGATGAACTTGGGTTGTGCATTAACTGAGCATTAGGAACAAAGATATGTAGGGTGTTGGCTCTAGATATGTCCCAGATTTGAATCCAATCTTTCCTGTATTTTATGCATCAACAGGCCACTATTAAAAGATAATGTCAAAGAAACCTGGAAAAGAATAAGAAATATAATATTTTAACAAAATGATATATTGTTAAAGTATAATATTTTAACAATATGATATATTGTTAAGATATTATATTATTTCTTATTCTTTTATAAATCATATTATGATATATAAACAAATGACGTAGAAGAGGGGTTGATATGAACATACAAACATATCACTCTCCAACACCGTATAACCCATTACAACCCACCCATCTACTTTACCTCACTCCATTCTCTAACTAAACCCGCTCTTTTGAGGCTCGGGTTGTTGCCCTCCGCCCCCTCTCTGTGATCCACCTGATACCCACAGCACATTGTTTTTAGACGAGGCCTTTAAGACTAAGTCGTATTGATTCTGTGCCTGACAAACGGGGCATTTGGAAACTGGTCCCACGTTAGTCTTAGGTTTCCTAAAGGTGAACTTGGCTTGTGCTTTAAATATGTTTTGGGAACACACATGTTTGCTTGGTATTAATGTTGCAGATTTGTCCCAGATGCGAATCCAAATCTTTCTGTATTTTATGCAATTGCAGGCTACCATTGAAATATATTGTGAAGGAAACAATTTTTTATATTATCATTGTCCTGATCTGTGTTTGTTTTAGCAGAAGTATGTACTTTCAGGAAATTGTTGCGCTTCCGTATAAGATATAGTTAACTTTGAACAAACATGGATTTATTCTATGACCATGTTTGATCAATATTTATGTGTGTCTAAAATAAATCCATGCCCAGACCAGATTGCATCGCTATTTACCAGGATGTAAGGTTTCCGGTTTTTGTTTGATTTCCAATTTTCCATCTGTAGCCTAAATGTCTAAAATTGTGGCCCAACAGTGGCCAAAAATCATCAAAGACTGGGGAACTACGGTCATAAAATAATATCAGTAGTAAATTGTCACTGAACTCTGGGGAAACTGTTCAGATATTTTTCAGGCAAAGTTCAGACTTTCACAAAAATTCAAAAGGGTTTGGGGAAGTAAATAAATGGCGAAAGCTGACTGGCTATTTCTCAGTTTTTGATCAACCCTAACAATCCTGTATTTAACCAAATCTGCGAACGCTTTATTTTAAGCAAATATGTCGACAGATTAATAAAAAAGTAAATCTCAATATTGTAATAAGCAAACTACATTAAAGAGCAGATCCTAGAACGTGTAGAGCCCTTTCGTAAATAGGTCAGCTGCCACTTTACCTCGCTGAACCCTGAGGGACCAGGTGCCAGGTTTTCCGAACGAGCCCAATGGGGACAGCTTCTTTATTATTAAGGCAGTCCCCCTGTAGACTTCTAGGTCCTAAGATCACTGACGAGCCCTGGGGGTTCCCCTGACAAGGTGTACTATACCTCCCTGAAGCCCCATTTCCACTGGCCGATTTTGGGATGAATCGGCGCCAACGTCGGCGGCAATGTTGGCCGACTCTGCTTAGACGAGGCATACCCACACATAATCAGTGGCAACAGTTGGCCGTTGGCGCCAACGGCGGAGACGATCACGCCGATCCATATTAAACACATTTAATAATTTTATTCTGACGCCGACATTGGCGCCGACAGCCATAGGCCATCATTTAGTGGGTATGGGCTTTAGGCCCCATACCCACCAGGACATTCCCGACCAAACTGCAATGTAAAAGAAACATTCTGTAACCATACTTTTTTAGTCAGTCTGTCACATACTAAGATGGCAGAAAACAATTACATTACCAATGGTGAGATCAGAATGTTATCATAACATTATCTTTTGGTGAGGTTGGGAAGGAACCAAAACAGAACGTTATGAGGACATTATTCCAAGGTTGAAAAGCATAACCAGAATGTTATTATATCATCATAATGCAACATCACAGCAGTACATTGAGGCAACATTATTGGAGCCATCAAAATAACGTAACAAGAACCGATCCAAAACCAAACAGAACATTACTGCAACATTATGATAACGTCACATGTTTGGCTGGGTTATCACATCGGCCAATGGATCAGTGCTAAAATTGGCTGATTCTACCCCCTAAAAGTAGGCTGTTTTTATAAACATTTCAATGTGGTATTCTGACAGGTGATCATATGAATCGGCCAATTTTAGAGCCAATGTGTCAGCCAATTATGTATAAGTTGCCTATAGTGGGAATGGGGCTCAAGTCCCACCGCCCTCCCTGCAGCTGCTCCTCCAGCTCTCTGACTCCTTGCCTGTCATTCTGACTTTACCTCCAGGCATAGACACTCTCCATGTATAACCTGTAGCACTCATTTCTAACTCGATGACATTTTTAATATATTATTTATCTGATTGGAAATGCAATTATCCTGTGTGATTTTATCTGACAGCTGATTTTGGTCACAATTGTAACAATTCAAGTGCTATTCGGGGGCGGGGGCTGGCGTCTTGACCCCCAACCCCACTTTTTGGTGGAACTTGAACTTGACTAAGAATCGTCAGGTGTGAGTTCACAAAAGTGAGACCTTTTGATACTTTGGCTAAATGCAGAACCCCCACCTTCCACCTTTTTTTCCTTTCCCGATTCCTTCCCTTCTTCCTTCAAAATACCTGCTCAGTCACCTCAACGCTTCTATACCCACTTCCAACCCTATCTGCCAAGCTGCCAGTTTAAACTCCCCCAATGACTCCCCCCTCCCCTACCACCTCCCTCCCACGAACACACCCACACAAACATACCCTTCCACCCCTACCACCCACGCCCCTCCCACCAGATGACAAGAGATGAAAGCACCAGTTCCCTCCATACGAAAAGGCGGCACCCCTCGGAGTCTCAGATATAGAGGCCTATATAACTGAAGGTGTTAAACTACTACACGATTTCGTCTGCAATATTACGATGTCACAAATATAAATCACACATATTAGAGATAAAGTTCTTGTTACACATATGAGAGATACTCCAAATTGCCAATTTTTAACAATCATATCACTCCTGTATGTGAATTGTCTGTAATATCATCACATCGCACCGATATCGCAGCTCAAAGTCATGTAGTGTAATACCACTTTTACTTACCTTTGTCACCTTCTGTTTCGCTGTCCCTTTTTAAGGCCTACCAGCGGGCGTGGTCGCCATTCCCCTGGGCATTGACTTGGAGGTCTACAGAGCAGACACTAAGAGGTGAGTCTTTAAAAAATAGTGTCCTTTAGTCGGTATTTTAAAATACCTTTGTAAATATTTGTCCCTTGCAGAAAGTATAGTCGGTCGATATGGCCCACCTGAGACTAGGTAGGTCGGTAATGGGGAAAACTCCAAAACAACTCAACAAAATAACCATTCTTGCTTGAAAATAAATCTATATTGTATAGTGTGACGTTTAACCTGGGAATGTAAATTATATAAGCATTCCCCCTCACAGGCAATCTGTTCCATTAGACTCAAATATATTTTTGATTTGAAAACCTGTAGCTGTTTCTCTTCAGTGATTATGTATCAATTGCCATTGGTATTTAAGCAAGGTCAACTTCGCTATTTGATGCAACTATTGTGAAGAACTATTCGTTGTGCCGGTTTAGTTGCATGTTTGTATCATTGCCAGGTCTTTAACAAAACTGCATTCATACATATCTGTGTATTATTTCCTGACCTCATTTCAGTGTAGTTGTTTCCAGATTAAACATTCTTTGATCCGAAATTATACACTTTCATCTGACATGTACGTAAAAAGGGGTTGGAAGCAATTCATGACATATATCGACATTTTCATGTTATCATGCAAAGTCTGTGTATAAAATATGTAAATGAGGATATGTCTGCATTCCATTGCATGTCAGAGAAATGTGCCTCCGTCAGCATTTGTGAACGTGGAAGCCTGCAGACTAACCTTGTTGTACACGTATAAAACGTCTGCAGGCACGCACTGCCCAAACCAGCTGTATGACCTTACCTTTCCTTTTACCTTCATCCTCGATCCCCTTTTTCAATGATCGTTTCTACTAGACAGGCAAGCAGGAGACGTAGGATGTGACACATAAATGGGTGTAGACCCTTAAAATCAACAGGGCGACACAGTCATTTCTAAACTTCGGTGACACAGCCGTTTTTTTAAATTTGACAGGCGACATAACAATTTAGTGACAAATGACATGGCCCTTTTCTTTAATTCAACATGCGACATGAGCTTTAAAAGGATAGTGACACGGGACAGGGTTATTTCCTAAATTCGACATATGACATGGGTCTTCACGGAAATATCTGGACAGGCGACACAGCCTTCTTTTTAAATTCTACATGCGACACTGGAACCCCCAATCCATACCCCCACATGACCTAGTCAGGCACAAGTACAAGCACTGTACCACAATAATTATGTCGTCTTATTGGCCTAGGAGTATTACACATAGTCGTGAAGCAGTATCAATAGAAATGGCAGTACGGTGCAAAGTATTTGATACTTTATGAAAGTGCATATTTTGCCCTTGCCTCCAAGTGTCACGTTGCTCGTTCATCGTTTCATCTACTATAGATATCAGTCACTGATACCCCTTTTAATAGTTTTATACTACACAGTAATGCAAAGGGTATGGAAGTGAACCAGGCGTAGATATCGAGGGGGGGGGGGGCTGTCCAGGGCATCGCGAACCCACTACACCCTTTTTGTGGGGACTTAGATTTGCCAAAGAGAAAAATCGTCCCTTGCATATGTGCATTTGTTTGTGGTACTTTACTTGTATTTACATATTATCTTGTTTTAGGCATGTGGGGTGGTGAAGTGGTTAGAGCGTCCGCCTGTTGTGTGGGTGGCCCGGGTTCAATCCTGGGCTGGGGTGAGCTGGCTTCTATACCCCTCTACATGTCTCCCAGTGGCAGTAGACGGTGTGGTGGCAACAACAGGGTTATCAAAGGTCTCTGGTAGACCACCCACTGTTGAGTGTATGGCCCTGTCTATGGGACCATGCACATAAAAGAACACCTGGGGGGGGGGGGGGGCGACCAAGAAAAAGGTACGAAAAATCACGATCCACGAAAAGTGTAAATACCCACGATAGCTAAATTTCCTATCATGGGATTTTAGAAACCAAACATTTTCGTGGCTTTTTTTCCCCATTTTTTTTTCAAAATTATACAATCTCAAAGCGCCCCAATGTACTCCAAATACACATTGGAACGTATTTTAGTTGATTATGTATATTATAAATGACTTAAGTATGATTTTTCACTGAATTTTAATGTCCACGAAATTTTCGTACATTTTTTCTGGGAGAGGAATTTCTATCGTGGCCACGAAAAATGAAAAAAACAACTCCATGAAATTTCGTATCTTTTTCTTGGTCGCCCCCCCTGCCTCGGTAAATGTGTAGGGTTACGGTCTCTATCTTCTCATAGATTTGATCATACCATAGATACGATCATCCCAGATAGAATTGTCAAGCTCTGTTCTTGCCATGATATGACCTTAGATGTTGCTACGGCGTTAAACCCTAATACCCAACCAATTATTATCTTGTCTCTTTACTTAAGGTGTCTCATCAGTCCTCATGCCCGTATGTTATACTGCGGTGCCTACCTCATGCCCGCCTGTCTCGTGACCTTCACCAATGCTGTACTATTCATATCTCTCTCACGTATTAAAATATTCTTTCTCTATACTTAAGGTGTCTCATCAGTCCTCATGCCCGTATGTTATACTGCGGTGCCTACCTCACACCTGCCTGTCTCGTGACCTTCACCAATGCCGTGCTGTTCGTACTGGTCCTCAAGGCGTCCATCAGGCCCCACTACGAGGTCAAGTCAGCCAGCGTCGGCCTCGTACAGGTGGGTATCTATACTATCATCAGTGTTTTATTATACTTACTTTTCCCATCCAGATATAAAAGCACTAGGGATTTTCCATCAATCACATAAGCAATCACAGATTTTTTTAAAATAAGCCAGAAGCTTTTTGATAAAATATCTTAATTTATCTTCTTGAAAGATGAATTATTAGTTTGAATGTCTAACCTTATGATATATCCCTGCTATATATATAAATATATTTATATATATATATATATTTGTATATGTATATATTTGTATATGTATATATATATATATATATATATATATATATATATATAATGTTCAGGAATACTTCCCAGTACTGCATTAGTAATATCTTGTATACTATTAGTGTGTTTTACTAATAAATCAGTTGCAAATAGCATTCTATTGCAGAAGCCCGTTGTAGCATATGGCCTAATGATTTTGAATATTAATTCACATGATCTGGCTTTTTATAGTTTCCAGTGGCAGTAAAAAGTTTTCCTATGCTAAACTTCCATTGCAATCAATCTTCTCCCCATACCTATTTGCACTCTGTCAAGGTGTGGAAGACAACAGGGGTTGGAGGAAAACTGTATGCACTGCATGCCAGGCTAAAAATAGAAAGTATTAAAAGTGAAGTAGACTGTCCCTTGGCTCGTTCCGGGTCCAGACTCCTACTCCCAGACTGACGTCAGACGCCGTACGGTAAAGGTCAAAGGTCAACCCGCCCATTCTCAGAACGAGGCCGGCAGTGGTATACTGAGAACAGTAGACCCCAAGTAGGTGTGGGGGACGCGGTACCTTCTGGTCTGAATATGTTACAGATATGGGAGAGATGGAGAAGTGGGGTTGCATATTTTTGGCCAAATAGTAGGGAGTTTTAGCAACCCCGAACACATCCTGTAACACAAACGCAGCGTATCTCTTATCTCTGCTGTAATGATTTGGTCTTTTTGCAGCATGCAGTTCTGAGATACTTCAATGTATCGAGATACGTCGTGGTTGCTAATAATTCTATTGGGTAAGATTCTCGGTCCTGGGGGGATAGATCTTTACAATAATTCGCAGTTTGAAAATCATTTTAAAAATCAGTGGATCCAGCCCTGGTGAGTTCCAATCGGACGGAATGTATTACAAAATAACCGAATACTGTTTGTTAATATTTGAGAGAACCCGACAGACACAACTCAACCGATGTGACATGTGCCAAGGCAAACTAATTGCCTGACGAAAAAGTAAATAAGAACAAAGTTGATTGCTTTCATGTCTGTAGAATGACGGCAAATATTGAATTAGTTTCTTTGCATTCTACTTAAACCACGTTCAACCTTTAGATTTTGAAGAGTCTATAGAATTTATAACATTTTAGGTCAATGTGGGAAGGAGTACCAACTTGATATAATTCATAATGTGGTTTAAACTGTTTAAGTTGGGAATATATACAAATGTACACGCTACTGTACGGAAAAGGCAAATTAATGAATAAATGACCAAAAGTATGAATAATAACATGTACAATACATATAAATATACATGCATAACAACGTGGCGGATTCATTTTTTCAAAATATTAGTGAAGGTTAGAGAGTTCTCGGCCACCCCTAGTGGTGGGCAATGCAATAACTCAGTGGTGACCTCTGGTGTATCAGTGTCCTCAGCTAATTTATATCAATATAATATGTTGCCACCTATATTGTAACATATCTGTATGTACGTCCTTACGTGCAGGTTGTATGCATACATCAAACACAATCTTTTTGTATCGCACTAAGATCATTTCATATGTACATGTAGTCCCTTTTACTTTTGCCCTTTTTGTTGTAATTATACCTTAATGCTCGAGCCTCTCATATTATAAATCAAACGGTTTATCTATACATCAGACAAATATAGGCGGCATCTTTCATTCAGTACTTAGTACCTCTTTTTCTTTCAATTCATTCAAATCACAAGATGTGGCGCAGATTACGTTTTGATTAAAATTCCCTTTTTTCGGGCGGTATTGAACTGGGGTCTTTGTCAAAAAGGTGTCAATCCGCGCCGGCTGAAAACCGGGTGCTAAATGAGGGTGTCTGCGCGCAGAAAAAGAGTCCCTCGTCGGGTATAACGGCTCATTATCGCTCAGTCTCTGTAATCCCATGCAAATGACAATAAAGGCAACATTAATTTCCTTCCTTTATGCGCCAAGCATTGCAATTGGAGGCGCTTTACTTTCAAGACAACATTTTGTAATTTCCCGCTCTCATTTCTTTCATGAGAATTTCTTTCTCAGTTTTTCTCCATTGTCGATAAAGCCCTCAAAGGTTTTTCTTTCGTCTCGGGTTTTATTTTGAAAAAGCTGTCGTATTGTAAATGGGATAAAAATGGAATCCTCTCAAGTATGATATGTTTATTGCCGAAGCAGAAGTTAATTAGGGGAGTTCTCAGGGCTGGGTTTGTCGGGACATGTTGATTTCAAGGTCTGCTGGTAATGGATGGAAATGAATCATTGAAATTGCAAACTGAAATCCGTCAATGACAAACGTGTTTTGTGTTCGTACAGTTCTAATGCAGTCAGGGACACAAGCTCTCATTTTGTTGTATTTGCAAACAGAATCAATATGCATTTTACAGAATCTGCGTTTTATATGCTTCACTGCCACTGTTCTTTATATAGCTTATGTTCACTGACATACTATTAGTTTGTTACATAGTTTGACAAAATAAGTCAAATTTGGTCTTTTGAAAAACTACTTCATCATATAAAATTATTAAAACTTTTAGTAAAACACGTATGTTGAGAGTATGATTTTGTGGAGGATAGAGATCTCTAGGTATATGCCACATCTCAACCAGGCCTAAAGAAGTCGTTATCTATTAAGAATGGTATACATGTAACGGGTACTTCGATCTTCTGACGTGTTCGCTTAAACAGCAATCGTATGGAACACATTATTGAAATGCACCGTTTGCTGACACATAAGCCTAGATCACATGGAGCAGTAGGCAAAAAAATCAACCATCCCTTAATAAGAGAAATTTGCATTTTGATGTATAAAAAGCGGTCGGAAAATTGATGTGATCTTTATGACATTATTCTTGTTCTCCCACCCACCCCTTCCCCCTGTCTGGCAGCACATCTCTTATCAATGTATGACCTGTATGACCCTGTTCTCCTTCTCCCTCAGGCCCGCGGTACCTGCGTCCTCCTTGCGTTGGTCGGCGTCTCAGTATGACCTGTATAACCTTGTTCTCCTTCTCCCCCAGGCCCGCGGTACCTGCGTCCTCCTTGCGTTGGTCGGCGTCTCAGTATGACCTGTATGACCTTGTTTTCCTCCTCCCTCTAGGCCCACGATACCTGCGTCCTCCTCACGTTGGTCGGCGTCTCAGTATGACCTGTATGACCTTGTTTTCCCTCTCCCTTCAGGCACGCAGTACCTGTGTCCTCCTCGCGTTGGTCGGCGTCTCAGTATGACCTGTATGACCTTGTTTTCCTTCTCCCTCCAGGCCCGTGGTACCTACGTCCTCCTCGTGTTGGTCGGCGTCTCAGTATGACCTGTATGACCTTGTTTTCCTTCTCCCTCCAGGCCCGTGGTACCTGCGTCCTCCCAGCATTGGTCGGCATCTCAGTATGACCTGTATGACCTTGTTTTCCTTCTCCCTCCAGGCCCGTGTTACCTACGTCCTCCTCGTGTTGGTCGGCGTCTCAGTATGACCTGTATGACCTTGTTTTCCTTCTCCCTCCAGGCCCGTGGTACCTGCGTCCTCCTTGCGTTGGTCGGCGTCTCAGTATGACCTGTATGACCTTGTTTTCCTTCTCCTTCCAGGCCCGTGGTACCTGCGTCCTCCCAGCATTGGTCGGCGTCTCAGTATGACCTGTATGACCTTGTTCTCCTTCTCCCCCCAGGCCCGCGGTACCTGCGTCCTCCCGGCGTTGGTCGGCGTCTCAGTATGACCCGTATGACCTTGTTTCCCTTCTCCCCCCAGGCCCGCGGTACCTGTGTCCTCCCGGCGTTGGTCGGCGTCTCAGTATGACCTATATGACCATGTTTTCCTTCTCCTCCAGGCCCGTGGTACCTGCGTCCTCCTCGCGTTGGTCGGCGTCTCGTGGATCCTGGGTTACCTGGCTGAGCGGGACCAGGCCATCTCGGCCCTCCACCCCTACGTCTTCGAGTACGCCTACTTCGCCTCCCTGACGCTGTGCGGCGCCCTCACCCTCCTCTTCTACCTCCTCCTGCGGAGAGACGCCGTCACTGCCTGGAGGAACCTCTGCTGCAGACGCTGCTACGGGGCCACCTCCAAGCGACGCAGGGTGGCCGGGAAGAACTCAATGGGGGCCACCCGGATGAGCTCGGAGGGGAGCGACTACACCCTGGTAACAGACCCCAAGTACTCGTCCACCTGCTCCAGGAGGGGCGGGGGCGCGGGGGCAGGGGGCGTCGGCGTCGGGGCAGCGTCCTCCACGGTGGTGGCCGAGGAAGAGAAGATGCTGGACCCCTGCACCAGTATAGAGAGCCTCTCCAACAGGGGGAGCCACCGTGGGAGCCACGGGGGGAGCAGTAGCCTCACCCGGAGCCACTATGGCGGGGGAGGTGGTGGAGGGGGGAGGGATGGCGGACACAGACTGAGTGACGCCAGGTGTAGGACTCCCGACTCTAATGTGTCGCTCTTACAGAGACAGTACCTGGCCATGGGGGGCGGGGCCGACTCCCTCCCCGCCTCCCCCTCCCCGCACCTCAGGCACGCCTCCTCCGCCTACCACCAGGGAGCCACATCGTCGGCGTCTTCCGCTAGGGGCGCCACCGCGCATGTGGAGAACTGGATGCAGCACAGTAAGATCTGATGGCGCGCTGTGTGTAGCGTGCCAGTCTAGGGAACTGGAGTGAGATCTGATGGTGTGCTGTGCGCAGCATGCCAGTGTAGGGAACTGGGTGCAGTACAGTGAGATCTGATGGCGCGTTATGTGCAGCGTGCCTTTGTAGGGAACTGGGTGCAGCATAGAAAGTTCTGATGGTGCGCTCTGTGTAGCATGCCTGTGTAGGGAACTGGGTCAAGCACAGTGAGATCTGATGGCGCACTGTGTGCAGTGTGCCGGTCTAAGGAACTGGAGTAAGATCTAATGGTGCACTGTGCGCAGCATGCCTGTGTAGGGAACTTGATGCAGCACAGTACGATCTGATGGCACGCTCTGTGCAGAATGCCTGTGTAGGGAACTGGAGTGAGATCTGTTGTCTCGCTGTGTGCAGCATGCCAGTGTAGGGAACTGGGTGCAGCACAGTGAGATCTGATGGTGTGCTGTGTACAGCGTGCCTGTGTAGGGAACTGGAGGCAGCACAGAAGGATCTGATGGTGTGCTGTGTACAGTGCGCCGGTGTAGGGAACTGCATCTGATGGTGTGCTGTGTGCAGCGTGCCTGTGTAGCTACTGGATGCAGCACAGTAAAATCTGGTGGTGCGCTGTGTGCAGTGTTTGCCAGTGTAGGGAACTGTAGGTGTTGTATGTGACCACTCACCTCATCATTATCATCAGCCAACCACTGCACTACTACAACTACAACAAAAACAGCAATGACAATGACCGAGATAAAATAAAAAACAATAATACCTTTGGTATCACTTCAATGTCTCTCAACCTAGTCTAATTGTTATAATACCCGAGGAAGCGCCTTTCTACGCTCTTTTCCAGAAGATTTGTAATGTAATATTTGGTGAAAACCTCATTCAAGAAGGTATTTAAATGCACCGCCCAAACAAGTTTCCCAATCCAGGGGCCACAGCTTTCCTCCAAAAGACAGCATCCACCGGAGAAGCACGATGTCAGCAACTGGTACCTTGATACAACAATGTGTGGAGATTGTGTCCTCAAACAAAATAATTATGGCTTCACTACAGGTTTCAAGGGAGTCAAAACCAATTATGATTGACAACATTTTCAAATCTCAGATAACTATAGAAATATGTTAAGTCTAGTTAAGGTCAGTTATAAAGTATTCCTGTGAAAAATAGATCAAACCGAAGTAACATTCCGCAAGAGATGCTAATATTTCTATTTGTTTGTAAACAAACCCAATTTTTCAGATCAACATTAATGGAGATTAGCAAGGAAAACATGTTTTAATGATTTTCTATCATATTTCATTGTTTAGATTTTAGCATGGGCCAGAAATAGGCTCAAGGAATGAATTTCAATGATTAATTGATTTTGGAAAATTTCAATTGATTTATTGGTTTTGGCTCCCTTTAACTTTACAATCTACTTCATGATAGCCTTTCCTCAAAATCAATAGAACCTTTCATACAGAAGATGCCGCCATGGAGACCTTTCAGTGCAGATGGCAGGCATCAGTGAGTTGTTGTCACTAAAGGCCATATTACACTACATGACTTGTACTGCGATATGACAATGTCGTCATCACACATATTAGAGACGACAATTCTTTGGTATGCAAATGTAAAATACTCCAAATGGACAATTTCAAATAATTATATCACTCCTGCATGAGGATTTTCTGTAATCTCATATCATTGTGACAATATCACGTGTCAAGGTCATGTATTGTAATAATGCCTTTAGTGTTATGAACCGGTCGCTTCCAAGGGCACCTCCCTGTGTTTAGGTGATTCATATTGAATAGATACTTAAACAGCAATAGTTAACGATCTAGAGACTAGACACACCTTGAAGTGAAAGATTATTAAAAACTGTATAATTTAGCATTAAAGAACTGCATTTGTTTTCAAATATTGTAATATCACGAATTTGTATCTTTTTCAACTGTTTTTACTTAATTTACCCGTAATTTTTCTTGGCTTCATAATTATATTATTCAGTAATCATACATAGTCATAAAAGATACATTGATCAGACATGCATACAAATAGTCAACTCTTGTTATCTGGTGGACCTCAAATATAACACAATCCAGCGCATCGCATTGATACAGTCGCACATAATCAGTAACTGATGCATAGCTAAGTTCATCAATCAATCAAGTAATCAACTAATCATTCAATGAGCAATGTCTTTCAAGTCTCACTGAGTTATAGCTTTCTAGATGATATGACACATCGTCAGCTGGATTTGGGGTATGTCATAGGAACGCTCAACCCAATCCAGTAGGTTTTTATTAGGGGTATTTAATTAGTGATAAACGCAAATATGATAGAGTGGAAATTGTTATAAGATGATCAACTGCTAACGATCTGTAATATCAGCGCATTTATGAGATTGTGATTGAGCTGTGTTGTGAAAATATCATGTCAAAGATGTATGCAAGAAACATTCCCAACCAATTTGCAACGTAACAGAACTGTTCTGCAACCATACTTTTTGGGTCAGTCTGTTACTTAATACAAGGGCATGGTGAGGTTGAAAACCTCACTGAATCAGAATGTTACTATGATGTTATATTTTGGCGAGGTTAAGACCAAACCATAACAGAATGTTTTAAGAACATTCTGTTTGTGTTGAAAAACACAACTAGAATATTGTAATAACATCACAGCGTAATTGTAAGTAATTGGGAGTCATCAAAAGAACGTAACAAGAACCAATACAGAACCAAATGGAACGTTGCTGCAACATTATAATAACGTCGCATCCTTGGCTGGGTTAACGTAGACTACAAGCAGTCTACTGTATAACGTGTAATCACATCTGTCTATAACCACACCAGTTATTTCATTTCCACATGGAAGGGAATATAAAGTATCCAAGTGAATGCTGTTTTAAGCAAAAATAAATCACGAATGGCAGAGAGGTACATTCTAGTTTTGAGGCGTACTATACTTATGTAAATTTTGAATGACTGCTATGAAATGTGGGTATCAGTGTATGTCTATTTGTAGTAACAGGAAATGAAGTGTGCTATAGATACACAATCTCCACTGTACAATCACTGAACCAGGATTGAATGCTTACATGAAAATGGGCGTGGAGTAGCAGAAAGGTAATTAATTTTTAAACGTATAAATGTTATTATTTTGGAGTATGAGCAGAAGAGTTCTTCACTTAGTGATGACCAGAGGTTCCTGTTTGTTTTCGTGTCCCATGTTCCGTCCTGCTCCCAATGGCCGGAAGTCACCTTAATCACCATGGTAACCACTCATTTGCATACGTAAACGGAAGCGGAAGTCCCAACATGCACCATGTTATATAGAAATGCACCAGGCCCTCTGATTGGTCCGTTGTTACACTATTACTGATTGGATTATCATAGAGTTCACGACATTAAAAGCTGAATCATTATTTGAATCTGGATGGAGAGCAATAAATGATGTAAATGTATATAAATGACGCTTTTCTTTGTCTTTTCACCCTCTCAATTATTGATTATTTTGAGAAAATGTGTCCTGTGAGTTCTACATAATTATATGGGAGATATTCTTTATGTAGCATAAGGAATGTGGACACAGTTAATATAGACCTCTTCAAGAAGTATAATGGGGGCAGGGCATAATGTTTAGGAAGTAAATGGAAAGGGGAAAAGTGGTTTATTTATGATGCAATGAACAGGAAGTATGTCTGTAGTATAAAGAAAGGGACTGAACTATGTAAGAAGTATATTGAACAGGCAAAATGGTCTAGGAATGTACAGTTAAAAGGTAAAAGAAGTAAGTAGTATCTATAAAGATGTGTGCTAGTAGTATATAGAAAGAGGGTAAACGTGTGCTAGTAGTATATGGGAAAAGGGTAATGTGTGCTAGTAGTATATGGAAAAAGGGGAAAGTTTGCTAGTTGTATATAGAAAAGGAGAAAAGTGTGTTAGTAGTATATGGAAAAGGGGCGAACTGTGCTAGTAGTATGTGGATAAAGGGTAAAGTATGCTAGTAGTATAAATGGAAAAAAGGGCAACGTGTAAAGGTTTAATATATGTAGAAAAGGGTCAAAGTGTATAACTAGCGTTAAACAATAGGGTAAAGTCTATGAATAGTATAATATACTATTCATAGACTATATTATATTATAGATATTATATTATAGAAAAAGGGCAAAGTGTATAATATTATGTAAATAGAGCAAATTGTGCAAGTAGAATATAGAAAAGGGTAAAGTTGTTCAGAAACATGGCTGAAGTTAGAAGGAAAAAACTAAGTGTAAATGAGTGGAAAGTTGGGTTTGATTGACGTTTATATGGTGTTGAATCTGGCTTGGTAGGTGAGTATCATATCCTACATTGCAGAAGTTGGAGCGATCAAAAGGAGCACTATGGCGCCACCTGGTGCAGGAATGTTAAAACTCCTACTGTGGCTCCCCCTGCTGTATTACCAGGGAACTATTCCCCCGTAGCCAGCCACCGACCAGCTAGGTTCGTGTCGTTGTCACCAGGTGGCAGAAGTGACCTGGGTTTTGATCAGTGCGTGAAAGATAATCTAAAAGGAAGGTGTCGGGGAGTAGGAGACTCCTTTTTTCAGGAGATTCAGATACTAGGGAGTTTTAGCAACCACGACGCCTCTCGATGCACCTCAAAACTGTAAAGCCACATTACAGACTACCAGTGCAAGATTCATGAAAAGCAAATACATATCTATTGATATCACAGGCAACAAAATATTCCTCTGAAGATATGATTTGGACATCAGTCTGGGTTAAGAGATACGTTGCGTTTGCGTTTTGGGATCCGTTGGGGGTTGCTAAAACTCCCTACTCTGAGGCCTGACGTAACATAAACATATTTGAAAAAAGAAATTTCTTTCTGAGTATGCAAAACCCTTTTAGATTAAAGATACCTTGACGTATCTAGGTGTGTTACGGTATCTTCCTAGTACATCTAAATGCCCCTATCCAGCTTACTCTTGTTCAGTAGAAACTTGCATTTCTTTTATAGAAACGGTTAGGTCGTGCACGTCCCTCTCTTATTTGGGAATTTTTGTTTAACATTTTATTTAGCTGAAGACATCTCAAGGTGTGGTCTTTTCTCCCTCTGTCTCCAGTAGAGTTATGTCCAACGGATGGGCAAAGTAGGGTCGATATCTAACACATAGATTAATTGAAAGACTAGTACAGTCCCGTTTACAGATGGAGTTGCAGTCAGTATAATCAGTATGTTATTCTAGTACCTCATACCTGAAGTACATTAGGTGAGATAAGATGATATTGTCAACCGTTTTGGTGAAACGATGACAGTCTTTTCAATACTTTGATCAGCAAATTTATACATTTATAGAGAAATTTAAGAATGAAACTAGTAGTGCAAGTATAGTGCAAGTATAGTGCAAGTGTAAATCGATGTAAGAAGAACATTTTAAATTTTCAGCTGGTAGTAAATACTTGAGTATCCGTTATATATCTACAGCCATAAACCACCTTTTGATCTACATTTCTGAAAGAGGGTATGGGGACCTTTTGCTTTAATTCTATCTTTATGAAAAGTGGATTACATTTGTAAGCACTTTTACATAGTTGAGCAACAGATCGGCACTAAATCGGTCAATCAATTCTACCCCTAGAATCGGCCAATTTTAGCACTGATTCAGATCAAACATGCACATTTAAATGTACCATACTAACAGGCAATCACCAGAATCGACCAACTTTAGTGCCAATCCTTTGCACAACTGTGTAAAAGTTGCTTAGTGGGTATGGGTTTTACAATCATCTGACGACAACAACAATGATTCTCCCAGTCGCCAATTGTCAGGTGAGGATTAGATCTAGCCTAGTTTAGCCTAGTGGGTATTGGGCTTAAAAGATGCTATCATGAAAATAACACTTTTCCCATAGAAACCAATGTTAAAGCCTATCAGCCCAGCCTATGATGTCCAACCATATTTTGCCCTGAATTACAGCATTTTGAGTGGCTGGCAAACCTGCAATTCTGTCAACTGATGAAATATAAGAAATCATAATTGTTTAGCAACACTTGGTGATAAGGAAAAAATTAAATTTTGCCTATTTCAGTAACCCAAACAAGGACAAGGATGGCTCATACTTTTGTCCGACCCCTGTCCAATCCTTGGATATACCTAATGTGGAACGGGCTAATTCTTGAGCAATTTCAGATTGTGCCACCCCACTTGATGCACGCATACTCAACGGGAAGTCCATTGGGGCAAGATGTGGGCCCTTTATCTGACCACACCTTTATTACTTTCAAACATATTAGTTACTTTATATCCCAAATAACTAATTAAGTAAGTAACACCAAATTCTTACAATCCGCTTGTGCTATAATTTCTCTTTAGAACATGAACCTTACATTTTTAATCAAAGAGTAATTTGTTATAATTATATAAACCTTTTTACATCCACAGGAAAAGCAATTGTGTTTTATATTCACAAAGAAAAATTAAGGAAAATGGTGTAGTGTTTGAAGAAATAATAAATTCTAACTTAACCAGTGCAATTAACAGATTAACTATAAGGTTGTTCATACTTATACATTTAACGCAATTTTAAAACCAAAGATACATAACCTATCAAAGTGAAGTCCGTATGATTAAACTTGTATAATGTGTAAGTTCTCGCAAATTTGAGGAAAAGTCAACAGAAGCCTGATTTTAAATGAATCGATCAGACCATGCTGGATCACAAACTCCTTATTTCAAGTGACTAATCTGATTAAAATAGATTATGAATACCTCTAATCAAACTCCACCGACTACTATTGTATTTTAAACCACGCTATCAGCAGGGGGCGCCCCACTTGTGGGAAGATGCAGGACTCTTGGCAATGTTAGTCCACCCCACTCCTGGCTCCTCCTAGCGGCGCCCTAGACTAATTAAAGGTAATTATGGCAGGGCAATGGGATCCCAAACTAATTATGGGCCAAGCTATTAACACAATGTGTATTTGGGGCCACCCAAAACCCAATTATGACCAGTAACAATAAGGGGTGGGTAGACCCATGTTGTAGGATACAGGGTGATGCACACTGTGTGATAACAGCCTACCAAGGCAAGGCGTGACGTAGCAAGTACGTTCTGAGACCGTAATTTTTATGGTTAGTCTGTAACCTGCCCAATTTTATATAACAGTTACATTTTTTAAGGTAAAGTTGAAACTTACTGAAAAAGAATGTTATATCTTAGAGAAGTTGAGACCTTTCTATTAAATAACGTTATAATAACTTTATCATAATGTGAAAGAATATTAAAAGAATGTCACAATAACGTTACAGTGCGACGCTGCAATGTTAGGTTCTAAAGATGTTTTTGGGTGTCATCAAAATAACGTAACAAGAACCAAACCAGAACTAAACAGAATGTTATAATAACATTATAGTAACATCATATTCTCGCTTGGGTACGTTTAGTTTATAATCTATGTTTAATTTAATTGCATGGGATTAATGTTGAAATGTTTTATGGAGTCCACCCCTAGTTGAGCATGATACTCACACCAAAATGTATTATAAACCAAGATTAAAATGTATTGATTCTTTTTAATGGTGGCAAAAGTGATTATCTAAAGAAACGAAACTGTTCCTTATCATGACTGGCTCCTGATTTGATCTAGAAAAAAAAACCACAAATTAGCTAAGCTCAAAAAAATCTGCCTATAAGAAACAACTATGCATAAGTTATATCTGGAACCAATGGGGAAGTTTAGTAGTACAGCCAGGGCCCTCTATCCTTCTCTTAGACTCAGGACACTGGCTCAGACATCCAAAGCAAGCATATGACGTTATTATGATATTATTATAATGTTCTGTTTAGTTCTGGTTTGGTTCTTGTTATGTTATTTTGATGGCATCCAAAAACATCTTTATAACCTAACATTGTGACGTCACACTGTGACTTTATTGTAACATTCCTCTAATGTTCTTTAATGTTACAATAACATTATTAGAACGTTTATTAGTAAGGTCTCAACTTCACTAAAATATTATGTTCTTTTAACATTCTTTTTTAGTGAGTCTCAACTTTACCTAAAATAACGTAAATCTTACCTGAAAATTTGGCAGGTTGGAGACTGACCAAAAAAGTGCGGTCTCAGAATTAACGTGCTTGTTACGTCACTGCTTGCCTGGGCCATGCATAAGTTATATCTGGAACCAATGTGGGGTCTCACTCCTTCTCCTAGACGCAGGACATCGTCTCAGACATGTCCCTACCCTAAGAAGGGTTCGATCATTGCTCGTAGAACAATCCCCTCGATAGGCCCACTTCGAGGGGCCCAGGATTGTATAGGCCGCGGAAATTGGATGTGGACTACTTAATGTGGCCGTCGCTGAGAGATGCGGGAAGGCACTCGAGGGAAAGTATTCCCGTCTTTGTTTTCAATGGAGGGGAAGCACAGCGAAAATAATGTCTGTCTGATTACAAACTTGGCCGGCGCATGCGCAGTGATGAGAGATTCGGCCCATTTCGGCCGGTCTTTGTCACTCATTACAGACTTATTGGCCATGGGGAGGGGGGTCCTATGGCGCCGGGAGGGGGCTCTCAAACCTATGTTACACTAGGCGATTTTTGACGACTGCAAATTTGGGATTTTTTAAGGTTTCCATTAGAAATATAACATGAACCTGAGCATGTTACACATCATTTGAAAGGAAATTTAACCCCCTTTCCAATGATATGTAGTATGCCTATATCATTCACATTGATGATTTCCAAAGTACCAGGGAAAGTTGGATGGTGTGGGCGGGAGGTGTGGGCGGGAGGGAAGGACCACTCTATGGGGAGTCGGTAGGGCGGAGTTAACCCATCATGACGGGCGGGTCGTGCCCTGTTGACCGGCGGTCAGCGGACAGGTAATAGCTTGTTAACAACTGGGCTCTGTCTCTCTTGGTTGTCACAGGTCCGTATATGGGCGGGGGTTGCGCCATCCCCCCCCCCCCCCACCAAGAATTTCCACCTTTCACCCAAAAATTCAATCCTCCAAAAAAAAAGAAAATGTTGAATAGTTCAGATGGTGAACCGCGCCACCCACCCCCTTCCGTCCCCTTTTTATTTAATATATAACAGAAATGTATGTCACAGGAATAACAGGGGTGAATCCAGAGATTTTCAAAAGTGGGGTGCCCTTTTGTAAATTTTCCACTGGGCCCTTCGTGTCTGAAAAGATTAGGGCTACATTAAAAGAATAAATATTTGCCCACCAATTGGGGTCGCACACGCCCTCTGCAGGCCCGCGCCTAAATCTGCAACTGAATAAAAATGACATATAAAAGAACGTATCCATGTGCAAACTATTTCGTCTTCAATTAGTTTATATTTTTCTGTACCACGACGTTGGCACGTCTTCATGACGGAAAGGATTCCGAAATAATCACTGATGGTGTTTCTAAGTGGAGCGCCTCTCTGAAAGTGGCTTATTTCCCCCTAGCCGTGCTCGTCAAATATCCGCCGCTTGGTCGGGTCGCCATTCCGCCCAAGGGCACCCCAAGGTCACGCCACAGAGTCACCTTTGTCACACCAAAATGGCCGCGTGTCACTCTCGCGAGAAGGGACGAGAGAGCACGAGAGCGGCAGCGAGAGCGTTGCGAGATTGCTCCAGCAAATGATATTTGGTGATCTTGTAGTGGCCTCGGGCGAGGGAATTCTGGGAGACGCCGTGACGTCAAAGACACGGCGTTTAGCCTCGTCTTCGTCTCTGACCGGAAATGGCCGTCTAGATGAACAATATTGTGCCTGCGTGGGACCCACAAGGGCGGGCTTGGTTAGATACACGGCCTGAACGGCAGCCATCTTAAATATCAAGCATTTTATATTCTCATCACCACGGATAGCCTATTTACAGAATCCTAATAATAAGTAGTTTTGGATAAATGTGTAGACAAGAACAGAGGGAAATCTGAGACATAAAAAGCATTCCTTGACTTGAATGGTAAGGTTATATGTGTTCTCCATATGAATGCAATACTAGGCCCTTAAATTGAACCAAAGTGAAAAATATTGATAAAATTACAAACTATTCAACCCCTAAAATGTATGAGAATGAGATGTTAACACATCCTGAAGCTGTTGTTGTAAGATGAATGAACATCTCATGGTAGTCAATTCCATGTCGGATAAGGTAATTTGCCTTTCTGTTATTCTCCCACTTTCGACCAAAATTTATATGAAAACGAATCAAGAATAATTTAAAACTCTACCATAAATACGTAAATATCCTGTTTACTCGTATAAACAATCAGGAGACAAGATCCTGCTGACTGAATACCGTGGCACAACTTGTGCACCAAAGTCTGATTTCAGAATGTTTACGTTACAGCCTCCTCACAGGGCCCTCATAATTTGCAACGTGTAAATCGAAGATGTACATTACTATAACTTTTCTGATTTACACATGCTATTTAAATGTTTGTAGGCCTAGTTATGCTATTGAAGATCAGATCGTCCTTCATAGCCTGAATTGGTAATTTTGAAACATGTACCCGTAGGTGCGGATTTCGGGGATGGGGGCGTATAAGGTACCCCCCCTCCCTATTTGGGGCCAAATATATGTAAAATTCTTGCACCCAAAGGGCTCCGACAAAAAATGTGCTATGTGTTTTTTTTCTTTCTTTTTTTGTCTCTTTACAAATTCCTGGACCCGCCAGTTACTCATACCTTTCTCGTCTAGTACTATCGCTGGGGTACTTTATTATTTAGCTAGTATTTGAAGACCTACGTTTTGTTATTTCAAATAACCATGCTTTTACGAAAAGGATATTCTTGTATGAATAGCAAAATGGAGCGAGAAAGCGTGTGTAGTTTTGACGTCTACTTACCTCAGGTTAAGATAATAAGTGGACTTACTATTATATCTATATCATGCAATAATCTGTAGAACATGTTAATGTGAATTTAATGTAACTATTCAGGAATTAATCAAAGCAGTCATACTTGATTGTATATCCTTCCTCCAGAATGCAGTCAAGTTATAAACCCCTCCCACACACACTACCACAAACACACACACACACACACACACACACACACACACGCAAACCTCGAGAATCTATCAGTATGATCATAAAATCGGGAGACGCGGGAACAAATTGTTAATTACCCCCGACAGGCTTTTGATCGATGTCATAATCAGCGGCAGGACGGCGGCCATGATTAAATCAGAGTAATCAGCCTCAGCAGACGACAAACCGGTCTTCCCCGTTAGAGACGCAGCCTTTCCCGCCAAAACTGATTCACGGACTTTCCCGACTGTTTACGACGGAGAACGAAGGTACCGCCAGCGAGAAACTGCGTCTGTATATATTGTTTGGATTATTTCTTCAGGTGAGGACTAGAAAACAGCCCTGAATGAATTGTAACTTGGAGTTTTGGGGTATTTGTTTCCCAACAATTCTATAACCATCTCCTCCTTAGAAAGATAGTTAAAGGGGAATGTTATAGAGCACCCTGGTTGTATCGGGTATTGATTGCCCTGTTTTCCATCCCGGACGTAGGTTTTGACGCTAGTATACAGGTTGTTGTCTATTTTTACTTACTTTTTTATTCTTTACTTTCTTCTTACAAGGTTGCAAGTATGTCGACTTTAATTCTGTATGATGATAGAATTAGGCCTAAAAAGATTAGTGATAAATTTGATCGTTTGGTGCCGTCATGTGCTCTTCAAATGAGGCTGCGTGGCGTCGCCAAAGAAAATCGTTTGACATTGTTAGCGAGACAGTCGCCTGTGTTGTTTCTATTATTTGCGCGACTTATGAGTAGTATATGAGAAGGGGAATTTAGGTGTTGTTTGCATACATTTTGTAGTCCCCGGAAATGAGGTAATTATATTTGTGTATTATGAGGCGCCTACATTACCGCTGATAAAGTTTTCTTCATTCGGGAAGGTTCTGGAGTTCACCCACTCAAAGCCTAGCTTGAAATCAAAATATAAACAAAAGTCTGGGGTTAGATTTCCGTGTACGAACACTTTATCCAATCTTGTTTACTTTCGCAAGAAACTTACGGCAACCCAAGTATGACATCAACATTTCTTCTAGATTTTATAAGTTATATCTAGAAGGCCCTATATATATTTATGTGGAAAACCATGCAAAACAGTGAGCCGTACATACGCCGCAACTTTACTCACTAACCACAATGTGCTCTGCTTGACACCCCCTGTGGGCAATATCAATTATACCCATAATGCAACAAAATGCACGCGGAGCTGCCTTTCAATTTTATACCCACTGTCCACTATTTGGTATTCAGGGCAGCGTCTGTAAGTAGTTCCCAGAGCTGACACCGGTGGCGCCACGGGCAATCACCCAACTCACACCAAATCACGTCAGCGCCGAGAGCGGGCGAGACGTGGCGATTTGAGCTCAATGGTGTTCCCCTTGAGGGACAATAATTAAATTGTTTTCAGTCCTTCTTCAGAGAATGACCCCCGTCTGGACCTCATACCAGTGGTCTCTGGGGGATATTTTAGGGTATAGGGTAGGGGATACAGGAAGACTTGCAGAAGCAAGGATGGGGGAGGTCAGCATAATTGCTAAGTATTAAAATACTGTGCATTCGAGAGAGCACTTTCCTCTGTTTGTAGTTTAATTGTCAACCAAAAAGGGGGTGGGCTCAGGAACCCCTGTACCATCCCGTACTCCTCCCTTCTATATATTTTTTTTAATTACTGTGAAATTCGGCGCAGAAGTTATGTAGGGAAAAATTCGCAGCCTCTTTCTTTATTTCCAAAAACCTGGTTCCGCCACTGCGAAGGGTCATACACCCAGCCAAGGTGTGACGTTCTGATAAAAATCTGTGACACTACCAGGACGTAATAATTATCTGAAAAATACAAGTTTTTTTATAAACCTGAAGGCAACTATATTTTGAGACCACACAAAGGTCAGAACTAAAATCATTCATCTAGCTTGTTTACCTTCAACATCTTTTAACTTTCGAAAAAAAAACATTTGTTTTTCCCGTTTTTGAAACACAATTCCACCCATCTATAGGTTGTGGGATACCAGGGTGGTTCTATCAAAGCTCCCCGCTATTTGCTGAGGTTCCTGTCTATTTTGGGTTGGGGCCCACAGACAAAGGAGCCCCAGGCTATGCAGATTTATCTGAACACACACTTAGGGCGTCCTCCCTGTCCAAACAGGGCCTGTTTGACTTGGCGGGACGAGGTGACTCGGGGCGGACCTCTACCATCTCGGCCCCAGGCCCCAAAACGGCCCCTGAGTGCTAGGGACCTTAGGGGTAAGGGTAAGGGAATACAGGGGATCCCAAGCAAGAATATGACGTTTTTGTAACATTGCAGCAACATTATTTTTAGTTCCTCATTGGTTCCTGCTACATTATTTTGATGTCACCCAAAAACGTCTTTAGAACCGACATTGAACTGTGACGTTAGGGTCGACATTCTTCTGATGTTATCCCATTATAATTAGGGCATTATAATAAATTTATCATAACATTCTTTATAAGTAAGGTCCCAACTTCACTAAAATAGGACGTTATTATAACATTCTTTTCTCAAGTGTGCCTAAAATAACATCATTGTGACATGGAAACTGGGCATATTATAGGCTGACTAAAAAATTATGGTTGCAGATTGTTCTAGTCACGTCGCTACTTGCCTAGGGAAGTTCCAGTGCTGGATTCGGGAGGGGGGGGTAGAGGGCGCGCGTTCCCCTTATTTTTGGCCAAATTTTAATTCTTTAACATACAATTCTTGGCAGGAAATCATTTCTAGGTGGGATTTTTACAATAATGTGCCCCACCTCCTTCTTTAAAAACAAGAAAATTGTGAGGTTGAAACCTCACCACATCAGAATGTTATTATAACATTATGTTTTGGTGAGGTTAGGACAAAACCAAAACAGAATGTTATAAGAACATTCCATTTAGAATGAAGGACGTAACTTCAACATTATGAAAACATCACAGTGCAATGTCACAGCAGTATGTTGCAGCAACGTTATTGTGAGCCATCAAAATAAGGTGACAAGAACCAATACAGAAACAAACAGAATGTTGCTGCAACGTTATAGTAACGTTGCGTGCTTGGCTGGTGGTCAATTTGAAGAAATGAAGAGACATATTCTGGCTACTTTACGCCAGCAATTCTAAGATCTGGTCAGGGTTCAAGGTGCATTCTGCCAACTCAGCAGAAAAGAAACGGTCACAAAAGCTGGCAAATATTTGTCATGGAATAATTCAATCAGTAGGCGCGGCTGGCTATTGTATTAAATCTTCATGTGGAGGCATGCAGCCAGCGATGAGAGTGAAGAGTGTTTGCCTAACACTGAAGGGTGGGGCAATGCGGCCTGCTTGGTTCTTTACTATGGGACGTCCAAAGGAATATGGTGTGCATCTGTAAGCTTAATGAAGTTATAGAAATTGTCCAAATAGAAGGAGTTGACAGATTGGGCAATGGTGGTGATTTAAGAGAATCATAAGACCTATTCTGCAGCGGCAAAGAAGCTTTCAAATATATTTTGCTTATCTTTTATCTGAGAATGAAAGTTGTAAAGCTGTCTGGTTTTTTTATGGTTGCTATTTCCGATTGGACGGGCATTTGGAAAGAGAGAAAATATAAGTGTCAATCATCCTTTAAGTGTCATAGAGTGCACACAAATACTGCAAACGCATCTCCTACTGTTTTATATACTCGAGAAGAAAAACATGCACTTGAAAAGTACTCATATTTCCTACTGGTTGTGCAAATATACCTTCTAAACATTTTGTCTTCCAATTAGAGATCTAAAATGAACAATAATATGGCGCCATAAAAAGAAAAATGTCAGCCCGTAAAGTCATAGTAAGTACAGTGGCCCATTTCATAACATTAATGAGTACTTATGGAAACTGTACGCGAGCTTGAAACTCTCATATGCGACCTTTTCATAACAAAACTCCAATAAATCGACCCAAAACTGCAGTCAATTTGCTGTCCACCTTTGTAAATCCGTTCAAAAATCCTTGAAGTCCACCCAAACTGACATAAGCAGAGACAAAACTCACGTAGCTCTGATGAGGGTAAAAGGTCATCATAACTTATGAAACGCCAAATTTACGGAGATTTATTATGAAACAAGCCCCAGAAAGAAATAGAACTTACAGATTCACCAAGCTCAGTCAAGCACTGGTATGGACAACTAATGGCAGCTGTATAGACCCCGCTAAAGAACCACTTGGTCAGTAACCCCGCCTGTCGAAGGTGTGCCTTTGTGGCTTCTCTCGCCCTGCCACATATGATACACCACATGCTACTCACCCCCTGAGGTGACAGGGGGAAGGTGGCAGGGCACCCACCAGCATGTACACCCCAGCTGAGGGGGGTAATCAGGTTGAGGGGATTGGCAATCAGTACGTCAGCACGTCAACATTATACGCCCCAGCGACATTGCGGACGGCGACCCGCTTTACCCGCTTTACCCACTGCTGTACCTGCTGTACCTGCAGGCAGCAGGCCTTTTCACAGGGGGATGAGGGGAGGGGGAATGTAGGGTAGGGAATGGGGGTGGATACATACAAAAGGATCGCAAGGATCGCAAAGAAGACAAGGATGACAAGGATGACAAGGCTGGCAAGCATCGCAAGCATCGCAAGCATCGCAAGGATCGCAAGGATCGCAAGGATCGCAAGGATCGCAAGGATCGCAAGGATCGCAAGGATCGCAAGCACCGCAAGCACCGCAAGCACCGCAAGCACCGCAAGCACCGCAAGCACCGCAAGCACTGCAAGCATCGTCTGCAATCCCCTATATGCCCCAAAGTTATATTTGGAATTACCTATATATAAACATTCCCTACTGTTTGTTACTATCTGATCCTCATAAATAAATTAGTATAACTGGTGCAGACGTTAGTATCCACATAACATATTTACTATAGAGTACCTGGACCTTGGTCAAATATGAGAGTTCTTTCACTACTAGACACTTTTCATTAGCTCATGTATGTAAATGTATCGGCATTATGTCTGTTCGTACAGTGGTGATCAAACAGTTGGAATAAAGCTGTATATTGAGTACTTAAGAAGTATATATGCTATTGGTAGACTAGATAGGTACAAAGTAGAGGATACTAAGTGGAAGGGAAAGAGGTATCCCAGGTAACAGAGGCACGTGTTATGAACGTTTGAGGAACGGGATCCAGGGAGCTAAACACGTGTTTTAAACACGTGTATATCTCGGGATTCTGTGGACCCCATTTCTGGTGTTTCCGACGTGTTTTGACACAAGTTTTTTACACGAGTTTTGACATGTAAAACTCGTGTTTCCTCCTTTCTAATGAAACAAAACATTGGGGATTCGAACCCTGGACCCCTCACATACAATGCCAGCACTTTTCCACTGAGCTATACTGAATTGTTATGTGAGGACAGCCTTAACACTGTTATTTAACCATTATAGAATATTGCTTTTTATAGGAAAACATACACATATTTTTCCCAGTAGCCAGGCATATGTCTGTTTATTTTTTTTGAAAAACTCCTGTAATAGTTAAATTGTGAAAATAAAATCATACAAGTTTCAGAAGAGATTTCACAGTGAAATTCTGGTGTAAAGATATAAATTTTCAAGGGTCATCTTTGAAATTTTTCCATGAAACTCAGGTAAAAGAAGCTGAGAAAACTTGTGTAAAATACATGCTTTACTCTGAGATAACATGTGTCGAAAACTAGTGTAAGAGAAAAATGGATTTCCCATGTAATACTCCTAGTATTACTCGACACCAGTATTGCATGATTATGACATGTGTTAAACTAATGTGGTACACATGTTTTACACAGTGATTGTCACTACACCAGAATGTGACGAAAATAACCTCAAAATGTAAAAATACTTATACAGAAAAGATAATGTAATTTTAGAATTACCATGAAGAATATGAGCACGTCACTTGCATACACAATGTTGCATTCATGAAAATCAGTGAAATTAACATAGGTGTATTACTATGTGAAAACTAGTAGTAAATCCGACTACATTACTGACATTACTCAGAGATTACCACAACACCAGTATTACATGATTTTAACACGTGATATAGTGGTAAATACACGTGTGCTGTTTGCTGGGGGCTCAGGCAACATGAAAACATGAAACCATCAGGAAAATGAAAACAGCAGACAGAAGAAGAAGGTTGTGAGGGGAGAGGGTGCATAAGGAAAGGACAAACAAAAAATGACAGATATGGAAATCACAAAGGACGAAGGAAAGCTTAGGGAATTCAAAGAGAACGTGAATTAATAGTAGACACTACCGGTGTGCTGTGTTAAGACACCACAAAAAACATGGATAAAATCCTACTTATAATGTAATTTTGAACTCTTAGTTAATATGAAAACTTAGATGAAAAACAAAGTCAGTTATATTCTACCTTAGAACAGCATCAAAGGACATTTTTCATCCGACCTTTTAGCTTATCTTTCTCTACCTTAAAGAGCCCATACCCTCTTCCTGCCTGCTAAACGGCATATCTCGAAAGTCTGAGTAGGTGGACGGAGACAAGGGTCTGTGGTCCAGTGATACCTCTGACCATCCTTCACTCGGGAGGAAGCTCCGTTGATTGCTCGCAGTGCCACGATAGGTCCCTCCAATGTGGTGACTGGCTTTATCAGGATAAGGGCCGATAAGTTGGTATCGGCCCTTATAGTTAATGGCATGGCTGGCAATGGTAGCGATAATGGGAGACGTATGATAAACCAACCTGATCCTGCGTTACCAGAAACTGCCGTTACCTGGGCCCCGCAGCATGTAGTTATCTAGCATCTCCCTCTCTGAAAAGCTGCTAATGGGGTTACAGTAATAGCATTTTCTTGCTAAGCAACAAAAGGAGTGCAATTAGATTAGCATTCAGGGGGGCCTGGAATTATGTCAATATATAATGAGCTCTAGATTTGTGATGGGTGCAGCAGAGGTTAAGCTTAGGTTAGTCACTGGCACACAAATGGCCTGAACCCTCTCAGTCACAATCCTTATCCCCTACAATAATGTTTCCCTGTTTTATTTTTTCTACCTCCATGTTATTCTTATTGTATAATATATTTTGTTGTAATAACCAGCTACATGAGAAAGTTACTTTGTAAGAAATAGCTCTGAAAAAAAGGCTGATCCATTATAGCTGCTAGTTTTCTTTCTAAAAACAGTATTGCTTATGTCCTGGAACTATGCCAGTAAACAACTTGAATGGCTGAAGGATCACTTTACTATCAAATCAGTAATATTAGATTAGCAAAGAAAGATGAGAAGGGGTTAGATATTGTGGCATTATGTGTTCTAAATGTAGATACAATAAACCAAGTAATCTGAATGGTATTGAATGATGGGTATGAGTTGTTTGTTCAATAGTTTCAAGGGAAGGTTCATCCTAGGGTATCCTTTGTATAATGATACAAACCACTCTCTTCGTGTCAGATACAGAATTCCCTTCGCCACCTGTACAACTTCCCAAAATCGTGTATATGTTCTAACCTGTATCCGCTCCTGCAAGAGTATCACAATGAATAAAAATTTAGGATTATGCTTAATTGAATTTTCAAAATATTAAGGAACATTTTTTTGTTCACTAAGCAGCATTCTTTATATATCCTCGAGATTACAAATTACAGGTATAGTTTCTCTGCAGAATTTTGGCATATTTCTAGCTATACATGAAAACTCCACAGGACTTTTACAGGACAAAACAAAGACAATCACATTCAACCAGGACATCTACACATTGATAATGCAGTTTATGTTTCGAGAAGCTCTCCTAGTATACAATGGCTAAGTTCCATAACTGGACAATAATTTGTTTTTTTTTATGTCTTTTTTACTTAAAAGCATGTAGGTTAAAGTTTTCATTCTTCACATGAAGACAGGAATAGTGCTTTATTCTGCAACGCATATCACACCACTGCAAGTGATGAGTGTTTCGTTCCAGATCTGCAACACATCTTAAAACACCATTGTACTGATTACATCTGTTTGGCCAGTCCTGTAATATCAAGTGTACACATCCTACCATAAAGTTACATCTATTACCACAAAAGGGAGGATGGCTTTAACACTGTAAGGTGAGATTCACTCCGGCCATACACAAGTTATGAGCATCTCGCCCTAGCCAGCTGGAGAGGGGCTCGTCTTGGCCGCGCCTCCGCCACTCCCACACGCACAAATGCTGTTAACTGAGACTGCGGCAATTCCTTATTGATAACCCTTAAACTTATCACTCTTGGGGCTGGTATGGTGCTGACTGCATGTAGTGACTTGCCGTGGACCTCCGGGCTGGAGATCAAGATAGAGGGTGGCTCCGTCTTTGGGTCCAGGTGCGCGTGTGTGCAGCGATCACCTTGCCTATCACCACACCTGCTTGTAAGGTGGGCCCCAGGTGTACATTTCACCAGGTAAGGTCAACGAACCATCTCCTGCCTTTGTTCTGTATCGAATGACATTGCATACATTATTGCTGAGAGTCTATTGCACATTGTTAATGTAAACGTTGAAGTGTCTGTTGTATATAAAATTGCAATATTATAAATTCATATGTTACATTAGATATCAATCGAATAATTTTGGTTTGAATCCTAATCAAATCAATTCCATTGCAATTTATCATATCAGATTTCGAAATGGCTGACGGAGTAATTGACCTTGTGTTAACCAAATTTCATGAAGCAGGTGAATGAATGCTATAGCAGTCCGTAGGGCAAAGTTGAATCAAATAACATAGTCGGAATAGAACCTGAACTTGCATGTAAAGTTAGATATAGATAGCAACAAAAGTGGATATGGGTAACATGGGACATCAAGTGCTTAAGTCTTTCCATTTTACCATGCATACACACAGCAGCTTTTCCTCTTAGTTTGATTAAATCCTCTACAAAAGATGTGTGTGTGTTCAGTCCTAGGGACACCCCAGCACCCCCTTTCACATCCATAAATCCCCTGAAGTAACAAAATATTGAAATATTATTGGTGGCATGTGATCCTCAAAACCAATATAATCGCCACTTTTGAGTATCTAAAGGTACAATGTATGAAAGTTAATAACACAGGTTCCTTTTATAAGATATTATAAAATGTATTATATATTATAACGCAGGTTTCTTTGATTAGATGTTGAGGTATACATCTGTAATATAATCCCTTAACTGTATTCCTTTGCATTATGATATCTTGAACTGTAATCATGAATCTATTCATGATTTTCTCTAAATCTGAATAATATTATCATTTTACCATAATACCAGGACTGGCAGGAGAAAATAACCTTGATTTGTCCTCGATATGAACTGTTTATGCAAATAGTGTCCATCTCCCTCAAGCAATGCACTCTCCACTTGGTGACCAGCAGCCCTCCCCCCCAACAATAACACCCACCCACTAGGCATGCAACTCAGGTAGCCACACAAAGCTGATGCCTCCCTTTGTGGTCAGCCAACTTCTTCTTTTGGTGGGGCCATGGGTCAGTACTGGGGGTGACCAGTCCCCACCAGCAGACTGCCAAAGTCAACCTCCACCCACACACTTACTGCCTCACTGGCCTGGTGTGGAGCGGACTGCTCAAAGCAGCTCAAAATATGCTATGCCCGTTTCAGCGGCCTGTTTCATAACAAACCTCTGTATATTTTGCGTTTCATAAACTTACGATCACATTTTAGGCTGCCGTAGCTACGTGAGTTTGGATTTACGGGAGTTTTGTTTTGAAATGGCCGCATACAAGAGTTTCAAACTTACGTACAGTTTCCGTAAGGGCAAATAAAACTCCCATAGCTATGGAGATTATTATGAAACAGGTCCCAGAATATTGTTGGGGAGTAAAGCAAAGCATTGCAAAGCTAAAGGAAGTGAACTGTACAGATGCGATGTGCTTCTAGAGTACAACCCTTTCACACATCTGCTTCCCCTGAGTTTCTGCAAGAATGATTGTACAATAACATCATGGATTTGCACCATAACATCATGGATTTTTATACTAGGAATATGCTTAAATTCGCTTAGATATCTTTCACACAAGCAATGTGAAGCCAACCTTAATCGTTTTCTGGAGTACAGGTCCGTATCCCAATTCTAGACTAAAGTTCATTTCTTAAGTGCATTGATTTATATTTTAGAGAGCCATTTCGTTCAGATTCATGTTTTGATGCGCATTATAACGTGTAGTCTAAAAGAAGTAATACACAGCAGTGAATTTTCAGTGCCTTGTCTCACAATCCATAATATGACAGTTTTTCTTTACACCAAAATAATGATGATGAATTCATCTGATAGATAATGCAAAACCAGAAAATGTGTGTTTTATTTTTACAATAGACCTATTTTATTGATAAACAAGTCATAATGCTGAAGAATCAGGTATATACTTAAAAACTAAGAAAAAAATAATTGGGTTTACAGACGTCATCCCCTTAAAAAGGCCCTGTAAATATAAAGCAAAGAGTTTCAACCATTGTGTATATAGTAAATCATTAAATCAGAAATATGAGGTACATTAATACATGAATAAAAGGGAACCTTGTTTGAGAACGAAAAGAAAAGGGGTTCAGGTGCATAGCCCCTAATCAAAACACATTTTCTGCATCATTTGATGACACAATATACATATATATAAAATGTCCACGCATACAAGAATGATTGTATGCACAACTTTTCCGAGTCTGCGCATCAGCACGGGTAAGTCAGCATGAACTCAGACGGGAAAGTACGGTATTGTACATAAGGCATAGGATATATACCAGTCTACCTCTTGCAAAGTTTCTATCTTCACTCACTTCCTACAAGCTCTTTTTTTATGAACCCATCCTCAGCTATAACAACAGTAACTTGTCCCTTTAGAATACATCCTGACAGATATCTTAAGGGCCACACCCATCCAAAAAGACCCCCTATTGTGCAGGCGAATGACAAGTTAGAGCTGTTTTTGTTTTGTGTGTCTCTCAGTAGTTTTCTATACCACCAGTTTTAGAGGGGGCAGGTCTTGCTCTGAGCAGCTCAGTCCTTTGGTGCTCAGACTCTATGTAATCTTTGTTAAGAGGAAGAGACACAGAGGGATTCCTCTTACAGCAGGGGCACACCCACTCCTTCTGACAGGTAGGTGCAAAGATCAAAACAGGAGTGACAGCCGTAACGATTGGTACGGCCCGGCCGGAACATCTACAAAGGGGAGTCGATATTACATTTTTGTATTTTAGACTCCGGGTGAAAAATGTTTACATCGAAAGCAAACTCGTGAGCTTATGATTAAGGAGGAAGTATTGGTCTATCTGATCAACTTGTATTCTGTCTATGTGCTCCTTGTTTTTGGAGTTGAGATAGTGTAGATGGGGACTGTATGGAGTGCCTGTACTATAGATCCAACAGGCAAGAAACAGCTCTTTTGTGTATTTTGATATTATTGACAAAAGTTTGATAGTCCAGGACATTTGGAAAAATCCCATTAGTTTTTCAATGGATTTGACTATTGATACAATTGTTTACAATTTGACAATTGTTCACGTGAGATCTAGTCTTTATCTGTTTATATTTCAAAAATCAGCTACTTTTATATATATATATATATATATATAATCCAATCTTTTGTACATAAGTTCTTCCTTGGATGTTATGATACACAGATAGATTCTATGTATACGGAGATATTGAAATTGCCCCCATATATATAGATTTAATACTGGCGCAAAATGCCTTCCTTACATGTCTTACATCCAATTTTTACTGAAGTCAATATAATATATGACTATCTTTTTGATACCAATAGAGAGGGGAAAAAGCGTTGTTCCTAAAGGCCGTATTCCACATACCGAAAGTGCGGCCCGCCAATATGGACGATTTCTATGGCAACATTCTTTACCAGCAGCCTGTATGTTTGTCGCACTTTCGGCCACCGATGATGCACTTTCGGCCACCAATGACGCACTTTCGGCGGCGGAGATTGTGTCATCAGCGGCCCGTATACGATCGGACGGAAATAATTACCAACATGTTTGTAAATTTTATCGGCAAGGCTGCCGAAAATACATCGGCACTGGCGAAAGTACATCGGCAGATTATCGGCGGCACACTTTCGGTATGTGGAATACGGCCTTAAAGTTATAAAGTTCAATGACATGGGATAAAGAATGAGAATCTAGGATACAAATGTCATCAGAGGGCCAGAATTTGTCAAGTTTTTAGGTTATTGCTTGCCTGGTAGGTCTATAGTCTATGGTGCGGCACCTTTGATAAAAAGTTCACTGATATTTGGTGCACAGTTCAGCAAGACACAAGTCAGAAGTATCAAGGTAGCGCCACGCCCCTATGCCTGGGGTACTTGATAATAACCACTGGAGAGTTCTATTGTGAGCTGAATACTTCTTATACATAAAGGGTATAATGTTTTTACTGTTTGACAAAGGAGCATTTCATCTCCAAGTACCTTCAGGAAGAGTGATGTGTATCTGAGTACGAATCTATTCCTCATTGATATATATATATATATATATATATATATACTTTTCATATTATATATATTTCATATTATATATATATATATCATATTATATATATTTCATATTATATATATATATTTCATATTATATATATATTTCATATTATATATATTTCATATATATATATATTTCATATTATATATGTATATATATATATATATATAATATTTTATACAGTGGTATTATCACATAGTATTGAAAGACGATAATATATTCTCTTGAATGTGAATTTTAATTTTGCAAATGATTCATATTCTAAAGCTATATAATTCATATTTTAAAGGAACTTTTAGCTTATATATCGCATTTTGTGTTGCCATTATAGATATTTATAATAAGGTAATAAAAGTAGTGATTGTATATAGATGATATTATATTATATTAACCTCACTCACTCCATCCAACACCGAAATTCCGGATGTGAAATTGAAATAGCTGTTTGAGTTGAAGAGGACGCCCTAAAGGCACCACACCAGAACCAGACTCACCGGAAATGAATATCTCCTCCTCCTTTTCTGGAGAGCGCGGAAGTTGCCTGAGGTGGATTTAAATGGAAAGGTGTGAACTCTGTGTGTAAGAGGTGGGTTAACTCTTTGTGGCTACAAATATAATGCGATGAGAACTAAACAGCTTTTATTAGTTTCTTTTTGTAACAAATGTGTGTTTTTATCATTTACTGTACTATATCTGAGGTGTAGTTGTCAACTGGTATACTTGTACAAAACCTCTAGTTTTGCATGTAGTCTCAAACTATAGGAAATAACCAAGAATAAATTTCAGATCCAGTTTTGTACTATATGTTCATAGACATACATCATTGTACAATTTTATATTGTAAAGCTAGGTCTGAACAGAATGACAACATCCATAACCAACCAGGGGAAAGGTCATCGGTGGGTTATCAACCCTCGGTGTGTCAGGGATACCAGTCTTTTGGCAGCCCTACAGGCCTGCCCTCAGACTGACACCCCTGACACACGTTGGGTTGGTAACCACCTCGGTTAGATATAATATGTATTTATACACAAAACTAAACATGTTTTCATTTTAATCACTCAAAGAGCTGTAGGGGTCCCAGTGTCGCATGTCAAGTTTAAGAAATGGCCATGTTGCCTGTCACTATATTTTGAAAGTCTATTTTAAGAAGCTTCCATGACACCTTTCGAATTTAAGAAATAGCCCATGCCATGTTGTTTACTTTTTCCCTCAAGTCACTAAGACCCATGTTGCATGTCGAATTTAAGAAACGGCCATGTCGCCCTGTTGATTTTAGAGGTCTACTCACATACTCAAAGCTGATAAACGAAACCATGTCCTATTTTTTAAGGCACACAGATTTCGGCTTACGGTTAAGGAGTAAACCCATGGCTATTTTCACTATTGCTTTTCATAATATCAAGCACTACATATCCATTACTAGCCATCTCCTCCTGCTTACAAGACCCCCTCTGAATCTGTCCATGGTTGGTGGCCAACCCTCTACATGGCCTGGCCCGGTGCCAGCCCGGGACACCTGATCACACCCCCACCTGGCGGCCGGAGTATGAATTAAACAGGCAGGCTGGATTATGTATGACGGAGAGGGAGAAATGGGTTACATCTGGGTGGGGGTGTGGGTGAGGGAGTGGGGGGTTGGGGGTTGTTGCCTCCAGGGTAACTAGAGAAGCCATCTGCCCTTGGGACGCCCTTGAAACCACCTTCCTGGTGGGAGGGAAGTCTGCCACCGCTTTATAGGTTTGGTTTTTTTGGTTTTTTTGTTGTTATTAAGGCTGGGTTCTACATCCAGAATATCTATTAAAAGATATATATATATATATATATATATATATATACATATGTGTGTAGAATGCATCGTTTCTTTTCATAACATGGAAAGTCATACAATACAAATCTGAATAGTCCTATGAGATACATGCTTTATTTTGTGTTCAGCTCTTTTTTTTCTGTGTTTTAGGGAAAACGATGTGGGAATATGGGGATATTCAATGAAACGTTTATTACCTTATGCCTCTATTTTTACCCTAGAGCCTCATACCCACAATGCAACTTTTACACGGTTGGACAACGGATCGGCACTAAATTTCTAAAATCGGCAGATTCTAGGGGTGGAATCGGCCAATTTTAGCACCAATTGACACAGTCCGTATGTTTGATTGAATACATGTATACGTATATATGGTTGGTATGGTCGGCACTAAAATCAGCCAACTATGCTAGTAGAGTTGGATTTTAGGGCCAATGAGTCGGCTAACTCTGGTCAAATTTGTCTAGTGGGAATGGGGCTTAACATAATATCCAAACAACGTGATATTTCTTCTTGTAATATTGAGCCTTCCCAGCTAAGGGGCAACGTACTACATACATACAAGGTATTTACAACGTGCATACAACGTGTCAAATGTTACGTAGTTTTCACAACGTGAATGCAACATAATAGTTGGACGTTTACAGCACGTTGTATCCCAACGTTGTAACTTTATGTTGTAGCAACGTTGTAGGAATGTAAGATGACAACATTACCAAACTACAACGAAAAGCCAACGTTGCATTTACGTTGTGTGTTTGCTGGGTAAGGGTACCGTTCTGCAACGTTCTTAAAGCATACCGAGAATTTCGACAACGTTATGAGAAAGTTCTGTGATGCCAAGATGATGTACAAGATTTAAGTGAGTGTAAATACTTGGCTGGCTTGACGTCTTACACTAACCTTCGCTGAGAACTCTAAGGTGGATTACTGCCTCAAACTCTCAGGGTTTGGCCTTGTCACTAATGAAGCATCTTTAAGTTGGACTGCTGTAGGATCTAGGTTAAAGGGTTTTTATGTGTCCTGTTTAATTAGGTTTTACCTGGGGCTAAGAAAATCCCCTTAAATACGAAGTTTGCAGTCCTTTAATTAAAATGACGTCATTGAATATTTCCTTGAAGGCCCATTCGCCGTAGCCGATAATTGTGTCGCTTGGAGGACCGATAAAGTTATCGCATGGAGAAGACTATGATCTAGGGGTGATAAAATCATCCACACTGATAAAATTACAATCACATTGACAAAAAAAGGTTCCATCCAAGAATTTTATCATCCCTATATTATTGTTTTACCCATACGATAACTTTGTTGGTCCTCCAAGCGACGCATTTTCGGCCACGGCGAATGGGCCTTGAGACGTGGCGGGATATGCAACCCCCCCCCCCCCCCCCCCGGCGCCTTAGATACATGTAGAGAATGAGAGAAAACTATGCTGCTTCCTGTTTTCCTCCAGTTTGTGCATCCAAAGGCTAAATCTGGCATATGTTGTGGCAATGAAGAATATATTTTTCAGAAAGACTAGAACCGCGTCCCCACTTGAGTGACTAACTACAGCAACTAACATAAATCCCCCAGTAATTAGAGGGTTAGTACGTCATTGGGTGACTAACTAATCGCCTGACGACTAAAAAACTACATTGGGATGCTCTTCCCATCAAACTGCCAGCAATTAGAGGTCACATTGGTCCCCCAGCTCGGCTACCAACTGCACTAATCGATGGCGACTAGAGAGAAATATTAAACATGTCAAGTATTTTGCCAGAAACCACAGCGACTAGTGGTTTAGGTGCCACACATCACAGCGCCAGTGTCTAGTTGGTGATTAACTATGTTAGTCGTTGCTGGTTTTTGTAATCGAGTCGCCCAAGTGGGGACCAGGCTTAACATTCATGGAGCTTTTTGCACAATATCCGGTTGTAAAACGCATGTGCTTTACTTCATTAATCGTCTAATTGATTACCCTGTCTTCTCATGTACATTTTAGGCCACATGCAGCCTCCTGGCTGCCAATTGGCGGAAATCCTAACCGTTCACTGGAAAATGTTCCAAATACACCCCTCCCCTAGGCATTCCTAATACACCTACCTCTACTTCCCCCTTCTACCTCAACAGACCTTTCCTTTAATTTACCAACCCCATCCACCCTGTTTCCCACAGCTTTTCTTTCTCATTTATCTTTTTTTCATGTCACCTGTTTATCAATTTCTCTTTCATATAATTCCCTTTACCAAAACAAGTTCTCCATTCATTAGGTCAACTTTTCTAAATTTCGTGCATTAGGTCATTACTTCCACTATAGTAAGAAATACCCTGAAAGTAGATGGGAAAGTACAACTATCCCACAAAGTCAAAGACTTCAATCTTAGTTTTCGATCATCTCTATCCTCTTTCCTTCATCATAATCATTAAGTCATTAAACGAAGTGGATGTGTTTACTCAAATTATATGGAGTTAGAGGATTCTTACCTTGATATAAGTCTTAGTTTCTGTTTTTGACAACTAGGCACAACATTATGAAAAAAAAAGGCAAAACGTCAGATAAAGATTATATCATATTGTTTGCTACATTTCACTTGCTCCGATCTCCCAACCGTTGCTGCAGGAGAAACCTCTGGTCCAAAACACTCAATAAGTGTACCATGTGTTTTGATAGCCTCTGCTACGTGTTTTGACGTATTTGCCCGAGACTCTAATAAATCTGTGTACGCAGTGACAGTGACAGTGACAGTAGGCGGGCGACAATAGAGGCATTAGCCGACAGAATGACAGAGTGACGGCTGCGCCCTGTCTCAAGGCCCCGGATCACAAAACGTCACGTCATTCACCACTTGGCGATAATAAGGGATTTTGGAATCATCACTGCTGTCTGTTTACAGTGCCAGCTAGGCTGCCCAAACCCATACTAGGAGCAACCGATATGTCACCAGCCTTTCCCTTCTGATTGTTTTGAAGTTGTTTTGCTTAAAGTTTTGCCAACAATGCATGTTTACTCACCATAACGTCATTTGGTCTAAAAGATTTTTTTTTTAAATTAAAAAGGATATACGTTCATTATCACGCATGAATAACAACATGTATCATCACTACGGGATTCAAAACGACGTAATTTCATTCAATCTACCACCACAGTTCGTCTCTGACCCATCAAATATGCTGATAAACCACTTTATACTTTGTAGATTTTCGTTCAAGCTTTATTGGCTTTTATCCTGTACCTTGCAATAGGATAACAGCTATATCAAAATGGCCAACGCTTCTTTTACACACATTAGAATTCACAAAGGTATATGACCTCCCTCCACTGTTCCACAATATCGTGAAACTAGTAGGCGCCAGTACAGGGTTCAAGGAATGGCAGAACGCAAACGTTATGCGACGATTGAAAAACGTTCTATGACTGCAGGCCCGTACCCAGGGGGGGAGGTGGGGGTGGTGGGCCACCCCCCCACAGAGCACCAGTCATAATTAGTTCCACCCAGGTGGAAATGTTTCCTTCTTCAAAATCCTTTATATTCAAAAATTAGAGAGAAGGTTCCATTGAAACACTTTAACTAAAATATTATTTTCCTTTTCAATAACCTTTGAAATGCCACCTTAAAAGATACTATCTGGTTAATTCAACAGTCAAGACCCCCAATCAACTCTAAAGGATATAATATATTATATATGCTAGATCCAGTCACCAAATAGAGAGTTTACTGGGTTATGAGATTCACATCAGGTTTATGCCTTAATAGACTATCAATATTTCCATATTTACCATATATAATGGAGTGGAAACACCCACAGAAGAGGTGTTATGGGTTTTAACCAAGGATTAAGACAGTTTTGGACAATTTCTTTACATCTAAGGGAATAAAGAGTAGATACTGTCATCCGAATCTGACTCTTTTACCCCTCTCAATGCCCAAAATTTGCTCATAAAAATCCATTATTTCATTTTCTAGGCTAGATCAGTTTGTTTGAATGGGTAATAATCATTCACTTCCTGAGAGAAAATCAATAAATTACCAAATATAATTCATATCCATCCAAATAACTTAGTTTTTACTTTAAAAAAACTTGAAAATAGGCATTGGTTTATGAACTTTCATCACATACAAGTGCAAGATATGACACGGGTCCACACTTCCTATATGACAATGTAGGGAAAGTGCTAAGCTGGATCATTTAGACTGAGTCACTTTTGGATGTTTGAAGACATAGAACATCTTCTTATGATTTATCACAAATGAAATAGTGAACAGAGTGTCTTAACAAGCCTGAACTAATGTTATTTTTGAGAAACAGGCAATAAAACAAGAAATATTTCACTAGAAAACTACTTAGAATGTTATCAACTGATTAGAAAATGTATGCAAATGAGCAAAAATGCCAAAATTAAGGAATTTCACTTCAGCCTTCCCAGTCAGCTTAAACTTTACTCGTTCTCAGTATAAAGTCATATTATACATCATTAGATTGCAAATTCAATTCTCTAAAAGTAGTCCTGCCAGAATTCTCAAGAAATTGTTTTTGTGAATTCTATTTAGAATTTCCTGGTTGTAAGTCAGTAAAAATGACAAATTTTGGCAAAGTTTCAGGGCCATTCCAAACATTCCAAATTATTTGGAATGTTTTCTTAGAATGTAAAATCCCTGGATTTGCACACTTCATATTCTTAGCTCCATAATGATACCAAGATATTTGAAATTGGTTAGATAGTCTCGGAATTATCAGTATTTTTGCAAATTAGGTCAAGGCAACTTAAAGTTTAGCCTCGCTATTTGATGACTGGAATGTATACTAAAGAAAAGCTGATTTAATGATTCAGTATACATATACTGTTATAACAAAATCATCTACCTTGGTCCTAGTTTTGTACTTATGAAAAATGGAATAACTATAATGTTTGATAAATAAACATCCCCCACCATTGGGGTTGCCCCACCATTTTCATATTCAAATCTAAATATTGCTTGATGCAGTTATGACTATGTATACATGGGACATGCTCTGCCTCCATTTATACAATAAAATCATACATGGAACTTATGTATTTTCCCAATATTACTTCCCAAAAAATATAGAAAAGTTCCACTTTTTGGAACTCACCACCCTCCCGCCACCAACCCTGGGTATGGCCCTGTATGACGTTTTGTGATTTTAGAATAACGTCAGCGCTGTCGCGTTATTGGCTGGGTTTCAGCTCCGCCCTAGTAAACAACATCTGATTGGCGCCAAAGGGAGTGGCTGATTGAGGAAACCCAATAGATTAGGTCAAAAATAGAGCATCGCCCTAAAGCCCCATACCCACTAGGCGACTTTTTTAATTATTATCATTATCATTTCTTAAACCACTTTCACATTAATGTGATCTTCCAAGTAAGTACATTATACATATATGGACTTTTACATATTTGGCCGATCGATCAGCTCTAAAATCGACCGATGTTTAGGGTAGAATTGGCCGATTGTTGCGTCGATTCTGATCAGTAGTCAGTATGCAATATTGAAAGATACATGTTTGATTTGAGTCAGTGCTAAAATCAGCGTCCTCTTCGGGTAGAGTCAGCCGAATTGAGTCCCGAGAAGTCAGCCTACTTAGGTCAAAAATGGCTAGTGGGTATGGGGCTTAAACAGTTTAAACGGGGACATGGCCGGGGGTCTGTAATAATGAGCACATGGTATTACATTGACTCGTCAGCGGGGGATCTCCAAGCCCGTTAATCGCCAGCGAGTTCATACCGATGAAAAGTATTCAAAATTTGCAAAGAAAATCAATATTTTTCATGGGAAAATACCATTTGTTATTACAGAGGGAAAAGGATTTCGATGTAAACAATTATTTTCAATTAGCGATTGTTGACAATGAGTATGTTCAAAGAGAGAGAGGGGTGTATATATAAAGGGCAGAACAGCCATAATCGCAGTGGATTTTTTTTTTTTGATATCTCTTCACGTACACAAAGTTCTTCCGATATCGATGAACAACAGGATGATATATATAATGATGAACATAATGAATATACAATTATGGTATCTATATGTTAATCTCAAAATTACAATCTCGGTTTACACAAATCTACACCAGCACATCAATTCGTTTTTTAAATACAAAAATATTTTCGGATTTTTGCACAGTTTCTGGAAGCTCATTCCACAATTTCACCCCTCTATAAAAAGGGCTCGCACGAACCCTTTCTTTATTAGACACATCTACCTTTAAAAATACCTTACCACTGCTTCGCAATACTTTTCCTGTCTCCCTAATTTCCACATTTTTCGGATCCATACTTAATTTGTACATCATTTTTAACAAAATTTTCCTTCGCCTTCTATCCAACATGTCCAACCTTAAATCTTGATGTAATTCTAACATTTCCACATTTGAAATGTATTCATTTCGTAATAACACAGTTTTCACAGCTCTGTTTTGATGGTCATTATTCCAGTAGTTCAAGGCGTTACTGGAAGTCTTTTGAAATATCTTTTATAACATAATAATTATAACTATTAGTCTGAATTGGAGTCCTAGCTATACTAGCTAATCAAAACATCAAGCATTATCATTATAGTAACACATCTCCCTTTAACTACCACAACCCTTATCAGATCCCCTGTTCCCCTTCCCCTATTGAGGCTGTTATTTAAGGAGTCAGGTGTCAGCCAGATAACACCCATGAAAACCAAATTAGAGTAATAAAACCTTAATGGCAGATTCTGCTAAGTTATTTATAGATTTGTCATATTTAATGCATAAGTATTATAAGAAGAAGAATCGGGGGGCGTCCAAGGGTGGCCATATGACCCATAGGGGATCGTCATGTACCAGGGGCAAAGCCCAAGGTTTGTAAGGTCCCCATGGGTCGTATAGGCATCTAAGGATGACCCAAAAGGTTTTTCTTTATTTTATCACCCAAGCAATATTCAAAATATTTAGAAAATACACAGGATGATGAGCGGTAAATATGCACCGCTCGTCGGCTGAGTGGGTGATAAAGTGATGTAAGTAGTATAAGAAATGTGGAAAGGGAAGACGGCAACAAATACGGTTGGCTTTACGCCTTTTATTTTTGTGTTACTCCTCTTCTTAATCATTTGCTATCATTGTTTCCTTTCTCTTTCTGTTTTTCTTTGTAATAGACTGTAATTATGTCGGGTTCGTGGTGAATGCCGGCTTGATGTTTCAATAGGCAAGTCAACATTTTTGGACATTTGTACATCGTTGTTTGCTTTTTTATTAAAGGGAGCCAAAAGCAATGTTGTGTCAAAATATGACAAAATTTTTCAAACTGAAATTACTATGAAAATACATTCTAAGAGTCTAACTATAGCCATTGGTACAGTATAAATCATCATTATCTACCTATAACTTCCATTAAATTCCATAAGACTTACGTTATGTATGCCTAAAAACAGCAATGTTTGTAAACAAACCAATTTTGGTGGGTCACCAAAATTGATCTGGGATGAGTTTTCATCTATTTTAATGTAGTTTAAGTCTGTATTCACAGTCTATATTTTACCACAGGCCTAGACTATGGCCATAGAATATATTTCAGTAGTTAACAGAGTTTGCAAAATTCTGACCCTACATTGCTTTTGGCTCCCTTCAACTGTCTCATCATATTTTTCATTCTTTGTATGCCATTTACTAGAAACTGTTTTATATTTAAGTAATACAATTTACGTTTTCATTCTTTCTTCAAGCAGTACGTCCAGTTATGTCGAATTCACTTGAATCCGGTAGGACTCATGTTAAAAAGATGACTTTGTACATGTACTACTTTTGTCTATAACTTGGTTTGTTTATGACATCAAAAGCGACACAAAGGGAAACAAAAAAGAGAGAAGACATATTAAAACCCACGTAAAAAAAGAACAAAGCAGCCCCACCCACACGTTGGTTCGGTGTACTAGTTACAACCAGGGGGCGCTACAACCACCCGGTGAAATCACGTGACCCGCCAACCCGTACAGCTACATCCGGGCATTTACACGCCGTGAGCGGCGTCTCACCGGAAACCACGTGACGAGGCTCCCCCTGGCGGCCCGCAGGTGAAGCCCACTCCTACCTGTGGGGGCCACAAGTGGGGCGGGCTCTCCACCAATCAGCGCCCGGCTTACAAACCCTGCCCTTTTCTGAAGCTCCTGTAGGGCGGCCCGGTCAGAGGCTAGAATGAGGCTCATTGGGGTTGGAGAGTGAGTGGACGGCGTCACTCTCCCTGCAGAGGAGGCCTGCTGAGATTGATTGATGTAAATCAGGCTGTATTTGAGAGATATTTGGTGTGAATAAAGAATGAATAACTGCACACTTCAGTGGCGGATCCAGGGGGGGGGGGGCAAAAGGGGTAATTGCCCCCCTAGACCAAAAATGAACTCTCGTAGTTTTGACAAATCCAAGGAGAAATTTTGCAAAGAAAATTATGGGGGGGGGGGGGGGTGGGGGCAGATAATTGCCCACCCCCCTAGCAGACCAACCCTGGATCCGCCCCTGCACTTCCATGAATTTCTATAATTGTATATAGGGCCTAACATGCCTGTAATGAACCTATATATCCCCCGTCATATTTTAAGAATCGGCAGCTAAATCGGCATGTGGAATAATATATAATATTAAGGTTTGATCAGAAAAAGAAACAAATTATTGTGCTTTTGGCAGAAATTATTGTTCAAATAAGTGTGTGTGTGGTCTTCTTGTATTATCTTTCACCATATTTCAAGACAATTGACATGCTGATTATAGTGCAGAACTGTTTTATACAAGTGGTTTCATTGACCAATCAATGATATACTAGTTGAAGTAGTTTTATTGAACGAAGTTGGCGGCAGTTAGTTCTGTTTATCTTTCCACTTTGGTTCTAACTTTCTTGTTATTGCTCGTGTCTGTCTATTCAATCTAATTTCGATTACACTAAACAAACACTTTCATCAATTCCCAGACACCATCACTCTGATGACAGTTTCACATATTAAGAACGGTCAATTTGAATAATGAGGGAAAACATAGACACCACTGAGAACATGCTGGGCACCATCGCATGTCTCCCCCGGCCGGTATGATCTCTCTGTACCTCCCGGAATAACGACGCCATGTTTTACGGGGGAATCATCAGGGACATGTCGTCTCCGCTTACCCTAGTCTTTTCGTTACCATCTTGCATAATAGGTCCTTACACCCACAAGAGTGTATGATTACTAGTTATTTTATTAGCCCTCTATGAATCACATGGGGAATCCCATTGATGGTTGTTTGGGTGCTGGCTGGTTTATGGTCATCCCTGCCAAAAACCAGCAGCTGCAAAGCATGCTGGGATATGGATGGGAATTCCCACCTAAAATGGTTGCCGATTAACAGTCCTAGTTAGACGTAACTACAGTCTAGGACATATCGTCTCAGCTTTCCCTCAAAAAACACACGTGACCACATCGTGACGTCAGCATGTTGGTGCCGGTGCTTGGTCCGGCGTGTATGCTGGTAATTAACGGCCGGTAGCGGCGTGCTAATTGAGGCCGTCTCTCGTTAGGGGGCGCCCTACACGGGTAGACGTGACGTCACACGGCGTCCTCACGTGATCAGCTGACGACAGGTGGCGCCCCGCTCTGATAGAGTGTTTGACTTACAAGGGGTGGGGAGGGGTTTGTTTTGAACAGGAGATATTGGAATTGTAAAAAGGAAAGGACGATGATGTAACAAGTCTGTACCGGGGGGGGGGGGTAGGCTAATAAACTTCCCCAAACGTATTGAAGAGTTCCACTTTATGACACTCACCACTGCCTCGCAGCCAAACCTGGGTAAAGTTCTGTAATCTAACATAGATTATCGTAATTATTAGAACAAATTCTGCGTGCAAGGTATGGTTAAGATCTTCAGGTTGCTATCTGTAGTTTGCTATATATACGTACTTAGAAAAGAATGGACATTGTATCCATATGCTCAGATCCTAACATGTCTACTCATGTCTGGTGGTAGACATTTATCAAAGCCACTCGGCCTATTTATAATTGAAATTAAAACATCCGATTCCTCATCCACTGAACATTAAAAGACCTTCTCATGCCAAAGAATTTGCCTCTCAACCAGTCTGCATTGGCCTTTTGCCATCGAGTCTGAAGCAAATACTATTCCTGAAGATCCCCTCCGCCCGTTCCTGCCTCCGATAACGACATCCCTGCGGTTGGCGCTTGTCGACTTTTGGCGGGAAGCCAGGTTTAGAATGTAGCAGCGAGCAGCCGACTTTTAGCTTCCAAAGTTCAGAATGCTCATCAACATAGCAACTCGTCGGAAATTCTCCTTACCATGGATAGCTGATTTATTGTATTTAAGGCACCTGCAGGTTAACCTTGACTGATTTGGTAGCCAAAACCCTGGTGAAAATATAGAAAAATTACAACTAGTTTGCTATAATCTTTCTGAAGTGAATTGCCTTTCAAACCGACTTGAAAAATATAAAATATACATAAATACCAAATAAAAACATAGCCAATGCTAGTTTTCCATCTCATTAGACCACAAGATATGCCATGATTATTGACAACTCTATACATAAGCATTGTAACTTGTCTGCAAATTTCCCAGCATGCACTTTGATTTAGTCTAGTCTGCAGGTGAACTACAATAAATGAGCTATCCGTGGTGGGAAGAATTCAAAGGCCTGGCACTTTAAACCTACGACATCATGCTGAACATTAATGCACATTTGATGAGAATATACAGATGTTATATCGGCCATATAAAATCAGACGTCAGTTTCACTGAAGAATTGCTAAAAAAAAGCGGTGTCATATTTCTCATTTTGTTACACTTCAAAGGTTTTCCCAACGCCTTGATCTGTAGTTTTAAAGGAGTAGTTTAATGGTCATGCCATGAATTATATTTCTTTCATTATTATTAATGGTGTTTTAGGGTTGTAATTTTAGGAAGACCTCCGTTCCTGTGGTAAGATCATCTCCCATCCTAAAAGGTACATTTTTATCTGGTTCCATAAAAATATAAGCTTTCCCGTAAAATGCCAACCTGATGGTGCTCGTAATTTATACTTTATGATGAAATACGTGGCTAGGATGTGCACCCAAAAAAATTATTTTATACTTTATGCTGGCGTGGTAACTGCAATCTGTGAGCTATACGTCTCAAACCTGAATGTTACAGTCTCCCTCCCTTTGAACAATCCCGTTTTACCTTTACCGACGATGAAGTAAGAGACTCAGAAGTAAGGTTGTGGCACCTTTAACAGGTGAGGCAAGATCATACGTCGGTAAGTGTGAGACTCATTACATCATGACGTATGACCCAATGAAAATTACAAAGATCACTCAGGGGCGAACCCAGAATCAGTGCTCTAGTGGGGGGGGGGCAAACCCTGACCCCCCTTATAAAAGTGATAATTAAAAACACCATTTTTACACAGATTTTCCAATTTTAATATAGCATTCTTTTCCGATTGAGTTTGGGGGGGGGAGGGGCCCCTTTTGCTCCCCCTCCCCACTGGATCCGCCACTGATCACTTTAAGTGGACGAAAGACAAAATATATAGATCGACCCATGGTTTCGTACAAAGATGTTGCAGCGAGTTATCTTAAATGGCCATAAAATTATGAGCATTCTAGCTATAGGCTTAAAAGAGCCTATATTTCCCATCTGTGGCCTTCCTACCGAATGACTTCTGAATGTATGATATGAAGCCCCTTTCTCACAAGTCATCATGGCAAATTGAGCTCCCATGTTTTATAAAGATATTGGCTACAGTTTTTAACAAGACAAAAGAATAGAATATATATGTATGTATGTAGGCCTATGTATGTATGTATGTATGTATGTATGTATGTATGTATGTATGTATGTATGTATGTATGTATATTGTGCTACAAACAAACGCCTGTAGATACTTGGCGGATCAATTGTAGATAGGCGCAAGTTATTGCCCCATTCCCACTAAGCAACTTTTACAGAGTTTGGTAACGGATCGGCACTAAATACATAAGACTGTTTGAACAGTATATTCAAATGTACATGTTTTATCTGAATCGGTGCTAAAATCGGCCGATTCTAGGGGTAGAATCTGCCGATTCTACCCTCGATCCGTTGTCCAACTCTGTAATAGTTGCTTTGTTGGTATGGGGCTTTAGCCACGCAAGGTGACGTGATTAATGTGTCTTTTGAGTGACCCAAATACTCAGAGGTATTTCAGTGCACAGATGCCACATTTGCATACCCTGCAAACACATTGTAATACATTTAGAATGGTCTTATATAGAAATATAGATGGTCAACACAGCATACATGCTACCCATTATCGCTGGTACCCACGTTAACACCTGCAGGCTCATACACGTACTCCAGGTACCAGCCACTCTTACATTCCTCCCTCCTGTCCTTGAGAAGGCTACCGGAAATAGGTGGTAAACTTAACAAAACCCTCTAATGGCGACCACTCCTTCATCCAAATCACGTGGCCAATGGGAGCCAGCCAATCAGCGTCCAGCTCTCAGCGCACGTGGTGCCCGAGGTCACGTGCGCGGTAAGTGCGCCTGCGCGGCGGGCGTGACCCGGAAGTCGACACCAGGGGGCGCTGGGGGCTAATTCGACACAGGGACGGAAGGTGTCAAATGTCTCCTAGCAACCCCGGGGTACATTAATGAAGGGCTCGTCAGGGATGGGATTCGATCTGATGCTCTGCTTGGAGAGTGAGACTACAGATCTGCTTGGAGAGTGATTCTGATGACGCCAGACATGATGAGAAACAGAATGTATATTTCCACCCCGATGTGTCGTCTTTATATTGATCAATCTTAGAACATTAGAATACATATAGCTTCAGAACGGCCAGGTTAACCTATTCATGAGTTTTACAAATTTATCCTTTCGTCATTGGTCAGATCTGTGATTTTATTAGGTGAAAAAGTAATTAAGATATTGAGTGGGGTACACGAGCTATATATCATGTACCAAATAAATCAGACTAGTCATAACCTGCAGAGGGAATGCATTGTAGACTATGCAGAATTAGAGAGAGAGAAAGAGCGACAGAAAAAGAACGGTAAATGAAAACGAGCGTTCTATACCCCCCACCCTCCATCCCTAAGGGACGCAGACCTTACAGAAAGAAATAATGATTAGGCCCTAGGCCTAACTTAGTCCTTTGTGCTCAATTTAAATCATGCTGGACTATTAGCGTAAGTGAAATGAGTCCGTGGGTGACAAATGACATCGCGATTTGCTCAATGACGTCATCCATCAATAGATCAACGAATGATCGTGACCACATACATGTGCATTGTAATATCCCGGGTGTAATATACAGGTCTTCCATTGAGTATTTACGCCCATTTAAAAGAGTAAAACCGGATACCCAAGCCACCATCAATTCATCGGGTCGAAGTAAGCGATGGATTTGTATATGAATGTACAACATTCAAATCCATCACCCTCCCAACCCTATTAGCCTTGGTGGGGCCCTTGATGGGGGTCTCTGTGTCGCATGTCAAACTTAAGATATGGCATTGTAGCCTGTAACTTAATTACCGATGTTGCATGTTGTCTCTCAGATGTTGCCATGTCGCATGTCAAATTTAAGAAACAAGCTATGACATGTTGTTTATTTTCCCCTCATGTCACTAGGTCTCATGTCGCACGTCAATTTAAAAAAATGGCCATGTGACCGTGTCATATTTAGGGATCTAGGGCCTAAGGGGGCCATCCATAAATGATGTCACATTTTTTTCAATGTATTTATAGGACCCACCCACCCCCTGTCACACTAAATTCTCTAATCTAAACATGAAAATGAGGCCTGTTTTCAGGCAGTGTCACACTGTTCAACCCAGCCACCCACCCCTTTGTGCGTGACATCATATATGGATGGCCCTTAAGGTTAGCAATTGTGGTCCGGTATCCCACTTTTCTTTCACTCCTCTCCAAATATAGACAGACGACATTTAGTCGGAGCGTGACGTCACACGCGCCAATCCTTCCCGCGCTGACTCCGGAGTCACGTGACGCCCCGTGGCCTCGTTCTGGTGATTGTGGGTCGGGTAAGATGGTGGCCGGGTGGTTGTAGACACACTACGGCCCTCTTTGTGTCAGGTAACCAAGGTAACCAATGGGTGAGAGGGGTGGGGTGACAACGTGTTGTTTATGAATGAATATCTTCCGGGTTGCCATGTCGTGGATGTCTGGGGAAACACAGTGATGGACTCGGAGACTCGATTCACTAAGCAAGTATATTTATAATGGAGACATTATGTACCAAAACCATGTGTGTCCACAATCATTTTGCACTCATTTTTGTTCCAAGGTCTGTGGATAGTATACTAAAATATTTCTTCCTTGTCCATATGAGGCATAAAGGTATTTATATTAATTGCCTATATAGTAAATAGTATAGTGCAACATAGAGTTGCATAAGACTTACATATATTTATATATATATATATTTAATAAATTATGGAGAGAATGTATACCAAACTATGTGAATTCCACAAGGTCTGTGAATAGAATTTAATGTTCCTTTCTTCTCCAAATTTGTTTCTTCATTGGCATCACAAAGTAGTTACGGTTACAAACAATGTAGTTCCTGCTTTTCTGATTGGCTAAATATGACCTTCGTGCGGATCAACCTGTTTTGACTTTTGTTGTGCAGCCCTAAATTGACAAAATTGTCCCTAACCTCATCATAATGACAAACAATTAATCGCATATCCCAGCCGCTATCGAACTTTAATCAGGGGAATAGTCACATTCCTTGTGTTGGGGCAATATTCCAAGCATATGGGGTTTCCTCGACAACGTTAATCATATTGTAGTTAGCCCATCTCTACTTGTGATGTCCAATAAAGTTGGGGGGGATCTGATTTACTTTTTTTAATTGTGTATATTTCTAATCAAATCCAATGCGTACTTTGGCCGAACTGTGGTTAAAGGGCGGGTGAATTGCCATTTGAATGTACATATATGCACTTAGTGGAAGTACCTATAGGAAAATAAAGAAATTTCCGAGGTTGTGGACAAAGGCCATATTCCAATATTTGGCATTTTGCTTGCAATGGGCAATTAACTTGCCTTTGCGTTTGACTCTACCATTAGTATAGGTATGATATAGGGATTCACTTGCAGTGGTCCTTGCAGTGGTCCTTGCAGTGGTCCTTGTTGTGGGCCACTGCCAGGACCACCACAGATTTCACATAGGTTTACTATTGAATGCTTGCGGTCGGGGATACCAACATGTTGGTTTCTGCACCGCGAACTACTAATAGAGGTGGCGAAAACAACCACCGCAAGTTGCAACTTGTACCCCACCGCATAGTGGAATATGGCCTTCACACTGGACGATAATATGTATTGTTAAAATAAGGAACTACTCTATTCCTGACTTTCTTCCATATAAGACCACGGTTCTAGGAATCATCCCTACTTATTATCTGGTAAGACAACAGACTCACAGATATATATATACGACTAATGCCGGAGGCCCTGACAAGACCATAAACCTGAGAACTAAACCAACACGCCCCAGACGCGCCAAAACGCCCTGAGTGGCGTCTGACAGGGATCCGACACGGACAAATGTCGTCTGCCTACGCGGTCACGTGTTTGTGTGGCGGGAAAACGGGCTAGGGTCACGTGACGCTACTTATTGACTGGGGCTCTGTAGGGAATAGTCCGTTCTGACCCAGATTAGCCATTGCACAATGGGTCCGTACACCTACAACAGTCCATGGCTTTTATTGGCCACTTTTGAATCTGTTTAGATAAAGAATTCTTTTATTGGATGTTTATAAATAGCATGGGTAATCCATTTGATGGTTCTTGGGCTGCTGGCTTATGTATGATCCTACCTGCTGTGACGTTCCCTGGTAGGTTGGGGTTTCCGATTCCTACAGCAGAGGGACGTGGGAATTGTTTCGGGTCTCGGACGGACGGAGAATCCGGGCAAGAAACCGAGATGTGATGTTTTTAGAGTCGTGCCTCGCGCACGAGGGGGGTTGAGCGAGTCGGTCGGGAATCGGTGCTCGGTGTCGGACGGAGGACTGCGGGGAAGGGAAAATATGGTAGGGGTAGGGGGGAGTCGTGGATCGTCTCTCTATCTCTAATGCCGGTATCCACTTCGATAGGGCGGTCCACCCCGGATTCCGGTCCACGGGGTTGTCGGGCCGATGGCCGCCTATTGTTTGGTAGCGTGGGGCCGAGCCAGTCGCGCCGTCGTTCCCCTGGATTCCGGGTCTCCGTGCCTGGTTTCGGGCCTTCGTGCCATTCCGGGCCTGCGTCTCCGTGACTCCATCCGGGCCAGTTTCGGGCCTTCGTGCCCTACTTCGGTCCTCCGGGCCTCACTTCCTTTCCTCGGGCCTTCGGGGCCCCGTCCTAAGTTTCGCTCAATTACCTCGAACTTCTGCTATTTTTGTCGAACTTGTAGTTAATTAACTCGTATCGGCTCATCTCAGCGGTTGTTTAAGGGAAGAAGACACGTGTGGACACAAGGAGAACTGTGAAAGAACTCGTTTATTCGGGCCTCACCGCCCCTTTATATACTCTAGAGGTTAGCCCTGATTGGCTGCTTTTGGTCACGTGATTACAATTGACGTCACTTCCGGTTTACATTATCGCTTCCGGTTTACATATCACTTCCGGTTTACATTTCTCGGGACCTTTCGGGTTTCGGTCCTTTACACTTTCGTTCCTTTACACTTTCGGTCCTTCTTACATTTTCGGGCCTCTTTTTCGGGCTTTTACACTTTCATTCCTTTACACTTTCGTTCCTTTATCAACATATATACTTTTGTCATATTACCTTACTTTTCTCATCTTGGTCTCTTTACATATCGGATGAATAGGCATTCATCACACTGCCATAAACCAGCAGCTGCAAAGCATGCTGGGATACAGGGTGGAATTTCTCACATAAGATGGCTTTTGATTCACAGTCCTAGTTTGAGCGACTAGCAGACTTGGATGTAACTACAGTCTATACAGGGAAAGGCTTGAGGGGCTGTTGGTCTATTTATGTAATGGCTTGGGGTAGTAGAGGTAAGTATTATGATAAAAAGACACGATTATGCCCAATATATTCACAGCTATAGGGAGATGGTAGGCCGCCAAGGTTCCCGAAATCTATCCAAATGTGAATTTAACAGATTGCAATTAATACAATCTATTAAAAAACAACGTAGTTATGCGGAAAACATAATGATCACGAAAAGGTGGTCACGGTTGTGGTCACCTCTGCATAGCGTTTACAGATGATGAAGAGAGGTCATGTAGATCAGAAAAATATATATGTACTGTATGTGTTTACTCTTTTTTTTTCAAACTTTTAATGTTTATGCGTCTAGATACTTTTTTGTTCTTCATTATTTTAGAAATAGCTGTATAAAATGTTATTGAATTCAACGGAAGTGGCAACTTTGCAATGTCTTAGTACGGGCCTCCCATTAAGTATACATGTACGCATCAAGGGGTGAAGAGCGGGTCTGAGGTTTTTGAAAATATTTGTACATTCTTGTTCAAATCCAATGCATATTTTTGTCCAAGTTTGGGTTGGGGTCTGAGAATTTTTGACGTACTGAATGGAAAGCCCCTACGCTATATTCCTATTTTTATGAAACTCGAGTGATAAAGTCCTGAAAACCTTTTTTAAAGGGACATTTCTATCATCTTAAATAGGTATAAACGATTCTGAGCACACCATACACAAATTACTAGTGCTTTACTCGATAGCTTTAATTGTTGTCATATATACATTTCCCAATGTCTGTCGAGAGAAAATGTTGCAAGATCTATAGTTAGATAGGTCATCCTCAAGGTCTTCGAAAGATGACATTGCTTGAGTTTCCAATATTGAAATTTGTCATTTGTACTAGTTTAAAAGTCAATAACAAGTTATGTACAACAATTTAAGAAGTGTTTTATTCAATAAATAACGGTACACATGTATGGTTATTAAAGAGTAAGCATAGATATTCGAGAAACACTTTATTCCAACTCAGAATGCTAGTAAGAGGCAATTGTAACGGAAAGGCAACTTATTTCTAGCCCTGTATTCAAGAAAACAAAACATAGAAGAATGTAAAATTAGTCAGCATATCCCATTTGTGGCACCGATCCCATTCATTCAATTGCAAACATCTACGACTTGTATGCTTACTAGTTTAAGCATGAAAGATGCCCTGTCTTGTGAGCAAAGTTTTTTTCAGGAATTTTCAGAGAGGGACGTAACATGCAAACTCTCAATAATCTCATCGAATGCAAGTAAGACAAAATGGATTATATATATAGATGTTAGGGTTAGAATTTCATTGAAGGATATAGCTATTCATTTTTCTTTAGTTTTTCTTTTATACCTCGGGTGATACAGGTTCAGTAGTTTAATGCATCATTGATGCAAACAGCATGATAACCAAAGTGTTATCACCCAACAGGGTGATACAGGAAAGTAGTTCAGAGGACATAGTTCACCATGTTAAGTTAGTCTAAGCTGTACAATTCACATTGAAATATTGCCATGGTATGATAAATCCATAACCAACCAGGGAGAAGGCCTCCGATACATTATCAATGCTCAACCCTCGGTGTGTCAGGGATATCAGCCTTTGGGCAGCCCTGCAGGCCCAGCCCTCAGGCTGATATCCCTGACACACCTTGGGTTAATAACCCACCTCGTACCTCCTCCCCAGTTATTTAAACATATTTCCCGTCATTTCCTGTTTTACTTAGGTTTATGAATTGATAGTGGTTTATTAAAAAGAAACAAGAAGAAAAGCTGATAGGTTTCATCCTGGAAAAAGACGATGGGCGCATATGTATCCTGTTCTAACAGTCTATTAATAGTTGCGGTCACAGAGCAGGTACTCGTATTATATCAGTCCTGTACATGAACTTTAGTCAGGGACATAGTAACACTTTCAAATTGATATCACAGAACGTACATTTGTATCAAGCAATTTACATGAAATGCAATAAAAATCATTAATAGTAGAAGAGCATCACAGAAAATTAATATCAGTTATGACCTATCACAGTTCAATTGGAGGTTAAGTAGAGAAGCATTTGCAAACTTCCGTTGGACGGTAGTTATTTGTTTTGCCTATATTAAGTCAATAAACCTGGTTTACAACCATTGTACAGCTATTCCCAACAGCCATACCTCATCTACCTACGTGTTTGATTCTTCTCACAAGATAAAGGCACCCTGAGTTTGTAGTTTGGCACCATGGAGTTTAGCCATGTTTAGGTCAACATGATTGGCACTTGGTGTTTTAGTTCGTGCACCCTCCTGTAGGGTACATTTAATGTCTACATTTATGGTTATGACAGCATTCCATCGTCGTTGTATATATACAAAACTATACATAGTTGTTCATGAGCTACTAACGAGTTTCGGTTCATTTCCAATTGTTTTCGAAGCCAATTGTTCAGTTGGATTAGCAATTTGCCATACTTTGTGCGGTCAAAGATGCCATGGTATAAATATGTATTTTCCTGTGATATCTTTGGGGCTTGAATGCAGCTGGAACCTTGGTTTTAGGATCAGATACAGATCACCGTATAAGTGAGATTTGTTTCTCTTTGTCAAGCTCAAGTTAACAGCGACATGGGGGGTAGGGGAGCAGGATCCCCTTCCCTCGGATCCATCCCTGTAGACTACTCCCCCACAAACCTTTGATAGTCCATGTTACGAGGCTATATGGGGAAGCAAGAGTGTGCATACCAGTATGTTTCACATATAACTGCGACCATAGCTTTTTGGCTAGCAGCTTTTTACTTATCAAACCTGCCGCAAGAGGTCAGCGTCTTTAGGAGTGTAACTCTAGCCCACGAGAGTTATAGTTGATTGAATTTTGTCACTTGGCTGAGACATATCTATCCCATGGTTAGGTCATTGATACTGTGCCAGTAAACATACTGTGCTCACAGCGCTGGTTTCGCGGGTATTATTACGGAGGAATCTGAAGCGACGGTGGAGTATGGCCAGTAGATTCACATGAATCCACATCCTGTGACGTCATACACAAGACAGCCGTGACGTCATGAGACCTTTGCCAACTGATGGATGTTAAATAAAACGCGTCCCACGTTGCTACAGTGGACAAGGCCAGTTCAGAAGTGGCCTGTCTTGTGCACAACAATCTGACTCGTCAGATAAATGTGACGTCATTCACTAGGAATCTGTGACGTCATTGATATACGTGTTCCTCCCTTGGGGCCATAGTAACTGATCATACGTTACCGATTCTAAAGGCAGGAGTCCACTTGGCGATCAAACACACATGACAGCTTGCGCGGCTTCCAACCCAAGGAAAAACATAGCGGAAACGTTTTTCAGCGTCACGTCCTTGGCTGGATAGAGACGGCCTATTGGTAGCCCAGTGATGCTTTAACTATTGTTCACCAGTTCACATCATTGCAATATATACTGAGGAATGTGTCAATACAGCATGTGCCTCTGAAGCGTTACTTCTGTCGGCCAGAGAAGTCCAATGACGTTTTAAATGTTGTCGCCGAGTGCCCCCCAGACCCACCCCCAACTCCGGGCCCCTTTCCCTTTACCTACATGTCTACTGTGACCAGTGAGGGAGGGTGTGTGCGGGGTGGGACTGGCGGGCTCGTGTTGCCCAGGAACATGCCGTCGTTGATGTAGGACGTCAGCGTGGTTTGACTCATCGGCCTGTTGTTGTTCAGCGTGCTCGAGCTTCCGGCGTCGCTCCCAGGCGGCCGGAGCGCATGCGCGCGTCCCCGCGACAACCGGTGATTGTACTGGTGGGAGTTGTAGTGGTGGTGGTCTGTCGCTCCGTACAAACCGTGAGCACCGTGCACCTCCACGTACCCGTAGCTCCGCGTCGCGCGCAGCATGTTCGCGTGGCGCCGCCGGTCCACTAACGTATCGTCGTTTCCGGTTCCGGTGGCCCCCGGTGCGACGAAGGACATCCGGCGCTGACTGGGGGCACTTCCGGGGTGGTCGAAGCGGTGGTAGCCCAGCGCCCAGGCCGGCGTGGGGTCGTCGTCGTCCATTTCCGTCATGCGCAGTCGCCCCCTTCCGGAGGCGATGGTGGCCAGCTCGTCCTCCTCCTCCTCGTCGTCCTTGATGCCGTGGTACTCTTGGTCTGAGGGGGAAACAGAGACAGGGTTAGAGGTCATAAGGTCAATACCTTGGTACTCTTGGTCTGAGGGGGAAACAGAGACAGGGTTAGAGGTCATAAGGTCAATACCGTGGTACTCTTGGTCTGAGGGGAGACAGAGACAGTGTTAGAGGTCATAAGGTCATTACCGTGGTACTCTTGGTCTGAGGGGGAAACAGAGACAGGGTTAGAGGTCATAAGGTCAATACCGTGGTACTCTTGGTCTGAGGGGGAAACAGAGACAGAGTTAGAGGTCATGGGATATTTACCATGGTACTCTTGGTCTGAGGGGAGAGACAATGACAGGGTTAGAAGTCATGAGATTTGTCTTTTCTTTCTTATTTAAAAAACTGATCAGGGGTGGATACAGAATTTTCGAAAGAGGGAGTCAGCAAAAAGTCTGAGTACTAAAACTATGTAGAATCGGATGTACACACGTGGCATTTTCCCCTAGTTTTGTAGTTTTTAGGTGTACCAAAGGGAGGGGGGGGGTCACCGTCAGGGTCCCAAGGACCCCCCTGGATTCGCCCCTGCTGATTACTACCTTCCTCCCACAGAAATATACACACACTCTCCCACATTTAAAGGGAGCCAAAACCAATAAATTCGATGAAATTTTCCAAACTCAATTAATCAAGGAAATCCATTCCTTGAGCCTATTCCTGACTTATGTTAAAATCTAAACCATGAAATATGGTCATAAGTCATTAAAAACACGTTTTTCTTGCTCAAATCAATTAATGTGGATCCGCAAAAATAGGGTTTGTTTACAAACAAATGCCAATATTACCATCTCTTGTGGCAATCTACTTCAGTTTGAGCTAGTTTTCACAGCTAATACTTTACCACTGACCTTAACTGGACTCATCTAACATATTTCTATACTTATCTCAGTTTTGAAAATGTTTTCGATTATATTGGTTTTGGCTCCCTTTAAGCCCCATACCAATTGGTCAATTTTTACCAAGTCAACTGACTGATCGGTGTTAATAGGGCTGAATAAATTCAAATAGTATTCAAATAATCAGTTAATTCTAGCGCTGATTCAGATCTAGCATACACTTTTTCATAAAGTGTATTGATATGTCATCATAAGGGACCGCAATTTTAGTGTCTGGTCCTTGTCCTTGGTATTCATATGAGTGACATCTTAGTATTTCGCTTAGTATATAACTTCCACATAGATGCATCGATATATTATTTTTGTGGCTGAAGAAATCAACTCTGTTTGGTAAAGCCTTAACTAAAGTTTACATTTCCTAAGAATGAAATAATTCCAAAATACATTACCTACACATGACCTAATTTCTGTGGTAATCTCATTCATGTCCAAACAGATGGAATTATTGGAAGCAAAATGCAAACCAGGGCAGTCTAATGCTTTATTTCCCAGGAAATATTTATGTGCGATATAATTTTTTTCCAAACCTATCAACGACATGACCTCAGAACGTCAAACTCAGCTTCCAATATAGACCACACACATTCCGTCCATTTAGTGTTAACTTCGTAATTTTACTAATTACTGAAGCGCGCGATACAAAGTCAGTTGACATTTCTAATGTGCTGGTAATTACATCAATTTGGATCCTGTTAGAGAGGACCGGCGGCGATGGTCCTCAATAGGAGGCCTCAGATACACCATGGTCAGAATGTGGGGAGAATATGGCTACCATAAAACCATGATTTTGGACTGGAGGGGGGGGGGGGGCGTTCCATTGTTTTATCTTAGGAGCAAAAATCAAACTAGAAGTTAAGGACTTCTTAACTTGGGTTTGGTTTTAATTTTTGTCATCAATCTGTTTCTCGAAAGAACATATGACATTCCAAGTTCCAAATTTATGTTATGATTGAACCAGCTTTGAAATAAAGAAGCATTATAACTATGAATATGTGTCTACTACTCTCACACCAACTAACAATTCATAATTTAAACTGCAGTTTTTAGAGGTTTTGCGGTAGTTGTGGTTTCTATCGGTAGTCTGTTTTGTTCACTGGCCGCAGATAAACATTTTCCACAATATAGTTACACCGGAATACACAACTGACTAGAAACACAGTGGCACTAGACTTGGATGAGGTCCAAACTAAATAAAACAAACATAGAGACTGCTGTAAACATGTTCAGGACAAGGGTCAACAGGATATGGTAGAAATTGAAAATAAACAGCTGGTCTTGTGTGTTGAGTAGGGGCAACACAATGAATACTTGTATCTTTACACACGTATTTAATTTTAAATCTTGAGGCCAAAAATAAATTGAAGGACTGTTAAATTGAGTATTAAGTATTGATTATGATTAGCTTTTTCACCAGGTGCAATTTACAGTATACCAAGATAACTGTTTCGTATGTAAGACATTCAAGTCTTACATACGATGTACGTATGAATAAGTCGGTTATATGTGTGTATGTATATATATGCATACATATACATGTATATATGTGCACATTTATATACATAAAGAGATAAATTATGTATATTCAAAATGTATAAATCATAGCATGTTTATTAAACCCTCCTATCCCCACTTTTTTCCCCTACCCTTATTCAATTTTCTGTTATGTACTTACCCTTTTGTTGATAATACTATGTAAATTATAGCCATGTTCTTTAATGTAAGAGTAGACAATGTCGAACTGGCCATAACCTGAAGTTGCCGTTTGAACTGTGATTGATTGTAATAGGATAGAAACAGTGTACATCCAGAAAAGCAGCACTCAGCGTTGAGGCATGTCAACTGCATAAATTGTCAAATTGGGAAAAAAAGGAACATGCGTATATGAATATGAAATACATACTTTATGACGTATATATACGTAATTATGCATATATACTAATACTGAACCCCACTACTTACGTGAGACGCCGACGTATGCAAACCCCCAGAGAATGCTCCAGATCCAGCCAATGAGAAGAACAGGGGTGAGGATGAGCTGGGCCAGGGCCACCAGTAGGCAGAGACAGGAGGAGGCCATCTTACGGCCACAGGACCACTCCGAGGACTTGGTACAGCAGAACAGTCCGAACGCCGCCACAAGTGTCCCTACAAACAAACCACAGGTTTTGATTAATGTTGAGGAGGCAGAGGCAGGAGGTGACCTTCTCATGGCCGCATGACCACTCGGAAGGTTGGTGCATCATCAAATCATTGTAGGGATGAAATTGCATTGATAGTAATATGAAAGTGCCATGTTAGCTATACCAAATCATTCCCATATCACAAATTAAAAATATTGATATGCGGAATAGAACCAACTAATACAAAGAACATGTAATCAATTATATCTAACCTAAAGAGGTTTGGCATAATGGGAAACTAATATAGGAATAACTTGTGTGAGCTGAGTAACCTTTATTAAATAATTACAAACTAATTCATATGCTGCAACCCAAAAAGATGTGATGTTGTATATATGCTGGTAGGAAATGAAAAACGAACAGCTATGCATGAAGATTTTGTATCAGAAATTCGATTTTAACACAAGACACTTTAAATCCCCCTTTTCACCCTTTTCAAGACCCCGTGCAGGCCTCTGCAATGGACCTTCTCATAGATGTCTTGTTTCCACTTTTTCTTTAGCCTGGGCACATGGGAATATATACCCTAACTCATTGGATTATGCTTAGGCCGCTAGGAGAGCGCCATGCTAATGAAAATGGCCTATTGGAGGTCTCTGTATACTTTCTGTCGGGTTTGGTGCAATAAAACAGTGCAATGTTGGTGAGACTAAGGGGTCCTGTAGACATGGGGGGGCAGTCAGGGGGAAGGGGGTGGGCAGTGGGAGGAGTGTGTGTAAATAGGTAGGGTCCCTGTCAACAACTAGCTGTAGACGGCTACACTCTGTCTCCAGAAAGGTGAACTGTGGTTCCAATAAGCCCATCCCATTTTACACCAACATTAGAGTTTACCATGAAAAATTTTCAAAATTGCTTCTGTGCTTATTCCATGAAGACAGTTGCATTATACAAAATTAACCAAAGCAATTCGGTTAACAAATTGCTCCCGAAATGTATAAATAAGGGTGTATTCAATATCTCACAACAATGACGGCCCTGTTGCGATGGGCTGTTGAGATGTGGCTGTTTTACGGAGCTGATTATAAACCTGTAAAATAGAAATCCTGATCTGAAAACTTCGAGATTTTCAGCCCAGAAAGATCTTTAATAGTGGGTAATACTTGATGCTGGATTTATACACAACACCTTATGATTTGACAAAACCATTGTTCCACATTGTGACTATGTGCCATTATGTGATGGGCCATTGATAGTGCGAATGGATTATAATCAGTCATGCCAAGTAAAGACTGTTCAATGACCATTATGGCCTACAGAGGGGGCAACCAGAATAACAATCACGAATCACAAACCTTTTAATGTTCATGATGAAAAAAGAGAATATCCGTGACAGTTTTCTGTACTTATTTAGGTTTCTGACTCCCGATGCTCACGAATAATCGTGAAAGTTTCTTGTCCCACCCTAATGATCAGACAGCTTCATTTGTAAATGGGGCCAATTAAACCTGGGGACGGTTCACACCCTAATAACAATGAAAACCACATGTGAACCTATGTGAAAATGTCAACCTATGTTGAAAACCAGGAAAACAAGGTGCAGCACATATGGCCTGTCAATACACGTTTCTATCAAAAAAGATATCAAGGGGTAGGGCAGGTAATAGTTGTGCAGAATGAGTGATTTCATTAACGATTACATTGTGTTCATCAGAAAACATGAGAAAAATAATAAATTAGGGTTTGTGAATGGGAACGCTAGTACAAAACTTTCAGTACACAAAGTATACCCGAGAGAGGGGCAATATTCAACTTTCGGTGGTGCTCAACTTTCAGTACATGAGGTATACACTAGACAGGGGTTTTGCTTAATTTTCAGTGCAACTGGGTATACCTAAGACGGGTAGTGCTCAACCCTCGATGCACACAGTATACCCAAGACAGAGGTGGTGCTCAACTTTCATGACACGAGGTATACACTAGACAGGGGTTTGCCTAATTTACAGTGGAACAAGGTGTAGGCTACCTTAGCCAGAGGTAGTGCTCAACTTCCGGTACATGAAGTATAGACAGGGTTGGGCCGCTCCCCTGACCCGGAGCAGCTCTGAGTCCTCAGACAAGAGGTCCGGGAGGAGGAGACAATAAGGTGAGTCGTATATCCTACCATATCCCATTTATTTGGGGGTCAAGGTGGCCAACGTCCTTTGGTACCACTCATTGGCATTGTCACTGCACAGGTTCGAGTCCCATGCAGTGAGAATCAAAAATAGGACATTTGGATGACCCCTGCATGGAATTGTGCCCAAATGCTCCACACAGGACCACAATGGGAGACCAGACACACTGTTCTAATTGTATCCTCTATAAATTAATATTTATAAAAACAAATTTGCTCTCGGCGATTTTCACGTTAATAGTCTTTGCCATCTTGGCATTTTTGTGAATTTTTTTAAAGGCATTTTTATTACTCACCATGAACTCGTCAATGTCAATTATGATAATTTTTCAAAACAAAGTAATGATTTTCTATACTTGTGGTTTTGAGATCGCAATGAATCTCGAAAAGAAAATGGCCGAATGAGGCTTTAGTCCAAGGCTCTCGCCCACGAAAAGAAGTATGTATAAACTATGCCTGTATCAATTGCTGAGTGCTCCGGTGGTCATAACTGGATTTATTCTATATCAATTACACAGAAGATGTTTGAATTCTTTACTGACAACACAAAAATTGACATTAGCATTCACAGACAGGCATTATTGTGCTCCAGGGTAATAACATATCCTTTATTCACCCTCTTTTGAGAGGGCAGGACAATAATGAAGGTATAGGCAGTGGCGGATCCAAGGGGGGGGGGGGGCAAAAGGGGCAATTGCCCCCCGCCCCCCGCCCCCCAGACCCAATGAAGAAAACGTTGGCATCTTAAAATTTCAAGTTCTGTGTAAATCTGGTGTTTTTAATTTCCAGTTTTATGATGGGGGTCAGAGTTTGCCCCCCCCCCCCCGATCCCCCAGAGCATTGACTCTGGATCCGCCCATGATAGGGGTCAGAATCCTGACACAGAAAAGAAATACCTAGCAGAATTCTTCATTGCTTATACAGTAAGTAGTTCGGCAGGCCAGCTGGGTGTGTGTGTGGGGGGGGGGGGGAGCGGATCATACGGATATTTATTGGTGGGGGGAGGGGGGTGCGTTGTGATTCATACGGAGATAATCACCTCAAAGGCGATCAAGGCTCATGTGCGTGTCAGTTATAAATCTTCGTATTGATATACTGAAACACGTTCTGGTCTATTAACCACAGACTGGTTCTGATTTTCATGAATAGAGTATTTAGATTTATTAACGTGTTTAGACGTTTGTAAATTAATAAGTGGCACATACTTATAAGTGCAAACATATAATTTCTGATTTAAATGTTAGGCAACAGGGGTGCGTTCCAAAGTGACATAAGCATAGAGAAATAAGTCGTATCGTGGGTCATATCTGAGATATGACGGGTTTATGATCCTTCTGTTCCAAACCACCTAATGAAGGGGTCGTATTATGTAATCTGTCGGACCCCCTTCAGTTAAATTCAATCAAAAACCGTTGCACGGTACCTCAGGGACAATCACAAATTGGTCGTAGACAGGGTATTTGCAGGAAAAAGATAAGACATCATTTTAGGTGGTCGTAAGTGCACAGATGTATAGACAAGTTGGCATAATTCATAAAGAAATCTTGCAAGTATATACATAAAAATTTGATGTAGCAAAACTTATATATTTTACAACCTTTCCCTTTTTTCTGAACTACTTGAATTTTTATAATTTAAGTTTTATGAGGTTGGAAACATAAGCAAGTCATTTACTCTATGAATCAGATGCCACCTGCGTTTCTAGGTATAGATTATGGCGCCATAGGCCATTAGGCCAATTATAGAAGGCAGACAGAATGGCACCAGGGTCCATGGGGTCCAAAGGTAAGGGGTCCTGAGGTCATAGTCACGCATGAGTACCCTCGATTTGAATTTTCTGTGTCTTATTACCAAATGAAATCAACTACATAAGTCATAAGTCATACATATATAGATAGCTAAATTATTAAACTAATTTTGTATGTAGGTTTTAAGGGGTTCTTGATTGGGAAATGAACAAAATATCCACAATACTGATTTATGAATGTCATAGGTGGCTGGCATTCCCTTCATGATATATTCTACCCACGTGTATTTTTGCCCTGAACTAGATACGACATGGACCCCCTCCATAACTTTTCACCTAGCGATGTCCGTGTGTAAATGGACCCCCCAGTCGCAGGGACTTGCAGCCTGAAACGCTGAATAGATTGGAACGCACCCCAGTAGGATAACCTGTAAGTGCAATGTCTGTTGCCTAAATTATTAACATGCGTTCTCAGTGGATATAGCAGCAGGTCAAATAAAGTTGTATAGGGTATTCTAGAATATAGATTCTAATAATCATTAAGCACAATGTTTTTTTTTATATTGTAAACCGGAAAAAGAAGCTTGGTTGGGCCCACGGGTCGTGGTGTACATGTGACCTGAAGATTGTAATGCGTCTTTTTCCCAGAGTAAGTACAACGTTTAAATGATATGTCTGCGTCGAATCCTGTTCGTTCTGAACAAAAGATGCTGATTCACACTATGAGAACAGGAGGCGACCCTGAGAATACATCCAACCACGGATAGATGGTTTACAGTATTCTAGGCACCTACATGTTAGTGTTAATCTGGATTAATTTTGTCGACAAGAACAAGGGAGGATCGAGTTTCCTGAATATTTGCTTTAGGCCTATGTCTATATGTAATGAAACCACTTCCAAACCATCGTATAGCATATTAGATATATATACAAAATATTAATTTGAAAATACGCATTGATGCTACAATTAATGAAAATGTGTATATATATGCTTTTCTTGTGACTTGTCCACATGCTACCCAGCATGCATCTAGACTGACTTTAGGTAGGTCTGCAGGTGAAATAGGAACATAAGCTATCCGTGGTCGGGAAATTCTCACCTCTCTTCTCTGCGATAGACGTTAATCAAGATATTATTTCCTCCGGAGCTGAATACTGATCATTTAATGCCTGGTAAAATACATTATATGTATCTATTTAAAATACATTAAATGTATCTATTTGAAATACATTGAATGCATCTTTTTAAAATACATCAAATGTATCTTTTTTAAATACATTAAATGTACCTATTAGTAATCGTTAAATGTATCTATTTGAAACACATTAAATGTATCTATATAAAATACAACATTAAATTGTATCTATTTGAAGTGCATTAAATGTATTGCACATTCCTTGACAAAACGAGGATCCCATTCCACCAATCGGCCCGCTTACACCCTTGACTCGCTCTCCTGATAGAGTTCAACAAGTTTTGAAAGCTCAATGAGTGGAACCTTCGTCTTATTCGCTGATCAAATATTGGTACGTAATGGTCGGTAGGGGCCGGGGTTACGACCCGGGGGAGTGGGGAGGCCTGTCACACCTCGACCCTTAGCACACATCAAACAGGGGGGAGTAGTGTAAACAGAGGGGGCCAATCAAAGGGGAGGAGACCAACAACCTCACGGACACTCTGCCACTTTGACGCTCCCTACGGCGAATCGTCTTTGCACTGTAGCGGCCACTTGGTCCGGCCCCGGCCATTTGCACTCCACCAGCGAAAACTGGGGACTATCTTTAGCCTTCCGGGTGTAGTAATACTATAATACCGGTATATAGTTAATGACCTACATAGCAGAGTTAGTTCTCATGGACTATAATTTCTGGCACGGAGGGTGATTCACCGCAGAGTGCCTCGTGGGTACAGGCCCTGTGTAGGGTGTATAGGGAGGTCGGGAGTTGCTGACTATAACACCTTTGAAATCCCCCATACCAGGCCCCATTGGTCATTGTTTACTTTACACCCCTTAAAGAGAGAACCCAGTGAAATTTGAAATTTAACTATTCTATACTTCATATGTTAGACATGATGTTAATTTGAAGGATGCTTCTAATTTCTCTGATCCTAATGAAAACACAAATCTGTGTGTGACGTCATACAAAAAAGACATTATTTTGAATTTTGATATTTGTGATTTCTTAAAAAGGCATTTGGATTGCAAATTTTTGGATAAATAACTTTATATTGTTATTCAAAATGTTATAAGGTTAAGCAAAAAACATAAGGATAATTAAATTATGTTTTTGTTTTTTGCATTCTAAAAATTTCATCCCATCTATTTGTGACATCACACACAGACAGGTGCACTGTGCAAGGTGCCCCAGGTGCATCCAGACCCCAGTCATGACAACTTAGAAAAATATACACAAAATGGAGAGTATTTTAAGTACACTTATAAAAGTTGGTGTAGAAATTCCCTGAGCGACAAGGATCATGACAACGTATTGTTTTATGTTCACTGGCTCCTCCCTTTAACACATAAGGCCTGTGTGGTAATAGGCATGATAAGGATGGCAGACTAGGGTTCCCACCTCTCTGCTGTGGTAGCCAACCCACTCAGGCATTGTCTTACCTGATGGCTAACCCATCATACAACAGTCACACCTGGGTACAGATAAGACCCAGGCCTCTAAACTAAAAAAGAGGGGAAAATACCGTGTGTACATGTGTGCACGCTAATGCATGCCAACCTATTTAGGGGTCCCTCAGAGGTAAGGGGATCAGTTGCCCCTTGATATGCTGGATAAGACAAATAAAAAACTAAATTGTCCTAATCATATGTCATTTCAACAGCTTATCTCACAACGTCTGGTAGAGTAATCCAGTTTAACTTTTCTAATCAGGTATACCAAGGTCATCGGACCTCCCATCTTGCTAAGTAAAAACAGTCTAGTTTCATTTTCTCTTATTAACTAATTCTCGGACAATAACCCCTGGGACTACTACCCCTGGGACAACTACCCCCTAGGACAACTACCCCTTAGGATTATTTACACATAGAAAATATTACCCCCATAGGACAATAACCCCTCAGAAGAGTACCCCTTAGGACAACTATCCCTTAGGACAACAACTCCTGTAGGACAAGTATCCCTCTAGATGGGACAATTACCTCTATAGGTAGGACAATTACCCCTTTAGAACAATTAACCCTACAGATAGGACAACTACTCCCATTGGTAGGACCTGCCCTGGGTTTTCAGGCAAAGGAGAGGGAAGGCCATGGGAACCTGCCCTGGGTGTCCAGAGAAGGAGGGAAGTTATCTTGTCATAGGATTAGTTCCTATGTGTTCCTATGTAGTTGTTCTATTAATGGAGGTAGTTGTCCTACTAATGGGGGTACTTTTCCTATCAAGGGGAGTAGTTGTCCTATCAAGAGGGGTATTTGTCCTACTCATAGGGTAGTTGGTTGGTTATTGGGGTTTAACGTCATATCAACATCTATGGTTATATCACGGCAAGAACAAGGTTATGACAATTTTTTTTGATGATTGTATCTATGGAATGATCGTATCTATGAGGAGGTATAGACCCTACCCCTACACTTTTACTGCTGCAGGTGTTCTTTAATGTGCATAGTCCCATAGACAGGGTTATACACAAAACAGCTGGTGGCTCTCTAAGAGCCTTTGATAACCCAGTTGTTGCCACTGGGGGACACACAGAGAAGCGTAACAGTCCTGCCTGGCTCAACCGAGGATTGAACCCAGCTCTCCCGCATGCCAGTGATTGCTCTAACCACCCCACCACCCTTGACCCTAGGGTAGTTGTCCTATATTAGAGGTAGTTGTTCTACCCATGGGGGTAATTGTCCTACTAATGGAGTTGATTGTCCTATCAATGGGGGTTAGTTGTCCTATCAAGGGGGGGGTAGTTGTCCTACCAATGGGGGTAGTTTCCTACTAATGGGAGTAATTGTGCTATCAAGGGGTAGTTGTCCTAGCAAAAGGGATAATTGTCCTACTAATGGGGGTAATTGTTTTATCAGGAGTGGCAGTTGTCCTTTCATAGGGATAGTTGGCCTACCAATGGAGGTAATCTGTAGGGGTAATCGTCATGAAGGGGTAGTTGTCCTAATTTTTTTTCAGTTCTTTATTATCCTGGCCTATATTGACAGTCAGTTTTCATATAGGTCCAGCGTTGCTTAATCTAATACATTATATATATAACTATGTACATTGGGTTGAATACTTCCATAAAACAGTTTGGTGATGTGGCCCTTCATCTACTACACTGCTATTGTCATGAACACGTCACTTTATACATCCAATATCCAATTTTTCAGATGATTCTTAAAACTATGATAGTTCTCAATATTTCTAATATTTACAGGTAAGTCATTCCAGAGGATGGCTCCAATATAGTACACATTTCTTTTAAATAATTCACAGTTTGGCTTAACTGTTTTAAAAATACATGCATCATGTCAGCATGTTCTAACATATATGCGTAATTGTCCTATTTAGAAGGGTAGCTGTCCTACAGGGGTAGTCATCCTATAGGGGTAGTTGTCCTATCCATAGAGGTAATTGTCCTAAGGGGTAGTTGTCCTAAGGGGTAGTTGTCCTAAGGGGTAGTTGTCCTATGGGGGTAATGGTCATGGTGATAGTCCTAGTGGGTAGTTGTTCTAGGAGGTAGTTGTCCCCAGGGTAGTTATCCTGTCACCATATCGGGATTCTTATTGCTTCATGGCTCCCTGTAAGCTGCCAAGTACACTGCCTGCGTGGATTTATTGTGTTAGAAATAAGAACACAAAGTTTGAAAGAGAAAGTCTGAAGGAGAAGTTTTAAAGACCATCTCGGCTTGGATTAAGGGTGATTAGCTCCTCGAGCACCTGGCCTACTGGGATAATTCACACAGAGGGGAGTGGCTTCTGGTGTTTGGTCTGAGTTAAGTCTTCTGTACTCTAGGATTAACACTCTAAAGGTAGTATTATACTACACAACATAAGCTGCAATATAACGATGTCGAAGAGAAATCAGACAGCACTGAGAAAAATTTGTTGTTCCATATGCATTTGTGTAGAATACTCCAAATTGCAAACAATTATATAAGTCCTGCATGCAAATCTTTCATAATAATAATATTATCATCATATCACGCCGACATCGCAGTTCAAAGCTGTATAGAGTAATATGGCCTCAACTCCAAAGACTTATACCCAGACGCCAATTTTTACAAAGTCGGCCGACTAATCGGCGCAAAATTTGCGGAATATGTTGGTGTTTAACCAATTTTACGTGATTCCTATGGTATTTGGGGTTAGCAGTAGACAATGTCAGAGGCGGATCTGGGGGTGGGTGCAACATTTTAGTACTTAGTATGTATGGAGACTCCCACCTTTCTGAAAACCTGTATCTGCTCTTGCAATGTGCCTGATGCAATGGCTGCTTGTCAATTTCCGTTTTCTGTTGATTCTGTACTCTAGTCAACCTGACCCCCCCCCCCTCCCCCATTAAAGTGCGACTGGATTTTTTTATTTCATTTTTTGTTAATTAGGGACAGATAACAAGATTTTCTGAAAGGAGGGAGGGGCAGCATATAGACTTAGTAATAAAACCGCATGCATTAGAGTGCACACAAGTACACACGGTATGTTCCCCTCTTTTTGTAGTTAGAGGCCTAGGTCCACCAAAAAGAAAGGGGTGGTGGTGGTGCGGCCCCCCTTGATGGCCCCCTATCAGTTCCTGTATAGTAGACAGAAACCCTGGCACAGGTATAAAACTTTATATGTATAACAATTATATTGGAGACCCTAAAATTAATGTTCTGTGGTTGGCATGGATTTCTTCAATTAGTTTCAAAATATGTTTTTTAGCATTATCTGAATGCATCGCATGTTCTGGGTTTGACATGGGTTTTGTTGAATTAGCGTCAAAACTCTTTTTTTCTTAGATAATATCTTAATATTATCACGCTGTATGTCTTTGGCATGTTTGTCGACTGATTATCAAAATACATGTAACGATTTGTTAATAGGTCTAAGAATGGCAGAAAGGCAATTAATTTGTTTTCTGTGAATGACAAACCTTTATCAAATCCACCTTAAAATGCTTATTGAATACATAAGTGTCAGTTGCAAAATTAGAACATAGGCCCAGTGGACGTACATGAAAGTTAATTAACTACACGAATGTTTAGAATTATCATAGTATGTTATTGCAATTATTAATTATCTTTAAATCAGTGTAGTTGCTTTTTTCTATCCTGCTCCGATTTGTTCCTTCATACTGCCAAAATCTCTTCACCTTTTTCCATAACCTTTAGCTATTTTGATTCATTTTTTTACCTCATTTCAATGTTCTACTTACATATGTGTAAATAAGTATTATATATATATGAATGTACATGATGATAGATTATTGTATTGATTCCCAGTTCAAGAAATGTTTTTCGGACAGTACTTTGTAAGGACGGACGCAAAAACACCATCACAGTTTTCTGTGGATGTTTCTTTGGTGGGCAGGGCTGGATTTGACAATTGAGGTTTATATATGTTTCTATTACATGTAAATAGACAAAACAATTACCGAGCGATTCACCATTTTTAGAACTGATGCCCTTAAACAGGTTAATATCTGGGGCAATGAATCAATTCCTGTTTTATTTTGGGTGTTTTTCCCTACAAAAACTCCCCGGGAAATCCTTAGTCGTAGTAATCGGTTTTAAATGGCCTTTCCCCGGTGGGCCCTACGCGGGGAATCGATTAAAAGGAATCGATTTAGCGTCTGGCGGACGCTGAGGGACGCTGGGGGGACGCCGGGGGGACGCCGGGAGGGTTTTACCAAGGTAACGCCATGGGCCTCTACTTTATGGGGGTTAAACAAGCGTAGAAAACCATGCATTGTCCCCTGTCGTGTTTTTTCTACCAACTTCAATAATCTATTATCAAATCGTTAGCTCGTAAAGGAAGTCATCCAAGTTTTTTCAAAGTCAATAAAAAGTTTGCCTTTCGTAGTGTCAATGATATAAACAGGGCAATCAGCAGGACAACCCCATTTTTCTAAAGTGATAAATGTATAAAATATATTTCATAATAATATGTATAGTCACGATTGGCTGTAGTTCTTATATACATCTCAGAGTAACTTAGATATACGTCAACTTGGTGGTTTGATTCGCGATCAGCATGATTAAATGCTGGGATGTTTCGCATTTCTCCCTACCACGGATAGCTGATTTACAATATTTTAAGGACCTGCAGGCTAATTTTGACTAACTGTGTCGACAAAATCCATGGAAAAACTCTAGAAAATAAACAAATAATTCCTTTAAATCCATCTACAATGAATGAATTTGCAAACAACTCAGGAAATATCAATATACATGGATACTAATTTGTAAAAATAATGAAGGGTAGTTTTTCAGAATGTTAAATTACAAATAATGATACAATTTATGAAAATGTCTATACTAAAACCATGGGTTTTGTCGACATATTACCCAGCATGCATCCTGTTTAAGGCTAACCTGCAGGCAACACTCACAACACTGGCTATCCGTGGTTGGGAGAATTGGATTAGTGGAAATCCCGCGATCAAGATGCTGTTCCTACTTCTAATCTGTTTTAATTCAGATATCCTGTATGCGGTCCCTCACTAGAATCAATTGCAATTGACAATTATGTGATCATCCTAACGCCAGATACATTCTTATGACTTTACCCGTTTTGACCTGTTTCCTGATCAGATTTTTCTTTTACAGTTGGACAATAACACCAGAAAAGAAGGGTTTGCCTTTGCATTGAGACGCACCGACCGTGGTCTGTGAATCCCCCCCGACCCAATCCCCATACATTAAATACAGGGTTTGAAATTAACCGATTGTAACCCTGCCTCTTATAAAAACTTGGGGCCCTCTCAAACACAATGGCCGGGAGCATACTCGCGATACTTTACACATCCAAGTAGGTATTGCCGTTAAGACTAGGTGTATACTGTTCAATTACCTGCCTCCTCAATGTGGGGCTTAGCCCAGTCCCCGGGGCCACCCGCTAGACCTGCCAACTCCCTACAAGGAACTCTATAGCCACGTGCACGTACAACTCCCACCAGCCTCCTGTGTCATAACCCAGTGGTCGTTTCACACTGGTCGTAACGCTAGGATTATATCTTTAAGTAAGATATTTTGACTTGGAGGAAGGGATGTTTGAGACGTATTGTTGTGACCTTTGACCTATCTGAGCCTCTGTTCTACTCCTGTTCTAACCTATATTGCATGTAGAGTTAAGATTAATGGTTGAAGAATAAAGACATCTTAAAATCTAGAATGTGAGGAATGCATTTATGATTTTACTAATGCGAAGCACACTATATATAAGTACGGAAAATTGGGGAAAGGGGTGATTTTCATAAGAATGATGTACCTACGACAAGGTTTAAGCTCGTTGTACCTACAAAAGTTTTGGCTCGAGTAACAGCTTTTGAGCAGTATAAAGATATTCAGGGCTGAGTTACAGAAGTTTGGGGGTATGTACAGAGTATTTTGTTTAAATACACCTCTTCCAAACCTCCGTGGATTTTGTCTAAGTGCTACAGGGACAGATTTCGAGAGGGGGGGTAGCCTAAGGTGCCCCCCCCCCCTCCTAGTTTTTGTCAAATTTAGATTTAGTTTTTTCAGAAATCTCAGGCCCCAGATGGCGTGCCTCACTTTTCATATGAGGGCGCCTCACCTTATTCAAATCTGAATCTATCATTGCAGAGGTTTTAATGAAACCGACTTCAGTTAGACTTGAACAGACCTGTACAGAATCAACAAAGTACGAAGATTACGAATATCAACTGGTTCAAAATAACAATATCTAGTAAGCAGTAATGTCCATTCACCTGATTGAATATGGGTATATAACTGCACAGAGTTCAATTACCATGAAGTTACAAAAACCTGTACAACCTCTAGTTACTACTAGTGTTGAGTTCATTTATAAGTTAAAATCCCTTAGGCGGTTTACGTTTTAAGCGGATTGGTAGATCAATCTTATATAGGCCTATGTAGAATCACATAGGTATATGTATGGGTGCAGGTAGGCCTTGTGAACCAGTTAGCCAGTGTAGTATGAAGCAAATATAGGTATCCCGTAGCCAAGCATTATAGCAATGAACTTTAAATGGACACAGATCAGATCCTTAAAAATGATTGTATTCTTTAATATATATTCACCTAGTTTTGCCCAAACTTTTTCTGAGAAATCATACCTATAAATCTGCAAACACATGTGTATATATTTATAATAATAATATTATATATATATATATAATAGTGAATACTGTATAATTTGATTCATGCTCAGATTATAATTATACGTATACATAAACATTTACATATACATAAACGCCTACTAGTCTATCAAGCCGCCCTGCCATTCTCAAAGTAGAGTAGCGAGCAGTCAGGCCTACAGACTTAAATTAAACACTAAAAGTGTATGACACATAACGGCCCAGCAAACTTGCGTGGTTTAAACCACTTCCATCTATACTTGGTGCTTTGACCACATTCATTTCAAACCATGACATGCCATGGTATGCCTTCCCAGCCTGCTAGTCGATGCAAAAAGTGCAGGAAAAACAACATTTCTTCGGAGCCAGGGCGGGTAGGTTTCCGTGTATAGGTAATAAGTGAGTAGCGTCTGAGATGACATAAACCTCGAGTCATTAGGTACGATTCAGGGGGTCTTAATGGGAGTAATCACGACCAGTTCAGGTAGAAGACGCCCTAAGCCCCATACCCACTAGGCGATTTTGTCCAGAGTCGGCCGATTATTGGTGCTAAAATCGGCCGACTCTACTCTAAGAGTCGGCCGATTTTACCACCAATTCAGATCAAACATGTACATTTCAATATACCATACTAACAGGTGATCATAAGAGTCGGCCGATTCTAGTCAGTTTCCTGTTGCTGGTTGCCGGTAAAGTCGCTTAAGCCCCATACCCACTAGGCGATTTTACCGGCGACTGGAGATGGGAAACAGCAGAATTACTGATACATTCATTACCAATTTAGCTCACATGCTAGTTTGTAACATTGAAATGCTACATACTAACATGTGAGCTAAATTGGTAATGAATGTACCAGTGATTGTGCTGTTGCCCGTCGCTAGTCGCCGGTAAAATCGCCTAGTGGGTATGGGGCTTAAGTGGGTATGGGGCTTACGGACGCTACCATTATATGACCATGCATCCTTTAGCCCCATACCCACTAGGCAATTTCAACACCGACTAGGGACGGGCAACTGGGAGAATCAGCCAATTCCTAAGGTCGCCTGTAAGTATTGTATATTGACTTGTGCATGTTTGATAAGAGTCAGCGTTAATCGGCCGACTCTTCTAGTAGAGTCGGCCGATTTTAGCACTAGTGAATCGGCTGACTCTGGTCAAAATCGCCTAGTGGGTATGGCCCTTAAGCCTCATACTAACTAAGCGATTTTTACTCAGTCGGCCCCACCCCCACCACCACCACCACCACCAAATAAGACATAAGTCGCTCAGAACAATTATTAGAAAAAGGTAAAAACAGGAGATAATTTGACCAAAAGAAATTACATGTGTATTACAATTAATTGACAAATTCAAGGAATATCAGATTTTGTCAGCTGCCACCGAGCTCAAATTAGTTGTCATGTTGGAATGTCTCTACGGCTAATACCCTTTACAGACTAGCCCCAGATTGCGCATTATGCCTTCTATGAACTGTCAATGATGCAGTGAACATAAAGATCCTGCACACTATATTTCACACGATAATCTATTTGACTTGTATATTTTAAAATCCAGACATGACCGACGGCATAATTATTATGGCCAATGTCTTTACAACCATTGCTATAGTTTTAAATTGCGACGTAAGTAGATTTATGAGATTTTCGCGTGTCAAGGTACAGATGTTTTCAAGATAGGTTCAAGGATCAAATGTTGCTTTTTTCGGATCCATTTACTAACTAATATTGATGGGGCAGCTTAGAAAGATACCATATGACCTAAGGGATATCATCGTTACGTATTGCGTGATAGTACATTCTTAAACCTCCCCTTTTATGGTTAAAGATTCTCCTCCGTAATTCAGAAACGACTTCTAGATATTATAGTCAAGATGGACCTCTGTATAATTAAACTTGAAACTCGACGTTTATTGATCCAATTTCTATTAGAAGTTATTACCATTTCAAATGATAAAATAACTCAGCTGTGTAAAGGTGATGTTATTCAGCTTATTACATCAAATCTAGGGGCTTCATGATATGATATGCTTAAAAATATAAACCATAACCTCAACAAAGTCTGCAGCTTGTAGTCGATCTGCCTTTGGGGAAGAACATCACACGTAAACGAGGATAACTGTATTGTTCAGCAGATAGGATACGTTCATTAAAAACGTACATAAAAGGGGAGGGGGCTCAAGAGGTTTAATTCATTTCAGATGCATATTATAAACTAGAGTAGGGTGGGGGTCTAGAAAGCATGTAAAAGTGCATACTCAAAATACGAATTCATAATAGTTAGGTTTAGTTACCTTCCTTTTAAAGTTGTGATATTGATCTCTATAGCCCAGAATCCACTGTGACGATGGCCAGATGGCAAACGGCAGTCTGACATTGTAGGGGCGGATCCAGGGGGGTCCTGGGGGTCCTGACCCCCCTCCCCTTTCCTTTTTTTTTTTTGTGAGGACTTAAACTTGCCAAAGTGGAACAAATGTCATGCTTATGCACGCGAATGCACGCGAATGCACGCGAATGCACGCGAATGCACGCAAAAGCACGTTATTTTAGTTTTTAGCCTATATGTGGAACCCCCTTTTCGAAATCCTGTATCCGCCCCCGCATTTGTGTGATATTACCAAACTCCTAATATAGAATGGTGCTCAACAGGAGGCAGTTTCAGTATCAGAACCATTCCATTTCATACAAATTCAATAATAATAAACATAAATACCCGAATCTTATCTCTATTTCAATAGGCCAATCCCAGTTTACACCAACACTATATGGTTTACTCTGAAATATTTTCAAAATTGCCTCCATGCTTATATATCCCTGAAGACAGTTATAGAATACAAAATTAACCAAAGCAATATTGGTGACAGATTGCTCTTAAATTTGGTAAAATGTAGCTTTATATTTTGGACTTTTCCCCATAGGAACCAATGTTAAAGCCTGCCATCCTAGCCTTTAATGTCCAACCCTATTTTACCCTGAAATACAGGATTTTGATTGGCTGGCAAACCTACAAATCTGTCAACTGATTTAAGAAGTTTAAGGAATCATAATGTTAAAACGTCCTTGAAGTAACAGTCCTATTGTAACAAATTGTTCAGAATAGAAGGCGTGATACATACTACCGATCACTAAAGGGCAAAGTTCTCATGGAATAGATACAAATATCTATTTAAGAGTTAGAGAAACTGCATTTGTGAAGCAATTCAAAGTAATCAAAACCATTCATGAATCCCAGCTCAGCTCCTACTGTTACCACATGCATAGTATAGAGGGCATGGCATATGCTGCTGGTTAACGAAAGGCAAAGTCCTGCATAGATATAAATAGAGATACAGTGGTAATATGAGCTTTGCCTTTTACGATACAATATTACTGTAGTGAGGGCATGACACATGCTATAAATCAGTAAATTCTCCCTACCACGGATAGCATATTTCCTGGGTTTTACCTGCAGGCTATCCTTAATCAGGGTGAATTCTGGGAAATATGTCGACAAACTACAAGGCTTATCTAAAGAAATTTTCATTGACTATGACATTATTTGGGGTTAAAAATTGGGGATATCTATAGAAACTATTTTTTCATTTTCTATCTATAAATCTTTATCATTTTTGGAGTTCAAATTCATTCATCACACATCGATATAAAGCAGATAATCATATATTTTCTATAGTGTTTTCTGTGTTTTTGTCAACAAAATTAGCCCAAATTAACCTGCAGGTGACTAAAATACAATAAATCAGCTATCCGTGGTAGAGAGAAGTGCAGAGCTAAAGGGATGTATTATGGTGAGAAGACAATGTTATGCAGTACGAGTCATTTTGATTCACCATGCACTTGTTAAATTTGACTGAGGCCATTAGGCTGAGGTCAGAAATCGAACCAAGGTGAGTAGGAATGACCAAATATGACATAGCAATGTATTCTTGGTTAAGATTATCACCTTTGTACCTATAAATTGGATATATCTATCATAGTTTAATAAATATCAGAATATATATATTAACCCTCAGCCCAAGCAGTACATATAATGTAGGAAATAGCCTGATATGCACCTATGACAAATCTAGGCATTGCATAAAAACTATAAATGTAATTAATAGCCTTGTATGCAACCCTGACAGATCTATTGGCATTACATAAAAACCAAGCAATGTAAGAAATAGCCTTATATGCACCTCTGACAGATATAGGCATTGCATAAAAATCATACAATGTAATAGATAGCCGTCTATGCACCTGTGACAGATCTATAGCATTGCATGAAAACTATACAATCTAAGAAATAGCCTGATATGCAATCCTGACAGATCTAGGTATTACTAAAAACATTACAATGTAAGAAATAGCCTTATATGCAACTCTAACAGATCAAGACATTGCATAAAAACTACCAAAGACTGTATCGATATACAGCCGAGATTTAGCCACCTCTATTGTTTGCTCTGGCAGCAAGGAACGATAAATGTTTGCTTGACCTCTGTTCTACAAGAGGTCACACAATGTGTCAATAGTGTTTGGCAACAAGTTGTTCCTGGGGATAAATGGTTTGTGTTGAATTATACACAGATGACATTGATTGATGAGCCGACGGATCAAGTCGTCATCACGTTTTCATTAAATCCAGATTGTCCGTTTTAGCAATAACACCATTTGTGGCAAAACGATATGTATTTTCTTGTACTGTGAACTACCTACAGATTAAACTATGTGGCCCTGTTGGTTTTTTCTGCTACACAACTGCATTATGTAATATCATACTACTTCTGTGTCGAGATTAATTATCCCTTCCTTAGATATAATGCCTGATATACGGCACATGAATATAGGTTAATTGTGGTAAGTTTACAATAATAAATATTCAAATATTTTCTGTATACCTATCTGTAATGAAAATATTTTCAAAAGTTTTTCTTGAAAAAACATTATATACAAATATATGAGTAAACATAGTAACATAATCAAATTATATGGTATTTAAGTATACATATATATAAATATATATAATATATATATAAATATATATTAGCATATCTATATATAATGGTTATAAGAAAATCCTTTGAAAAGAATGTATATGATATACAAACTGAATGAATATTCAATGTTATTTTTTACAATCTATGACTATAGATAATGCAAGGAATTATGACAATTTATATGAAAAAGCTTTAGGGTCGTCTACATATTCCCCAGCATGCATCTTGACCTAGCCTTGTCTGCAGGTGAGATATAGGAAATAAGCAATCCGTTGTAAGGAAAATTATAATGAATTCTAAAAAAAAAATCTAACTGATGACAATGCATTAGATCATCTGGAAATTGCAAACCATTCTACTTTCTTCTCAGCCATTTAGTACTTTAAACTTTGTACACGTTTATTTGACAGCATAGCTTAATCAATGACGTTAAGACATTCCTTTTGTAATAGTCATATAGTAATATATTAATAGTTTCTTTCTGAGAAAGTTAAGCCTGCATGTAAAAGCAATGAATGTGTTAATGATTTGTTCAATGAAAAGCATTGACGACCATTAATCAAGAACATTGTACATGGATGTATCCATATCCCGTGTTTCTATAAACAGAGTGGCAGTTCTGGGAAACAGGATATCTCAGGCACATGTCAGTTAACTTGTTACTGGCGTGGCCTACGCTGATCATGACTCAGAGAGGTCTAATCCGACTGGTACCAGTGGAAATTAAGCCTACTATGGCTGGGTGTAGTCTTTAAGCCTAGGCTCCACGCTTGGCAGGAAATTATACGTGTGTACCACCACAAGCTCATTTGGCTTACACGCACGTCTAAGAGGTGGAGTTCCCTATTGCCGGCGATGCTTTACGTATGATATATAACTTGACCGTGGAGTTCTACATATATAAGTACAACCCATGGCTATGTTAGGAAAATGTCAATGATGTCAATTACAACCCTAAACCAATAATAATTTACCTCTCCTTGATAATTCTGCTATGAACCAGTGATTTATCACCTAATACTATTGTTTTAAATGTAGAATTCCTCACTGCCGCAAAAGGCATCTGAAAATAAGATTTGCATATATAGATATGTAATTATTCTAAGTTACATTATCATCATTGAAACCTTGGCCATGAAGTCTTACATACGTCTATCTCAGCGCTACGTTGGAAAGTTTCAATGATGTTAACTAGAGCCCTAAACTCATTTCAACCTGCCAATAATAATTCTGGCTGTAACTCATGATTTATGGCCTGTGGCGATATCACACTCTGATACGTAGACCTTTCAGTGCTCAATAATAATCCTTCCCCTTCGTACACCTTGAAGTAGCGCATATTAACTACAGACTTCAATGAGGCCTGCAGCTATATTGAATAAGTTCAAAGTATTTGATTATGTGGACTTATGGGGGGGAGGGTTGAATATTACAAGAGTGAGCATTGTTGTATCTGGGCTTATTTCAAACAAGCTACTCAGCGTATTGGTCAACGATATTTCTATACATTCTGTGCACAATTTGTTGTCTATTTGGCAGCTAGCATTCATTGCTCATTGATATGAGGAAACACAAATCATTGTTTTATTATATTTTGATCACAAGCATTGCTCATAAGAATATTATGTTGCTACCTCCTGAACTTACAAGAATAGCATCAGCATTACAGATGTGATCTTGGCAGTTATAACTGTACATGAACTAGGATAAGGCATATCTAATATCTGCAGAGTATCTGCTGCTATTGCGCCCCCCCCCCCTCCTATACATTTTACATGGCGTAGAGTAACAATAATAATATTGAAAATTGATATTAAACTTGATTTCCATGGAAATGTTACCAAAGTTGTTTTTTTTGCGGCTGGAATAAAAATAGAAATATTTCATCGTATGTTAATGATGAGGTGTTCATGTGGCTAAAAGCCACGCCTGATGCATTCAATATATCATTTTAAAAGAATGTAAAAACCACCTCTAATGATAACATACACGTCCCAGTGTTGTCCATATTTCCACAAACTAGATTTGAAAAATTAGCCAGTGGGATACAGCCTAAAATGTTATTTTAATAAAATCTAATTGTATGTAAATGCTGTAAGTCAATTGTATGAAAACATGAGATACTATAGATAATAAGCCCATCCCAGTTTACTTCAACATCACATTTTACCATGAAATTACATAGCAATTTCTTTCTGATTTAATCCCCAAACATTTAAGTGTAAAACAAATTGAACCATGGTGGTTTGGTTGACAAATTGCTCCTAGAATGTGTACAATGCAGCTTTATATGTTGGCCTTCTTCCCATAGGAACCAATGTTAAAGCCTGTCAGCCCAACCTACAATGTCCAACCCTATTTTCCCTAAAATGCAGCATTTTGATTGGCTGACAAACCTGCAAATCTATCAAATGGTAAAATTTAAGAAACTGTAACATTTTATCAATACTCGGGGATATAGAAAAACATAATTCTTAGTTTTTCCAGGAATCCCAACACTAGGTGACAAGGATGGCATTTATGTCTATTTTGTCCAACCCTTGTCCAACCCCGGGATATACTCAATGTGGGATGGGCTTATTATGGGACACAAGAAATAAGTCAAAAACCTGAACAGTTTCTGTTGCCTCCTGTTAGTTTGTCTTTTCCTGTGTTCTCGTAAATTCACCAAAATGCAAGTCCAATGGCAAAACAGTTCATATAAGATAACATTTTTGATAGCCAGAACTCTTAATTATCTACGTCACAATAAAAGGAACACAAAATGAGCTGTTTCTTGCTGACCAGATCTTTAACTCAGAGCGTTTAATGGGATACAGCTTAAAAGGGGAAAATTTGGAGAAAACAAAGTTAACTCTATGTAAAACCCCATACCCACTAGGCGATTTTGCATGAGTCGGCTGACTAGAATCGGCCGATTATTCTCACAGAATAGACCCAGATCAAGCATGTGCATTTCAATGTACTGTACTAAAAAGTGATCATACGAATCAGCCGATTCTCCCAGTTGCCCATCCCTCATCTCCGGTAAAATCGCCTAGTGGGTATGGGGCTTAAACGTTGAGCTGCTCAACGTTTGTCATGACCTTTGACCTACCTGAGCCGGGGAGGACGCAGTTGCAGACGAGGCAGGTGGTGGCCATACAGATGTGCATGGGGGGCAGGAGGAGGCGGGTACACCTGTCACTGCCCTCCTCCTCCCCCTCCTCCCCCTCCTCCAGGTCCCTTATAACAGCAGGCGTCATCACCACCCTATCAGACGCCGTCACCGCCAGGTCGCCGACCCGCCGACTAGAGCGCCCCCTGCCGGGATGCCCCCGCCGGGGACTCAGCTGGTCGGCCACCAGGCGGCGCCCCCCGCCTACATACGTGCTACTTCCGCCGACGCTGGAGACGCTGCCGACGCGGTTGCGGCCGGCGGCGGCGGAGGCGGCGAGGTTCATTTGTGAGAAGGAGAGGCTGGGGACGGTGGTCAGCGGGGTGGTGATGGGGCGGGACTCGTAGGGCACGAAGTAACCTCCGTACTCCAGGGTTAGGTGGTTCGCCGCCTCCTCGTACGTCGGCGGCGCGCCCGAGTGCGGACGCGCCTCCGACGACCGTCGCGTCGCACCGGAAGTAGCCGTCGCGCCACCGGAAGTGCCACCGGAAGTGCCACCGGAAGTGCCATCGGAAGCTGCAACGGAAGCGGCATTGTTCGTGTTGCTGGTGGACTGTTGGTTGTTAGCGTTCGATTGAGTACCGTTCGTTTGGGCGGCATTTCCGGTTTGCCCTTCACTTACGGTTGCTTCCGCTGCCGTCGTCGTCGTCGTTGACCTGCGTCGACTCCTTCTCGACGTTTCCGGTTCCTGTCTCCGCCCGCCGCCATTACCCTGAAGCGGGTCGGAGGTGGCGGCTGTCCTCGTCGACCTTCCCGTGGTCGTCCTAGCAGTAGTGGTCCCCGCCCGTGGACCGGAACTAGTTCCTGGTGTACTTCTTGTTGTATCAGTAGTAGGTTTCTTCCCCCTGCCCCGTCCCCTGCCAGGAGACAGCGTCCTGTCGCGCGTCGCCCCTCCTGCGGCTGTAGCCCTCCCGGCCGACGCCGACGACGTCCCGGCAGAAGCGGGCGTAGCCGGGGTGGCGGGGGACGCTGGCGACACTTGGGACGCTGGGGACACTACTGGGGACGCGGGAGACGCGGGCGACGTTTGGGAAGCTGGGGACGCGGAGGTAGCGGTTCCAGGGGCCGCGCGCGTCGGGCCGTTCGCGACGGCGGTCGTCGCCCTCCCCGACGCCCCTCCCGCTCCCGCCGCCCCTGTCCCTCCTCCCGCCGCCGCGGCCTCCTTGCCGCCCCTCTGGGGGCTCCGGGCCGACGCCGCCCTGGATCTACTGGTTGGCATCCTTCCCCCTTTCTACCTACCCTGACCACCCTCTTGCTGACCGGCCGGCCCCCTGGTCGGTCCGTAGAGGTCGTGTGGGGATTAGTACTACCTGTATTAGCACCATGTCGGACTCACCGCTCGGTCAAGGGTACACAGGTATAGTACATGGACGCGTGCACATGGCCGGGTTTATGTAACTCTATATGGGGGACTTATGTACAGGCGAATGCTCTCATACATACATGTATGTGAGGTAGTTATGTAGAGGTTGTGATATGAAGCGAGTGAATTCCAATGCTTAACTTTCGTAACTTCTGACGTGTGATTCTAAGGGACAATACTGCTAGCAAAGTGTACAAAGTCGATCAATAATGACATGTTAAATCCATGGGTGAGAACTGAGTTTCCTCGTCTTCAATGTGAAATAACAGTTATCGTAATATCCAATCTAATAACTATGAAATCTGTTTTCACCATAGCGTAGGCAAAAAGTCTTGACAAAGCTGTCATTAAAGCATGTAACATCCAAATGTGAGGAGAGTGATTATGTCGTCGTATCCAGGACATTGTAACAACCTATCCACCTTCAAACCTCTGCCCCCCACAGTGGGCCACGCTTATCCTGGAGGCCTCCATGGCAGTATCCAACCACTAGTCATTCACAAAATTAGTCATCCAACGACCTAGTCATCGATTCGTCAATCCAGAAAACCGTCCACCCACGACTGACCTCCGCAGAACTTAATTTGAAAAAAAAGACCAACCAGAGTCGGCCTAGTGTGTGTGTTCTGTGTGAGTTCTGATTAGCTTTCTAAACACGGGCAGTGAGGCCTGACTCCCACACTACCCCCCTCAGGCACCTGATCCGACCTGGAGGAGTGGAGGAGTTTATTACACCGGTATAGAGCCCGGGGGGGGGGGGTACTTGACTTGGGTTTGGGTACCCAGTGCAAAACGGACTCCGGGAGCTGTGGCTGTGATTGCTGCAAAGGCAGGAAAAAGGGGGGGGGGGGGGGGCTGTCACTGACCAGACAACTCTTAAAAAAGAGGGGCTGTCATGGCATAGTGTCCTGTAAGGTCTTTGTAGGATAGCTTTTGTAGCTTGAAGAAAGTATGAAGGACATATTTTAGGCTGTTCATACTCATTCACAATAATTGCACTATGATCATTGAAGAACAGTGCTCATCATACTTGTTTTGAAGCCAAATGCAGTAGTTGTGGAAAACACAAGGGGCTGTGCCATGACATCTCAGGAATCAGGGGGCTGTAAATCCCCATCTGGAATTTCGCAGAGCTGTCATACTGCAAAAAGGGGGCTGTATTTCTGCAGTGGGTACCTACCATCAAAGAGTGAGTACCCCCCTCCTAAAGTATAGGGCTTGGTGGGACCGCTGTATGGTTTAATGCTCCTATTGGTAGAGGGGTGGGTGCTGGGTAGTGGTATTGGTAGCGGTATAGGTAAAGGTGGTGGGGGGCAGTTGGAGGTAGGGAATAGGTGGTGTATGGTAGGTAGGTGGTGGTGGTGGAGAGGGGGAGGTATCGGACTCAACGTAGCGCCACATAGAGCTCCCGTACTTTCCTAACCCTTTTGACGCCAGGTAAATTGATGAATGGTACAATTTGGCGCCAGATTCGCACTTATGTTGTCTTGTATATGACGCCAGTTGCATTTATGCAATACATACTAGCATGTGTTACCTGGTACAAAATAAATCCTGGTCAAAATGAACAAAGATCACAAATAAAATCAAATATACATAGTTGTGCATATATAAAACAACATATCTATGAATTTTTCAAATTATTCAGGTTATTATGGTAGTTCTGACAAATTTATCATTTGATGCATTCATGCAACATGCGTCTTTACTGTGGTGTTGCATGTATGAAACTGGCGTTACGAAAGGGTTAACATTATTTCACAACCAATGTCCTGTCAGAAATTATGTACATGTATGCCTTGTCTCTCTCTTTGTTGAATCGGGATCCCATGTCACGGGGACAGTATTAGCCTGGATTACTACGTTCATTTGGATCTTTGTGCTTTGTCATTGAACTCTGACGCCCCTGACACCATAGATCATTATTCCTCCATAGAATATCAATACGTCTTCTGCCACATTAGGGCGGATCCAGGTTGGGGATCCAATGGCGCCTGACTCCCCCCCCCCCCCCCGTTTTTGGTGGGCACTTAAACTTGCCAATAAGACAAAAGAACACGTCTAGCGCATGCCGTGAATGCACGCTGTTTTAGTTCTTAGCCTAAAGACATTGTGCATATGACGTCATAACGTCCGCTATATTGGTAACCAATATATAACTGTGATTTTTGTGATTAAAGTTCAAATTATTCATATTATATCTTTATCTGCAATTTTCTTATGTACCCTTCCTGAATCACAATGGACAATCATTGCCAGTTAGAATTAATAAATTGTGTATTATTTCAGAGCCACCTGGTGATGATCACCAAATGGTGATCACCAAAAGTGATCCCGTGAACACATCTGTACAAGGTCTATAAATATGTGGACCCCCTTTTCGAAATCCAGTATCCGCCTCTGAACATTTTAATCAATCTGAGTCTACAAGCCAGTGGTCGTTCAGTGTGAACGCGGTATACCCCTTAAAGGATGTATTCCACTATCCAATTTTACTCCCGATTTCAAAAATCGTGAGAAGTAATAAGCACTGAGCACAGACATGTTATACATTAATAGTAACACAAACATGTTACATATCAATAGAAAGCATTTTGAATTATCTTTCAAATGATATGTAACATGCTGGGGTTATTGAAATATTTCTACTTAAACTTCAAAAATAGCAAATTCCTAGTACTCAAAATCGCCTAGTGGAATATAGCCTTTACCCGCTGGGCATCTCACGGTCCTTAGCTACCCTACTTAGCCCGGGGGGAGGGGGGCACTGATTTTTTTAAGGTCACTACCTACTGCCAAATTTCCGCCCCTGCTTTTCATGACTGACCGCCAGTTAATCTTAGTTGACCACCCCCCATTTTAGGGTGCTAGAGATTTGCCATCCCCCAAAATCAGCATGTGTCAAGAACAGAAAATATACAGAATTACAAAAACTGTTTAGGAAAACATCTGACAACATTTTGTTGCGAAACACAACATTGTATTTTATAAATGTCTATTGATATTTTCTCTACATATTGTACTAAACGCTATTTCTCAATGCGTCTCATTTCGACGCTACATAAAAACGTCAGACCGCCCTTAAGGCAATCCCGTTAGGGGTGTTTTATGATCATGGCGCCCGCCCCCTGCTCAGGTCGCGGGTGCTTGCAGGTCGCCTGAGGTGAGCCCACCGGAGCGACTGACATCACACCGGACGCGCCAGCTCACCGGACGCGCCGGACGCGCATATCCGTCAGCAGCGCGTCCTCCTGTTAATAGTCTCAGCTCGGCCCGCGACAGTCATTCATTGGTGCGCGGTAGAGGACGATGAACGTGTTTGGTAGCTGAGCGGCAGACCTAGGCTTATAGGACCAACCAGATTATATTGTATCTGTTGTGTGTGACTTTAAAACCAGGAGTTGGACTTGGAAATATTCTAGGAACATTTTGGACTTAATTCTAGGACTTGGAACCCCTCTACAGGCATTGTGTTAGAAATTAGAATCATTCATATCACAGGACTCAATTAGGCAAAGGAACATTTAGGACAGTTTAGGACTTCTAGTTTAGAATTATTGAAAGGTTTGTACGAAAGGTTATTTGGAAATTACTTATTCATTTGTGCCACTGGTTTAATATCAATAAAGGATGTACCTTGCTAATCACTGCCAAATTTACACAGCGAGTCTAAGCTTTACCCTCATTCCAATTCGTCTCCCCAACACGTTGTTTAACATAACCATTTACCCCTAGGTTTACCACTCTTAGTTCTGGTTAGAACCTCTCCCCTTCCTTATTAGATCAAACTTTATTCCATGTGAGGAGCCTGTGTTTGGGAACATTCTAAAACCCTGACTCAAGACTTCCTCACATCTGGTGATGGGACTTAAAAGATATTAATTGAACTAGTGGCACGTTTTCGGCTTTTTATTATAACTCTAGGGTTTCTAGTCACTTAAGAGAATTTATTACCTAGGTTGTCGCGAAATTGGCCGCACGCATAAATTACCTCCCCCAACCCACGGACCCATTCTCCACAAAAGGCCCGCATTCCTAATGAGAGGGGCAGCTGTGATGTGATTGCCGATTCAGCGCAACCCCCTTTTATAGTAAGCAGTGTGTAAACTTGCTTTTCAGGACAATTTTGCAGGTAGGAACATATTGTGCTTATAAATAACTACAAAAGGTGCAGATTTCGATAAGGTACCTAAAATACCACCAGGTTTCATGGCAGAGGGACACTTGTGTCGAACTCCTTGACATTCTGGTGGGATATATACAGTACATTTCTTTATAGAAATACAATTTATCTAAAGGTGTGCATTTTTAATTAGGCATATGTTCTGGTGGCCTTGTGGTGTCGCTCAGGGACCGCTCTAAGTATAGTTGGATTCGTGCTGGAAGACAGCCGGAACATTGCCTTACAAAATTATGAGAAATATATTTTCTCTGAATTTCTGGTTTCAATACAGAAAATAATACTGTTTGCTTTTCCATTCTGCCTGTGGAGTGCTTGGGTCGTCGAACCAGTACTGTTGTACCTAACTCAGAAATTTTTCTGAGGTCTAAAGGCTAAGCTAAATCTGGTCGTGCAATCTGAGAAGCTCCATAAGGTATACCTGGTTAAGCAAATAGTTTGAAATATTCTTATATTTATTGGAAAGAATTCATCAGTATTACAATTTCTATAGGGGTTGTTACACCTAGGCAGCCTCATATAGTATCACTGATTGACACACCATTTTTACTTATTGGTAACAACTTGTCCATTTTTCAAAATTAAAGACTAACAGTTGCCTACACGTACCACCCTAAAATTCTCGGCCAACCTGCCCTTCCCGCGAGCCAACCCCGGCCAGCCCCGACCGGCCGCCCGCCAACAAACGGCCCGTCAGACCCCGGCAACCCCAAACCCCATATCGCGCACCATCAAGAATCTGGTTTTCTGGATAGCGTGGAAATCTGTTCACACTGATTGGTGAAAAGTGGCCGACTTTTACTTATTCCCTTAGCTAGTCCCAATGTTCTAAGGAGGTATAGTGAGTTTTTGCTCGATAGGTCCAAAAGAGTTGATTCATAGCTATTTGCCCTTGGATTTGGATAATGCTTTGAGATATTGAATTAGGCTATGCAGAGGCATTGTGCTACGAGACCAATTTACTGATCTGTGTTTTAGAGTTAGGGATAGGTTTATTGGGACGCCGATTTATCTTTCCTACCTGGAACTGTGAGAAGTTATTGGTGAACGGCGTTGCTTTCTGTTGACCCATCCAGTAAGTGAACATTATAGACTTATCTATACAGATTTCTCTGTGACTTTTATATATATAAGTACTGCTCCTTCAAAATGACTATTATGAGAGACTATGTCCAGTCGGTCAGATTCTGAGGAAGACATCTATCACAGTCCCTCCACACACACACAGTTTATTTCGGAAGAAGAACCAGTCGATAACCCGTCTGGGACGGTTCCCCCTTCTATATTAAGGACTCATACGAGATCACAGGGACCAATCCCAGGGATACAATTGGAATCTGAACGTTTAAGAACTTTCTCTATTCATGGAAAAGTCTTCACAGCTGAAGAAGTAGCTGAGAGGACTGGTTGGCCTCCTGAGGTAGAACATACCTTGCCTGGTTTTCGCTCAGCAAGTCCCCCTGCTCAGCATCGGGACAGCCGAACTGTTCGTTTTGACTCGCCCTCTGCTTGTCGCGCTAGTGTCTCGGTCCCAGAAGTGAGACAGTTTCTATCACCGGAAGGTAGGACACTACGCCCTATTTTCCACGCTGCAAGTTCTGGTGCTGGGAGGCTTCCTCCACGGCCCGGAAAAGCCGGGACTTCAGGTCAGCAAGGGGCCGCGGATCTCTTTCCGACAGATGATTCTCGGTTAGCCTCTGATTTATTAACTGTTTCGCGCATCCTCTTCCCACACTCTGAAGGGGAGCCCTCAGCAAAGGGCAACGCTGGGACCTTAATTCAGCGGTCCAGGGATCCTCCATCATCACCTTTATCTATACGGCTTCAGGGACAACAGGGTCAGGGAGCTGATCCTGCATTTCTTAGAGACGAAAGTGGATCGTCTATAGCTGCAAAGTCTGTGGAAACACCTGCAGACAATCTGAACAATCTAACCGAACAGGATCCCACCGCTCAAGGACAAGGAGCCGAATCTCCTCCGTCCTCACCACAACGACGGGTCAATCCTCTACCTGTCCAGCTCGTACCAGCTGGGCAGATTCCCCAGGATATTCCTGTCCTCCCACAAATACCAATTAATCAACCAAATTTCAACATGGCAGCAAAACAACCCGCTCTAAAACTACCAACTTTTTCTGGAGAAAGTGATGAATTTATTAACGCTTATTTTGACGAAATTGATTCGTTGGCAGTCCTTTGTGAATGGTCTCCTGCGAATAAGCTTGCTATGGCCAAGCACCAACTTAAGGCCCAAGCTCGTGACTGGATTTCTTCATTAGATCCCACTGACGTAGACACTTATGCTAAATTAAAAGCTCGTCTTACAGACATTTATGGAGATGTCAGGGCAGCCTGGCAAAAGCATCAAGATTTCTTTAATTATAAACAAGGTAAAGATCAGACTGTCAGGCAGTTTGCTGGAATCTTGCGACAGGCGCAGGCTCGATCTGGGGTGGATGCAGGTGTCCTCCTCGCCGCCTATATTAGGGGTCTAAAGGCTCCTATGTCAAGAGAGGTGGCAATTCAAAATCCTGCAAACTTCGAGCAGGCAGTTAGCATTGCATCGAGGATGGAATCAGTGGACAGGCCCCAAAGGGCCCTGGCCGCACTGCAACCATCTGAGCCTGAAAGCATGTTGAAACCCCCGGCAGCGGCCGGAGGGGACAGCACTCCTGACAACGTTCGTGAACTAAGAAAAATGACCGATACAATTCTGGCTGCGATTGCAACTCAGAATTCCCGCCAACAATGGACGCCTCCGAGAGGAAACGGTAGGCCTTTCAACAACAGCCCTAATTATAACAACCGCTCTGGCTTTGGTCGTGGTCAGGCAGTGCGTACAACACCTGGCCGGGAAACGCGCTTTCCGGGGCCGAACGCCTGGGCCCACGCCCGACAGACCAGAGCCGAGGACGGAACACCGTGGTGTGTAGCCCACCAACGGTTTGGCCACGATACAAATTCGTGCAGATTCTTACAGGATATTTTGCGTACTAATAGACCACCATCTTTTGGTCAAGCTCAACAAAAATATTTTCCAAATAGAAACCAATATCCTCCAAAAAACTAGATAGCCTGCATGGTGAGATTCGCGTTTCACTGTGCACGATAAAAGCAAATCTTCAAGAGTCCCACTCTAAAGTTGATCCAATAGCAATTGATCTCTTATTCAATAATGTCCAAATTAATTCAATTATCGATAGTGGAGCTAGTCACTGTTTTATAAGACAGGATGTTTTCGAACGAATTCCTAAAGAAAATATATTACATACATCATTCCCAACCTCAAGTTCTATAACATTGGGAGACTCTTCTGAAATTAAAGTTATTGCAGACGCAAGAATTAGATTTACACTCGCTAACGTTGAAGTTGATTTTAACTTTCAAGTTCTCTCAGACCTTATCTATGATATAGTTATTGGCCGTGACTTTCTAGCGGCAACTCAAGCTCATATTAACTTCCAAGATAATACAATAACATTCTTTCGGAATAACACTGTTACACCCATGGGATTAGAGGAAATTATGCCTATGAGTGAGGTTATAATCCCCGTGAATGTAAAGGACGTGACGGACGGCCAGCCATGGATCCTGGAACCGGCTGTGACAGCACCAGTCTTGGCGGAATGCTGCACATTCGCTGGAAAAGGTTTGGCATGGCTGAAAGTCATGAACCCTACAGATTCTCCTGTTAAGCTTTCTAAATCAACTGTGTTAGCATTTGCTACTGATGAATATTATATACCCCCTATTCAAAATTCTGAAGTGTCTGCAGTTTTCAAACAAACCGATACGCCTCAACCAATATTGACATTACTTGAAAACAAAATTTGCCCAGAAACAACACGTTCTGCTAATCAAAATTATGACACTCAAGTCAAGGATAGAAAGCTAATTGATTCAATTGATCTATCAAAATCTTCCTTGACTGAGGTTCAAAAGGAACAACTTCGCGAACTCTTATTAAAAAATAGAGCAGCTTTGGCTTTTTCTATGGAAGAAATGGGCAAATGTGACATTGCTCCAATGAGTATTAAAGTAGACGAAACCAAAGGTCCTGTAGCTTCTAGACCTTACAGGTATTCACCACAAAAAATGGACATAATAGATGAGCAAATCAAACAACTTTTAGACCTTGGTATTATAGAACCTTCTTCATCTGCATGGAGAAGCCCATTAGTTGTTGTTCAAAAGAAGAATGGAAAACCGCGTTTATGCACTGACTTTAGGCTATTGAATGCAATAACTTATAAGGATAAATTCCCAATGCCTACAGCTCGTTCTTTGTTTCTGTATATGGCATATAAAAAGCCAACAATTTGGTCAGCTTTGGATCTCCTAAGTGGTTATCACCAATGCAGTATTGATGAAAAATCGAGACATTACACAGCTTTTGAGTCACCAATGGGTCTATTCCATTATGCAAGAATACCATTCGGCCTCGTCGGAGCGCCTTGGCAGTTCACCCGCATCTTAGCACTTGCTCTTGGGGGGCTTGTGCCGAGAGTTTGTTTGGCATACCTTGATGACATTATTGTCTACGATTCTACATTTGAAGAACATTTGGCTAGCTTGCAACTAGTGCTACAAGCTCTTATTAAAGCAGACTTGAAACTTAAACCTGAAAAGTGTGACTGGTGCAGGGATGAGATCGACTTCCTGGGCCACACGATTAATGCAGAAGGACTTAAAACGCAACCTCACATTATTACTAAAATTCACCATTTTGGAAAACCACATAATGTGAAAACAACGCAAGCCTTTCTTGGACTCTGTAACTATTACAGGGCTTTTATCAGTAAGTTCTCTGACATTGCAAAACCGCTGTACGAGTTGACTAAAAAAGGAAGGAAATTCCAGTGGACTAAAGAAGCTGACGATGCATTTTTGACATTGAAAAGATCTTTTACAACAGATCAAATTTTGATTCATCCAAATTTTAGCCTCGACTTTTACTTGTTGACAGACTCTTCTGATGTAGCTGGTGGTGCTGCTTTGTGCCACAAGATTGATGAACTCTATCGCCCTATATCATTCTGGGGTTCAGTGCTAAATGATCGCGAACGTAATTATACTGTCTCTGAGAAAGAAGCTTTAGCAGTGATACAAGCACTACATAGTTTTGAAGACATAGTACAAGGTTATAAAACAATTATTGTGACAGACCATAAACCACTTTTGACACTTTTGAAAAACGCTAATAAGAGCCCGACTCCGAGAATCAGGAGATGGGGCCTTTATCTATCAGCTTTTGACGTTGACATTATTTATGAAGCAGGCAAGACACACTTTCTAGCGGATTACCTATCACGCACACAAACAGGTGAACCAAATGCAGAGGAGTTTCTCCCTTCTGTAGGTGGCGAACTAATGCCACTGACACTTGAGGACGATACCAATGACCCACTCTCATTGGAAAGTATCCGCAAACATCAAAAGAAAGACGCTGAGTGTGTTACTTTGTACCAATACCTGAAAAACCAAATTGTACCAGAGGACCCAGACCAAGCTCGGTCTGTGGTCGCTCAAGCTAATTTTCTTGACATTATGAAACCAGGAATTATTTGTCATTTTAAAAACATTAAGTCAAAGAAGACATCTAACGATATTTATTGCCCAAAACCACAAATTCTAATACCAGTTACATTAGTGTTTCATGTGTTATCACGCTTACATGACGACATTCTCTCAGGAGGTCATGTCGGACAAAACGCTCTAGCTGCTAAAGTGACAGACAGATATTACTGGAAAAACATGCATCGTGACATTGTTAACTATGTGAGATCTTGTGATAGTTGTGCACTACGGAAACGTGTGCCCCATCCTAAAGCATTGGCAAAGTCGTGGGATGAGCCTACTCGCCCTTGGGAAGTGGTTTGCTGCGACTTTATTGGACCGTTGACACCTGCTAAGGATGGCTCGCGCTATATTATGACGTTCATCGACCTGGCTACAGGATGGCCAGAAGCATTTGCAACTAAAGACTCTACCGGGTCAACAGCCGCATTTGCCTTCCTAACTGGTATAGTTGCCAGGTATGGAAGGGTTTCCAGAATACATTCGGATAGAGGACAATCGTTCTTATCAAAATTCCTAAAGGCTGTCACTCAGAGATTAAACTGTCATCATACTTTCACTTCTGGTAGAATGCCTACAGGCAATGCCAGGGTGGAAAGGTTGCATCGTACCCTGGAAGATGTGATCGCATGTTATGTCACTCAGGACCACAAGGACTGGCCACAGCTGTTGCCAATTGCCTTGTGGGCAGTGCGTTCAACTAATTCTGCACGTACAGGTTTTTCTCCCTATCAATTACTTTTTGGCCGTGAACCTGTCTCTATGGGACTTTCTGATATACCCATTGATGTTGCAACACCTGAAACAGACAATGAAAAATATGCTTTAGCAATGAAATTAGTTAACATGTTTACCAAATCAGCAAAGCATGTCACCGAACGATATAATAAAGACATGCGTGAACGATTGGACAAAAAGGCTAAACCATTGGACCTACAGGTAGGCGACTTGGTGCATATTTATGATCCTACATGTGCCGATAACCGACGATCCAAATTTTCTGCTAAATATAAAGGTCCATTTAGAGTGATTGAAACAAAAGGTGATCATTTAGCAAGATTACTTTCTATACATAACCAAAAAGAAATTCCTCATCTAGTTAATGTTTCTAAACTTAAAAGAGCTTATGATTCTTGGAGTCCGGTCAATGCTCCTATACAGGATCTAAATCAATCGGGTGCTGACCATCAACACGATAACTCTGTCTCTAACGAAGCTATGATTAAAACTACCACTGAAGTAAAGGCGCCTGCAGGTCTAGAGGAAGCATTGCCCTCACATGATCAACCTGACCAGAGAGTGCACGCTTTGGTTCAGGGTCCTCGTGGATGTTGTCACACGGGGAATACGTCGCGACGGATTAAAGAAAGAAAAACGGTACAGTTTGATATTCCTAGGGTCACCCCAGAGGGACCCGCACCATCGCCTAACTCATCAAAGCCCTCTTCTGAGGCACATATACCAGTGGTAAAGCCCACCAAAGAGGTGGCAAATTTCCCTGCTGACCGTGCCACTACGGATCAGGGAGCCGCTAAGGTGCAAGCGGTACAGGTTGGTAAATCCGACCCAACCAGTGACTTAAGCCACGGGAAGTCGGATCCTGTGCATTCCTCTAATTATTCATGCGGGAAAGTCGGATCCCAAGATGCTACACCGGACATTAACATTACACATAAGAAGAGGTGTGGATCAACCGACGGTGGCAGATTGCAGCCTGCTGCCGACGTGCCCACATCTTCTTCTACAACTACACCTGATGCTGAGACTGGAGATTACTACAGCATTAGGCATATCTCAGGAAAAAGAACTTTACCATCTGGAGAGGTGAGATACCTCACCAAATGGGTTGGTGTCAAAAGGAAGAGTTGGGTTCCTGCATCTGACTTCCACCCATCGATTGACCCTGAGGACTTATACTTACAATACAAAAACCGGAACAATTCATAGTTGATGATTTCCAACTATCGTAGCATAAAGGACTATTGATGCCTTCCGATAGCCCTACACAATTAGTAGTTGATGTCTTCCGACTACTTTAACATAAAAGACTGTTGATGCCTTCCGACAGTCCCACATAAACATTTCACAACCCTACTAGAGGCGGATCAGACACTAACTCTCCCCGTATTGTGAATCCCTTACACTTGTTGACACCTCTTGCCAGGAGATACTTACAATGTTGACTGAGTGAGTTGTCCTGGACTTCCTTCTATTTGGGAGGAGGACTTATGTCCATCTCACTACATAGGTTACGCCATACGTCATCATGGTTGGTGGCGAGACTCAGTGACACTGGATCAGGTGACGACGGATCAGTTAACGCCTTGAACAGTATAGGATGTTGAGGATGGCTGCCCAACAAAGGGTCAGCGTACCTTGACACCGCAATGTCCATCGTCTCGACTACGTGCTGTGGAGTTGCAGTTTCATCACCTAGCTCATCCATTAAGGGTGTGTTGGGTCCCTGACAATCGATGCTGGATGGATCTCTAAAATCGCCACCGGTAGAGTTGTTGGTGTCTCCGGAAGGACCGGGGACGTCTCTGTGCTCCATGCTGACAGCCAGACTTGGTGATTCCTGACAGTTTTCTGCGTAATGGTGTGTTTCCTGACAATCTTCAGGTAAAGCGAATGTGGGAATCTCTTCATCATTATGACCAGTGGAGTTGCTGGTGGACAGCGGCTGGCTGGTCGCAGGACTTATCGGGGATAATACGAGCATTCCCTGCTTGTCATAGGAACAGTCATCTTTACACAGGACGGTGGTGACGGCCTCCCCGCTGGGCCCAGCAGACCTGGCCCCACGGACATCGGCCGGAGAACGCCCCGACACACCTGGAGACGCAGGCCGGCTTGATGCGGACCGGCCCTCCGTGTTGACGGCCCCCTGGTCAAATTGACCATCCACCCCTGAACCACCCCCCACCGCCCCCCGACCGCCACGACCGTCCCCACTCTCATCATCTGGTCTGTCACTATCATCAGAATCATCATCATTTGTGCTTCTTCCATCCTCCCCATTACTATTCCCGTCAGTTATCACACGAAAACCAAAACTGTGAGTACAGATAGGTATTCCCGATAGAGGTAATGGTCCAGCTTGAGACGTAACATTATGAAGTATCACACTTCCATCGGCAAAGTCGCCATTTACCACTAGCACGTGGGTAACTCCTCCAATTCGTATAGTTGTACAAGTTATACCTTCACTAGCCATCTTCACTCTCTGCCGCACAGTACACAAATGCAAACCGATATACATTAGGTACATACAAAACCCAGATATTCCCCAACAGACAAATTTTTATTTCTCTTTTTTACGTTTCCATCTATTGGGACTGCTTCCCCATCTTCTCGTCATAAAATAGTAAACACAACACAGAAGACATAAACATGTCTGTAAATTTTCCCTACGCTTCGGGTTGGCCACCTGGCTTGGTGCCCCTCCTTGTTCTGTGTGTCGCTGGCCAAGCGGCTTCACATGGACAGGGTGTGCTACACGCAAAGCCTATTATGAGAGAACAATACGGTGTGGTGTTCCTGCCAGGTAGGCTGATAAGCACCGCTGACTCAGACCATGTTTATAGCGGGTTTAGGGTTCACATCCCGTGGCTGAATGAGTCACTCTCCCTAAACAACCCGATGGCTTTTTGTGATACCACGCGTCATTTCACCACGAGACACGCACAAAGGGCACATCATGACATCTGTGCTCATACTAAAGAAATAATTGATGTATTGCATGGCATCATTGCCGAGCTTTACAAACTCCAAAAATCACAAATCAAAGAAATACTCGAGTCAATCCCAGGTAGTGCCTATGTCTTAGATCCGGCAAGGCAAAGACGAGGTCTTCTTGACTTCGTGGGTGAGATCTCATATCACTTATTTGGGACGGCGAAAGCCTCGGACGTAGATGCAAATTAATTGCTTGTCTTAACGGCACAGCAAGGAGTTAATCTCAATGCTGAAAATCTTGCTAAATTGGCTAACATAACTGCAGTTAATTTTGAACACGTTGATTCATCTCTTACCAAATTACAGACAGATATAAAACGCATACAACAGAATGCATTTAATTTGCGTTCTGCTCTGAATGACATGGCTAATGATATGGAAAGACAAAAATTATTGCAAATTTTAACGACAACCATTCTCACAAATCATCTTTCCCTTATGGCATACATGCAAAACATGTTGCGGAAAACGTCTGACTTCGCAGATGGCATACAAAACCTTCTGCGCGGTCAACTTACGCAAGCAATAATACCCCCTCAAGATATAAAAAATTCTTTGGCTGAATTAGCTGATACACTAAGAAAAGACTTTCCAAGATTCAAAATCGCTTTCCAATCTCCAAGTTTCTATTATGATAATAGTAAACCGCATTTCATGATTGCGGATAACCAACTGATTATTTATGTTAAGGTTCCTGTCACAAGTGATGTTCATAAATTTCAAGTGTACAGAACCAAAAATTTTCATGTTCCAGTGCATATGCACAATTCGTCTTTCACAGACGCGACAATTATGAATAACTTACCATCGGAAATTGCACTTTCTTTAGACAATAGATACTATATCCCTTTGGAATCTTACTCATATCACGATTGCACAGGTGACGAAATTCTCATCTGCCCTCATATCCCTTTTAGGAAACCAATAACAAGTGCGACATGCATAGCTGCACTGATTAGAAATGATAGGGAAGACATAGGAAAACTTTGTGTTTCTACTTATGTAGCAAACCCAGTTTTTCAGGAATTTGCAGTTTATCTTGACGAGACAGATCTCTTACTTGTTAGTAACAGTAAAAAGGCAGACATAATATGTAAAAATAGAAAGCCGGAAACACTTTACATACATCACTTTGCAGTGGTAAAATTAGGTTGTCAGTGCTCGCTTCAATCATCAGATCTTTGGCTCCCATATCAACTGAAGGGATGTGCACGGACAACAACAGACATAACTGTTAGATTTCCCGTTAATGATGCTTTCTTAATGGCGTTTAATCTTTCAAGTAAACTTAAGGCAGCAATAGGTATGGAACCATGGAGAGTTCCGAACCCGATACCAGACACGAAAAGAAATCAAATTTTACAAAATTCGGCAAATAATCAGCCTTTGATTGACCTGAAATCTTTGGCAGGAAAGATTCAGGAAGATGCTTTCAAACCCAAGAGTCCGGTCACGAGCCAGTGGCTTAGTGACGTGGCTCAGTGGGGAAAACAAACTTGGACAGTGTGCATTTCATTTTTGGCTATGCTTGCATTTCTGTTCATCCTATGCGTCATCTGGCGTAAATACAAATCGGCATTGATTGCTCTTGCATTACCCAATCCGCAACCTGCCTCAGCAGCGGAAATTCCCAATCCATTAGTTCTTGAAGCAGATAACAACATTTCTATCTCTGGTTTGATTTTGCTGCTAATGTTAGCTATAATGGCTATTACTTTTGCCACTTTGATCATTATTCAGATTTGCAAAATTTACAGGGAAGAACTTAAAGATGGATTGTACCTACAAGTAGTTATGCCAAATGACCACTACTCTGTTTTCCTGACAAGAATTGATTTTACTGGAGATTGTACATTTACACATACAGGACCGATCATTTCATCTTGTGAACTGAAAACTAAACTGACAAAAGCCATACTAAAAATTAGCTGGGGTATACAAATCTTGGTTATTACACCGGGTGGCACAGAAATTATTAAGATTCGCTTGCCAGCAAAAGTTGTTATACCTTTAGCTTTGGCTAGGGAAATGACCTCCACAACTGAAAGAATCAAGGTCAGGGTCGTTCGCATGGCCCATAACTTCCCAGTCCCCATTCGAAAGTATATGAACCCACCCTCTGACTTGGGGTGGTCATTCATCAGACCGACTCAGCCCACTTCACATGGTAGGCTGGAGTTACTACCAATCGACAATCAAGGTCCTAATATAGATAGTGGCTACAACACTTCTAATACACATCCTCATCCCATCATACACTCATCCCAAGAAAACATTACCCATTTGCCCTTACCTCCTGATCCCGATCAGACTGTGGTTGAATGCCACACTTCGTCGTAGAGCTACCATGATGTCTCTACTGCTAAATGAACATTCATCTCTTAATTCGGCAACACCTTCTTCGAATTCTACAACTGCTGAAGATCGATGCCCTACTTGGCGCCCCACTCCGCCTTGTGGGGCAGACTATTCCACCAACGGAGGGGCAGGGACTGGCCACGGCACCCCCTGCCCACCTGTACCCTGCCCAAGCGCAGGCAATGCCTATGGTACGATGCCAACAAATCCTGTTCTGCCCGCATTTACCAGGCCCGTTTTCCAAAATGTTAACTCAGCGGGACAGAACCAGTGGGCAACGTTAACAACAAATCATCAGAGGAGGGAGCCCACCCCCCTCACACCGACCCCGCCGCAGAACATTCTACCAACGTACGGCCGGGGCGCGATGATTGCTCAGACGGCAACCTGGACATCCTTCCGGCCACCGCGGCCCATGCCCCCAACGACAACCATGTCTCGTGCGGGACGAGGAAGGGGCGCTCTGGGACTGCGGCCGTCGGCGACTCCACCGCCGCCGGGCTTCCTACATGTGGATCCCCCGGAGGATACGCTGTCGCCGGCGGAAACCTGGAGGATGAACCACAGGTTTGCCTGTACGGTGTGTCATCGCCGCTACAGGTACGGCGCCAGGTTGATGCGCCACATGGACATATGCCATACTATCGGCATATTTAAGTGCTTGCCGTGCTCTGCATTCTTTACAACAATACAACAATTCTTATTACATAGGGCTCAGGCACACCCACGGGCGCTTGCGCCTGAATAAAAGCGACAGTACCCAAACTATCTCCTGACTCTCTATTCATTGGGTGGCCTTCACCTTGGCCCTGAGCTTGTATCCTAATGTATATAATCTAGTATCTTTGAACTCATCGATCAGTGCACATCAGGTCCGACTACAGTCAACATGTCCCTGGACTGCCCTCTCTGCACCACAATGGACTCGTTGTCTCTCGAAGATGCTCCTCCAGTCCGGCCGCGTGGAAACCCTGGCTGCTGGGCAACACCTTTACGGCACCAACTTGCACGAGAGAGGCCGGCACCGAGACCCAAGGTCAGGTTCTCTCGTCGTCCCGTTGCCCTGCCGGCGGTTATCCGTAGGAGACACAGGACAATCCCACCGGCCTGGCTATTCTACGTCCAGGCCCAGTCCTATGGATTTGAGCGTACGGCCATAGAGTCTGTGTGGTTGCGGATGAGTGACAGTCTACGCTCCCCTTGGAAGATAAGGAGCTGTTCCCTGCGAGACAACATAGCGCCCCCTAAAGCAAAGGATCCTCCTATCGAGGGTCGGGTGCTCAAGATGCTGAAAGAACAATCTAATGAGGAACGGACACGACGCGATGAGGTGCTGGAACTGGCCCTCAGAGACTGTAAAGAACATCAAGGATCTGACTATACTTTATCTGATTTTGTAGATCAAGTCGCTAAGAGACGTTATACTCTGTCTCGTTTTTCTTCACTGTAGAATGCATAGCTTTATATTGTAACTAATCTTTAAGGGGATCAATAGGTGGATTTCCCCGGGCAAGAATTACACACACACGTACAATGTAACTCTTTTGGAAAAAGTAATACACATGAAACTGAAGTTTAGAACTAGCAAAGGAAAAGACACTGAAACAGAAATTGTAAGAAGAAGTTGTAAGAAATTCTATGCCAAGTGACGCTGTCACTTGTCAAAGAAAACCCCGGCGAGTGTTGCGAAACACAACATTGTATTTTATAAATGTCTATTGATATTTTCTCTACATATTGTACTAAACGCTATTTCTCAATGCGTCTCATTTCGACGCTACATAAAAACGTCAGACCGCCCTTAAGGCAATCCCGTTAGGGGTGTTTTATGATCATGGCGCCCGCCCCCTGCTCAGGTCGCGGGTGCTTGCAGGTCGCCTGAGGTGAGCCCACCGGAGCGACTGACGTCACACCGGACGCGCCAGCTCACCGGACGCGCCGGACGCGCATATCCGTCAGCAGCGCGTCCTCCTGTTAATAGTCTCAGCTCGGCTCGCGACAGTCATTCATTGGTGCGCGGTAGAGGACGATGAACGTGTTTGGTAGCTGAGCGGCAGACCTAGGCTTATAGGACCAACCAGATTATATTGTATCTGTTGTGTGTGACTTTAAAACCAGGAGTTGGACTTGGAAATATTCTAGGAACATTTTGGACTTAATTCTAGGACTTGGAACCCCTCTACAGGCATTGTGTTAGAAATTAGAATCATTCATATCACAGGACTCAATTAGGCAAAGGAACATTTAGGACAGTTTAGGACTTCTAGTTTAGAATTATTGAAAGGTTTGTACGAAAGGTTATTTGGAAATTACTTATTCATTTGTGCCACTGGTTTAATATCAATAAAGGATGTACCTTGCTAATCACTGCCAAATTTACACAGCGAGTCTAAGCTTTACCCTCATTCCAATTCGTCTCCCCAACACGTTGTTTAACATAACCATTTACCCCTAGGTTTACCACTCTTAGTTCTGGTTAGAACCTCTCCCCTTCCTTATTAGATCAAACTTTATTCCATGTGAGGAGCCTGTGTTTGGGAACATTCTAAAACCCTGACTCAAGACTTCCTCACAATTTCATGAGTTATTTCTGGGTGATATAAAGTGCTAAAAGGGTCAAGTTTCAAGTTATTGCCACTGCATTTTCCAATATTAATGTAGTTGACCGCCCCCCTTTTTTGCCCCAAAAGTGATTCATCGCCCCTCATTTTTGACGTTCACCATCCCCGCTGCGCCGGTCTGTTTGGCAGTGGGTACCTTTTCAAGTCCAAGTGCCCCCCCCCCCCCCCCCCCGGGCTACTTAGCAACACCGCCCACCTCCCCTCCGCTGGGCCCGGCGCGCACACCTCTCTGATCCCTCCACAGGCCGGCACCCAGTGTAAAGCAGGGCCCTGTGATCCGGAACGGGCCAGACGGGATCCGAAACAATACCCTTAGACCGACCGTATAGGCCACCTGAAGCCTGTATTCCACTAGCCGATTCTTTTTCTTTTTTTTTTTTTTTTCTTATTCAAAGCCACATCTTACAATATAAGATCTTCATGTAGTTGATTTTACTAAGAACTGGAAAATACAAAAAGAACAACATTCAAACTGCTGGAATAAGCCCATCTCAGTATACACTAACAATAAAGTTTACCATGAAATGTTCTCACAATTTCTTCCATGATTATTCACTGCAGACAGTTGCATGGTACTAATTGACCAATGTAATTTGGTCAACAGATTGCTTCTAAAATGTTTAAAATGCGACCTTATATATTGGACTTTTCCCCATAGAAACCAATGTTAAAGCCTTTCAGCCCAACCTATAATGTCCAAACCTATTTTGCCCAGAAGTAGGCCTATACTGCATTTGATTGGCCGACAAACCTGCAAATCTGTAGATTGATAATATTTAATAAGATGGTAATGTTGTAACAGTACTTGGAGATATAGAAAATATAATCATTGCTTATTTGAGTAACCCCAACTCTAGGAGACAATGATATATATTCTGTCCAACCCTTGTCCAACCATGAGATATACCCAATGTGGGATGGGCTTATTCTCCCTACCAAGTATGGGTTATTTCATATATTTCACCTGCAGGCTTTTATTTTTTGTAGGTTGATTTGAAAATGTATACATTACAGATAGATATGGGAAAAATTTGCATATTTTCTACAGATTTTCTTGTATTTCTGTCTAAAAATTGGTTCAAATCAGCATTCCATGGTAGGGAGAATCGGTAATTTATATAACTTTTTACTAGTATTATGGCAAACGGCCATGGATCCTACATAGAGTATCATTGATAGTAAGAATTTAAAAATAATGTAACATGCCTATGATTTAGCCGGATTCCGACGTATGAATTTTTGAAACATGAGTAAAATCGCCTAGTTTAATTCAACAATATAAGACTGCGGCTACTGAAGGCTACCTTAAACCACTACTGGGGCAGTGGGGCGGGTATGACAAGCTGAATGGGTAAAATTGAGAAAACAATATCTCCCGACCAGAAAACAGTGTTTTGCCACCAGAAAACAGTGTTTTTCCCTGGGAAACAATGTTTTCCCACAGTAAAACGGTCAGAATCAGAGTTATTTTGGGAAAACAGAGTTTTTTTTGCGGTCGGAAAACCATGTTTTCCTGATTTTACTCATGCAGCTTGCCATAGGTGGGGCCAGAGTACGAGAGGTGCTACTCAAACAGGTAACAGGTCGGGTGGACGGGGGCAAGTTGGGGAGGGGGGGGGGGGGGGGTCGGTGGAGGTGGGGGGGGGGGGGGGGGGTGGACAAGGCCTCTAGAGCGTGGATTACGACATTGGCCTGGTTATAATGGTGTTAAGAGGGTATCTGTTACCACTGGCCGGGCCTCCAGGCGTGGGGTCGCCTCGTTACAAACAAAGACCCGCGGTCGCTGAAATGATTATATACAACTCCACACCAACAATACCAGAGGGGGATCCATGAACAATATAGAAACACGAGATTTACACAGATCTTCCCATTTTAAGATGCCAATTTTTGTCCCCGTGTTTAGGGGGAGCAATTGCCCCATTTGCCCCCCCCCCCCCCCCGATCCGCCACTGAATACATGTCCATTTTACTGGTTCACCTTGATTTAAAACTTTAGGTAAGGATTAACAAAATTGAAAAACATACTTTTTTTTCATCTTTTTGAGTGAAAGTACTGGATGATCAATATTGATAATTGTTACACAATGATATTTGGAATAATTATAGAATAATTATATGGGACAATTTTATTGTATTTCTTTATAAATATGTAATGACATTTTCAGATTAAAGTGTTACATCCTTCTTTTTTGGATATTGTAAGCACTTCCCTGAATTTGCACATTGGAAATGACTGTAACTGCATACCAACTTATGTTATTTTCACTCACAAAAACGTGTGCCACCTGCCCCGAGTGAGGCTCGAACTCACGACCTTCAGATTATGAGACTGACGCGCTGCCGACTGCGCCATCGAGGCGGCCTGCCGAGCACATTTTTCTAGATTGAAAAAAAGATGCATATGAATCGTGTCATAAGGTGCGTCAACCTGAAATCCTCCCCCACCACAGATAGCCAACTTCCTTTATTGTACTTACAGGTTAGCCTATATCTGAATATCAAGGTGCATGCTAGGTAATATGGCGACAAGTAGCAGGGTTTAAGCATTAATTTACATTAATCTTGGCAGTATTTGTAAGTGGACAAGTTGAAAAAACTAACATTCAATATTTTGCAGTTTGTTTCCACATAATATGTTTTCTAAATTGGCGGCTAGTAAGATTCCTCCAATGTTCTGATCGTCAGAGATCTAGAACCACCAATATTGAAGATCTGGTTGTCCGCACACATCCATAGGTTGTCCACATTATTGGGACACATCTTAAGTTTTCAAACCAATATAGAAATAGGCCAAAACGAAAATTTCTGAGGGAATGTTTTCAGTATTTTTTCACCAAATGTCTGGGCGTCAGTGGCCAGTTGCACAATGGGTTTCCTAGCAAAGAAAATAATAATATTAGGGAAACATTTCGTTGTTGCATGATAAATCATTTGCAAATATTTTCGTAACAAAGATCGTTTTGCAATAATTATTTAGAATGCCCTCTAAGAGCTGTAACTTTTACTGATTTCTTTCTAATTTTTTCCCCTTTTTATATCAATTTAGACAATTCATTTTCATTCATTAGAACGAGAGATTTCTTACTATTACGTAACAAGGAAAATTTTCCTTACAAAGAAACATATCCCTGTTAAGCAAAAGTTCGTTATGCTATCTTAATTTGATCCTCACAAAGAAATTCTATTGTCCAAGCCAACATTTTGGTCGTCGAGGACACATGGACACGTTGACATTTTCCTAGCCTATAGTTGCGTAGGAAATTTTTTTATTGTGGACACAGAGCAAATATTTCTATATTTCCTATATCTTTACCAAGGATTTGTTATCAAAATTAATTTTGTGATAATTAGCCTGCAGGTGCAGAAAAAACTATAAATCAGCTATATGTAATAGGGCGAATTGTTATCGTCAGAGAACCTGGATTGTTGTCCTTTGATGGTTAGCAAGCATGTCCATGTTACCTTTAAGGGGAGATCATCTGAACAGCAAACATCGATTTCCCAGACCCTGCTAAATTGAATTGTCAATTCAGGAGAAACTTAAGTTACCGCCTAGAAAAACACCGATAAATGTGTGGACTGAATTTGAACATCAAAGCATCTGACGAATTTCACCCAAGCTTAAGCAGGTTTCTTGGCACTTTCTTAGAATAAATTGGAGAAATGGCGTCAGCATCTTGAAAACACCCGCCCTATCCGCACACACTGTGGGGTTGTCTGTTAATGCTCAAAGCGCCCTTTTCTTGTATTAGGAGTAGTGCAGAAGCTTGTTCCCTAACGCTCAATATTTGTTCCCCAATTCGGGCGGAGTACATTCAGGGGTATGGGTGCCCTGGTATAATGGGCAGGGAGTGACCCTGGGTACAGGATCGATGAGGAGCCTCTTACCAGTAAGGGGTAACCAAAATAAACATCCAAGAAATTTCTTAGAGGTGGTTTTCTTAGATTTTCGTGACCACGATGGAAAATCCTGCCCAGAAAACATCCAAGAAATTTCGTGGACATGAAAGTTCCGTGGGAAATCATACTAAAATCATTCACAATGTGTGTGCATTCATATATATATTTTTCTTCAATATATCGTGGGAGGCCATTGGAAACAGAAAAAAGACTCATCGTGGATATCAAAGCTTTTCGTGGCCACGATTTTTCGTGGATGTTTTTTGGTCACCCCCCACAGGTGTGGGTATAAGCAGAGGGTACTTGTTTATAAGATTAAGGCTACGTCTTTAATACTTTCATAATTAAATCAGAATCAATATGGTTTGAATTGTTTTCTACGGGGCCTTCCATAAGGTGTGTATGCATCAAGGGGGAAGAGGGTCTGAGATTATTTTGAAAATGTTCGTATTTCCCTCTACAAATCCAATACGTACTTTAGCTGAAAGGGGTGGGGCTGACTCTTTTTTAAATGTGCGTACGTACTTGAAGGAAGGCCGCTAAAGAGCAGATCGAAGGAGGAAGGCACGCAGGGTCATAGAACCCGTCCCTAAAATATACCCAAGCGATTGCTGGAACATGTATATCGTTACAATTAAATGCTTGGCAGACTAGTTCAAATTCTAAGAAACTGTTTCAATATGATAATTATATTGTATATTTTTATCCATAATTTGAGAAACCACAGTGACTTCAAGATACATTAGGGATCTATTTCCATTTTATCGGTTAAGGCTGTATTCCACGAGGCGATTCTGAATGTAGGTTATTTTGTAATTTTATGAGTTGTCATCAGTAGGGCCTAATATTGCAAAACACCACACATCCTGTATATCATTTGAAAGAGAATTTGAAGACATTTCTAATGGTGTGTAACATCACGTTGTTAACAGCGATATTGCAAAACACCACACATCATATGTATCATTTGAACATGTCTATCATTAACCAATATTCCCACTGCCAACTTGTGATATCGGGAGTAAAATCGGGCAGTAGAATACAGCCTTCAGGCTAGACACCCATGAATATGGGCAGTGGGTTAATCTTTTATGTCTACCATGAAGCACAGAGTAAATAACATATGGCGACGGATTTGGCCCTCCCCCATCCCCTGCTCTACTCCCAAGTGCCCTCCTAGGGCAAGCCGAATCGGTAAAATTGAGAAAACAATGTTTTCATACCGGAAAACCCTGTTTTCTGACCGGAAAACGTTGTTTTCTGGGAAAAGAGGGTTTTCCAATTGGATCAAAGTTGTTTTGGGTCATCAGGATTCCTCCCGGAAAACATTGTTTTCAGACCTGAAAACACTGTTTTCCGGAGAAACTCTGATTCCAGCCAAAAACCTTTGTTTTGCAGTTGGAAAACATTGTTTTGCAGTGGGAAAACATTGTTTTCTGGGGGGGAGGACACTATTTTCCGTTTGCAAAACACTGTTTACCGGTCGCAGGGGCGGATCCACAGTCAATCATCTAGAGGGGAGGCTGGGGGGGGGGGGGGGCAATTGAACCTTTTGACCCCCGCCCCCCTGCATCCACCACTGGGTCAGGAAACATTATTTTCCCAATTTTACCCAATCGGCTTGCCATAGCTTCCCCCATCCATGAGAGCCCTACCCGACTCCCTCCTCCCCCTGAGAGCTCCCACCCTACCCTGATCACAGTCTCCCGCCCGTTATTGGGTTGTATCGCCCCCTCACCACTCTCCCCGATCATATTTCGTCAGATTGGCCCTTTCCCAACCACATCTCGCCCAATCTCGCGCCCAGTCACGTGCCCACGAGACGTCGAGCATGCCATCCCCCAGGTGGCGCCAGGAGTGAGGGGGTAGGGGGCAACCTGAGCGGGGGGATGAGGGGGGTTGAAGAGTAGGGGTTGTAGGCGTCATGAATACAATGCTGTGCAAGGATCAGCGGTAGATCCAGGAGTTTTATGGGAGAGAAAAAGGAACGGGGTAAGTAGAATATGGATACCTTCCTTATATTAAAACGCCATTGCCTCAAATCTTCACCCCACCCCTCCCAGGCAAGCAGCGACGTAACAGGAACATTCTGCGACCATACTTTTTTGGTTAGTGTATGACCTTCCCAATTTCCACATAACAGTTAAGTTATTTTAGGTAAAATTGATATTTACTTAACAAGAATTTATGGAGCAAATTAATTTAAAACCCGAGTAGGGGCCCTAAAAAAAGTAGCATCACAAAAAAACTGTCGAAAAATGATGTCCCCACACACTTCAACAAGTGCGACCACAAAGTCATTGATGATGTACAAATCTACATCATTGACTTCATAATTATACGTGCATCCGGAAAGCAACCGTGGCGCGAAATTAAGGAATACGATAGAATTCAATTGGGTGCATCGTCTCAAAACGGTCGCACCGATGGGAATGAACACCATGGATAATACCTATGGTTGAACAGTATCAAATGCCACGTCAAAAATATTTTTAGGGCCCCTACTCGGGTTTTAAATTAATTTGCTCCATAATGATCAAACCATCACTGTTCAACCAGACCCCAAATGACAAAATTGGTCCAAAACTAAATAATCAGATCCTAAGATTATAGCACAAACTTTTCCCAAAATATCAAAGAAGCCCCTATGGGATATTTGTGGGAATAAAGGGTAATACACACCTCCCCTTCTTCCGCCAGTGGAATTAGGGGAAACATACCGATTCTATATGTTCGTGATGAGATCCGATTGATCGAAACCACGAAAATAATTCAAAATACTACCCCCCCAAAAAAACCTACCTGTCACTTAATGTCACCCACCACTGTTGACATATAATGACCGGTCCTGGCTTGAGGTCACACTGACCCGATTCCCCCTGACCCCCTGTGGTCAGCCCCACAGCACCCTGCTGCTGTGATCACATGCAGTGAGTGGCCAATGAAAAACATGTCACCCCTGACAACCAGGACCTAACACAAGCTGAACCAATAGATTTCCAGCAATCTGTGTCAGCTGGAGAAAGAAGGGAAATTTGGACCTACCCTTGTCATTTTGTGGTCGAACAGGGAGTTGTCCACTCCTCTTCTTTACTTAATAAGAATGTTGTAATAACATTATTTTAGTAAAGTTGAGACCTTACTAATAAAGAACATTATGATAATGTTATTATGATATGAAATAATGTTAGAAGAATGTCATAATAACGGCACAGTGCGATCTCGCAATGTTAGGTTCTAAAGACATTTTTGGATGCCATCAAAATGATGAACCAAAGTAGAATTAAAGGGAACGTTACAATAACCTCATGATAACGTCATATTCTTGCTTGGGAATGCAATGCCATGATCAGTGGTAGATCAGGAGTTTTAGGGAAAATAGGGAGTTTCAGAGCACACAACGCATCTCGATACGTCAATGTATCTCAAATCTACCCAGTCATATTTAAGGGCAAAATTTGGTAATTGTAACTAAATGGCCATGTACCATTGAGGCCCGCTATATACATTATAATGACATGTTTTTGAAATACATTATAAGAGCTAAGATAAAAGAAACGTTGTGTTTGCGTTATGTCACGCCTTGGAGTATCTGAAACTTCCTAAAAGGAGCGGGGTCGAGTAGGATATGGTTACCTTCCTTATATTAAAACGCCATTGCCTTCAATCTTCACCCAACCCCTAGGTGGGGTTGGTTGAAGAATGATATCCCTGACACACCAAGGGTTGATAACCCACCAAAGACCTTCTCTATCTCCTGCTAGAACTACTTTCCCGTAGCACCTTGCAGGGTGATAACCCTTTGATATCACCTTAGCTGTTTGTATCAGTGATACCCTAAATCTTTAACTACTGAACCTGTATCACCCTAGGGTACGATAAATATGAGAACACCTTAGTTAGACAAGACACAGAGTGTCCTTATCTACTGCGGCTTACATCCTGCACCATACCCAGTGCCCCATTGCACAAAGACAACGATAACTTTAACATTACTTTAAGACACATGTCATTACAACCATAACTAAGTAACGATATTGTTGTTGGAAAACCCTTACATCTTTGTTTCTACTACATCAAATTCAATTCTGTAAATTGATGTTAAAAGGGGCACTGTAGGACTAGTTTCTGTAAAGATTAAATGTCATTTACAGTATTCTAAATTGGTTTATTTTGAGGGTCAAAACGTGCATTATGATGCAGAATGTTGCTGCGACTAGTACGAGAGGTTCGTTAATTTGCTACCTTGCGTGGTAACGATAGGTATTGTGCAACGGGCTACTGTGGGGTTCCCAGGTTGTCCCCTAGGCCTTCAAATTAGAACTAAGCAAATCTAGATCTAGTTAAGACTATAGACTGACAACCGCTCACATTTACTTGGATCACTTTCAAATCTACTCGGGAACTGTGTGCACCTTCGATGTGCCTAGGGCATAGCGAAGCCCTGTCTTTATAAGCATAGCAGGGAGTGGAGGCAATTTTAATGAGGTTATTACTGTATTTCAAAGCAATGCATGCAGTTTTCGGGACCATCTATATGGTGGTTTGTAAATAAGGTATTGAAACAAATACCATTGTAGTAGGATCTCAACTTCTTGTGCTTTCATTGAACCAAGCGCTGGATCCTGTCGTAGCCTTTCCTTTAAACAAGGTGGATCTGGACATAAATCAAATTAAAGAAACTTCGTAATGACATTTTTTAGTGTTTATTCTAAAGTTAAGACATGGGGCTGTAGGGACTGTATGACTGGTAAAACGAAACTAATTGCTTTATTTCTTTCTGCCTGTGTCCAATTAAAGTATGTCTGAATCTAGAGTCACGAACCTGGTGCAGTTTTGATTGGAGATTAGTTTCTGCTTCAGGCCAGAGACGGCTGGTCGGTGACATCAAGCTGACGTTTTGATGTCTTATAAAATCATGCATTTTGAGTATACATATTGCTTGGGAAACATTTAATCTCAACGGCTAGAGAGAGAAAATGCTATGCTGTTACGAGCTATGATTGGAGTTTTGATCGTCGTTTGTACTTGAACCTGCATGGTATGACCATAGAAAGAAATGATATGACATCATTTTTAATTAGTGTCACAATCATTTTTCAGTAAGGAGTTTTTGTATTTTGAGATATATATATGAACTTGTTGCATAACAAAAGATACAACTAAACATTTTGTATATCCGGCAGTTCTACCAGTTCTGTCTAGATGAAAAAAAGTCCGACATTTGTTCGTTTGTCAAACGTGTTTTTTTTATACCTTTTTATTTATCCTGAATAAACATTGGCACACGCCAGTATTCTATGTTTATCCAGCCATGGAGATACATCGAGATCAGCTGGAAAAATGGAAGTAGTTGCAAAATCGGGTGCAAAACGTATAGAACACGACATGGAACTTATATACAAATATACATGTTGTCCTACAGAACTGTTAGTGAATATAACTTAGCATATATGTTTATCCCCTCTTCCCTTTCCAATCCCTTTCAGAAACCCTGAATCAGCTCTTGTGAAATGGATTTTTCTAAGCTAAAAAGACTAAGCCAGCGGCATTTCCCGCTCGGACTGCCCTGCTTACATCAATAGGACACCCTCCCCCTAGTCTGTCGCATCAGACCGACTGTTTCCCAAAGTGTCTGTACACCAGCAATCATTTTAGGTTGGAATTCCACCTTGTATCCCATCATGCTTTGGGGCCGCTGGTTTGTCACAGGGAGGACCATAAACCAGCCAGCAGCCCAACGACCATCAAAGGGGTTCCCCATGCCATTTATACAGGGCCAATAAAAGAATTCCTTACATATTTTAATTGACCAATAAAAGCCATGGACTGTCTTGGGTGTACGTACCCATTTTGCAATACCTAATCTGGGTAAGAACGGATTAACCCCCCCCACCCCACAACACAACACAACACCCCCTACAAACACACACACACCCTACAACCCTCCACAACCCTCCACAACCCCCCACAACCCTCCACAACCCTCCACAACCCCCCACAACCCCCCACAACCCCCCACAACCCCCCACAACCCCCCACAACCCCCCACAACCCCCCACAACCCCCCACAACCCCCCACAACCCCCCGCAACCCCCCGCAACCCCCCACAACCCCCCACAACCCCCCACAACCCCCCACAACCCCCCACAACCCCCCACAACCCCCCACAACCCCCCACAACCCCCCACAACCCCCCACAACCCCCCACAACCCCCCACAACCCCCCACAACCCCCCACAACCCCCCACAACCCCCCACAACCCCCCACAACCCCCCACAACCCCCCACAACCCCCCACAACCCCCCACAACCCCCCACAACCCCCCACAACCCCCCACAACCCCCCACAACCCCCCACAACCCCCCACAACCCCCCACAACCCCCCACAACCCCCCACAACCCCCCACAACCCCCCACAACCCCCCACAACCCCCCACAACCCCCCACAACCCCCCACAACCCCCCACAACCCCCCACAACCCCCCACAACCCCCCACAACCCCCCACAACCCCCCACAACCCCCCACAACCCCCCACAACCCCCCACAACCCCCCACAACCCCCCACAACCCCCCACAACCCCCCACAACCCCCCACAACCCCCCACAACCCTCCACAACCCCCCACAACCCCCCACAACCCCCCACAACCCCCCACAACCCCCCACAACCCCCCACAACCCCCCACAACCCCCCACAAACCCCCCACAAACCCCCACAAACCCCCACAAACCCCCACAAACCCCCACAAACCCCCACAAACCCCCACAAACCCCCACAAACCCCCCACAAACCCCCACAAACCCCCCACAAACCCCCCACAACCCCCACAAACCCCCCACAACCCCCCACAAACCCCCAGGGCCTGGGGAGCCGCACCCACCACCCACCATCATTGTGTTAACGTACGGACGACCACCAATCAGTCACATGATCAGCCAGCTGGTCACGTGACAAATTGTAACCAATGAGCGCCTCGTCGACTCAGCAGGTCACCTCGGGTTGTCTACCACAGACACCAGGGGGCGCAGGTACCCTGGTCAATGGGGATTACCTGATAGCCCAGAAACAGAGTAATGCGAATTGACCAATCAGAAGACAATGCTGCTCTTAACGGAAAGGAAACACATTTTGATATCAAAAGGGAGTTTTGATTTAATGCAAGTTAACAGTACCATTGGCCACTCTTTTTTGTGTAAATTGTTTTTGGAAAAGGTTGATTTGTCTTTTATGTCTGAAAATGTCTTTGAGTAGAAATTCTCATTCATATACCTATTTGTCCCTGTGGGGACGGGGCTTAGTCATGTATAGATATGGGGTAACTAGCTTTGCATCATTTATGTCTCTTGCGTGGTCATAATTATGTATTTAACAAAGTGGTTGTTCTATATAATATATGATAATTATATGCATCATCCAGATGGGTCAAGTATTCCCATTCTGTGCCTTAGACCCAGTAGAAACAACGATAATGGGGGTTTCATGACAACATTAGGTATCGTTGTTACCCCGTGTGTCTTAGAGTTATCTTTGTCAAGGGGGTATTCCACTACACGACATCTGCTGTGATATGAGTGCGACTTCATCATATCGTGGCCATGTCGTAGGGACCTACGATACCATATGTATCGCGGGTCAAGTCGTGTAGTGTAATAGGGTAAGTCGCAGTTGCTACGACTTTAAAGTTGGGCGATACGACTTTTTATCTCAGTAATGTCGTAGGGGACAATGTCATAGGCTTTAACCCAAGCCACGACATTATTCAACATGTTGAATAATATAAGGCAAGCTGTGTGATGATGCTACGATATTGCTGCAACATATACACACAGGGTTAGACAGATAGGCACCTCCTCCTGCGATAATTCCTAATGATATCGTGCGATATGGTCCTCATATCGTAGGGAGTTCATATCATGTAGTGGAATACCCCCTTCACAATCATGTTGACAAAATCCATCGTGCAACGGGCGACTGCCCCTCAGGGGATGGGCCCTGGTCACCTGCCCCAGGTAAGGCCCAGGTACTGATGCGGATTAAGGATTAAGGATTAAGCCGCTGATCCCCCACAGCTGGCGGTGATAAGCCCTTATCGCGGGTCGCGGGGCGGGGTGAGTTAAGGTTAATCCGGGGTGCAGGGCTTCCTCCTGTTATCGCCAAAACAAGTCTTGTGATAAAACAAGGGAGAGGGTTGTTTGAGACTGGATAAGTTGTGGATCTTTTGAGGGCTTTTCTCTGGGTGGTTCGTGATAGGTTGTGACTGACACTGGGTTAAAGTGAGTGTCATCAGAATGCAATAGTATGTAATAGAATAGAATCATTATATTTTCCAAATCTGAAACGCATATTTTTAATCATTTTTCACATTTACAAACTGTTATAAAGGTTATGACCAAAGTATGTTTTTGCTAATCAAAGACTGAAAAACAACAATAAATTGCTGTGATTAAAAATGGTAAAAGATGGATTGTAACGTCTAATAATCTCTCTTGATATTTCTATTCATGCGATACATCCTTTACACAAATCAGTACAGTGAATCCTTCTATGTATAGTCTACTTCAATCGTCCATCAGTTGTGCTTAAATGAACTTTTTCTTCTTTCTTTTCTTATGTTCTGTATAACCATGTGTAAACAGTAATTGTAAGTGATAGATTCCAACGTCTGTTATTCGGTATGCAGCTTGTCTTTATTTATATTTAAATTAATACAAGTCAATACACCCTTTTCATGAACCTGTGCAATGAACATTGACCTGCTCCTAACTATCTAGCAGGGCACGACACTAGCAAAAAAGATATCAGTGGGGGAATCATGCCAAAGTTCACGGGCTGTTTTACTGATACAATAGGTTTTTTATTCTGTATTCAACGTGCACGATTTCAAATCACGCCCAAACCAAGAGTCGGTTATTTTAAGTGCGATCGGTCTATAGATAGCTGTCTTCTTATCCAATTTGAATTATGTAACCTGATATGGAAGACGGATATTTACTGCTTCACATTACGTGAATAGTTATTCTAAAAATATTCGTATCTTAAATTAACAAAGCGTATTGTTTAGAAAACTTTTAACCATGTCACGATGTTGAAAACCTTTCTCGAATTTGAACTGTTTATTTATTTCTAAAGGTAATTGGGAGTGTTTGGCTTAAATTCTTATTACCAATACAATCTGCTGCAAATTTGTAGGAACTTTAGCTTCTATATAGAGGAATATATGGAAACAAAAAAACAATTTTCACCGTTTCTGATAAAAGTTTTTATCTCTACCATTGATTTCAATGGGAAATATCAGTTTTTAACAGCCTTAAGTACCTTTAAAGTTCATGCAATGCGATAGTAACACGTATTTGACTACTTTTTACAGTCATCACCGCTTCATTGTGAAAAGAACAGGAGAAATCCAAGAATTATATCTTACTGAAAATATGAGTTCGTACCCCTTGCGCCCCTAGTCCCCCCTGCGTCCCCTCCTACGTCGGTCAGTACTTGCCCTCGGGGTACGTCCTCCCCTACTGCCTCTGCCAACCCTCACCCACCCCCACACCTAACCAGGAACCCCTGCCCTGTGGGACTACTTTAACCACTGCTATTCCTCATCCCTAAAACCAGTCTGCCATTCAATATCTTGCAGCATTTGTTTTAAATACAGTTACCTTACTTGGAGAGAAACTCAACATTTAGTCAGGTTTGCCATTGTATTTTACGCCGTTGGGAAGTTGTACTGAGTCAGATCTTTAGTCAATTAAAATGAGTAAATGTGACCAGCCGAGGGAAAGGGTGCTCCGAGCTTTCTAAATTTGCCATCCTAAACCTAATATTTAAGGAGACATGAGTAGGTTTATGAAAAACAGTACTAGTGATAATTTTGTCTTAAACCAACTTTTTGTGTAGAATTTATTTCCCATACTTCAAACATTCCATCACGAAGGAATCTTTCCATATTTGGAATGTCATTGGAATGTTTTAATATGGGTAATTCATTTAATTCATTCTATTTGGTCGCCATGGAAACTAAAATTCATGAGATTTTCCTAAAATTTTATTTACTATGAGAAACTATCATTTCCTGGTCTCTACATCAAAAACAGAATACATTTATCATCACTGGTTAAAAAATAATGAATAAAATTGGGTTTTTGAATATTTACTGACAATTATGATAATTAATGATAATTTACGCAAAATCTCAATAGATACAAGAAAATTGAGCTTTTCCTCATTTTCTGAGACCCTGCGAGTTTTAGGTTTAAGGGGCCACAATTTCCTTAATGATTATCGGATTTGGACATGCTTGATATTATTTAAAAGCTAATGACATGCTCTACAACATCACTTTAATGTCAAATCCCGCGCGGAGCACCCTTTCCCCTCGGCTGGTTACAAATATCTTATATTGTATTACACAGATGATATTGGAAATCTATCATATTTAAGCGTTCCCTTTCTTTGAAATACTGGAGTAACCAATATGATGTGCTAGGGATCTAGAGAACTACTACAAAGGTTAAGAGCGTGTTTTACTAATGCACTATGAGTTCGATAAACTCATAGGATACTTTTTCTAGTTTACTGACGTTCTACCACAGTTATGAATGCAGGCAGTCACTGTAGTGATACCATGGGTAGGCCTATAACCGAATCAACTTGTGATGTACCAGTATTGCTCTGAGATCACAGTTTTTTAGTCAATCCGTTACTTTCTAAAATGGCACATAGGAATCATGTTATAAATAGTGAGACTGAGACCACACTCATTCAGAATGTTATTATAATGTTATTTTGTATTATGTAAAGAGTGAACCAGAGCTGAGCAGCATTACATAGCATTTCTGTTTAAGGTGAAGAGCGTTGCAATAACAATAGTCCATTGTAACATCATAGCAGTTTCTTTCTGCAATGTTATCTCTAGACAACATAACGTGAACTAAAACAGAGCAAAGCGGAAAGTCACTGCAACGTTATATAAAAGGTACACCCTCGGCTGGGAACATCAGTGACTGCGGCACCCCAAATGCTAACGCCGACCGACTGGTAGCGCTTGTAGACAGACGTCGAGATGCCACCAACAGACAGACACGAGGGTACCAGCTACAACATGGGCGAAAATAGGGGTAAAAAGGGGGTTAGGGGCAACCCGGGGGACGGCGGGCTTTTAATGTCCGGGTGCAAATGGGGGCCGGTTGACATTGATTCCGTTTTACCGGGCGCCCGGGGCTCCCCCTACCGGCTTCCATCAAAGATTCACGGGGACGGTTGGGTGGAGGATTGGGATGTGGGGGGGGGGGGGGGGGGGGTAGGGGGGGGGGGGACCACAGCCCGACATGGATTAACACACTCGATTAAGGTGCGCCAAGGTGGACGGTTTGGGGTTGGGGGATGAGGAGGGTTTTTGCTTCCATGAATTTGGGTGGATTTACTGGAGTTTGGGATAGATTTACGTGAGTTTGGGGTGGATTTAGGAGAGTTTGGAGGTGGATTTACATGAGTTTTGTTATGAAACGGCTGCATACGAGATAGCTACAGAAGTTATTATGAAATACCCCACAGGTCTTTCTTGTGAGCGTATGGCAATTTCGATGTTGGGCTTAAATAGTAGGTCATTCAAATTCAACCAAAGAAGATTCACGTGGACGGGAGAGGGGGAGAAGGGGAGAGGGGGAGAGGGGGAGAGGTGTGTGTGTTGGAGGGGAGGGGTGGACAGTCAAAGCTCAACACGGAATAACACGCTCAATTAAGGTATGCAAAGGTGGACATTATTTTTTTTTAATTTGAAAAATCAACCCTACGGTTTCCACTGATCTTCCAGAAGATAGTTTGTTATAAGGGGCTGTCCATAAATGATGTCACCCTGAAAAGGGCCTTATTTCCATGTTTAAATTAGATAACTTAGTGTGACAGAGGGGATGCATGGTGGGTCCTAAAGATACCTTGAAAAAGTGTGACATCATTTGTGGATGGCCCCTAAGAAAATGTACAATCTTGATACATTGTATACACCATTTTAGATTCTCTTTCCTCGTCCAATTGCACTTCACAATAAACTACAGATATACATCAGCTGGTCATTTATCAATTTAGTAAATCAAAATATCATCTATTAAACAAACGCAAATACCATTTGAATACATATACTTACTCAGGAAACTGAACATATGTTGACAACAGATTTCACAGTTCAGTACCCGTATAGAAAGAACCACGATCTGGGACTCCGATATTTCTTATTTGGGGGAGGGATTGGGGGTTGGGGGAGGGGTAGAGGAGGGGGTGGGTGGGATTAGGGAGTGGGGTTCAGGGATGAGGAGTGCAGGGACGGAAACAGGATTTCCGAAGGGGGGTCATCACATGACTAATTTCTAAAACTGCGTACATTTGCACACACACGCACGGCATTTTCCCCTCTTTTCCTTGTTTAGAGCTCCATCAAAAGTGGGGGGTGGGGGGGGGGGGGTCAGGAACCCCTTGACAACCCCTATGGATCCGCCACTGCCTCTTTACCGATAGATGTTGTATCGGTGTAATACAGTACTCAAGTCGGGCTGCACCTGGATCGGAGGGGATTCCAACAGATACTTTTGGTCACCTTTGCAAGATCATTGGAAGTTACATTTTAAGATCAGATAGCTTCCCATAATGCCCTCGGAATCCACCCTGGATACGCCACTGCTATGGTATTTGTACGTGCATGTATTAGTTGACTCATCCTCCATTTGATCATGAATATTGCACAGGCAGAAGTAGCATATTAGTGAGACACTTTAGTGCTGGTCCGTTTGGTAGGAAGATGTCAGCGTGGGTGCACCAGTTTTAGGTCTGGTGTCACCCAGGTATAGATCTGGGACACAAGAAAGAACTAAAAAACCTGAACATTTTCCGTCACCTCCTGGTAGTTCGCCTTTTCCTATGTTCTTGTAAATTCCTCAAAATGCAACTCTAATGGCACTTCAAAGTGTAATGACAATATGTTTTATTAAATTGTCTATGGGGGTCTGTCTGGGATTGTGGTTCCTGGTTTTCCTTAATTGTTTTTTGACCATAAATGATTTAATGACAATATGTGTCTGTTAATGTACAACAATTCATATAAAATAACATTTATTAACACGCTATATTAAGTTAAATCAGTTCTAACCACAACTCTTAAATATTACGTTGTCACAATAAAAGGAACACAAAGTGAGCTGTTTCTCGCTGACCAGATCTATAGTAGAAGGTGGTGCGAAGAGTCATACAAGATTCAGAGACATTGACCAAAATAAAACGCTGAGGGAATATAGAATGACACCCCCGTTACCTCTTTGATCCACCCGGTGGTTGGGTATGCACGGAACGCTTTGACACTATTAGCAGAAGGGTTGTACACTTCATATGTTTCAACCATTTCAACTAAACCCAGGCAGGCATGCCTGTGACATTATTATAACGTTGCAGTAACACTATGTTTAGTTCTGGGGCTACTATGTGTCTGTAATAGAGAGGGTAAGCAACCCCGACGTATCACCTAACGTAAACGTAACGTATCTCTTATCTCAGCTGCTATTTGAACATAAGTTTAATAGCAGAGACCTGTGATAATAAAATGCCATTTTAGATTTTAGAAACTCTTTAGTTGTACCCCCACATAAAGCATGTAAGTTAAGAGATACGTTGATGTATCAAGATGCGTTGAAGTTGCTTACCCGCCCTATCGTTATATCATTGGCACCTAAAAGCATCCCTATAACAGTGACATAACAGTTTGTGTCAATTCAATGTTCTTAATTACTAACAACCTATACATTGTGAATTACCTATACATTGTGCCTATACATTGTGTGTATTGTGAATGCATTGTGACATTATTGTAACTGTCTAGTTAAGTTCTTTCACTAAAAGTCAACATTATTATAATGTTCTGTATCGGTAAGGTGTCAACTTCACTAAACTGTAATGTTATTATAACACTCTTTATTGGTGAGTCTTACCTAAAGTGTAAATTACATAATCTAGCGAGAAACAGACACACCAAAAAGGTATAGTTGCAGAACATGGCTGTTACGTCACTGCCTACCTGGGCACCGCTCTGCAAGTCTTAGCTCATGTTATGTCATGAGGATCCATAGACCTAGTTCGTGAGTTTGCGCAACGGCATGCTAGCATACTTAATGAGCCTCTCTTGGTTATACGGAAAAGGGGACTGAATCTGACGCCAAATAGTACGTGTCGGCTGGCAGTTTGAGGCTATATTCCACTACACGGTATTTGCTTGTGGTACTGTGACGTTCTCTGGTAAGTCGGGGTTGCCGATTCTTACGACAGAGGAACGTGGGGGTTGTTCGGGTCTCGGGGCGGACGGGGAATCCGGGCCAAGAACCGAGGTGTGTTTCTAGAGTCGTGCCTCGCGCACGAGGGGGGGCTGAGCGAATCGATCGGCACTCGATGTCGACGGAGGACTGCGGGGGAGGGAAATTATGGTAGGGGTACGGGTCGGCCGGGGAACGGTCCACCCCTGAGTTCCGGTCCGCGGGGGCGACGGGCCGACGGTCGCCTATTGTTTGGTAGCGTGGGGCCGAGCACGCCGCGCCCTCGTCCCCGCGGACTTCGCTCTCTCGTTCCGCTCCCCATGTCTTCGTACCATACTACGCCTCGGTTTCCGGTACTACTTCGGGCCTTCGTGCCCTACCTCGTTCCCTCGTTCCTCGTTCTTCGGGCCTTCGGGCCCCTTACCCTATGTTTCGACTACCTATCTCGGACTTCGACTGTTTTGTCCTAACTTCGACTTAATTACTCTATTCGGCTCATCTTTAGTGGTTGTTTCAGGAAAGAGGACACGTCTGGACACCAGGAGAACTGTTGAAGAACTCTGTTTATTCGGGCCTCACCGCCCCTTTATATACTAGAGAGGTCAGCCCTGATTGGCTGCCTTCGGTCACGTGACCTACAATTGACGTCACTTCCGGTTTATATATTCCGTTTCCGGTTTACATTTCACTTCCGGTTTACATATTTCCGGGTTTCGTTCCATTACGTTTTCGTTATTCGTTCTTTACATATTCGTTCTTTACATATTCGTTCTTTACATCTATTTCGTTCTTCGTTCTTTACATATTCGTTCTTTACATCTATTTCGTTCTTCGTTCTTTACATATTTCCATTATTATCTTATTTCTATTATTTTAACCTCTATGTATTTTGGCTGAATAGCCGTTCATCACACCCTCCCGCACCTTCTTGAAAGGTGGGAACACACGTTATACAAAATTTCAACACAGTTCATACAGCAATGACAACAGAACATACTCTAGAACCAGAAACATTTCAATCCTACGCTCCTTATCGGCAGAGGAGGAGGTGTCACCCTCTGTCCTCCCCGGTCTACTTCGGAGGGCCCCCGGGGCCTATCCGGCTAATTATTATTTCTCTTCTTTCTTCGTTTTTCTTTCTTCGTTTTTCTCTCTTCGTTTTTCTAAAAGTTCATATAATTCGTTTTTTATATATCTTAGTCTCTTTTATCTTCGTCAGAGTTCTCTTATCCTTGATCTATTTAGGACCTCCTGTTTTTCTCGTCTTTTAGGATGAGCGAGCCGGTCGTGGCTCTCCCACCCGGGACTGGGGATCGGTCGTGACCCCGTCGCCCCCGCTCCTCTCCTCTGGGCTCTGTTTACTTAGCCCCTCGGCGCGTTTTTCCTCGCCTTTTCTTTACCCTCATTAGGACAGAGGGACCGGTCGTGGTCCTCCTGCCCGGGGCCATGGGTCGGTCGTGACCCGCAGTGCCCCCGTTCCCTTCGTTTTTCGTCGTCCAGACGTTCTCCCCTAGTTCGGGTGGAGAATCGGTCGCGACTCTCCCACCCAGAGGCCAGGGTCGGTCGTGACCCTTAGTCCTCTCGACCCTCGGTCCGTTCTGCCGTCGTCCAGACGTTCTCCCCTAGTTTGGGTGGAGAATCGGTCGCGACTCTCCCACCCAGAGGCCAGGGTCGGTCGTGACCCTTAGTCCTCTCGACCCTCGGTCCGTTCTGCCGTCGTCCAGACGTTCTCCCTTGTTTTTGGGTAGAGAATCGGTCGTGATTCTCCTACCCGGTCGGTCGTGACCCCTCGTTCTTCCGTAACTGTTACTCTTCTCTGCGTTCTCCTAGGTGATGATGATGATTTTAAGGATGAGTTGAAGAAGAAAGACTGATGCTTTTGTAGATAGAATGTTCTTTTTGGACTTCGCACCCTCGGTCGCCTCGGCATTCAGAGCCCCCCAGTGACTTTTTCACGGTTGGCAAGGACAACATGTTCGAGCCAGAGGCCAAGGTACCCAAGGAAGAAGATGGCGTTGTATGTGGAAAGGAACTTAACTTCATTCATTAAAGCTTAGAGTGGAAGCTTCAGCAGACGACGTCGCGGGTTTCGTGCTACTTGTGAAGCTTTGAGATGGAGTTCGGGTGAAGGTGAGACTGAGAAGATTAGAATCATTAATTATTGATGAAGTGTCCGTTTTCCGTACAGGAACTGAAGTTTGACTTTTACGACACATGTCCTCGTGGTTAACCCAGCATCAAGATGTTCCGTCCTCGACCACGTCGACACATTTGAAGATTTCAGGATTTCAGACAGAGATGTCGGAGAGAGTCCACCATAATAAAGTATTTTCGTCACCGTTCCGGGCCCAAGTGGCATGACAACAACCGGAACGGAGACCTGATTTAAGAAGATAGTTTTGATGAAGTTTCTTTTTGATGACAGGAGCCGGTGCCTCTCATCCCTCCCCCCCCCCGTAAACAACGGCAGGAAGACAGTCCTCTTTGGGGCGAGAGGGAGGCTCCTTCGTTCTACTGATGAGATGATTTTCCTAAGAAGAGGATTCCTGTTTCGGGCACTCGGGCCCTCGTTCGTTTCCTAGGCTCTCGGGCCTCGCTCCTTTTGCTAAATTTTTCTCTTCGTCCTCCCGGAGGACCGTGCTTATTGACGATTTTCGTAAGACTGTAATACCAACAAATAGTTCGTTAATAGAGGTAAGTTTAAGATCCGGTCTGGTTTGATTTTGGAGTAAGGCCACAGTCGTCCACGGTGCCATGTCACATTGCATGGAGACACTATGCCTATGACGAACGCCGAGACAACAGCTCCGAGCCGTTCCGGGCTGCTCCTAGGTACGACGGTTCGAAGTTGGTAAGTTGAAGATATTAGTGAGAAGGAGAAGAAGAAGCCGTAGAAAGTGAAGATGGACGACATCAACTGGGACCTGCACCCAACGTCAACGTTTGAGATCCGGAACGGGCCCATTCACAATAAAATAGCATGTATAGAGAACTCATCCGATGAACTCCAAGAAGGATCGCTCCTCGTTGCTCTTTGCAGACCTCTTGATTTGTCTATCAGGGCATCCGCAGCCGACGTTCCAAGCACCACCTCCCTGTATATTGCAAAGATTACTTCCCTATATGTTTCAAAGACTATTTTGTTTCGTTCCTCGGGAAGAAGACATTAGGAAATACGACATGGAAGGAGTCTCTGTCGTTACAGCAGGTGAGAGATTAATATAAGTTTTTAGTAAGTCTATTAAATTTTTTTCCGTTTCTCGTTCATGTATTGTTTTTACTATATATCACGGTCGGTCACGAGCCAGGGCTCCTAAGTTATCGTCCCTGCTCGTGCCTTGGTCCTCCGGGAGACATCTACGACTCGCCGCAATCCTTTCACGACTCGCTGCATCAACTCTGGCACGATAAAACCAGCATTCAGGTCGAGAAGTTCCATTTTGCCGCTCTTCGTATGCGGTAAGAGGCTGAAGACAAGGAAACTCAGAAGATGATGGTACATGAATCCGGGTTCATCCACATTCTGATCGATCCATCCAAGATCAAGAAGACAAGGTTGCAGGAAGTAGAAGTGCCGCTAGAGGACAGAGGTCGTCTCTTCCTCGCCTCCAGATCGCTCAAGGCAGCGCGGGAGAAGGGTCTTCAGTCTTGGCCCGCGCCAGCCTTTCCTCCAGCGGCGAGTCGCCGGCCCACCGGTACCTTATTTACCCCGGCACGACCGTCGACTCAAAGACTACAATGACAACACTATCCGTCCTTTCTGATTTCCTTTCCTCGATTCCGCCTCCCAACTTTCACTCTCGCTCCCGGGTCGCCCGGCCCGTTATCCATTTCCGCGACCGGACGATCCCGTTCCATCTGCTCGGTCCCAACCAACGCAGCGGGCTCCAGGGAAGAAGAGGAACAGCTACAAACTTATTTTTCCTCCTAGCGCCTCCTTCCGTCCCGTATTCGCCCCGCAGGCTTGGTAAGTTCATTCCAGTCATGGACCCTCCAGCTCGCTGATTACGCTCAACACCTCCTAACACATGTGGTTTCGTTCACTTCCGCAAGAAGGTTTCCATAAAGAAACTAATAAGAATAAATTAAGATAAGAATGTTCGAGCCCGCCAGTCCGTTCCCGATGAGTTTAAGTAAAGTTTTCGGGCCCGTCCAGCGGTCTCCAGGAGAGTCTTTTATCCAGGCTTCGGCCTCCTGTGCGGCTCAGGTACCTCCGCCTCGGCCCGGTTCTCTCCCTGGGGGTTTGACACTATGGGTGAGGAGCCAACGCCCCGTAATCCCTCCCCACCCGACTCGCGACGCGCCATTTTCCGCCTCTGGTTCCATCGCGCTGTTTTTCTTCCGTGCAAGACCTCGAGCAGCATCTACTTCACCCTTCTTCCTGGCGTCGGATCGGCAGCAACAGCCTCTCCTCCCTAGCGGGGAGCTCGAGAAGCTGATCCACCATTCCGCTCTGTTTTTCCGCCTCTCTTGTCGCCTTCAACAAGTCATCCAGTTGATCCTCGTTTTTGTGCATCACTAGGGTCTGAGCCAATTGGACGGTCCGGTTGTGTTCGTTAACTAGCTGGTCGACCCCCGGGAACTCCCTGGTCAACGGCCCCAGTGCCGCCGTCGGGAACTGCGCCATCGCTTCTTCAAATGTCTCTGGCTTGCGGCCCGTTTCTAGTGCCATCAGGAACGCCATAGACGCCGAAGCCATTGCTCTTGTCTTGGCCGTCATTCCTCGCACCTCCCTCGGGGGCCACGTCAGTTGCACCCGAATGGCCTTTTCCGCGTCCCAGTCCCGTACCGCTCGCGCCGTCACCGGAAAGTGTCCCTGTAAGACCTGGTGAACGGCCTGTGTCCGTAATAACTTGAGTCTCGGTGTTTCTCTAGATGGTCCTGCCGTCGGCATCTCCGCTCCGATAGACCCGAACACTGAATCCGCTCCCGACTCGTCCAATTCTTGTTTCTCCAGCTCGTATCCTCTGGTCTCGGCCTGCCCCAACTCCATGTCCTCTGAGTCTTCCACCTCCTCGTCCATGGACTGGGCAGCCGGCATTTGTAATCTGTGTATCACAACCCGCGGTTGTAGCGCCCGCCCGTGTTTGTCCTCGTCCTTGAGTGGGGTATCCGGTCCTGGCGGCGATCCCATACGTTCGGGCGACGGTGGTCCCGGGGTCTCCTCCGATCCTTGCGACCCGAAAAACGAGCTCCCCAAACTGGCCCGAGTCAGGTTGTCAACCGCCGCCCGTGTCTCTGGCGTGTCTGGTGCTACCGTAATGTCTCTCATTCGTTTCAATCCGGGGGGCGGCACTATCGGCTGCTTACATACCATCTTCTCCAGGGGTGAATCTGCTTTCGTCGGGGTAGGGGTAGAGAACAGCGGCTGTGTCGAGGCCGTCGACGCCGTGTCCTCCGGCCTGGCTGCATGCCGAACATACTTTACTTTCTCCACTCGCCCCGACGGTTTGAGTCCCTGCCTTTCTGCCATCTCGCGTAGAAACCTCCCTAGGTACAATGCTTCTCTTTCCACCAGCCGGCCTCCCTGTGCTTCCCGAATGCTGTCCTCCAGCTCCCGGTCGGATCTCGCCTCGTGGTAACCCCTGAACGATCCCTCCCGGTTCATTGTTCCTTTTAAATACCCGGGGTACCTCGGGTGTCGTGATTCGTATATCACCGATTTCTTATGAACTGTCATCATAGTAAATTGTGCGTCGCTACAAGGTGGTTCTAGTCCCGTGGTCCGTTTGACTCCTGTCGAGGTCTCAGGCTGTGATGGTCCCAGCTCTCCCGTGCTGCTAGACTCAGCGATAACCAAAGACCGATCGCTTCGGGCCGACATACTCCTGCCTGACTCCGACTGGTCCGAACTCGTTCCCTCCTCCAATTCTCTCGGGACTTTCTTGACCTTTTTCCACTTCTTCTTTCGCGACGGCTCCTCCGTCGGGCATCCCTGCGTCGGGGGCCTCTTGAAAGCGAGCGGCTCCTCTTCTTCCTTGACTTTTGGTCGTTGGTCGTCGGACGAGCTCACCAATTCCACCACCTCAGCCCCCGGTGGTATTCCTGAGCAACCCGGCTTCGGGGTGGGTGTGGATGTCCGTCCTTTTCCTCTGCCTGGGAGTCCTCGTCCTCTCGGTTCCCGTGGTTCTCCCTGGGCGTTTAACTTCTTAATTCGGCTCTGTACTAACCCTGATATTTGGTCTGGTGTCAGGAGTGGTTTCGGGTTGACCACGGCCCGGCTTGCGCTTCGCGGCGACTCGGTGTCTTCCTTCCGTACTCCTTTCGCGGCCCTCCGAGGGGAACGACGCGTGGGTGTTGATCGTTCCGCCACCTCGGCCAGGGGTCCCTTCCCGGCTGCTTTGGCTGCTTGGGCTCCCTCGCCGGCCTCGTCGGCCTCTGATCCTTCTTCGGTTGCTACCTGCTCCAGCTGCTCGGCGTCGCTGTCCTCAGATCCTCTTGACGCCCTCGGGTAGTAAGGGATGCGGATCTGCCGTCGCGGCCTCTCCAGTGCCTCCTTATCCACCGCCCTCTCAGGGGGTTGAAACCCTTCTGGATGGCGCACCGCGTAGTCCCGTTCCATGTTGGCTACCCGGGCCGCCGTTTCATCCCCAGTAGCGAAACTGGTGTACGGCGGTCGTCCTTTCGGGTCCAAGGCGAACGCCGCAGCATACTCCAGCCTCAGAAGGGGGTCTTGCTTCGGCATCCCCCTCTGCAGGTTCCCTTCGTGTGATTCCGTCATGTGCTTTCTCCAGTCCTGGTGTGTCGAATAGGCTCGACTCGAACACACCGGGCACATGTAGTACTGCTTCCGGAATCCATCGTGCTGGCCTTTAATATGCTTGACCAAGTGCTTAAACTCCTTTCCGTGACAATGTCCTTCCCAGCACTGTCCGCTCATCGTGTCTGTTTTCCGGGCTTTCGGGGCTCGTTCCAATCTTGAAGCTCGTCCCGTCAGCCGTTTCCGTTTTTGTCTCGTGGTGATGCTGCTCGTCTCGCCTCTCTGCTTCTCTTCTTGTTGTCTTCTCCTTAGCTCAGTCTGCTCGTCTGCGATTCGATGAATCCTGGTCGGCTGACCAGAATGACCTGCTCCGGCGAGCGCTCTGCCTTTTATAGCCGCCGCAGGCGGAAGTGGGCGTGGCCTGCACTAGCGACCCCTAGCGTCAGACTCACCATCCACTTCTACGGTGGCGCCCCCTACTATTTTCCGGTCCCCGGGGCCCGCCGCTGGTCACCGCCTCGCCTGCTTTCTTTACCTCGCGGCCCTTCGCCCGTCCTCGCGTTTTTCCTAGGCCTTTTATTGCCCCACCGGACGCCCTCGGTCCTTTCATCCCTCGTCGCCTTTTCTTGCCTTTTTCATCTTGGCCCTCACAGTGCTTCCGCACACTTCCCGGAGAACACAGGGGCTCGGCGTTATCATCTCCTCGCCGCCGCCCCGTTCTCTTTGTCCTCTTTTATTCCTTTTATGACCTACTTTAAAGCCCGTCCTCGTTTCAGGCCTCGCCTTTTACAGCCGTCCGTTCGTTCCTCCGGCGTTCCCGAGAGTGCCGCATCTACTCTCCTCCGGTCTCCTGAACGCTGTAAAGCGGTATTACCAAGTCGGCATTACTTCAGAAGTCTTCACCAGCTTGCCACCGGGTCTGTCTTCCGTTGTAATCCAACCATCTTTTCCACGCTGTGGTTCCTCCGAACTGACCGGAAAGCGGCTCCGTGGGACTACTTTAGACATTCGGGCCGTCGTGGCTCCCGAACGCCGTTTTTCGTTCCAACCCCGCATTTCCCACCTATATTACATCCGCAAGAGAACCAATCTTCAGCTAGGTAGCGAATCTCTACAGCCTAACGACCTGCACTCCTACTGTAGTGGTCAACGCACCGCCCCGACTCAATGGCCCCAGGTTGATCAGTCCTTTTTGGCCAAAGCCTTTCTGTGTAGCGCCGATTTGGTCGTTCCCTTGGTCCTCTTCCACCTGCGGAATCGAGACACGAAAACGACTTCATCACAAAAAGGGGGTACCCCGTTTCCTTACGTGCCCTAGCGCGCCCCACCCCAAGCATTTACTGTGCAGCCTCGTATCCTTGCTGGTCAGCTACCATCCAAGCTGGCGCAGCGTGTCCTCGGTAGGGTTCCAGGCGGTCCACATGGACCACCCCCCCCGGTTTCCCTCGTTTCTTCCGTACTACCACCCGTCCTCGGTCAAGCACCTTGACGATCAGTGCAGGGCCTATCCATGGAAATCGCAACTTCGTTCCCTTGTCCCTATCCACTACCGTATCGTGCACCCAGACCAGTTCTCCGGCGTGGTATTCCCGCCGAGTCACCTTCCCATCATACTCGTGTTTCTGATGGATGGCGGCTCGTTTCAGCCCCGTCCGGGCCTCCCGATAGGCCGCGACTAGCCCTTCCTCTAGGCTTTCCACATAGTCGCTTACCCGTCGGGGTTCCTCCTCTGGTCCTAGAGGTCTCCCATAAATCGCCTGTCGCGGCATCATGGTCTGTCGGCCCAGCATCATCATGTTCGGTGTCACTCCCGTGCTGGCTTGCGGCGTTGCTCTATAACTCATCATCACGAGCGGGACCATCTCGTCCCATTCCCGACCTGTCGCTCGGCAGCTGGCTTTCAGACAACACCCCAAAGTACGGAAACTTCGTTCTATGTACCCGTCACTCCTGGGGTGGTACGGCGTCGTTCTTGTTTTGTGAATCCCGAATAGTGCACAGACCTGAGCCACCACCTCGGATTCGAAATTCGTTCCTTGATCCGAGTGTAGTTCCCGAAACGCGCCGTACCGTGCTACTACTTCTTCAACCAGTTTGTTCGCCACTGTCGTTGCCTTTTGATCCGGGATCGGGAAACACTCCAACCATTTGGTGAAATAGCATCCCACCATCAGGCAATACTTATTTCCTCGTTTGGTGACTGGGTACGGGCCCGAAACATCCATGGCCAGCCGTTCCATCGGCTCCCCCACTATGTACTGATGTAGCGGCTCCCGTCTTCCTCTTCCCTTTTTCAGCAACGCGCAATCACATTCTCGACATTCCTTCCGCACGTCTTCCCGGAGTCCCGGCCAGTAAAACCCTTGTTCCAACAGGGCCGTCGTCCTGGCGACTCCTAAATGCGCTCCTGCCGCGCCTCCATGGTATTCCCTTACCAGCTTGGCCCGTTCCCCTCGGGGAACGACCAACTGGTTCCTCCAACCATGTCCTTCTAGTTCCCAGTACTTCCGATGCAGCACGCCATCCCTGAGGCTCAATCGTTCCCATTGCCTCCATAGGATCTTTGTTTCTCGGGATTCCGGAGATATGGCCTCCCAACCTGGCCGGTCCGCATCTTTTTCCATCCGTGCGACAATCGGCCCTATATCTCGATCCCTCCTCTGCGCTGCTCTCATCTCCTGCGGGGACCATCCGGGCTCGTACCCCCGGGCCCGCGTCACTACTCTCACTTGTTCGGTATTCTCGTGCTCCTCTCCACATTGTTTGCACGGATACCGGGACAACGCGTCAGCGTTCCCATGCTTCCTGCCCGGTCGGTGTTGGAACGACACATCATGCGAGTCGATAATCTCAATCCACCGAGCAGCCTGCCCCATCGGTTCCTTACTTCTCTGTAGCCAACTAACCGCGCTGTTATCCGTCCGGACTATCACGCGTTGACCATAGATGTAGCACCGAAAATGCTTCAAAGCTCGCACCACCGCCAACAGTTCTTTCCGCGTGGTGCAATACTTTCGTTCGTTTGACTCCAGGGTTTTGCTCGTGTAAGCTATCACCCGTTCCTCCCCTCTCTGCTCTTGTGATAGCACGGCTCCCGTTCCCACGTCACTGGCGTCTGTATCAAGCCACCATTGTCCTTCTTCCTCCGGGAATCCCAACACCGGGGCCTCCGTTAGCGCCTTCTTCATCGCATCAAATGCCTCTTGTCGTCTCGCGCTCCACACGAATGGTTCCTCCTTCGTTGCCAATTCATACAAGGGGGCAGCCAACTCCGTGAAGCCGTTTATATGCCTTCTATAGTACGAACATAATCCCACGAAGGCTCGTACCTCGTGGAGATCCCGCGGGACCGGCCACTCGGTTACTTGCCGACACTTTTCGGGGTCGGGTTCGATCCCGTTGAACGAGACAACGTGCCCCAAGAACGGAATCTTCTTCTGGAACAGCTTACATTTTCGCGCCTTTAACTTCAGTCCTGCAGCGTTCAGCCGGTCCAGAACCCGTACCAATCTTTCCAGAGTCACTTTGAACGTTGGTCCAAAGACCAGTATATCATCCAAGTATACCAGACACTCCTCCCACACGATTCCTCTGAGGATTCTTTCCATCAGTCTCTCGAAGGTGGCTGGGGCGTTCACTAGCCCGAATGGCATCACTTTGAACTCATATAATCCTCCTTGAGTCACGAAGGCCGTCTTTTCTTGGTCCTCCGGTGCCATCTCTACCTGCCAATATCCGCTTGCGAGATCCAGACTGCAGAAGAATAGGCTTCCTCCCAAAGTGTTGAGGCTGTCCTCTATCCGCGGGAGCGGATAGGCGTCCACTTTCGTAGCCTGGTTCAGTTTTCGGTAGTCAATGCAGAATCTCGTTCCTCCGTCCTTCTTTTTGACTAGAACGGTCGGGCTACTCCACGCACTCCCGCTCTCTTGGATAATCCCTAAATTTAACATATCCTCCACCAGTGCTCGTTCTTCCTCTCTCCTGGTGGCCGGATACCGTCTGACCCTCTGCTTGATCGGCATCTGATCTCCCGTTTTAATTCGATGTTGTACTAAATCTGTCCGTCCTAACTCATGTTTCGAGGTCGCAAACATTTGTTCCCGGGCCATGATGGCTTTCTCCAGCTCTTCGCCCTCCTTCGTGGTCAGGTCTTTCTTAGCCTCCCCTATCATTTCAACGAGCGCTCCTGGGGGTTCTTTTGCTTCACTTCCTACTCCTCGTACCTCTTGCACGAAGGTGGCTTCTCCGAGTACCCCGCCGGTTTCCAATTTCGCGCTCTCGGTCCCTCGGTTGGCCACCCAAACTTCATTTTCTTCTCCCAATGTCACCGTTCCTGGGATCACCTCCAGTCCCATAGGTAATCCAGCGCCGGTGATGACAGCCAGCTGTCCACCCTGTCTTATGTCCATTCTCGCTACTACTGTTACTCGGGTCACTTGGAGTGGGGGTATTTCCGTCGTTTTCTCGATTCGCACGACCTGTCCTCCGACGGTAACTGCCCGAATCCCATCCGTTCTCTGTTCTACTCCCGGGATTCGTTCCCCCTCTCCCTCCCCCTCGGCGGGCAGGAAGATGGCACTCGCGTGGGGCTTAACTGTCAGCCGGTATTTCACCGCGAAGTCGTTTCCCAGGATCCCTTCATCTCTACCGATGTCTGCCACCATGAACGTCCACTTCAACACGCGTGTTCCCAATTTCACTGGCAAGTTCGTGCATCCATAGCACCGCAACGGACTACCATCTACCGAGCAGAGACGTCCTTCATATCCATCCAGTTCTTCTCTTTTTCGTCCCCACTCTCTCCAGAGTCGTTCCGACAGCAGACTGATCATAGATCCGGTATCAACCAAAAAACGGACGACACTCTCTCCCACCGTTCCGGCCACATAAAGTCCACATTCTCCCATGCCTACTACTTCTCTCGCCGCGCCCGAAGGGGGCCCCGCGCTTACTGCGACGGCGACTGTCCGTTTCCCTGACGCTGAGAACACTCTCTTGCGAAATGGCCCTTCTGGTGACAGTGATGACACTCTAAATCTTCTTTTCGCTTCTTAAACGCCTCCCTCCGGGCCGTTGCTTGTCTTCTAGCTTCCCGTTCCTCTGCCAATTCTTTCATCATCTCCTCCAACTTACCGTTCAAGGCCATGATCTGTGTATTGGCGTCCTCCTCGGGCTTCACTGCCCGCAGGAGGCGGCGTGAGTATCGTTCCTGTATTTCTACCACCTCTACCGCCTCCTCTAGTGTCTTGCATCCTTTCTCTGCACACTTCAGCTGAAGGTCTTCCCCAACTGCAGCCTGGAACGCATGTAATGCTGCTTTTTCCTGGCTAGCGTAGTCGTTGGAGAAGTAGGCTCTCGATGCCAGTCGCCGGGCATTATCAGCCAACTCCTTCGCTGTCTGGTTCTTTACACGTTTCAAGCCCGCCAACTCTTGCAGAGCATTACACGTGTCCTTCTCCTGACCGAACCTCCGGCGCAACGCATCCACCCTCGCCGAGTAACGGAGTCGTTCCCTGTCCGGGAGTCCGACAAAGTACATTCGTGCCGTTCCCGTCAGCGAGAGGAAAAGCATCGCCGCTTTTTCCTCGGCCGTCCAGCGTCCCAATGTTGCGTACTCCTCAAACTGGTTGATCCATCCCTCGAAATCCGGTTTACCGTCATACTTCTCTGGTCGTAAACTGAACTTCTTCAAACTCGCTCCTTCCTGGCCGGTCTGTTGTTGTTGAGCCCGCACATTCTGCTCATCCGTCGGGGTGGACGTTCCCATAAAATTAAACTGCCTACCCATTATGGTCGTGTCCTCCCCTTTTGTCTCGGTTTTCGCACCTCCTTTCTCCTCCCCACCTTCCTTGAAGGCGACGTCAGAATCCATCTGCTCGAAGACTGCCGCAGTCGCCATGAGTATCCAATACCGATGAAACACCCAAGATCCACAAGTCCGTATGTGCTTATTTCAGCACCACCGCTGCCACCAGTGTGACGTTCTCTGGTAAGTCGGGGTTGCCGATTCTTACGACAGAGGAACGTGGGGGTTGTTCGGGTCTCGGGGCGGACGGGGAATCCGGGCCAAGAACCGAGGTGTGTTTCTAGAGTCGTGCCTCGCGCACGAGGGGGGGCTGAGCGAATCGATCGGCACTCGATGTCGACGGAGGACTGCGGGGGAGGGAAATTATGGTAGGGGTACGGGTCGGCCGGGGAACGGTCCACCCCTGAGTTCCGGTCCGCGGGGGCGACGGGCCGACGGTCGCCTATTGTTTGGTAGCGTGGGGCCGAGCACGCCGCGCCCTCGTCCCCGCGGACTTCGCTCTCTCGTTCCGCTCCCCATGTCTTCGTACCATACTACGCCTCGGTTTCCGGTACTACTTCGGGCCTTCGTGCCCTACCTCGTTCCCTCGTTCCTCGTTCTTCGGGCCTTCGGGCCCCTTACCCTATGTTTCGACTACCTATCTCGGACTTCGACTGTTTTGTCCTAACTTCGACTTAATTACTCTATTCGGCTCATCTTTAGTGGTTGTTTCAGGAAAGAGGACACGTCTGGACACCAGGAGAACTGTTGAAGAACTCTGTTTATTCGGGCCTCACCGCCCCTTTATATACTAGAGAGGTCAGCCCTGATTGGCTGCCTTCGGTCACGTGACCTACAATTGACGTCACTTCCGGTTTATATATTCCGTTTCCGGTTTACATTTCACTTCCGGTTTACATATTTCCGGGTTTCGTTCCATTACGTTTTCGTTATTCGTTCTTTACATATTCGTTCTTTACATATTCGTTCTTTACATCTATTTCGTTCTTCGTTCTTTACATATTCGTTCTTTACATCTATTTCGTTCTTCGTTCTTTACATATTTCCATTATTATCTTATTTCTATTATTTTAACCTCTATGTATTTTGGCTGAATAGCCGTTCATCACAGTACCATGAAAAGATGCGAGCACACAACCGCAAACTTGCTTGCGGTAGGGCACCGCAAGGTGAAATATAGGTACTTGTGGCAGTTGCTTGGGCACTTGGTTGCAGCACTTGCTATCTTATATGTTTTCTATGGAATGCTTGCAGCTTCAGATACCAATATGTTGATATCAAAACCACATATTGCTTGCGGTACCTCAAAAGGCGATCGTAATGCTACCTACCACAAAGCGGAATATAGCCGTTATGAATCACCTGCTGGGCGCTACGTTTACAGATGACCTCGCCTAGGTAAACTAAACTATGTGAAGAAAATGTTATTTTTTTGTATTCCTTTATTTAGACAGACAAAATATAAGTTTTACATAAAACTTGTCTCACTTTTCTGCCCGTGAGTCAACACTTAAAGTCCATAATTATAATATTATGAGTACACTTATCACAGGTTTGGTGTATATATAACAACAATTTCAATAACATGTCAGATTGTCCAACATTATAATAGCTTCCAACAATATCACACTTTATGTTATTGCTCCTATACACAATATCATGTGAATTGAGTATTTATAACGCGACAATTCGAAATGTTGTAAGTAGTATATAGAAATGGGAATCTGAAGCATATTGGGCATTATGCATTGTATAATGCCCAACGCATGCAACAGACGCATGACTTGTATTGTATGTATCATATTAGCAATCGGGTTATTTTATGGTTTCACAGTATACCCAACATAATCACATGGCTTTATCCTATTTTACGTGCAACATGTTAGTAGTATATGGAAAAGGGGACTTTGGAGATCCATACATCCATGGCTCTTGTACCAACAACAAAATACACTTATTTTGAAACATTTCAAAAATAATGTATTGCAGTTAAGAGAATACATACGTTACATTTAAGTTAGGCGATGCTTCGTATAGTTGTTTAACCTCCCTATTCAAAAGGAACTACCTGAAATGTTATGGCAACTGGTTTATAATTGAATAGCGAATAGGACACCCTGTTAATTGAATGTTCAATGTCATTGCCAGGGATATCATAATAGGGTTATTTCAAATTGTCCAATGCGCAAATTGTGTTTCGGTGTTATTAAGTTAACATGTCAACTTTGCATAATTGATCCAGAATAGTTTGCGGCACGATGATCACGAGGTGGGAGTTCATAATCATGTATGTCTCCAGTTCCAAACAGGGTCATAAGTAGATTTTTGTGAATAGAATGTGTGATCAACTTGACAGGCATTGATTCGTCTTTGTATTCCCTTTTATGTGACTGACGTAATATATATTGAAGTTTTATGAGTAGGAAATACTGTTCCTGTTCAATGGAAAATCTTGGTATATGGGAGCGCCTACCCAGCCAACCTGAAACGTAACAGGAAAGTTCTGCAACCATACCTTTTTTAGTCAGTCTGTTACTTAAGATGGCACATAACAATTACATTATTGATGGTGAGGTTGATACCTCACCAAATCAGAACTTTATTAAAACATTTGTTGGTGAAGTCAGGATGAAACCAAAACATAACATTATAAGAACATTCTGGTTAGGTTGAAGAACATAACCAGAACATTATAAGAACCTTGCAGTGTAACGTCACAGCAGTATGTTGCAGCAACATTATTGGGGGCCATCAAAATAATGGAACTAGAACCAAACCAGAACGTTGCTGCAACGTTATAATAATGTCACATGTTTGGCTGGGTAGTCATCACCTGCTGCTCACTTCCCACCCTGAGCAGCTCCCAGGTCCCCACTCAGGAGCCACCCCCCCCCCCTCACATCCCCACACCCCAACCCAGGGCCCTAATGACAAACAGCGCAGTGAGACCTAACTAATAGTCATTGATCAGCCCACCAGGGGGAGCCAGGGATCAATCACGTGGGCCACGGCGAGAGGCCGCGAGATGTTAGGTGAAAGCCACTGGAGTAAGGTGGGCGTGGCGGGGGGCATTTCTCAGGGCTGGGGGTTAAGGTTAAATGGGGGGGGGGAGTGTGGAGCTCAGGCTAGTAGAGGTGGTGGGTGAGGAGGGTAGTGGGAGAGGAGTCCGACCGTAAGGTTGTAGACAAGCATAGCCAGGTTCAAAGGAGTTTTACCGTTTCGGCGATCGCGACCTGAAAATCATCTCTCCAATGTAGCTGCCACTTGGACGGCAGTGCCTATGTATGCACGACGTCGCCTCGATAAGATAGCATGAATTGCCACAATGGTATACGCAAAACGGTAAACTGATGATGATATCAGTAGTATAGACAAATGGGAATTGAGTATTGTCGCACCTTCATCTGTATGGCGCTGCCCATACGCATCAAAGGGATCCAGTATGTACACGACGACATCATATGAACTGACCTGAGTGAATGCGCGACATAATGGTGATCATAATTAATGTATCTGGCATTATGACAACACAGTATTATACTCAGAAAGGAATATTTTTGTAATACTTTATAAAAGCTGAAAAAAATTATACATTACCTTTACATTACCACACACCTTGGGGTATCTAACTCCCTATTAGGTCCCCTAATAGTTAAGCTTACTCACTAAATGACCAGTTCCATATCTTCCACCTGGTGATTGTAGCTATCAGGAGTAATAGACACCTCCTCTAGGTCTCATTATGGGTCCACGACGGCCCCACCCTCAGCATTACACCTACACCGGCCGCTAGGGGTCAGTGGTCGCCATGACGTAAGACTTGGGAATGAGTTACGTGTGTGGCTTATTACGTCAACGTAAGATGTTACTGCGGCTGTACTAGTTATAGAACACGTGGGTTGGTGTGGCGACCAAAAAACATCCACGATATCTCATGGCGGTTATCTAAGGCCCACGAGAAGAGAATTCAGCCCCAAATAACATCCATTTCGTGGACATGAAAGTTTCTTGAAAAATCTTACAAAAATCATTCCCATAATATACTAATCACATATGATACTTTTTAAAGTAGGCCCTATGTTAGAAGAACATTGGAACAATTTGATGGTTGAAAAAATTAAAAATTAAAAAATTAAAAATCCATGAGATTTCACGGACATTAAGATACCCACAGTAGCAAGTCGTAGGTATTTTAACTTCTCATGGCACAGAATTCTCATAGATGGTTTTTGGTCGGCTCTACTAGAAGAGTTGGCCATTTCTAACACCGACTTATATCAAACATGTAAATTGCAATATTACATACTGGCTTGTGTCTGAATCAGTGGTCAAATCGTCTGATTCTATTAGAATAATCAGCTGCTTTTACCACCGATCACTCTGCCGACTCAGTCAAAATCGCATAGTCGGTATGGCGCTTTAGAATGAGCTTCATCTATGAAAGCAGCACAAACATACTTCATCAGGAGCTCGAAGACAATTGAGTACATTTCTTGAGGCACCTCACTAGATTTAGCACCCCAGCCAAGGATGCAACGTTATTATAATGTTGCAGCAATGTTCTGGTTGGTTCTGTATTTGGTTCTTGTTATGTTCTTTTGACGACTCCCACTTACATCGCTGCAACGTACTGCTGTGACATTGCACTGTGACCTTATTACAATGTTCTGGTTATGTTCTTCAACCCAAACAGAATGTTCTTATGACATTCTGATATGGTTTTGTCTTAACCTCACCCAAAAATGATGTTATAATAACATTCCGATTTGGTGAGGTTTCAAAGGCACCATCAATAACGTAATTGTTATGCGCCATGTTAGTAAGTGACAAACTGATTAAAAAAGTATGGTCGCAGAAGTTTCTGTTAAGTCCCAGGTTGGCTGGGCTGAGTTTATTTCTAGAGGCACCTCACTAGATCGAGTACCCGTGCACTGATGTAAATGCTGAGAACTCACAGAGTTGATAGCCCCCCACCCCTCCCCCAAACGCACACACCCCACTCCCTAGTGCTCGTGTCATGCGATTCTCTCCATGCATAATTCACCAGCTGGCCTCTCGACGTACCCACCGTTACCCCGGGGTGTCCTTGACTGGGGCTCCACACCCCTCATACCCACCTGGGTGACGTAAGGTGGTATCAACTACTGGAGTTTGACTGCTTTAGAACTATAGATGTGTGGGACTTTAACAGGAAGGAGTATGGGGTTTGTTTAGCAGGGTGTAGCATAGGACTATAGGTATCTCCCCGGGTACAGATAAGGTGACAAATGAGTGGCGTTAACAGTAGACACTGAGTTTATTAACCTCCCTATGTATACAAGTACATAAACAACAGCGAAAGTTAACAAGTTAACAGAGATACACCTGAAAACTTTAAATAGCAGAGATGTTACCCGGGCGGCGGCTCGTCGCGGACTGGACGCAGGCCGACGAGAGCGCCGATCTTTATAGTGACGTGATGCTTTGCCATAGCAACTGTTCCACTAGGCTTAGATACCCCTAACGACGTGCGGCACGTCGCTACGACATATCTCCCCGGGTACAGATAAGGTGACAAATGAGTGGCGTTAACAGTAGACACTGAGTTTATTAACCTCCAAACCCCAAAACGAATTACACCTTAGAGGCTACCACCCGATCCGTTGAAATTTTCTGAGATAAAGGATGTCTGATATAACGGAAAACACAGTCAGACTTCCAGCCCCCGCGTGCTTTAATCTGGGCAACATCACAGCCCAACATCGACATAAAAGTCGCCCCACCCCTCCTAAGTGAGTGGGATGCAAAATTACCCTTAAGCCCTGAGTCGATCACAAACTTCTTAAACACTTTAGAGAACATACTATAACTCAACCTAGGAACTCCCGGCGACGAGAATAACGGAGCCGAGTCATTTAACGAACATTTATCTAATAACATCCTAACATGTCTAACAGCGCAAATTCTAACATCTCTACCCCAAGCGACAGGTAAAAACACAACATCGCCATTGCCCTCAGTCTTAGAAGACCTTACAGCTAACAACAGTCCATCCCTATTAAATTTCACGTCTGACCGCTTTAAAGTGTGGGGCGAGCTCACAACATGAGAAACCCTCAGAAGGGTTCTAAACATTAACAGCATTGCAGAAAACACAATTAATTCAACATCAACGCTCAGGTCAACATGACCGTAAATAACAACAAGATGTTCTGGGAGCATAGCATCCTTACCTACGCTCCTCTTACCCCTAGCTCTCTCAATACCTGTTAATGTAGACTTAAGCACTGGGTTAGAAGTGCGCACTGGCTCTAAACCAGCACACACATGATAGTATATCACAGCCTGGTAATACGCAACTATGGAGGTATACTCCAACCTATTGGCTAAATAAGTCACATACAAACAAGCCTGATTAACGTTACATGGTAAAGGATCCCAACCAAAGTTATCGCATGCCCTCACGTAACTTCTCCATTGCATTTCCCGCGATCTCCTCGTACTCTCAGCTATAGAACCCGCTCGGTAGCTAACAGCCCTCCTTTCCAAGTCCCTCACGGTACTCCCTGTGAGAATTGAACAATACAGACAAACAACATAAGTCACTCCCGCCTAAGCTGGTTTCTAACTCGATGGCTGACTTCACATATAGCAATCTAGACAATGTATCTGCTACTAAATTACATTTAGTGTTTATATAATGAGGTAAAATCTCGATATTGAACAAAACACACAACCAGAATATCTCTCTCAACCATGACATACACAAACGGTTTGAGCTGCTACCGTTGATTAACATATGCATAACCTGTGTGTTGTCCGTAAAGAACATCACAGACTTATTCCTTAGAATCGAACTCCACCTCTTTAAGCCTAGAACCACAGGCCATAGCTCGAGCACGTTAATGTTACTGGTGTCCCCCACCTCAAAACCGAAACAGGGGGCCACGCCAATATGACCACATGGTGTTTTTACGTCAATTTTGAAAAAATCGTCCCAGGTACCTGCTAACCAATCGGCACCCATATAAACGCCGAAACCTTTCATAGACGCGTCGGAAACTACCGGCAGTTCAAATAACACATTATTAATTTTTGACGAACCGTTAAAGACTTCACAGAATTTCCGCCACCAACGCAAGTCACTCCTGACCTCCTCAGGAATTTTTACAAATTTTTTACCACGTTGTACCATCAATTTATACAAGTTATAAATCCTTCGACAAAAGGTTTTCCCCCCGCGGACAACATGGGAGCAATGAGAAAGCAAGCCACCTATACTCTCCAGGTCTTTCTTCAAAATTCTGTCCCTTACTAGATACATGTCTAACAGGCATTTTAATTTCGCCAACTTACTGGCTGGGAGACGCAATTCCATCGCGACAGAGTCGATCTCTAGGCCCAAAAAGGTAGTACATTGAGACGGGCTCGACACTTTATCATAAGACACATGAAACCCCAGGTAACGAAGCAACTGGATAACTAGACTCTGTGCCGCGGCACACCCCGCTGACGTCTCTGAGATAACAATAAAGTCGTCCAAATAATTAACGATTCTCACATTAAAAATTACGCTTATTACGTCGTGAATCATCTCAGAAATATAATTGAAGTATAAGGGTCCTAGCCTCAGGCCGAAACATAACCTATTATCAACGAACGTCGTCTGGACCCCATCTAATTTCCACCTGAAACCTACATATTTGCGGTGGTCAGCCCTTATTGGGACGGCCCTGTACGCTGATTTGATGTCGACGACCGACATATAGTCACCCTCAGCCAACATAAATACCGCGTCATCTACGCTCTTATAAGAGAAATCCCTAAGGAGGCTCCCACAATAATTATTTACCGAGCGCCCCACTGGGCGACTGCAGTCGGTGATGGGCCTGATCCCTCCCCCCGCCTTAGGTACGGCTCCTAGTGCGTGGATGCATACTGGATTATCAACGGCGATAGAAATCATACCCTCCTCAAGTTCTCTCTTAACAATGACATCCATACGATTTCTGCTATCAGGCTCCAAAATAGATGAATAATTATTACATTCATAAGGGTCTACATGGGACTCAACTATAGGAAAACCGTCCGTAATAGACCACAACAACTGCAAATATTTCTCAAACCAAGCATCGCCATTACAAAGCAAAATTGCAGCAAATCTGCAAGGTTTCAGTTGGTTGCGCACACCGTCCAATTTGTACACGCAACTACAGCTGCCCATTACACACTCCCGACCCACTTGGATATTGGTGCCCAACGGGGAAGTCAAAGAAAGCAGCGGCCCTCCTTCTGTGAAACCCTCAAGCAGGTAACCTCCCTTAGCACTCAACAAACCATCCGTCAAGGAAATCTTTGGATCAGCCTGAACCAATCCAGGGCTAACTAAAACCCCACTACCCCCTGCAACCACCTCCTCACCGACGTAATTTAAAACACTGGTAGGATTCACATCGACAGGGTAACTAGGGGACACATTCCCCTCAACACGCGTCTCCCCAACTATCGGGACCCCGCCCACATTTGACTGGGACACCGATCCTTTAACAACACTGGGAGACAAGTAACCCGCTCCCTGCGGGGGGCGGGCCAAACCAACAAAAGTCTATTTCCCATCTTTCTTCTTATACCTCGGACAGTCTTTCTTGCCATGCCCCTCGCCGTCACACGCAACACACCTGTGCGCGTAGAAGCAGTTCTTGTTGCTACACCCGCCGTCGTTGAAGCGGATGCAGACTTTCTCGCTCTTCTTCTTAGTTGACTGAGAGGAACCCTTGGAGGCAAACTTGCCCCTTTCGGCATTGTCAAAGCTGAAAAACCTCAGCGCGTCCTCCTGGACGATACTGCTGAAGGCTGTGGGGCCTGACTCCCCCGCCCTCTCCCTAACACTCTCGTCGTAACGGACGAAGGCCTCTACCTTAAACACTTTCTTTGTGGCCTTTTCCGCCAAGACAAGTCCGTGTTTCACTACCCCGGTGACATCACGACGCATCTCTAGAAGTTGATTCATTGTCTTAAAAGTCACCAACATGAGGGACTCGAACGAGTCGATCGACTCACCTTTCTTCAGATATGCCGAATGCGCGAAGGGGTTCTTCTTCTTCTTGTCTTTTACTGCTTTCCACATTTCGCGGCCGTGGTACTCCAGCCACTCACCGTCCTCCTCGGATCCGCTGCCAGACGAGTCGACGTCCTCCGTATCCGGCCTCGCGGCTGATGTTGTCGGCGCTGCATGGGCCATGCCGCCCGGGGCCGGTGCGGCTGCCGGGGGGCCTGTCGCCGACTGGCCTGCCAGGTGACCAGCCTGGCCCGCCGTAGCCTGGGGAGCATTCGCTAGGTGGGCGAATCTCTCCATTGTAGCCTGGTAGACCCCGGCCATCTTACCAACGACGTTCTCCAGGTGACCCATCCTCGACGTAAGTTCACGGAGAGGGTTGCTGTCCTCAGCCAACCCACCCTGGCTTGGCCGAGGCTGCTGGCTTGCACTCCACCTCGGCGGGACATTTGCCCCACCTCCACGGCTCGCAGCGTAATCCCTAGCCTGCTCTTGGAACTGGAATGGTGGGGGGGGTGTCGACCACCCATGTCTGGTGTAGCCGTCATGTCCTGGACGATCATCAACGACTTGTGGGCCCTGTTGACTCGTCTCAAACGGAAACGGTGGCGGAGCTTGTTGCCCGCACTCCGCACTCGCCGGTTGGGCGGGGTGTGACGTCATCGGCCAACCGCCCGTGCTGGGATAGGACGGCCGCGCTGATTGGTCAAACTCCTCGTCGCCATCAAACACCGAAATTCTCCCCAATTCTCTCACTGAGCGATTGAAATCACGTAATCCCTGCTCCTGGGCCCTCCTGGTACCAGATCCAGTGCTCCTAGACTCCTCCGGAGCGATTTTCAGGAATGTCATTTCCTCCGTGTCCGACGGCGCCGCCACCTCAGCCGCCCCCATTTCGCCGTTTAGCGATTCAAAAATGCTGTCTAGCTTCACGCACCCCTTCCCGGTCGGCGGCCCGTGCCTAGAGCCGCACTTAGTGCAACTCCGCAGCTTTCTCTTCGTCATTTTCCAGCTTTACCGAACTTTAAATAGCAGAGATGTTACCCGGGCGGCGGCTCGTCGCGGACTGGACGCAGGCCGACGAGAGCGCCGATCTTTATAGTGACGTGATGCTTTGCCATAGCAACTGTTCCACTAGGCTTAGATACCCCTAACGACGTGCGGCACGTCGCTACGACAGTTTTTAGTATCAATAATAAGTTGGGTTTTTTTTAAATTCAATTCCTTAGATGCCGGCTTCTTATATTGGAGTTTGGTTGTTTTGCAAAGTCTTCAAGGCCAGCAGTATACCATAAAAATATTTAGAAGCCATAGCAAAGACTTAGGGACGTTCGCACGGTCTGTGGTATAGGACTTAGGAGTTAGGGTGTTTATAGGCAGTCACATATATAGGATTAGGGTGTTTTAGGGCTAGTAGTATATATAATTGGAGGTGTTTTGCAGGTACAATTATTGAAATGGGAGTCTTTTTCAGGATGGAAAACAGAATTGAGATTTGTTTTACAGGAAGTAGTTAAGAGATTTTTTTTGTACGCAGTAGAAAGGTATTGGGGTTATATATTGCAGGAGGTATAGTTATAATAGAATAGTGAGATGTATACTCAGTATAGCTTGTGGGTATGACATCAGTTGCGGCAATGTTGTCCTGTAACACCACAAATCTAGACCCCATCATTTGTAAATTATTTTTTTTAGTTTTATAGTGGTTTAGTGAAGGTTTGTTATATGAATGGACCCGTCTGTCAATGATAAGAATATTTTACTACAGCCAAAGCTAATATATATTCTCATTTCTAGTATATTAAATTGTTAGAACATATATATTATATCCAATAAACCAGTTTTAGATGTGGTTTTATAGGCTGTATCATGCTATTGTTACCATATTACATTGACACTGGAGAAACTGTATGGTTTTATGTGGACTCAATAGGAAACCGCTCTGGCGAAGTGAGCCACTTTAATAAAGATTTTCTTTTTTGAAATCTGAGGTTTATCCCAACTGCCTCTCCCTTCTGCCACCCCCCCCCCCCCCCCCCCGCCCCCCTATGACTTCTCCCCCGTCCCTGATCATCCAGCACCCAGCAGTCACAGCGGGCAGTATTTACTCTCCGTACGTCCCGGCCTGTACCCAGGAGTGGGTACCGTTACATCATACCTCCCTCCTCCCATTGTACCCTGTCCACCAACCATCACGCCATGTTCAGGTCGGTCAAGTCCTTACTATGGCGGTATTACACTACGCGACTTGGGCTGTGATGTCAGCACGATATGATGATATTACAGGAAATTCACATGCAGGAGTAGTATTTATTATACCTTAGGGTGATACAAGTTTAGTAGTTAAGAGTTTAACACAGGGCGATACAAACCTGGGTGATAACCAGCCTTGTATCGCTCTTCAGGGTGATACAGAAACTTTTTATTTTTCTAAAATTCATTTAAAAAAAATGAAATCATTAAGAAATAAAAAATCTGCATTATCTGCACAACATTCCTAGCTACATTTTACTTTTCCATAACCAACCTCAAAGGAAGTACTTGGGCGGTTATCAGTTGCAACTTTACAATCGCCGGCTGAAAATTTCCCGGTGATTTTCTTGAAGATTTTCCTGGCAATCCCATCATCCATCGCCTGTCGCCCAGAATGTGCATCATACCCACGGAGAATTGCCCAGCGATTGTGAATTCATCCCAGATTCTCCTAGTCGTCCGTCGCCTGGTGACGTTAAAATCGCCTAGTGGGTATTGGGCTTAATTGACATTTACCAATAGCACCTGGAAATAGATGACTCAGCATTTCCTGTCAGCCAGTGAACGGGGAGGTTTACCGTCGGAGTGATCTTGGATTGATCAAGGTTCTACTGATTGCCTCATTTTCGCGGATATGGGTTAATTACTTCTGTCACAGACGAGGAACAGTTATTTTGTACTTGGCGTAACTGCAGACTAAACCAGAATTGAACCAGGTAAATATGTTTACTCATTCCTTCTATTATCATTGCATGCTACCGATTCTTATCCTATATCAATGATAATCATCAAGAGATATGGAGTGTTTTTTGTATCCATTTATACAGCCCAGTATTGAAGTTAGTCTAGATATATTTCTTTTACGCTTAGGTATTATATATGATCAACGTGTGAATCGTTTCTAGTGGGGTTTCACATGTTCTTCCAATATATACCTTTTTTTGATATAAGAACTTAAAAACAGCAGGCTATGTAAAGGGTCATTTTATAAAAAACTGGAATCAAAGTAGACATATTAAGGTTCTTTCAGATCATACAGACCACATCGTTATTCCGACTTTCTAATACAACCTAGAACCCTATCACTTTTATATGATAAGTGTATGATTAGATGCCTCCTGTATCGGATCGTAGCAACCTTCCCAGTTAATATTCTTTATAAAAAAATATCAAAAGATCATTCAGGGTTATCCCTGGTCTTCAAATCTCTCCCATTTGTTAGATTACCGTGCCATTCCCGGTGATAATTTGATCCAATCTTGATAGCTGCAGCAGTGGGAGGGAGGAGAGATTGGTGTGTGCCTAATAACAGACGGATTTACATGCTATATCACTACGCCTGTTTGACACCTACCACAGACCTACTAACAGACCTATTTATGTGTTATATTACTACGCCTATTTGACACATACTAGAGACCTACTAACAGACCTATTTATATGTTATATTACTACACCTGTTTGACACATAGCCAAGACCTACTAACAGACCTATTTGTGTGTTATATCACTACGCCTGTTTGACACATACCAGAGACCTACTAACAGACCTATTTATGTGTTATATTACTATGCCTGTTTGACAAATATCGAAGACCTACTAACGGACCTATTTATGTGTTATATTATTACGCCTGTTTGACACATATCAGAGACCTACTAACAGACATATTTGTGTGTTATATTACTATACGCCTATTTGACACCTACCAGTAGGTACCACAATAGAGGCTAGGACTATTGGACTAGATATAGGTCTTATATTGACACATATTTGGTGTCAAATTAAAGGTCTGACTCCCTGCAAACCCATGGGTTTATTCTAAAAATAAATTATTTGAAAATTATCTATCTTTTTAGAGTAAGTATGAGAGAATATGAAAATTAACATCAAAACCAAATTAGCTATGTTATTTTGATAATTTTGATGGGTTTCTAAGTTATCAATACACACATGTTTGGTGCCAAATTAAAGCTCTAATTATGACCAATATGGAGAAATAGGTAATATATCTATATACCTTATGGCAAAATTGCGCCAGGCTAAGCAATATAGGTAAAAATAGCAATTTTTTGGCAAAATGGATCGTAACGTGTTTGGTATCAAATGAATGCTCTTCCAATGGGATATCTTGCTGTGGCATTGCCATATTTCTATTCCTTATGGCGAAATTGCGCACAGCAGAAAACCTTATTTTTGAGGGTATTATTTTTTTTATTCTTAAAAAAATCATAGAAAATTAAATAAACGTGTTATTTTCTTCAATGAGGTATTTCTGTACGTCTTTTGATCTGCTCTATTTTTATGATCTTTTAAATATATTCTAAACCTGTTTTCAAAAAATCATCTGTGGTACCTACTACCAGAGACCTAATCAAACACGCCACCAGTAATGGGTGTGCTAATGACAGAATCTCTTGGTACCAATCAAGTGCCACGCTGTTTAAATGGATTTCTTTTAAATCTGATTTTGTTGTGTCTGTTTTCTACTAGAAGACTTGGCATAATGTCTGCCCTAACTTTTATTGATTATATGACAGGAAATTATATTATCTTTATGCTTTACTCTGGGATCTGCCTCAATTGTGTGTTTCCTGGTGAGTTGTAAAATGTATTAAAATTTTGACTGACATCGGTAATCGCCTTTAGTGGAATGAGAAACTGTCATTAAGAACAGTTAGCCATTTAACTTTTGATTGTACTTTTTTCTCTAACTATAACAATTATGCATGAGCGCACATGCAAGATGTTTCAACGAAAAAAATGTTTATTGGCTAGTGGGAATCGAACTGAACCCTCTGGACCAAAACACTAGTCCTTCCTATTCTTAACACTTTCCCTTAATTGCAATCTAGCCTATAAGCTGGATTATGATTACCCCTAATCAGAGCCCCATTCCGGCGGTGGGTAAGGCCAATCGGTCGGCCAGCGGTGGTAATTACCTGCGCTTGGAGAACTCACCTCTGCTTGGAGATGGAGTGGACAGTCATGGCCGCCGGGGGCGACCCCCAGCGGCGCGCGGGGGAAGCGACGACCACCGCGAGACTCGGCGAGAGTTGGGCGAGAGGGGAGGGCACGTGACTCCGGGAGACGCAGGAGGGAGGTGAGGAGAGGGACGCCGTGGTGTCAGCGAGACGCCGGCTGCCCACGCACGTGCACGCTGGGTTTGAATGTCGTCTGCGCTGTCTTTCAGACGCTCACGGCCCTCTCAGAACGCTATACTTAACTGAATGGATCCCTACTACTGTATGAGGATCCTAGTACTGTTCGTGTGAATGTACAATCAACCATGACCAGGGGAAACCGCATTTTGTGAGTGGTGTGCAACGACTTTAAACCTGGATTCTATGCCGACTGAAAAAGGCGGGAATCCCGCTGATCAGTGCTCGAAGGAGGTGGTGGCGGTTTGATTGTCGTCTGCCGCCCGTGAAGGGACGCGCTGGGGTTTGATACCTTTCTACCAACCACGGACAACTTTGATTATCTCAAGAGGACTGTTAAGACAATAATTGTCTGGATTTAAAAGGTAAGCACCCGCTAATGTTCACATTCACAAGTAGTAAAACTACTTAGACTTTCAAGACTTGAGCCAGCCAGGCAGGTATTTAATATTGAGCGTCCCTGCCTCCCCCATCGTGATCAGTGGCGGGGTGGTTACGCTGATACCCGCGTCATTTCCAATACTACTATGCCTGTTATGGGCGTGACTGCTAGGGGTGAAGTAGAGACAGAATCACATATTTACAAATAGTAATATCTAGGTGACTTTCTTTACTATCTGTGTTGAATGTACAGGATCACGCACCCCCCTGTATGGCTATTGGTTTTCCTGCCTTATTTAAAGTGTGTGTGTGTGGGGGGGGGGGGGGGGGGGGGTTACATGATTCTGGAAGGGTGGGCAACATACATAAAGGATAGGTACTAAACAAATATTGGTAATTCGTAAGTACAAACGCAACTGTTTGCCAAGTCTAAGTCCACACACACACACACACACACACACACACACACACACACACAAAGGGGGGGGGGGGGTGCGAAGACCTCCTACAACCCCCCCCCCCCCCCCCCCCAGGATCCGATTCTCGGGTGTTCGCACAAACGACAAGAATACCTATCATAACCTCACAGGGTTCAGCTACCAACACGCATCATGTTACGTAATCGTAACGTATCCCCTATCGCAGCTATCATCATGCAATTGTATCAATTTTAATTCCGAGTTTCATATTGTAGACTAGTAATCATATGGCATCAATTCGAAATTCTCACTTTTGTTGTAATCTTACTAAAAGCCTCAAAGATTAGAGATACGTTGACGTATCGAGATGCGTAGTGTTCCTTAACCTCCCTAATATGCACACAGCATTTCCCCCCTTTTTTTGGTAATTTAGGGGTCCGCCAAAAGTGGGGGGAAAAGAGGTGTCAGGACCCCCAGCCCCCCCCCCCTCCCCCTGTCCCTGTATCTACCCCCGGATAATGATAACGTTAACCGTTCCATCAATCCCAGCTGTTATCCTAACAACACTGACAAAACAATGATTATAATTTAATATGCTCTTTTATCTCAGTTGGCATAATAATTATTGTCCCACATTCTACTACAATCCTGTTTTGATATTTCTATTATGGCTATATACTTCAAAGTCATAATAACAGGACATACCTATCCGTGTTGTGTAAACGGGGAATAACACATTAATACTACATCTAAAAATATCCGCCGTATACACAATCCGTGCTGCATTTTAGGTCACTCGGTAACAAGGATGAGAGTATAGGATTTCTTTGTGTCTGCATAATTATTATGACCAGCTTCAAATGTCAGCCAATTCATTTTGATTTTTGTTTGCCTTTCTTTTGAGCTGGTTTTAATACTTAAAGTCAGCGAGGTCTGCCTATCCAATATTGTAAGTATCCGACTTTTTATACAGTAGTATATTTGTGAAACTATTAAGTGGTATTTTCCACGTGATATAAATAACCTATCTTTTCAATTTGATTTCGTGTCCTGACCAAATCGTTGTTCTCATGTTCCGAAAAAGAACTTACAATGCGTACGTGCATTGTAGAGGGCCCTATAATGGACAAATTATTCTTGTAGCGTTAAACTAAAACAATCTACATAAAAGAATGAAAATGACACTAATAACATAATAGCCATAACAAAGTATGTTTGTTGCGTTGTTCCAGATAACGTGAAGATGATGATGCATTAGAAGCTACTCTTAAAGTACCTAAATATTATATTCTGAGTCAGAAGTATAACACGGTTTTCTTTGTATAATCGTTACTATCAAATCAGAATGACAAGCTGAAATACTACGAGCACCCCTCTCAGGCAAATAAGCTGAAATTAAAAGAGGCGTTTCCTACATAACTCAGAAAAAAAAACTAATTTCCGGTAGAAAATGATACCAACGTATTTTGTTTGGCGCATACTGCCCTACCCATACTGTGTTGTACAATCAGACATTTTGATTGGCTGCCAGGGCTGCAAATTATTTGAATAATTAGATTCCTGCAGTTGATGTGTTGTAAAAGCATAATACTATGATGGAATAGAACATTATTCTGGTCTATTCCAATCACTTCAGCAGTGAAGACAGGGGTAACCTTGACGATGTATTCTTTTCAACTTAATTGTTGTGAGCGTTTTGGGATACGCCTAATGCCTTTATGGACAGTAATGGACGGTACTATTACAAAATCTAAGTGTGGAATAGCAATTAATGATTAAAATGTCTTTTGGAGCTCTAAGAAATTAACAGTGCTTGGGGTTTTCCTTCTATACATGGAAAATAATGAAAGCCTGTTCAGAACCAGATCATCATACCCGCTCCGCTATGTTGAGTTTTATTATTGTACAGCGGGACCGGGTGGAAGAACAGCTATTCTGAACCCATTTGCCAAATAAGAACAACTAAAAATAGGGAAAAAAAATTATACCTTAATTTCTATGCTAAACAACAAGTTTCCTAAAAGCATGTTATTTATTTATTTGTGACATAGCACGACCTTCTTATTACAATGCAGACCCTGACAGAATGTTACTAGACTCTCACGAAACGTCAATAGAACGTGACAGAATGTTAATGTTACTGATTTCCTTGGCTGGGATAGTGTAATCACACATTTGGATATCGTTTAAATTGTCTGCCATATATTTACTCGTAGTTTTGGCTAGCATCTAAAACATGTATTGGCGGGTAGCAAAAGTGTCCTTTGATAATCCACATTTTAACAACCTGTCATTTACATGTTTTTTTAACATTTTGTCTATAATTAAATCACATAATAGGATGATAACTAAAGGGAAGTCACATTCAATTCCTTTTAGTCCATACTGGCATATAATATATATATAAATATATATATATATATATATAACATTATATATATATAACATTATATATATATAACATAATATATATATAACATTAATTTAAAGAGCTGGCTGTGACATTTTGTAACACAGATGAGGTTTAACGGTTAAAATACTAGTCGGAAATAGATACTAGTCGGAAATAGATAACGCTAAGTCTGACACTCATATTCAGTCTGGACATGAGTGTAATATCGAACATGATATGGCTGATATGGACAGCCTGTATTAAGAGGTTAGCATGCTGTACATAAACCTGATGCTCGGAAGGATAGGGGATCCCATATGGCAGGTGTGACTTATTATCGACAGGTATTGATAACATCTAAAATAGTATAGCTACACAAAGATGTGTGACTCGGACCATCACCTACATGGTTTTCATGATGGTGCCGATAGTGGCGATAAAGGATGCAAGCAAATGCAAGCAAATTCTAGAACGCATAGTGCAATATGGAATTTGTTTGCATTCCTACTTGCATTGGGGTAATGCAAGCAGATTTCCATGCGGTTTTATATGTAGTACTTGTATTCATTTGCAATCAGATACCAACATGACTGTTGCTATCTGAAATCCAAAACTACCTGTGTTTCCTAATTAGACCCATGCAAGTGTGACCCAACGAACAATGGAATATGGGCTTAAGGTCATGTTGGACGGTACATAGACAGACTTTATTATAATATTGCAGTAATATTCTGTTTAGTTCTAGATCTGTTTTGTACGGCTCCCAGTATGGTCATTGCAACTTAACATTGTAACGTTGTACCATGATGCTATTTTAACAATCTCGTTACAATCTTTTACTAAAAGACAATGTTATCTCAAGATTCTGTAATACAGTGTAATGTTTTTATAGCGCTCTGTTTTGATGAGTCTCAGCCTCTCAAAAGAAATCTTTACTTTACAACTTTTACTTGAAAATTAGCAGACTGGACTCACAAAAATGTGGTCGCAGAGTATGCCTGTTAGGTCACAGCTTGCCTTGGGCATACCCACATCTCAAGGGGCGCAGATTATCGTGGTACAAAATACGATGATAATTCTTGGATATCATTAACTTTTATACAAGTAGCCGCGGATTTAGAGGGAACGCGCCTTCTTTTGTGACCAAATTTAGCCTTTTTTATGTAAAATTCTGGAAAATATGGAGCCTTTCTATAGGACTCCAACGCCTTTTCAAAAAGCTGTATCCGCCACTGAAGGGACATTGAAAAATATCACGTTTAAGAGACGATATGAGTACAGGATTGTAGAAACAGATGCAGCAAATGAAAATAATTTAACAGTTACTATCTTCTTTTTTATAGGGACTATTCATTAATCAAAGGTGCATCTTTCAAACAGGATATTTCGATATAACCTTATCTCTGTCCCGACAATGTTATGCTTATTATCATAACACATAACTGTGGGACTATACTGTAACCATCGCACGGTGTAATGTTGCGGTATGTTACTTGACACTTATCATTGCACTTTGGTATTGTATAGTTACTAATAAAGCCTTCCTCTCTCACTAAACACAACCCGTGCTACAGTATGTACCGAGTTATATCATGTTTCATATAGACAAAACAGCAAACCATGATGGTGTTTATACACATCGTGAATTGTGATGATAACTGCTTGATTTAATCCCAGTAGCCTTGACATATAAAATACTATCAAATGAACCCAGATATAATGTTTTATATAGACAAAACAGCTAACCACAATGTCGTGTGTCTCATACACACTGTGAATTGTGATGAAAACTGCTCATTTTACTCCCAAAGGCGATCATGTATAATGTTTTATAAAATGAAAACCTAGTTATAATGTTTTATGTAGACAAAACAGCGAACCACGATGTCGTGTATTTCATACACACAGTGAATTGTGATGATAACTGCTTGGTTTAATCCCAGTAGCCTTGATGAAAGCGTCGTAATTAATGGCATCAAAGGCGGGATTAAGGCCAACTTAACTCGCCTCACGCTTTCTCTAATCCCTCAGGTTTTTTTGGGGGGAATTCACGCCTCACACTGATCCAATAGAGCACAGTCCTGATGAATGGTAGTATGTAGTATCAATGTCTGGTGGTCACAGATAACAACAAAATTGGTCTTTTTTTCTGCCAGCTTTGAATATCAGGAGTGGGAAATCATTTCAAGACGTTGGTGTATAAATCGCTATAGGATATAGGAAAGGGAGGAGGGTGGTGGGGTGGGATGGTTAGTCGGGGGTTGAAGGATAGGGGTTGTAAGAGGATGATTTGGGGGGATACTGTTGGTATAGCGGGGTGGTAAGGGGTAGTTAGAGGTTTTAGCATTGTAAAGGGTGGAAGAAGTAAAAGGCATATCAAACCTTCCCACCTTTCTTCAACTACTATCATAATATAATGAGATGGATGACGTAGTGCTGCATATTCCGTTAGCCTGAAATCTATTAGATAACAATTCTATTAGATGATATTTTCCTTGTACTCTGTAGATTCAAAAGAAAATACAATAAAAATCATTTTCAGCAGCGAATTCATCAATGGTTATTTATTTTTCAACAACTGGCTCTTTTTATTGCTCAGTTAAATAGATATATGGGAATGTTATTCACCCACCCGCCACCCCCATGCAGCCAGACACACCCCGTGTGTGTCCGAACCCCAAGTATAACCTGATGTTTCGAGCACCTCCTTCAACCCCTCTCCTTTCTCCCTCCCCCTCCCCTCTCCTCCTGCCCCTCCCCCTTTCCCTCCCTCCCTCCTTCCCTCCCCCTCCCTTCGACCCTCCCCGCTCCCCACTCGGCCTCAATGGTCTCATCAGTGACTTTACACACGCCAGTTTACTGCCCCTTCAGGCGTCAATGTCTGTTTCCTGGCCCTGTGGTTCATGTGCTCCGTCCCCAACCACTCTGCTGTATCCCTGTACCCCACTAAGGAATTTTACGCATGGCTTTATGTTGCCCCTTATAGCTGTCCATGTGGGATTCCCGGCCCTGTGGTCCATATGCCTCCGTCCCCTCTCCCCCTGTTGTGTCCTCATACACCCCACTAAGCTGTTTTACACATGGCAGTATATTGCCCCTTACAGCCGTCCATGTGGTTTTCCCGGCCCTGTGGTCCATGTGCTCCGTCTTCACTCCCTCTGCTGTGTCCCCATACCCCCCACTAAGTCATTTTACACATGGTGGTATGTTGCCACTTACATCCGTCAATGTCTGTTTCCCAGCCCTGTGGTCCACGAGCCTCCGTCCCCACTCCCTCTGCTCTGTCCCTGTACACCACTAAGTCATTTAAAACACGCCAGTGTGCTGCCCCTCAAAGCCGTTTATGTGGGTTTCCCGGCCCTGTGGTCCATGAGCCTCCATCCCCACTCCCTCTGCTGTGTCCCTGTACCCACTAAGCCGTTTTACACACGACGGTATGTTGACCTTTACAGCCGTTGATGTGGTTTTGCTGGCCAGTGGTCCATGAGCCTCCATCTCCATTGCCTCTGCTGCTGTATCCCACTAAGCCATTTTACACATGGTGGTATGTTGCCCCTTAAAACCGTTAATGTGGGTTTCCTGGCCCTGTGGTTCATGTGCCTCTGTCCCCACTCCCTCTGGAGCGCCCTCATACACCCCACTAAGCTGTTTTACACATGGCGGTATGCTGCCCTTTACAACTGTCCATGTGGGTTTCCCCACCCTGCGGTCCATGAGCCTCCATCCCAACTCCCTCTGCTGTGCCCCTGTACCCCACTCAGGCATTTTACACATGGCAGTATGTTGCCCCTTATAGCCGTCCATGTGAATTTCCCGGACTCTACTGTGTCCTCTATCTCCCACTATATCGCTCAGATTAAAAAATACTGGCCCACCGGGATTTCACCAAACATATTACAGCTACACAAAGATACGGAAATCCAGCGGATTACATCCATGTTATACTGTCCGTGATGGCACCCTCTATGATAGTCCATGGTCAGTTACAACCTGATCTCTTTCTGTTTTGACATCATAACGAATTTCGTTGTTAGAGAAATTGCTATAGAAAAGTTACAATAATATTATTTATAATGGACTCTCGTAAAGAGCGCCATGATCAAGTCATTGACAGCAAAACCTTAGGAATTGATAATCTTTGTTAAAACATCGTTGGTTTGACAAGGAATGGATCAAGGCACGGATGTACTACAGGAATAGACCTTTTCAGACAAGGATGCAACACGATTATAATGTTGCAGTAATGTTTCTGTTTAGTTCTAGTTATGTTATTTTGATGGCACCCAATAACGTCTTTAGAACTTAAAACTGTGACTTTCTAGTGTGAAATTATTGTAACATTCTGGTTATGTTCTTTCACATAAAGATAACATTATTGTAATGTCCTATTGGTAAGGTCTTAACTTCACTAAAGGCCCATACCCACTAGGCGATTTTGACCAAGTCGGGCAACAGATTGGAGGGTAAAATCAGCTGATTCTAGGGGATAAAATCAGCTGATTTTTGCGCTGGTTCAGATCAAACATGCATATACTAATATACTATACTTACAGGCAACCTTAAGAATCGGCCGATTTTAGTGCCGATCCGTTTGCAAACTGTGTAAAAGTCGTCTAGTGGGTATTGGGCTTTAAAATGTAATGTTATCAAATAATTCTGTTTCTGTTAGTCTGAACCTAACATGAAATAACATGACTGTAACAGTCACATCTAGTCACAGACTGACCAAGATAAAATGGTTGCAGAACGTGCCTGTCACGTTGCTGCTTGCCTGGGCACTGGGTTAGCAGGCAGAGGTCCAACTGGCTACCACCTCCCCCTTACCCAACTGATTCTGGACCTTGTTAGTGGTCCAAACCCCGACATCGTTGCATGTTTCCAGTTTGTCCATGTCCTGTATTTGTGTACCCACTCCTTTTCTCATCCTCTGCTGTTCTCCAGCCCTTCGGTCGCTAATTCTTGGTTCACTTTTCCATTAACCCATTCCTACTTTTCCATCCTTCCTCCCACTTTTGCCTCACTTTCTATAAACCTGTGGCGGATTTAGAGGAGAGGCACAGATGCCCCCCTCCCATTTTTGGCAAAATGTTGATTTCTTATAGTAGAATTCTCGGACCTGATGGATCCGACGGAGTTTAATAATATGGGACGTAGGAGTCAAGGGCTTTAGAAAACTTTTTATGCGTTCAGCAAACTATATAAATGGAGGGCGGGTCTAACAACTAAAAATGTGCGGCTGTAATGAATGAATTGCCCATTTGTGAAATGACAGCAATAGGAAGGAGGTGTTCATGAGTATGATTAAATGGATAATGCACATTTGTAAAACTATTAATTTACCTTATATTCACTTTTATAATCAATGTCCTTTCCCCTAACCTATTCTTTCCCACTTTCTTCCGTTTCTCTCTGTCCTTGTCTCTCTTTCTTGCTGCATTCTGTCCCTTCCTTCATCGATTCTTTTTTCATTTCCACTTTATTTCCTTTTTTCGTACCTTCCCATGCTTCACTCTTTTCAAATCATTTGTCCATCGCCCAATCACTTGATCATCACCACCTCCATCTCCCCATGTCTCACCACTTAGGCCCCATACCCACTAGGCGGTTTGTATCAAGTTGGCTGACCGATCAGCGCTAAAATCAGCCGATTATACCCCCAAAATCGGCCGATTTTAGTGCTGACTCAGATCAAACCTGCACATTTCAATATACTTTACTAACAGGGGACCATAGGAATCGGCCGATTCTGCCCATTTCCCATCGTCCATCGCCAGTAAAATCGCCTAGTGGGTATGGGGCTTTACATTTCTCATCTCCCAATATCCACTCCTTCCATCTGTCCTCAGCAAAGAAGGGAACCACACATTGACATCTGTAAGGGGCACTCTGTGACAAATATGCAACGCGACGATGTCACAGACAATACCTACACATGAGAAATAAAATCATGTTTCACACATGTGTAAAACCTTCCAAATTTCGACATGTTTAATTAATTTTACCACCACTGTAGGAGATTTGTCTGTGATATCATTATCTTGCACCTATACACATTTTTCATGAGTTTGCACTGTGGAATCTCCCATAGGTGTCTTGTCCCCAAAACCTCAGGCCCGGCTCCAAAGGAAACCATACCCCAAGTCTTTGGTTCAGACAAATCCGCAAGCAGGACGTCACACTAATGAAGGTCTATATCAAATCTAGTCACATAGTGTAATACGGCCTTTATTGACAGGGCTGCCATGCCCCCCCCCCCCCCCCCCCCCTCCATTACCGGGCTGTGAGAGCCCAGACTACGGGAACAAATCCCCGTAAACCCGTTCTCCTGTCGTCCCCATGTTAGAGGCACACAACGTTTGACGTTCACTATGGGCCCTTTTATAACTATGTGATTTGAGCTGTCATATCGGCGCAAAACCACAGACAATTCATATATATTATACATATAGCCAAATTGTTGGCTTCTATGATCTAACCCCTTTCTTACTGTTGTAACGTAATCCGCACATCGTGAACACCTCTTATATATCCACGCCTACCATGATTTGTTGACTTATATCTAATTCTTCCAGTAACATTTAAGACGACAAATGCACAATTTGGAAAGCATTTGAGGTGTATTGTTATTTCATTTTTCAGTCTTGTTTTGGGACCCAAAAGAAATCATCAAAAATTGAAAAATTATCTAGCATACTCCCAGATTCCTGTGTTTTCATCCTTCTTCCCCCGTCATATGGCCAGTTCTAATGGTCCCCAGATTTTTTTGCAATACTGAGATGCGCATGTCTGATATGAATTGAAGCTAAAATTTGTTCATTTGTTATCGAAGAATCGGCCAGTTATTCTGGTTGAATCAGACGGTTTAAGAACAGGTTAGTTGGCCACCTTTGTCAGAATCGCCTAGTGGGTTTTGGGCTTAAGTCCCCAATCATCGCCCGGTTCCAGCAGCGCTGCTGATTGCCTTTCCTGCAGCTCTACACCAAGCCATCGAGTGGCCAGCAGCAGGGGGAGGTAGGGGAAGGTGTCCAGAGGGGGACAAAGGTAGGGGCTCTGTGTCCAGGGTGGGGAGGGTATGTGTTCCCAGCCAGCTTGTGACGTAACAGAAATGTTCTGCAACCATACGTTTTTAGTCAGTTTGTTACTTACTTAGATGGCATGTGAAAATAACTTTATTGATGGTGAGGTTGAAAGCTCACCAAATCAGAACGTTATCATAACATTATTTTTGATGAGGTTAGGATGAAACCAAAACAGAACATTATAAGAACATTCTGTTTGGGTTGGAATGTAACCAGAATGTTGCAATAATGGCACAGTGCAACGTCATGGCAGCAAGTTGCAGCGAAGTAATTGGGAGCCATCAAAAGAACAAAACAAGAATCAAATATAGAACCAACCAGAACGTTGCTGCAACGTTATAATAACGTCGCATCCTTGGCTGGGAGGGGCTCTTTGTCCATGGAGGAGAGGGGTTGGGTGAGATGGGGACAAAAAAAGTGGGTGTTAGGTTTATGGTTAAGGGGCGAAGAGGGGTGGAAAGATGTTACTACATCCTTAGAAATCAAAGTGGGGAGGTAGGAGGGGTGTATGGATGGAAGCTAGGATAGTTTTTGATAGGTCTTTGGGTCAAAAGTAGAGGAATGTAGTACAAGTTGTTTTTCACAAAATCCAGCATCAATTTACGGCAACGTTCTTGGGAGTCATCAAAATAACGTAACAAGAACAATTACAGAACGTTGCTGCAACATTATAATAACGTCACTTGCTTGGCTTGGTATCCAACGGCTGACGACGTGTCAGGTGTGATTGCTAAAAACAACTTAGATACAACCTTGGCCCCCTCTAACGAGAGGGTTATACTAAAGAGACAACTATATGGTCGGGCTTCTTCAACCGTATTCTATTTTTCATCTCATTATTGACTCTCGCACTATTAGTATTACCTGTCCCTTCTGACCAAAAACTGTGAGGACTGTCGCTACCTTTAGGTAGGGTAGGTACCCAGCCAAACATGCGATGTTATTATAACGTTCTGGTTTGATTTTGTCCTAACCTTAGCGAAAATAATGTTATGATAACATTCTGATTTGGTGAGGTTTCAACATCACCATCAATAATGTAATTGTTACATGCCATCTTAGTAAGAAACAAACTGACTAAAAAAGTATGTTTGCAGAACGTTTTTGTTACATCGCAGGTTGGCTGAGTAACAACTGCCAATGCATACAAGGGGTTAGCGCCTCAGCAAAGTGAAGGATACTCAGATGTGTTGTCAGATCTCCTTCTGGTTATCAGAGCTATTCACCTACGTGTTTGTATGGAGGTAAGTGGGATACACCTGGTGACCCCTAGGGTGAAGGCCCTAAAGGTGGCATTACACTACATGGCTTGAGCTGTGATATGAGGTTGCAAAAATGTCACACATATCAGAGACAAAGTTTGTTGTTATACATGTGTAAAATACTTCAAATTGCAAAATTCAAACAATAATATCACTTCTGATAGTGAATTGTCTGTAAATATATGTGATAAAATGCAGTATATATAAGATTGAATGTTAAAAATGGCTTGTACTGATAAGATTGATAAATTGAATAATATAAATAAGTGAATATAATATAAGATAAATATGAATGAGGATAATATAAAAAATAATGAGGAGTAGGAGGGTGGGTAAAGAGATGTATCCGCCCCTGCACATATAATATACATATTTGAAGTGATGGGTGCCTACTCGCTCTATAAGAGGTTACATTGATGTGTCCTCATGTCCTAGGCACCTTCATCGCTAGGTGTAATATGGGCTTGAGGGAGGTAGGGGAAGGAGGGGAGATGTTAGGAAGTGAAGGTTGTATTACACTTCACAACATGAGCTGTGATATGACGATGTCGCAGAGAAATCGCACATATTTGAGACAGAATTCTTTGTTACACACGTGTAACATAATTTCGAATTGCCAATTTTAAACAATCATACATATCACTCATGTATTCGAAATGTCTGTAATATCATTATATCGTGCTGATATCACAGCTCAAAGTCGTGGTGTATAATAAGGCAATGTGACAAGGTGGTGTGGACGGGGGGTTGAGAGGTGGGGGGGGGGGGGAGAGGTGATAGGTGGGAAGGAGGTGGGAGGGGTGCTTTTAAGAGGAGTAGAAGATGTACCTGGTAGAGACCACTCACTGAAGGTCGATTTGTACCCTTTTTATGCGGCCTCTGTATATCAGTCATATCACAGTTCGTACGTCCGTATAGTATACCCCACTCAGACTACCACTGACAACGCACATCAAAGAGCTTCAAAACTCGTCGGTGCGGTTCCTGTATTGTGTCTGCAACGAACCACATTCTAAATGCGCACTTTTGGCATTTTATACCCATTACTTCTAAACTTACACTAGATAAAATAGTATACGACGAGCTTGGGAACACATTGAATTTACTTTATACCGAAGGTTGATAGGTTTAAATGTAGCTTGATGCAGAACTTTGTTCAAGTAACAGAACATTTGGTGCAGTCTTTGTGAGCAACTCAGTGGGAATTAGCAGTATGCGTCGTAAATCTTTTCATACTGCTGTTATACTTGGTTTGAATTCGTTTTGCATTGCTAAGAAGTCAGAAAGGGAGGATAACAGTTACCACCCATAACAGATGAGCCTCGATATACTGAACGCTATTGTATAGTTTATGGTTAATTATAATGATAGTGCATTGTCCGAGATAATTACTGTCGTTAATATTGTTTCTGATGGGTGCTAGTTGAGTGGTGAATAAGTCCACGAGATGGGCGCTCAATCCATAACATGAACAACGCTTGGCAGTATGGTAAGTTTATTGATGGATATGGTGATGCGTACAGTTGCTCGTGATGGTAATAAGTTCCAAGGTATAACAGTTCCAGTTTAGGGTAGAGTAAGCTTCCTCCTTAGAGTCTGCCTAGTCTCACCTCCAGCCGTAGTCTCACCTCCAGCGATAGTACCGTGTAAGTCACCAGATGTCCCTGCGGTTGTATAGCTATCTAAACCCTTCTGAATCTCCCAATCCGTATGATCCAAACGCTAATGATCTCTCTCTCCCTCTTACACTGCGCTCTCGCTTTTATAGCAGTCTGATATTGATTTTACCCCAGGCGTCGGCGCTTGTTGGGAGGTGTACCCCGGTGAGCATTGTCGTCAGGTATATCTACACCTACCAGCGGCACCTGCCATATTTATACTAGTTATTCTCATAAACTAAGTAATTTGGAGGAATTCTTATTATCTTGTATTCAACTGGTGACCTTTACACTATTTCAATTATCATGCACAAAGTAAATGATTTAATCTCTACCTTTGTGCAATACACAATAATTATGATGGCAGTTCAGTGCAGGCATAATGGGCATTTTTGTGCCTAGTCTGTCCAGGGGGGGGGGGTCGTCCAGGGGGGGTCAGAGGGTCCTGACCTCCTTTCTTGGTGGAGGCTTAAACTTGTCATAATCTGGGAATAATACGGTTTTAGTACTTAGACTATATGCGGACCCCACCCTAATTCTCCGAACCACAGATAGTCATGCTGATTCTTAACCTCTTCCTGCAGGTTAGCCTAAAGCAGGATGCATGCTGGGTAATATGTCGACAAAACTGAAGGTTTTAGAAAAGAGATTTTCATGAATTGTGTCATTATTTGGAGATTAACTTTGAATAAAACTAGCAATCATTGTTTTGTTTTTTTAAATAATCAGTACCCATATGCATTTATATTTCCTGAGTTGTTTGAAAATTAATTCATTATAGATGGATAAATAGCAACAATCTGTTTATTTTCTATAGATTTTCTTGGGGTTTTGTCTCGGAAATCAGCCCAAATTAACCTGTAGGTCATTAGAATACTGTAAATCAGCTATCTGTGGTAGGGAGACTTCTGAAATCTCGTATCTGTCCCTGAGGGCCGTATACGTAGGGACTGTGTGTATTGTATTGACGTGTAAAGGCCGGGACACATATACCAACTCGATTGTCGGGAGTGCTTAGGACCCGATCGTTGGGGACTAATCAGTTGTAGTGATATTTGTGGGGGGTGCCACATATTACGACGAACTGGTTGTAATGACATGCCTAATTCTATCATAATTGAAGTCAATCAACGAATACGTCATTAGGCTAGAAAACAATATTTAATATTTTAGTTATTGGGGATTTCTTATATACTGTTGCTAGAAAATAGTTGTCCATGTCTTTGTTTAGTTTATAACTTAGTGACATAATGTTTATAGAAATAATGATCCGATTGTAACAAACAACATATGACACAAAAGCTTATTTGATGTGGAATCTGAATGTACAACTTATTATCAGGTTGATATGGATTTGAGAAACACCATAAAAGTCCTTAGGCTTAAAGACCCGACAGTCTAGTTGTTCATCTTCAACATTCCATGATTTCCGACCCGACGGTTCCGTCGGGAATAATGCCCGACCATCCAGTCATAAGGGTATGACACATACACCAACTTACCCCAACCCGACTCAACCGTCGGGTCGGGTCGGTATATGTGTCCGGGCCTTAAGTCTCACACGTGTTAAAGCAGGGAGGTCCCCTTTCTCAATACTCGATTCTTTTTGTCACTTTATTATTACCTGAACGTGTCCAGTTTCACCAAACGTGCTATTCCACAGGATGTTATGGCTATTTTGGACCCGCCAGCAGAAATACGAGCAATAATTGGATTTTCTGATAATATCCTACGGTTCAGCTCATAATATATATAATATATTATATTATAGATTGAAATTTTCCTGTTTTTGAAGAATGAACTCCAGAGCAGGGAGGAGTTTGTCAATTAGCAATGGAAATAGCAGGAATATTGACAACCGAGAATAATATGGCCATAATTAAGTGTACATTAACTTCACAGTTCTATAATAATATTGCTGTTTTATCACTGGATTTCATTTTATGAGTTTCACATTTGAGAGAAACTAATTATATGCAACGCTGCGTTTATTTTCCGCAGTGTGTCATATTGGAGAATATCTTAGGGGGAAATGCAGTAGATATAAGTGCGCTAAGTGCAAGCCATGTTAATTGTAACGTAACATTTTAATTCTTTTGTAAATAATCAAAAAGAAAAGGGGGGGGGGCTGTTAATAATACCTCTCATTGGATACTATATGAATCCATGCTAAGACACGATATCTACATATTCAAATCTAAACTGCTTCCTATTTTCACAACTTTTGAGTTGTCCTAGGATACCATAGCACTTGGAGGATGGCATTGAAACCAAAGGAAAGTTTGTCAAACATGTCAAATATTTCACCCAGATACCACGGCGATTAGTGGTTTAGTCACCAGATATCATGGCGCCAGTGTCTAGTTGGTCGCCAGGCGACTAACGATGTTAGTCGCCGCCGATTTTTGTAATCTACTTGCCCAAGTGGGGACCAGGCTTTAAGCACTTCCAATTTTTCTCTTGTGTAGTCCACCCATGGTTTGCTAGGAATAAGATAACGAATCCCAGAACCACAATAAAATGCCACCCTATTTTTGTCACAAAGAAATGCTCAAGAAAATGCATTGTTTCCGATACAATCTAGCGTCACCGCCCCTTTAAACCACATTCATTTTCCAGTCTTGTCTCCCTGGCTGTGGAACCTCCGTTGACAAAGCTAGATACCAGCCTAACCGACGCCCACCTTCAGTACAGGGCCTATTACACTAGACGACATGGGCTGCACGATATGTCTACGACATGGCTTACGACATGAGGTGGTGTCCTACGACTTTACAAGTGCAAGTCGTGACCATGTCGTGACCATGTCGTGACCATGTCGTAGTTTATACCTTCATCCATGTATTACACTGAAGCAATGTTTTTTTTTATTTATATGGGCACCTATGTCCTCTGCGACATGGGGCCTATCACATGGACTGAAATTCAAGACATTTCTATTTTACCACTACAACATTATTTAACATGTTGAATCAATGTTGTAGACCAAGATATAGGCTACGACTTTGACCCGCACGACTTTTACTGCGATAAAAATCATATCAAGTGACTTTAAAGTCGTAGCTAATTCAACTTTTACTATTACACTACAGCGATAACATCCATGTCGTGGCGTCCTACACTATGGCCACGACATGGCCATGTCGTGGTCATGTCGCAGCTGCTGTCGTGTAGTGTAATAGGGCCTGTAGGGGCTGACATTTCAGGAGACTGTCTGTCTGATACAAGTTAGAGCATCAGACGGCCGTAGTTAGCCCCCGCAATCAGCCACCAGTCTAAAAACCACGCGCTCCAGCCGAAATGTTAAACATCCTTAGCATTTTCTCTGTCACCTTTACAATTGTAATGGAGTTTTTTTCCTGCCGTTTATACTTTCTATGTCATCTTAGAGTCTCAATCCCACATCCTCTTGGTATTATTTGTCAAATACCAGTTGTTTTACAAGTGCAGGAGCTTGGGAGGAATAGGTAGTTGTGGCATCTAATTTGAATTATAGTACGCACATATTGGTAGTACTCCCGTAGACATTTTATATTAATCAATGTTACAATCGGAATTGGAATCAGTACCTGGTCCAGCCTGAATGTATCAGTCAAATATAACAGACCGCCAGGAACAAAAAATACGTCATCAGTATGCAGAACATGTGACGTGGTCACAGATGAAACCTGGACCGAACTGTACATACTCAATCAATTAAAATGAATACTTTTAGTCAATGTGAAGTGGAAATACCAAAAATACTGTATTATAAAGCCCATCTCACTTTGGGTATATACCACAGTTGGACAATGGTCGGACAATATTAAAGTACAATCCATCCTTATCTCTTAGGGTTGAGGCTCTTTGGGTGCCACTAAGATCACATAACAAGAACCAAAGCAAAACTAAACTGGACGTTGCTGCAACGTTATAATAGGGTTATATTCTTATGCCAGACGTAGAATCTAAATGTTTCTTTTATGTTTTTCACAACTTGACAGTCAAAAGTGCGTGTTCTTCCAGTCGTATATAAGGATAATTATGAGGTCATTCTTCCGTAGATATAATCAACCTAGTGAATACTTCAAGTACATAGTTCACCTTCACAACTCATGACTGTTTTTTCGCTCATATGTATAAAAGAATATAGGACACATTTTTTAGAGAAAGTTGAACGCATAAATCATCGATATTATTCTCAAAATGAATAGTGAATGTGTACTCTAAAATCTTCTAATGATACGGGAAGTGAGTGAATAATAAAATGGTAGTCGTCCTATAGAACATCAAATCAAAAAATAAACATCATTTATAATCTTCTTCAGTGATGAGGGCGCCAGTACAGAAATTACCTGTCGTTCTTGCCTTACCTAAGTGCCAGCATAAAGTGAACAAAGCAGTCTAGGGGCTCTTTCATAGGATGTGCAATGCAATTTCTTTTAATTAATGGGCATTATTAAAAGAAGGCAGTTATCTATGCACTGTTTGTCAGATTTTCTATTGACTGTGCCGGTATATTGTACTTTACTCGTGGGGTTAGGGCCTTAACCAAACAGGTTAAATCATATATACGTAAAAGATTAGACCATGCCTGCATTGCTTCCATTGTATTGCAGCATACCGCAAAGACGTTATGCAGATAACTTTACTACATATACTGCCCATGTGGGCGCCATGGTGCTGAACGATCGATGATCACTATTACTTCAATTTGCGAATTATTAAGAGTGAGATAGTGATAGATGTTTTACACCATACTGACAGCCAGGGCCATTATTCATGGTGAAAACAAGATAGGAAAAATTCTGACTTTTCAGAAACGTGTTTTGACTTGGTCAGGCTTTGGTGATCGTCGTATCTAATAGGTAAGGGTGACAGGGCAGGCAAACAGCAGGGGATCAAAACCTGGAAGTAATTTTTGCTTTACCTCATCCCTTAGTGAACCCAGACACAAACCGGGAATCGAACCTAACCAACCACTTGGTCGGTGTTGGATCCCCCCTATCCTCACCTTTTACGATCAGCAGGGCTACCGAGGTCTATACCCAGCTAAGAATTTCACGTCACAGTAACGTCGCATTCACGTTGTCTGTTGGTTGTTCTGACATAACATTGTTAGGTCACAGCTACGTGGAAAGTGAGGACTCCCAATCACGTCATTGTGACATCATTTGTGACGTCACAAAGTTACTGACAGTTACGTCCTTGAGATGTTATATTGTTATGTCTCGGTGCAACACACTGTTACATATTTGCTACATCACTTTTTTACGTCACTTGGAGACGTCCCAGGTATGTAACATTGTGACGTCTTTATGACGTGAAAAGTGAGGACTCCATTTCACGTCATAAAGACGTCACTTGCGACGTCATATACACAGTAACTATGACGTATCTTTTATGTCTTTCTGAGACGTCCCAAAATGACGTGATTATGATGTCACATCGCGATGTTATATTAACGTGATAAGTGAGGACTCCAATTGACGTGATAATGACATTACAGAATGTTGTCTCAATGTGACCAAAAATGACATCTTTTTCATGTTATTTTGCGACGTCACGATGACGTCTTAAGAAGGTTTCACAAGACATTTCATGTACATGAATTAATTTCCTTACTAAATCCCAAAAAAATGTTGGGGTAAGGTTTAATTCCTACCACACACCAAAGTATATTGTATGTGGGATGTATCTGAGCTAAGTTTATTAGCAAATACATGCCTTGGAGGATGTTACAATGAGGCACTACCAATCCAACACATCCATATGAAGCCAATTTGCAACCAAAAAGGTGTTTAGGTCAGACAATAACCTTTGTATCTAGAAATTATTAAGACAGGGCAGGGATATTAATCATCTTATGTTCTAGATAAGTATATGTATCTTTATAGGATAATGTCATTTCAATAAACTGTAAAGAAATTATCTTTAGGTGTAGTTTCAAGGTAAAGCTGCCAATGTTTTATGCATTATTGAAATATGCCCCACCTGGTGTAGACTAAAGTACACGTCGCAGTGACGTCCCAATTTGGTGAGGTCATGACTACACCTATATGGTATGTTGCAGTGACATCCCAGTTTGGTGTTGTCATAACCTCACCTAAATGGGACGTTGCTGTGACATCCCAATATGGTGTAGTCATAACCTCACCTAAATGGGATGTCACTGTGACATCCCAATATGGTGTAGTAGTAACCTTACCTAAATGGGATGTTGCTGTGACATCCCAATATGGTGAATTCCAGACCACACATACAGAAGACGTCATAGCTAAGTACTTTTTATGTGATGTTACTTTGCTATGTCTCAATGTGACTTGCTGTTTAATCTTTGCTACACCACTTTTTTACATCCCAGGTATGTAATACTGTTAGGTCACAAGAATTTGGGCAGTGTCTTTCACAGTGACACCCTGCTACATTTTCCCAAGAGTCACAGCGAAACATTCTTTATTATGCTGTGTTCCTGAACCAGGGGTGTGTATAAACCTATACACATGTGGCTGGAAAAAGTGAGATAGGGAGACTGCTTGTGAGGTTGGCAGACTGCTTGTGAGGTTGGCAGACTGCTTGTGAGGTCGGCAGGCTGCTTGTGAAGGCGGCAGACTGCTTGTGAGGTTGGCAGACTGCTTGTGAGGTCGGCAGACTGGTTGTGAAGTGGGCAGGCTGGTTGTGAAGTGGGCAGGCTGGTTGTGAGACCAGCAGACTGATTGTGATGTCGTTTAAATATCTGTTACATTGTAAAGATGAAGAAAATCACCAAAGATCAGACAATAATATAGCAATAACTAAACATAAGAATAAAGCTTCTTCTCATTTTTTATACACCTGTTAGAAATATATAGTGAATAATCAAGGAACTAAGGTAAACCTATACTTACATATCCCCCATCTCTTCAAACACACCTTTACCTTGAGGTGTGTAGGCTAAGTGAGCATAATGTTAGTTCCTGGCCCCTTCTCCTGACCAGACCGGGGCCCTAGATGGAAGGTTCCAATGTTGCATGTCGAATTTATTTTCTATTAGAGAGACATTCAACCATCTGTGCTTAACAGTCAGGGAAAGTGTCCCGTTTTGTTTGTAAATGTCCCGTTTTTCTGAAGATATTTGATGACATGTCCCTTATTTCCCATCCTGTGACCAACCAAGTACCTCTCTCACCGTCTCACCCTTTGACCATATATAAATGAGGTCGCCATCTGGAATCTAATGCACGAGGATAGAAATCGACCTCGCGTAAAAGTCGGGTGTCAGATTAGCACGAGGTCGATTTTACCTCGTGTATATAGACGATAGCCTCGTCTCAGGGTCTTGTTCGCTGACGGACTGCTCTAGGGCCTAACGGCCCTCTGCTATGAGCTATATTTGAGTTCTAGGTTTACATCTTTCTTTCATTAAAAAAATACGAAATAAAATGAAATCTGGAGTCTAAGATAGATTGCTGCAGTTGTTCTGAAGAGGTTAGCATACTTGGAGGTCGAATTGTGTGTTTCATTCATGAAATCTTCCAGAAAATCCTGAAATTTCGAATATTTAAAATGACAGAGATGTGTAAAAAAGTAATTCATATAGGCTAACATTATAAATCCAATAATGAAATGAAAGATGGAAATAGTGAATTAAGGTTGGCCTGGAGCTGGCTTAAAAAGTCCACCTTTTCTCTTTTTCTTTTTTAGATGGCCATTTATTTTGATTAAACAACAATTCACATACATATCCGTCAATTGGTGTGTGAGAAGGTGGAGGTACTGCCCAGGTATGGCGATGAAATAACAGTGGTAATTGCCAGGTAACCCCCATGATTGGAAAACACAAGGGGGCAGCACCATGCACCTTATCATACTTTCCTTTATATCGCCATAAATTTTATTAACTATAGTTAGACATATATTTTTCTGTACTTAATTTTAATGCAGGGGTCTGTTTAAACAATATGAAACAAAATATAAAATGATAAATCCTGTCTGCTTGCATATGACTTTAAACTTACACAGAAGCATTTTAACCCATGTCAGTGGCTCCCTCTATTGTTTTACTTGAAAATCACCCTGGGCCATGTACAGGACGTCGCTGTCACGTTCTGGTTTGGTGTAATCAAGACTGCACCTAAACAGGACGTCGCTGCCACATTCTGGTTTGGTGTAGTCAAAACTGCACCTAAAGAGGACGTCACTGTCACGTTCAGGTTTGGTGTAATCAAGACTGCACCTAAACAGGACGTCGCTGTCACATTCTGGTTTGGTGTAGTCAAAACTGCACCTAAACAGGACGTCGCTGTCACATTCTGGTTTGGTGTACTCAAAACTGCACCTAAAGAGGACGTCGCTGTCACGTTCAGGTTTGGTGTAGTCAAGACTGCACCTAAACAGGACGTCGCTGTCACATTCTGGTTTGGTGTAGTCAAAACTGCACCTAAAGAGGACGTCGCTGTCACATTCAGGTTTGGTGTAGTCAAGACTGCACCTAAAGAGGACGTCACTGTCACGTTCTGGTTTGGTGTAGTCAAAACTGCACCTAAAGTGGACGTCGCTGTCACGTTCAGGTTTGGTGTAGTCAAGACTGCACCTAAAGAGGATGTCGCTGTCACGTTCTGGTTTGGTGTAGTCAAGACTGCACCTAAACAGGACGTCGCTGTCACATTCTGGTTTGGTGTAGTCAAGACTGCACCTAAATATGACGTAATTATTACGTTGCATAAATGTTATGTACAAACCTCACCATATAATAACGTAGTAATAACGTGATTTTAATGGGTGGTCTAGACCGACCAAAAAGTGACAGTCGCACGACGTGGTAGTTACGTCGCTTCTTGGCTGGGTATGCTTCCCAGGAGCAGAAGCCCCACCCCAGTACCCCCACAGGGTTAAAATATTTAAACATGTTTCATGGCACATTTTACTTATAGTAATCTCACTGAATCATACTGGACCATCATTTTTATTTAGAATTCTTAATTTTAGCATTATTCCATTGCAAGCAGTTCATTATCACCACATGGTGATCACCAAAAAGTGATCCCGTAATCGTGTTTGCACATGGTCTATAGAATAGTCCTGGGGAATTATACACCATGTCGATAGGACGTTACATAGACCAAAGGTCATTGAAATAATATCTATTGAGAGACATGAAATATATACAGTATACAGAATTAATCTATAATCAAACAGATGCACATTTGGTCGGCGTATTTATATCTTTATTTATGTTTAAAAGTCACTGTACTAAGCTGGTCACCATACTTGCCACCATGTCATCATACTAAGGCTTGCCAGATAAGATAGCCCATATATACCTGCACATGTATACATGGACACTAAATGCGGTTCAGACGTATAATATACGTCTGAAAAGATGACTTTATATGACTTTATAAATGACTTTATATAATTCACACACTGATAGTATGAACTATGCGTCTACCAAAGCAATATCTCAGTTATAATATCTTGTATACACAGCTACATGGAAGAACATTATTGTAATGAATGTGGTTAAATGATAATAACAAATTTTAAACTCCTTACCCGTATACTGCTTTCTATGCATGTTCAAATTTACCTGGAAAGAGCAAAACGGTTATCAGTGTACGTTGCTGTCTGTACAATATGGCACCACGCTATCTGTTCGTCTGCCAGCTGAGCCTAGATGATATCATATTGGTATGTCATTCAAAAAGGTAGAGCATATAGTCAAAATACAATCATGCACAGAGGAATGGTCTAGCCATGCTGGTACCATATAATATACGCAACCTATATAATATATCAAACAAAATTATGAATAGTGTCTTTTAAATCTATAATAAATCTCAGTGGCCTGCATTATTCTTGCTTTCTCCTTTGTACGTTCTTCAAATTTCGTTTCATAGTGTGTCAATATAATTATCATTATATGGTAAATGAATGACTTGAAGACATTACCTGTTTTCCATATCGTCTTTTTTTTCGTTTCCACTTTCGTTTTATAGTGTTTATACATTGTACGTGAATGACTCTAAGAAATTGCCCAGAATAAAAAAGATGTCCCAGCCGTACTTTCCGTCAGCCTTAAACAGCAAACTGCCCTCAGCCTAACACCTTCAGATGAAGTCGCTCTACCAGGGATAGCTGTTTTACAGTATTTTAAGGACCTGCAGGCTAATTTGGGCTAATTTTGTCGACAAAACCCCCCAAGAAAAACTTTAGAAAATAACCAAATAATTGCTATTTATCCATCTATTATAAATGAATTTCCAAACATCTCAGGGAATATAAATGCATATGGATACTGATTCTAAAAAGGATGACGGTTAATTGTATTCAATGTTAATCTCATAATTACAGTAGAATTCATGACAATTCCTACGCTAAAGCCTTGAGTTTTGTGGTAGACTGAATTAACCAGACAGTTTTTAATTGGCCTTGTGCTAGATGAAAGACAACCTCTCTTGGTATGATAGCATTCCCCTAGAGTTGAGGGCCGTGAAGAGATGGGCACCTGGCCAGCTACCCTGACTCCCCCCCACCCCCAGCCCCAGCCCCAATCCCAATGATACAAGCCTAAATAGGCCTACACAATATCATACTGAAAAGCCATCTGGGAGATATTAGGCTTTAAGAGAGGGTACATTGCCCTTTGTCGCCGGAGTTCAAGAAGTGCAATTTGTGTACAGGTGACAAAAGATCTATGCGGCACAAACTGACATATAACAGCAATGAAGGAAATCAGTGTCATAATATGAAAATCTTTGTTATAATGTGTGCTGTTGATTTGGGGCTTTTCTACTGCCCTAATTGTATTACTTTGTATCTGAATCTGAATTGATTAAGACAGAAGGCATCTAAATAATTATGACAATCCTGAGCATTTCAGCCTGAAATAATCATTTCAGCAGCGATTGGACAAGTAACTAATACCCCTTTCAGAGTACATGGCAATTTGAAGTGAACCAAGGCGAACTGCGTCTATAATTACAGCTCCCAAAAGGCTGGCGCCAGTGTTCATAGCCTAACATAGCTTATACATAGCCTAACATGACGCATTTGTAGACTAACATGACGGATTCATAGCCTAACATTGCGCAAGTTGATGCACTTTGTAGAATTGGGTCCTTTTCAGATACAAACCAGGATGCGAACTGATGAACTTCAAAGTGCTTTGATGCGCATCCTCGGCAGTAGTCTGTATAACCCCAGCCCAAGGTGTGACATTATAATAATGTTGCAGTAACGTTCTATTTGGTTCTGGTTTGGTTCTTGTTATGTTCTTTTGATGACTCTCAATTATGTCACTTTGACCTACTGCTGCAACGTTCCACTATGACATTATTATAACATTCTGGTTATGTTCTTTGACCTAAACAGAATGTTCTTACAACTTTCCATTTTAGTTTCCTCCTAACCTCACCCAAAAAATTTAATAATGTTATCATAACATTCTAATTGGGTGAGGTTTCAACCTCACCATCAACATTATTGTTATGTGCCATCATAGTAAGTAACAAACTGACTAAAAGAGTATAATTTCTGTTACGTCGCAATCCGGCTGGGACTGACCAAAAACGCTTGCTGCTTGCCTGGGTATACACACATATACGGATGACACCCCTCTCCATACTCAATCCCCCTCTCCACACATACACACACGCACAAACCATCACCAGGGGTCTCTACCAGACACAGAGGGGGGCAGGGGGTTCTCTGATCACCTGCCAACCCCCCAAACACCCACCAGTCACCCCTAGGTCTGGGAGGCCAAGGTGACTCTTTTTGACCATATGTACCTGATATCTGAACGCGGCCTTGCCAACCGCCAAAAAGTCCCACTTCTGGGCACCTTACTTCCTTTATATTTTGGCAGTATAACTCCCAGGCAAGCCGCGATGTAACAGGCACATTATGAGACCATACCGTTTTGGTTAGTCTCTGACCTGCCCAACTCTGACTTAACTGTGACGTTATTTCAGGTAAGGTTGAGACTTACTAAGATAGAACGTTATAATAACATTATATTTTAGTTAAGTTGAGACCTCACCAATAAATAATGTTATAATAACGTTGCTGTAATGCGAAAAAACATTACAAGAACGTCACACAAACGTCACAGTGCAACGTTGCAGCTTTTGGTTCTAAAGACGTTTTTGGGTGCCATCAAAAGAACGTAATAAGAACCAAACCAGAACTTAACAGAACGTTGCTGCAACGTTATAATAATGTCACTTTTTTGCCTGGGCTGACCAAGTTGCTTGTCTGTGGTGCTGTGATAGGGTTAATGTTTGCATGTTGACCAGATTCTGGTGCAAAGCATTGTACTAGTGTGTAAAGGTCTTAAGTTGATGTCACTGTCAAGTTGCATGTTTGAAAAATGTAACACTTTTTTGCAGAAATGATTTAAAAACCCTCCCAACAGGATCTAGCTATGAGGTATACACCCTTTTCATTATAGTGGCGCCCTGCTAGTGGAATTGGCACGAACTGAGCTATTTGGATATGGTTTCCCATGGTCTCAGGTTTGAACAAGTTGGGAATGAGTCGCCTATAGAAGTGTTCGCTGTGTAAGTCCATGAAAAAGGTGTATAGGGAAACAGACTGTTACCTTTTCAAGGGAGAGAATATGTAGCGATCTTTTGTTTTTTAATTCGGGTCTTTAATAGACATAAAATCAGATGTTGCTCTCGTTTTCATTTGAAACAGCTGGCCATACTAGTACTATTATTTTATATATTCATTTGGATGCATATAGAGTTTCTAGAATATAAAAAAAATATACATCTACAGTTTAATATACAAGCTCTACAGATTTGTAAAACATCATAACCAGCCACATCCCTTTAATATCTATAGGTTATGTACAAAAAAATAGTGTCAATAGTCCTCTGAATTTTCACAATACTACGTACCCCATTAACAAGGGAGATTTTTGTATTTTTATATCTACTCTCACATGTATGTATAAAACATTAGATCTGTTAAACATATATAATCAGTAGGCTACACTAGTTTTAGATGTTTAGTGTTATAGACTATATCTATTGCCATCACTGAATTTAGACACTGCAGTACCTGTACTGAATTATGCCACTTTGATAAAGAAATAAAAAAGGGCGTATATATTTATAAATAAGTTGCCCTACCTACGGCACCTGTCTGTAAACCAGCCTTACCAGCCTTACCTTAAGAATGGGGGAAGGATGCATGATTTCTTTTAATATGAAATAGAGATTCTAAGATTATGTATGATATATTATGCTATACCTACAGGTAAATTATGTTAAGTAGATAGTTTACACGTACGCTCCATGCTGTTATAGGGGTATATTTTGATTATTTATTTGATACATTCTACAAAGTTAAGTTTCATTTCAACTAATCCCAGGCAAGCAGTGACATGACAAACACGTTCTGCAACCAAACCGTTTTGGTTAGTCTGTAACCTGCCCAATTTTCAAGTAAAAGTTACGTTATTTTTGGGTAAAGAAGTGACTGACTAAAAAAGAATATCATGAGAACGTTATGCTTTAGTGAAGTTGAGACCTTACTGTCAAAGAACATTATAATGTGAAAGGATGTCTAAAGAATGTCAATGTTGGGTTCTAACAATGTTTTTGGGTGCCATCAAAAGAATGTAACAAGAACTAAACAGATCATTATGATAACGTTATGATAATGTCATATTCTTGCTTGGGATAGTTATTAAATAATTTTGTGTAGTTTTATAAAGCCCTTAAAGAGCTGAAACAAAACATCCATCAGAAACCTAAACCAGAACAGCTCCCTAACCAATCCCACAATGGCCCTGATCATGACGCCGATGACGTCACACAGCGTCCCTCAGACCACGTGACGCCGGCCGGAAGGAGGGGGTGGGCCGGTAATAAAATCAACCGCACGGCGGCGCGATCCGTTGTCGCCAATCGAACACACAAAGTTAGAGCTATTCCATTGGATTAGTGTCTCGCCGGCTCCTGTGCAAACCCAGAATCGCTTTTGATGGTCGGCGTAATCCAGGGATGGTAGGTTTTGCCGCGTCTAATTCCAATAATCACATCAACCGACCAGATCAAAGACGGAGAGTGATGGAAACGCACCCACGTGGGGCTCCACTCTCCCCCCTGATTTCCGGTCTCGCATCTTTAACGTGGGTCCAAACGTTTAGCTCATTTGGCTGCAATTAGCAATTGTTTTTCTATTGGTGTGGGAGCTGGTGATTAAATATGAATGTCGTGTTTTGTGAGACACGACAGGTGCCTGATGTGATTGTGGTTACATGCTTAGCATGTTGTGCTGGGCTTACATGATCTTGGGAATCATGTCACATGCACTTCAACATGTACTGAACGTCCGGGGGAGGAGGGGGGCAGAGCTGGTTAGGGTGACCCTGATAGATTAACGACTTGTTACAAAGGTGCTCTAAGTTTGTCCCATTTCGAAAAAACGCAAATAACTTGGACTTGGATGTTGGACTTGACAAGATATCTTGCCATCTACAAACCAAAAAAATGAATATAACTGATATATGTTCATGGTATGTGAAGGGCCTGAGAAATTTAACAGCACAGATGGTCGACTCTTTGGCAGGGTACATACCAAATGTACCTGAGCCACAACGACGTTATCAAGTTGGTTTTTAAATTATTTTACCAACCGACCAACCAGTGTGACAGAAAAACCAGCGATGGACCCTTCTATAGCCTTTCATTTATTGTCTAAAATTTGAATTACTATCCATGGGATTTTCGTTCTTGACGTAAATGAAACGCAATTCTGTTCATAATATCAATGTTGGCCAGTTGGACGACTGTAAAAGGCTGGAAACAACCACAGAATTGTATGTACAGTGAAGTGTTACATGTTAGAATGTGGTCGTAAGCATCCTCACAACCAGCATTTAAAGCACATTGCATTCCACGTATGCCCCTTCTTGTTCATTGAAAAGTGACCCATATTTGCTTAGATTTCAGTTGTTCATTATTTGAAGGATCATTATCTCTTTAATTCAGACTAGCGCTCTACTCTGCATGCGGCAATGTCGCGTGAATTGACTTTAACGTGATAACCTAATTTAATAATTATGATGATGTTAGTAGTATATGAAAATGGGCAGTTGACTATTGTCGCGTATGTATAGTTTCCTGTACACATGCGATGTCACATACAAGTACTACAAACTCACAATGTCCTACCTCTGCAGCCCGCGGGACCTAGCAGAATCGTGCGACATTTATTTTCAACAAAATAAAAGAAATATCACCAGGGACTTTGAGTCGTGACGGAGAATTCTTGAATATGCGAGTCAGATAGCATAAGATGTATGTGATTGTAATAGAAAGTTCCCCATGGCGCGTTCGATTCCCCCCTTTAGAGGCACGCCCCTTCCGGCCCTGCCGTATATGGCAGTGAGTGATTGCATCAGGAAGGCGTCAGCCACAATCACTAATCAAACCCAGTCGTCTTTGATGTCCCTTAACATCGTTTATACCCACCATTACAGCCTCCGCCATCACTTAAAAAGTTCCCCTTACTTGCAACAGTTGAAGTGACGTGGAATATGCTCAGTCGGATAAATATGTCTCGGCCTTCCTATAACCCAGGGGTGGATCCGGCCCTTTGAAAAAGGCGTCTGTAGCGATGAAGAACATTGTGCATTTGTATATGCGTGTCATTTCCCTGTGTTTCTAGTTTTGCCTACCACAGAGCTAAGTATTCGGGAAAGGATCTGAAATCTCCGGACACGCCAGTGATATTCCATAAGGGATATTTGCTGTAAACATGTCGTGTTATCGCAATTCTCTTGCCATGCTTGAGCCAATATTCCGATAGGTCGATTCTGCTGACATTTTTTTTTAAGAATCAGCAGTTGAAATAAAGGTCAATTACAGAACTGTTATTCATTGGTTTAAATTGGTTTGTGAAATATAGGCTTTAAGATTAGATAGCTAGCATTAGTGTAGGGGTTAGTATTAGCATTAGTATAGGATCGGCGTAGGTGGGATAGCGGTTAGGTTAGGATCATAATTTTGTGGAGGGAGGGTACATCTATATGTGTTGGGGGTAAATTGTTCCAATTAGGCTTATAAGCAGAGAGTATACTAGTCCACTAACCAGGAGGTTTGAGGGTGTTTGGAACCTCTCTGGGTTTAAAAGGTTTTGGCCAGAAACTAAAAAAAAAGCAAATAATTATAGTAAATACGATCCCGGTCAAATCAAGCTCCAAGCTGCAGTATTCTAATAATCCATCACGTAACCAGCTTAATCCACCTTTAAGCCCACCTGTTTGACTCCTTCAAGGCCCTATTACACTACACGACGTGAGCTGCGATATCTACACAATATGTTCGTATTACAGATACATTTGCATGAAACAACCATATAATTATTGAAATTTGGCAATTTGGAGCCTGTTGCACATGTGTCACAAAGAATTGTATCTCTAATATGTGTCATTTCTCAACGACATTGTCATACCGCAGCTTATGTCGTGTAGTGTTATTGGGCCTTCAACCACACAGACGCATCACAGACGCTGTAGAGACGCCACATGCCCCTTCCCCCGGCCCTCCCGACCTCTGCGGCCCCGTGGATCCATCGGCATACCGCGGCCCTGAAGGGGCTATTCCACTACACGACTTGCCCGGCGATATCACGATCTCAGAAGGAAATTGCACATATAACAGATAAATTCCTATGTTAAACATATTTGACATGCTCCAAATTGCCAATTTTTAACCATCTTATATTATTCCTCTATGTGAATATGTCTGTAATATTGTCATATCACAATGATATTGACGCCCATGTCGTGTAGTGGAATACCCCCTTCAGACTCAAAGACATGTCACCACGGACGGTAGGGCGTGGCAGAGAATTATGTGTAATTAGCAGATAGCACGCCATGGCTGTGATTTCCCCGGAGGTCGGGCTATGAGGGCACACCTCACACTAAATCCCCCGCAATTAACTGGTTTCTTGTTCTTTGTGGGGGTGTTTGCATCATGCCCATCTATAGGTAGGGGGGCTTTCAGGAGTCCTTTCAGTTTCCATGTGAACAGGTTCCTATGGGATATGTGGAGACTTCAAAATGGCACTGTGTGTGTATGTCCTACTAAGCCAAGAATGTGACGTTATCATATAGAGTCACAGCGACATTATCATTCATGATCCGTTGGCTATGCCATGTTCTAACCAGATAGAAATGCACCTTAAACCACACAAACCCCGCACAGACGCCATAGAGACGCCGCATGGACGCTGCATGCATTCCCCGCCCTTCCTCTGCGGCCCCGTGGACCCATCGGCATACTGCGGCCCTCAAAGACATGTCACCACGGACGGTAGGGCGTGGCAGAGAATTATGTGCAATTAGCAGATAGCACGCCATGGCCATGATTTCCCCGGAGGTCAGACTGCTGAGGGCACACCTCACACTAAATCCACCTCAATTAACTGGTTTCTTGTTCTTTGTGGGGGTGTTTGCGTCATGCCCATCTATAGGTAGGGGGCTTTCAGGAATCCTTTCAGTTTGCATGTGAACAGGTTCCTATGGGATAAGCGGAGACTTCAAAATGGCACTGTGTGTGTCCTAAGTCACGTTGTCATCATTATTAAAAAATGATGACAGTGTGGCTTAGCCTATAGATAAAATGACAATTTTGTTCTTGTTATGTTAATTTTAACAATAGGGCCTACATACTTTTGAAGGCTCACAAAAACACCTCTGCAGCAAAACACTACGGGGATGTGCTTGTGACGTGATTGTCACATCACGTTGCTACTTTAAAATAATATTTTGTCACATTCTATGGTCTCAATCTCCCCCAATAAGAAATTAGCAATCGACATCTATTTAAGGTTCGTCATGACTTAGCGAGAACAAAATAAGCTAAAACAATCATGACAACCATTATCTGCGTTTGGTCCTGACTTCACCTAATTCAATAACAACATTATAATTAAGCTGGGTGAAGATATCACTAAGACATCGGCTGGTATGGAGATTGGTGTATGTAATAAACAGTAATCAGAATTATCTTAACCCTAAATATGTGTAGGTATCTCATAGAATTATAGTGTGGATTAGATACGATTGATTTAACCTGGTCAACTTAAAATCTGAAAACTAACATAATCTTAAAGTCTAAATCTATTTAGATTTAAACCTCTTAGCACATTTCTATATCATACCTAAATCTCTATCTCACCGAAACATAGTCAGACTCCCCTTACCTTTAGGGGCCGTCCATAAATAATGTCACACTTTTTCAGGGTATTTTAAGGACCCACCCGACCCCCTGTCACGCTAAATTCTCTAATCTAAACATGAAAATAAGGCCCACGTTCAGGCAGTGTCACACTCTTCAACCCACCCACCCACCCCATTCTGCATGACATCTTTTATGGACGGCCCCTTATAGGTGAGGTCCCTTTTTTACACCTCTCTAGGAGTGGCCGGGCTTACCTGTGAATGTCATCCTTCACCTGGCAGGTAACAGAACACAATGTGGCTAATTAGTCCCCATAAAGAGGCACAACTTGTTGTTTACTACCTGTCGTATCCGGGTTCTTATTCCATATCAAACCCCATTCGCCGCGGTGAACGTGGTTTGTCGTAGGCCTCTGTGATCTGCCAACATTGGAAACGTTGCATTATTGTAGCCCTCTGCGACCTGATCCCTTGCAAAATTATTCAACATGTTTTATATTTTCGTAGCAAACCTGTACGATTCTAGGCAAAATTGCTTTTGAAAATTATCGTAAGGCAGTTGCCTTCTCATTGTGAATGCAATGCTATCAATTTCTCCAGCCTATGGTGATTTTATCACATCTCGAGGTTATTTGTAAATGCTTAAGACAACTTTTTCCTAGGGCTCGGCAACACAACAACTACCAGGGCGAATGGGGCTTTACAGTTTAAGCCAGATTCGCCCTGGTCGACGTTTGTGTTGCCAAGACCTGCAAAATATTGATTGTAGGCATTCATGAATAACCTGATTGCGACAAAAGTATCGCAAGCTAGTGAAATTGATCGTACGCATGAAGCCCCATTCACCCTGGTCGATCTTTCTGTCGCAGAGGGCCACGAAAAAATTGTCTTAAGCATTCGCAAATGATCTTATGTGCAATAAGATGATCTCAAGCTAGAGATATTGATCGTATAGCATTCACACTGAGAGATAGAGCACCTTGCGATCATTTGCGATCATTTTCGCAAGCAATCTTCTCCTGAATCGCACAGAATCTCTACGAAAATATTCAACATGTTGAATAATTTCGCAGAGCACCACGTCGCAGAGGGCTACGATCATCCAACGTTTCCAACGTTCTAAGATCGCAGAGGTCTGCGACAAACCACTTTCACCACGGCGAATGGGGCTTAAAGCATTCAGGCTGGGAAGGAAGGTCCCTTGCAGTAATTTTCGTAAGCAATCTCCTCCTGAATCACACAGGATCTCTACAAAAAAATTAAGCCTGTTGCAATATGGTAGCAGAATGTGCTTGCTATGTCGATGCTTGCCTGGGTTGGTTCCTCATGGTTTACAAGTATACAACACTACCCTCTAGTCCGTCCATATTTCCCCATCCTGCGCCGTTCAGTGAACACAGGTGCAGCCTTTGTAGAAAGCTCTTTGACGCCCAAGAACCAAAGGTCTCCTTCATATTAGAGACACTTCCTGAAAGGGTGCCAAGTCTTAACTGGCTGCAGTCGTTTGTTAGTGACTTTTCTTCCGTCTTGGTAGGTATGCTTTTAATTTAATGTCTTTCCACCTTTCCCACGCGCATGCAAGTTGAAATCACTGAAGGATAGACACCAGTGGTGCGGGGGTGAATTTCAAGTCTCCCTTCAATGAGAGCCAGCATATTTGTTCTTTATAGCATCTCTATGCACTATATATAATTAGATAGCCAGTTTAAAATGCTATGTATGGATATAAGTCACCAAAATATATCCAAAATGAATGGTATGTGTGTGCATCAGAAACTGAAAAATCTTATTTTTTACAAATATTTTTTGAACATTGATAACTCACTTAGTATTTGACCAATCATTTTTAAATTTTAGGTACATCTTCTTCATGGACATATTGAGGGAAGAGTGTCTCAGAATTTAGATTTAGGTCCTGGTTTTTGTTTTATGGAATGTAGAAAATGATGTTTCTGAAAAATGTGAAAAAGTTTCCCGTTTTTTCACATTTTTAGCAATAAAATGAAAACTAAGACCTAAATGAAAAATTTGAGACACCCTTCCCTAGATAAGAATGTTACAAAGGTGTTTCTAAAATCTTATTTATGCCACGTGATTATTAACCAAGATATTGATGTTCAAAAAATAAAAGTGAAAAAATCCAATAAAAACTCATAAACTCTGCATTTTTAATTTTTTCACATTTTATCTATATCAATAGATGGGAAAAAATATGAACTTTAAAATGATGTATAATATGTTAGGATAAGAGCACTACTAAGGAATCTACCACTAGTTTCCTGAAAAGGGTGGCAACCACTGGTGTCTATCCTGAAATTATAAGCAAAAGTTCCACTAATAACCCCCCCCCCCCCCGTACCCCTCTACCGCTGCTCTACTCCTGTGCCCCCTGCGCCCTTCTTGTTAGCGTTTCTCGTTTGTGAGAGGCCCTCAGATCCGGGATCTGGGTCAAGCCCTTTCACCGTGTTCAGTCGGGCGTGACGGTCGGTCTACAAGGTGTGCAGTGAGGCGTAACGACCAGCTGCTTCTCAGGGTAACGGCTGGATGCCATTTTACAGTTTTTCTAGCGATTTCCACAATCGTGAGCAAAAGTAATGGCTTATTATAGACATGTTATATATCATAAGAAAGGTCTTTCAATTCTCTTCCGAATGGTGTGTAATGTGTTTGGTTCCTGTAACATTCCATGAGATTTTATATGTAAGCAAATTTCTTGTTTTGACAATCGTCTAGTCGAATACAGGCTTAGTTGTTAAATACTCTCGCTGATCAGAAACCCCTACACCAATACCGACGACCCTTTTCCCGTCAGCGCGTTGTATGTCAGAGAGACTCTCTGTGTGCTCTCTAGAAAGGTATGTGATCACTTCCTTAGCAGTTGGTTTGATGGGAACTAGATAGGTGCCACCATAGACTAGTTTTTTTGTCGAAGTAATTTTCGAGTAGGTTTTCTACAGTGGCAAATCCAGGAATTCTAGAAAGTGATGGCGCCCATATTAGAAAAGTCCCGGCGCCAACCCTGGGGTGCCAATCTTATATTAGAAGAATTAACCTTTGACCAAAAAAGGGGGGCGCCCGCCCAATACACCCCCTCTAAATCCGTCCATGGTCCTCTCTGGTCACCCGTTTGTGGCTATGTTATCATTTAATACCAAGTGTTCCCTGTATGATCAAACCCTTGAGTTGTGATTACAAGTCTGGATACTTTGAAGTACCACATGAAGTGCTTACGCAATGAACCGTGATCGAAGGTTAAATGACCATCGAAGCACTTGGCCATCCCAGGCAAGCAGCGACGTGAAAAGCATGTTCCGCAACCATACGTTTTTGGTCAGTCTCTTACTTGCCCAATTTTCACTTAACAGTTACATTAGTTTATGTTAGGCTGGCACTTACCAAAAAGGAATACTATAATAATGTTATATTCTGGTAAAGTTGAGACCTTGCCAAAAGACTGTTATAATTTCTATGTGAAATAATGTAACGAGAATGTTGTACTAATATCAACAAATTTTGAGAGTTTTAGAGTATAGCTTTCAGAGGCTTTGCTGATGAGTTCTGTCCTGAGGGACAATGTAACATTGCAGTATTTCCAAAGTAGTATTACACTTGTAATTTCTAAGTCATTGCTCACTATCCAGGGCCAATCTCCAGTTAAAATAAATATGCCATGTTTTAAAAAAAAGGGTGTAAAGCATAATGACGAACAGTTACGACCCTAGAAGTATCCTTTCTACAAATTTAAAGTTGGTGACCTTCAGATATAAAACATTATCAAACATTATGCATGTATTTACTATGTATCAAAAGCTATGTACATCAAACTACAAGTGGGTCATTTGCCTGTCAGGCGGAGCGCTACGTTTTCAATTTGCCCCATTCAGACCCAATAGTACAAACCCACCTCGCCCTTTGACTGCCTCCATTGCCCCTCCTAGACTTGTGACCTTCCCGTTAAAGCAGGTTAGGGCTGGGCCGACAATGAAGGCCCTATTACACTACACGACTTGAGCTGCGACATGGGGTGCAATATGATGATATTACAGACAGATCACATACAGGACTGATATAAATGTTTGGCAATTTGGAGTATTTTACACATAGCTAATACAGAATTTTGCCTCTAATAATTGTGGTTTCTTTGCGACATCTTCATATCGCAGCTCATGTCTTATAGTGTGATAGGGCCTTGAGGCCCAGGCCTGATGGGTAGGGGGGGGGGGCACTTCATCCAGAAAAAACGTGCAGCAGAAGCTGTGGCTGTAACTCTCGTCGAAGCTGAAAATGGGGTCTATAACTTACACAGGAAGTCCTAAAAGGGGGGTCTGTCAGAGGCACCATACTATAGGAGTTGTGTTTAGGTAGTCAGGGAATACCCATCAAGGATTAATTAGCCACGATGAGTGTTTGTGTATCAATTTTGAGGTAACAACTCATCTCTGAGTTTTGTCTGTAGGAAATGGTATAGCTACAGTAAAACAATTAATGGCTGTCCATTTAAGTTTTACAATATGAGGGGCCGCGAAATTAAAATAAAGGGGTACCTTACCTGAAAACTGGGGTTGTAGTTTTGTTTTGGGTACCTACCCTCAAAGAGTCAGTCCCCCCCCCCCCCAGGTCTTTTCGCGTCCTCCCTCAATGCTATAGGCCCTTTCACTGCCCCCCCCCCCCCCCCCCCACTATCTGCTCACAGATCGCGGCTGACACAGCTCACCGCCCCCGACATCCGGGCACCTCGACCGACCTGCCCCTTGGCGGTCAATGTGAGCAGCTCCCGCTCAAAACGAGGCTGGCTGGTAGAGCGTCTGTCTGGGATGTATTTATGGTACTTTAATGGGGACCCAAAGTAAAAGAATACATTCGGAACACTCACATAACTAGATGAACAAGTTCTATATGTTGGAATGAGGCTTGTGGTGAAATTCGAACGTAGAGTGAGATTAGGCCTACATGCTTATATTCCCCATTTGTATTTCATTCTATAGCTAATTACACACACACACACACACACACACACACACACACACACACACACACACAATATAACATTAAAGGGAACCAAAAACAATGTTGGGTCAAAATTTTGCAAATTTTGTTAACTACTGAAACATATTCTATGGCCATAGCCTAGGCCTGTGGTAAAATATAAATTGTGAATACAGATTGAACTACATCAAAATACGTTAAAACTCATCTCAAGTCAATTTTGGTGACCCACCAAAATTGGTTTGTTTACAAACATTGCTGTTTTCAGGCATACATGGCATGAGTATTATGGAATTTAAGTGAAGTTACAGCTAGTTATCATGACTTATAAATACTGTACCAAAAGCTAAAGTTAGACTCGAAGAATGTATTTCTATAGTTATTTGAGTTTGTAAAATTTTGTCATATTTTGACACAACATTGCTTTTGGCTCCCCTTAAATAGAAACTTGACTGCTGGAGACTGTCCGCTAATGCATTACTAATCCTCCAGGTATATTGGGTACAATTTTTAGAATTGGGAAAGTGATTTTCTCTCCAATACTCTAGACATTTTATCGGATTAAAGCCCTCTCTATAGAAGAATCTAGAACCCTCTCCATTGACAACCCCTCCCCCTCCCCTCTGCCGCCATATTGTATTCAATAGCCGCCATGTGCTTTGCCGCTCTCCCGTGACGGAGGGAGAAATGACGTAGTTCGGTGGCGCCACAGGCCTGTAATCTGCGCCCACAATGCAGGTTCGGGGCCCGGCCCCAGCGGCTTTATCATACACGTTCAGGGCCAGTAATTGTTGACCCACCCCGTAGACGGCCGTTTTAGGGGCCTTTTTGGTGGGCTTTTCTTTTTCTTTTTTTTAGGGGGGGCCCCTCTTTTTTTGAGGTGGGAAGTCGATACTATGACGCAGGGCAGGGTTGTGGGAGGGTTGTACTAAGTGGTTGCCCTTGGGAATCCATGGATTTTAGTGTAAATCCCTCCAAAAAGGGTGTTTTTGTTGTCCTGCATTGATCAAGTGAACGGATTCAATGAGTGGGTTCCAGACATTGCCCTTGTTGATGCTCTTCTCACAATGATATTAGTCTTGAGTAGCAATAACATGAACAGCTGTGAACATTTTGCTGGTCAGTGGCGGATTTAGATAGGGGCATCTCTTTTTTGGCCAAATTTAGATTTTTATTATGTGAAATTATGGGGGGAAACGGGGCGCCACTGGGTTTCGTCTTCGTGGGCGTATTCTGCAGAATTTTTCGAAATGATTCAATAAGGTACATATTACACTTTTATAATCAGAAACCAACCTGAGGTCTACGTGCTGTAACAGAATCAATCAGAACATTGCTGCAATATTATAATAACGTCGCATCCTTGGCTGGAATCATATACCACATTCGGGAGTCTTGGTCTGCGCATACGTGCACCTTTGGCACCACTAGCTGTCAGGGGTCAAGCGCGACTTTTCGGCCAATCGGGACTATCCCCTTGCTCAACATGACGGTGCTGCACATTCTACCACAAGCACACAGCACTAATTAAGGGTCCCAACAAAAAGGAGAGGGTCAGGACCTCCCATACCCCCACCCCCTGTATCCACCCTTGAATTTTGCAGAAAACGTGTACGTTTAGTTCCTACCTGACAAGGGGAACACCAGGAGCCCCTAACCCCCCCCCCCTCACTCCTCACTCCTCCAGATTTGGCCCTCGAGATGCCAAATTATAGCAAAGAAACATTCTGTTCGTGGGCGATAAATCGCTGCAAGGCTGTCTCCTCGTGGGCGATAATGGGGCGGGCTGGGGCATGCAGGGGGAAGTCGCGGGGAGAATTGGGGAACGAGGGTCCCTTCCCCTCCCCCTCCACCGACCAACCACCCCCTCGTCTCTCTGTACCTTCCCCCCTCTCCAATCGACTAAATGCTATCTGCCGCCCCGTGCCGACGTCGTGTCGATTCGCTGAAGTCGCCCTAACGACGCTGCTCAAATCGCCGCGCTCAAAGTCTACCCCCTACTTCCGGTTCCCACTCGGCCGACAGAGGGCGTGTTTGGCGGGACTCACGCGGGCGGTATAGCACCTCTCGGCCCGGTAATGGTCATCAGAGGCCTCTCACCTCACCACCCTCACTACCGGAGTATCGACCTTCCTCTGACTGGGCCGGGTCTGTGGGGGTTCTGACAGATGTAAAGTTGAATTATTATCCCCTGAACATAGTGTGCATATCAACCTATCAAGGGGCCGTCCACAAATGAGGCGACACTTTTTCATGGCACTTTTAGGACCCTCCCCCCCCCCCCTCCTCCATTGCTCCTGTCACACTGAATTTTCGGTTTCAAACATGCAAATAAGGCCAGTGTCATACTGTTGAACCTACCCATCATCCCCCTGCACGTGACATCATTCATGGAGGGCCCCTTTGCAGGAAATCCAATCTTAGAAGATGCTCAATAAGCTTGTTTATAACACTTTTTTACGTACACCTTTTCCACAGACCTGCGCAGTGCACCCTTCCATAGAAGCCTTGTTCCCAACGATTCCCTTTGAAACCCATATCCTAATCGATTGCTCAGGCCGATTCCGTTTCCAGAGCAAGACTCAATTGAAATAGGTTTAGCCTATAGGAGAGAACAATTCCAGGTATCTGTTTTCTACACACACACACACACACACACACACACACACACACACACATACACACACACACACACACACACCCTATTTCTCCTGACATATGACATGTTTATTGCATTTAGTTTTAATGGGAAAATGTAGAATTGGAAACAATATATCACCCTACCTTCTTGCCCCAGGTTTTAAAAATGTCTCCTGTTCTTGAGCATCTACAGTTTTGGTTGCGGTCAATTCATGACATATGACACGTTTATTGCATTTAGTTTTAATGAGAAAACGTAGAATTGGAAACACAACATATCACCCTACCTTCCTGTCCCAGGTTTTCAAAATGTCTCCCGTTCTTGAGCATCTACAGTTTTGGTTGCAGTCAATTCAGAATTTTCCTTCGGACAAACTCAACTTTATTTGCCTCGGCTAGTACCCCCTCCCCCCACCCCAGCCGTTCCCTCTTTCCCCGAACGGTAACCCCCTGGAGAACCCATGTAGCAGTGTGTCAAACAGTGAAGATGAATTAACCTACATCGACCCCCCACTATTGACTAAGGAATCCAAGTCGTCCAAAGCCAAGATAAGAAGGATGGGATTTGTACCGGGAAATATGGCACTGAGAAAAACTAGAATTGCTGGTATTATCATCGGGAAGTACTGGGTACTGATCAGGTGATACTTCCCTCAATATTACTACCTAAACCCTTGGAAAATGGAGACTATATTATCGAAAAGTTAGCCAAATTTTGTGTATTTCAGCCAGTACTTTGATGCGTCTTGCTGCATCGAAAGAAGCATTGACACACTAAAGTTATATTGCAATATATAAAGAAATCAACTCTAATACTATTGCTTATTATAGACAGGAAACTGAGTCAAAGCTAGGGTTTGGTCTACCTACCCTTTGATGTCCGTCAGGGGCACATGATCTGCTCGATATTCAGTTCACAGAGGTAGAGGTGATCCAACTTCATTAATTACCCCGGCCCAAAGGGGACAATGTGTCTTCTGTGGTAGGTAATCAATATGTATACTGATCAAAGGGTATGGCTCTATCATTCTGTAGTAGGCCTGTTACGTGGGGGAATGTAGATACAAGTGAATTTCTGTCATTGGGTGAATCCGGGGGACAGTGTTGAAGGGTTTGGGTGGGGGTTGTGGGGGAAGGTTATTCCGAATCTCCTATTCAAAGGAACTAGATCGATCGCAGCTTTACTTGTATTTGACACATTTTAACTAACATAAAGGCAATATCATCACCATATTGTAATGTCCTTTCCGAACCAGGGTTTTTCCTTTATTGTAGAAAAAGGGGGATATAGGAATGCCCAAGTTCGTGACTTTATGATGTTCTTTATCCTACTTTCAACATTGCCCAAACCATGCCACATGCTATTTATATCCGAGTCTTGGCTTGGCTCTTGCCATATGAAAGGCCAAGGGCATGGGAACGGAGGCCAAGGGTTTTTTTTCCGGCCAAGGAAGGACACACGTGTAGTTAACCTCCCCGCCCCGGAGCCTCTCTAAGGGGAAACGTGGGGTACTTTGTCAATCATCATCTGTAGCACTCTGATGTATACCAGCCATTCAGACCCCGCCGGATGGTCATCAGTGCACATGCCCCGGTATACAGGAAGTAGATGGGATGTTATGTGGGCGGGGGATTTACGATTTGCATGTGACTTGTCAGTTGATGACCTTAGACCATGGTATTTGACGACCTTGTAGCATGTCCTTTGATGACCTATGTCCATGCTGTTTGATGACGTTGAAGTGACTTCGATGCGTACATTGGGATCTATTTGGAGTTGGTTGACTGCCCCCCCGTAAGCAGGCATACAAGACACATTTCTTCAGCCCCATAGAACACTTAAGCCCCATACCCACTAGGCGATTTTGACCAAATCAGCCGACTGAGCGGCGATTCAAATCAAACATGCACATTCTAATATATTATACTTACAGTCGATTATAAGTATCGGCCGATTCTGCCAGTGGCCCGTTGCCATGGCCCGTTGCCGGTAAAATCGCCTATAGTGGATATGGGGCTTTAGGGGTCTAGATGGGGGGGTCCCCATGTCAGATGTCGAATTCAAGAAATGGCTATGTCCCCATGTCGAATTTAAGAAAATCCCAAGTCAAATGTCATTAAAGTCTATGTCATCTGTCGAATTTAAGAATAAGCCCTGTCGCCATGTCAAATTTAATAATAGCCCCTGTCGCATCTCACTAGGCAGAAGTTTGGCCGTGTCCTCGTGTCAAATTTAGGTGTCTAGACCCGTACACTTGCCAGTCTCACGCTTGTTTGGTGAGTTAATAATATTGACTATTGGTGAGCTAATTATTCTTTATGATTTGTGTATTGACTTTCTGCCTTACCTTGGTTAAATAGAAATCAAACAATGATATTGGTTTCAAAAAGCTGGAGGATTCAAAGACACGTTTGTAAGGAGACCATCAGTTTACCATAAACGCGCTTATCTGGGACACAAGAAGAATTCAAATACCTGAACATTTTCTGTCACCTCCTCTTAGTTCATCTATTCCTATGCTCTTCTAAATTCACCAAAATCTCCTGGCACATTCCAAGTATAATGACAATATGTGTTCTGTTAATGTACAACAATAAAAGGAACACAAAATGAGCTGTTTCGTGCTAAAGCCCATTGAAAGGTTTTAGATTGCTGTTCTTAAGACTGGTACAGTATTTCAACGGTAGTAATTTTTCACCCTATAGCCATAAAAAGGAAGCTAAGCAGGTGTAAGCCTAGTTCTAAAACGTTCTTTGAATTGTACCTGCCAGCCAAGTTGACCTGTTGCACATGCGCAGGTCAGACCGGATGTTCGGGACAAAAAGCGGAAGGTGCGTCTCGAGTCAATTTCCTTATAGTTCTAAAAAGACAATCAGAGTGACAGATATTTCCCTGGAAAAAAAGTATCAATTTTGAATTCATTCAAATTCAAACTGATCAAGATTTTGTTTGAGTTAAGGTTAGACTACGGTGATGAACAGTCATTTTACGAAAAACGCAATATTTCCGTAGCTATTCATGATATCGTTACGTGTAATACATCAATTGAAAGCTGATAATTTAAAATTGAATTAAAATTGCATTTTTTCAATTTTATTTCTAATTCAATATAATTCATACAGCCATGAAATTTTGTACTATCGGCAATAACATTAATTTGGAGGGAATCGTGTCTCAGATTATTAATTTAGGCTCTAGTTTTGTTTTAATGACAAAAAACGGGTAACTTTTTGTCATTTTTTGTAAATTTTTACAACTTCATTTTCTAGATTTCATAAAATCAAAACTAGGGCTTAAATAAAAAATCTGAGACACGGTTCCCTCCATATGAGTTTCATCTATATGCATACAAAATATTATGAGTTTCACTTCATTCTTGACCGAGATATTTCAATTTTAAAAAAATTAGGTATAAAAGATTATTTTCACATTTCCGATCAATTTTTACTTCTTTTCTATTACCCTCAATTATATAATTTATATCATAAGATAGTCTATTTCAACATGTATTTAATGATGTATAGTTAATATTAAGATAGGTAGTAGGACAAAATTATTCTACAATTTTTGCAAGACCAGCGAAATGGTCCCTCATCACAGTAGTCTAACCTTAATTTCTATTGGCAGATTTACCACCTTATATGCTTCATCCAATCCCAGACTCATAGAAAGAATGTTATTCTTTAGATTTTGATGATTTATGATTAAGAAAATAGTTACATAGGTATGTTGATAACAAGGTGGTCACTAAAGAATAGTCATGTGACCATATGTGCTCAAACTCTAAATAAATCATTATCATTCCCTTGTACAGTAGGTCATAGCAAACCCAGGCAAGCAGCGACGTAACAAGCACATTCTATGACCATACTTTTTTGGTTAGTCTTTGACCTGCCCAAGTTTCACATAACCGTTACGTTATTTTAGGTAAGATTGAGGCTTACTAAAAAAGAATGTTATAATAACATTATATTTTAGTGAAGTTGAGACCTTACTAATAAAGAATGTTACAATAAAATTATCATGGTTTGAAAGAACATCACAAGAATGTCACAATAACGTCACAATGTTCTAAAGATGGTTTTGGGTGTCATCAAAATAACATAACAAGAACCAAAGCAGAACTAAACAGAACGTTATAATACAATTATAACAATGTCAAACGCTTGCTTGGGAATCCAGTCTCAATCACCCCCCCCCTACACACACACACACACACACACACACACACACTTCCTCCAAGTCCGTTCTGACCCAGATTAGCTATTGAATAATGGGTCCGTACACCCACAACAGTCCATGGCTTTTATTGGTTAATTAAAATATGTAACAAATTCTTTTATTGGCCGTCTATATAACTGGCATGGAGAATCCCTTTGATGGTTGTTTGGGTGGGGGCTGGTTTATAGTCCTACCTGCCATAAACCAGCGGCTGCAAAGCATGCTGGGATTTGGGTGGGAATTCCCATTTAAAATGGTATGCTGGGCTCCCTTCTCTCTCGGCTAGGAGGACACGGCCTGAGAGTGTGCAGGTTCATGTCATTGTGTCGATGGCTCTGATTGGTCGAAAAGTGGTCACGTGACCCCGAGTTAGCCAAAATCTGACGAACTGGGCATTAGGATGAACCCGCGTCTATTCGTGACGTACAGCGATAGCGTGAGTTCGAGGCGCGGGCACCAGCGTATTTAAAATGGTTGCTGGTGTACAGACTCGCTTTGGAAAAAAGTGGGGCTCACTGCGACAGACTAACTTCCTCCAACCCCTTTCCCGATGCCCAGAAGCCAACCCTCACCCGTCACGCTCGAGTTGCCCGGATGAGACAGACCCCTTACCTGGCTTCTCCCCCCTCCCCCTCCCCTGCCGCGGTGCATTCTGGGTCCGGAAATTGCCGAAGCCCCTAGTCCATAAATAGTCCATTCCCGACGTGCGTCTCTGTCCTGTGACGGAGTGGTCTTTGTGGGAAGACAGGAAGGGGACGTGTCCTTCAAAGGAGGAGAGCTTTTAGATTTTTAGATTTTTAATTTGCACTTTAATTTGTCCTGAACATCAATCGCCATGGTCCCTTTGCTACAGCAACCTTCAGAAGGCCAATTCATCGTCATTTCTATCTAAAAGGTACTTGGTTGACTAAGAACTATGGTGCATAACTCTGGAGACGCTGAGTTGATAACTGATTTTTTTTTCAATTGAGCAGAGCTCGTCTTATTTCAAGAACAAAGAATACAATACTTAATATCTGCTACATTTTTTGGTACTCTGAAACCAATCAATGTCATCATTTAAAAAAAATTGTCCTTGTATTCTTTTCCAGAGTTTTTAAGAAAATATTACTATTAGATCTAATCCAGTATTATGGGTTAGAAAATTAACGTCAGGGGCGGGGTTGGGGGAATGCCGCATAAAGGTTCAGTAAGAAAATGCTATGCATTCGCTTACATGCGGCCAACGTTCTCCACCCTTTGTGTTGTAGTGGATCCTCCTCCTAAGGAGTTAGTCGGAGGGTGGACCTCGCTAATCCTTTAATCTTATCCTAAACAATCGTTGAAACTACAACTAACCCAGTTTAATGTCAAACGTTGTCAACAGCCGTTTACGAGAAAATGAAAGTTCACCACTGAATTACCTTGACATTTTCTGAGTTGAATAGGGTGTGGCAAATAAAATGAACATGGTTATGCAAAGGAAGATAAAGCATCAAGAACTGAAGCAAATAATGTTTATTTGTTACAACATACTATGATATGACGATAATTTACAAGCAGAAAGTGGACAAGGCACAGGTTGGGCAATTATTCTATAGATCTGACCAGCAAGAAATGGCCCATTTTGTGTCATGTTTATGACATTAGAATTGCTGGTAACGGTGTATTGGTTTATATATTTTACTATAATTATGAAATTTTGTATATCAATAGAGGCCATAACATAACCAGTTAACATTTTTTATTCGATATTAGAGTAGCAGTTTAGAATTTGTTCAACTTACAAGAACACGAGAAAAGATTTACCGTGAGGAGGCAATAGAAAAATTAATGTTAGTTTTTTTGTGTGGTTTCTTGTGTCTCTAATCAATAGTAATGATATTCATAATGCGGGTATTATTGGATGGGAACACTCTTAGATCTAAATACCGACGGTTGATATTTGAACAGGTTTTCCTCGGCATGCGCTGTGGGTCTTGTGGTGTAGAGCCGTGTGTCCGTGAGTCTGCATGTATGCCTGCTGGGATTCAAGAAACAACCCAGGCAAGCAGCGATGCAACAAGCATGTTCTGTGACCATTTTTCTTTGGTCACTTTAATTTTTATCACCCGCACGGCCGACGAGCGGTACATACAGGGGGTAGTGCGTATTGAAGGGCTGTAAGTAGCGCTTGTCGTTTTCTCTATTTTAAACATATTACCCACCCTCGAAGCCCCCCCCCCTCCCCCGCGGTTCTTCTTATTATATTACCTGCCCATTTTCATGTAACAGTCACATCTTTTTATGTTAGGTTGAGACTCTTCAATTTACATTCTGGTGATGTTGAGACCTTACCAGTATAGAATGTCATAATAATGTTATTTCACATGAAATAGTGTAACCAGAATGCTCTGATAATATTGCAGTGCAACGTCACAATGTTAGGTTCTAAAGATGATATTGGGTGCCTTCAAAATAACATAACAAGAACCAAACCAGAACTAAATAGAACGTCACTGCTACGTACGTTATAATAATGTAACATTCTTTACCCAAGCCCCAAGTTCAACCCTCGGTATCATTGAATACTTGAATGAAACAGAGCCTGTGCCAGAATGCCATTATGCCAATTTATATAAATGCTGGTATATCAACTCGTACATTCCCCTATATGTTGGAGTCAGAACAATAGCAACCAGCAATATGACATAGCATCACAATTCCTTCCTTGTTTACCAGATATGATAGTTTTTTCTTGTATGAACCTATGCTAAAGCCCGTCAGCCGAACCCATAATGTTCAACTCTTTATTGCCTTGAAAATAAACAACTACATGTAGATTGGCTGGCAAACCTACAAATATATTTCAGCAGTACTCAATGATATGTAAAAAACATAATTCATGTCTATTCTAATGATCTAATGAAATGATGATTTGTAATTTGTATTTTTGTCCAATGCTTTTTAAACTTCCAGTTGTGTCATATCTGGTTATTGGGAGAGCACTTCCCCCCCTGACAGAGGAGATCAATGAACTGAACTGAAATGAAATGAAATTCAAGGGCGGATCCAGGGGGTGGGGTCTTGTGGGTCCTGGCCCCCTCCCCCACCCCCTTTTTTTGGAGAACCCCTAAATTTCATAAAGAGGGGGAAATGCCGCATATGTGTGCATGAATGTACACTGCATTCAGGGGCGGGTACAGGATTTTAGAAAGGGGGGGGGGGAGGGGGTCAGCGTAAAGCTAAGTTCTAAAATGGTGTACATTTGCACATACACACGCAACATTTTCCCCTCTTTTTGTAGTTTAGGGGTAAACCAAAAAGGAAGGGGGGACAGGAACCCCTGGATCCGCCCCTGGTTTAGTATTTAGCCTTTATGCTGACCCCCACCCCCTTTCGAGAATCCTGTATCTGCCCCTGAAATTATACATGTCTCACTGCTACAGAGCATTCAGCAGGTATGTTACATCTAATCTAGAGAGTTAATTGAGAGTTACCTCTAGGTCTGGGGGTTATTAATAATTGGCCCTTTGTGATAAGTGATTGGCAGACTAGACAATAGTGAGGTTCATCCGATTAGACAGAACTCAATTAGTGGGTTATGTCATGTTCCATCTACGACCTCGGCCTAGCCATGTCCGTCCATGCAAATTAAAGTACATGTAGCTCAAAATATTTGTACTTTTTTGTTTGTTTCATTTAACCTATATAACAAGAAAAAAAGACAAGTAGCATATACTCTTCTTCGTCGCGAGATATTCATCTAACATATTTCTATAATTATCTGCGTTTTGGAAATCTCAATTATATTGGTTTAGGGTCCCTTTAAGCGAATTTTGGGTACTATTGGGATAATGCATGACACATAAGTAGAAGATGGTAGAGGGAATTCAGTATTGTAGACATATAGCATGTGTTTACACTGACCTATACTCTTCTTCCACTCTGTCATGATAAGAAGTCAAAGCGTTATACATCATCACCATAATATACAATGCTTATCAAATATTGCTTCACACATTCATATACATACATCCAATTTATCTCTATGACATATCGTATCATCCTTGATTACAGAAAAAGGTCGATGTTTTGCTCATGACATAAACAACCCCTAAAGAAAGGCCTCATTTTTAACAAAGTTGACAGTTCCCTGCACCTATGTAAACATCCATTCACCTCCTCAAACACCCCCTCTAAGTTTCACGACACTTCTGTCTTTTCAGATCAAGGATGCCACACCTGCAGTCAGCTGACCTGTCCCCTGTTCCCACTGCGCCTGCGCCGACGGCCTGACGACGCCGGAAGTCCCCTCTGTGTGAGGACCAATTAGAACGCAGCACGCCCGACCAGCCCGGGCCTGCTGTTCGCCGCACCACGTGACCCACCATGGCCAATCGCTGCCACTTCCGGTGGTTCCTCCAGGGTCGGGCGTGTCCCTCCGGGGGGAGGGTGTCCGGCAGGTGTAACAGTCGTGAGGGGTGGCTCCCCCTGGTGTCGACGTCTCGCACTACGTTAGGGGTTGACTGAACCTGTCCCCTTTAAGTTTAACCATCTGGTCGTACCTTCTACCCCTGCTGACATCTGATTGGCTGAGGTCTCAGGTGGTAAAACCCACACCTGTGGCGTCCCCTTCTGTTCCCACGCCTCACCTGGTTTGACCATCAACTAGACTGCAGTTACGTCCAATTCCTCTAGTCGTCCAACCATTATGCAATAGCTAATCTGGGTCAGAACGGACTAAACCTTAACGCGCGTACCCCCCGCAGAGTGTGCGCGCGCATTAGTGAGTAGAGGCGGCGGAAGGCCCCCCTCCGATCCCCCACTCCCCACCCGACCCCCCACACCACAGAGGCTGGGATAGGACCGGCTAGGATGTCGCCCACTTAACTGTAGCCTTTGAGTGGGGGCGGCGGTCATTGGAGTAATCCCCACTGCACATATTGTTACATTAATGGATTAATCCCACATGTGGGGATAGCAGCACGCCGCCTTTTGTGCGGACACATGTCGCCGCGCCGCTACTGGGGTGATCTTGGTAGTACTAGTGTAATTAAGGTAACCAATGAAGTCAGTTGATACAAGGCCGGGTAGGACGGGGAGCCGGACATGAGAAACGGTCACTCATTGGACAGATAATGTGTTACTATAATTAGCTCACTTAGAGGAAGGAATGTTGGAACTGAGCCTACATACTATGGGTCGACTGAGTGAAAAACGTGTTACAAATTCGTTTCTATTAGGCTGTCTTGTTGGCCGTGCAATCTCGCGAGATGTGAACGAGACTTCCGGTGTATCGTCGACCAGACCGGGGGAGGCGACGACCGACGATGCGGCGTTCTAAGAAGAAGGGGACGCCGTACCTCCTTGTCCAATCAACTGTGACCAACCGGCGTCTCTGACGTCATGATGGTAGGTTCCCGCCGCGATGACGTCATCCTGCGTCGTCGTCGGCAGCGTCACCTGACGTCGTTGATCGCCACCTTCCACTTCCTGTTGTGTGCGCATGTCTCCTCCGTGGATCCGGCGCGAACGGAACCGGAAACGGGCGTCGGCACATCGGCGGCGACCGCGGCGTCGTCGTCGGGCAAGGTCAACTCCAGCGTGTCGGACGGGAAGACGCAGCTCTCGGCCAGCGTCTCTGGTGACGTCATCGTCGGCGGGCTGTTTCCGGTGCATAAGAAGAGCAGCAGCGACAGCCGGACCCCGTGCGGCGAAATCAGCACGACCCGGGGCATCCAGCGCCTGGAGGCCATGCTCTTCACCCTGGACGAGATCAACGCCGACGGGACGCTGCTGCCGGGCATCACCCTGGGCGCCAACATCCTTGACACCTGCTCGCGGGACACGTACGCCCTGGAGCAGGCCCTGGAGTACGTGCGAGCGTCTATGTCAGATCTGGATGCGGGTCAGTACGAGTGCGCGGACGGGTCGTCGGCGCGGCCAGCGGCGGGCGGGCTGACGGCCGTGGCGGGGGTCATCGGAGGAGCCTACTCCAGCGTCTCCATCCAAGTGGCCAACCTGCTGCGGCTCTTCAAGATCCCGCAGATCAGCTACGCCTCGACGAGCGCGGCGCTCAGTGACAAATCCAGATATGAACTCTTTGCGCGCACCGTGCCCCCTGATAACTTCCAGGCCCGCGCCATGGTCGACATCGTGCAGTACTTCAACTGGACGTACGTCAGTACGGTGGCCTCCGAAGACGACTACGGCATCATGGGCATCGACTCTTTCCAGCGGGAGGCGCGCGCCCGCAACATCTGCATCGCGCTGTCCGAGAAGATCCCGCACTCGGCCAACGAGCTCACCTTCGACGCGCTCATCTCCAACCTCATGAAGAAGTCCATCGCGCGCGTTCTCATCCTTTTCCTGCGCGTGGAGGACGCCCGCAACCTCCTCCTGGCGGCCAAGAGACAAAACATCACCGACCACTTCGTCTTCGTGGCGAGTGACGGTTGGGGCAACCAGCCGGCGCCCGTAGAGGGCAACGACTTCGTGGCCGAAGGCGCTTTAACAATAGAGCTCCAATCGGAGTACATCCCCGAATTCGACGCCTACTTCAAGAACCTCAGCCCGTTAACCAACTCGCGCAACCCCTGGTTCGTGGAGTTCTGGGAGCACACTCACGGCTGTACGTTTAATTCGTCCCTGAGTGACCCGGACCCCGAGCTGCTCCCCATGTGCTCGGGGGACGAGCTGCTCACCCCCACTAACTACAAACAGGAGAGTAAGATCCAGTTTGTCTACGACGCCGTCTACGCCATGGCGCACGCCCTGCACCGGCTCATCTCTGAGCGGTGCCCGGTGGGGGCGGAGGGGGGTGGAGGGGGAGGGGGAGGGGGGGAGGGGGTCAAGGAGTGCGTTAAGAACCTGCACATCGACGGCTCCAGTTTCTACAAGGACTACATCCTCAACGTGTCCTTCTACGGTGAGTAGGAACACTCCTTTTTTTTAAATTGATATTTATTGGGTTCTCAGGTTCAGCTATGCTGAACTTCCACCCGCTCCCACTTTGCCTTTACATTACTGACTTTGTGGGGCGGGTGCACATATTATTACTCACATTACTGGTCCATTTCCTTTCTCTGTTTGGTAAATATTTCACAGGGATGGATTCAGAGATTTCAAAATGGGTGGGTCGGTTGGGGGGGGGGGGGGGGTATGCCCTTATATAAATGTGTGTGTGTGTGTGTGTGTGTGTGTGTGTGTGTGTGTGTGTGTGTGTGTGTGTGTATGTGTGTCTGTGTGTGTCTGTGTGTGTCTGTGTATCTAGATCTGTGTGTGTTGTGTGTGTGTGCGTGGGGGGGGGGGGGGGGGGGGCTCCAGGGGGCCCAAAAGTTTGTTTTAGATTTTCCACAACTTAAGGTGCTTGATTACGGTCTTTCTAGACTAAAGTGAAAGAGTTATACATTATTTCGTTCACTTTCATTTGAAAACTGTCCTTTCGGGCTTACGCCCTAATCATTACATAATCAGATAATATCCAAAATAAACATTTGTACTAAACAATCGTCAATATGAACGGTGGAAGCATTATATAAGGGGAAACATGTTCTTTTTATCCTTGTATTTGTTATTGGTCCTATACCATTTCACAGGACTGTTCACATGTTGATGCTGAAACGTGTGAAATTTAATCTCGAACCCATTAGCCTCCTTAACTAGGTGGTTTAGAGTTCCCCGCTGGTAGGTTAAAGGGAGCAAATTTAAAACTCAATACAATTGACAAAATTTTCCTAACTCAGATAAGTATAGAAATATGAGTCAAGTTTAGGTCAGTGGTAAAGTATTAGCTGTTAAAACTAGCTCAAACCAAAGTCAAATTTCATGAGGGAAAGTAATATTTCTATTTGTTTGTAAACAAATCCCATTTTTGCTGATCCACATTAATTGAGTTGAGCAAGGATAAAGTGTATAATGATTTTACACCACATTTCATGGTTTGGATTTTAACATGGGCCAGCAATAGGCTCAAGGAACGGATGTCCATGATTATTTGAGTTATTATTGTTGAATTTATTAATTTTGGCTCTTATGATTCTATGCTACTTTTATATCTATCATTATAATAAGTCAAAACATTCCTATGCGTATGACAAAACATTGCTTTATATAAATGTGGTCCTTTATATAAACCACCATGTCCTAAGTCAGCTTACATTTAGAAATGAGTAATCAATGAATATCTAACCCATACTTGACTCAGAATCATACTTAAGATATTGCACAATAACAGTTCTATCGATCGGTCGATACACTTTTAACAACTCAATGCGTATCTCACAGAGATGTTTTACCGGTATTATTTTTAGGTATTATTCAGCACGGAAATTGGGACTATTCTGAGAAGGAAATTACCCCAGTGGTTTTCGCAGCCATATTGAATTATACAATTTAATTCATTTCCTAAACGTTCTCCTAAAAACCTGAAATTGCAATCTCCAAGGAGAGATTACCGTGTAAACTGGTTATCTAAAAGAGATTTGGGGCGACCTAAAAATACGACAAGGCAGCTTTTTGCCGTTCTGTTTGTCATCTTTTGGAGCTTGCCATTCCCGGTCGTAGTCTTTTAAGTAAAAATAATTATTTATCAACATCATTTTTCTGCGTATGTATCATTGCAAACGCTTCATGTGGGAGGTGTTGACTTTACTATATTCTCCCACGTGAATCGATCAAGGATTTCTAATGTTGGGAGTTCACCGTCTTTTTTGTTTATTCAAATCAGCATCACGTATACACGTTCTTCCGTTCTTTGTCTATCCAGCTTTGGTTACATCTAGATGAGCCAGAGACAATTTATAAGTCAGAACAATAATCTTAACGGAGATGACATTTACATAATCATTAGCATTGGCCATGAACCAATTGATTATCAAAACTAAGTTTGCAATATGTTGGGAAACATTTGTTAGATAGCTCATCCCTAAGGTAATTAACCCTGCCTATCACCCTCTCATCAAGATAGCATCTGCAAGTTAAGTCATTAATATTCTGTATATCTACCAATGTTGGGAGGTAAGTGTTCTAGGAGGTAAGTGTCCTAGAGGGTAAGTGTCCAGGGAGTAGGTGTCCAGTGGGTAAGTGTCCTAGGGGGTAAGTGTCTGGGTATGTCACATACCCTTCAATCTTATCTACATCAGTATATCCAAAGAGGTTTCATATAATAACGAGAATGTTTACATAACATACATTCAAATAATCCATATACAATACTGCTTTATCATGTCCAGGTTAGGAGCTTGAAGTTTTAGGTTGTTTCAGAATTTTGTTTATTACTAAAATGCTGTCCATTCGGAAGCACATGCAGCATCCTCCTCCCCTGTGTAGGCCAAGTATCTTAGGGTTTTTGCTCTATTTTTAAAGAAATGCGGAACTTTTTGAAAAAAATGTTCTCTGTTGGGGGTGCCGGGTGTATTTAGAACCCCCCTTCCGTTCGGCCTATTGGGCCCCTCGGCTAGAGGTCAATTGACTTTGGCTGGAAAATGATTACCGTCAGATTACATTTTACTGTTTTGATCACTCCCCATTCAGCAGACATGTTTGGGCAGACTGGACCTATGTATTTTACATTGTTAGTTAAGGCATATCTGGGGATCGTATCATGTAGGGTTATCCACAAAAAGATGGATTATTCTGAACTTTAGTCAACCAGGTATATGCAACATTGATAAAGCCTTTTGTAAATAGATTATAGGATAAAACTTTTAGAAAGTACGTGAATATCAGGAATACAAGTTAGACGATCTTGTTATTCGAGAAACCTTCCGGTCGTGATTTCAATTTTAGTGAAACATCTACTGTTACATAGATGTTATTGATAATATTGCATTACTTAAACATTTTCCAATTTCCATTTCAATTAATGAAAACACGACGATCCTATGTATAGGTCTAGGAAATTGCATTTCGTAGAACATGCCGTAAATAATTTTTCAACTTCTTAGAAATCCCTATCTGTACATCTCCCAACATGCGGGGCAACGAACTGTAGAAATGCGACACCTGAAGAGATATTATCCCCCATAATGGTTTGTTTGAGCGTGGCTAAAACCAAGCCCCATCAAATTAGGCGTTTTGAATGACTCTTTGAAAAGACGGGCAGTTCACATCAGACCAGTTCAGCGGCTTCTTTTGATGAAGGTAAAAACCCTAATTGGTGGGATTGTTTGTGTAAAGTGAGCACCTATTACATGATAATGCTGATGGCCCCTGCTATCGGAGAAGTGAGAGGCATGTGAGGTCAGGATGTAAGGTTTTCTAATGGCACAACATTAATCTTGCATTTTCTTGTTGATTTTATCACCCGCACTGCCGGCGAGTTGTACGTTCAGGGCACAGTGTGTATTGCAGGGATGTATGTACCACTCCTAATATTCATGATTTTCAATATAATTTGAATTTTGTTTGGGTGATAGAATAAAGCATAACCCATCATACAAACATTGGGCTCCACCCTTGGGTCGTGACGATCCCCTCTGGGTCGTACGGACACCCTCGGACGCTCCCCACAGTTTTTCTTATTATAGAATGCTTTACCAGTACATTTTCTTTCGGTGCAGTTATTCTTCAAAACAATACTTCACTCTTTTGTTCCTAGGGTAATCAGCGAATATAAAAGTGGCCAGGGGCGGAGCAAATGCCCACTATTTTAGTACTTAGCCTTGATGATGACCCCCCTCCCCCCCCCCCCCCCCTTTCGAAAACTTGGGATACTTGCTTGTGGTATATGTGATACCAACATTTTGATATCAAAACCCCAAATTGCTTGTGGTACTTAAAAAGAGTGACTGCAAATGCTACCCTCCTCAAAGCGGAATATAGCCTTTAGGGGTTTGAGGTAGGAATAGTTGTACTGATGTGGGTATCAATTCACTGCATAAAATCTTAGCTATATTCTAGAGAAGTAAGGATCACGCCTAAGAGTGACTCTCTGAGTGGTAGGTAGAGAGTGTAGAAGCCACATCATCGTTTAGGTGAATAGATGCGTAGTGTACTGGCAGTTCCACAGTGTAATCAGTAAGCCAAGTAGGCACATCCTCATGGAGAGTGGCACTGTGAACTCAGGTTACTGACTAGGCAGGTGAGCAGGGCCAGGCTGGCAGATAAAGCTCAGGAGTGTTGGTTGTTAGTGGTTGAGTGGACAAGCCTCTCTGGACTGATATTGTCAACGGAAGCACAGCGACACATATTACATGTTTAGGACTAGTTAAACATTCTCCTTGCCTCTGAGTGAAAAGCTACATTCTGAGATGACATGTGGTTGAGACAGGAAGGAAGACTGTGATATACACTGGCTAGCATACTGGAATATTGAATATGGAATACCTTAATTGGTACACCAATGATAAACCATAAAGTAAAACCCTATAGATCAGCGCCTCTACACATTCATACTCACCTGTCACAGGTGTGACTAGAGCCCTCTATAGGTCTAGGGGTCACAGGGGTCACAGGGGTCACAGGGGTCACAGAAGCAGGGGATGGATCAATCTCTACTGCAGATCGCTGTCTGAGATGTGATGCACTGTGTCAGTCTCCCCCCAGAGATCAGTGTTGGAGATATAAAGTAGTGTATGTTTGGTGGCATTAAGCCAAGCCTAAATCACCTGTCATTTATGTACAGTGGTGCATGTATTTGTACAAAGGTAAGGGTGAATATGTAGAATAAGTCAATATAGAAACTTATAGGTGGCAGATTGAGATCACTTGCATATTTGATGTAAGAAAACATGCCGCATACAGATTAACTAAGCCACAGCTCTTTGTCGACTTCTTGATATAGACTGTACTGTGCGGCGATTTGCAGGGCCTGTGCTCCGTCGCATAACCAAACGCTCGCAACAGCGAGACCACAGCGAGGGTTTAGATTTAAGTCTCGCAACAGCGATATCCTTATGGTTTTCAATATGCCAACCCTCGCAACAGCGATGGTTTTGTACAAATTTTGAACACAGTTAATTGAGTGACAAATACATTTCCGCCATTTGCCTTCTGCACATTTTAAGAGCTGAGGAACACATCTAACAGTTAGTGAAAACAAAATGTAAAAATTCCAACCCCAAAATGCCCCCCTGATACATTGAAAATTCAGGTGTGCCAACCCTCGCAACAGCGATGAAAGTTGGGTTCTCTCCCTGTTCAATAAGGATGGGTCTCGCTGTTGTGGACAACCCTCGCAACAGCGAGGGGGCTTATGCGACGGACCACTGTGCCCCGGTGCACGATACCTATCGTTGTTATGATACCCATATTTATTATGACACCTTTGGTAAGCAATTTTGCGCATAATAATGCACACTTTAAAACTAATTAAAAGCACATGATCACGAACCAAGCCGAACGGACAACATAAAGGACTGAAATAGACCGATTACCAGTATATTCCACCCGAGCCAACAAGTATGTTTAATTCAGATCCAAATCTCCCTAAGGGTATGTCTGCGATATGACCTTGAGACTGACTGCCTCCGTGACCTTGGGCCCGGTGACCTTGAACCACGCCATTAAAGGTCCAGGCTTCATGTTCAAAGAGAGTGGGGAGGGGAGCTACCAGTTTGCCAAGTGGCATTCCCTTTGTTAAGTGTCCAAATGAACAGTCTCGATTCTGCTTCATTTATTTCATTGCTTTGCCTTACACTTTTGATCAAAATTGATACGGAGTGTAATGCAAATGCGGATGCTATCTATATAGCGCTGTCGGGAGTTTAGGTCTGTGCATGTGTGGCCATTTGGTGCCAATAGCTGTCGGGGGTCAAGCATGACTTTTCAGCCAATGAGGACCATCCCTTTTCCAATATGACCACGCCCAGGGACAAACTCCCGTCAGCCCTATACCTTGTGCAGACTTGATCACATTTTGGTGATAACCACGTGGTGTATTCAGTGAAACTATTTCTAGTCACATTTCAAGGGTCAATGTTTAATATTAAATAACATTGACCATAAATTGATTACCAATATGGCAGCTAGCCCATTCTGAGCATTCTGATGTCACCTGCAAACGGTCTATATATGGCATAAGGCAAAAACATTTACCTCATGTTACTTATAGATATAAGTAATATTTCTACTATATCTCATCAAAAGTAAGATGAAGTTACACCTGCCATAATATGATGAACTATGCAGTAACTGTAAATTTAATAGGATACCTGTTATTTATTTACTTGTATCAAATTTGATTTAAAACTAGAAGAAAGCTGCGACTATTAAATGTCAATATATTTAAGATTATTGCATCAACAGAAGTGCAGCTCTCTAAGAGCAGCCATCGTACCATAAGGCCATATTCCACTATGCAATGGGAAACTGCTAATGTTGATGATTTTTGCCACATGTAAGCCGTTTGCGTTTCAGATACCGACATGTTGGTTTCTGCCACCGCAAGCAGTCCATAAAAAACCTATATAACATAATTTGCAGTGTTACTTGCGTTGACCCACCGCAAGTAACTCCACAAGTAACACTGCAAGTAACACCATACATTCCAGATTGCGGTTTTTGTTTTTGTTTGCGGTGGTGGTGAACAACGCTAGAAACAGGCCCACCACAAGCAAAACACTTCACAGTGGAATATGGCCTTTACTCACGGGTGTATTTTCCACAGTGTACAAGTGATAATTCTCCCTCGTTAGGAAAATGTCACAAATCGTGGAGGCGCCACACTCAGTGCTTGTTGCTCTTTTGGTCTATGCCCCCCTCCCCCCCCCCCCGCCTACATCCCCGCCTGGAGGAGAGTTGGATTAGGCGGTGTTATTACATCGGGACCCCCTCACCCCACCTCCCTCCTACTCACCTGGTGATCACCTGCCCCTGATCCCAGCTCACTGCCACCTCCTAACGATCCCACCCCAGGGTTTGTTCACAGTCCCCACTCCCCACTCCCCACTCCCCACTCCCCACTCCCCACTCCCCACTCCCCACTCCCCACTCCCCACTCCCCACTCCCACCGCCCACTCCCACACTCCCCGCTCAGCCCCCAGCCAGTCTGCTTTACTACAGGTCTGCCTGGAAAGAAAGGACCTACAAACTTTTGATTATAGATCCATGCACTAAGAAAGGTTGACTTTTTCATCCTTTTACAGCCATTTACGAAGCATGGACAATGCATACTAGGACCTTCGTATTCATTGATTGGATGACTGAGGATGTAGAGGACATCATAGTGTTTCTTTTAATTTAAGTGGTAATAGAATATTGTAGGCCAATGTTTCAGATTTGATGCTCAAAAGACGTTTCAAATCATGAATTAGCACATTTAACAACCAAATCCTATAGTAAAAACCCAAAGTGAATCTCATCATCACTTTTAGCATTTTCTGACCATTTAGAATTATTATGGCTTTTCCCAAAACTTTTAAAGTCTCTCTTTCTTGGTACATGGATCTATCATAGTTATGGGAGACATAATAAGGGGTGATTGCCCCTTCATAACATATTTCGTTGAATATCTAATCTATATTTTAGAATTCACAGATATATTTTCCTTGTCACTATTTTTACCTCGTTGTACATTTAAGCACTCATGGCTTGGATTCTATGTAAAACAAGGCCACAATGACAACATTGTTCCTTTCTGAATCAGCAGAGCTTTAGTAACTTCACAAGCCTCTTCTCCTCTCACCATATACCCAGGCAAGCATATGATTTGATTATAATGTTATTTTGAGGGGAACCTATTATAATCTCTAAATATTTATAAAAAAAAAAAAAAAAAAAAAAGTGACGTATTATGACTTTATAGCAACATAATGCTTACTTTATTTCATATAAAGACAAAGTCTGTGTTGGTAAGATCTCCACTTCTACAGACTACCTTCTACCTTTTCTTGTCTCCGCTAGATTTACTTTCTGAAAATCAAAGCTTATCTAGGAGTCCTATATTTGTAATTTGAATTTTGCTGGTCCAAGCATACAAGTTTCATTTCCCCCTCTTCATAAGGTTTATGTCTCATGTAAATGTGTGACATTTAAGTACTTGTCCTATAATTATGCGGACCCTCCCCCCTTTTTCTAAATCCTGTACCTGCCCCAGAGGTATACACACTAATGATCCGGTATTAATTAACGTAATCCCCTTTCCCCCTGCTCCCCATAATCTCAATATGTCCACATGCCCCCTACTCACACACTCATTACCCTGCCCCTACCCTATGGTCCCGCTCCCACCCCTCTCCGCCCCCAGGCTGTTTGGACAGCGGTGGTTCAGGGTGTTGCCCTGGGAGAATTCCCTCTAATGAAGCTGGGCCTGACACAACACGACCAGCCTGACCCTGGGACTGCCTGGAAAGAGCAGGGAGTAAGTCTTAAGGAACAGGGAGTAGATGTGCTCTAAGTCTTAACAACAGGGAGTAGACGTGGTCTAAGTCTTAACGAACAGGGAGTAGACGTACACTAAGTCTTATCAACAAAGTATACATGTTCCAGGTCTTAATAAACAGGGAGTAGATGTGCTCTAAGTCTAAATGAACAGACAGTAGATATGTTTAAGTCTCAATCAACATGGAGTAGATTTCTTCTAAGTCTTAACAAGCAGAGAGTAGATGTGTTCTAAGTCTTGACGAACAGGGAGTAGACGTGGTCTAAGTCTTAACAACAAAGTATACATGTTCCAGGTCTTAACAAACAGGAAGTAGACATGGTCTAAGTCTTAAGAAACAGAGAAAAGATGTTCTAAGTCTAAGTGAACAGGCAATAGATGTGCTCTAAGTCTTAACAAACAGGTAGTAGACCTGGCCTAAGTCTTAACAAACAGGTAGTAGACCTGGCCTAAGTCTTAACAAACAGGGAGTAGACATGGTCTAAGTTTCAACGAACAGGGAGTAGACATGGTCTAAGTCTTAAGAAACAGAGAAAATATGTTCTAAGTCTAAGTGAACAGGCAGTAGATGTGCTCTAAGTCTTAACCAATAGGTAGTAGACCTGGTCTAAGTCTTAACAAACAGGGAGTAGACATGGTCTAAGTTTCAACGAACAGGGAGCAGACTTGGTCTAAGTCTTAACGAACAGGGAGCAGACTTGCTCTAGGTCTTAATGAACAGGTAGTAGATGTGATCTAAGTCTTAACGAACAGAGAGTAGACATGTTCTAAGTCTTAAAGAACAGAGAGTAGGCGTGGTCTACGTCTTAACGAACAGGTAGTAGACGTGGTCTAAGTCTTAACGAACAGAGAGTAGGTGTGGTCTAAGTCTTAACGAACAGGGAGTAGATGTGATCTAAGTCTTAAAGAGAGGGGCCGGTGAAATTTACATATTGCTTAAACGCCACCTAACACTTTAGATATAATGCTAACTTAGAGGTACAACCAATTTCCATTACAATAAACAGTTTATATTCATAAAAGATAGGGGTTGTTAATCAGATAAGGTCCTGAGTGTCCTGTAAAGCTGAAAATGGACGTCTGTTTGTGACGTCACACACAAAAACCGTTATATTTATATTTCAAAATTATAAATTCCATAGTAAAATAGTTTTTTGGTTTGTTCTTTCATACATCAATTTATTTGGTAATTTTAGATACATTAGGCTCATAAAGAACACTTTTATCAATTAAATATTGGTATTTTTTCAGTTTTATTATTTTTTAACTGTTCTGCTTGTGACGTCACATACAGATAAATGGTCTGTGCAGGCAGTGTCAGATGCAGGCAGGGGAACTCAGTTTGATACAGACAAATGTTTATAAAACAAAAACTATTAAAGATAAAAGTACAAAATTTGGTATGTTTATTCCCTGGATGCTAAGGATCACGGCAGTATACTAATTTATGGTCACTGGCCCCTCCCTTTAACAAACAGAGAGTAGACATGTTCTAAGTCTTAACAAACAGGGAGTAGACATGGTCTAAGTCTTAAGAAACAGAGAAAAGATGTTCTAAGTCTAAGTGAACAGGCAGTAGATCTGCTCTAAGTCTTAACAACTGGTAGTAGACGTGGTCTAAGGCTTAACAAACAGGGAGTAGATGTGGTCTAAGGCTTAACAAACAGGGAGTAGATGTGGTCTAAGTCTTAATGAACAGGGAGTAGATGTGGTCTAAGGCTTAACAAACAGAGAGTGGACGTGGTTGAAGTCTTAACAAACAGGGAGTAGATGTGTTCTAAGGCTTAACGAACAGGGAGTAGACGTGGTCTAAGTCTCAACAAACAGGGAATAGACATGGTCTTAATGTTAACAAACAGGGAGTAGACGTGGTCATTATTATTTAACTGTGATTTAGTCTTAATATAGCTGAAAAAGTGCTAATGGACGTTAAACTACAACAATCATCAACCTCATACATACAGAACATTTTTCTCACAACAGATTCACCTATTCCTTATCAGCAATCACTTTCAAGAAGTAATGAACTTTGAATTTACTACAAAACCACCTGGTCATGACCACCACATAGTGTTCACCAAAAGGGTTCATAGGCCTGTGGTGAGATGTACCGTGGGGATGGCCACTGTCCCCCAGTTCAGGCCAGTTGGCAGCTGTTTGGGGGACAATCTAGACCCCTCCACTACTGATAAGCTACCAAAAGATTCACTACCTTCATTTCACTGCCATAAGGTACCAATGGCTAAACAGGCAACTTTATCATTTTATTCCCTTAGCCTATTCCCTTAGTTATGGTCCCTAAGCTCCTTTTGGAATTGTGATAAGATTAGATAATAAAAAATTTATAGACAGGTAAAATTGAGGCCTTCCCCTACCATCTTAGAGACCTCTAAATAGGCTGTGTGCACAGTGTCTTACCTGTAATCAGGTGTGACTGTTGTTTTAGGGGTAGATCCATTAAGTAAGACAAAAGGTGAATTGGTTATGTAACAGAACAGAGAGGTGAGAACCCTAGTCTGCCACCCTTATCATCTCTCTGTCTACCCAGGCCTTTAATCTGGTGAGAGGTGTGACGTAAACACTGACCAATGGGGCCAGGTTGGGGGATTTGAAAAGTCGTACCAGCTTACAACTCCCGACCACCCTATAGGTAGAGCATCCCTCCTGACTCCTGACTTTAATCTCAGCCCAAGGCCAGTCTATGATTAGCTCTGAGACAGCAGACCGGATGTCTCAGTGTTACATCTGCGTCTTACCTAACCGTGGTCTTGGTCTACAACAAAAGCCAGGGTCAGCGCTCGTCTCATAATCAAGTTACATATACCAGGGACGTCACTGTACAGTGATGTCGCTGATGCAACGAGGCGCGCTGTTGAATTGTGGCTGTTTTACTGGGCCGATTATAATTTTGTAAAAGGTTCTGACAAAAAGACATTTAAATCTAGACTTCCTGCAGTTTTCAGGCCAGAAAAAATAATAGAAGTGGGTAAAAATTGATGCTGGTTTTTTGCAAAACCGGGTGAGTTTGACCAAACCCTCCTTGCACTGTTATGAGACCATTATGTGATGGACCAGTGATGGGGTCCTTTTAAGGTCACATTAAAGATAAACACCAGTGATGAGGAGTGAATGGGGCTAAGGTCAGATAAGTATTCACACAGGTGATGGGGACGTCCTAAAAGGGTCATACAGTACTGGTATTCACATTCAAGGGAGCTGTCTTACTATATAGAAAAAAAACACTTAAGGATAATATGCTTTAGGATATTATCTTAATGATAGACCCCTGAGATGGGAGTGTGGCGGGGCTGCCTTTTACCACGATCATTATAATATTTATTTATTTTTTTTAATTTATTTGTACCAACTTCGCTTACAATATGTTTGTGTTCTTCCAGTCGGGGAGGGAAAAGTATGGTGATGGTATACATTGAGATGAACAAGATGGAAATCAATACAATGTGTGGCCAGGTATATATGCAGATTTGTAGCCATTTTAAAGGCCGTATTCCACATACCAAAAGTGCACTACCGATTTCACGCTGATACATTTTCGCTACTGCTGACATATAATCAGCTGCACTGCTAATAAAATTTACCAACATGTTGGTAATTTTTTTCTTCTAATTTTGTACTGGTTACCAATACTGCACTTTATGCAGCTGATATTGCTTCATATCGGTGGCGCTTACTTTTGGTATGTGGAATACGGCCTTTAGTTTTTAATCACACACAGTTTACAAAGCCTAGGGCCGATCCCTCAGATTTAACTCCGGTTCTGTAGAAGGAGGCGCTGCTAGGAGAGAGAAGGCGGAACTACAGACTAGACAAGAGGCTCCTCACAAATAGACCCCTTCTTGTCAAAGAAATGCCACGCCCAAAGGTCGAGTCTGTTTGTGTGTGTGTCAAAATGGCATGCTAGTTATTTGGGGTCGGTTTTGAAGTTGGCCACTTTTTGTTACATCGGTGATTAGCTGGAGAGGTGTTAAAACCTACACTGTTGGCGAGAGGTGTTTTAGCAGAGGGAAAAAAGCACGTGCAAACATGGTTTTTAGATCCGCTTTTTCTACTCTAGAACTTTAAAGCAAATAAACCATTTTGCCTAGATAGATCATTGCTCTAATCCAGACTGAATGAATTGTGAGGAATAACATGTAAAATTCAAGCATTTAATCACAATATCTATTGGGTAAATTCTAGAATAACATTCTACATCTTTGGCCCTCTACATTAATGATTCAAGAAATTTCTAGTCTATAACTTTTAAGCAAATAAACCTTATGCAAACTGGATGAATATTGCGGAATTACATACATACTTTCCTGAAATATTTAGCATTGACTTACAATATCTTTTGAGTAAATGCAACAATGATCTGCTGCAGCAAAAGATTATTGCTTTATATGGTAAGTTGTATACTTTTCCAACCAATTCGACAGAAATCGGTTGGATATGATTAGGAGTGTCTTGTGTGTGTGTGTGTGTGTGTGTGTGTGTGTGTGTGTGTGTGTGTGTGTGTGTGTGTGTGTGTGTGTGTGTGTGTGTGTGTGTGTGTGCATTTATGTTAGGTAACTTCTGGCTAAGACTACACACAAAATTCCACATACTTTTTCTAGTCAGCATATGTACTTTTTCTAGTCAGCATATGTATATGACACAATAAGGATGCCGCAAGTCTTGGTTATCGGTATATGGTAATATAAAAATACCCCCCCCCCCTCCCGAAAAGTTGGCAATGAAGTGTATTTCCGAAACTAAAGGCATAACGCTGTTATACTCATTAAATTGTATCTCAATTACAATTGTCAAGAGGACAGTGACTTTCTCATGCGGCATTCTCCCACGCAGCTAGTTCTGAATGGGCGTTTCCATGAAACACAATATATTTCCATCCTTTGTCACCTGGTTTATTGATAAATTGATACTTATTTGTTGACTGTTACTGAGAATTCTAAACCACCTCAAATAATAATATTCACCTTGTTCGCCATACACACTGATTATGTTACTAGTATAGATATGTGTCCATCGTTGCGTATAATCAGGGGGCATTCCATAGAAATTTCATGATAATCCTGTTTAGGATACGATACAATACCAACAAATGTAATCGCCATACGGAATTTTAATTTAATTTTTTTTTGGTTCAATTTTCTTTTCCATCAAACTTAAAGTATATAGCATTCTTCCTAGGTCACATACATACATTATGATATATTTAACTTATGAAAATATATATTTTTAAAAATGCTACATTTTGAAACTATCGTCATGATACTGCCCATGAGGCATTGGCGATAATTTTTCAAGTATCATGACCTCGAGATACATTCTGACACAAAATAACTACGACACAATAATAATATGACTTGAAGCCTCTTTGTATCAACCATCACGATAGCATGAAGTATTACAATGACACAATTGTTCAAAGATAGTGAACTCGACCTGTTTCTTAGTTCCAGTCACATGACCAAATACAGACCAATCTGATGTCATGTATCTTTCTAGCTGCCTTAAAAAGGAAACAGTGTCATCTTTGGTGCTCAATTTTTAATGTCTACTAATTCCTCCCTATTCCTAGTCACTGTAATGGGAACAAATTAAATATATATCCCTCTCTTCTTGATTCAATGAACCTCCCTTCATACTCCTGGGCAAAGGATGCGGCAATTCTCCCAACCACGGATAGTAAATTCCTTAAGAAGTACCTGCAGGTCAGCCTCAAACAGGGTGCATACTGGGTACCCAAGCAAGAATATGACGTTATAATAATGTTGCAGCAACGTTCTGTTTAGACCTGGTTTGGTTCTTGTTACGTTCTTTTGAGGGCACCCAAAAACGTCTTTAGAACATAACTATAACATAGTATAACATTCTTTATTAGTTTGGTCTCCACTTTACCAAACTAGAATGTTATTTTAACGCTCTTTTTCAGTAAGTCTAAACCTTACCTAAAATAACATTATTGTTACGTATAAAATTGGCCAGGTCTCAGACCAATTAACAGAGTACAGTCGCAGAACGTTCTTGTTACGTTGCTTCTTGCCTGGGTAATATGTCGACTAAAAATAAGGCTTTAGTTTAGGAATTATCATGAATTGTGTCACTATTTGTTAAGTAACATTGTTAAAAATCTATTTATTGTCGACAAAGTCAGTCCAAATTAGCCTGCAGGTCCATAGAATACTGTATATCAGCCATCCGTGGTAGGGACCAACCATAAAAGGTTACATAAACATTGACTGACTGGGATTAGGAGGAGGGACCGACGACCTGACGGTCCAAAGCACTGAAACAAAAAGATTAAAATTAGCTGGATGGTCATTCGACTACTTCCCAAAACATGATCACCGAGGTCTAAAATGTCCTAGTGGGCATAGGGCTTTAGTTTACCCCCTTTGTAGCCCCAGTACAACCCTTCCCACACCAAACGCACTGTATGCAACTATAATTATTGATCGTTCACCACGTCGCTTATTACCCGCGACTTCATCAGCCAAGTCAAAGGCACTTTCAAATAATCAGCGAAAAATCCCTGAATTAATTTTGCCCCGAGTCGTCCACTGCAATCCCCCCTGAGCCCCGCAGGTTCTACTAATAGCATTTCAGCGTCGGGTTACATAAATAATCCCCATGTTGAAGCCCCCAGTCCTTCTGATATAATTTGGAGGAACAAACATTGGCGCCAGGAATAAAAGAAGGGGAAATGTTGAAGAGGAGTATGGCAAACAGTGCTAGGATCGTTTGGGGGCGTTCAGTAGAGACTGGGGAAGGGGGCATGACCAAAGATATTATAGCTACACAAAGATATGTGACTTGGTCCATCCCCTATGGGATTTTCGTGACGTCGTTGATGAGGGCGCACTCTACGAGAGTCCATGCACACCGTTACGACGAGACATCTATTTTTGCCGTTTTTGTGACGTCACCATCTCTTATTTTATGGATGAGCATAATGTAGCATCATAACAGTGTGCAAGGCAACTCATAGGGGGCGCCGTCGGCGGCACTTTCACAGCCAAACGTCACAAATCACTAATCTTTGCTTACTGTACCATCATTGGTATGACCTAAGGGGGTCCTGGGGAGAGGCACTCTTGTAGCCGGACAACTTGCAGATGGGCTGAGAATAGAAAGTGGTGAATGGATTGAGGCACTCAGTCGGCGATTCTCTTTGTCTCTGTTTGTGGAGACTTTGTATTTAAAACGGGAGTGTGGTTCGCAAATATTGTTAAAACTAATCACTTCTTGTATCTTTCGGTGACCTGAAGGTATCTGGTAGAGGCGGAATCTTTTAATTCAAGTCTGTTGTTTTCCAGCTCTTAAAAGTCAAGTAATCGATGCAAATCGTTGGCAGTTAATTTCAAATGTATTATCATCAAAATGTGATTCACTGAATAGCTTCAAGTTTTCCCCAAGTTAATATAATTTTAACGTACACCTCCTATACTTTGTGATACAATCTCTGCTACAAGTCTTTGTTTTGGTGCGTTGCAAATAAAAATCCAGTACATTACTATATGTGTTAGGATCTCTCACATATCTACATATTTGAAAGAAGGGAAACAACGGCAGGTGTGACGCTCTTGCCAATTTAGGACTATTTCAAATTGATAAGGCGGCCCTTTTATTAACAATAATAAGAATGAATAATATAAGAAAAATAGTAAATAAATAATTAAATAAATAGATAAATAAATAAACAGGTAGGGAACGTCCAAGTCTAATGGCGACCAGGCTGAGGCTAGCATGGCACCAGCATGGTCAGGTGACCTTAACATGATATGAATATCAATGGGTGTATAGCCTCGAGACTTTCCCCAGAAATATATATCTATATAATAATCCAAATAATCATATAAGTTATAAAAGAGCGCTACAAAAGTACAGGAAACCGCACCAAAGTGTGTGTACCCACTTATGTTGTTTGGACTGCCTCTGACGATATACTCAGGTGTTAACCAGGTACTTTTCCCCACTACCCCAGTCATTTAACACGGAGATAATGATATTATCACTTCCATTATTGTCTGCAAACATAACTCACAGCATTACACAACGAATCGGAGACTAAGAAGGGCCTGGAAATTAACGCAGTCGGACTAGTAATTCAGCAGATAGAACCGTGCTAAAAGTGATTAAAGATGTGTTAATCTAACCACAAATACACGTACCAGTTACAACGCAAGTGTCCATTGGGTACTTTAAGAGTTTCCAAAGGGATCCCATGGATGGTTGTAATTGGGTTTGAGATGAGGATATTGCCCAATTTCCAAAAACAAATTATGTAGATTGTGAAACCGCCGAACCCGGCCATAACTTTGGTAAAGTTAAGCCCCATACCCACTAGGCAATTTGGGCCTCGGCGATCATGTTTTCCCCTGATCACCCGTCAGTATGATGTATTTTAATGTAAATGTTGGATCTGAATCGCCGGGAAAATCGCCCCACAATTTGCCCTATGATTTTATCAAACATGTTCATTTCAATATAGCATACTGATGGGAGACAAGGCCTAAATCGCCTAGTGGGTATGGGTGACTGTTACAAGTTGACCCTTTCCAAGTCATATTTTATATTTTTCAAATACAAACTTGATGATGTTTTCCGTTTATAGATAATTATCCTCATACAAAGTAGGACCGTATCAGTATTGTGGCAGTTTAGACCCACCGCCAGTCTACACCCACCGGCCGCCATAACGGGCCACTTGACTGGTCGGCTGCACCTAGCCTTGGGCCACCCTGGACAGGTGCTCCCTCCACAGACTAGGAGTAGGGACGAGTTAGCCTTTTTGGTCTGAACCCTAGTGATGTAAAAGAAGAGAGGGATATATATTTAGTTTGCTACCCATTACAATTATGACTGGCATCATTGACAGAACACTCCCTGAGACTATCTGTGACCCATTACACATGCGCAATGATGGGGCCGGTATCGGAATCCTGGCCGGTACGAGAATCCTGCTACAGTATTCCACCACGCTGGGTACCAGCCGTAGTTTATAATGTACCTGCCGGAAACCAGTCACTCAGAATGTTCCCGGTGTGTAGGTAGATTACCCATGGTCTGTACCCGGCGGCACAGAAGAAACAGGCTCCTCCCCATTGAGCTGATTGATACTACTGTTGGGAATATTACCCAATCTTCTTTTTAAAACCCAAACAGAGAATTCACTCTATTTGGTTACCACCACTTGTTACTTCTTGTCAGCCTGTGACCCTTTTGTGAGTTATAGGGGCGGATACAAAGGGGGGGGGGGGGTCAGCATAAAGGCTAAGTACTGAAACGGTGTACATTTGCACGAATACGCACGGCATTTCCCCCCTCTTTTTGTAGTTTAGGGGTCCAACAAAAGTTGGGGAGGGGGATCAGGAACCCCCTGAGCCCCCCCCCCCCCCCCCTGGATCCGGCACTGCCCTGTGACCCTTGGTTGGTTACAGGGGCGGATCCGGTATATTCAAAAGGGGGGTCAGCATAAAGTCTAAGTACTAAAACGGTGTACATTCGTGGGGATACGCACGAAATTTCCACGGGGGTGGACGGATAATGCATATTCCGGAGCCAGCCCTAAGAAAGTGCATACCTCGGCCCCAATAATGCTACTTCCGGAGCCACATTTCGAAAGCCGGTTACAGAAATTCCCAACTGTTATTTTACAAAACACCAATTATTCATAGCATATAGTTTGCTCACGGAATATTTCTGGGTACAGGACAAATATATGTGTATCATGTTATTTAAGAAAATTCACGTACTTACATGAGAAAGGTGCGGGACAAAATGTTTGGACAGAGAAAAATTAAATCTGTAGAAACGCTGCAGAATCACACACTTTTCTTGTGAAAAAAGCAATCATCAAAATATATTCAATGTCTTGATCTACATTTAGAACCAATTGTGCATTCCGTGGTTTATGCAGAATATAATAATATTTTTATTTTGTGAAAAAAAAGAACATGTTTCTTTATGACGTAAAAGTGCAGGAGCCTCCGAAGTATGCATTATCGGCGCCGAGGTATGCACTTTCCATGCACTGGCTCCGGAATATGCATTACCTGTCCACCAGCGTGTTTAGGGGTCCACCAAAAGAGGGTGGGTATGGGTAGGGGTGGGGGTGGGGGTCCCCCCCCCCCTGGATCCACCCCTGTGGTTACCCGCCCACTTAAGGCTAACCCCTGTTATTACCGATGACGTAACTCCCTCTGAAGTTACAGTCCTGGCAGTAATAGGTTAATCTTCTGAATCTGATGTTCGATAGTCCATTAGGTTGACCTTCGATCGGCTGACTTTAAGTAGGTGACGTCACCAGAGGTCACGTGAGGGGCTTAGACAGGGGGGACAGGGGGCGCACCTGTAGACAGGGAGACTATAAATCTGGTTTGACAACCAAAAATATTTCACGAAACTTATGCCCACGATTCCAAAATTTCGATTTGTTATAATGAAATATTCTATATAGATATTTATACTTTATACATGATTTTATATGGACATTTTCATATACGAATCCGTAACGCATCTTTTTTTCACTTATACGCATCATAGATGCGTGACTGTTTTCTGGAGCATTTTGGAGGAATAATTGGTGCATGAAATTTCTTTGGTCGTCACCCCTGGAACAACAAAAAAAACTGCTGTTATTAGATGTATCTAAAGTTCTTTAAAAGTGCTGAAATACCTAAAACACAGACATTACGCCAAAGTCCATCCTAAGTAACAGATTTCACTGAACATATCTAAAACCCTTTAGAAATGCACCTGAAAAAAACAAAAACAGATCTTATTAAACATATCTAAAATCCAAAAATGCCAAAATACCTATAGAAAAAGCAGTCATTATCCTTATTAGTTATCAATAAGCTATGCTATGTGAAATGAAACATGCGAGGTGTTCCATGAATCAATCTTTGCTATATCCTTCTAAAGCCCATCTTGTTGGTATCTGGACGCAAGTAAACTTGCCTTGAAACGCAACTGAAACTTGTGTTGAAACGCAAGTGCCATGAGCACATCGTGGAATATAGTCTGTATACTTGCGTTCTATTTGCGTTTATACTTGTTTTCTATATGAACGCAAGTAGAACACAAGTAGAACACAAGTAGAACGCACGTAGAATGCAAGACAACCCTAGAAGTGCTTGCGTTTCACTTGCGTTCATATCAGTAAACGCAAGTAAAATTATGAACGCAGGTTCATGAACGCATCGTGGAATACAGGCTTTATTTACTTATGCTCAATCGTGTAGTGCCTTGAAAGATTTAAGGGGCAACCCATTGAGCAAAGCAATTTGAATAAGGATTAATATAAGTAATTAAGAGGTTTCCTTTGATACATTCCAAACCAATCGTTTGACCAGATTGCTTGTCATATAGTCTGCTGTTGAAGGGATTCTGCAAATCATTTCACGTTAAGACAGGCAGAAGCGATCCAAATCACTCCAATCTTACTCCTCTGATTGGAAATGGTGCTCCCATTGAGGGAGACAACTACCATTTGATTGAACCTCGATCTTGGAAATTATCTGGGAAATATTAGATATTGTTGTCAACAAATTGCTCATGTTTTCGGCGGTGCATTTATCTTTGGTTGGTGCCGATGGTTTTCGATGTAAGTGATCTCATCAAAGGACAGGTTTGGATCGATATTCTCAATAAGTCCCGATAGTTCTCTATAGCCCCATCGGAAACTATTGACACGTATGATTGTGGTCAGCAAATATAGTATAACCTGGTTCCAGACTTTGAGGAAGGAGAAAGGGGGTCGACGATTCATACCAGGAAAATGGTAGGCATGTGTCCTTGACACGCTAGGCTCAGAATTTACTCATAATGTCAGTTCAGTACATTTTTTAAGGTGTGGGGGGGGGGGGGGGGGCGGGGGGGGGGGGGCAGGCCCGGGGTTCGGGGGGTTCGTACAAACCAATCAACCCCCCCTTGCATGAACATTTCTTTAATTGTTAATGTAAAATATGATAATAAATCAAAAATATATGCATTTTAGCCCTTTTATTCAGAAAACGACCCCCCCCCCCCCTCCCTGGAAAAAAAGTAATACATGTAGTTATAAAACGAACCATCTTTTGAGAAATGCTGGCTACGGGCCTGGGGACGCAGGGGCACACGTCCCCAATTTTGGGACAAATAGTGAAATTTCTGTATGTTAAATTCTCCTGCAGACATATTCATTTTTTTAGGCGTGTGGGGTGGTGAAGTGGTTAGAGTGTCCGTCTGCTGCGCGGGCGGCCCGGGTTCAAGTCTGGGCTGAGGTGGTCTGGCTGCTACTCCCCTCTGCATGTCTCCCAGTGGCAACAACTGGGTTATCAAAGGCTCCTTGTGGGCCACCGGCTGTTGTGTGTAGGGCCCTGCCTATGGGACCCTGCACATTAAAGAACACCTGCCTCGGTAAATGTGTAGGGGTACGGTCTCTATCTTCTCATAGATTCGTTCATTACATAGATTCGATCATCAATGACAGAATTGTCAAATCTTGTTCTCGCCGTGATATGACCTTAGATGTTGCTACGGCGTTAAACCCCAATAACCAACCAACCATATTCATTTTTGGGCCCACCGCCTTTTCAAAATCTCGAGATCGCCCTAAATTCGTTTCCACGTTCACATGGAAAAAGGAATATTCTAACCAAAAGTATGGGAGGAGAGGGCCTGATTTCTCCCTTCTCATCCCTCCCTATTTAGGTCAGAACAGACAAGATCTCAGGCGTTAGTCCGTCTAGTAGAGTAACCCCCCTGACCCTTTAGGAATCCATACCCGCTTTATGGAGTGACTGACGTGAAACGACTTGACGTGATGTGCCGTAGGTTCAATATCAATCAGTCCGTCTGTTACATCCGTCCGCCCGCCCCATGTATAAAGGCTGTATTCCACTAGGCGATTCTGACTAATGGTAATTTATTAATTTATGTTTTTTTCAAACCAGATATTTAGCATATGGCCAAGAGTCATACATATCATTTGAACGAGAACTAAAAGTCCTTTCTAATGATGTGTAACATGGCTTTGGCTTACCAATATTTCAGCTGCCGACTGAAATCAGCGTAAAGTCGGCTAGTGGAACACAGAATTTAGGCTTATGACGGGAGGGGAGTGGGGGTGTAAGTGTGGGTGTCGGGGAAGGGGTATTCGGCCGTATGGTACCAATAATCATAGACCTACATTGCACCTCTTTTAGTGTAAAGGGAGCTAGGCGTTGATCTTTTCCTTTTTTTGAACGATTCGATTTCGATTTCTGATAAGGGGTCGCCAATTCTCCCAAACGCAATTCTCTAGTTATTAGTGTTTTGGCTGACCTGCAGGCTAAATCAGGGTGAATTGTGGGTAATATGTTGACAAGGCAACTTCCTGTTACCAGCTTTTAACATATCATAATTATTCATCTGAGACATTTTCCTTTGTTTGAAATTATAAAAAGGTAGAGTGAGGTAATTTTTCTTTTTATCATTGTATTTACTTCAGTTTCTGAAGATAATTTAAAAATATTTTCATTACATATTTTTACTTTGCCATAAAATGCAATAGTTCTATTGGTTTTCCCATGCTTTTGTCTACAAAATATGCCAAAATTAGCCTGCAGGAGCAATAAATACAGGAAAACTTGGAACTGCGCCTGCCTGAACTGATGATACGCAGAATCTTACTCTCCAATAAAAATATTTTCATTACATATTTTTACTTTGCCATAAAATGCAATAGTTCTATTGGTTTTCCCATGCTTTTGTCTGCAAAATATGCCAAAATTAGCCTGCAGGAGCAATAAATACAGGAAAACTTGGAACTTCGTCTGCCTGAACTGATGATACACAGAATCTTACTCTCCACAGATAGCTTTTTCCCTGTTGTACCGGCAGACTAGCCTAGGTCAAGATGCAAACCGGAAATGTAAGTAACAAAGCTTTAGCAGGGAAACCTCCATTAGATGTGGCAGACATCATGAAAAACGAGCATGAGGTATATTTTAAGTTTGGGTTTTCTCTGGGCTTTTTTCTTTTTAACAAAATGAGTCCAAATTAAACTGTAGGTGCTTATAACATAGGGTACCAACCACACAGGGAAAACAGGGAAAATGGTAACGAAAATTCCCTGACAGGGAAAACACAGGGAATTTGCAAATTTTGCCAAAACACAGGGAAAGCACAGGGAATTGCGTTCGGCAAGGTTCTGAAATTCCTGATTCTCAAGATATTAGGGATTTGACGTTTTGTTGTTGGGTGGTTCAATTATTTTCTGCACACAGAGGCTTTTAAATTTCAACAACTTGCTGGATATGACACAGGGAAAATTTGCCGTGGGACAGGGAAATATCAGGGAAAAGACAGGGAATTTGAAAATGGAATTACGGTTGGTACCCTGATAACAGTGTAAATCAATTATCCCTGGTAGGGAGAATTGCCAATCGGACCCTCATAACTCCTCCTGGGGTTCGCCTTTTCTTGTAAGGCGGGGTGACCCCCTGGCCCCCGCCCCGGGGTACGGGAGCCTAATATAGGCTGCCGATAGGGGGAGCGACGAGCGTCGATACGGACGGGCACCAGGCGGGTCTGAAGCCCTGTACCCACAAGGATGGACCGGTGAACAAGTCTTCTGAATACTACTGAAAGGATCGGCCGATTTTTGCCCTGATTCAGTTCAGTAATCGTTATGTAATGATATAAGAAGATCCGTGGGGGTCGTCAGAGGGTGTCTGTATGACCCAGAGGGGTTTGTCACGTACCAAGGGCGAAGCCCGAGGTACGTACGATCCCCATGGGTCATACAGACACCCAAGGATGACCCCAACGGGTCTTCTATATTTTATCACCCAAGAAATGATCTTAATATGTTTAAAATAGTGAAAACAACGAGCGGTACGTACAGCCTACTTATACACACTGGCCTCTGTACGCACCGCTCCTCGGCTGTGCGGGTAATAAAATTGAAAAAACAGATGTTCAATATGAATGAGTGCTGAAGTCGGCCTATCATTCTGGTATAATCGGCCGATTTTTACTGCCACTCAGTTGCTTATATTACTTAGAGTCAACTTAATTGGACGTTTTCTCAGTGAATCAGATTCTTACGACAGCCAGTTGGTATGATGTATTGAAATGTGTATGCTTGATCTGAATCGGTGCTAATGGGTTGTTTGAGTATATTCAGCTAATGTTGGCACCAATCAGTTGATGAATTTAGTCAAAATCGTCGAGTCGTGCAGAGCTTTCCCCCAGCCTCCGCCTGCAGAAGCTGCTTTTCAACGGCGCAAATTACTAGCGGTATGGTCTGCTGACCAAAGTGACGAATCGTAGGGAGGCTTGTGGGGTGACTGGTAAGATGACTAACTACTCTAATCATCAGGAATAGTGTACAAATATAATAATTGTCTGGTTTCTTTGAGTTAAAAACAGAGCGGTTAGCGTGCAGACATCCGCCATAATGTTCCCCCTATGCATTTAGTCTGCACACTTTAGTAGATGCCCATTCGATGCAACTTAACGCCCTGTGGAAACCAGCCCTCACTCTCATTTCAGCCGGCTGGAAAATGCTGTAGGTATTGGAGAGGGAAGATGGATAACAGGAGGGGAGAAAAGAGAGGAAGAGATGGGATAATAAGAGAGTCGGAAAGGGTAGGGGGATGAATGGGGATTGGTGGGGACTTTGTGATAATCTTATCTCATTTTGAGTGTGTTTTGGTAGAGAAACTCCACTCTCTCAGATTGCAGTTGGATTGATTTTGACTTTTGGAAATCCCATCCTTATCTATTTAAGTGGAATAAGACATATGGGTAGCCTTCAGTTCTTGTAACTATGTATCAAATCATAATAGATCCAAGCCTTATATTACATGTAATTCTTTTAATTCACAATATAAAGTTGTTGTTTTTTAATGTTTATAACTGAAAAAAAATCGTCAGGGTTTCCTCTGGCTTTAAGACAAGTACATAGTAATAGAGGATAGCAGTTCTGAGTTCTGGCGAAGGTGTTATTCATACAAAAATATTGAATTGAAAAGAGAAGTTTGACATTGTTTGATGTCACAATATCATGTGACATCAAACAATGTCAAACTTCTCTTTTAAAAAGAAAAAGTAGCAATGTTTGGTGTATGATAGTACACTTAGTATATTAAATTTTCATGATAATTGATGATGATTATGATTTAAGGAGAACTACGGGGGGGAGAGGGGCATCCGAGGGTGGCCGCATGATATTATGTAGCAAATGTTTGTACATTTTAGCAGTCATCGTATTTGAAGCTGAAATAGGAATTATATAATAATATATAATTATGAAGAACAAGTAACAAGGTAATTATATTTTGGACAAATAAATAACATTTGATGTTTATCAAATGTCCCCCTAATACATAAAGCTAAAACAATGTGTAGTTGATGGCGGCGAGGGAGCAATTGGTTTGAAATGGTTTTATAGTGGACCGTGAGCCATGGTTTCAGAACTGGTTATGTCACTGCTGGAAAATAGATTTTGTAGGCCTTGCTACACAAAACTACACTTTCTGTAGTTTCTTCTGTAGTTTTGTCAACACAATCCTTTCTAATTAACCTGCAGACGTGTGTACTGTAAATCAGCTAATCATCATAAGGAGAAGTATACCTTATATTGGTAAATAAGTGCAAAACGTACTTTGCACGCCATATCAAATCCTAAGAATAAAGTGATTTTGCAAATTAAACTAGATATAAGCCACCATAATTATTTTAAGCAACCGAAAAATATGTGATTATATTCTGAACACGACTAGATAATTAAGGATATCGCCATGATCTACGGTGATTAGAAAGGATAGCAAATATCGGTAGACAGCTGAGGTGGAATAATGCCACTTAATTGGGTTAATGACATTTAAAAATATCACTGAAATGTCAGAACTGCCGCCTCAACTTCGCGGAGTAACTAACGACCGTGATAATTGGTTCTGTACACCATCTTAATACCAACTAATGTATGAGTTTGTAAAAACATCTAGCATCCACAACAGCCTAACATACACGACAGTTATGTTCAAAGATGTATGTAGCCTTGTTTACAAACACGAGGTATGGAAAAGAGGGAGAGAATAGTAGTAGTCTATAAGGTCTGCTGGTTGAGAGAGGACCAATTTTGTCCATGTGACTTTATTCTATAAAGAATCAAAGGGGTCTGATTATAACACTATGAGTGCTTGAATATACTATGAGGACAAAATGTCACAAGGAAAATATGTTTGAAAATTCTTAGATATAGATATGATATTCACAAGAACATGTTATAACATCGCAATCAACTTTTATTATAGGGCACAACACATTTTAAGTTTTAAGTTTTCTGGTCCTTTCTTGGTCAGCAGACCTATAATAGGACACGATACTATGAAAGCCACTTGCTGTCATTAAAATGACCTTCAACTGATTCTATCCCTCTATGATCCATTTGATAGAGTACGCTTCTTTATGCAGTATAAACAAACTTGATAGGAACATGGTATAAACTTTTTACCAGCGTGAACTTGGTGGATGTATAAGAGGTATATGAAAAGTCCCACTTTTCACTGGTGTTAAAGGGAGGTTCTCGTCCCTGAGACGGACGTAATTTGCTACGTTGTAACTCCCTTAGTGTGGCGCCAAATTCGTGAAGTTGCGTTATTACGTTCTTAAAGGGCAAACACGTCGCCAGTGACGTCGTTGTCAGGCTAACGTCGGCAGGTGTATCTCTAAAAAGTCAAGGACGAGAACGTCCCTTTAACTTGGTTCGTATCTAAGTAGTATATGAAAAGTCCCACTTTTTAATGGTATGAACTTTGTTCATATATAAGCAGTATATGAAAAGTCCAACATTTTAATGGTATGAATTTAGTTCTTGTGTGAGAAGTATATGAAAAGTCCCACTTTTTACTGGTGTGAACTAGGTTCTTGTGTTAGTAGTCTATGAGAAGTCCCACTTTTTACAAGCATAAACTTGGTAGATGTGTCAGTAGTAGTATATGAAAAGTCCCACTTTTCACTGGTATGAATTTGGTGGATGTGTAAGTAGTATATGAAAAGTCCGACTTTTTACAAGTGTGAACTTGGTGGATGTGTAAGTAGTATATTAAAAGTCCCACTTTTCACTTGAATGAACTTGGATCTTGTGTATATGGAAAGTCCCACATTTTCATGGTATAAACTTGGTTCATGCATAGGTAGTATAATGAAAAGTCCCACTTTTTACCAGCATAAACTTGGTTCTTGTGTAAGTAGTATAAGAAAAGTCCCACTTTTTAATGGTGTGGACTTTGTTCATGTATAAGTAGTATAAGCCCGAGGTTAGTATGACCCCCATGTGTCATACAGCTGTCCGAGAATGACCCCAGAGGTTCTTCTATACTTTATCACTCAAGCATTCGAACTATGTTAAAAAATACTGAGAATAGTGGACAGTACATGTTGCCTGGTAATATGCATCTCCGCCAATATGTACCATACATCAGCCACAGTGACAATATATGAAGAATATCGTAATAGTAACCATGACAGTAGTGAATTATGACCCAATATAAATGAAAACTATTTAAATGAAGTATGCATTTTCCTTCTTGGGTAAAATATACCAAGTTGGCATATACTCAAAAGGAGGTAACTACTTTTCAGGAAACCTAGATACCAGTCATATGTTACACGAGTACCATTGCGAGAGCTAGTGGAAGAGAAAGTTCCTGGTGTGGTACCCATCGGCCCAGAAAGTACTCCCCTTTTGTCATCCCTATATTGATAGCGGCATGGCAGGAAGGAGATATATAACTCCCTGTTATATTTAGCATATCCCTAATGGGTCCATCACTGAGACCACCTGTTGTAAATGAATAGCTTCTACCTGCGTGTTGTAAGACGTTGTAAGCGATGTTATGAGAGTCTTTTGCTACAGGTTTGCCCTATTATGATATCCGCTAATGAAATCGCCTTATAGACCTTTTTCATTAAGAGTGTTGCGCCCCCTGGTGAAGTAAATGGAACCGATGGTTTAGGTCATTCCCATAGTTAACCTGTATGCTTCACTTCATATAGGTTATGGGAAATTACCTAAACCATTGGTTCCATTTACTTCACCAGGGGGCACCACACCCTAATGAAAAAGATCTATAGATCATAATCATGGGAGAAGGAGATTGATTGGCCACCAGTAAGGTTTGTCAACCCTCAGGGTTTAACGAAAATTAATGTGGATAATTATTCATATATATGTCCCTTGATTGTGAACTAGTGCCAGAGCCCATGGTAACCTTTGACGCCTCTCAGTATCCCCTTTCACCAGGGCCCGTATCTCCGTAACTGGTTTTTGTGATTAGGCTAATCAGCTGAATTTGATAAGTGTTTCAGAATGGCTGATGCTGAATATTGCCAAAAGAAGTAGTATAATTTCAAAAAAACATTGAAAAGGGATTGTTAGGTGAAGTTACTTTGACTGGAAGACAGAAAAATGTGAATGAGACCTTAATCAAAATTCACATGATTAGCCTAATCACAAAAATCACTTACGAAGATATGGGTCCAGTGGTGAATACAGGATTTTGAAAAAGGGAGGTCCTAGTGTTAGTCTTTGCCGACCTAAAGCCCCATACCCACTAGGCGATTTGGGCCTCGTTGCCCCTCAATATTGAAATGAACAGATTTGATAAAATCGTCGGCTGAATTGTTGGGCGATTTCCCTGGCGATTCATAGCAAACATGCACATTTCAATATAGCATACTGGCGGGCGATTAGAGGAAAATACAATCACAGAGGCCCAAATCGCCTAGTGGGTATGGGGCTTCACTCCTGCTATACAAACGTAGCTTTACTAACACACACACTACCTGCCAACTCATCACCAAGAAGGTCACGTGATGAGGTCATGTGATGAGCTTTCCGAAAAGAAGAAAAAAACTTTGCTGGTTCCCGCCCAGTAAACGTCTCAGCCCTGTCCCCGCCGGGATCAGAAGACCAGCCAGTTGTCGGGTAGTAATCAGGGCGACAGGTAGCGATAATAGGGAAGTGCATTGTCATGTCGCCTCTCTGTGGGGCGGCCATTCGTCAGGGCCTGGCTCCTTTAGCTCTGTCCCTCCGATAGCCTTTACTCTGAAGCCCATTAGAGGAGCTTCATATCGATGACCCCGTGATCTTGGCGTGTTCTTCACTTGTTTTGTATCCTTTTTAACCTGGTAGGGGGCCTCAATAAATGACGTCATGCTGCAGGGTGGGGGGGCAGCTCCCTATACATTCCTATAGTAAAGGCCGTCCATAAATGATGTCACGCACACGGGGTTGGGGGGGTAGGTCGAACAGTGTGACACTGCCTGAAAAAGGCTTAATTTTCATGTTTACATTAGATAATTTAGTATGACAAGGGGATGGGTGGGTCCTAAAAAATACTCTGAAAAAAGTGTGACATCATTTATGGATGGCCTCAAATGCATGACCAAGGCCCGTTTTCAGGCAGTGTCACACTCTTCAACCTACCCACCTACCCCCGTGTGTGTGTGACATCATTTATGGACAGCCCCTAGATGGTATTTTTGTGGTCTAATCTGCTTGGTCGTGTTTTTTTTTAAAGTGCGTTTGTTTATAAGGCCCCTCCCATTGTATTTTTATACCTCAACCTCGTTAGCTGTCTGGGGGCCACAAGTTCTACACTTGTGATGGTCTTTTTTTATGCTGTTTCAAAGGTACGTACTCGGTTTCATAGATTATATCTAGGAGAAGCTACTTTCATAAAAGGACCTTCAGCTAAAATTAGGCCTATACGGTTTATGAAACTTGATTTGCACATAAGATATTTCATTGCATATCCCATGCGCTCTATCTATTACAGCCCCCCCCCCTCCCCCTTCCCCCAGTGATTGTGTCTGTATCTACACCTAGTAGCTTCAGCAAGCAACGAACACTCACCTGACACTATACACTAAATACCAGGTAATATTGACACAGTATACTAAAGTAGATTGGTATAGACCCCTAAAATCGACACAGCATCATGGGCTTTTCTTAAATTCGATGCGGTGACAAACTGTTTTTTTAAATTTGACAGGCGACATGGCAATTAAGCGACAAAATGACATTGCCCTTTTCTTAAATTCGACATGCAACATGAGCTTTTAAAAGATAGTCACATGGGACAGGGTTATTTCTTAAATTCTACATGGAGCAGGGGTATTAACTGAGTTATAATGACAGGCGACAGGGCCATTTTTGGGAGCTCCTAGTTATATCTATATAGGACTGTAGCTATTGGAGGGGACTCCCTCAATCAATCATGTCTTTAGTCATTCAAGTTTCTTTGTTCTTAATGACCGGTTACACAGTGTCATGTTCAACTGTTGAAGGGCATTGTCCTACTATGAATCTTAGAGTCATTCAGTTTGAGAAGCCAGAAGTGGGTTACATAATCACTACCTGAGCCAAACAGTCCTCACCCCTTCACATTAGGACCGCCACTGTCACCTGCAGGTGGGCAGGTCTGGGTGGGTGAGTGATAGGTCACTCAGTACTAGTACTAGTAGTAGCAGCCCCTTTCCTAAACCCCTCTCTGAGTTGTGTGTGACAGCAGGAGTGGTGGTAGTGGTCAGTACTCATAGCCCATATAGCCCTCTGTTTGTAGGAAGGCCTTCAGTTTATTGAGGGACAACCATTGCTCATGCATGAGCGAAACTTTGTAGCTCTTTTGCTTTTTGTTTTAAATTCGACAAGCGACACAGGACCCCCCCCCCATCCATACCACCAAGTAGGACCGACACGTACGGCTGTGTGTTCTACCTTGACATCACCCCATCGACTGTCCTCTTTTCATCAAAGTGATGAACACTGGAAGTCATACACTCATAAAAACTACACCACAGATCTGTCTTTTTCGCCACCATTGATTGGGTGATCACATTTATCAGGTTATGTGTGGTGTATTGAGTCTCTACATGCACAGGCTTCCTAGACTAGGAATGACCAGGCTGTGTATTGCATCATATACCACTTCCTCTCCAACTTCCTGTCATTGGAAACCCAAAGTATACACTAGGTGGCACCACTTAATAGATCTTTTGCATTCATTTTGGAGTGATCACATTGGTTTATTTCTTGATGTTTCAGTATTGATAAAGGTAACCAGGCGTCCCTAGGTTAACACTCTCCAAGCAGATATTTAGTTTTTCATTATTCATATATTCTCAAATTTCATTATATTGAAATTTAGGATCATTGGAGTGGTTTTAGAATCAGATTTATGAGATTTTCTTTTCTTTTTCTTTTTTCCTTTTTTCAAGAGTTTATGTTTTGACTGCTGGTTATCTCCAAACAGGTTTTTATCACTCTCCAAGCAGATTTTAGGTTTACACTCTCCAAGTAGATGTTCAGTTTCAAATTTTTGTTTTTGCATCAAATTTATATGGTTTGACTGCTGGTAATCTGCAAATAGATTTTCATCACTCTCCAAGCAGACTTGATGGCTTTCACTCTCCAAGCAGATGTTTGATTTTCAAAATTATCATTTTGCATCAAGTTTAAATATTTTGACTGCTGGTAATGTGTAAACAGGTTTTAATCACTCTCCAAGCAGATTGTAAGGTGTACACTCTCCAAGCAGATGTTTTGTTTTCAAATTTTTATTTTTGCATCAAGTTTATGTTTTCGCTGCTGGTAATCTCCAAATAGGTTCTCATCACTCTCCAAACAGATTTTAAGGCTCACACTCTCCAAGCAGATGCTTGGTTTTCAAAATTTTCTTGTGGCATCAAGTTTAAATGTTTTGAATGCTGGTAATGTTGAAACCGGGTTTCATCACTCTTCAAGCAGATATTTAGTATTCATTTTTCATTTATTCTCAGGTTTCATTATATTGAATGGTAGGATCATTGGAGTGGTTCTAGTATCAGACTTACATGAGATTTGCATCTCTTTCTTTTTTTCTTTTTTTCTTTTTTTCCTTTCTTTTTTTCAAAAGTTTTATGTTTTGACTGCTGGTAATCTACAAATAGATTTTCATCACTCTCCAAGCAGACTTTAAGGCTTACACTCTCCAAGCAGATGTTTGGTTTTCAAATTTTTCATTTTATTTTCGTCAAGGTTAAATGTTTTGACTGTTGGTTATGTGTAAACAGGTTTTCATCACTCTCCAAGCAGATTACAATGTATACACTCTCCAAGCAGATGTTTGGTTTTCAAATTTTTATTTTTGCATCAAGTTTAAATGTTTTGACCGCTGGTAATCTACTTTCTAGATTCTAGATTCATGACTCTCCAAGCAGACTTTAAGGCTGACACTCTCCAAGCAGATATTTGGTTTTCAAAATTTTCTTTTTGCATCAAGTTTAAATATTTTGACTACTGGTAATGTCTAAACAGGTTTTCATCACTCTCCAAGCAGAATTTAAGGTTTACACTTTCCAAGCAGATGTTTTCTTTTAAAAAAATTATTTTTGCATCAAGTTTATGTTTTCACTGCTGGTAGGGCCTACTCTCCAAGCAGATTTTAGGGTTTACATTTCCATGCAGAGTATACAATTGTTCTAATGTCAGCATCATTTTTAGATTAAAACTAAATAAACTTATTTTATTAGTAATTAACGCGCGTCATTTACACTTAATCACATTAATCAGTGGCGTTCTTTTGTTTTTTAAACAAATGCGAACTTGTATGTCTCGTTTCTTTCATCCTCCCGTGGTGGCACAATCAATTGATAACCTTGTGCATATATCGATCTTGGCCAGGCATTAGAATAACCACCAGTTATGTATGTGTGTGCAGCTTTTCCTATACAGATAAATTCATTTGTTCCTGGTAGATTAACAATACCCCCTCTATTGTTTCGAGTTACATTATTGTAACATGGTGTTTTTTAGTGAATACCAACGCGAAGTGTTTCCTTACCATGCTGCTCAGAATGGGCACTATGTCAATTGTTTTTTTTTAGAATGATGATAAAATCTTATGTATATGGGCAATTCCATCAGCTCCTCCTCCAGTACTGGAGAGTCCATTTACCTACCTGCTATTAGACACTGCGATTTTAGTGCATCATTATTTTCAGGTATGATAACAAAATAGCTGGGTAATGACATTTGATATCACATTCAAAATTGTCACCTGAACTATACTAATATCAAAAGAAAAGAAAAAAGATACACTTTTCCTACAATTTCTTCATTTTTCTCCTTGAAGAATTTTGCAGCCCATGAGAGAGTTTGGCTGTTCGTGGATGATGTTGTATAGATTGGATTCACTGATTGCATTTGCTCCGATTGAGGCCCAGTTGTACTGCCCCTTATAGATATTCCCCTCACGTCCTGCCCCCGCCTCAGGGGTCTATTTACCCTCTTAAGGCCCCATACCCACTAGGCGATGTTTACACAATCAGCAAACTCATCGATGCTAAAATTGGCCGATTCTTAAGGTTGCATGTAAGTATAGTATATTAGAATGTACAGGTTTAATCTAAATTGCCTCTAAAATCAGCCGAGCCAACCCTTAGAATTGGCTGATTTTAGCGCTGATCAGTCGGCTGACTCAGGAACAATCGCCTAGGGGGTATGGCCCTTTAAGGCCCTATACCCACTAGGCCACGTTTATACCGTCACCCTCGGATTGGTGTTAAATTCAGCCGATCCTTATGATCACCTGTTAGTACAGTATATTAAGATGTGTATGTCTGATTTGAATCTATGTCAGAATCGGCTGATTCTTCCCCTAGAATTTTAGCACTGATGCGTTGGCGTACTGTGTGTCTAAAAGTGTCCTAGTGGGTATGGGCCTTTAAGCCCTATACCCTCTAGGACATTTTTACACAATCAGCCGACAAATCGGCGCTAAAATCTGCCGATTCCAGGGGCAGAATCAGCCGATGTTAATGCCGATTCAGATCAAACACATACATTCCAATATATTATACTTACATAGGACCATAAGAATCAACCCAATTTTAGTGCCAATCTATTTGATAACTGTGTAAAGGTCGCCTAGTGGGTATGGGGCTTAAGACCCTTGACAGGAGTGAGTCCCTCCGTTTGTTTCATTTGTCTGCCACCTCCTCCCGACATGTCCTCCGTCAGAATCCATCAAACAGGGTGTCACGGAGCAGTTTCACCTACAGAGGGTGCACTCTGGGGTACCACCGTTGGCATTAATTCTATCCCATTTTATAATATTAAATTTGGATTCATAACGAAATATTGTTGCAAATATTGGGGGGTGGGGGGTTGGCTTGCCCACTCCCTTAGATGACCGACTCTGGATCCGCCCCTGGGCTCATAGTCCTTTCAGTATATTTTCCATTAAAGTTTAATGTTTTTCAATAATATCTATATTAAAACAGAAAACATGGTAATGCATTTTCCAGTCAGTGTATGTACAGTTATATTGTTATGCTGCATTGGATAATTTGTCCGTCCTCAATAGGGAATCAACTGTGGCAATTCTCTAAACGTCTACCTCATATATACGTTATAAGAGATATAAGGTAATCATCATGGCTCCTAAATAAATAGAATCAATCTAAAGTAATCCATAAGTGACATTTAAAGGATTTGAGAGCTTTTTTGTAGCGATAGCTAAGAAGGTATGCTGAACCCAAGCATTAGAGCACAGGGATGCATCAAGGGGGGGTCCTAGGGTTCCTGACCCTCCCTCCTTTTGCTGGAACCCTAAACTACAAAAAGGGGGGAAATGTCACGTGTGTATGAGGATATGCATGCCGCTTTAGTACCTAACTTTTATGCTGAAGCCCCCCCCCCCCCCCCCCGGGCCCCACCTTTCGGAAATCCTCTACCCGCCCCTGGAGAATATTTCAGGAGTGTCACCTCTGTCTGTGACGATACTCTGTGCGGCAGTAGTGCCTTTTTCTGGTGGCGGCCCAGTGGTGTAGAGCAGGTAGGGACCTCACAGGTTTGGGGAAGGTTTAATTGTGTAGAATCGGGACAAACAGTTTTGAGTGGAATAGTAATGCAGTGCTATAGATCATCGCCGTGTCAAGGTTCCTCCTGTCCCATGTTCACCGAATGACTGAGTGGTTTGCATTTAGGTTACTACCAGCAAAGGGGCCTTCAATTATAAGTACGTACCCATCAAGATGTGAAAGGTCTTAACATTTTAAAAGTTTGCGTTCGTTCTTGTACAAATCTAATATTTTTTGCCCCAGGGGGGTGGGGGTGAAAAATAACGTTCCTAAATTGTGTATCATTTCCAAATAAAGTAGTATTTAACAACCTGAATCATTGAAATGTGGTCGAGAAATGGTTTAGAAACTGGTTTAGACATATAAGGATGTAAATGAGAAGGGATTTCTTTATTAAAAGAAATGTCTTGTTGATTTGCACGTGTTTTTGTAACAATGGGAATTTATACAGATGAAAGAGAGATATAACATGATATCGAAAAACCCTCCAAGCCTCAAGCCTTTGAAATCGTGTCCTTGATCGATGTATTTTGACGACAAGAATTTAACTCTTTTCGACGTTGGAAAGAGAGTATAAATCTGCACTAATGAAGTTTAATGGAGGTCCCCTTTTCTAATTAATCTCGAGATCCCGGGTCTGTCCACCTCTACAGTTTGTGATACAAACTGAAATTTGTCTGGCAAAAGGCCCCTCAACTTTGACTTAGCCATAATTATCATTTTCAATTTTTCATGGGTCAGTGACATTGTAACACAAAATATCTTATCAAAACAGAAATATGCTTGTGATGAATCATTGGTTTGATGGATTACTTTCAGGCAGAACTGCTCTGAAACATAGTATCTCAATAGATGTTGTGCAGATGACGTCACGTTTCCTAAAATGGATTGTCTGCCATATTGGTGATCAATTTATTTTCATCATTATTCATGATTCTGAAATATTCATAACAAATATGTATGCCCCGTCTACTTCACACTGATTCGAAGTATGGCAACCATAGATTATTTTCATTTAGAATCATGAATTTCAAATTCGTTTCCCAACCACATGGTCATGATCACCACGTGGTGATCACCCTCAAGTGACCACGTGATCATGTCTGCACAAGGTGTATAAAGGTATCTCAATAAGGGGGATGGTGTAGCTTCAACCAACACACCCCTGGCTTGGGAATTGGATGCAGTAGTTGGACATGAGCCAAGATGGCGGCGCTCATTGGGGGACTCCCGACCTTGGTATAGAGAAGACCCCTCATGTCCTATTAGTTCACTTGTTCCCCTTCAAGATGCCATACCTCAACTCGTCCTAAAGCCTGGTCCCCACTTGGGCGACAAGATTACAAAAATCAGTGGCACGTCAGCGACCAACTATACACTGGTACCGTAAGGTCTGGCGACTAAATCCTAATTTTTAGCAACTTGGAGATACAGACAAACATAAAGTTCTGGATAACTCAATAACCCCAACTCCTAGAGACAAGGATGGCTTATTTATGTGGTTATTTTGTCCAACTCTTGTCCAACCCTTGTCCAATCCCAGGCCTGGGATATACCCAATGTGGGATGGGATTATCATATTGATTATCAATAAAAAAATGTTTATGATCCTCTATAAATTTGTCATGATCCTCATGTCATATATAAATCAAACGTGCCTAACCCTCCGTTTTTCTCCTTTCTCTTCCATATCACCACCCACTCCTCCCCTTCAACAGACGGGCACGGTGGTCTGGTGGAGTTCGACAAACAGGGCGACGGGCTGGGCCGCTACTACATCCTCAACTACCGCCGGAACCGCACCACGCGGCGCTACGAGTACGTGCGCGTCGGCCGCTGGTCTGCAATCGGACTCACGGTGTTTGACGACCGGCGCGTGGTGTGGACGGGGGGCACGTACGACGTGCCCGAGTCCCGCTGCTCCCAGCCCTGCGGCCAGGACGAGATCAAGAACGTGCAGCAGGGAGATACCTGCTGTTGGATCTGTACTAAGTGTAAGCCCTGGGAGTACGTGAAGGACGAGTTCACGTGCGAGGACTGCGGCGAGGGCTACTGGCCCTACGAGCAGAAGAGGTCGTGCTACAAGCTGGAGGAGAAGTATATCAGGTGGAACAGTGTGTTCGCTATCGTCCCAGTATGTCTGAGCATAGCGGGCATTGCCCTGACCACGGTGGTCATCGTGACGTTTTTGCGCCACTGGGACACCCCGATAGTCAAGGCCAGCGGGCGGGAGCTCAGCTTCGTCCTGCTGTCCGGCTTCCTAGTCTGCTACTCCATGTCTTTTATACTCATCATCAAACCGTCGGCCGTGGTCTGCGCCGTGCAGCGCTTCGGCATCGGGTTTGGTTTCTCCATGACCTACGCGTCGCTGTTGACAAAGACGAACCGCATCTCGCGGATATTCGACAGCGCGTCCAAGTCGGCCAAACGCCCGGCGTTCATCAGCCCCAAGTCGCAGCTGGTGATCTCGGCCATCTTGATCTCCTTCCAGGTGGTGTTCGCCTGTGTGTGGATGATCCTGGAACCCCCCGCCACCCGCCACTACTTCTTAGGGGGCCAGAGGGACCAGGTGATCCTCAAGTGCCGCATCAAGGACATCTCCTTCCTGGTGTCGCTCATCTACAACATGTTGCTGATCATCGTGTGTACGGTGTACGCCGTCAAGACACGGAAGATCCCCGAGAACTTCAACGAGTCCAAGTTCATCGGCTTCACCATGTACACTACCTGTATCATATGGCTGGCCTTCGTGCCCATCTACTTCGGCACTCTCAACTCATTCGAGGTACGTCCACTTCTCCTCTCATGGGGTTCCAGGGGCAGATCCATGTGATTGTAGCAGTGGCGCATCCAGGTTTTTGAAAAAAAAAGGGGGGGGGGGGCGCTATTGAATTTTTTATCTTCTTAATTACCTTTTGGACGAGTTTTACATTAAAAAAAAAGTAAAATTGGCGCGCCCCAGCGCCCCCCCCCCCTTTAAATCCGCCACTGTGTAGGATTTCATAATAGATTATTTTATCTAATTTGAATTGATTTAATGGCCATGTGGTCATAAAACCACATGGCGATCACCAGAAAGTAGTCACATGCTCACGTCTGCACAAGGTGTATAAGTCAAGTACTAAACGGTAATTCCCACTAATTTATTTATTGTCCCTATTTTTCAAAATCAAGGAAATTGATCGAACTGATCGACTTTTGTGGATATTCAAAGACAGAGTAGTATTGGACCGTCCAACACACATCTTTAATCATCGTTTTATTCCTTAATCCATACGGGGGCGGCTCCCTTCTTTTGGAGAAAATTGCAATGCTCTAATATGAGCTAAGCGGTTATATTTTGATGTTAGTCTATTTATTGGGGAGTATTCCTTTTAAAGTTCGTACTTGTTCATATCCTGTACTGATACGTTTATTCATCACTCGACTGCGTGATATTACATCACTTATCGTGGATACTTCGCTTGCTTGAAGATGTTAATAAAGGTGTTATACTAAGATAATGGGGAGTTCTTAGTGATTATTCGTTGAAGTAACTAGCTCTCTCCAGATTGATGTTATCCTGGATCATGATTCAGTTCTTAGTGGTAGAGATTCTAAGTAAAGGGGCTCAATCCTATACAAAGAACACGCACTTGGCAAGAGGTCAGTTTATTACATTCACGATGATATTCCGAAGGTACAGGTATACAATTCTCCATCCATACAGTTCTTTCCCTTTCATTTCACAATTCAAACACATCAGTAACAATCCAACCAGGTATAGCCTTCGTCCGGCTTCCCCTTTCGCAAGGTATATACGCTCTTACACTGTTGAGAGAGTCACCTCTCGTCTTCCGGTAACGAAGACCATTGGTAGGATCTCCGTCACTTCCAGCACGCAGCCCGTAAGGCTAAGCCTAAGCTGTCCCAATCCTTACTATCACCTGTTCTTTGTGGTTACTACCATCTTAACACTACCCGTGTGATCCGTATGTAAGACTATTGCTCCATGTGTTCTGTTCGAACTCTATCTTGGTCTGCTCGTCTATCTCAAGTCTCATACCGCTTATATAGCGACAGCCAAAGGCTTGTCGCTATACTCATTTACACTATTACCTAACGACGTCTTACTTATCTCTCACACTGCCCACTCTTACTTACATAGACTAATTCTATTTCTAGCTATCATATAACTTAATGTTGACGGCTAGGCCTGCTGTCCTTAATATCTTTTAGCTAGATGTTTCGATCCATAACGTACCCTTACAGGTTTCCATCGTCATTTGTCACACCTGTGCGTACCTGCAGGACGTTCCTCAGCCCGGCTGCAGTCCTTACGCCTGGGGCTTTGCCACTCTCCATATACTCTAACTATGCCACTAAACGATGTCGCCGCCTGGCGTTTAGCACACGAATCAGCGTTACAAGTTCCACTATAATATTCTTGCCAATACAAACGAGTTTACAATATTCTATTATATATTCTATTCTAGTTTTTCTTGCACTGTACCTCAGTGCAAATATTTGAGACTTAAAAGGTTTGCAGATGCGGTTACATGATCAGTTGTAGGTGTAATTGCACGGCCAAGTTTGTACAAAAATTTACGCTTCAGTCTTCATTTCAGCTTTGTTTTGATTCAAAACAAGACGTGATACATGTATCAGAATGATGGATCAATTTGGCGGGTGTCATTCTCAAATGAACAAATACATAGATAACCATATTTCCAAGTATGCATGTGTCATTAAAGGCCTACGATGAAACATTCAGATTTGAAATAGATAAATGAAACGTCAGTATTGTCCTTGTTATTTATAAGCGTGAAGTAGGTAGTTCCCAGGCAGGTTTCATCATTATTGTTTATTGAGCTAGCTTTTTTCTGTGTTCCTTTCTATAAGTTCCAAGCAAGTAGGAGTATGATATACAAATGCAGAGCGGACTGATCTTGTATAATTATCCTTCGCATATATAAAAACATAAATTTCATATTGCCTATACAACTTCCGGTGAAAGTCATACAATTTCTGGTCTTTCTGATTTGCTGTTTCTGGACCATCAGAAAACCTATAGTAGACGCCCTTGATTCCTATCTGACAGCCCCCCTCCCTCCCCCCCCCCCCACCCCCACAACACTTACTAAAGCCCCATACCCACTAGGCGACTTTAACACAGTCAGCCAAGTCGGCGCCAAGTATAGCATATGGAAACGTGTCTGTTTGATTTGAATCATTGCTAAAATCGGCTTATCATTGAGATAGAATCAGCCGATTTTACCGACGATTCGTCGGCCAACTTGGTCAAAATCGTATGGGGCTTTAGTCTCCCCTCCTTAAGTCCCAGCGGGGTATAGTGTTGTCTGTGCGTGTCGACGTTACTGGGTGTGGCCACACGCCACCACCACCACCACCACCACCCACCACCACCACCACCACCACCACTATACTAGGGGTGGGCTTATAGAGTGTAAAGTCTGTATTCCACAGGCGATTCTGACCGCCGGTAAGTTTTGGTAATCTATAGCTTTTAACAAGTTAAATGGCAAAATACCATGCATCCTACATGTCTTCTGAAAGAAAATTTATGAAATCTCTTTAATGATGGGTAACATGTCTATGGTTAAGCCATATTCGCACTGCCAATTTTCTAAATCGGGAGTAAAATTGACAAGTGGAACACGGCTTTACAACTAGTACAAAGTGGCCCAACACAAGTTGGGGAGAGGTGGGATACAGTCTGCATGATTACACTCATCATATCCTGTTGATACTTGTAGGAGGTTGGCTATAAAAGGAATATTATCGTTCTCGGCTTTTCTGCCTCTTATGTAGCTTCGGGTTTTATCATGTGCTCTAAAAAGGTGACGAGTGCGAATGTAAAAACCAACGTTAGGCCTATAGCTCCTACCACCTTCCTTGAAATGATACAGTAATATCATTATCAGTATGCAGGTGAGTTTAACTAGAAGAGGTATATTATGTGATCCCAACATTTGTATCATCGAGAGACAGCGTTTAGCCTAGGAACACGCAATGTAATGAGAAATAGTATGGTTGCATTATGTAGACATGGCAGCCATTTTAGTTCAAGAGAAGCATTCTAAAAAGGTCATTCTTTATTTAAGTGTTTTGCTCTATATTGTCAGAATCATGTCTGAATAATTTTTTTGTGTTCAATATCAATATCCCATTACTCAAACAATGATAAATCTAACTGTCAAGAAGGTGATACAATTCCATAAGTGCTTTTACAGAATCAAAGGTTCTAAACTCATAGTTTATCCTGAAAAGCAGATAACATGTTTTTCTCTAATATACTAGAATATATAATCAGAAGCAAATTGAAAGCAAATTGAAAGATAACAGAAGGAAAATATCTAGACCATGAAGCTGAAAAGTATAGCGTGCTGATCGTAAGAGTTATTTACATTAATTGTTTTCAAGTGGCCCATGTCACATGGTAGTTCTTGTTAATTCAGCGATTTTGTTAACAGGGCCTAACTATAAAGGAAACCCAAGAACTGTTTCATGTGGAGTCCCCGATGATGGGTGTGGCTTGACTTGACTTGACTGTGGGAACTTCAGGAAAAAAACACTAGTTTTCGACTCCTTTTCCGGACATAGATTTGGTAACTCGTTGGTCTAGATAGAGAGCTCTTTTTAAGGATGGCATGGGGCTGGCTTGTGTGTTGAGTGTGTTACAAATGGAATAAGGTAATTATTAAAACTATTTGTAGCCTTTTTCTTCCACAAAAGCATGATATCAGACCGTCATCCTCAAACCTTCCCGCAGTTTAGCCGTTTGGTCAATATTATCATTTTTCTGTCCGCACTAAATGGTGGCCTGCAAAGGAGCATTGAGATCCTCTACGCCCTCCCATGTACCTTCCTCTGAAATGCCTATGTATTTGGAAATTAAATCACATTAGAACATAGAAGGTAAAGACAAAGGATCCTTTTCAGTATTGATACCTACCTGGTCTGGTCACGGTTGCTCTGGTTACGCCCCGCTCAGGTGACTCATCATACTGCCAACAGGGGGCGATGCGATCGTTGGCAGCGCCATGCGACATGGACCAGCCCTTTGTTGTATGATGAAAGACACTTGCCACAGAGCCCGCTGGCCGCAGAGCCTAACAGCAGCAGAGCCCGCCAGCCGTGGACCTTCTGGCAAGCATCACCTCCATTGGTGGCAGCTTCAGGACATTGCCACTTAGCAATGCCAGATGAGCATTGTGTTACGCCAATGACTCTGATAACTGGCGGCTCGCCCATGTTCCCAACATCCCTACTGGCCAGATCCATGCCTCATAATGTTATGGTAGATATAGATACTGATTGAAGACATTTCACCATTGGTATGTTTCAGGCCACAGATCTTGGTGGCAAACATTGCAGTTATCGGTGTTGGCTTCCGGACATTGTCACTTAGCAATGCCAGATATGCATTGTGTTACGCCAATGATTCTGATAATTGGTGGCTCGCCTGCGTCTACAACTTCCATGGCAGCCCAAACGTCCCGTCACGTATAACATATATTACATTATGGACAAAATCAGTCTGTTTCATGTATAATGTACATATT